>CM062295.1:309694326-311020941 GCA_031216915.1 Pictodentalium vernedei | reverse complement strand
TCTTTAAAAATCTTCTTCTTCAGATCCAGCAGTCGGAATGTTTTGATTTTTGGTGTGCAGAATCCTTAGGGGTGTGAGATTCAGGTTTGTTAAAGCCAAGTCCCTGGGTTCATATATGGGCTCCCTGTGGGAGCCCGAATTATGACTTAGTTCAATATGAGGAATATTCTTTAAAAATCTTTTTTTAGATCCACTGGTCAGAATATTTGGATATTTGGTTTCAGCTTTTCTTAGGAGGAGCAGATGCAACTTGTGGAAATCAATTCTCTGGGTTGATATTTAGGCTACCATGTCAGGTGAGCGCCCTCAGGCCCCCTGGGGCCTCTTGTTTTTTTTTATTTCCTCCAATATGCATTTTGAACTATTTACAGTCACTACATGCAGAACCCTTTTTTTTTCTTTTGTCAAAAATGCTTTTTTACAGTTTAGGTTAAAGTTTGTGGTTAAAAATCCAGACAGAAATTATCCCCCTCCCCCCTCCCCCCCCCCCAATTAGGCATTTTTTTTTTTCTTTTCTCGAATATGCATTTTGAACTATTTACAGTCACTACATGCGGAACTGTTTTTTTAAACTCACGCTTTTTTACAGTTTGGGTTAATGTTTGTGGTTAAAAACCCAGACAAACACCACCACTCACCCCCACCCCCCACCCCCCATGGTGCCAGTTAGGTTTTTTTTTTTCTCTCTGCTCAAAATGCATTCTGAAGGATTTAGACTGACCCAATGTGGAAAAAAAAATGGACTCCCCTAACACACCTCCACTCTCCCCCACCCCTCATCCCCCACCCAAACTCCTCCTCACCCAGGGCCATTCATGCAATATTTTTTCTTTGGTACAAAATGCATTTTTAGCCTGACTGTTTATAGTCAGGGTTAGAGTCATGACTTTCGTCCGTCCATCTGTCGGCCCATCCATCTGTCTGGAAACAATTGGTTTCCGACTGATAACTCCAGTTTGGATTATTTGATTGCAACCAAAGTTGATATGTGTATTTTCCAGGTAGTAATACAGGCCAGTTCCAATATAGGTTCCACAACCTATTTACTTCTAACCATGGCTTATTACTCCTTATTGGAACAAGCTCATCAAGTTTGTTCCATTATTAGGTCATGAGGTATGTTTTGAAGAAGAGAAATGAAAAAATAAAATTAGAATAGCAAATTTTGTATATCACGAGTGCAGATATGGCAGATTCGTTAAGTAAACTGTTAACAAAAAATGGCTCCAACTATTTTGCGTCTAAGCATTGCCATTCCTGGGACAGTCGGGCTGCATGCGTGACATCACTCTAGTCATTAATATCGGCATGATTTTAACCCTTTTAAACATGTTTTCAGACTTACTTTCTTTGTATTTGAAATTAGACTTTGCCACATACTTTCTTACTCTAATTCTTGCATGGCCAATACAACTTAATGATTCCATTTACATCAATGATTTCTTTTATAGATTTTAGGAAATATTTAACCCTTTTTGCCAATCATTTTTACTTAGTACTCCCAGCTTAAAGTTTTGGATTAAAGTTCTGCTTTTCAAGGTTCTACCTTTAATTCTCCAAACACTCTGTTATGTCATTTCTTTTTTTCATTTTGGGCAAGGTCTACTGAAGCTGTACACAGTGATTTCAAATAATATTGGCATTAATTTAACCCTTTTCACAATGCTTTTCAAACTTACTTTCTCTAAATTTCAAATTAGGCTTCTACAACATACTTTATTATTTTTTATCCCCTCCCACAAGGGAGGGATATAGCACAGAGCTCGCTCCATTTGTTTATCTGTCAGTCCATCCATCAGTCCATCCATCAGTCCATCTGACTGTCCGAACTTTCTTTATGCCATAACTTAAACAAAAGTTAACGGATTTCAATTCTTTTCAGTACATGTCTCTAGATCAACACAATTATCCAATTGAAGTTATTTCCCTGCCCAGCACCCCCCCCCCCCCCCCCCCCCCAATTAGGCATTTTTTTTTTCTTTCCTCCAATGTGCATTTTGAACTATTTACAGTTACTACATGCGGAACCTTTTTTAAACTCACATACCCCCCTCCCACCAACCCCCTTGCCCCACCCCCACCCCCTTGCCCCAACCCCCCCACCCCCGGGCCCAATTAAGCACTTTTTTTATTTCGTCAAAAATGCTTTTTTACAGTTTTGGTTAAAGTTTGTGGTTAAAAACCCAGACAACCCCCCCTCCCCCCCACACCCACCTCCGCAGTGCCAGTTAGGCATTTCTTTTTTCTCTTTGCTCAAAATACATTCTGAAGGATTTAGACTGACCACATGCGGAAAACAAATGGACTCCCTTAACACACCCCCACCCCACTTCCCCCTCTCTCCCCCAGCCCCACCTCCTCCTCACCCAGGGCCATTTAAGCAATATTTTTTCTTTGGTACAAAATGCATTTTTAGCCTGATTGTTTATCGTCAGGGCTTTTGTCCGTCCATCCATCTGTCTGAAAACAATTGGTTTCCGACCGATACCTCCAGTTTGGATTATTTGATTTCAACCAAAGTTGATATGTGTATTTTCCAGCTAGTAATACAGGCCGGGTTTGAATATAGGTTCCACAACTCCCTCCCTCCCCCTACACACGTGTCACTTAGGCAATTATTCCAAAAATGCATTTTGAAGGATTGGGAGTTATTACATGCAAAAAAGAAAATTGACTCCTATAGCCCAACATTGCTTTATATACTGCATCTTTAATCCTTTACCTAACACAAGTTGAAGCCAACAGTACAAATTATTTTTCTGAAACATCAGATTTTTTCATTTTTCACTTCTAACCATGGCTTATTAAGCTCATCAAGCTTGTTCCATTAATAGATCACGTAGTATGTTTTGGAGTGGAGAAATGAAAAAGTAAAATTTGAATAGCAAATTTTGTATATCATGAGTGCAAATATGGCAGATTCGTTAGGTAAACGGTTAACAAAAAATGGCTCCGACTATTTTGTGTCTAAGCATTGCCATTGCTGGGGCAGTCGGGCTGCATGCGCGACATCACTCTAGTTGTGAAAAACCCTTGCTCTATATGGCAGTTACATTAGCTGAAAGGTTAAATTTTTAATTCGGTAAATGTTGAGCTTTCGATTGCATGTACATTTGCTTCCTACTGTATTGACTTTCAGTTGGAAAATGATTGGGAAAAATGTGAAAATAGTGATATTTCAAATATTAATTCTCACTGAAGTCATTTGCTCATCAAGATTCTGCTTAGATAGAATAATAACTTATTAATCATGTTAAGTCAAAAGATGTAATTATTTCCCCCAGTCACTATTGATTTTTGCAATCAGGATTCTTAAAAAATGCTTTTGTTTCTTTAATGTTATTCACAGAAATGGTTTTCATCACCTACATTTGAGATCTTCCTGTGATGAAGCTCATTAGAAATTCAAAGAAATGTGTCATAATTCCTATTATGTAAAAAGATGTGGTGTTAATTGGTTGCTATTGGGTTTGTCACCATGGAGTTGAAGTTTGTAAGTTATCAGGGTGATAATTACGCCGCAAGAGAGATTTGCATATTTGCTTGTATGCAAGCTGACCTCTTGCACACACAGACTCTTGAAAGCTAATTAACATTCTCATCGAAGAAGACATTCATCAGTGAGATTGTTTTATGTGTTAATAAAAGCTTTCGATCAATATTGTTTCCCAATATGGTAATAATATTACGCTGAAAGGAACAGATTTTTTTTTTTGTTAACGATTTGGTACAGGATAATTATAAGATATTGAGATCTTATTTTGGTTTGACAGTACCAGTTATATTGAGTTATAGAAAAACAACAAAAAAAGTTCTTTAATTTTTTTTAATCATCAGTGATAACAACTCCTTGACATCATTTAAACAAAACTTCTCCCATAGTGTGTTGGGATGACAGTGGAAAAATAAGACAGTATATTCATGCATATTCTGCTGCTCATTTGACTGCCCAGTAAATTACGTATCAAACTTGTTTGTTTGTTTGGTTTCATGACATGTTCAATAGCCAGGGTCACATCGTGTGGGACAGTTTTATGGATGGAGGAAGCCAGAGTACCCAGAGAGAACTACCAAGCAGCAATGAGCAACTTTCATCTTAGTACACATCTCCACCATGCCACCACATGGCCAATCATGATTAAGTGTCTTGCTCAAAGACACAATGCAGGTACCGCTGGTCAGGATCCAACTGTTGAACGCCGGACATAATCCCATCGGACATAATCCCATCCGGACAAAATCCCAGTGGACAAAATCCCATACATGGGCGGGCAGAATCCCAGTTGTGTATAAAAAATAAAAAGACACAATTTTTTATCCCATTGGATTCAAGTACTTTTATTTCTTAATATCAATAATATTAACATTAACAGCAGAATTAATATAAGCACTGTAACTATGTTCTTCAAAGTAACTAGTGATTTATTATAACAATACAAGCGATAATAAGTATAAAGAACAACAATAACTATAGGTTAAGCCAGGTGTGTTTATACTAATTTATGATAAAAAATATGCAATACTGTGACACTTCTAATAATGAAGGCAGTATGTTTTGATAAGATTAAAAATTGAGAACAGTTCTACCGTAATTAGCCAAGGTTTATTGTTTTTTCAGTGCTATTTTTAAAGGTTGGTGTTTTGTTACCAATTCACAACTTCTTCACAGCTTCTCTGGCATCGCTGGCCAATGGTTTTGGACTCGGATAGTTGTTAACTCCGAGAGCTTACCAAGAATTAATGTTGATGACGACTTAACGGCAACAGAGCCAGTCCATCAACTTTAGCATAAAACTGCCTAACGTCAACATTGGATTTATATAAGTTTGTTAGACCCAATTCCTGAACTTTCCTCCACGTACTTTGTGTGAGGTGATAGAAGCACCCTTGTGTTGTCACGTGATCCCCGAACGAGCTATGAAATGATGAAAAAATAGGCGGACAGGCGGTTTAAAACAAAGTGAGAAGTTTGAGTAAAACAACCAAAACACTGTTTTTGTAAATCAAAAATATTTCCTGGCATTTTGTCCGCTTTTGCCGGAAAAAATACTGCCTGGGATTTTGTCCGCTTTTTTGTGAAAAAATATTGCCTGGTGTTTTGTCTGCCCATGTCTGGGATTTTGTCCGCTGGGATTTCGTCCGGGTAAAAAATCTGGGATATTGTCCGGATGGGATTTTGTCCGATGGGATTTTGTCCGCGCACCCCAACTGTCAACCTTTCAGTTTAAAGTCCACTGCTCTAACCACTGAGCCACCATGCCCCCCCCCCCCCCCCCACCCCTACCAGGTCGATAAAAACTCGAAATTGAGGCAACTCAAAAAAGGTTACCCATAAGTTTGGATGGGACTCCTTTTTTCAGGTAACCCCTTTATCTGATTTTTTAACCAGAGAAAGGTACAGTGATACAGATGTGTTTTTGTTTTTGTGGAAATGATGAGTTGAAAACATTTGAGCACGCTGTAGGACATTGCATGGGTTTATTTTGTTGATCTGAGGATAATATGTATTGGAATACACTGTTGGAAAGGGCTTAGAGTGCCCTTTCTAACGGCTTGTTACACCACAGCTCTTGGATCATCATTCTCAAAAAGTTTTAAATTTTATCATCATTGTAAAGCAGATCGCTGTTTTGGATGAGTTGACACATGAATACTAATAGCAGTTCGGGCCTGCATAAATTGGGCAAACGATTGTTCACCTCAAATGAAATTGGGTAACCGTTGTTCGTTCGCCCTGCTTACTATACCTCAGACAAATGGAGAGAAAGTTTGATAAAGCATGGATGCACAAATTGGATAACCCTGTGTTAAGTTCCTCCAAAGGTTGTCCAAAGATCTCTAGGATAAACTTTTCTCACTCCTCTAAAATCACCTTGTTCAAACTAGACTTTATGATTCTGGAGAATCATGGCTTTTCCAGATTAGATTCCATGATTTTTCATGACGCCAGTGTGTCTGATGATTTGTTTTAACTGTCTCACTGAAGTTCCTTTATTGATGTTATGAGAAAGGTGGGTATCGTAGTCTCAAATGACTCAATTTGATAAAAAATGTTTAGGTACAAAGCATCATTAATGGTGGAGAGGGTTAATATCAATAATGTCACACTAAGATCTGAGAATGACCAATTTTTCTTGAAAATCTACGATATGTTTTTAGAGAAATCCTCGGATAACATGAATTTTTAACCTTTTGACGGGTATCGCTCTGTAACCAGCCCTAAACGCGTTAATGCTTGGTTTTGTGAATACCTTCATTACTTACAAAAATGATCCTCAGTGAATTCCACTTCCAATGAAGGATGTTATGTTTATCTCGCAGGTACACATTGGATGTTATGGGTGCCCAAGAATAGCCCATTTTCTCAAAATGTCTATGCTTGGCAGCCTCTGGATGGTTAACAAATGCTTACCAGAATATTTTGTCCATGCAACTTATAATGTCACTGCAAGACCTGCGAATGGTCAATTTTTCTTGAAAACTTACTAGATTTTTTGGAGAAATCCACAGAAAATGGGAATTTTAAACTTTTAAGGGGTATATCTAATTAGCCAGTCAAAAATGGGTTAAGACCTCGATTTTTGAATACCCTTACTACTTACAAAAATTGGTCTCGATCAGTTTTGCATCAGGTAAAGGGGATTACGTTTCTCTGTGGCATTCCCATTTGATGTTGTTGATGTCCCAAAACATACATTTAGCAGCCCATGGAGGGTTAACAAATGCTTACCGGAATATTTATCCATGCAACTGGTAATGTGACACCGAGACCTATCAATGGCCATTTTCTCTTGAAAACCTACAAGATGTTTGTAAAGAAATCCAGGGAAAACGTGAATTTTCTAAGCTTTTGATGGGTATTGCTATTAACCACCCCAAAAGGGGTTAATGCTTGGTTTTTTGAATACCCTTATAACTAACAAAAATGGTCCTCGGTGAATTCCACTTCCAACAAAGGAGATTATCTTTATCTCTCGGTGTACATTGGGTGCTGTGCGTGTCCAAAAACAGCCCACTGCAACAAAATTACGATGCTTGGTAGTCTGTAGAGGGCTAATAAACCCTCGCCGGAATATTTTGTCCATGCAGCTTGTAATGTCATACAAAGACCTGCGAATAGTCAATTTTTCTTGAAAACATGCAAGATGTTTTTAGAGAAATCCACAGAAAATGGGAATTTTAAGCTTTTAAGGGGTATCTCTCTTCGGACTGTCCAAAATGGGTTAAGACTTTGAATTTCGAATACCCTTACTCCTTACAAAAATGTTTCCGTATAAATTTTGCGCTCGATAAAAAAAGGCACTTTTCCTTGTGGAGTACCCATTAGATACTGTTAGTGTCCAAAAGCAGCCAATTTTATCTCAATTTTACTTTTAGCAGCCCGTGGAGGGTTAACAAATGCTCACCAGAGTATTTTGTCCATGCAGCTTGTATTGTCACACCAAGACCTGCGCGTGGCCAATTTTTCTTGAAAATCTACAGGACTTGTTTAGAGAAATCCACAGAAAACATGAATTTTTGAGGGGTATTGCAGATTAACCAGCCCAAAACGGGTTAACGCTTGGTTTTTTGAATACCCGCATTACTAACAGAAATGATCCACGGTGAATCCCACTTCCAGTAAATGAAGTTATGTTTATATCTCGTGTTTCTTTTGAGCTCTTTAGGGGCTAGAAAACAGCCGATTTCATCAACATTTCGATGTTTGGCAGCCTGTGGAGGGTTAGCATATGCATTGCCTAATATCTCTTGTATATGAATGGTCGTGTCACAGACAGGTTTAACAATGATGAATTTTTAAAAAAAACGTGTTTCCAGAAAGTGCCTATAAACCCTAATTTTTATAGTTTTTTGCCCATTCTGGCAAAATAAGGGTTAAATCGAAAATTCCACTTTCGGTACATTTTTAGATTTTGTACCCCTCTATGCGTGTGCAAAATTTTGTGAAAATTCGTTCGAAAATGGCTTCTGAATCGTACTGACAAAATGTGTGGGAAAAAAAAAATCCCCAACTAGGCTTTATGATTCTGGAGAATCATGGCTTTTCCCGATGAGATTCCATGATTTTTCCTGACCCCACAGTGTCTGATGAATTGTTTTTAACTGTCTCACTGAAGTTCCTTCATTGATGTTATGAGAAAGGTGGGTATAGTAGTCTCAAATGACACAGTTTGATAAAAAATTGTTTAGGTAAAAACCATCATTAATGGTGGAGTGGGTTAATGTCAATATCGTCGTCCAACAAGTCAATGAATGACCGACAAAAGGACTTATGTTTGTTTGACACATACCCATTGAGTGCTGTGTCAATTTAAAAATGGTCCATTTTATCTCAAATGTATCCAAAATATTGATGACTGGCAGCTTGTAGAGGGTTAACAAGTGCTAACAGGAATATTTATTCATGCAACTTGTAATGTCACACCAAGAACTGTGAATGGCCATTTTTTCTTTAAAATCTACAAGAGGTTTTCAGAGAAATCCAGGGAGAACATGAATTTTAAGTTTTTGATGGGTATTATTGTTTAACCAGCCCAAAACGGGTTAACTGTTGTTTTTTGAATACTCTTATTACTTCCAAAAATAATTCTCTGTGAATTCTACTTCCACTTATTTTGATCTCTCCTCCCAATTTTGGGTGCTGTGGATATGCAAACACAGCCCATTTTATCAAAATGTTGATGTTTGAGAACCTGCATAGGGTTAACAAATGCTTACAGGAATATTTTGTACATGCAACTTGTAATGTCACACTAAGATCTGAGAATGGCCATTTTTTCTTGAAAATCTACAAGATGTTTTTAGAGAAATCCTCAGATAACACAAATTTTTTAACCTTTTGAGGGGTATCGCTCTGTAACCAGCCCTAAACGGGTTAATGCTTGGTTTTGTGAATGCCTTCATTACTTACAAAAATGATCGACGGTGAATTCCACTTCCAATGAAGGCGGTTATGTTCATCTCGCAGGTACACATTTGGTGTTATGGTTGCCCAAGAACAGACCATTTTCTCCAAATGTCTATGCTTGGCAGCCTCTGGAGGGTTAACAAATGCTTATCGAAATATTTTGTTCATGCAACTTGTAATGTCACTCGAAGACCTGCGAATGGTCAATTGCTCTTGAAAATTTTTTTTTAGAAATCCACAGAAAACTGAAATTTTAAGCTTTTGAGGGGTATATCTCCTTAACCAGTCAAAAATGGGTTAAGACCTCGATTTTTGAATACACTTACGCTTTACAAAAATGTTTCCATGTCACTTTTGCGTCCGGTAAAAGAAGTTACGTTTCTCTGTTGTATTCCCATTTGATGTTGTTGGTGTTCAAAAACAGACTATTTTTTTTTCAAAATTTTGACATTTAGCAGCCCATGGAGGGTTAACAAATGCTTACCGGAATAATTTATCCAATCAACTGGTAATGTGACACCAAGACCTATCAATGGCCATTTTCACTTGAAACCCCTACCAGATGTTTGTAAAGAAATCCAGGGAAAACATAAATTTTTAAGCTTTTGATCGGTATCACTGTTAACAACCACAAAACGGGTTAACTCTTGGTTTTTTGAATACCCTTATTACTTACAAAAATGGTCCTCGGTGAATTCCACTTCCAACAAAGCAGATTATATTTATTTCTCAGGTACACGTTGGGTGCAGTGCGTATCTGAAAACAGCCCATTTTAACAAAATTACGATGCTTGGCAGCCTGTAGAGGGTTAATAAATGCTCACCGGAATATTTTGTCCATGCAACTTGTAATGTCACAGAAAGACCTGTGAGTTTTCAATTTTTCTTGAAAACCTACAGAATGTATTTAGAGAAATCCATAGAAAATGCTAATTTTAAGATTTTAAGGGATATCTCTCTTTAGCCTGCCCAAAATGAGTTAAGACTTCGACTTTTGAATACCCTTACTACTTACAAAAATGGTTCCGTATAAATTGTGCGCTCGATGAAAGAAGACGCTTGTCTTTGTGGCATACCCATTGGGTGCTGTTGAAGTCCAAAAACAGCCCATTTTATCACAGTTTTGACGTTGAGCAGTCCGGGGAGGGTTAACTAATCCTGACCGGAATATTTTGTCCATGCAACTTGTATTGTCACACCAAGACCTGCGAATAGCCGATTTGTTCTTGAAAACCTACAAGATGTTTTTAGAGAAATCCACAGAAAATGGGTATTTTAGGATTTTAATGGGTATCTCTCTTTAACCAGCCCAAAATGGGTTAAGACGTCGACTTTTGAATACCCTTACCACTTTCAAAAATGTTTTTCTATCAATTTTGTGTCCAATAAATGAAGGACCCTTTCTCTGTGGAATGCCGTTTGGGTGCTGTTGGTGTCCAAACACAGCCCATTTTATAACAATTTTTACGTTTAGCAGCCCGATGAGGGTTAACTAATGCTGACCGGAATATTTAGTCCATGCATCTTGTTATGTCACACCAAGATCTGGGAGTGACAATGTTTCTTGCAAATCTACAAGACTCGTTTTGAGAAATCCTCGGAAAACATGAATTTTTGAGCTTTTTGGGGGTATTGCTGTTTAACCAGCCCGAAACAGGTTAACGCTTGGTTTTCCTTATCACTTACAAAAATGATCCTCGGTGAATGCCACTTCCAATAAAGGAAGTTATGTTTATCTCTCGTGTATCGTTTGGGTACTGTGGGTGCTCAGTTACAGCCCATTTCATCAAAATTTTGATGTTTGGCAGCCTGTGGAGGGTTACCATATGCATTGCCTGATATGTCTTGTGTATCAATGGTCGTATCACAGGCAGGTCTATCAATGATGAATGTTTAAAAAAAATCTACAAGACGTGTTTCGAGAAAGTGCCAATAAACCCCAATTTTGACAGTTTTTTTTACCAATTCTGACGAAATAAGGGTTAAATTGAAAATTCTGCTCTGGTACATTTTTAGATTTTTTGCCCCTCTATGAGTGTGCAAAATTTTGTGAAAATCGGTTTGAAAATGGCTTCTGCATTGTGCGGACAAAATGTGTGGAAAAAAAAAAAAAACAAAAAAAAAAAATAATAATCCGTAGAAAAACAATAGTCTTTTCCAAAGAGAAAAGCCTAAAAAGAAAAAAAAATAACTGGAATTTATGATTGTGGAGAATCATGGCTTTTCCCGGTGAGATTCCCTAATTTTTCAGGACCCCACAGTGTCTGATGGATTGTTTTTAACTGTCTCACTGTAGTTCCTTCATTGATGTTATGAGAAAGATGAGTATAGTCGTCTCAAATGACTCAGTTTGATAAAAAAAATATTTAGGTAAAACCCATCATTGATGGTGGAGTGGGTTAATATCAATATTGTCGTCCAACAAGTTAATGACCAACAAAAGGAGTTATGTTTGTTTGACACAGACCCACTAAGTGCTGGGTCTATTTGAAAATGGTCCATTTTATCTCAAATGTATCCAAAATATTGATGTCTGGCAACTTGTAGAGTGTTAACAAGTATATTTATTCATGCAACTTGTAATTTCACATCAAAAACTGCAAATGGCCAATTTCACTTAAAATCTACAAGATGTTTTCAGAGAAATCCAGGTAGAACATGAATTTTAAGCTTTTGATGGGTATCATTGCTTACCCAGCCCAAAACGGGTTAAGGTTTGTTTTTTTGAATACGCTTATTACTTACAAAAATAATTCTCAGTGAATTCTACTTTCACCTATGTTGATTTCTCCTCTTAACTTTGGGTGGCGCGTGTATGCAAACACAGCCCATTTTATCAAAATTTTGATGTTTGACAACCTGCATAGGGTTAACAAATGCTTACTGGAATATTTTGTACATGCAACTTGTAATGTCACTCTAAGATCGGAGAATGGCCATTTTTTCTTGAAAATCTACGAGATGTTTTTAGAGAAATCCTCAGATAACGTGAATTTTTAACCTTTTGAGGGGTATCGCTCTGTAACCAGCACTAAACGGGTTGATGTTTGGTTTTGTGAATACCTTCATTACTTTCAAAAATTGTCCTCGTTGAATTCCACTTCCAATGAAGGAGGTTATGTTTATCTCGCTGATACACATTGGGTGTTATGCGTGCCAAAGAACAAACCATTTTCTCAAAATGTCTATGCTTGGCAGCCTCTGGAGGGTTAACAAATGCTTACCGGAATATTTTGTCCATGCAACTTGTAATGTCACTCCAAGACCTGCGAATGGTCAATTGTTCTTGAACAATGTTTTGGGAGAAATCCACAGAAACTGGAATTTTAAGCTTTTGAGAAGTATATCTCCTCTTCCAGTCAAAAATGGTTCAAGACCTCGATTTTTGAATACACTTTCTACTTGCAAAAATGTTTCCCTATCAGTTTTGCGTCCGGTAAAACAAGTTACGTTTCTCTGCGGCATTCCGGTTTGATGTTGTTGGTTTCCAAAAACAGACTATTTTTTTCGAAATTTTGACATTTAGCAGTCCATGGAGGGTTAAATGCTTACCTGAATATTTTATCCATGCAACTGGTAATGTGACTCCAAGACCTATCAATGGCCATTTTCTCTTGAAAACCTACGAGACGTTTGTAAAGAAATTCAGGGAAAACATGATTTTTTAAAGCTTTTGATGCTTATTGCTATTAACCATCCCAAAAGGGGTTAATGCTTGGTTTTTTTTAATACCCTTATTAATGACAAATTTGGTCCTCAGTGAATTCCACTTCCATCAAAGTAAATTATGTTTATCTCTCGGGTATGCATTAGGTGTTGTACACATCCAAAAACAGCCTATTTCAACAAAATTACGATGCTTAACAGCCTGCAGAGGGTTAATAAATGAATGCTCACCAGAATAGTTTGTCCATTCAACTTGTAATGTCACACAAAGACCCCCGAATAGTCATTTTTCTTGAAAACCTACATGTTGCTTTTAGAGAAATCCACAGAAAATGGAAATTTTAATCTTTTAAGGGGTATCTCCCTTTAACCAGCCCAAAATGGCTTAAGACTTCGACTTTTGAATACCCTTACCACTTACAAAAATGTTTCTCCATCAATTTTGCATCCAATAAAAGAAGGTACCTTTCTCGGTGGTACACCCAGTGGGTGCTGTTAGTGTCCAAATACAGCCCATTTTATCACAATTTTTACGTTTAGCAGCCCGGGGAGGGTTAACTAATGCTGACCCGAATATTTTGTCCATGAAACTTGTAATGTCACACCACGACCTGGGAGTGACCAATTTTTCTTGCAAATCTACAAGACTCTTTTAGAGAAATCCACGGAAAACATGAATTTTTGAGCTTTTGGGGTGTATTGCTGTTTAACCAGCCCAAAACGGTAATGCTTGGTTTTCTGAACACCCTTATTACTTACAAAACTGATCCTCGGTGAATTCCACTTCCAATAAAGGAAGTTATGTTTATCTCTCGTGTACCATTTGGTTGCTGTGGGGGCCCGAAAACAGCCCATTTCATCAATATTTTGATGTTTGGCAGCCTGTGGAGGGTTACCATATGCATCGCCTAATATCTCTAGTGTATCAATGGTCGTGTCAAAGGCAGGTCTAGCAGTGATGAATGTTTAAAAAAGGCTACAAGACGTGTTTCGAGAAAGTGCCGATAAACCCCAATTGTGGCAGTTTTTTGCCAATTCTGACGAAATAAGGGTTCAATCGAAAATTCCGCTTTGGTAAATTTTTCGATTTTGTGCCCCTCTATGAGTGTGCAAAATTTTGCGAAAATCATTTCGAAAATGGCTTCTAAATCGTCCAGACAAAATGTGAGGGAAAAAAAATAATAAAAAAAAAAACAAAAATAACTAGACTTTATGATTCTGGAGAATCATGGCTTTTCCCGATGAGATTCCATGATTTTTCATGACCCCCACAGTGTCTGATGAATTGTTTTTAACTGTCTCACTGAAGTTCCTTCATTGATGTTATGAGAAAGTATAGTAATCTCAGATGACTCAGTTTGATAAACAGATTGTTTAGGTAAAAACTATCATTAAGGGTGGAGTGGGTTAATGTCACTTATCGTCGTCCAACACACCAATGACGATAAAAGGAGTTGTTTGTTTGACACGTACCCACTGAGTGCTGTGGCTATTTGATAATGGTCCATTTTATCTCAAATGTATCCAAAATATTGATGACTGGCAGCTTGTAGAGGGTTGACAAGTGCTAACAAGAATATTAATTAATGCAACTTGTAATGTCACACCATGAACTGCGAATGGCCATTTTTTCTTTAACCCTTAAGTCCTTAGATTAATTTTAAAGTATTTATGACCTTTTTCTGCTTACATAGTTATTGATGACTTGGCAGTGGTTCTACATCACTGCTGGCTCCCTATACAGGCAGCCAGCAGTGATGTAGAACCACTGCCAGGGAAAATTCAGTCTACACACAAGAGTAATAAAAAAGATTACACAAGGGAGCACCTGCTTCAATGCAATATAAAAGTGGCGGTTTGGGGCTATATGGGGGCTTAAGGGTTAAAATCTACAAAAAGTTTTCAGAGAAATCCAGGCAGAACATGAATTTTAAGCTTTTCATGGGTATCCTTGTTTATCCAGCCCAAAATGGGTTAAGTGTTGTTTTTTGAATACTCTTATTACTTCCAAAAATAATTCTCAGTGAATTCTATTTCCACTTATTTTGATCTCTCCTCTCAACTTCGGGTGTTGTGGGTATGCAAACACAGCCCATTTTGTCAACATTTTGATGTTTAACAACCTGCATAGGGTTAACAAATGCTTACTGGAATATTTTGTACTTGCGACTTGTAATGTCACTCTACGTTCTGAAAATGACCATGTTTTCTTGAAAATCTACGAGATGTTTTTAGACAAATCCTCGGATAACATGAATTTTTAACCTTTTGAGGGGTTTCGCTCTTTAACCAGCCCTGAACGGGTTAATGCTTGGTTTTGTGAATACCTTCATTACTTACAAAAATGATCGTCGGTGAATTCCACTTCCAATGAAGGAGGTTATGTTTATCTCGCAGGTACACATTTGGTATTATGGTTGCCCAAGAACAACCCATTTTCTCCAAATGTCTATGCTTGGCAGCCTCTGGAGGGTTAACAAATGCTTACCAAAATATTTTGTCCATGCAACTTGTAATGTCACTCCAAGACCTGCGAATGGTCAATTTTTCTTGAAATTTTTTTTTGAGAAATCCACAGAAAACTGGAATTTTAAGCTTTTAAGGGGTATATCTCCTTAACTAGTCAAAAATGGGTTAAGATCTCGAGACTATTTTTTCAAAATTTTGACATTTAGCAGCCCATGGAGGGTTAACAAATGCTTACCGGAATAATTTATCCAATCAACTGGTAATGTGACACCAAGACTTATCAATGGCCATTTTCTCTTGAAAACCCTACCAGATGTTTGTAAAGAAATCCAGTGAAAACATGAATTTTTAAGCTTTTGATGGGTATCACTATTAACAACAACCACGAAAGGGGTTAACGCTTGGTTTTTTGAATACCCTTATTACTTACAAAAATGGTCCTCGGTGAATTCCACTTCCAACAAAGCAGATTATGTTTATTTCTCAGGTACAGGTTGGGTGCTGTGCGTGTCCGAAAACAGCCCATTTCAACAAAATTACGATGCTTGGCACCCTGTAGAGGGTTATTAAACGCTCACTGAAATATTTTATCCATACAGCTTGTAATGTCTCACAAAGACCTGCGAGAAGTCAATTTTTATAGAAATCCACAGAAAATGGGAATTTTAAGATTTTAAGGGATCTCTCTCTTTATCCTGCCCAAAATGGCTTAAGACTTCGACTTTTGAATACCCTTACTACTTACAAAAATGTTTCTGTATAGATAGTGCACTCGATAAAAGAAGACACTTTTTATTGTGGCGTACCCATTGGGTGCTGTTGGGTTCCAAAAATAGCCCATTTTTTCAAAATTTTGACTTTTAGTAGCCCGTGGAGGGTTAACAAATGCTCACTGCAGTATTTTGTCCATGCATCTTCTATTGTCACTCAAGTCCTGGGAGTGACAAATTTTTCTTGAAAATCTGCAAGACTCATTTAGAGAAATCCACTGGAAACATGAATTTTTGAGCTTTATGGGGATATTGCTGTTCGACCAGCCCAAAACAGGTTAATACTTGGTTTTTTAACTCCCTTATTACCTTAAAAATGATACTCGGTGAATTCCACTACCAATAAAGGAAGTTATCTTTATCCCTCGTGTATCGTTTGTGTGCTGTGGGTGCCTGAAACTGGCCCATTTCATCAAAATTTCGATGTTTGGCAGCCTGTGGAGGGTTACCATATGCATCACCTGATATGTCGTGTGTATCAAAGGTTGTGTCACAGACAGGTCTAATAATGATGAATGTTTAAAAAAAATCTACAAGACGTGTTTCGAGAAAGTGCCTGTAAACCCCAATTTTGGCAGTTTTTTTGCCAATTCTGACGAAATAAGGGTTAAATCGAAAATTCCCCTTTGGTACATTTTTAGATTTTGTGCTCCTCTACGAGTGTGCACAATTTTGTGAAAATCAATCCAAAAATGGCTTCTGAATCGTACGGACAAAATGTGTGAAAAAAAAAAAAATAATAATAATAATACGTAGAAAAACAATAGTCTTTTCCAGAGGGAAAAGCCTAATTAGGTTCAAACAAGTTTATCATAGATTCTTTATGACTGTTGATTGTTCTCTATTTTGTTTTTATGTGTACCCATACTATGTATGGTACTCATAATGCCGGCATCCGGGATGGCCATCTGTCGTTCGTCCATCCTTTGTCCGTCCGTCTGTCCATCCGGCGTGCATATCCATTTCTTTGGAATTCGATAACTTGAAAAATATTGCTTGGATTGTCAAGTTACTTTATATATGTGTTCAGGTTACTGATGTGCCGGGCTGTATAGTTTTTGGTGTAAATCTGATAATTTGATCCTGAGATATTAACTCTTTATCCTTCAAATTGAGTATTCTTCCAATCCCTTTGGCATGAGATAACTCAAAAAATATCAATTCAATTGTCACGTTACTTTATATATATCTTCAGGTTACTGATGTTTCGAGCTGTATAGTTTTTGGTGTAAATCTGATAATTTAATTCTGAGATATTAACCCTTTATCCATCAAATTCTCCATTGCCCGTGTGGGGGCACGATGACGCCGTGTACTAAGGCGTACTGCACGTCGATGGTACGCATGTCTTCAACCAATCTAACCCTGCCTGTGCTGGAGTGCGGAGTTACGATGTTGAGGAGCTGGCAGTTGCTCATCGTTGCTCGGTGGTTCTCTCCGGGTACTCCGGCTTCCTCCATCAAATTGAAAATTCCTCCAATCCCTTTGGCATTTGATAACTTGAAAAATATTGCTTGGATTGTCAAGTTACTTTATATTTGTGTTCAGGTTACTGATGTGCCGAGCTGTATAGTTTTTGGTGTAAATCTGTTATATTGATCTTGAGATATTAACCCTATATCCTTCAAATTTAAAATTCCTCCAATCCCTTTGGCATTCGATAACTTGAAAAATATTGTTGTTTGGATTGTCAAGTTAATTTATATTTGTGTTCAGGTAACTGATGTGCCGAGCTGTGGAGATTTTGGTGTAAACCTGATAATTTGATCTTGAGATATTAACCCTTTATCCTTCAAATTGAAAATTCCTCCAATCCCTTTGGCATGAGATAACTCAAAAAAATATCAATCTGTTTGTCATGTTACTTCATATATGTATTCAGGTTACCGATGTTCCGAACTGTATAGTTTTTGGTGTAAATCTGATAATTTGATCCTGCGATATTAAGCCTTTATCCTTCAAATTGAGAACTCCTCCAATCCATTTCTTCGGCATGCGATAACTCATTAAATATTAATCCAGTTATGAGGTTACTTTATATATGTATTCAGGTTACTGATGTACTGTGCTGTATAGTTTTTTATGTAAATCTAATAATTTTATCCGGAGATATTAACCCTTTATACATCAAATTAGGAACTCCTCCAATCCATTTCTATATGTACCCATACCATGTATGGTGTACATAATGTCGGCATCCAGGGTGGCCCTCCGTCATACAGCTTTCTACTAGTTGCGCGTATGGGTACACATCTGACGATTTCATCGGCCTATTTTTTTTTTCTGTTTAATATTTGTTGCTTGTCAGTAGTTGCAGATTACTCAGAATTTAACTCCTTGAACCCTAGTGGTATCTTCCATATCAGTTCAATGGCAGCAATGGGAAGAGTCAATATTCTTTATTTGGGGGTAGACCAATTAATATTTTCAACGTGCAGCCTTAGGGCTTAGGAAATATTGATTGGTCTACACCACACCTTCACTCAAAAGTCAACCTACTTAATGAAATTATGAAGTATCATGTTACTGGTCTGGAAAAAAGGCCTCTGGGGTTCAAAGGGTTAAGGTAATATGCTTTTACTTTCCTTATGGGTGGTGTATTATGAAGACCCAAGTTATACATCTCACTTGTTATACCCTTGGCCAATGAAGGAGGTGATGGTGACATCAAATTGTACTCATGGAAGGAAGGTCAACTGAACAATGCTCTAAAGATACACATTTTAGTTTCTTTTTCATTAAGTAGTAGATTGTTGGAAGCCCATATTTGGACTTTATTATGAAGTGCGGGTGCCGCATGTGCAGGGCTTCATATTTTGTGGATGTGCTTCATCTCAACTTTGAAGTGTAATTATTAAGTCTGTGTGGATTTGACTTGTCATAATTTATTGGAGAGTGCCTCTAGGGCTAGACACTCTCCCATAAATTGTAACAAGTCAAAAGACATGTGAGCAAATTTTGACAACCAAAAATAATTCAGCACTCTACCAGTTAAAAAAAAAAACATCAACAAAAAATAGCACAATGGGTTTATCTTGTCTCAAAAGGGTTATGCAATTGTTTTTAACTCAAATTGACGTTAAGTATGAGCTATTGGGATGGGTTGTGATCTGTCATCCATCCGTACATCCACAATTCCTTTGGCACATCATACAGACTGCAGCTCTCACCCGATCAGTTCCAAATTTCATATGTGGCTTTGGGAAAATGTCTAGATGGGAGCTATTGAATTTTTCTTAATTTCATTGAAAACCATGGCTGCCAGTGGCCATCTTAGATTTGGCATATAAATTGTCAACAATTCCATGTGCACACAGGCCGCATCTCTCACCTGATCATTTTCAAATTTCATATGTGGCTTTGGTGTGATGTCTATATGAGAGCTATTGAATTTTTACGAATTCCGTTGAAAAACCTGGTTGCCAGCAGCCATCTTGTATTTGGCATATAAATTGTCAACAATTCCATTGGCACACCCTACAGGCCGCATCTCTCCCTTGATATTCATCAAATTTCATAAGTAGCTTTGGTGTGATCTCAAAATGGGAGCTATTGAATTTTTTGAAAATTCTTTGAAAAACATGGCCATCAACAGCCATCTTGGATTTGGCACATAAATTTTCAGCAATTCCATTGGCACACCCTACAGGCTGCATCTCTCACCCAATCAGATCCAAATTTCATATGTGACTTTGGGGGTAATGTCTGGATAGGAGCTTTTGAATTTTCTCAAATATTGTTGAAAAATATGGCTACCAACGTCTAGTATGAGCTATTGGGATGGGTTGTGATCTGTCGTCCATCTGTATGTCTGTACCTCCGTACCTCCGTACATACATACGTCCATCCGTCTGTCCATCTGTCAGTCTATCCACAATTCCTTTAGCACACCCTACAGACCACAACTCCCACCCTCTATCGATTTCTTTTTAATTTCATTGAAAAACATGGCCACCAGCAGCCATCTTGGATTTGAATATAAATTGTCAGCAATTCCATTGGAACACCCTACTTGATCATCTGTAAATTTCATATGTAGCTTTGATGTGATGTCTAGATGGGAGCTGTCAAATTTTTCCAAATTTCATTGAAAAGCATGGCCGTATGGGGCGCATCTCTCATCCGATTAGTTCTAAATTTCATATGTGCCTTTAGGACAATGCCTAGATGGGAGCTATTTAATTTTTCTGAATTCTGTTGAAAAACAATTTAGATTTGTTACGTATGTTGTGAACAATTCCATTGGCACACTCTACAAGCCACATCTCTCACCCAATCTTTTTTTCAAATTTTATATGTAACTTTGGTATGATGTCTAGATGGGCGCTCTCAGATTTGTCTGAATTTCTTTGAAAAACATGGCTGCCAGCAGCCATCTTGGATTTGTCACGTAAATTGTCAATAAGTCCATTAACACACCCTACAGGCCACATTTCTCACCCAATTTTTTTCGAATTTCATATGTAATTATGGTGTCATATCTAGATGGAAGCTATCAAATTTTTCTGAATTTTTTGAAAACATGGCCATCTTGGATTTGACATATAAATTGTGAACATTCCATTAGCACAGCCTACAGGACACATCTGTCACCCAATTTTTTTCCAATTTTATATGTGGCTTTCGTGTGATGTCTCTATGGGAGCTATCAAATTTTTTTGAATTTCATTTAAAAACATGACTACCATCAGCCATCTTGGATTTGGCATACAAATTGTCAACAATTCCATCAGTACACCCTACAGGTCGCATCCCTGACCGGATCTTTTTCAGGTTTCATATGAAGCTTTGGTGTGTTGGGTTTTGTTTGTCGAAATTCGTTTGAGTGACTTATCACTGGAACTTTCTATTTAGTTCAGTACCTTCTTGAACAAGTTGAGCTTCAGTGGCATTGACACTTTCATTTGCATAACCTATTATCTTTGTCGTGTTATCTAAAATTTTCAGTTTGTGCATCCTTGATAAAACCTTTTGTGGTTAACTCTCCCCAAACTTTAATTGTGAGTAGAATTGCTGTGATGTAATGCACTGGTGGAAAGGGCTGCCCAAGACCTTTTTGCCAGGGTAATACAACACAGCCAATTAACAAACCTGCGAAATAGCTGCAGTATTTTGGGTTTCTCATCTCCACTTTTCCACCACCAATGGTAAATGATTATATTTAGCAGTTTTGCCTTGATTTTCTCTTGCATAAAATGTTGGAAAAGGGTTCCCTTAGAAATGCATTTCCTGAAAAAGTTATGGTAACCTTTTTTTGGGTGGCCTTAAATTCTAATTTGTACAGGATGGACAGAATGAACACATTTCTCAGAGATCAAGTAATATATAGGCAAACAAAAAATTTGTCACCTTATTAGCTCACCTGACTTTCAGTCAGGAGAGCTATAGTAATCATTCACCGTCCGTCGTCCGTGAACATGGTGCTTGTGTCTTCTCCTCCCAAACCGCTGAACCAGTTTAATTGATATTTGAGATACTAGTTTGTTATGACATCGCAATTTGATTTTGTTCAAATCAAGTTGCCTTGCCCCTTGGTAGGGCCCACACCCAAAAAGTGTGCTGAAATCTTAAAAAATCTTCTCATGAACCAGCAGTAGCAGAGACTTGATATTTGGTGTGAGGCTTCCTTTTGAGGTGTAGACTCAGATTTGTTCAAGAGAAGTTTGTGGGGCTATATTTGCCATTATGGGAGGGGCAAGAATATTTGCCCCTCCCAAAATTTCTATTTTCCAAACCGAGATGCAAATATGGACCAAATTTGATATGAGGGCTCATTGGGTCATAAGTACTTAATTTATGCAAAAAGATTTCCTGTCGCCCCATGGGAACTGCAGGAGCTAAAAATAGAAAAAAATTAAAATGCCCTTATCTCCAAAACTACATGGCACTGAGAATTCTTATTTCATATGAAGCTTCCTTAGGATCAACAGAATGGAATGATAAAAAAAAATTGATGTCGGTTTTATCATGGGGTACTTTTCTGGGACTTGGAAAAAGTGCTGAGTCAGCATTTTTTAACACTGTGGGTAATGGGAAAAACATACTAGACTACTTTTCTCTCAAACCACTGCTCCAAAAGCTTTCAAAATTCACATGTAACATCTTGGAAAGATTGTTTCACATGTTTATTGAAATCAATTCCCTGGGTCCATATTTGGACTCTCTATGGGAGCCCAGATGTTTAAATTAGTGCAGTATGAGGAATATTTCCCCGTGGGAACCCTGGGAAGTGAAGCAGTGCTTGTTTACTGTGGTAAACAAGCTCTTTTTCACTGGTAAAATAAGACCCAGTCACTAATGCTTGGGGTGCGAGTCCTCTAAAATAGGCAACCTGAGGTATAAATGATTGACTGACCTGACTTTATCGCCATGTTGTGGTCATGATTAGCCATTGTGCAAAAGTATGTGACCTTAAACACCAATAAATAAAATAAATATGAGGAATATTTTTCAAAAACCTTCTTCAGATTTACCAATAAGAATCTTTTGATATTTGGTATGCAACATCCAAACTTTGGGGGTGAGATTCAAGTTTGTTCAAGCCAAGTCCCTGGGTTCATATTTAGGCTGAAAATTTGGGGTCCCGTTCTAGACTTTGAAATTCTGGACCAAAATCCTTAATTTTTGTTTGTTAGCTCAACTTTGACGAAGTCAAATTTGAGCTATTGTCATGGCCCGTCGTCCGTCGTCCGTCTGTCCGTCTGTCCGTCTGTCCGTACGTCAACAATTGGCTATGGCTCGGGCTAGAGGTCGTATTTATGAACCGATCTTTACGAAACTTCTTGTGTACCTTTGTTATGACCCTGGGACGGGAACGAGTGTTTTTAGGTGTGGTCCGAAATTCAAGATGGCTGCCAGTGGCCATTTTGTACCGATGATGCAAAAATCAGTTTTTTGTACAGAACTTCTGTATGAAAGTTCTGATTTGAATAAAGTTTTGTATAAATGTTTAGTACCATAGGATACATCACATATAATACGGGTTTTTTCCTCGTGCGTAAATTATGCAAATTAGACTGACTTTGATTTATTTTGTGTTACTTTCAAAGCTGTAAGTGCCAAGCTGCTATGGCTCGGGCTAGAGGCCGTATTTATGAACCGATCTTTACGAAACTTCTTGGGTACCTTTGTTATGACCGTGGGACGAGAACGAGTGTTTTTGGGTGCGGTCCGAAATTCAAGATGGCTGCCAGCCGCCATTTTGTACCGACGATGCAGAAATCTGTTTTTTGTACAAAACTTCCATATGAAAGCTCTGATTTGAATAATTGTTTGTATGAATGTTTAGTACCATGGGATACATCACATATAATACGGGTTTTTTTCTCGTACGTAAATTGTGCAAATTAGACCTAATTTTGATGTATTTTGTGTTACTTTCAGCACTGTAAGTGCAAATGCCAATACGGCTCGGGCTAGAGGCCGTATTTATGAACCGATCTTTACGAAACTTCTTGGGTACCTTTGGTATCACCGTGGGACGAGAACGAGTGTTTTGGAGTCCGGTCCGAAATTCAAGATGGCCGATGGCAGCCATTTTGTACAAAATTAGGTGCAATCAGATTTTTGCACAGAACTTCCTTCCATATGAAAGCCCTGATTTGAATAATTTTTTTGTGTGAATGTTTAGTACCATGGGATGCATCACATATAATACGGGTTTTTTTCTGATGCAGAAATTATGCAAATTAGATGAACTTTGATTTTTTCAGTGCGACTTGCACACAGTAAGTACACATGTCAATACGGCTCAGACTGGAGTCTGTATTTATGAACTGATCTTCACGAAATGTCTTGGGTACCTTTGTTATCACCTTGGGACGAGAACGAGTGTTTCTGGGTGCGGTCTAAAATTCAAGATGGCTGCCAGTGGACATTTTGTACCGAAATTAGGTCTAATCAGTTTTTTGTACACATCTTCTATACAGCTCAGACTAGAGGCCATATTTATGAACCAATCTTTACGAAACTTCTTGGGTACCTTTGTTATCACCGTGGGATGAGAGCGAATGTTTTTGGGTGTGGTCCGAAATTCAAGATGGCCACCAGCAGCCATTTTGTACCAAAATTAGTGCAATCAGTCTTTTGTATAGAACTTCTGTATGAAAGTTCTGATTTGAATAAATTTTTGTATGAATGTTTAGTAACATGGAATACATCACATATTGTAAGGTTTTTTTTTTCGTGCAGAAATTATGCAAATTAGATGAACTTTGATTTATTCAGTGCTACTTACACAATGTAAGCACACATGTCAATACGGCTCAGGGTAGAGGCTGTATTTATGAACCGATCTTCACAAAACTTCTTGGGTACCTTTGTTATCTCCTTGGGATGAGAATGAGTGTTTCTGGGTACGGTCCAAAATTCAAGATGGCTGCCAGTGGCCATTTTGTACCGAAATTAGGTCCGATCAGTTTTTTGTCACAAGTTCTATACAGCTCGTATTTATGAACTGATCTTCACAAAACTTCTTGAGTACTTTTGTTTTCACCTTGGGACAGGACTGAGTGTGTTTTGGGGTGCCTTTGTTATCACTGTGCTATGAGAACAAATATTTTGGGGTTCAATCAGACCCACTCTGGGACTCAAAGATTTTTTCTAGTTCAGCATCTGACTGTCACCCACCTTTACAATACTTTACCTATGCATTTGTTACAGGCAACGGTCAGTATTTTAAGGCTTCCACGTTTACACGTGTAAACGTGAACGTTTCGTTTATGGGCATTAAACATTTACAGTTCTGGTAAACGTGTACACGGAAAAAAAATTTCCAACTTTGCAGTGCAATATTTTGGTAATGCTTCAGAAAAACTGTGTACTGGTTCCGACTAGCACCGCCGCCACAGTAACCGAACGAAATCATCTTCAAATCATGTGATATCAAATGTGACACAGTCACGTGAGCCGCATGGCACGTGCTCATCTTTGGTGTTTCCTTCGAAACATGTGTGGGATGTTTTAGTTTGTTCGGATTTACATGTATATTCCCAAAGAGATACACAATTGTTCTCGATGATTTTGTTCACTTGACATGGATTATTAATTTATTATTCACACATGGGATGATCTTAGGATTGATTTATGGAGTTTGACAGACAGACTGGCACTTGCGGTGTTTGAAAATTTGGATTCCCCTGCATGGTTTGTAGACTTTGTTTATTTTTGCGACATTGCATTCCACTCTCAAGTTCGGTATTGTCACTATTGTGTGCCATGGCAACTCGCTCCAACATTACTGTTTGAAAAAACACAAGGAATTTCACCCCGAACCCACCAGAATGAGCTCAGAGACCCCGATAAATTTCAAAATTTACCTGGGGGAAAATCCCCCAGACCCCTCCCCCCCCCTCCCCCCCATAGACCGAGCGACTTTGCCTTCGGCATCTGCATGCTGTGATCGTTCGTCTACGTCGTTTTTGGACGAACTGTAAATCGGCTGTCTCAATAACATAAATTGTATGCCCTGTACGCAAAGATATGATGAACTTACTGTGTATTATTACACACTTCTATCAAATATTGACTACTTGCATTGTTACTGTTAGTACGTGTAAACGTTTCCGTTTCGTTTACAGACAGTCGTTTAAACGTTTACAATTTTGTCTAAACGTGGAAGCCTTACAGTATTTATGTACAGACCGTTACAATACTTTATATGTAACTTTGTTATCAGGTCATTACCTAGATGTTTGTCATTGCTGTGTCACATACTATACATGTACATGTCTTTGTCTTGACAAGTTGAGCTACAGTGTCATTGACACTTTCATTTTTTATGCGTTTCGGTCAATTTTAAAACAAGAACATTTTTTTTTTTACACTGAAAATTTGGGGGCCGGGTGGGAATTTTGGACCAAATTACGAATTTTTTTTTGCTTTTTATGCGTTTCGATCAATTTTAAGACAAAAAACATTTTTTTTTTTTAATTCTGAAATTTGGGGGCCGGGTTGGACGGAAATTTTTTTGTTTGTTTTTTATACGTTTTCAGTCAATTTTAAGACAAAAAAAAATAATTTTTTTTACACTGAGCAGAAAATTTTGGACCAAAATGCAGAAATTTTTTGGGGTTTTTTTTATGCGTTTCGGTCAATTTTAAGACAAAATTTTTTATTTTTTATTTACACTGAAAATTTGGGGGTCCAGGTCGGACTGAAAATTTTGGACCAAAATCCGGAAATTTTTTTGTTTGTTTGTTATGCGTTTTCGGTAAATTTTAAGACAAAAAAAAATTATTTTTTTTTACACTGAACAAAAAATTTTGGACCAAAATGCGGAATTTTTTTGGTTTTTTATGCATTTCGGTCAATTTTAAGACAAAATTTTTAATTTTTTTTTACACTGAAAATTTGGGGGTCCGGATGGGACTGAAAATTTTGGACCAAAATCCGGAAATTGTTTTGTTTGTTTTTTATGCGTTTCAGTCAATTTTAAGACCAAAAAAAATTTGTTTTTTTCACTGAAAATTTGGGGGGCCGGGTGGGACAGAAAATTTTTGACCAAAATGCGGAATTTTTTTTTTTGTTTTTTATGCGTTTCGGTCAATTTTAAGCCATTTTTTTTTTTAGTTCCGCTGACAAAGTCAGCAGAGCTTTTCTTATACTGATTCGTCCGTCGTCCATCGTCCGTCGTCTGTCGTCCGTCGTCTGTCGTCCGTCCATCCGTCGTCAACATTTTATTTGTCCGAGCCATAATTTCTAAACCGCTGAATATTTTTCCACCAAACTTCATAACAATATGTATTATCAATAGACGGTGTGTCATCAATTATTCTGCGGTCTGTAAATCCACAGGGTCAAGGTCACAGGTCACAGGATCAAGAAAATCTTAAGATATTTTTTATATTTGTTTGTCCAAGCCATAATTTCTGAACCGCTGAATATTTTTCGGCTAAAGTTTGTAACAATATTAGTATTAGAAAACATGCCCATGCGATCAGTGGCCCTCAGCGGAGCTCTCTAGGCGTGACAGGCCTCTTGTTTTTTTTACACTGAAAATTTGGGGTCCGGGTGGGACTTGAAAAATTTTGGACCAAATCAGGTATTTTTTTTTTGTTTTTTATGCGTTTCGGTCAATTTTAAGACAAAAAAAAAATTTTTTACTCTGAAAATTTGCGGCCGAGCGGGACTTTTGGTCCAAAATCCAGAAATTGTTTTTTATGTGTTTCGGTCAATTTTAAGACAAAAATTTTTTTTTTTTACACTGAAAATTTGGGGTCCGGGTGGGACTTAGAAAAATTTTGCGTTTTTGTCAATTGTAAGAAGAAAAAAAAATTTAGGCTGAAAATATTTTGTTTGGGACTTCGAAAATTTCCAAACAAAAATAAAAAAAAAATCTGTTTTTTTATGCGTTTATCTCAATTTTGGGACGTAAAAGTGCAGGAACTAAAAATAGAAGGAAAAATCCTGTGTATTGTATGGGCACAACTGCTTCATCTAGTTGGTATATACTTTTCTTAGGAGGGGCATATGCAGCTTATTCAAATCAAGTCCCTGGTTTGATATTTAGACTACCATATCAGGTGAGCGCCCTCAGGCCCCCCTGGGGCCTCTTGCTTCTTTTATGGCGAACAAAACAATCATTTGTCCCATTCATACAGCCCTATGTATTACTTCTTCAGCATGAGTTTTTAGGTTTTTGTGATTACTATTTCCTTCTTTGATTTTTTTTCACCTCACATTAACACTTTCTGAAGATATCATGGGTTTATTACTGTTTGAGCCACACAAACTAGTATAAGTCTAGATACAAACATATGTGATAAACTTCAAACCTGATTCATGTATGTGGATATAAGTTGGATGAAAGACTTCTTATTTAGAGTGACAATGCTTGAAGAATAAGGCTGCTGGGGCCGTTATGATCTAAAAATTGGTTTTCTGGTTTTCAAACAGTAACTTTAGTCACAAGTCAAGTCTCAGCCACAACTTAGACACTTGTTACAATCATCAAACTTCTCACAATTATAAAGGACAATGGGAGTATGTGTTACACACCAAAGCTGGGTCCATTACTTCAAGGTAAAATTTCAAGGTCATACTTAAAATCAGTCAATATTTGTGTCTCTTGTTCATAACTAAGAAACAAATCTACCATTATCAAGCTTCATACAAATGTTAACTCTTTACCCAACATAATGGCCAAAACCGGCCAGCGCTATTCACAAAATTCATTAAATTTTTATTTTTCATTTTTTTGTCACAAAAACATTGCTTATGACCCCTCATTGGAATGAGCTTGTTCCAATGAGGGGTCATAAGCTGTGTTTTTGATGCGAAAAATAAAAAAAATTAGTGCTTCAAGAATTTTATTTTCAAGTGTTGTCTGCTGTTCGTGTTAGGTAAAGGGTTAAGGATAGGCAGAAGGTCTGTCACATATATCACTTGGTTGTGCATTGGTTGAATGCCATATATTGAAGGTCACAAGCACAACCGTAACTTAAAAACTGTTTTGGCTACCTACAATTATTAAACTTCACACAATCATCTGGAGCAGTTCCATTTAGTAGTTTTTAGAGGGGATGGAGGAATGTCTCTCTCCTTTGGCATTTCTTGTTGCTTTGCAAATGAATCTGCATGAAGGGAATTTGAAAACTTTTTCAAACTCCTCACCAAGCAGATACATGAATGAAAAAACATACTCAATCAATTTGTTTAAAAATTCTCGGTTCAGTTATTAACAACCCCCATGGTCTTTGACACTCCACAGTAGCTTCCTGGTTATCAGTGCCTTAGGTGGAAGTCCTCTAAAATGGGAAACATGGGTATGAACAACTGTCTAGACTTGACTTTATATCCATATATTACATGTCTCACACATTAACCAATATGTGCTATTATTTCATGTCTACATTATATGCTAGTGATTGATGTTAAATAGGAGAGTGTGGTGGCTCAGTGGTTATGGCATGGAACTTTAAACCGAATGGTCGGCGTTTCGTTAATCCTGATTGCCTATGTGGGGCTGTGTACTAAGGCATCCTATGCATTGATGATGCACTTGTCTTCAACCAGTGCTAACTCCTCTTGTGCAGAGTTAATTCGTTGGGGAGTCAAGACAGTTGCTCGTCGTTTCTCTGTGGTTTTCTCCGGGTACTCCGGTGTCCTCTACCCATGAAACTGGCCAACATGAGGTGACCCTTGCTGTTGAATGTGTTGTTAAACCCAAATAAATAAACGGGTGTAAAACAGAGTATTAACTGTTAGCCCACTTAGTATTTTTTAAATATTTTTCATCACATCTAGTGATGGCTGCTGTGAAGCAATCCTGTCTAGACTTGATGAAAAATTCTTATAAATTTAACTTAAGAAATCATTGGTTAAACATAATCCAATATACAAGGGAGAATTTGGATAACAGTGCTCCAATTATACTTATTTCATTGGAAACTTGTCCTTGGCAGGAATATCTGTCATCAGCATGCAAGGAGATAATCAACAAAGGCATAGAATCGATCAAAAATTGTTATTAAATATGACTTCTAATTTTGTGATTGAGAGGAGAACCTATGATAACAGAAATTGGTGCATGTGTTTTGAAAAGTACTTTTATGCATGTGATTGATTATGAATGTATTTTTTCAAATTGTAATGAGTGTTTAAATTTAATAATAACAAACAACTGCTTTCTATACAAGTGGATTGCTGTAAAATCAACAAAAAACGTTGCAACCAGGGCTGGGAGCAGTTCATTTTTTTTTAACAGTTAAGGTTAATTTAACGTAACTCGTTTAAATGATTTGAGAAAAGAATGTGGATACTCTTTCTGATGTACCACCCATCTACCATTTTATTAATACCAAAAAATTCCTATCAGAAATGCAGTGTGAAATAAAGGAAAGAAGTGGCCTGCCTGCAGGAACCCAGGCATTTGATTGGATGAAAGTCCTGAGACAGATTTGTTACAATGTCTCTATCACTGTGTGGGTTTTAGATACAATGTTGCAATTTCTGTCTGGGTCAATGAGGTCGGAAACTCAGGATTTATAAATATTTTTAGATCAAACCTTTGGTGGGCCCAAAATACGTTTTGATCGCATCACATCACTTCTTTTGTTTTTTCAATTTTAACTTGTCAAAAAATTCTTAACAGGTTATTTTTTTTTAACCAGTTAACTGCTACCAGCCCTGGTTGCAACTCTATCTGCTCTTCTCGAAATGACAGGTCAGTCAACATGTGTAACTCCTGAGGATGTGTAAGCTTCTTGCATGTTCATAAGACTTTTGTGGAGTTTTATGCGTTCCAAATTTTCTGGGTAGATTTTTATTTTTTTCTGCATACATTCAACACTTTCTTCAAATTAAATTGCCCTGTGAGAACTAATTTACATGTAGGCCAATCAAACATTCAAAGAAAGGACAGTTTTCTTTCTTGACAGAAGTTGGACCACCATGTTTGAACTAAAGGACCTCCAGTCTTTTTATTAATTTTGTGAATTTTCATAGCTTGAAGAAAATTATCAGATTTTCCACCTTGTTATTGAATAGTGGCATTAAGTACATAAGACCTTCAGTAAATAAGGCAGTGAACATCGTTGCTATTAAGAAATAATATCATCAAGATAAAAAATCCTTTGAAGATGAAAAGGCTTTAAAACTTGATTTTTTAATTCAGTAGTAATTATTCGCACAGTAAGAGGTCTCTGCCTACATGAATGTGGAGTGATCCTTGATTTTTTCCTGTAGTTTAATAGGAAGAAACTAATGATAAATCACGTAGATGAACCCTCAACAGGTGATAGTTGATTTAGTTGATTAGCAAATAGGAGTTCAAAAGAAGATTGCAAGTGAACATTTTCAATACTGAATGCAAATTTGAGCCATGTTTACCTCGCCTTTACAAATTAAAAGTCTAAATTGGGGAATATAATGTTATGTTGGATTTCCATCTAGCTGTCCAAATGTATAGATGGGTAGTATTGGAATTTTAAGTTCGGTATCGGTTTCAGGGTTTTTTTTTAGGGTGGTGGGGGGGGGGGGGTGGGGGGTAGTATACCTCGGTATCAGTTTGATATTCAGTATCTGACTTCACAGAAATTTGCTGCAAGTACAAGGGTAACTCACATCAGGAAAAAAGTAGAATAAGTTGTTCTTGTATCACTCTACCACAATGCTATAAATGACACTGCCAATGAGCTCAAAAGTGGCATTCTTTTATGGACACAAATCATATCTACAGTAATTTTGTGACTTGTTCTTAACGCATCTTAATGTTTAAAGACCTATTTCACACTTTTGTGATCTCAGAGCATGTGCCATGACCATGTCATCATTAGGAAATCCTGTTGACAACAGACAAATCACCTGGAGAGTGACTTCAAGTCTTAACAGGCAGCCAAGGCTTAACTAGAAATAACTGCTAAGCAACTGGGCATGTGCAGGATGTAGTATAGAGGGAATTCAGGACACTTGCTAGACCATTTGAGGGTCAACAAAACTGAAAAGAAATCTTTCATGAAAATGAACCATTCAACTGTTATCAAGCCTCAACAGGCCTTTATAAATAGAGAATGTTGATTGATTTGTTTCGTTTCGTTGGTATCCCCATGATATGGGTATCAGTTCGCTTTTTATACCCCCTGCAATGACTTGTGGGGGGGGGGGGGGGAGGGGGGTGTACTGGAATCAACTTGTCCATCCATCCACCTGTCCGTCCGTAGACATAATTCTTTTGGACATTTTCTCAAATGTTTATGTACCATTGTCTTTGAAACTTGGTATGGATGTTCACAACCATGGGAACCTGTACACCTACGATTATAGTTCTGGTCAGACTATTTTTGCCAGAGTTATGCCCCTTTTTGACTTGTCTTAGAATGCCTGAACTTTGTCCAGAGATTTTCTCAAATGTTTATGGGATGATTCGTTTGTAACTTGGTATGGATGTTTACTACCATGAGAACCTGTGCACCTGCGATTATAGTTTCGATCAGACTTTTTTTTGCCTGAGTTATGCCCGTTTTCATCTTAGAATAATCATGGCGGCAGGGATATGGACAGGCCCATCTGGGAAAGTCACACCTCTTGTTCAGTGTATTACCCATCTCTATCCAAATATGAAGAACATACAGTACTGTCATTACAAAAGTGAAACCAAAAATTGTAATTGGAAAAAAATGCCAAAATTTGCATTTCAGTTGGTTTGTTTTTCTTGTTTCAGTCTTGATTACTCAATTTTTAATCCACCACCTTTCATGGAAAGTGTTTCCTATATACCCTCCCCTCCCCTTGTAAAAGGGGGAGGATTTATATATAGGTAAAATCACTTGTTTAATCTTGGTCCTTTTGGGACTGAAATAAGCCCCTATTCCCATTGGGGTGCATGCTATAAAATTCCCCAATTTTGTCACAAAACAGTATTATCAGTTATAATAGATTAAAATGCCTATATTGGATGTACTGAGACCAAATAGATCTATAAAGATAAACTCTGATAATCATAGTAATTCCAAGACACTACAAGTTTTTTTCATTTAATTAACTCCCCAATGCAAACTCAGGGAAGTGGAGCAGTGCTTGTTTACTGGTAAAATAGAACCTGGAACCAAAGCCTGTGGTGGAAGTCTTCTAAAGTTGGCAGCATAGGTCCACCTGTGCCAACTGTGTTGTGTCCTTGGGCAAGACACTTCACCCCCATTGCCCACGTGGGGGCATGGTGGTGCTGTGTACTAAGGTGCACTTCACGTCGATGGTGCACCTGTCTTCAACCAATGCTAACCCTGCTTGTGTAGAGTTAGTATGTTGGGGAGGTGACGGTTGTTCGCCATTACTCGGTGGTTCTCTGCAGGTACTCCGGCTTCATCCACCTGTAAAATTGTTGTGATCATGATTAGACGTTGTGCAGAAATCTGTGACCATAAACACCAATAAATAAATAAATAACTGGAGTTTACTCTATAATCTCTATGCAATTAACAGGCCAAATTTTTTTTTATATTAAATGATTTGGTGTTTCAGAAATTATATTCAGTTAACAGTGTAATTTAATTTAGAAACATGCACTGTATAAGAAATGCACAAGTGCACAGTGAGAAATTTATTGGTCAGGTAGAGGATGCACATCTATAGTGCACTTGTCTTCAGCCAATGCCAAGCCAGCTTGTGCAGAGTTATTATGTTGGACACTCTGACAGTTGCTCACCACTGCCCAGTCGTTTTCTCTCGGTATCCTGGCTTCCTCTATCCATAAAAGTATCTGACACAAGGTGACACTGGCTGTCAAAAACGTCATTAACCCCCCCCTCCCCACCCCCACACCACTCAAAAAAAAAAAATTATATGAACAAAATACTGTTTGCCTCTACTTATAACCTTTGTACTCTGCAGTCAATTAAAATTTCAACCTGCATTTTTCTCCCCAAAATGCAACTAGGAATTCAATGAATTCATTCAAACAAGGCTGAATTGGATGATTCCTAGTTGCATTATGGGAGAGATTTGCTGCTTGAAAGATGGGAAATTCTACATTAGTGTGCAGAGGGTTAATCATCTCTTTTAAATGATGGTTTGAAAGTTGTTGAACTTGTTGCCTTTAACCAAGGCTAAACCTGTTTGTGAGGGGTCAGTGAGTTGGTGAGTCTGACAGAAACCTGTTTGTGAGGGGTTAGTAAGTTGATGAGTCTGACAGTTACTTGTCACTGTTTGGTTCCAACGCAATATGACCCTGGCAGTTGAGAAAGTGTCATTTAATAAATAAACAAATAAATAAATATCACCGAGTCAGTTAATTGATTGAAGGTCTAGCATTTCTTCTGTCTTTAACTGTAGATGTGTAATTATTGACTTAAATGGGAATTTTTAAGCAAACTCAGTTAATTTATGAAAAGAATGCCTGATCAGAGAAGTTTCCTGAGTGCACAAATTTGCATTTTATGACAGAAGCTTCAAAAGATTCACTGATTATGAAACCAGGGGATGAATTTTAAAGTCATAAAACAAGCTCAACCCTAACCAAAAGTTGGTCAGCTGTGTGTGCATTAAAACTGATTTGTTCGCCCTCATTAGACATGGGTAGGATCACTGTAGCCCATTATTTAAAAATTTGGCTTTCGTGAATGAAATAAGTGTACTTGCCCACCATGTGGCAAGGTGCCGATAAAAGTCTCTAAACCTTTGTTAAAAAAGTTCATGAAAAACTAAATTAAATTTCATTAACTCGGGTAAAATATTAGACATAAAACTATTTAATTTTTATTTTCTTAAGTTTGCATTGATTATAAAAAAGAGCATGCGGCAGCAAAAAGGACCATGCACTTGCATTCAAGGGATGAAATACATCACCACCCATGCTATTCTGTAGATTATGAGGACTAAAACATAAAATAAACCAAGAACATGAACTTTTGATGGCAAAGAAATAATTACAGAAATAAAAAATAAAATAAAAAAAGTGCCCGCCCACATCCAATTTTACAAAAAATGCCCTGAGAAACAGATGATGTATTTTGTGGGGCCTAAACTTGAATTTATACTTTTACATATGTTGTGGTCATGTGATGCAAGTCTTAGAAACTGTTCAAAGTGACCTTAAACATAGATATATATGGTAGGACCCTAATAATTGAATGGTCTTGTTTCCTATGAGGAAGATTCAATTAACACAAATATTCGTGTTCCAGCATTGTGTCCTTGAGCAAAGCACTTAACCCCGATTGCCTACATGGGGGCATGATGACGCTCTGTACTAAGGCATACTGCATGTCGATGGTGTGCATGTCTTCAACCAATCTAACCCTGCCTGTGCCACAGCACAGAGTTACGATGTTGGAGAGCTGACAGCTGCTCGTCATTGTTTCGGTGGTTCTCTCCGGGTACTCAGGCTTCCTCCACCTGTAAAACTGTCACCGACATGATATGACCCTGGCTGTTAAAGTATCGTTAAACCCTTATGAATAAATAAATAAATAACACAAATATTCAGTTAGCAGGAATTCAACCATTTTCATGTATTCTTGTGATAAGCTAAGCACTGGAGCTTTGTCAAACAAGATACAACATGTTAAATGCTTAAATTGGATTCTTGAGGCCAAATAGTTCTAGAAACATAAGAAATTCAGTTTCAGACAGTGTAAATTTTTGAGAGATCACATTCTAGTAACAGAGATGAATGTTTACTCCATGTGCAATTAACAGGTCAACGTTGTACTAAGATATGGTAAATGGTTTGTGTGTTGGAACTAATATGCAATTCAAAAGGTTATTCACTTCAGAAATATCCAATTATGTGGGTTCCACTTTACAAACATTACACTTTGCTGCCAGAATCCTGTTATATGACACGACACACGTTTTTATGAGCTTGTTTTCTGTGGTAAACTAAATTCTATTTTCCAGGTGAAATAGGGACTGCTAGCCAATGCCTATGGTAGAACATAAAAGTACAGTGGGCCCACTTAATTGGATATCTCTTAACTGAATAACCCTGTTAAATGAATATAATTTCCATTTACCATATCCCCTGTACAGATTTGACCTGTTAATTGAATATAGGTTATAGAGTAAATTCCTATTAATTGAATAAAAAATTTTGCAACCTTTCGAGAAATTACCCCGACCCTCCCCAGTTTTCCTTTGTTTATAGATCTATTTGGCCTCAGAACATCCAATGCAGGCATGCAGTCTATTATATCTTGGAACTCTATCAAACAAGATATAATAGAATAAATCTAAGTTTATCTCCAGCATACAAGAAAGTGACACAATCCCTGTTAATTGAATACCCCTGTTAATTGAATAATTTTAATTGGCAAAGTGCCTATACAATTAACATGGTTCCACTGTACTATAAAGTTGACAGCACACTTATAGGTGTGAATGATTGGATAAACTTGTGCTACAGTCATGATATAACAATAGCTGCTGAAAGTTTCCATAAACATCAGTAAATAAATTTGAGCTTTTTAGCTCACCTGACTGAAAAGGTGAGCTTTTGTGATCACTCAACATCTGTTTTCCATCATACATCGTCTGTCGTCTCTTAACATTGTGTTCACAACTTCTCCTTCGAAACTGCAGAACTGATTTCAGTTAAATTTTGCTGTGATTATTGTGACATCACATTTTGATTTTGTTCAAATCAACTTGCCCTGCCCTGTAAGGAAGGACTGTGGCAAAATTCGCACAAATACTTTTTAAAATCTTATGAGTGATCGATGGGTACAATGACTTGTTGTTTGGTACTGAGCCTCCTTTTGATGTGTAGAATCAAATTTGTTCAAATAAAGTTTGTAGGCTATTTTTAGCCTTTGTAGCGAGGGACAGGATTTTTGGCTTCACGCAAAATTTCTATTTTCCGAACCACTGAGCAAATCCAATTTGAACCAAATTTGGTATGTAATAATATTGAGTTCTTGATTCGTGCAAAAAAAAAATATTTTTTTCCTGCATCCCCATGGGAACTCCAGGAGCTAAAAATGGAAATATTTTAAAACATCCATATTTTCTAAAAGGCATGGAACAGAGAACTTATATGGTATGAAGCATCCTTAGGACCAGTAGAATGGGGTGGTAAAAAATGCCCTTGGTTGTGTCATAGTGTACTGTGATGGGAGGAAGTCGGGGGGTGGGGGGGGGGGGGGGGTAGTTTAAACAAAAAAATGCTGAGTCAGTATATTTGCAAAACTTGACTTCTGATATTTGATATATAACATCCATAGGGGGATCAGATACCAGTTTGTTGAAATTTAGCCCCTTTGTTCATATTTGGGCTCAATGCAGGAGCCCAAATTTTAACTTGGTGCAATATGAGAAGTGCTCTTTAAAGAATCTTCTTCTCCAGAACCACTAGTCAGAATCATTTGATATTATTTAACTTGGATCAATTTGAGGAATATTCTTTTAAAATCTTCTTCTTGTGAACCTCCATTCAGAATCTTTTGATATATGGTATACACCATCTTTAGGGGAGTCAGATTCTAGTTTGTAAAATCAAGTCCCTGGTTTGATATTGGGGCTGCCTATTGGAGCCTAATTTTAACTTAGTCCAATATGAGGAATAATTTTTAATGAGGAATAATCTTTAAAAATCTTCTTCAGAGTCACCGGTCAGAATTTTTGGATATTTGGTATACAGTATCTTTAGGGAGGTTGGATCTAAGTTTCTTAAACCAAGTCCCTGGGTTAATATTTGGGCTTCCTATTGGAGCCCAAATTTTAACTTAGTCCAGTATGAGGAATAATCATTAAAACTGTTCTTTTCCAGAACCACTAGTCAAAATCTTCTGATAAATGTTATACAGCATCCTTATAAGTATTAAATTCAAGGTTGTTCAAATCAAGAAGCAGTGCTTTTTTACTGTGGTAAACAAGCTCTGTTTTACTGGTAAAATAGGATCCAGTCACCAATGCTTGGGGTGGATGTCCAGTAAAATTGGTAACATGGATATAAACGATTGACTAAACTTGACTTCATCTCCATTTTGCGGTCACTATTAGCCATTGTGCAGAAATATGTGACCTTAACACTAACAAATAAATAAATCTTTACAGGATTCGGTTTCAAGTTTGTTAAAATTATGTCCATCGGTTAACAATTTGGATCTCTGTGGGAGTTCAAATTTTACATCAGTTCAGTATCAGGAATATTATTTGAATATCTTCTCCTGACCCCCACCCCCAGAAAAATCTGTGAGGGCTGAAAATCGCCCTAGCCAGACACTGCTTTGCAGGTGCCAGAAGCTCACGCAAGGGCAAGTCCTATTTTACCTTACTCTGGTACAATCTATTATCTCAAGAGTAACATAAACTAGGAATTGTTCTCTAGGAGCATATTATAAGGAATAATTATTGTGTGTTAATTGATGAATTGTCAATTTCTTATTTCAGAAAATTGAACAATAAATTGATGCTACACACCATGCATACTGACGTCTTAACTGTTGTTTGTTCCCCATAACCTAATGACCCAATCAGAATCAACTTTAGGGAATCATCAATTCCAGCTTCTCCCCTTACTGAGGCTTACTACATGTGTGATTGGCTATCGTGAAAGTTACATACAATGGGGCCTTCGTTCCATTACATTTGTTGGCACATGTTCTAAAATAAAACTTGCTATTGGCATTGTCGGCACAGTGCAGTGCATGATTATTTATAATAATTTGAATGTAAAGTATGCACTGCCCCGTTATTCCCGAAGAAAATATGAGTGGGCGAATACACTGCACGATTGACAGAAATTGTGAATGGGCAGATAGACTGTAAGATTCACAGATATATACCGTCGCCATTTGCATCAGTTGAACATTGAACTGCAGATCAAATTCCGTGGAACACATAAGCATGAGTGCGTATCAGGGGGGGGGGGGGGGGGGGGGGAAGGGGTGCGCTTATAAGTACTGTAGGAAGAAATGTGCTGGCTATGTCTATTCAAATTATTGAGTTCAGATAACTTCATCAACTTGTTTGGCCACGAGTATGCAATACGACATCAGCAGAAACAAAGTGACACTAATAACTGCAAGGCATCTTTGATCATTGATGAAACATGCCATTCTGTTAACTTGTCATATTTTTATTCTGGTACATACAATGATACGCTCTTGAGGTCAATGAACCAATCCATCTGACTGTACTGTAAAATTAACCTTACTCTACGCATTGTTGAACACATTACTCCTTTTGGTTGTGACTACCTGACACTGGCTCTCAAAATCGGCCGATTGTGTGCTCAACTGACTGACAAGTCTTACTTGTGTATGCACAGGTGATAAAAAATTGCCTGTGCCAGATCAGAATTGCACAGGTGATGCACAGGCAATAAATAATATTCCATAGAATATCTATTAAACTCGATTGCTATCTAATAATAATGCACTATCATTTTAATAGGGGTCTATAACAACCCCTGCCCGAATCTTTTGATATATGATATACACCATCATTAACAGAGTCAAATTCAAGTTTGTTAAAATCAATCCCTCGATTAATATTTTGGTTCCCTATTGGAATTTTATATTAGTCCAATACGAGGAATAATCTTTAAAAATCTGCTTCTTTAGATACACAAGTCAGAATCTTTTGATATTTAGTATATGCCATCCCTTAGAAGGGTCAGATTCAGTTTGTTCAAATAAAGTCCCTGGTTGTTATATTGTGTTTCCTAGGGGGGCCCAGATTTTAACTTAGTGCTATATTGGGAATATTCTCAAATTCTTTTACTGCAGAACCACCAGTTAAAATCTTCTGATATATGGTATACAGCATCTTTATGGGGGCAAATTTCAAGTTAGTTCATATAAAGTCCCTGGGTTAATATTTTGGCTCCCTAAATTTAACTTGCTGTGAAAGAGGAATGTTATTTGAAATCTTTTGAACCACCATTCAGAATGTTTTGATATTTGGTATGCAGTGCCCTAACCAAGCACAGATTCAAGTTTGTTCAAGTCAAGTCCCTGCATTCATATTTGGACTCCCTATGGATGCCCAAATTTTAACTTGGTGCAATATGACAAATATTTTTAAAAAATATCCTTCTTCATATATAGTTTTGCTTTACTAAATATCTGGGCATTATGTCTGTGGTAGCATCCCAATACTAGAAAAAATCATCTGACATGGACAACAGAATTATTAATAATTGAATGACTTCATTGTTCTTCAGAGTTAACTAGCCATAGATGCTAATTAAATCCTTTTTCAAACAACTTTGTCAGGTGTGTGCCTCGGACCCCTTGGCCTCTTGTTTTTAGCCCTACCCAACAAGGTTTCACAGGATGCACGCCATTATTCGCACCTCTGACTTCAGAGTGTGAACACCTTGATTAGCTATCATGGAAACCTTGGAATTACCAGTGAAATTGAAGAAAACCATTTCGGCTCTGGGCATCTCCTGTCCCATCACCTGGACTCTCCAGGTGAAAGACGAGAACGTTCACCTGACTTACGAATTTAAGACAGAAGACACCACACCACCCCACCACCCTCGGGGAGAGGTAGACCTTTGATGAGATGACCTCCTCTCACAGTGGTCCTGGAGGCCCTGAAAAGAGAAAGAAGAAAAGGAAGAAGAGCCTGTCCACTAAGCTGAGGGATGCCCAACGCATGGAGGCTTTCTTGGAGAAGAAGAGAGAGAAAGGTGAGGAAAGGAAAGCAGCAGAAACAGCTGCCACTTCCCTTCCTACTCCCACTTTCTACTCCCACAGGCCAACCAACTGCTGGTTCCCCAGCTGGAATTGTTGGATGTGGAATGTTCTGTGGAGACTGAGGTGGAAATTGAAGTTGCTTTCTCGCCACTGTCAGATCCTCACTCGTCTCTCCCTTCGGACCAAGGGGATACCACACCAGAGTTGGAGACGGAAGACCTGGATGCTCAGATGCTGGAAATGGAATGTCAAAAGGCTGAAGAGAATGAAAGAATACTCAACCAACTAAAAGCCCAGATGAAAGAAATAAGAACCCAATTCAAACTCCAAGAAGCCCAAGAACAGACAAAAGTACAACTCCAAAAACAAATGTTCATCAGGAAATCATCACAGCCACTGCCACTGGACAACAACAACACAGGCAAAAGAAAAAGAAGCAAAAATGCTGTTAACCAAAAACCGGTTTGCTTTCCTCCTTTAACGCGCTCAGACGTAGCACAAAAATTTTACACAGTTACAGAGGGTTGAAAGGGGCCTGCCCAAAAGCTTCTGTGTGCGCCTTTGTCGCACGAAACCATTGATCATTGTTTCACAGGTCGACATTCTGTCAGCTTGGTAAGAGTAGATTTTTATTCAATAGAATATTACTCTACAAACTAAATACAATTAACAGGTCAAATTTGTACATCAGATAGAGTAAATGGTTTTGTGTTTAGAAGTTAAATGCAAGAGTTATTCAGGTGAGAGATATCCAGTTAAGTGGCCACTGATGTATTATTGAACCTCCCTACAGAAACAAAATAGATGTATTTAACATCCTTCAGGGCATTACTGTTAAGGACCTCATTATTCAAAGTGTTGAACACACTGTGTAACATGCAGTGTGCCTGGTAATTTGAACACCCAACATTGGCAACAAGTAAATTTGCCATTCGTAGAACACCAGGTAGACTACAGGGCCCATATACTGAGTACCACCAATTCATCTTATTTATACTGAAACATTAAGTTCAGGCAGATTCTAGAATGAAATGTCTCTTCTGGGTAGCAGCGATCGAGGACCTGAGGTTGGATGGGGGTTGTTCACAGGGGGCATGTGTCCCTTCACCCCATCCCCAGCTTTTCCAGAAAGAGTTTAGGCCGACATTTCCCTGTGGGAACCCCAGAAAGTGAAGCAGTGCTTATTTACTGGGGTAAACATGCTCTGTTTGCCAGAGGTTGTAGTCCTTTAAATTGGCCGACATGGGTATAAATTACCCAGCCCTTATTGCAATCTCAGAAATGAGCTGCAAGGAGGTGCACAGACTCTTTTCTTCACTCTTCAGATGTGACCAAAGTTTCCCTCGTTTGATTTTTCTCTACTATGGACTTTAACTCCTTGCATGCTGCTGCTGGATATTCCGGTCAGGACAGGATTTCCCTTGCCACTGAAATAAGTATAATTTGGATATATTTAATCAAATTTTCCCCTGTAAATTACATGGATTTTTTGCACCAAAGATTTCTTGAGTTAAATTTTGATGAATTTTTCATAAAATTTAGTCATGGCTGCTTCAAAGCAGCCATGACTAGATTTGATGAAAGATATATTGAAAATACTCAGCGGGTTAAGAGTTAACCCCTAGCACACTGGTAATGCAACAGAATTTTCTCAAATCACATTGTTTTTCTTTTGTTTAACTATGAATTTAACCAATTATATCTTGTTTGACAGAGCTCAAAATGGTTAAATATCAAACTGCTTTATGGGAAATAATTACTGCTGAAAACTTTACCATTTTGCCATCAGAGGTCAGAGGGTTCATGTCGAGAAAAATGCATATTGAACCAAAAATGTGCATTTTCCTCAAATGTTGAGGTGCATGAGTCCCAAACTGGGCACCATATAGTAAAGCTTAAAAGTAGTTCAACTGCAGTTAACTCCTGACATAACTTTGGTCAAAGTTTGCACATTGTGTGTTGTTAAAAATCACAACTCAGTTCTACATTGATACAAATATGTTTGACATATCATTATCTAAAAAAATAACTTGATAATAACATAATTTTGCTCCCAAATGTCCAATCCATCGGAAGTGAGAATGACTTACATATGTCTAACCTTCTAGAATTACCCCAGGCAAAAGTCATAATGTTATAGAAATTAACATTATCTACATTACAGTATTGGGGGCAGATCAAAAGCAACATGTTTTCACTTTTAATTTGGCATTCCACTTCCACCAACAAAACAAAAGCCAACAAAAAAACTAAGAGGTAAAAAGTTCATTTCTTTAATAAACAGCTGTATCTACTTGCTGCTGATTGTTGCGATATTTGTGATAAATCTGACATTTTCGTTGATATCCTCTGCACAGGAGCTGTTCTTTTCCTTTGGCCAACATGTTCAGCCAAGATAAAGCTGTTAATGAAATTAATACAATTGTGAGAAATGAGTTATTATCATGAAAGGTGTATACTGTTTATAGATCTGTATGCTGGACTGGAGATAAGCCTCTATATCACTTTACACTACACCCCTGCTGTTGACATGTGAGGATTGGATTTCTTGTAAACAATTATTGTCAGCCAGCACTCATTAACCCTAATCCACATTTATTTGGGAAGTACACATATTTATTTGCATTTTACCTTCCCGGTAGGAACCCCTGGAAGTGGGAATGCTGGATAATAATACCTTATAGACGAAAACTGACAAAGCCCCAAATGGACAAAACCTTATTTTGACAAAAGTTGATCGGACAAAATATCATTTGGACAAAAACCTGTACATTTGTGACAAACACCCATACCTTTTATGGAATGAGAGGTTGGGTTTTTTTCCAAATGAAGATTTTTCTTTTTGGACTTTATTCTCACAATATTAACCCTCTCCACACTGCAACTGTGGGTTGAACATAATTATGATAATGGCAAGTTATGACATCGCACTAAAATAAGTTATTAATTTATATCATTGCAAACAATGATCGCCTCACATCCAGTGTTTAACATCCTTAACTGGTTAAGTGCTAGAAGCCACTATCAGGGCTTTCAAAAAAAAATAGGGGAAAAGCCAGCATTTTCCTTGCCCATTTTTCATATTCAGTCAAATGCCAAAAAATATTTTGTTTATATAAATTTGTTTTATCACAAATTATTGAAGCGTACCTATTGGCATCAATTTTTTATGCAAAGAAAAAGTAAAAATTTATCACAGTGGAGTCTCCGGTTGGGTCCATTCGGATTTCCACTACAAATCTGATACAAAACACAGACACCATATAGCAAAAATGTATTAATGAATAAATGCAAGCATGTTGATAACCGTAACAACAGTATCATTCCTAAATGAGCATCAGAAAACTGTCACACAGACAAAAAAGCCTCCTGGGATCTGGAATATATTACTGACTAAATACAAGCATGTTGATAACAGTAATAACAGTGTCACTCCAAAACCCCCTGCAAGAACCCCGGGAAGTGAAACCGTGCTTGTTTACTGTGGTAAACAAGCTATGTTTCACTAATAAAATGGGACCCAGTCACTACTGCTTGGGGTGCAAGTCCTCTAAAATAGGCAACATGGGGTATAAACGATTGACTGACCTTGATTTTATCTCCATGTTGTGGTAATGATTATCCATTGTGCAGAAGTATGTCACCTTAAACACCAGTAAATAAATAACACTCCAAAAGGAACACCAAAAACAGTAGCACATCCTGAGACAAAAAGCTATCCTGGAAACAAGAATGTATTATTGATTAAGCACAAGCATGCCGATACAGTAACAACAATACTACTCCTAAAGAAGTATCAAAAAACAGTCACACAAACAAAATACAAGAAACAATTCAACAATTATTCATTAACTTTGCAAAGTATTATTCAATAAATAGTTAAACAGTAAATTCACAATATGTGTGATCAAAGAATATCATCAAACACCAGTTCTTACCACATGTTATTAAATAATATCAGTGATAATAAATTAATTCTAAAGTCCAAAGTATTGATGGGATTTTACTGTCCAAAGTGCTGGTGGGGTTGTGTTAGTTTTGATTTCAATGAGGTGTGTGTGTGGGGGGGTGGGGGGGGGGTGGGATTTACAGATTGGATTTTAATGAGGGGAGCTGTCAGTGAGGGGGGGGGGGGGTGAGTATGTTACAGTGGGATTTTGTTATGCCCCCGAAACATTTTCGATCCCCGTGGGAACCCCAGGAAGTAAGCAGCACTTGTTTACTGTGGTAAACCAGTTCCGCTTTACTAGTAAAATAGGACCCAGTCGCCAATGCTTGGGGTGAAAGTCCTCTAAAATGGGCAACATGTAGATCAACGATTGACTAAACTTGATTTCATCTCCATGTTGTGTCACGATTAGCCATGGTGCATAAATATGTGACGTTAACCACCAACAAACAAACAAACGAAACATTTTTGAGGGGTATATAGTCGAGGTCTCCGTCCATCCTTCCGTACTTCCGTACATCCTTCCGTCTGTCCGTCCATCCGTACGAACATTTTGTATTATAACCCGTGCATCAGTTGCCGGATTTTAATGTTCTTTAGTATGGTGATAGGGCAGCTGGGGGGAACGGATGCCCTCATACCTAGCATTTCATCCATTCATGTTTGGTAGGAAGGTTGCCTGACATTTTAACCTCTACTTATCAATATATCCATATATATATGGATGACACAAGAATTATAGTGATTTTGGTTCCAGACCATTTAAAATTGCATCACCGCACCAATCGATTTCAAATTTTATTTGCTTATTACTAATGTCAAAATACACGCAAGTTCGATTTGGAGGTTCACTCTGACTATTCTTGCAAAAGTTATGCCTCTTTTTGAATTAAAAAATCACAAATTTCCCAATTTCAGCTTTATTCTTACTGTCCAGTGCCTATAGGGGAAGTGATGCCCGATTTTTTTTTAGTCCACTATTTCTGTACTGCCGTGTGTTTGCAGGGGAGGTTGCATGTCATTTTAAACTACATATCAATATAACCATACAAATATGGATGCCAATTTCAGCTTTATTCTTACTGGCGAGTGCCTATGGGGGAAGTGCTGCCCAATTTTTTTTAGTCCACTATTTCTGTGCAGCCCAGTGCTTGATGGGGAGGTTGCATGTCATTTAACCTACTACATATCGATATAACCATATAAACATGGATGCGAATTTCAGCTTTATTCTTCCTGGCCAGTGTCTTATAGGGGAAGTGCTGCCCAATTTTTTTTTTAGTCCCACTATTTCTGTACTGCCCAATGTTTGCAGGGTAGGTTTGCATGTCATTTTAACCCACTACATATCGATATATTCATATGAATATGGATGACACAAGAATCATAGTGTTTTTTAATTCCGTTCATTCAAAGTTGTTTGGATGGACCAATTCTCTTCAAACATTCAGAAGTTATTTATTTACATGCAAGTCCGACTTTGCAACCTTCGGGCGCATCAGCACACACGTTGCTCTTGTTGGGAGGGGGAATGTCAGTCCCCCTGACCAAACTCTAATTATGGGTTTTTCCATATATGGTTTTGTCCCATGAGGTTTTGTACATGCACCAGATGTTGAGCAATGGTTATAATGCCCCCTACCTCCGAAGTAGGTTTCAGGGGTATCTAGTGAAGCCCTCCGTTCATGCATCTGCCCATCTGTCCATACAAATGTTTTGTATTGTAATTCCAAAGCCATTGGTCGGATTTGGATCTCTTTTGGTATGCTGATAGACCTGTATGGGGGAACAGATATGCAGAAGGAACTGGTTCCATCGATTGATTTTTCACACAGTTATGACCCTTTTTCAGTTCTGTCCATCTATCTGTACAAACGTTTTGCATTGTAACTTCAAAGCCATCAGTCGGATTTGGATCTCCTTAGATCTGCAGATAGACCTGAATGGGGGAATGGATATGCACAAGGAATGGGTTCCGTCCAATGATTTTTCCCCAGAGTTATGGCCCTTTTTTTCCTTTTGTCCATCTGTCCGTATAAACGTTTTACATTGTAACTTTAAAGCCATCAGTCGGATTTGGATCTCCTTTGGTATGCTGAGATACCTGCATGGGGGAACGGATATGCACAAGGAATGGGTTTCTTTCTGTCCAATTTTTTCCCACAGTTATGGCACTTTTTCCCTTCTGTCCATCTGTCCATCTGTCCATACAAACTTTTTGCATTGTAATTTCATAGCCATCGGTCGGACTTGGATCTCCTTCGGTATGCTGATATACCTGCATTGGAAGGTGGCAGTGGCCCACAGTTTGCATTGCCCTTGGTTACTCTGGTGAACAGTTCTGTTTCAATGGTAAAGTAGGACGTGGTAACCAATGCCTGGACTGGAAGTTGTAAAGTGGACAAAGTAAAAACAATAACTAAACTTGACTACACCTGTGTTGGAGTCATGATATATCCATGATATATCCATAGTTTCTGAAAATGACCATTAACACCAATCAATGAAAAAATTACAATGAACAGGATTCATTAACAAGCATAATGCATATACAGTGACTAAGCTATCTCCTGTCCTCAATTCAAGTGCTCTCATGACAGAGAATTTTATGAAAGGAATATGAAAACAAAAATTGAAGTAACAACTAAGTTATGCAGCATGGTTAGAATTAAGAGAGCAAACCAGGATGAGGGTAAGATAAGTTAAACCTTTTCACGAAATCTCCTTCCATTTTTTTGCAAGTGAGTGAGAGCAGTCAGTGGAAGCTTGGTCAAAGATTGTGATTAAATCTCCACCCTCACATACATGTATAACTATATGCACAATGATGATTGTGTTTGTATTTATTTGCTGGGGATTTACATTCACAGAGAAATGACTATAGAGTTGTACTTTAGATTTTGTTACTGTAAAATCTGAATACTGGCTTTGTTTTCATCTGAGAATCTTTTTTTCCATAATATTCCTGTAAAACCCAATCACGCTGGTCATCAACTTTCAAAAATTTGTCTCAATTAATGGAAGATCCGTGAGGATGCAACTGCTTGAATTTTATTTATATCGCCTATGTCAAACAGGAATTCCACCAGGCATCATCCTAACACCGTGCCACTGGATTGAAAACTGTGAAGCTTTCTTGAAGGTGGCCTTGACGGGAGTTGATCCCAGGTCTATGACACCCAATAGCCTGGCCATAAATGCTCTGCCACCATACCAACTGAGCCAACGACATCCTCAAATTGAGTCAATTGCAACCTTTTTAGCTTAACTTGACATAGTCAAGATAAGCTATTGCCATCATGCGTGCAGAAGTCTGTTAGTCTGTTGGTCTGTGACGTCTGTTCACATTTTCCTTTAGCACGGGCTACACCCTGCAGTTCTTGTCTGATCGTCATGAAATTTCATATGCAGGTTTGGGGTCATGTCTAGATGAGAACATCCCCTTTTGGTCGCGATCGGGCAACCGGTATGGCTACCCGAGCCCAAATTCCGAAAACCATTAGCACAGTCTACAGGTCGTATTTATGAAGGGATTTCATTGTAACTTGGTAGGATGCCTCTGTATAATGTCTAGATGAGAACGTCCCCTTTTGGGCATGATCTATCAACCATGATGGCTGCCCAAGCCCGAAACCCAAAAACTTTTAGCACAGTCTGCAGGTCATGTTTAATGTGGAGGGATTTCATTGTAACTTGGTAGGATGACTCCTTATGATGTCTAGATGAGAATTTCCCCATTTGGGCATGATCTGCCAACCGTGACGACTGCCCGAGCCCAAAACCCGAAAACCTTTAGCACAGTCTACAGGTCACATTTATTGAGGAATTTCATTGTAACTTGGTGGGTTGACTTCATACAATGTCTAGATGAGAAAGTCCCCTTTTGGACGTGATTGGGCAACTGTGATGGCTACAGGGGCCCGAAGCCCGAAAACCTTTAGCACAGTCTAGAGGTCATATTTATGAAGGGATCTCATTGTAACTTGGTAGGATGACTCCAAATAATGTCTAGATGAGAACTTCCTATTTTGATCGCGATCATGCAGCCTTGATGGGTGCCCAAGCCCAAAAACCTTTAGCATAGGCAAAAGGTCATATTTATGGAAGGATTTCATTGTAACCTGTTAGGTTGACTCCATATAATGCCTAGATGATGACATCCCCTTTTGGTCGTGATTGGTTAGTTGAGATGGCTACAAGTGCCTGAAGCCCGAAAACCTTGAGCACAGTCTACAGGTCATATTTATGAAGGGATTTCATTGTAACTTCTTAGGATCACTCCAGATGATGCCCAGATGAGATTGTCCCCAATGGTTGTGATCATTCAGCCATGATGGCTGCCCGAGCCCGAAGCCCGAAAAACCTTTAACACAGTCTACAGGTCATATTTATGAAGGGATTTCATTGTAACTTGGTAGGTTAACTTCATATAATGTCTAAATGAGAACGTCCCCTTTTGGACATGATTGGGCAATTGTGACGGCTAAAGGTGCCCAAAGCCCGAAAACCTTTAGCACAGTCTACAGGTCATATTTATGAGGGCATTTCATTGTAACTTGGTAGGATGACTCCAAACAATATCTAGAGGAGAACGTCCCATTTTGATCGCGATCATTCAGTCTTGATGGGTGCCCGAGCCAAAAAACCTTTAGCATAGGTAAAAGGTCATATTTATGGAAGGATTTCATTGTAACCTATTAGGTTGACTCCATATAATGCCTAGAAGATGACATCCCCTTTTGGTCGTGATTGGTCAGCTGTGATGGCTACAAGTGCCCGAACCCCAAAAACCGTGAGCACAGTCTACAGGTCATATTTCTGAAGGGATTTCATTGTAACTTCGTAGGATCACTCCAGATGATGCCAAGATTAGATTGTCCCCTTTGGTTGCGATTATTCAACCATGATGGCTGCCCGAGCCCGAAATCCGAAAACCTTAAGCACACTCTACAGGTCATATTTATGAAGGGATTTCATTGTAACTTGGTAGGTTGACTTCATATAATGTCTAGATGAGAACAGCCCCTTTTGGACATGATTGGGCAACTTTGACGGCTAAAGGTGCCCGAAGCCCGAAAACCTTTAGCACTGTCTACAGGTCATATTTATGAAGGGATTTCATTGTAACTTGGTAGGATGACTCCAAATAATGTCTAGATGAGAACGTCCCATTTTGGTCATGATCATTCAACCTTGATGGGTGCCCGAGCCCAAAAACTTTAGCATAGGCAAAAGGTTATATTTATAGAAGGATTTCATTGTAACCTGTTAGGTTGACTCCATATAATGCCTAGATGATGACATCCCCTTTTGGGCGTGATTGGTCAACTGTGATGGCTACAGGTGCCCGAAGCCCGAAAACCTTGAGCACAGTCTACAGGTCATATTTATGAAGGGATTTCATTGTAACTTCGCAGGATCACTCCAGATGATGCCCAGATGAGATTGTCCCCTTTGGTTGCGATCATTCAACCATGATGGCTGCCCGAGCCCGAAGCCTGAAGCCCGAAAACCTTTAGCACAGTCTACAGGTCATATTTATGAAGGGATTTCATTGTAACTTGGTAGGTTGACTTCATATAATGTCCAGATGAGAACGTCCCCTTTTGGACACGTTTGGGCAACTGTGACGGCTTCAGGGGCCCAAAGCCCGAAAACCTTTAGAACAGTCTACAGGTCATAATTATAAAGGGATTTCATTGTAGCTTGGTAGGATGACTCCAAATAGTGTCCAGATGAGAACGTCCCCTTTTGGTCACGATCATTCAGCCTTGATGGCTGCCCGAGCCCAAAAACCTTTAGCATGTCTGCAGGAAGGATTTCATTGTAACTTGTTAGGTTGACTCCATATAATGCCTAGATGATGACATCCCCTTTTGGTCATGGTTGGTCAACTGTGATGGCTACAGGTGCCTGAAGCCCAAAAATCTTGAGCACAGTCTACAGGTCATATTTATGAAGGGATTTCATTGTAACTTCATAGGATCACTCCAGATGATGTCCAGATGAGAATGTCCCCTTTTGGTTGCGATCATTCAACCATGATGGCTGCCCAAGCCTAAAGCCCGAAAACCTTTAGCACAGTCTTCAGATCATATTTATGAAGGGATTTCATTGTAACTTGGTAGGTTGACTTCATGAAATGTCTAGATGAGAACAGCCCCTTTTGGACACTATTAGGCAACTGTGTTGGCTACAGGGGCCCAAAGCCCGAAAATCTTTAGCACAGTCTACAGGTGATATTTATGAAGGGATTTCATTGTACCTTGGTAGGATGACTCTAAATAATGTCTAGATGAGAACATCCCCTTTTGGTCGCGATCATTCAGCCTTGATGGCTGCCCGAACCCAAAACCCCCAAACCTTTAGCATAGTCTATTGGTCATATTTATGTGAAAGGACTTCATTGTAACCCGTAAGTTTGACTCCATATAATGCCTAGATGATGACATCCCCTTTTGGTCGTGATTGGTCAACTGTGACGGCTTCAGGGGCCCGAAGCACAAAAACCTTGAGCACAGTCTACAGGTCATATTTATGAAGGGATTTCATTGTAACTTTGTAGGATCACTCCAGATGAGAATGTCCCCTTTTGGTTGCGATCATTCAACCATGATGGCTGCCAGAGCCCAAAGCCCAAAAACCTTGAGCACATTCTACAGGTCATGTTTATTAAGGGATTTCATTGTAACTTGGTAGGTTGACTTCATATAATGTCTAGATGAGAACGTCCCCTTTGGACGCAATTGGGAAACTGACGGCTACAGGGGCCCGAAGCCCGAAAACCTTTAGCACAGTCTACAGGCCATATTTATGAAGGGATTTTAATGTAACTTGATAGGATAACTCGTTTTGGAATAATTTCACTGTAACTTGGTAACTTTTGTTGATATACGTTAACTGTGAGGGCCACATACATTAACTGTGAGGTCATATTAACCCACCCCTCAGCTCTTTAGTACAGTGTACACCTCATATTATTTTTATCATAAACATAGCATACAGGGAACAGAAATGAACATATTCCCAATTATCACAATTCTTGTCTTATTTCATAATCCTTTCATAAACATTGAACATTATCCTTTTCATCAAACACAACACACAAGTTAAGCTACAGTGTCATTGACACTTTCATTTAGGGTTGTCGTTGGCTCAGTTGGATAAGGTAGTGTGCATCAGTTAAAGAATGAATGTATTTTGCATTTGTGTCTTGACGAGATTTACATTGCTGTGGATACCATATTTCACACATTTGTGCAAATGGTACAAGATAAAAAAATACTAAAGACATAACGGTAATGTAAAGAGTTAAAGATGTGCGAACTCTTGACTTTCAGAATTCATTAGCCTGTTATGTGTTTTTGATTGCTTTTTTTTCCTCTTGATTGCATTATTTAATATTGCATCTTTCTAACGTGGCAATTTATTCTTGTTAACTAGGAATGATCAATTAGGCATTGAAAAGCAATGAAATTTCACATCTGCTGTTATTGCTCTTTTTCAACCAGTGAATGTAGTGATATGCATATTCTGACCGTTCAAATAGAATAATTAGTGTCATATAATTGCTTTAAATTTCAATTAATAACTGTAATTATGAATGCAATTATAAGTTAATTGCATTTATAATAACATTATTTAAGTGCCTATTATTAATTTTCTATGTAAGCAAAGTACAAGTGGAAATGAGAGTATTTTCAGATGGCTGGAATAGAGTGAAATTGCTATCTTAATTGAATCAAATGTGCTTTTAATTATTGTACACTATACCAAAGGGTTTAATTGAAAGCTAATAAAAATATATAAAATAAAAATAAAAACGTTATGATTTCTTTTACTGATTTTGTGTTTTCTTGATAAAAAGGTGTGTTATTTGTACATTAGCTTCACTCAGTATAACAGCAAATATTTTTTATTTATTTATTCGTGTTTAAGGTCACATACTTATGCACAATGGCTAATCGGGACCATGACAGTTTTACGGGTGTAGGAAACCGGAGTACCCGGAGAGAACAACCGAGCATCGATGAGCAACTGTCAGCTCAACATTCTAACTCTGTTCAAGCTCCACGCTAGCAGGGTTACAGCAGTTGAAGACATGCAGTACACCTTAGTACACGGCATCATCGTGCCCCCATGTAGGCAACCGGGATAAAGTGCCTTGCCCAAGGACACACAACAGGTCGTCCCAGACGGGGATCGAACTCTGGACCTTTAGCACAGAAGTCCAACAGTCTACCATTGAGCCACTGTGCTCCTATATTGATTTAACCCATCATCTAACGAATCATCCACATCCACTCACATAATTACAAATTGAATAGTTGCAAAAAAAAAGAAGTGTTTCCAAAACTTTAAACAAAACCATATCATGTGACACCTCCACCCTCATTGGAACAAGCTTGTGCTTGTTCCAGTGAGAGGTTACATTAGATGGTTTTATTGAAATTTTCTTAATAAAGATTAAAAAAAAAACAAAAAACAAATCAAGATTTGTTTAACAAATTTTAATTAATATCTTGTGTATTGGGTAGAGTCCGCCAGTGAGATTCAGCTCTTTGCCCTACTGAATACCCAAACTAGTGCCATTCAAAAAAAAACTGCCATTAAGATTTAAGATCAGTGTAAAAAAAAATTGCAGATTAAAATTTGGATATTTCGACATCCATGTGCAGAGGGAAAAATTAATTTCAATTGAAGATCCAGGAAAATATTACTTGAAAATTATTTAGAAAAGTCCTTAAAAGTCCTGGAGTTTTGTTTTCTCAAAAGTGTTTGAACTCTTCAAAGTTATTTCATTTATTATATGCCTGTTCTATGAAATCCTCATTTACAGCAACACTAAACCGTGCAGAAAATGAAAATGTGTTCCGCACATATGTGTGGATCGGAAATCATTTACAGACTACTTTTAAATAGAAGCAGAATTTCACTGCAATTTTCTACAAATTGTGCAACGCAATTATAATTTAAATCGCTAGCGATAGCTAAAGCTAAAAATCGTCCCCTGAGTTCCAATGTGTTTTATGTGCCAGTAGGCACATAGAACACATTGGAACTCATGAGATGAAACAGTAACACAGGTTCGCCTCGCAAATTTGGTTGCCGATAAAATGTGTTCTTTTTGTTGATAGTTGCCAAATAACTGCTGAGTGTCCCTCTAACAATTGTTTTTTAGCTCAACTTGACAAAGTCAAGCTGAGCTATTACCATCACTTCTCGTCCGTCGGCGTACGCACATACGTCCACAATTTCCTTTGGCACACCTCACAGGCCGCATTTATGATCAGATTACTTTGAAACTTGGTATGCTTGTTTGGGGTGACCTCTAGATGGGAGCTATCGATTTTCTGCAATTTCCGTCAAAAAATGTTGGCGCAGCCAACGTTCTTAGAACTTAATTTAGTCAGAGAACAATATTTCCCTTTGGCACACCCTACAGGGTACACTTATGATTTGATTGCTTTGAAACCTGGTATGCTTGTTTAGGGTGACCTCTAGATGGTATGGAACTATCGATTTTCTTCAATTTCCGGCAAAAAATGTTGCCCCGGCCAACGTTCTTAGAACTTAGCTTAGTCAGACCTCAATATTTCCCTTTGGTACACACTACAGGGCACATTTATGATCACATTGCTTTGAAACCTGGTATGCTTGTTTGGGGAGACCTCTAGATGGGAGCTATCGATTTTTTTCAATTTCCGTCAAAAAATGTTGCCGCGGCCAACGTTCTTAGAATTTAGTTTAGTCAGAAGACTCAATATTTCCCTTTGGCTCATCCTACAAGCCACATTTATGATCGGATTGCTTTGAAACCTGGCATGCTTGTTTGGGGTGACCTCTAGATGGAAGCTATCGATTTTCTTCAATTTCCGGCAAAAAATGTTGCCACGGCCAACGTTTGTAGAACTTAGTTTAGTCAGACCTCAATATTTCCCTTTGGCATACCCTACAGAGCACATTTATGATTGGATTGCTTTGAAACCTGGTATGGTTGTTTGGGGAGACCTCTAGATGGAAGCTATCGATTTTCTTCAATTTCCGTCAAAAAATGTTGCCGCGGCCAACGTTCTTAGAACTCAGTTTAGTCAGAAGACTCAATATTTCCCTTTGGCACACCCTACAGGGCACATTTATGATCGGATTGCTTTGAAACCTGGCATGCTTGTTTGGGGTGACCTCTAGATGGGAGCTATCGATTTTCTTCAATTTCCATCAAAAAATGTTGCCGCAGCCAACATTCTTAGAACTTACTTTAGTCAGACCACAATATTTCCCTTTGGCTCACCCTACAGGGCACATTTATGATTAGATTGCTTTGAAACCTGGTATGCTTATTTATGGTGACCTGTAGATGAGAGCTATCGATTTTCTTCCATTTCCATCAAAAAATGTTGTGACCTCCAACGTTTTTAGAACTTAGTCTAGTCAGACCACAATATTTCGCTTTTGTACACCCTACAGGGCACATTTATGATCAGATTGCTTTGAAACCTGCCATGCTTGTTTGGGGAGGCCTCTAGATGGGAGCTATCGATTTTCTTCGGTTTCCGTCAAAAAATGTTGCCACTGGCAATGACCTTCAATTAACTTAGTAAAAACTTAGTGCAGTTAAGCATCAGTATTTCCCTTTGACACACCCTGCAAGGCACATTTATGATTGGATCGCTTGCAAACTTGGTGAGCTTGTGTGGGGTGACATCTATATGGGAGCTGTCGATTTTCTTCCATTTCTGTCAAAAAATGTTGACCTTTGAACTTAGTTTAGTCAGACCTCAATATGTCCCTTTAACATGGCCTTCAGGGCACGTTTATGATCAGATCACTTTGAAACTTGGTATGTGTGTTCTGTGTGACCTCTAGATGTGAGCTATTGCTTTTTTTTCATTTCCATAAAAATTTATTGTCGTTATCACCAACCATTGAACTTACTGCATTTGTGCATCAACTTATCCCTTTTGCACTCTCTGCAGGGTGTATTTATGAATTTCCATAAAAAAACCCTTTGCCACAAGCAATGACCTTCTACTTAGTGCATTAACATCTTCCTTTGGCATGCCTCAGAGGACACATTCATTGTCAGGTTGTTTAGAAACTTTGTATGCTTATGCAGGGTGACAAAGATAGGAGCTATTGATTTTCTTTTCATTTCAATCAAAAACTGTTGCTGTTAGCAACAATCTTTGAATTTATTGCATTTGTGCATCAACATTCTTTGACATGGCCTACAGGCCACATTTATCATAGGATTGTTTTTGAACTTGGTGTGCTCATCAGGCAAGACCTTTAGATAAGAGCTATTGATTAGCATTCATTTCTGTGAAAAAAGTTTCCATTTACAATAATCTCTGAACATACTGCATTTGAGTATCAACATTCTTCCTTTAGCCATTCTTACAGTTTACATTTAAAAATGCATGGATTACGCTGATGTTGTGCACACACAATGCTGTTATGTTGAAATTTCATCAAATAACATTGGTACCAATGATCTTCAATTTTGTCATTTCATTTATAACTTAACGAGTTCAAGTTTGTCAAGTTGAGCTACAGTGCCATTGACACTTTCATTTTATAGACGTGATTGATGGGGTGGAATAAGCACAGAGCGACACATGCATGTGAATGGGTTAATTGATATGGCAGTTGTGCTATCGCAGAAGGATAAAACTTGAGGTCTGTGGCCTCCCTTCTATCCTTTCGCGCTGACACTCATGCCATATCAATTAACCCATTCACACACACATGTCGTTCTGTGGATGTATGAGGATGAAAAATGACATTTTTTACAAGGGATAAAAGCATTTTATGAAAGCAAAACAATTAAAAAATTAAAAATATGAATGACTAAGTTGGCTGGGTTGCAGCTAAGATTCATTGCATTATCTGTCATTAACTAAATGGCAGAATCAGCTGAACCAGCTATCCAGGCAAGAAAACACCAGTCTGCTATGAATGACATATTTTGACAGTTTGGGGATCTTACTGGAAAATTTAGTATGTCACTAATTTTTAATCACAGCTGTATTAACATTTATCACCCAGTTAAATATACTACCTTCCTGTTATTTAGCTGAACAGTAGGATGCAAATGCACCTCCTAATTAAATACTAAAAATCACAGGGATTTAGTATGCAGGAATTTTAATATGTTGGTAGATGTAATTTCATCTTCTTGCAAAAAAACACCCTCATTATGATACCATAACTCATTAGAATATAATATCTCAAATTGTTTGGTGAACTAAAAATTAATGTTATTCAAGGTGAGGGTTACCATGGTAGCCATGGGGTTTTTTTTAGATTTTATTCCAGATCCCTTTGTTAACCCTTCATTTTTGAGGGATCAAGAGAGAACATGCACTCAACATTCTTCATTAGAGAGCATGGCATTGTATAATGTGTTTGGCAGGCATCATACACCAACTCTTCCTCGGGGGAGAGGGGGGGGGGGGTTGTAAATAGTTATTTCCATGCACATCTAGTCACCCATCCATTTGACTATTCACCTGCACATGCTCCCACATTAGAGTCTGCAACTTGTCTTACATTTTTGTTGTGTTGCTCATAGCTTAAAAGAATTTTCTTTTTTCAACATGCTTTATCTGGAAAGCACCCGAAAGAAATCACTTATCCCAATGAATTTTTTATGCAACCCAAATATTTTTCAAGGAAGTATATAGTAGTTGCTTCGTCCATCCATCCATCTGCTTGTCCATTTGTCAGTTCACCTGTATGTCCATTCCAACTTGATCTGGTCCACAAAAAAATATTCAATGGATAGATTTTGTTAATATTCAACTCAAGAATGTCTTATGATGCAAGGATGTGTCTTGATCTTGTCTAAAGGTCATTACTACAAGGTCAAAGCCATAGACCATTCTATAAGATTTGTCTTAACCTTTCTTCAAGGTCATAACTCCAAGATCGAAGTCACAGACCATTCTTGTTAGCTCACCTGGCCTAAAAGGCCATGTGAGCTTTTCTCATCACTTGGCATCCGGCGTCTGTAAACTTTTCACATTTTCATCATCTTCTCTGTAACCGCTGAGCCAGTGTGAACCAGACTTGGCAGGAATGGTCTATGGGAGGTTCTCTACAAACGATCCTCATTTTGTTCCCGTTGGATGAAAAACATGGCTTCCAGAGGCATTCTTTGATTCTGATTGGTGGATTTTCAAAAATTCTTCTCTGAAACTGCCAGGCCAAATGTTTTGATACTTCACATAAATGATGACTGGGACCCCCCTCTACCAACGATCCTCATTTAATGTGGATCGGGTTGTAAACATGGCCACAATTGCGGCTTATAGTTACTATAGAAACCGTATTGGAAATCACATTTTCCGCTTCTTCTCTGGAACAAGCCAAGACCAATACCGGGTCTGGACCTGCGTCGCTGCATGCAATTGATTACAGAGATGAACAGACTTCAAAGTATCGGCAAACAGGAAGTGGCTGCACGGCAGATCTGGAAATTAGATACACGATACAACTCATTATGAAGCAGCAGACCAAATATAAAATCATTCCCTTTCATAGAAGCCAAGAAAACTTTGACGGAAGAAGTGTTTCAGATGGACTGACGGACAGACTGACGGACAAACTAGAGTGATTACTAGACCTGCTAGTCTAGTAACCGCTGAGGCGACGTGGAACTACTGAGCCGCCATGAAAACAAACCTGGCAGGGATAGTCTACGGGAGCTCCTCTACAAACGATCCTCATTTTGTTCCCATGCGATTGAAAACAGGTAAAAACTGAGGCGACGTGAAAACAAACCTGGCAGGGATAGTCTGTGGGAGGTCCTCTACAAACAATCCTCATTTTGTTCCTGTGGGTTGAAAAACATGGCCACCAGAGGCATTCTTTGATTCTGATTGGTGGATTTTCAAAAATCTTCTCTCAAACTGCCAGGCCAAATGTTTTGATACTTTTCATAAATGATGACTGGGACCCCCTCTACCAACGATCCTCATTTAATGTTGATCGGGTTGTAAACATGGCCACAATTGCAGCTTATAGTTACTATCGAAACCCTATGGGAAATCACATTTTCATCTTCTTCTCTGGAACTACTGAGCCGCCATGAAAACAAACCTGGCAGGGATAGTCTATGGGAGCTCTTCTACAAACGATCCTCATTTTGTTCCCATACATTTGAAAACATGGCCGCCAGAGGCATTCTTTGATTCTGATTGGTGGATTTTCAAAACTCTTCTCCTCTGAAACCACAGGGCCAAATGTTTTAAAACTTTGCATGGTTGATGACTGGGACCCCCTCTACCAATGATCCTCATTTAATGTTGATTGGGTTGTAAACATGGCCACAATTGCGGCTTATAGTTACTATAGAAACCCTATGGGAAATCACATTTTCATTTTTAGCTTAACTTGACAAAGTCAAGATAAGCTATTGCCATCACGCATGCGGAAGTCTGTGAGTCTGTTCACATTTTCCTTTAGCACGGGCTACACCCCGCAGTTCTTGTCTGATCATCACGAAATTTCATATGCAGATTTGGGGTCATGTCTAGATGAGAACGTCCCCTTTTGGTTGTGATCGGTCAACCGTGATGGCTGCCCGAGACCAAAACCCGAAAACTATTAGCACAGTCTACAGGTCGTATTTATGAAGGGATTTCATTGTAACTTGGTAGGATGCCTCTGTATAATGCCTAGATGAGAATGTCCCCTTTTGGGCATGATCTTTCAACTGTGATGGCTGCCCAAGCCGGAAACCCCAAAACTTTTAGCACAGCCTGCAGGTCATGTTTAATATGGAGGGATTTCATTGTAACTTGGTAGGATGACTCCTTATGATGTCTAGATGAGAATTTCCCCATTTGGGCGTGATCTGCCAACTGTGACGACTGCCTGAGCCCAAAGCCCGAAAACCTTTAACACAGTCTACAGGTCATATTTATGAAGGGATTTCGTTGTAACTTCATAGGATCCAGATGATGCCCAGATGAGAATGTCCCCTTTTGGTTGCGATCATTCAACCATTATAGCTGCCTGAGCCCGAAGCCCGAATACCTTTAGCACAGTCTACAGGTCATATTTATGAAGGGATTTCATTGTAACTTGGTAGGTTTGACTTCATATAATGTCTAGATGAGAACATCCCCTTTTGGACACGATTAGGCAACTGTGACAGCTACAGGGGCTCGAAGCCCGAAAACCTTTAGAACAGTCTACAGGTCATAATTATGAAAGGATTTCATTGTAGCTTGGTAGGATGACTCCAAATAATGTCTAGATAAGAACATCCCCTTTTGGTCGCGATCATTCAGCCTTGATGGCTGCCCGAGCCAAAAAACTTTTAGCATAGTCTATAGGTCGTATTTATGGAAGGATTTCATTGTAACTTGTTAGGTTGACTCCATATAATGCCTAGATGATGACATCCCCTTTTGGTCGTGATTGGTTAACTGTGATGGCTACAGGTGCCCGAAGCCTGAAAATCTTGAGCACAGTCTGCAGGTCATATTTATGAAGGGATTTCATTGTAACTTCGTAGGATCACTCCAGATGATGCCAAGATGAGAATGTCCCCTTTTGGTTGCAATCATTCAACCATGATGGCTGCCTGAGCCCAAAGCCTGAAAACCTTTAGCACAGTCTTCAGTTCATATTTATGAAGGGATTTCATTGTAACTTGGTAGGTTGACTGCATATAATGTCTAGATGAGAACAGCCCCTTCTGGACACCATTAGGCCTGAAGCCCGAAAACCTTTAGCACAGTCTACAGGTGACATTTATGAAGGGATTTGATTGTACCTTGGTAGGATGACTCCAAATAATGTCTAGATGAGAACGTCCCCTTTTGGTCGGACTGCCCGAGCCCAAAACCCAAAAACCTTTAGCATAGTCAATAGATTAACTACCATGGAAAGCCTATGGGAAATCACATTTTTATATGTAGTTCCAGGTGAGCGATTACAGGCTCTTTAGAGCCTCTAGTGTTAAAACTTTGTCTGGTCCATAAAAACTTATTCTGTAGACAGATCTTCTTCAAATTTCAAACAGAATGCTTGCTCATGATTCAACTGTGGGTTGTGACCTTCAGTGGAGGTTTTGTCTTGACCATAACTAAAGGTCATAACTCCAAGGTATAAATCTCATATTTTTTTGTGTGTTCCAACTTTACTCTGTTCTTAAAAATTGATTCGGTGGACATATCTTGTTCATAATTCACACAACACTTCTTCATTATTTATGGGTAAGCTAGTCCATAAACAATGATTCACTTGACAGATTTTGTTGACTCTTCATGCATTGGTTGTTCATGACTCCAAGGTCAATTGCCAGCCTGTACATATGTTTCAACTTTGTGCATTTCTTAAAAAATTATTCAGTGAACAAATCTTGTTCACACATCACACAATGCTTGTGTGTTACTCAAATGTGTACCTTGACCTTGACCTTAGGTCATAATTTTCAAGGTCACTGACCATTAGACTGTGTTGACATATTCAGGTTTGTAGAGAATCTGTGTTCACTGAAACTTTGACATATACGCTTCTTTGATAGTTTCTGCCCTTGCACTCCATTCTTTTGGGCACATATGTAAGTTAGGCCCCTGCGAATCCTAATTTTGGGCTCGAAACAAATACCAAATTGAATACTGAATCGAATCTAAAGGAAAATTTGAATCTGAATCGAATCTGACATTGTGTTAAATACCTAGTAAAGTCAGCGAACTGCTTCATTTTTCGTGATCGCAATAAAAACGAATGTAATATTGGGAGTGCCAGTGTAAGTACATCATTATAAGATGGTTGATACGTTTATAAGCATCTGAGTATTATGCAATCAATGATTATTATCAATCCTACTGAAACACATCGCAACAAAATGATAATTAGTTTAACTGCACATTTTCACTCACATTATATTGATACAGCAAAGAGAACACGATTGCACCGAACATTCTTTATATACGTATTTTTGTCAACCTCTTGTGTAACGAAAAGAGAACAAATTTCTGCCATTTTAACTTTAGTATTTTGGATTAGGCACATTCTATGGGGCTTTCAATTAATAGTCATGGCGTGTGAGCACATGTTCATGCCGTGACCCAATATTAATGTAAATAAATTGAGTAACACGTAAAGGCACGTGAGTTCCAACAGAAGGAATTGTGAGTCACATTTGCTTTTATTATATTGTAATTCTGTGTCGATGTAAAGATAACAGTCACCGACTCGATGAGTACAGATTACAATTCTATCAAGATGAACAAAAATGTTCTTGTACCTAATTATTATATTACGATCATATATTAGTTTTTGACAACTGTATTGGAGGGAGTTCATCAATTTATTTATTTATATATTGGTGTTTAAGGTCATATACTTATGCACAAAGGCTAATCATGACCGTGACAGTTTTACAGGTGGAGGAAGCCGGAGTACCCGGAGAGGACCATCGCGCAACGATGAGCAGCTCCCCAGCATCGTAACTCCGCACTGCAGCACAGGCAGGGTTAGATTGGTTGAAGACATGCGTACCATCGACATGCAGTACGCCTTAGTACACAGCATCATCGTGCCCCCATGTGGACAATCAGGGTTAAGTGCCTTGCCTTGCCCAAGGACACAAGGCGGGAGTCCGAATTGATTGCACCGACGGTCACCCATCCAATGATTAACCGGGTTCGACGTTGCTTAACTTGGTGATTTGGCGAGAACCAGTTACTGCAATGCCACCGCACCCCCAGTTCATCAATAAAACATAGTAATAACTATAACGGAACTGCACCATGGATTCAAAATTTTGAATTACAGTGGAGCCCACCTAATTGGATATCTCTTAATTGTACATCCCTGTTAATTGAATTTACCATACCTCCAGTACAAATTTGATCTGTTAATTGAATATAGGTTATAGAGTAAACTCCTGTTAATTGAAAAAAAATCTTGTAACCTGTCGAGAAATTACCCTGACTCTCCCCAGTTTTTCTTTTGTTTGTTGACCTATTTGGCCTCAATACATCCAATGCAGGCATTTAATCTATTATATCTTGTTTGGCAGAGTTCATAGAGCTCTGTCAACCAATATATAATAGAATAAATGCTAAGTTTATCTCTAGAATACAGGAAAGTGACACAGTCCCTTCTAATTGAATACTCCTGTTAATTGAATAATTTTCATTGGCAAAGTGGCTATTCAATTAACAGGGTTCCACTGTACAGTCGATGGATTCGAATTTAATCAAATCTCCTGGAAGATTTGAATCCAAATGGAATGTCAAAGTCTTGCAGGGGTCTAATGTAAGTTTCTCCTGAGAATTATTGGGGCAATTTTCTTTTCAATTTTCAATTTTCAAAAATATTTTTAAACGAGTGTTTCACAAAACTGTGTTATAAGGGAGCTGTGTCAAACAAAATTTAACTGTTGAAATATCTGGCCTTACATAATTGAACTACTGCCACAGAAGAGACTGCACTAAGTTTTCAAAGCTGTAGGAGTTGAGTTATTATAACAAAATCTGTTGAACAAATCATTTTTTATGAAAAAATATGTAAGCTTAATTTGGATAGGCCTTAGCCATCCAGGCATACATTTATAAATACAGAGACCGACTGTCGGACAGTTGCTGGATTCAGAGACAGACTTCAAATGGACAGAGAGTCACACAGACAGACAGATAGCATACCTTCCTGTTGTTTTATTGAACGCTCTTCATGTAAACAAGTCTTACTGTATTGGAGAAGGTGTCATTGAACTCTTAAGGAGAGATTTGGAAAGCTTTACACCGCTGCTTGAATGTTCAAATCATAGAATTAACTACAAAGAGTTAAGTAACCTACTTAGCCAGCCATCTGATTGCAATCAAGAAAATTAATTAGTTTTCTCTCTTGCCTGGATATCTAGGTTTTGTTTATAAAAGATGAAAAAACCAAATGAGTTTACTTTGGGATTGATAAGTGGAATATTCACCTGGTATCTTAGTTACAGCTGTTTAGAGAACAGAATTAATTACCATCATTAAGCAAACTTACTTGATGAATTCTCAGTAATTTTATATCTAATTAGATCTGATGACCTCAAAACATTTCGAGCCATTGTTCAAAATTCACCTGATTCTCGTGAGAAAATTCATCAAACAGTTAAAATGCAACCTCTACATTAACACTATTGAGTCATTAGAAGTTTTTTTTTTAGAAGTGATAATATCATCCTACCCACTCTACAGCAACATCATTTAACCCTTTAACCCTCGGGACACTAATATCAACATACCAAAATTTTAAACTGCCAGTTTTTCCTAAGATGCAACTAAGAATTTAACTAATTCAGTTGTGTTTGATAGAGCTCACGGCGCCCTGCAAGGTTGAATTGATTAGAGTTCCTGGCACCCTGACAGACAAGAATGGATTGGTTAAAACCCTAGTTGCATTTTGGGCAAATTAACAACTAGAAATTTTTATATTTTGACAATCAGTTGCAGAGGATCAACTAACAGGGCAACCTTAACAGATGAATGCCACTCACAAAAACTGTCATTCATGTTTTATTATTTTTTCAATTTTTGCCTGAATAACTTAGGGTCCATAAGGTAATATTTTGAGGCAAAAACAAAATTTGGAGTTAAGAAATTTTTTGCAATGTTTACAGATCTGTAGAAAATAGCAGCTTGATGAAAGCTTTACATGTACAGTCCTGCTGTGAGAACCCCAGAAAAGGGAACAGTCCTGGACTACTGCAGTAAGCAAAATTTCCCTCAATCCTCTAATAGGGCCCCTTAGCCAGTGCCTGGGGTAATAGTCTGGTAAAGTGGGTATCATGATTATAAACGATAGCCAGGACTTTATATTTGTGGCGCATTCATGATATGGCCACTTATTAATTTGGATGTGATCTTCTTTCACAGAATTGCCCATAATTGATCTCAGCTGATTTGACTTTAAACTTGGCTGACATGACATCGATCTAAGCCAATATGAACCAAGCTAGAGTTGTCTTCTTTGATGCATTACTAGTTTTTTACATCGGAATCATTCACCACTATTCGCTGAATGCAGTTGTGGAATATCGGCGTTACCAGGTATAGTGGAGTAGTTTGAAGCTGAATTTTTGTAATGTGAGGAATTAATAATAGCAATAAGTTGGGATTAGATTTATGAAGAGAAAAGATAGAGTTGTACAGAAAATTCAATGCAAACTAAGTGCAGTCATAAATGGAGATTTGTCAATGTGGGAGAAGAGATTCAGCTATCCGAACTAAGAGAAGAGGAAACGTTGGACTTTCTGAAAAGAATGCAAAACAATAACACTGTCAGAAAACTGTAACAGACCCGAGAACATTTTGTAATTATTTGTTTGGGTTTTTTAAATAAAGGGGTTATTATTTTACTACCTTTGGTCTCAGGCCAATATGAAGTAAGCTCAGGATATTTTGGCTGATATCAGTGAGGTCTCATGGGAAAATGTTGGAACATGGAAGGTCAGTGTAGCCCCCCGCTGGCTTCTTTGCACATGACCGCAATGTTTTCCAAGTGGATAAGTGCACTGGTCTCTCATGCTAGAGGTCCCAGGATTGATCTATGATCAGGGAAAGTTCTCGAGGTGTCTGAACACTCTGTTGGCATCAATTTTAAGGTTGCTGGTGTCACAGCGTACCGTCCTATTGGGTGGGGACATAAAATGCCTGTCCTCTGTGCAGAGAGAGACACTCATGCAGGCTAAAGATCCCTTCGTAGTATTCGAGAAGAGTGAGACCATGAAGTTTCTGCTATGAAGGTCATCCCACACACCTGTGCCATTGGGCCAAGGCGAGGCATTAATATAAGTTGCATAACTTTTTCGCCAATCCTTGTAAAACAAATAAGATTAAATAAAAAATATTCTAACATTCAAATTTTGAAGGACAGAAAGCAATTTATATTGGCTCACATGAGACCTGCATAGGAGCTAGGCCTATAGCTGTATGTATGGTTATGGTATTATTGGGGATAACATTTGGACAAAAGGTAGTGGATGTCCACATGTTATTACAGGTGATATTGTATCCCTTGGTATTGGTGATTGTAAAAAAAAATGAAGTACAAAAATAGGAGGGGTCATTAGCTAATATTTTGAATCCACCAATGGATATGAAACTAACCAAGTAATAACCTCTAATATGCTGGAAGTTATCTCAAACTCCGGTAACAAAACATGTACAGTCCATTAGAAGGGGAGCATGGTTACTCAGTGATTAGTGTATTTTTCTTTTCCGACACAAGGTGACCCTAGCTGTCGAAAGTGTCATTAAATCTTAATAAATAAGTAAGTGGGTTTAGTCGGGGTCTTCCCACTTAGCTGGTTGCTATTGTTTTCTACAAATGTGCTGACAGGCTGTACATAAAAGGAATACCGACTATAGTTAATTTCACAAAAGTTTGGATGATTAAACTTGTCACCTAATTAACTACCTTATTGACTGGCTAACAGAGACTAACCCTTTGATAACCAAATAACTACAGAGAGGTCTTGATAATAATAATAATGACACGATTTTCTTAGGCGATTTGTTCCATTATTGGACCGCCATCATTGATGGCAGTCCAATAATGGAGCGAAACGCCTTACAAAATCTTGTTATTGTTTGGTAGAGTGAGTGTCAATAACAAATCGAAACATTTTGATCAGTCATCATTTACGAGGCACACAACAACTGAACTGACTATACGTTGTTTATTTAGGATATTTGGAAACTGCAAACCGGCAATGTGGGAATAACCCATTTAGTCTTGACATGCATCATGTACTTTTCGTCTTTGGGCAAGACACTTCATTCTGATTGCCCAGGTGGGCACAGCATGTTAAGGCATATATAGATTTCTTAACCTCAGAAAAGATTTTCAGGGAAACTGAGGGTGATTTTCAGGGACACTGGATGAATTCCAGGGAAAAGGATGCATGCAAACAATATGCACAAGAAGAACTTGAACTTTTCAATTCTTGGACCACAACTAGCACCAGGTTGCACCCAGTGGTTCACAGGCTAAAAATTTGCTGATGTTCTTTATTCCATGATAAAAAATCATTTGTTTGAATATCCTCATCTCTCTTTTCTTCAAGTCCCTACCCCTACCCTGTCACCCCTCCCCCTACCACCACCACCACCTCCCTTTTGGAATCATCAGTAAAGTACAATTCCATTTTTCATGACACGCACAATTTAATCCCTTTTTTAGTCAGTAATTCATAATTTTGTTTCAACTGTGCAAATACCATGTGAAGCTTTCCAGGAATAGATGCCTCAACTATGACCTGTACAACAGAACAAAATCAGTGTTATTGACTATTCGAAAATACATCTGTTGTGGATCGATTTTCATCCGTAATTTTTTGGCATATCCCAGAAGTAAGGTGAATTTTGTGATTCTCTATTCTGCTTTGCTGCAGAGGTTCTCATATTTTTTTATGGGTGTTTAAGGTCACATACTTATGCACAATGGCTAATCATGACCGAGACAGTTTTATGGGTGGAGAAAGCCAGAGTACCCGGAGAGAATCACCGAGCATTGACGAGCAACTGTCAGCTCCTCAACATTCTGACTCTTTTCAAGCTACGTTCAAGCAGGGTTACAGCGGTTGAAGACATGTGCACCACCGACGTGCAGTACGCCTTAGTACAAGGCATCATCGTGCCCCCATGTAGACATCCGGGATAAAGTGCCTCACCCAAGGATACAATGCAGGTAGTCCCAGAAGGTGATCAAACTCGTGGCCTCTAGCATAGAAGGATAATTGAATAAAAATGAGTGTGGATCTTTGAACTAAATAAATAAATATATGTTGTTTAATTCTTTTCATACATTTTATTCATCAGGAGGGGTGCGGTGGCTCAGTAGGTAGACGTGCAGGCTGCAACCCGAGAGGTCCTTGGTTCGAATCCCATCTGCGGCAACCACATTGTGTCCTTTGGCAAGACACGCCATCCCCATTGCTGACATGGGGGCACGGTGGCATTGTGTACTAAGGAGTACTGCACATCGATGGTGCACCTGTCTTCAACCAATGCTAACCCTGCTTGTGTGCAGTTAGTATGTTGGGGATCTGACAGTTGCTTGTCGTTGCTTGGTGGTTCTCTCCAGTTTCCTCCACCTGTAAAACTGTTGTAGTCGTGATTAGCCATTGTGCAGAAATATGTGACCCTAAACACCAATAAATTTATAAATAATAATTCATCAGGAATCATTATTTAAGTGATGGTGGATTACAAGAGGTGATGTGATTAAGTTACCTATTTTTATCCCCTGCCAACGAAGTTTGTCCGTCTGTCAGTCTGCCCATCCATCCCTCACAAACTTTGTCTGCTTAACACTTCCTCCATCTTTTATTGGATTTTTACGAAACTTGATCTGAAGTATCAGTATCAAGTGTTGATGTGCATGTGGTCAGGAATTTTTTATGCAACTAATTTTGCATGGTTACGGCCCTTGGTAATAGCAAAATTTTCGTCGCAAATGCTTTTCCACATAACTCCTGCATTTTTCATTGGTTTTTTCGACACTTGTTGAGCAGTATGAGTATGATGTGTACATGTGCTTATGAAAAGGAAGTTTTGATTCGAATAAGTTTTACAGAGTTGTAGCCCTTGTTCCTATCATAACATAAAAGTCGGTTGGAGATATGGATGTCGTCAGACTCTTGTCACTTTGGTACTCGTAAATTGACCACTCAGCTAAATTGAAATGAACAAAGCAGAAAAAACTTGGATATAAGTGAAATATTTGTAATAAAAGACTCAATATAATTCACTTGTATGCATATTTTTTTGTTAGCTCACCTGACTGAATGTCAGCGGAGCTTTTCTAATGCTAAACTGTACGACGTCTGTCATCCATTGTCAACATTTTGATTGTCCGGACCATTTAATTTGTTCTAATTGGAAGATCATGTTCTTACTTGGTACAATTATTGCTCACAACCCAAAGGTGTGTCGTGACTTTGATCCAAGGTTATATCATCAAGGTCAAGGTCACATACAGCAAAACTTTGATAATGTTATACAGCCCTTGTCTGGTCCAAATAACTTTGTATGATTGACAGACTTATTTATACTTTGTACAATTTTTGCTCATGACTCAAAGGTGTGTCACATCTTTGATCCAAGGTCATATCATCAAGGTCACAGGCAGCAAAACTTTTATATTGTTATACAGCTCTTGTCTGGTCTGTATAATTGAATGTATGTGACAGATCTTGTTCATACGCAATTGTTACCTATAACCTAACGTGTCATGACCTTGACACATTGTCATATCATGAAGTTTAAGCTCACAAGCAGTAGCACTTGGATTCTTGCCTTGTATTTAGCTTCCCCTAAAAATGGTGACCCTGGGCAGAGCTGTCTATAAGTGGAGATGCCTCTTGTTTCATTCGAAGGTCTATGAGTATGCTTTGACATTGAATGTCTTGAAAAGGAAAAATGTTCAACTGTACTATTTTTTTTTGTCGCACCCTGATTCCCTTCCAGGAGTCCGTGGACTACACTGAATTTATGCAATTTTCCCCATTAAACAAAGAACAAACACACAAACAGGTCTGGCATGCTCACATGTGTGATTTTATCACCTGCCTACCACTCACCCTAAAAAATCTTGAGGTGAGCAAAATAACTTTCTCCTATCACACGAGATGCCACGTATCTTAACAAATAATCACTGTGCTGCCAGATCATAGCTCAGCAATCTGAATGAAGTTGTGACTCCACTAGTCTGACTATATGTTCAGGCTGCTAAATTATTAAATTATACAAGAGTGTGAAGAGAGGGTTAAGTTGTTCAGTGTGATAAATATGGGAGGTAGTAGACCTGGGAGGTTATTGAATTTTGGGTCGGTTTCGGTTACAACTCGGTTTTCAATAAAAGAGTCGGGTTACGGTTTCGGTTTCGGTTTTTTTATTAAACAGATTCTAAACCAAAATAACAGAAAAAATTAAGTTGTATGAACTAAATAATGATTGAATAAACTCTCCCTGAGTATGTAAAAACTTTGTCGAATCGTTGACACTTGGAAATAATATAAACGAACTTTAAGGACGAACTCTCGCGGTCTCTGCCGAAGTTAATTAAAAATAATTTGTAGCTAACACAATGAGTCACTAGCGCAGTCCTCGGAATTAGGAAAATATTGCGACGGCACAACATTGCCGTCGCCAAAAATTCTGCGACGGCAAATTTTTATCAGCGACGGCACTTTTGAATTGAATTGTTTGGATGACAGTATTATGACACTAAGTGAATAATAATCATTAATCAGAACAGCTGACTTCGAATGGACAAGAGATCACTGGCGGGTGGTCAGTTGGACAAGCTGTAGATCGATTAAGTGATCAATTGATTGACTGGTTGTCCTAATTTTAGGGGCTGGTTGTAACTCGCATCCATGCATTATTAGCCTATTGGTTTTGACAGTAACTGTTAGAGACAGAAATATTTGCATTGCGCATCAACCCGGGGCGAGTTGACTCTGACCCGATAAACACAACAAGAATTATTTTCCAACTCACCCTTGTTTTGTGCTCAATGCATTTATTTTTTTATTGAACTGATTGATTGTTTTCCAATTCAGTTTGTTTGAGATTGTACAGTTTACATGTGCCACAAGTGGAGAATGCTAAAATTAAAATGGAACATGACCACGTGCTCTGTTGAGATTACATCACTGACCAACAGAACTGCCGCTTTGTCCCAGTACACCAATTTAGCATACTTTCATGAAACGAAGATTTCGATTGGTTGTATTTATGTAAGTTGTGACGTCAAAAGGGAATTGCCCAGGAATTCCTGGGTTATTTTAAACGTGCATCACAGTCAACAAGGGGGTTCTTTCGAAAAAACACAAACAAACGAAACACCACTGGGTATGAACAGTTTTTCAACCACATACATTTTGTACAAACTTACTTTCAAATTAATTAATATAAGATATTTCCTCAAATATTGATTTTATACACCAGTTACGACTATAAAACATATGTTATGTAGGGTTGGATGATCAGTTCTGACGGACTTCAGGTGATTGGGACAAGTAAAAAAATATTATGGCTGCCAATTTGCGACGGCAAGAAAATGCTGCCGTCATGCCCCACGCTAATTCCGAGAACTGCTAGCGGAAATTTGGTTAGTAGTTGAGTTTTGATAAAGTGTTCCCATATAGGGCTCTTCTCGACCGTAATTGCCGCCATTGTTTCAAAAAAAAACACGTAAAAACGTAATTCTCGCATGACATTCCAATAACCGAGAAAGTCGGTTTTTCAGTTTATCGTCGGTCTCGGTTGTCGGTTATTTTTTCATAACCGAAACCGAGTTGTTTTTCGGTTAACCTCCCAGCTGTAGGAGGTAGTCCTATATGTGTTGGTAAATTTTGCATTTTGCAAAAACTTGTCCTGGTTCTCCATAGTCCTGATTTAGTGTATTGTGAAATTTACGAATACAGAAAACCAAATCAATCTTGAGACCAATTACAACTTCCAGGTTCGGGCTCTGCCTGAAAAATGTTGCATGCCGGCTCAGGTACAAAATAGCCCTCCTATACTATCAGAGATGAGCAATTTTTCGCTCTCTTAGATTCTGGAAATGCCATGCTTGGCACCTTGTGATGACCAGCAGGTTTTCAAACTGTAATGCCTGATGGCGAGGGGAAACCTCATCTAACAGTATGGCCTTATCTAACTTGTTCATAAACCGTTCCCATTTCTTAGAACTTAAAAAGGTGTGAATAATCTGAAGTGCATTGAGAGTGGATACTGCAACACTGTGGGAGGGATTTTTTTATCTGACAAATATTTATTGATAACCCCAAAAATAACTATTTATTTATTTGTTGGGTTCAGTGACACTTGCCATAGCCAAGGTGATATTGTGTCTTGATAGTTTTACGGAGGAAACAAGAGTACCCTGAGAGAACCACTGAGCAGATGTAGTTGGTCAGGATCAAACATACTACCTTTTGGCCTGAAGTCCAGAGCTCTAAGCAATGAGCCACTGAATTCCCAAAACCAGGATGTGGTGGCTCAGTGGTTAGATCACTGGACATCAAACCAAAGGTCTGTGGTTCGAACCTAACAAGTGGTAACTGTGTTGTGTCCTTGGGCAAGGCACTTCATCCCAACGGCCCGGTGGCAATGTGTAAATAGGCGTACTGCATGTCAATGGTGCACTTGCCTTCAACCAGTGCTAATTCTGCTTGTATGTATTATAGTATGGGTATGTCTGTCCATCCATTCATCTGTCTGTCTGTCCATCCAATAACTTTTGGGTGTGCAGTGCTCAGTGGTTACAACATTGGCCTTCAAACTGAAAAGTCTGCACAATAAATGGAAAACACGATCCAACAGATCTTATTTTTTTTATGGTGGATTGTGCATGGCTAGAGTGAGGTTCCTTTTGGTGATCAGCATTCTGGTGTATCCTCTTCGGCCGTCATTCTTTTGACTTTTTGTGATTTTTTCTTGTCTGCATAGTTACTTGAAAAAGGAATGACCAATGCATCGCATTTTTAGCGCAACTTGACAACGTCAAATATGAGTTATTGGGATGGGTTGCGATCCATTTGTCCGTCCTTCCATCTATCTGTCCATTCATCCCTCCATCCATATCCATCCATCCACAATTCCTTTAGCAACCCCTACAGGCCACAGCTCTCATCCGATCATACGTAGCTGTGGAGCAATGTCTAGATGGGAGCTATCGAATATTTCAGAATTTTATTGAAAAATATGGCACCCCAGCAGCCATCTTGGATTGGGATATAAATTGTCAACAATTCCATTAGCACACCCTAGGCTGCATCTCTCACGTGATCTTTTTTGAATTTCATGTATAGCTTTGGTGTGATATCTAGATGGGAGCTATCAACCTTTTCTGAATTTCATTCAAAAGCAAGCAGCCATGTTGGATTTGGCACATAAATTGTCAACAGTTCTATTAGCACACTGTACAAGCCCCATTTCTCACCCGATCTATTTCATATTTCATATGTAGCTTTTGCGTGATGTCTAGATGGGAGCTATTTAATTTTTTTGAATTTTGTTGAAAAACATGGCTCTATCAGCTATCTTGGGTTTGGATATAAACTGTCCAACAATTCCTTTAGCACACCATACAGGCAGCGGCTCGCGCCCGATCAGTCAAAAATTTGTTACGTGGATTTGGGGCAATGTCTAGATGGGAGCTGTCAAATTTTGTTGAAAAATATTGCTGCCAGCAGCTATTTCAGATTTGGCCTATACATTGTCAACATTTCCTTAGCACACCCTACAGGCTGCATGTATCACCCGGTCTTTTTCAAATTTCATATGTAGCTTTGGCATGATGTTTAGATGGGAGCTTTCTAATATTTCTGAATTTTGTTGAAAAATATGGCCACCAGCAGCCATCTTGAATTTGAATATAAATTGTCAGCAATTCCATTAGCACACCTTACAGGCCGCACCTCACACCTGATCTTTTTTGAATTTCATCTATAGCTTTGGTGTTATGTCTAGATGGGAGCTATGAATTTTTCTGAATTTCATTATAAAATATGGCCGCCCAGCAGCCATCTTTGGATTTGGCATATGAATTGTCAACAATTCGTTTTGCACACCCTGCAAACTGCATCTCTCACCCCATCTTTTTCAAAATTTCACATATAGCTTGGGTTTGATGTCTAGATGGGAGCTATCAAATTTTTCTGAATTTTGTTGAAAAACATGGCTTGCAGTGGCCATCTTGGATTTGGCATATAAATTGTCAACAGTTCCACTAGCAGACCCCACAGGCCGCATCTCTCACCCGAGCTTTTTCAAATTTCATATGTAGCTTTTGTTTGATGTCTAGATGGGAGCTATCGAATATTTCTGAACTTTGTTGAAAAACATGGCCACCAGCAGCCATCTTGGATTCAGAGGCTATATTCTAATGCTTAACCCAATCCCTCTCCTGTCAGCATGAAGATCGGTACTATCAGCAAAATACTTATTTTTTGAGAATCTGGTGAGGGTTGGTTCCAGTTTTCTCGACTGAGAACTGGGAAAAACCACAAAAATATTGTGTATACAGTACAAGTCAAAATAAGTTGTAGCATAACCACAATAAACTAAGTATACTGCTGCTCCTGCACTGATAAGGTCAGAATCTGACATCATTTTCTGGAAAACTATCAGTGAGTGCTTTCCAGAAAATGTTGTCAGCTTCTGGTCTTATCAGTGCAGGAGCAGCAGTATACTTAGTTAATTGTGGTTATCCTACAACTTATTTTCACTTGCACTGTAAACAAGTTTGCAGCTATACATGTAATTATTTATGTTAAATATTACTCTGTTTTTTTAGCTCACCTGAGCGAAGCTCAAGGGGAGCTTTACTAATCACTTTAGTCCGTTGTCCGTCCACCGTCCGTCGTTAACTTTACATTATCGACTTCTTCTCACAAACTACTCAACCAAATTGAACCAAATCTGGTGTGCATGTTCCCTATCATATGCCAATTCAAGTTTGTTCAAATCAAGTCGACCCGCCCCTTGTTAGGGCCTAAATCTTAAAAAAAAAAAGTGAGCCTACATCTAAAAAAATCTTCTCATGAACCAGCAGAAACTTGATATTAGGTGTGCAGCTTCCTTTTGAGGTGTGGACTCAGATTTGTTCAAGAGAAGTTCTAGGGGCTATATTTGCCTTCGTTATGGGAGGGGCAAGAATTTTTGCCCCACCCAAAATTTCTAATTTCCAAACCAAGAGGCTGTTTTGAACCAAATTTGACATGAGATTTATTGGGACATAAGTAGTTAATTTATGCCCCAAAAAATTTTCCCGTCGCCCCATTGTAACCACAGGAGCTAAAAATAGAAAAAAATAAAACACCCATATTTCCAAAACTACACGGCACTGAGAATTCTTATATGGTGTGAAGCTTCATTAGGACCAACAGAATGGAATGGTAAAAAAAAAATTGCTATCGGTTTTATCATTGGGTACTTTTTGGGGACTGAAAAAGTGCGGAGTCAGCATTTTTTAACACTGTGGGTAATGGGAATAACATATAAGACTACTTTTCTCCCAAACCACTGCACCAAAAGCTTTCAAATTTCACATATAACATCATTGGAAGATTGTTTCACATGTTTATTGAAATCAATTCCCTGGGTCCATATTTGAGCTCTCTATCATGGGAACCCAAATGTTTAAATTAGTGCAGTATGAGGAATATTCTTTAAAAATCTTCTTCAGATCTACCAACAAGAATCTTTTGATATTTGGTATGCAGCATGCTTAGGGGAGTGAGATTCAAGTTTGTTCAAGCCAAGTCCCTGGGTTCATATTTGGGCTCACTGTGAGCCCGAATTATAACTCAGTTCAAAATGAGGAATTTTCTTAAAAAATCTTCTTCTTCAGATCCAGCAGTCAGAATGTTTTGATATTTGATATGTAGCATCCTTAGGGGGTGAGATTCAAGTTTGTTCAAGCTGGTTCCCTAGGTCCAAATTTGGGCTCACTGTGGGAGCTCAAATTGTAACTTAGTTCAAAATGAGGAATTTTCTTAAAAAAATCATCTTCTTCAAATCCAGCAGTCGGAAGGTTTTGATATTTGGTGTGCAGCATCCTTTGGGGTGTGTGATTCAAGTTTGTTAAATCCATGTCCCTGGGTTCCTATTTGGGCTCCCTGTGGGAGCCGAATTATAACTTAGTTCAATATGAGGAATTTTTCTTTAAAAATCTTCTTCAGATTCAGCGGTCGGAATGTTTTGAAATTTTGCATGCAGCATCCTTAGGGGGGTGAGATTCAAGTTTGTTCAAGCCAAGTCCCTGGGTTGATATTTGGGTTCCTTGTGGGAGCCTGAATTATAACTTAGTTCAATATGAGGAATATTCTTCAAAAATCTTCTTCACATCCACCAGTCAGAATCTTTTAATATTTGGAAAACGGCATCCCATTGGAGGTGAGATTCAAGTTCGTTCAAGCCAAGTCCCTGGGTTCATATTTGGGCTTCCTATGGGAGCACGAATTATAACTTAGTTCAATATGAGGAATATTCTTTAAAAATATTTATTTTTTTTTAGATCCACTGGTCTGAATCTTTGGATATTTGGTATAAGCTTTTCTAAGGAGGTTCAGATGCAACTTGTTGAAATCAATTCCCTGGGTTTTATATTTAGGCTACCATGTCAGGTGAGTGCCCTCAGGCCCCCTGGGGCCTCTTGTTTATCAGAAATACTGATTGATGACAGGTGTTTTGTATACCATCATGGAGAGCTGACCAGTCAATTATGATATCATTTAAGATATGACAAATTATTTGAATAAAATGTTGTGTTTCCTGTAACCCTTTACCTATCCAAAGCTGATTGAAACAGAGTACTGTCTGAAAAAATTGTGATTTTCAAAATATTCAACCTTCTTTTAGTGATTTTTTTTTTTTAAATAGAATTCATAAATGTGTGGATTTTCAAGAAATTTTCTCCTTTGAACTGACAAGGACAAATGTTTTGAAACTTCACGTCACTGATGACTGGAACACTCTCTACCAACGATCCTCCTTTAATGTTGATGGGGTTGCAAACATGGCTGCAATTTAGGCTTATAGTTACTATAGAAACCCTATGGGAAATAACATTTTCATCTGCTTCTCTGGAACTACTGAGCCGATGTGAACCAAATGTGACAGGAATGATCTATGGGAGGTACTCTACAAATGATCCTCATTTTGTTCCCGTCGGATGAAAAACATGTCTGCCAGAGGCATTCTTTGATTTTGGTTGGGGGATTTTCAAACATTTTCTCTGAAACTGCAAGGCCAAATGTTTTGAAACTTCACATAAATGATGACTGGGACCCCCTCTACCATTGATCCTCATTTAATGTTGATCTGGTTCCAAATATGGCTGCAATTGCAGCTTATAGTTACCATAGAAACCCTACAATTGTTACTTATTTTATTCGTGTTGGATGAAAAATGTGGCCGCCAGAGGCATTCTTTGATTCTGATTGGTCGATTTTGAAACCTCTCCTCCTCTGGAACTACAAAGTCAAATGTTTTGAAACTTCACATGATTGAGGACTGGGACACCTACCATTGATCCTTGTGTAATGTTGATGTAATGTTGCAAACATTGCCACAATTGCGGCTCATAGTTACCATGAAAACCCTATGGGAAATCACTTCAAAAATCTTCTTCAGATTCACATCTCAGAATCCTTTCATATTTGTTTTACAACATCTCTAGGGGAGTCAGATTCAAGTTTGTTCAAATTGGTTCCCTGGGTTAGTATTTGGGTTCCCTATGGTAGCCCGAATTTTAACTTACTGCAATATGAGGAAATTTATTTAAAAATCTTCTTCTTCAGATTCACTAGTCAGAATGCGTTCATATTTGGTATACAACATCTCTTGGGGAGTCAGATTCAAGTTTGTTCAAATCAGGTCCGTAGGTTAATATTTGGACTTGCTATGGTAGCCCAAATTTTAACTTAGTGCAATATGAAGAAATTTCTTTAAAATTTTTCTTCTTGAGATCCAACAGTCAGAATGCTTTCATATTTAGTATACAACATCTCTAGGCAGGTCAGATTCAACATTGTTCAAATCGAGAGCCTGGGTTAATATTTGGGCTCCATATGGGAGCCAGAATTGGCCATGTAGCTGAAGAATTAGAAATTTTGTATTCAGTACCCTCTAGAGGTGTGTAACTATGATTAATCCACATAGGTTGTTTCAAGGGGCTTCATAGGGGTTCTCCACATTTTACATTATGATTAACTGAAGAAAAGGCATGATGCTCAGACTATTTTTGTCACTCCTGAGGGGTTCAAGGATTGACAATGTGTCCTATGGAGATGGATTGCTTAATGTAGATTCATTCTTGGACTCTGTTTATATCGTGTTCTGTTCAAGGTGAGCGCTTCAGACCCAGTGGGCCTCTTATTTCATTTTTGCCCTCCGGCACATGGCTTATGACCTGAAAACAGGAGGTATCCTCTATATATTTCTAAAATGAGAGTGCTTCTTTGCCTCATCTTTGATTCAGTGCAACTATGTTAACATCTAACATTCTGATGTCTAAAAGTAAACCAGCAAAATGTTCCTACAGTCCATTTTGGGAATTGAACCAATGATAGATATCTTATTTGACAGAACTCATTGAGCCCTGTTGAACAAGATAAGGTAAATAATTGTTCTAAAATCAACAAAATATCGCCAAATGAGAAGATTATTCAGAGCTGTCAGAGTTCTAGGAGTTAATTGAATAGCCACTTTTCCAGTGAAAAATATTCAGTTAAGGCCAAACAAAATTAAAAAAATTGATTCTCAGGCTTTTTTTTTAAACGAATGAGGGAGAGCAGTTTTTATTTTTATTTTTATATGCCTGTCTGTAAAAACGGTTGTATTATGTAAATAGTCTGTCCACCTGTCTGCCCATCTGTCTGTCCATAACAATTGGTTTCTGACCGATAACTCCAGTTTGGATTATTTGATCTCAACCAAAGTTGGTATGTGTATTACGCAGCTAGTAATACAGGCGAAGTTCAAATATGGGTTCCGTCCAATTATTTTTACATGTGTTACAGCCCTTTTTTAGCTCAACTTGACATCAAGTATGAGCTATTGGGATCGGTTGTATGTTGGTACGTATGTCCATCCACAATTCCTTTAGCACACCCTACAGGCCGCAGCTCCTGCCTGATAAGTTACAAATTTCATATGTGGCTGTGGGGAAATGTCAAGATGTGAGCTGATTTTTAGCTCAACTTTGACGAAGTCAAATTTGAGCTACTGTCATGGCCCGTCGCCCGTCTGTCCGTACGTCAACAATTGGCTATGGCTCGGGCTAGAGGTCGTATTTATGAACCGATCTTTACGAAACTTCTTGTGTACCTTTGTTATGACCCTGGGACGGGAACGAGTGTTTTTAGGTGTGGTCCGAAATTCAAGATGGCTGCCAGCGGCCATTTTGTACCGATGATGCAAAAATCAGTTTTTTGTACAGAACTTCTGTATGAAAGTTCTGATTTGAATAAAGTTTTGTATAAATGTTTAGTACCATGGGATACATCACACATAATACAGGTTTTTTTCTCGTGCATAAATTATGCAAATTAGACTGACTTTGATTTATTTAGTGTTACTTTCAGAGCTGTAAGTGCCAAGCTGCTATGGCTCGGGCTATAGGCCGTATTTATGAACCAATCTTTATGAAACTTCTTGGGTACCTTTGTTATGACCGTGGGATGAGAACGAGTGTTTTTGGGTGCAGTCCGAAATTCAAGATGGCTGCCAGCAGCCATTTTGTACCGATGATGCAGAAATTTTTTTTTGTACAGAACTTCCATATGAAAGCTCTGATTTGAATAATTTTTCGTATGAATGTTTAGTACCATGGGATACATCACATATAATACGGGTTTTTTTCTCGTGCGTAGATTGTGCAAATTAGACTAATTTTGATGTTTTTTGGTGTTACTTTCAGCACTGTAAGTGCAAATGCCAATACGGCTCGGGCTAGAGGCCGTATTTATGAACCGATCTTTACGAAACTCCTTGGGTACCTTTGTTATCACCGTGGGACGAGAACAAGTGTTTTTGGGTGTGGTCCGAAATTCAAGATGGCCGATGGCAGCCATTTTGTACAAAATTTGGTGCAATCAGATTTTTGCATAGTACTTCCATATGAAAGCACTGATTTGAATAATTTTTTGTGTGAATGTTTAGTACCATGGGATACATCACATATAATACGGGTTTTTTTCTCGTGCAGAAATTATGCAAATTAGATGAACTTTGATTTATTCAGTGCTACTTATACACTGTAAGTGCACATGTCAATACGGCTCGGGCTAGAGGCTGTATTTATGAACCGATCTTCACAAAACATCTTGGGTACCTTTGATATCACCTTGGGACGAGAACGAGTGTTTCTGGGTGCGGTTCAAAATTCAAGATGGCAGCCAGTGGCCATTTTGTACCGAAATTAGGTCTAATCAGTTTTTTGTACACAACTTCTATACGGCTCAGGCTAGAGGCCGTATTTATGAACCGATCTTTACGAAACTTATTGGGTACCTTTGTTATCACCGTGGGATGAGAACGAGTGTTTTTGGGTGTGGTCCAAAATTCAAGATGGCCACCAGCAGCCATTTTGTACCAAAATTAGTGCAATCAGTTTTTTGTACAGAACTTCTGTATGAAAGTTCTGATTTTAATAAATTTTTGTATGAATGTTTAGTAACATGGAATACATCACATATAGTACAGGTTTTTTTCTCGTGCAGAAATTATGCAAATTAGATGAACTTTGATTTATTCAGTGCTACTTATACACTGTAAGTGCACATGTCAATACGGCTCGGGCTAGAGGCTGTATTTATGAACCGATCTTCACAAAACTTCTTGGGTACCTTTGTTATCACCTTGGGACGAGAATGAGTGTTTCTGGGTGCGGTCCAGGATTCAAGATGGCAGCCAGTGGCCATTTTGTACCGAAATTAGGTCCAATCAGTTTTTTGTCACAACTTCTACACAGCTCATATTTGTGAACTGATCTTCACGAAACTTCTTGGGTACCTTTGTTTTCATCTTGGGACAGGAATGAGTGTGTTTTGGGGTGCCTTTGTTATCACTGTGCTATGAGAACAAATATTTTGGGGTTCAGTCAGACCCATTCTGGGACGCAAAGATTTCTTTTCTAGTTTAGCATCTGACTGTCACCCACCTCTACAATACTTTACCTATACATTTGTTACAGGCAATGGTCAGTATTTATGTACAGACCGTTACAATACTTTATATGTACCTTTGTTATCAGGTCATTACCTAGATGTTTGTCATTGCTGTATCACATACTATACATGTACATGTCTTTGTCTTTGTCTTGACAAGTTGAGCTACAGTGTCATTGACACTTTCATTTTTAATTTTGTTGGAAATACATGGCCACCAGTGGCCATCATGGATTTGGATATAAATTGTCCCTTCAGGCCACAGCTTTCACCCAATCAGTCCCAAATTTGTCTTTGGGGAAATGTCTAGGTGGGTGCTATCAAATTTGTCCGGATTTCGTTAAAAAACATGTCTGTCAGTGCCCATCTTAGATTTGGCATATAAATTGTCAACAATTCCATTAGCGCACTCTACTGGCCACATCTCTCACACAATCTTTTTCAAATTTCATATGAATCTTGGGTGTGATGTCTAGATGGGAGCTATCAAATGTTTCCAAATTTCATTGAAAAAACATCTTAGATTTGGCATATAAATTGTCAACATTTCCATTAGCTCACCCTAGAGGCTGCATCTCTCAACCGATCTTTTTTAAATTTCATTTTAAAACCTGTACCAAAAGTGACAGGGATGTCATACCCATGTCTTCATTGCCATTGAACAGCTTATCATTATTCATAAGTCCGAAGTCCACAATGACAGTGTTGTTGGCAATGTTGATCAACTTGGCTCCAGGTTTTATCTGTTTCTGAGATGAATAGAATACATAAAACAAACACTCCCTATAATGATTTTGTGAATAATTTTGTTATCTACTCGTACACACGAAAATTGCTGGTGTATACTTAACTAACGCAACTCAAGAGTTCTTCAAGTAATCACTGGTTCCCCCGTGGGAACCCCGGGAAGTGAAGCAGTGCTTGTTTACTGTGGTAAACAAGCTCTGTTTCACTGGTAAAATAGGACCCAGTCACTAATGCTTGGGGTGCAAGTCCTCTAAAATAGGCAACATGGGGTATAAACGATTGACTGACCTTGACTTTCTCTCCATGTTGTGGTCATGATTAGATATTGTGCAGAAGTATGTGACTTTAAACAACAGTAAATAGTAATAATCACTGGTTGAATGTCACTGCGACTTTTACAACAGTTACACATAAAAAGATGGCAATTTAGCTGACAATTTGGGCTGCGACTTATGCGCTAACTGGCAGGGACCAGCCGTGAGGGCGACTAGGGCGATTAAGTCGCCCTTCTAAGCCCAAAGTCGCCTAGAAAAATAGTCGGGGCGATTACAAGTCGCCCTCTAAAAATTGGCCAAAATGAGAAAAGGCTGAAGTGAGTGATGCGAGGTTGCTCGAGTGTGATAAATGGGCATTGTAATTCATCAAATAAACATCCATTTATTTGAAATCACACGACAAGCAATTGTCCATTGTCACTTTTGGCGGATTTTTTTATTTCTATTTTGTTGCGTTCCAGTCGGAGCTTCAAGTGTCGAAACGAAAATAGGTGACTTACACGACTCAACAAAACAACCCAGTTTGAAAGTAGGTTACGTCGCTTAGAATGCCGAAAATGTATACACAACGGACGTATTTTATAACACATTATTTTCATTTCGATTTGCTGACGACTGTTAACTGTTGGGCTGTCTATTCCCAGAAAAACACGAATGGAATTGAAACACATGAAAAAAAGCTTTAGTGATGTCAAGAAAAGCTTTGTACAGGACACAAGTGTGCATGTGGACGAGCTTGAAAAAGGGTCCTCCTAAACATCGGAATGACATGAAATGACGCGGAATGCCATAAAAATGATGCGGAATGACATTTCTTTTACAAAATACTCGACCCCAGAATGTATTTTGTTTATTAACTAGAAAAGTACCTCCCAAGCAACCTTCTTACATCTGGTCCTGTTCACACTTTCAGACTTAGGAAATTATTTATTATATAATGTTAGCTTAGTAGACTTTGTTGAAAGGCAACCACAGGAGGGTGATGGGGGATTGGCATGAAGAAGAGGTGAGGGATCATGAAAGAGAAGGTAGCAGTGGGGGATTTTCAGTCAATAATTACATTGTGATTTTTTAACCTGGCACAGATGCATCATAGACAACTGGACTTGGATTATTTGTACGTTAATGGAGGACCATAAATTGAAAATATGAAGGGGCGGCGGGGGTGATACATGAATATTCTTAATTTTCCCCACTTGCCTATGAAGTCTCCCTACATGACTCTGCAGTCTCCCTATTTTTTTCTGGAGGGAGACTTGAAGTCTCCCTAAAATTCCCCCTAGGCTGCATGGTCCCTGCTAACTGGTATGGTACCAGAAATTTTTTTTTTCAAAATAACGCAACTCGATTTTAACCATTTCGACAACTTTCAATGTGGGTGTGGTTTAGACGATTATTGACAGGAGCTTGCACATGATCAAAAATAAGGTCATGTACCAGTATTGACAGTTTCAGAAATGAAACAAGTCGTTGTTGTTGTGTGAGGCATTTTATTTGTTAATAAAGAAAGAATACTTAACCTCATTAAAAGCCCACACAGATTATTAAATAAAGGCTTAGGACGATTTCCTAAAAGCCATTTCCAAACTATCTCAATTTTTACAGTCATTTTGGAGATTAATTTTCATACATGTATATGCTAGCTTGGAGACATTCTGTCAGGTTGCTTTGCAGTTTGATTGCCAGGATTCATGTGAGCTCCATTTCACAAGAATCCACTTAGATTCACCCGAAATTTGGCAAAATTTTGACCCTGCTGTAGAAACTGGAGTGAATGACTTGGCAATACTGGAACTTTCTATTTAGTTCAGTCCCTTCTTGGTCAAGTTGAGCTGCAGTGTCATTGACACTTTTATTTACTTAGAATTTGACCATCTATCAACATTTTTTGTTTCCCACCAATAACTTCAATTTGGATTATTTGATCTCAACCAAAGTTGGTATGTGTATTGCCTGGCTAGTAATACAGGCCAAGTTTGAATATTTGTTCTGTCAAATTATTTTTAAATGAGGTATGATCCTTTTTCAACCTAGAATTTGACCGTTCATCAAAATTTTTGGTTTCCGACTGATAACTCCAGTTTGGATTATTTGACCTCAACCAAAGTTTGTATGTGTATTGCCCAGCTAGTTATACAGGCCAAGTTTGATTATGGGTACCATCCATTTATTTTTAAATGAGTTCCATCCCTGTTTTGACTTAGAATGGGCATATTTAGCCATGCCTGGAGGTGCTCTTGTTTCTTCCTGATGGAATGCTCTATGTGACCATGGGAATAATACATGTATGCTACAATGCACCATAATGAGTGTGAAAGAACGTGTCCATGAAAGGATTTGAAAATAGTTGCCCTAGATTCGAAAATGAATCTAATTGAATTGCAGAATTGATTCGAGATATATGAGATGAGAAGTAATCGCATTATGTAAAATTGTTTATGTAAAATTGTTTTTACTTCTTCACCTAATATCAACAGAAGATGACAATATTTGTTTCTTAAATAAGTGTCTATTTTCATTCTTATCCCGTGACAAAAATTAGGGGATGTAACATTCAGTCTTTTATCAATCCATCCGTCTTGACAATTGTTCTTCCATCCAGACACAATCCAACCATCTGTAGAAAAGAAACAAAAATCACCATAATTCAATTCAACGCCAATCATTTTGAAACTTGATACAATGGTGCATATCGGCAAGACAGAGAGGAGTTACATTTTGGGTTTCTGCAGCCACATTTGCCATTTTGTTGTAAAAATAACAATTTCATTTTTTTAGCAAGATAATACTGACCAAGTTTGAATATGGGTCCCATCCAATTATTTTTACATGAGTTACATCCCTTTTTCGACTAAGAACAGGTGTATTTAGCCATGCCTGGTGGTGCTCTTGTTTCTTCCTGATGGAATGGTCGCCTAAAATCCAGTTGTGAGAGCCTAAAATTAAATACTAGATCTTCCATGTTGATTTCACTGATAGTTTTTATTGTAACAGTAATCATCACACAACACAAAATCAATATAGAAAAACTAAAATTGAGATTAAAAATCATTTGTTGACGAACTAATTATTCTAATTTCTCAATAAATATGTTGTTTATAGGTGTAAACTTAATTCTAAACAGGTGATCTGGCATGGAAATCGATGTGAGTTCTTGATGGTGCCAGCAAACATTCTTGTGATTTCTGACACCAGAGTAACGTCCCCTGAGTGATAATCATTGTTGAAACGTTCCTCAAAACACCTTTGGAGGTGTCAAACATTTTCTCTTTGTATTGAACAATACAGTATCACTGGCATTTTAAAAAAATTATTTAGTCGCTCTAAAGTTAAGATACTACCTCCGTTTTTTTTAACTGAGTACTGAGGCTCTATGATATTAGTCAAATTGGATTTAGCCACCACTGTGAGAGGTGGAAGTCTTTTATAATGGGCACCATGGGTATTGTTCTATTTCCCTTAGCCTTTGTCTAGGAATATGTGGTCTTCCATACTAATTTATTGTCTCCTTCTTAGTGGGTCTTATTGTACTGTTTGTTAACAATCTTCCCCTGTCTGTTTTTTGTTATACTGTATATCTTTTTGTTATTTCACTATGCATCGGCACTATGATATTTTTTTTTATAGCCGGTGCAGAGGGAGCGCGGTGGCTCAGTAGATAGAGGTGCAGGCTGCAAGCCGAGGGGTCCTTGGTTCGAATCCCACCTGCGGCAACCGCGTTGTGTCCTTGGGCAAGACACTTCATCTCCATTGCCTGCATGGGGGCACGGCGACTTTGTGTACTAAGGCGTACTGCACGTCGATGGTGCACTTGTCTTCAACCAATGCTAACCCTGCTTGTGTGGAGTTAGTATGTTGGGGAGCTGACAGTTGCTCGGTGGTTCTCTCCGGGTACTCCGGCTTTCTCCACCCGTAAACTGTCACAGTCATGATTAGCCATTGTGCATAAATATGTGACCTTAAACACCAATAAATAAATAAATAAATAGCCGGTGCATATGTCTTTTGACGAATAAAATATTATATAAAAAAAAGACTACCTGTTTGGGTTTCAGGTACGAAAATGAAAATGTCCCCCAGAGCAACCAAAAAAAAAAAAACTCACTTTTTGATTGTTCTTCGTATTTATATTAAACAGACATATGAGAATTGTGTCACATTTCATGAAGAGAATCACAATACTGTATCAATGTATGTGATACAATACCGCTTAAATCACACCCTGTGATGGTTTCATACATTTTGAAATTTGCCTCCGTAATAAATATGACAGATGCAGGCTGAAAAACCAAATGTGCCTGCTGCTTGAGAATCAAAAGATTAATTTTGTTTAGCCTAGCATGTGTATTCAGTTGACAAGAGTATTCTGTTAACAGGATTTTTCATGCATTCTGGTGATAAATTAGTATTTATTACATTATATCTTTGTTCTAAAAATAGCAGTATCACCTTTTTAGCAAAAACTTCCCTATGATGATTCAGATTTTGATTATTTTGGGTATGGAAAACAACTTGCACAATTTATATGACATAGTAAATTAAGCAACTTAGGTAGCAATATTTGTTTCTAAAACTGTGTACAAACCAAAATCACCCAAATTACCAAATATCCATTAATGCTTGTCCAATTGCTGTGACACTTGATTCAGTGGTATTTATTGACTAGAGGGAGATGATATTACAATTTGGATTGTTACAGCTGCTAAATATAGAATAAATGTGTAGTGTTTTCAAATAAAAAATGTATTCTTCGAGTAGGATTAAGAATGAAACCGATGAGCCTCTAGTGAGTTGGTTTTGTCGCAGGATTACAGGGGTTAAATTGATGTTCGAAATGATGGAGGAAAATTTATGTTCTTATCAGTGCTCAGCCGACAGCCAGTGATTGTCGTCTGAACCCCAGTTTGAACGTAAACCTTACCACCTTATCAATGCCCTGTCCGCTTGGGACTGTTAGGATTCCTGAAGGTGCCTGTGGCTTACAACGCCAAAGGGTGATCAACGATAATTCCCTGAAAAGATCATTTATTTACATGTACGAAGAAATAAAATATGAAACAAATTACTCACAAAATTATCCATAAAAATACACTAATCACGCGGATAAAAGTTTATTCTTTAGGGCTCTCGACGTCTCCCACAGCTAGCTGTGTCCGCTGGATCAACCTCACATCATCTTCATTTTCTCACTGTGATACATACAAAGTGTATATTCACTTCTCGTTGCTTCCTCCTTGCAGGATTAACTTCACCGTCATTCGTGCTTAACATATATAATGTTCTGCTTGTGTGACTTTATCAGCATTCTCACAGTTCAATCACAATTCAGTCGGCGTCTGCCACAGTTCACGATCACTTTGCGTCTTGCCTGGCTCTCACGGGGTTAAGTTATTCTTCGCCTTCAGATATATACTTAACAAAGTTTACATAAAAATATTCTTCAAAGTGTTCTCAACATCACCAATTCTCGCACCGCCTAAAACTATCTTATCTCGCGAGCTATTCAAGTGCTTATTCAAGCTCTTAATATGGTTTCTAGACCTCAGCATTACAGCTTTTACTTCTTTGGCTACAATGCCACTACGGTTCGCAACGGTTAACAAACTACTATCTGTTCCTTACAGCCCTCACAGGGTTACGACAATACACGGACTTTCAATCTCGGTGCCTATGACCCTCGACGGCCAAGGCTAAACTCAGACCTTCTCTGAGTGCCCTCAGGCCAGCTGCCTACCAGAATTCTGCTTCACTCTTCATACAGTCGGAATGCAAAGTTTAAACATATTATTTTTGATTTAACAAGTGCTTTGTAATTCAATTTAGATAGAGATATTAATGCGTATTTTGTTTGAGTTACTCTCGCTTGACATTTTGTGGACACTTTTATTATTATGAGCCCGTGTTCTGTGATGTCTGGCAACATATCTCGGAGCTCTCCTGGCTTGGTAAGATATGCCTCTTTTGAGACAACTAGACATTTTAATGATTGTCTGAAATGGCCAGAACACGATTAAACTGTTTACGTTCAAATTACCCATGAACAATCGCTAATTCAAATCCTCGATGGACAGGATAGATGCATAATATGGGTGTGTATCCAGAGCATGTGTGATGCACTGGTTTCCAACAATTAATGACAACCAGAGAATACTTCTTTGATCAGTTATCAGATAGCCTGAGTGGCGTTTGACAAATGGAACATAATGGACATTAAATTTCATACTTCATTTAGAAGCTCTTGAATTATCGTTAGTTTGACAAATCTGTTTTCGGGGTCCGTCACATATCTATCTTTACGCTTTACATTTAACCCAGACAGAAATATTATTGAAAATATTTACACTAAAAAACAAAAAATCGCAATTTTTAGCTATCAGCTTGACAGGTTTCATTCTTCATTCTACGAGTAGAATAAATGTTTTACAGGGCAGTCACGGCGAAATCGTGCTGTTACTCATTACAAAACACAGCGAGAAGTGAGGAACACTTTGGTTCAATTCAGTAGAGGTCAGAGGTCAATAAGTCCATCTCTACTAGAGGAATAAATTCTTTCAGTGTTAAACCTACAGGGAAAATTTATCACCCTACTAGGTGAATAAAGCAAAAATTTATCCAAGGCTTATATTGTACGAATAAACGGCCATTTATGGGATAAAAATATTTCATGTCAGCCATTTTGTTCTAAAAATAGCTGTTTCACTTTTAAGCATAAACTTTCAAATGGTGATTGGAAGTTTGATTATATTCAATTTTTTGAGCAAGAACTTCCTAACAGTGATGTGGATTTTATTTTTGGTGTGAGAAACAACTAGCACAATGTACATAACATGGTATACAGGTTTTTCTCTTGTGCATAAATTATGCAAATTAGCCAGCCATCTTAGTTTTTAAAACTGTTTATCTTCAAGACAAAAAAAACACAAATCACATGTCACCAAATTTCAATTAATTCAAGTCTTGATTGTTATGAAATCTGATACTCAGGTGCATATTGACAAGAGGAAGATGATTTATTACATGCCTGTTCTCTAAAATCCCCATCTACAGCAACTCAAAACCATGCAGAAAATGAAAATCCATTCCACACAAATGTGCGGAACAGAAATCGTCGACAGACTCTTTTTACATAGAAGCGAAATTTCTCTGGAATGTTCTGCAAATCATGTACCGTAATTACAATTTGAATCCCCAGCGACAGCTAAAAATCGCCCCCTGAGTTCCAGTATGTTCTATGTGCCAGTAGGCACATGGAACACATTGGAACTCGGGGGACAAAATAGTAACACGGGATCCCCTCGGAAATTTGGTTGGTGATAAAATGTGTTCTTTTTGTTGATAGTTGTCAAATGAATTGCTGAGTGTCCTAATAATAATTGCTTTGTGAGACGTGAAGGTGTGTAATAAACACAGAATGACATGCACTTGTGAATGTGTTAATCAATATGGCATTTGTGGCATCGCGGGAGGATAAAACTCGAGGCCTGTGGCCTCTCGTCTTATCCTTCCACGCTGGAACTCATGCCATATCGATTAACCCAGCCACATGCGCGTGTCGTTTTGTGTATTATTTTTTGATAACAACCCAGACTAAACATGAGATACTTAAGCAGGGTTCCCCTCAAACTCTATTGAGTTGATCTATTCCTATTTTTTTGTCACTAAAACATAGCTTAGGACTCCAAATTGGAGAGAGCTCAGTGAGCTTGTTCCAATTTAAAAAAATACAAAAAAGGATGATTTTTATGCCCCCCGACTTAAGTCGGGTGGCAGATAGTGATTGAAGTGTGCGTGTGTCCATCTGTGTGTCCGAGCCAATAACTCGAAAACTGTTAGGGCCACAGTCATCAAAATTCACACAATTATAAAGGACCATGGGAGGATGTGTCACACACCATAGCCGGGTTTGTACCTTCAAGGTCAAGGTCACATTTCAAGGTCACACTAAAAATCGGTCAATATTCATGTCTCAGCCGTAACTCAGAAACAAATCATAGTACAATTGTTAAACTTTTCACAAATGTTGAGGACAGTCAGAAGGTGTGTCGCTTATAATAGTTTCTGCCGCATCTGTAAGGTGAAGGTCACAATTGACCTTCATATGTTCAGGGTCACAAATCGTGTCTCAAGCATAACTCCAAAACTATTAGGGCTACAATCATCTAACTTCGCTCAATTATAAAGGACAACGGGTGGATGTGTCACACACACAGCCAGGTCCATAAGGTCAAGGTGATTTTTTTTTTTTTTGGGGGGGGGGGGGGTGGGGGGAGGGGACATGTGTTACCTTAGTAACATTTTTCTTGCTATTCCTAGCACATTACTTAATTGACCAATAAATTTGTAAGGGGTTAAAAAAGGCCTCTACAGATATATGGCACTGGAGAGGTGCTTTTTCTGTCAGTAATTATGAATCTGTCATTTGTTTGGTTGGCATATGCACATGACACCAAATTGAATGTAAATATAGATGTGTTCCAGATTGAATGATGATGCTTTATTTAGAAATGATTACCACTCATTTAGCAACAGATGTGGCTGGAATTGAAAACTAATCAGTGTATTTGCTTAATTTTGTAGAATTAAAAGTTTGGTGACCTACATTTGGATGATAGTGTTGGTGACAACTGGCTGTCACAATCATAACGGTAAGTAAGTCCTCTAACCAATTCATTCTGGGGGTGATTATAATATATGTTCTTCACATTGTAGAAATGATTTGATCATTTTGTAGTTGACAACAGTGGCCCATTTGTATGCTGGTCAAACATTCAAGTGATAGATCATGAGTTGGTGTTTGAACAGAGTCACATGTGCTCATATCCTTTAGCAATACCCTTGACTGCAACAGTCCTAAATGGGAAACAGATGGCACATTATTCTGAAATATATGAGATGTTGATAATATAACCATTGTTACCTGAGAGTGCTGCTATAATGTGCACGGCATGGTTGGTTGTATACCATACCAATAATATACGGAAAGTTACATGGCTTGTTGCTGGCTGATACATTTCCATACAATGCGATGAGAGTTCATATCAGGTAAGGCAAAGCCAAACCTGATATGAACACTAAGAGCCTTGTATGGAAAAGTATCAGCCGGCTACACACCATGTAACTTACCGCAACAGTAACTGGCACCGATGCGTATCCATGGTTACAGTAAACAATCATCAGTATTTTGAAGTGCGATATTTGTTTTACAAAATAAAATTTATTGCTACAAGCATATCTGAAATACCCTTACATACATTTACTGTCAATAATACCACCTGAAAAGAGATAAAGCGTTTTTGAGTGTTCAAAAAATCACTTTCAATCTGATGTGTAAGGAAAATGTTCACTTCACCATAAAAAATATTGATAGAATTGTAAAAACAAGGACTTCTGTGACTACAAATAATATTTTCTGTCCATTTTTAAAAAAATATTTATTGCTTTAAATCAAGAAATACGGTATCTTGAAAATATTTTTGGTACTTAAATTCTCTTATTATACCACCACTTGAAAAGTGGGTGGTATATAGTGTTCACTATGTCCATCCGTCCGTCTGTTATGCATTAGGGGGGTACATATGTGCTATCCGCAATTCCTCCTAAACCACTGAATGGATTTCATTGAAACTCTCCGACGTTCTTTTACATACATTGAAGATGTGCACCTTCAATTTTCTTTTCAGATATTTTCATATTTACAGTTCCCCATATTCAAAAATGATCTTTGTCAATGTCAATTCAGGTTTTAGTAGGGAAGGGTATAGATCTGATCTCCTCTACTCCTCTTAAACCATTGAACAAACTCCATTGGAACTCTCAGACCTTCTTTTACATACATTGAAGATGTGCACCTCCTATTTTTCTTTCAGATATTTTCATATCTGCCTGTCCATCCGTCCGTCCATCCTTTACTCTTTAGGTTTCAGTTTCCCATATTGAAAAATGAACTTGACATTCTGTACAGATCTGCTATCCACAACTCCTCTTGAACCAGTTAACGGATTTCATTGAAACTTTCAGACATTCTTTTACATATATTGAAGATGTACACCTCCTGGTTTGTTTTCAGATATTTTCATTCTTAGGGTTTCCCATATTTAAAAATGGACTTTGTCAATTCAAGGTTGCGTGGGGGGGGGGCTTGACATTTCATTTTTAAAGTTTCACATATTGAAAAATAGGCTTTGTCAATTCAAGCTTCGGGATGGAGGTGTGTGTGTGGGGAGGGGGGGGGGGGGGGTGGGGGGGACTTTCAGTGTTTGTGCTCTCTACATTAAACACACTTTTACTGTTGTAAAATGTTTCTTGGTGGGAGTGGGTGGTATCATTTAGTGAGCAGTGCTCACAGTTTTTCTAGTTTTGTTTTAGTTCAAATTTTGATATTTTGAAACTAGTGGAAGTACATCAAAATAGTAATGGTGGCTACTCACCTGAGATAAAATAATATCAGGTGGGTAGCCGCCAGAACTCTTAGATGGTATTCCAGCATTTTGATTGGACAAACTAACTTTGTGTAGCGTGGATACATAATGTTCTAATCGACCTGCCTCCGGCAGTTAGAGGACAGTAAGAGTGAATTTACCTGAGATTAGAGCAGGGAGTCTACCGGCTCTCAGCCAATCAAATTGCAGGTTCAGAAGAACAACGAGGTCAAATTCAACTGATGAATTACAATTATAATTATTATATCCCACATGATATGAGCTTCATGAATCATGACCATTATTTTACCTCTTGGTGGAGTATATAATACTCAGTTTGTCTATTTGTCCCCTCCAGATAATAACTTGTGTAACCTTGATTGTAAATGTTCATACTTCATACATAGGTTGACTATAATAGGGTGATGGTCGGGATGGTTTTTGGTATTTGTTGGTTGAAGGTTAATGTCACTTTACTATAAATCGAATTTTGGTTTCTGTACACTAATTCTAGTTGCCTCTTGTGTATAATACTACAACTTCAACACAACTTTACACAAATTGCCTATAAGGTGTCAATGATTGGGATTGTACTTGGATCAATAGATTAATGGTTAAGGTCCCTGTTACTATGAAATTTTGCTTTCTGTGCGATTATTTCTTTTCCCTGTACCAAATTCCAAGGTTATATATAGGCTGTCTTTAATGTGTCAGTGATTGGGATTGTGTTTGAACTCAGTAGTTCAAGGTCACTGTTACTGTAAATATAATTTTGATTTCCATGCACAAGTGTTTCCTCTCACACAAAACTATAACTTCGTACACAGATTTCCTGTGAGGTGTTGGTGATTTAGATTGTATCTGGGGTCAATGGTCAAGGGGTCAAAGGTCAAGGTCACCTACTATAAATAGATTTTTGGTTTCTAACTTCACTTTCTTTTTGACCATTCAGTGCTCAAACTTCAAACATAGGTTGCCAACATTAGCCTGATGGTTAGGATTGCTGGTTTTTGGCAGAGTTCATGGTGTTCTGTCAAACAAGATATAATATTTATTCTGTCAAACAAGATATAATATTTTTACGGCTTATATTGGATTCAGTCCACATAGGTATATAAAACAGGAAATTCAGTGGTTGGTTGTCAAAAATTTTATTTTGTATTTAATTAGCAAGAGTTTACTCTGAAACTTATATGCAATAAAACAGGTAAAATTTTTATTGACGGTACAGTGAATGGTTTTGTGTTTGGAAGTTATATCATGGTTCATACAGGTTATGGAAAGGTATGAAAGCCTTGGAAAACAGTAAATTGATTTTCCAGGCCTGGAAAATTATGGAAAATTGGGATGGGTTTGCGAAAGTTATGGAAAAGTAATGGCAGGGAGACAGCCAATCTTGCTATGTCATTCCACGTGGCACATGTAATTCATTTTATATTGGTAGATATATTGCTATATAATGTTCTTTGTGAAACTATGATGCATTCAGTGTATTTGTATATAAATATAAGCATGTGCTGCAAATAAAGTAAAGTAAAAAAAATTAACAGATACGGGTAAAATGGTAATTCTCCTGTGATCATTCAAAAAATCTTTGTACTCCCCAATTTAGGGTTCAACAAGAATTGCTACTTGAGTCATTGGTGTTTGGAGATTCTTAAATCCTTATTTATGTGGAGAAAAAATGACAAATAAACAAAGATTTTTTTTGCAATAATTTTAATCTTTGCCAATATTGAGGTAGACTTTTCTACACACTGCCCGGCTCCCTGGTTAGAGCCCAGCAACTCTGTATTAGTAAGTAGATCTATGTTAATGATGTACGTAATATGATTGAGGTGTCTGGCCCCCTGGTTAGGGCCCGACCGATGAGGTCTAAAAGGACCTAGTTGATAGAAGTAAGTTGAGGTAAACATCCTGATGCATTTCCCAGTAGGTAACGAATCAGGTGATGTATGTGCCTGGCTCCCTGGTTAGAGCCCAGCAGGCTAGTGGTAGTATAAGCTGACATTTTTTTTTTTAAGTGTTAGTGGTGCCAGGCTCCCTGGTTAGAGCCCAGCAGGCTAGTGGTAGGATAAGCAGTGACATTTGGAAGAGATAGTGAAAGCAACAACTAACTCGAGTTTTAGAAACAAGTTGCTGTTAGGCGGAGATAAAAGACAACTGTAGGTTTCTGGGGATGGTGGAGGGTTATTTTTGTGGTAAAGATTGTTTTAGAACTTCTCCAGTGACAAAACGAACAACCTTGCTTTGTTGTTCAATTTAGAACAAAGAGAGTTAGCGTCCCTACTAAAAATAGCAACAGGTGGAATCGTCGATTTTGGAGTCTCTTTGGTTACTCAAAATGGATAGTGCCACCTGTTACAGGCCAATCATTTCTTCTCCCCACAAACCACACCAAATATGTAAGGCATATTTAGTTACAATTTATGTGGAGAAAAAATGACACATAAACAAAGACTATATTTACAATTATTTTAATCTTTGCCAATATTGAGGTAGACTTCTCTACACACTGCCCAGCACCCTGGTTAGAGCCCAGCAACTCTGTATTAGTAAGTAGATCTATGTTAATGATGTACGTAATATGATTGAGGTGTCTGGCCCCCTGGTTAGGGCCCGTCCGATGAGGTCTGAAAAGACCTAGTTGATAGACGTAAGTTGAGGTAAACATTCTGATGCATTTCCCAGTAGGAAACAAAAAAGGTGATGTATGTGCCCAAAATGTGTAGAGAGCCTACCATGCCTATAATCATATTTATACCAGCAACCCTGTTATGCAAGAGCCAATCCTGCAAATCAATGCTGAAAATTAAAAAGAGTCAGTAATTATTGACAGATGGATACGTAGGTATCCATTCATTCTCACCATCCATACACGTACATTCATGCAGATAGCACTCAAACACGAGACTCGTCCTCCCGCCTGCACACAACTCATTTCCATGCTTCAGCACTGAACTAGAAGGTACATGTCTGTCGAAATTGATATTAGAACTACAGTCTACAAGTCTTTCTATTGTCTTGACATTTACACACTCACAATAGTATTCAAAACACAGAACAGTCTGAGTGTATGCACGCTCCTAGTTCCCAAGAAACACACAATGTCACTACATAGTTGTAACTCACTATACGTTACTAGACACTATATACATATATTATATCTCACGTGACCTTCTAGGCTCCTGATATGACGAATGCTGCACCCCTATTTCGTGTAGTTTGCATCCACAGAACTGACCAGGTACTACACGTTTTCTATTTTTAGTACACTACTGTATCAGTTTTCTTTTCATACTGGGTGAATAAAACTAATCAGTCTAAATTTAAATATCGATTCACAGAGGCACAACATCCAGAAAGCGACCCGGAAAGAAATCATTGTGGAAAAATGTATCGCTTTTCCATTGTTGAAGTCACATTTTCCGAGGCATTCATTTTATTCCTTGAGAAGATGATCCATATCTCGTTTTGAAGAGAATGATCCATACTTAGGTACAACTTTCATGAGAACGCGTCCGGATATGAAAAATCGTTTGTTTCGCTGCTCATATTATTTCGCTATTTAATTGTATGTTTTGGGCAGTAAACGAATGAATAATGGAATTCATTTGAATCTTCGGAGTTTTGTATCCCTTACTGACCCATTCAGTAATGTATATGTGTGACAAATGTGTGGAAATTATTCATTTGAGTTGCACGATTCTAGAATACACAGCTCCGTTTGGGGGAAATGTTTTGTTTACCCTTGCCGACCGATTCAAAATTTGTCTTCTGCTCATATCAATAATCCAAGTTAGCGTTTCGTACCGAGAATGACAGCTTTAAATTGTTATTTAAACTACAATCGATTAGGCAGTGATGAGCAGGAGGAGTTTATTGTTGGTAGGGCTGCTAACTTGGTAAAAGATTAACAAATCGGATAGATGTTTTTCTTGATGGGTGTTCGATATAATATCAGGATTAGTGCATGTCTTGTCATTGACTACGCCCATATAGCGTGCATCGGGAACTACATCACATCATTGGGCACTATATGGGCGTAGTCAACTCCAACCCATGCACTGTTCCTTAAGTATATGTACATTGTATTGACACTTGGAAAAGATTACTGTCTTGAGTCTTTTACTGTCTTTCCAGTTAATATATATATGACACAGAATGTACAAAATGTCACTGAACACCAATGCTAACACTACAATTATATGCATGTACATGTACATGAAATTTCACAATTCTTTGTAACTAGGCCTATTTGCACATGTAACTCTCCTTCCAGCTAGGTTAGGTATATATAGCATAGAATGACACATGCTAATATAAATTAAATTGTATCAAGTATTGAAAGTACTACTTGTCTAACAATACAGATGCTTGTACTATTACTAAGGCTATGGGTTTCCTCATCTTTGACCCCTTTTATGCTAGAAGATAAAACTTAACTACAATAGACATGCCCGAGTGGTTTATAGCCATCTATCTGCACCCAACTGCATATTTAAGCTTGATGAACTGTAGCCTTAGCTGTCCATGCCTCATCCCTTTTTATAGACACTGATTGCATCATGTGTCAAAAAGGTCGACAGAGAACCTTGATTAGATCACGACTGGGTCACCATCCAATCAAGGCCCTCTGTCCACCTCCATACCCACACTGTGCCAGAATTTCTCTACATGCCAACAGTGTAAGAATTTACAGTATGCACTATTCATCATGTATCCATTTGTGATGTTGTATGCTTACCGATCGAGGATCTACTTGAGAATGATCTGACCCGACCCCCCCCCCCCCCCCCCCCCACCCCCCCATTAACTTTTATGGATCTTCTCTGGTTGAGTTTTGTTTCGATTGCGGGTACTGTCACAGAAAGGTTGAGAAAACTGTGTACATCTTATCTACTCAGGTCTGGCCCATCATAGCTTTCTGCGCTGATATAAGTTCATCAACACTGTCTCCAAATTATTTTTGTAGTAGTCATGGATCATCTGAGCAACTGTTATCTTTATTTGAAGAAACTCTTAAGGGCATCATGGCTGAACATGCACCACCAAAGTCAAAAGTTATAACTCATAGGGAAAAAGTGGAGTGGTTTACAGAAGACATTAGAGCTGCTAAACAACAGCGTCGCAGACTTGAGCGTCTATACAACAAAATGAAGCTTGAGATTCACCGGCAGATGTTCTGCCACCAAAGAAATACAACTAATAAGATCATCAAAAAAGCGAAGAGGGAGTACTACAATTCTCTGATAGAGGGGTCATCAAATACTAGGGTGTTATTCTCGGTAACCAATAGTCTCCTTGGTAGAGAACAAAAATTCATTCTCCCAGATCATCTAAATACCAATGAAATTCTGGAAAAATTCAGTGATTTTTTCGTAACCAAAATTCAATTAATCCTGGATAGTATACCATCACGTGAACCACCAGAGTTTGATCAACTTGACATAAAAAGAGATTTTTCCAGTTTTCACACTGTCTTGGAAGAAGATATTCAAAAAATGATTTTGTCATCATCCAATAAATCCAATGATCTAGATGAAATTCCAACATTCCTTCTGAAAGAGACAATTGATCATCTTCTGCCAGCCATATCATCTATTATATCTGCATCCCTTCATGAGGGATTTGTTCAACGCCCACTGAAAAAAGCACTTGTTACTCCACTCATCAAGAAGCCATCTCTTGATCCTGACAACCTGAAGAATTATCGACCAGTATCGAACCTCTCTTTCCTGTCTAAATTGTTGGAAAAGGTTGTTGCTTCACAACTCAAAAAACATCTGCATGAAAATGATCTTTTAGAGCCTTTCCAGTCTGCATACAGAGCCAATCACAGTACAGAGACAGCTTTACTGTGAGTCAACAACGACATTGTTAAATCATTGTCTGAGGGTAAGGCTTTACTGCTTGTTCTCTTGGATTTGTCAGCAGCATTCGACACAGTCGACCATGATATTCTTTTGCAGACATTGACACAGCATGGCATATGTGGAACTGTCTTATCATGGTTTGCATCATATCTAGAAGGTCGCAGTCAACAAATATATATCAACAAGACCGGTTCAGAAAGCAAGATGTTAAAGTGTGGTGTTCCTCAGGGCTCAGTTCTTGGTCCACTTTTGTTTACTCTGTACACTTCTCTGGGTCGTCTTCTTAAAAGGCATGGCATATCATATCATCTGTATGCGGATGATACCCAACTGTACATTACATTTAATTCATCTCTTCAAAGTGACTCAATCACTGCAGTCAGCAACATGGAAACTTGCATAAATCTGGTGCGGGAATGGATGATAGATTTTAAACTGAAAATGAATGACTCTAAAACAGAATTCTTAGTGATATCCGGTGTTCGCATGCCTACACCCATTGTTACATCAATTCAGGTTGGAAACAACATCACCATGAAAAGTGAATCGGCCAGGAATATTGGACTGATTATGGACTCAAATTTAAAGCTAGACATCCATGTCAATAAAATATGTCAAAAATGTTACTGGCAGCTTCGGAATATTGGAAGACTGAGAACTTATCTTTACCAATCAGCACTTGAAAAACTTGTGCATTCCTTCATCACCTCACAACTAGACTATTGTAATTCAGTGTTAGTGGGGCTGCCGCAGTATTTGATTCAGAAGCTTCAAAAAGTTCAGAATATTGCTGCTAGGATAATTACTGGTACCAAATGCTCTGAACACATAACACCTGTTTTAAGACAATTACATTGGCTTCCAGTTAAACAGAGAATCAATTTCAAAATACTGATCTTAGTATTCAAATGTACCCACAAACTGGCTCCAGTTTACCTGCAAGAGCTCATCACTGTATACACTCCATCACGCAGTCTGAGATCTAAAGATCAAATTCAACTAGTCATACCTTTTAGCAGATCTAATCTGGCTAATGATCGTGTGTTCTCCATCGTGGGTCCAAGATTGTGGAATGCATTGCCTATTAGTGTCAGAAATTCAGAAACTATCAACATCTTCAAAAGAAATCTTAAAACTTTCCTATTTACTGAAGCATTCTCCTGAACCTCCCTAGAGAAAACTGAAACATGTGACTCTTTATTTTCAGAAAAGTGTATTTTATTTCTGTGAAGCGTTTTAGGGCACTCTTCGTGGTTTTACGCTTTTACAAAATCAATTATTATTATTATTATTATTATCTGATTGACTTGTCAGATGCTCTGACGTTTTGATCATATGGCCTGTCCAAAACAACCTTCAAATTTTCAATGAAGAAAGACCTGCGCAAGGGTCTTCCAGCACTTGTGACAAACAAGGGACCTTGTCTGCCCAACTGTAAAGTGACTCCATGTATTTCCTAAGAAGATTGACTGGACATGCTGGGTGAGGGATTCTAAATTGTTTGATAACGATGTCTTGTCTAAACAGGTCTGTTTTTGAAGACTTGTGATTAAGGGTACACACTTTACCTTCCTCATGGAATCGATCTTCTACCTCCAGGTTAGAGCCAAAGTCTGACCTGGACTGTGTGGTGAACTCTCCACAACGTAAAAACCCGAAAAAAGCAACAGCAGAGGCTGCTTGTAACATAAGATCGATAAAGGGGCCAAAAATCCCCTTGTTTAAGGCCCAAAATATTTTGTTTAGGATTGGGAAGGTAATGGGAAGCCTTGGTTTATGGGGGCAAGCTGTGACCTTAAAATCTCGAAGAATGATGGGTACCCGCTGGAAGGGAAAACCTTCAGCATCTGAGAGCGGGTCTGAAAGGCCCTCCATCAGATAGTGATACTTAATGCCTGCCAGATACAACTTGACGGTACTGCGTTGGAGATGAAGGGAATGCTGGCAGTAGGCTTAAGCTTAAGTAAGCTTAAGACAATTTCTTCGTTGAGCGCAGGAAAATAGTCAGACGAGACAGAATAGGTGTTGCAAAAAGTTCTTGAACATTTTAAACCAGTAGAGTATACCTTGTTTGTGTCAGAGCCGAATGAAGAATATGATTAACTTGTGGAGTCAAGGACCTGAGGTATCCAGTAGATTGTGAATTTCTTCTGCGATCCTGGATGCTTCTGGGGCTAGAACTCGAAATCTTTCCATCTGAAAACAAGAAAGAGCATCAGCAATCTCATTCTTGGAGCCAGGGACATGCGCTGCATGTACAGCAAAATTACCTTTGGCAGCCCATCAAGTCAATTTCCTCATCAAGTGCATAATACTGAGATTTTTTGAGCAGCCTTTTCGAATAATGTGAACTGTGGCTAGAATGTCACATCGGAATAAAACTCTCTTACGACACCACTCTTTCCCCTAAACACAAGCAGCAACCACTGTCAGGTAAAGCTCTAAAAGAGCCATGGAACAAGGCTGGCCATGACAAGATTGCAAAGAAGAGGGCCATTTTCCTTGGAACCAACATCCATTGTAATACCCTCCAAAACCAACACTTGAGGCATCCGTAAACAAGCAAAGGTCTGCTGCTGCTAAAAGTTGATCTTTGAGAAAAAAGGACCTTCCATTCCAGTCCAAAAGAAACCTGTGCCACATTCTCAGATCTTTCCTGCATTCACTGTTTAGGTTTACTAACCCAAAAAGATCATCAACAGTAGTAGACAGAGCAATTAGATATGAGACGAAAGATCGACCTGGGACAATACACCTGCTAGCAAAATTGAAGTAACCAAAGAGAGACAGTAAGTCACGCTTAGTGCAGGGTCGAATATTGAGAAATGTTTCCACTTTACCGATTAAACAATCTAGTTTTTCCTGTGGAAGCAGAGCCTCCATCTCTTTTGAATCCAAGATAATTCCCAAATACTCCATCTGAGTGGATGGTCCGAAGGTTTTGTATGGTGCCAGTGGTATGTTAAGGGAATTGAAAATCTTTGTCAACAAAGCCATTGTGCATTCCAGAACTGCATCCGGGTGATCAATTGTCAGAAAATCATCTAACAAGTGAAAAATGTGAGAAATTTTATACCTTCGAGTTATCAACATACTGCTACTGATAACTGATAAAAAATTTTGAGGCTACTCCTACAACCAAAAACCAGATGACAGTAAAAATAGTGGAGACCTTTCCATTTTATGCCATGCAAATGCCATAAAGACGGATGGATAGGGATTATCTTGAATGCATCAACGATATCTGTTTTGCACATCCAGCTACCAACACCTAATTTTTAGCTTAACTTGACATAGTCAAGATAAGCTATTGCCATCATGCGTGCGGAAGTCTGTTAGTCTGTTGATCTGTGAGTCTGTGACGTCTGTTCACATTTTCCTTTAGCACTGGCTACACCCTGCAGTTCTTGTCTGATCATCACGAAATTTCATATGCAAGTTTGGGGTCATGTCTAGATGAGAACATCCCCTTTTGATCGCGATCGGGCAACCGGTATGGCTGCCCGAGCCCAAAACCCGAAAACTATTAGCACAGTCTACAGGTCGTATTTATGAAGGGATTTCATAGTAACTTGGTAGGATGCCTCTGTATAATGCTTATATGAGAATGTCCCCTTTTGGGCATGATCTATCAACCGTGATGGCTGCCCAAGCCCGAAACCCCAAAACTTTTAGCACAATCTGCAGGTCATGTTTAATGTGGAGGGATTTCATTGTGACTTGGTAGTATGACTCCTTATGATGTCTAGATGAGAATTTGACCCCTTTGGGCATGATCTGCCAAGCGTGACGCCGGCCCGAGCCCAAAACCCGAAAACCTTTAGCACAGTCTACATGGCATATTTATTGAGGAATTTCATTGTAACATGGTGGGTTGACTTCATGCAATGTCTAGATGAGAAAGTCCCCTTTTGGATGTGATTGGGCAACTGTGATGGCTACAGGGGCCCGAATCCCGAAAACCTTTAGCACAGTCTACAGGTCATATTTATGAAGCGATTTCATTGTAACTTGGTAGGATGACTCCAAATAATGTCTAGATGAGAACGTCCCATTTTGATCGCGATCATGCAGCCTTGATGGGTGCCCAAGCCCAAAAACCTTTAGCATAGGCAAAAGGTCATATTTATGGAAGGATTTCATTGTAACCTGTTAGGTTGACTCCATATAACGCCTAGATGATGACATCCCCTTTTAGCTGTGATTGGTCAGTTGAGCACTGTCTATAGGTCATATTTATGAAGGGATTTCATTGTAACTTCTTAGGATCACTCCAGATGATGCCCAGATGAGATTGTCCCCTATGGTTGCGATCATTCAGCCATGATGGTTGCTCGAGCCTGAAGCCCGAAAACCTTTAGCACAGTCTACAGGTCATATTTATGAAGGGATTTCATTGTAACTTGGTAGGTTAACTTCATATAATGTCTAGATGAGAACGTCCCCTTTTGGACATGATTGGGCAACTGTGACGGCTAAAGGTGCCCTGAGCCCGAAAACATTTAGCACAGTCTACAGGTCATATTTATGAGGGGATTTCATTGTAACTTGGTAGGATAACTCCAAATAATGTCTAGATGAGAACGTGCCATTTTGATCGTGATCATTCAGCCTTGATGGGTGCCTGAGCCCAAAAACCTTTAGCATAGGTAAAAGGTCATATTTATGGAAGGATTTCATTAAAACCTATTAGGTTGACTCCATATAATGCGTAGATGATGACATACCCTTTTGGTCGTGATTGGTCAACTGGGATGGCTACAGGTGCCCGAGGCCCAAAAACCTTGAGCACAGTCTACAGGTCATATTTATGAAGGGATTTCATTGTAACTTGGTGGGATGATTCCAAATAATGTCTGGATGAGAACGTCCCATTTTGGCCATGATCATTCAGCCTTGATGGGTGACTGATCCCAAAAACCTTTAGCATCGGCAAAAGGTTATATTTATAGAAGGATTTCATTGTAACCTGTTAGGTTGACTCCATATAATGCCTAGATGATGACATCCCCTTTTGGTTGTGATTGGTCAACTGTGATGGCTACAGGTGCCCGAAGCCCGAAAACCTTGAGCACAGTCTACAGGTCATATTTATGAAGGGATTTCATTGTAACTTCGCAGGATCACTCCAGATGATGCCCAGATGAGATTGTCCCCTTTGGTTGCGATCATTCAGCCATGATGGCTGCCCGAGTCCGAAGCCCGAAAACCTTTAGCACAGTCTACAGGTCATATTTATGAAGGGATTTCATTGTAACTTCATAGGATCACTCCAGATGATGTCCAGATGAGAATTCCCCTTTTGGTTGCGATCATTCAACCATGATGGCTGCCCAAGCCTAAAGACCGAAAACCTTTAGCACAGTCTTCAGATCATATTTATGAAGGGATTTCATTGTAACTTGGTAGGTTGACTTCATGTAATGTCTAGATGAGAACAGCCCTTTTTGGACACCATCAGGCAACTGTGTTGGCTACAGGGGCCCGAAGCCCCAAAAATCTTTAGCACAGTCTACAGGTGATATTTATGAAGGGATTTCATTGTACCTTGGTAGGATGACTCTAAATAATGTCAAGATGAGAACGTCCCCTTTTGGTCGCGATCATTCAGCCTTGATGGCTGCCCGAACCCAAAACCCCTAAACCTTTAGCATAGTCTATTGGTCATATTTATGGAAGGACTTCATTGTAACCTGTAAGTTTGACTCCATATAATGCCAAGATGACGACATCCCCTTTTGGTCGTGATTGGTCAACTGTGACGGCTTCAGGGGCCCGAAGCCCAAAAACCTTGAGCACAGTCTACAGGTAATATTTATGAAGGGATTTCATTGTAACTTTGTAGGATCACTCCAAATGATGCCCAGATGAGAATGTCCCCTTTTGGTTGTGATCATTCAACCATGATGGCTGCCGAAGCCCGAAAACCTTTAGCACAGTCTACAGGTCATATTTATGAAGGGATTTCATTGTAACTCGGTAGGTTGACTTCATATAATGTCTAGATGAGAACGTCCCCTTTTGGACACGATTGGGCAACTGTGAGGGCTTCCGGGGCCCAAAGCCCGAAAACCTTTAGAACAGTCTACAGGTCATAATTATGAAGGGATTTCATTGTAGCTTGGTAGGATGACTCCAAATAGTGTCCAGATGAGAAGGTCCCCTTTTGGTCACGATCATTCAGCCTTGATAGCTGCCCGAGTCCAAAAACCTTTAGCATGTCTGTAGGTCGTATTTATGGAAGGATTTCATTGTAACTTGTTAGGTTGACTCCATATAATGCCTAGATGATGACATCCCCTTTTGGTCGTGGTTGGTCAACTGTGATGGCTACAGGTGCCTGAAGCCCAAAAATATTGAGCACAGTCTACAGGTCATATTTATGAAGGGATTTCCTTGTACCTTCATAGGATCACTCCAGATGATGTCCAGATGAGAATGTCCCCTTTTGGTTGCGATCATTCAACCATGATGGCTGTCCAAGCCTAAAGACCGAAAACCTTTCAGATCATATTTATGAAGGGATTTCATTGTAACTTGGTAGGTTGACTTCATGTAATGTCTAGATGAGAACAGCCCCTTTTGGACACCATTAGGCAACTGTGTTGGCTACAGGGGCCCGAAGCCCGAAAATCTTTAGCACAGTCTACAGGTGATATTTATGAAGGGATTTCATTGTACCTTGGTAGGATGACTCTAAATAATGTCTAGATGAGAACGTCCCCTTTTGGTCGCGATCATTCATTCAGCCTTGATGGCTGCCCGAACCCAAAACCCCAAAACCTTTAGCATAGTCTATTGGTCATATTTATGGAAGGACTTCATTGTAACCTGTAAGTTTGACTCCATATAATGCCAAGATGATGACATCCCCTTTTGGTCGTAGTTGGTCAACTGTGATGGCTACAGGTGCCCGAAGCCCAAAAACCTTGAGCACAGTCTACAGGTCATATTTATGAAGGGATTTCATTGTAACTTTGTAGGATCACTCCAGATGATGCCCAGATGAGAATGTCCCCTTTTGGTTGCGATCATTCAACCATGATGGCTGCCAGAGCCCAAAGCCCAAAAACCTTGAGCACAGTCTACAGGTCATATTTATGAAGGGATTTCATTGTAACTTGGTAGGTTGACTTCATATAATGTCTAGATGAGAATGTCCCCATTGGACGCATTTGGGATACTGACGGCTACAGGGGCCCGAAGCTCGAAAACCTTTAGCACAGTCTACAGGCCATATTTATGAAGGGATTTTAATATAGGATGACTCGTTTTGGAATAATTTCACTGTAACTTGGTAACTTTCGTTGATATACGTTAACTGTGAGGGCCACATACATTAACTGTGAGGTAATATTAACCCACCCATCAGCTCTTTAGTACAGTGTACACCTCATATTATTTTTATCATAAACATAGCATACAGGGAACAGAAATGAACATATTCCCAATTATCACAATTCTTGACTTATTTCATAATCCTTTCATAAACATTGAACATTATCCTTTTCATCAAACACAACACACAAGTTAAGCTACAGTGTCATTGACACTTTCATTTAATGGCCTTTACTGCATCATCTAGCTTCACATAGCTCAGAGAAAATTCTTCCTTATCAATCAAATCATTTAAACTCGACTGGTCAGAACCCTTATGAGGAGCAGAGAGATCAACTATTATCCGTTTCTTACCCAAGTATTTGCCTTTTGCAACACCTATGGGGTTTACACGGTATGTTTTGAAATGTGGGGTTGTAAAGGGTCCCAAAAGGAAACCTTTGTCTACTTCTTTCTTCAGTGCCTCATCAACAAACTCGGGATCTTCCCTTGCCGATAACAGATTTCTACATTCCAAGTTTATGGTAGGAGGGGATGTAATACCTGTCATAAAACCATTTTTTAACCCCCGAACTAAGTGATCAACAAATTTCTTATCTGGAAGATTTTTCAATTCATGCTCTAATGCATTTACTTTAATAGGGGTAGATGCTTGGAGGAAAACTTCCTCACTTGTTTTAACATGCACTGTTCCTAGTCACCCTGAATTACTTTTTGGAGCAGTTAGAGAATTTGGCTGGAAAGTAGTTTTATTTTTCTTACTGTGACTGTAATTACTGGGGATTTTACAACATGTAGCTGAATGTTCCCTTCTGCAGCGTAGACAAGCATGGAGAAATGGACAGCCAGATCGCAAACAACCAGCCTCACTGTTAAAATTATTACAAATTTCCATGCCTGCCTGCAAAATCCTGTGGCAACCCCTGCTATCCATTCCACCTGCAGTCCTGCTGGAAGAGCTATAGTGCACCAAACCAGAATTTTGTTTGTGTGGAAGTGGTGTGGATACACTCCCATCAGATTGGCCAACCGAAAGCACCTTGGGACAGAATTTGGTTATGGCAAGCACTTTCACAGATCTCACACCTGTTGTGTGTGATCCCTGAGAAAATCGTCTGCATGAGCTCTGGGCTTCCTTTTGACCAATCTATGAGAATGTTCCTTTGTTCCAACCAACAGCTGCTTCTGCTGAGGCTTTATGGAATTCATAAAAACCAAAACCTCCATATTGATTGTGCAACTTGATAATTAGTTTCTCGTAAGCATCAAGTTCTACCCGTCATTTTTGTAGGTGGTAAATGCCAAAACAAATTCTGAAATTGTTAAATTTTTTTTTAGACGACTGTCTCCATCTTTAAGTTGGAATGAAAGACTACCAACCTCTACAGTCCGCTGGCCCCCAAATTCAAAATTAGGGATCGGAAGACTGGCCAAGTTGATATCTTTTCCCCTCAATAATGGCTCTTTTCAAAGATGGGGTGATGATTTCATTGTCCTGGTTGAGACTATCCAACCCAATACCTTCAGAACTAAACCTACACACGTTGCCCCCTGTTGGGGCAGGGTGAGTTTGGAACCCCAAAACTTCTCCAGGATGCAGAATTTGCTGGGGTGGTCGCCGGTTGTTCCTTGTCACGCCTGGATCCACTGCCATCCTCAACGTATATCCTTCACCAGGACAAATTGTATTATGCCTGGTTTGGTACTGCTGCTGTGCCTGTTCTCCCAGCCAGTCCTGGTGCACGGCTGTTCCGTGTACATCTCTCAAATGTATTGGTGTAAATATATTATTTGTTGTTGCCTGTGTCTCTTGTTGAAATCTTTCTGATGAATCAGCTGTTTTTTTGTTGATTGATGAAAGACCAAAAAGATTCTTGCAGGCCACTCAACTGTTGGGCAAGTCGTCTCAATTCCGCATTGTTTTCATTCGCAACACATGTGTTATTGTTTATGCCAGAACTTGGGTGATGCACGCACACATTCATTTTCGTATTGTCATTTGACCCACTTTGCCTTTCCAAGCTGGTTTGATAACTGTTACTGGCTGCCTCTTCCCCAAATAAATCAATGATGTCTGATTGGAACAATTATCCTTGTACAATCGACAAAGCACTGATTTTTTGGCATTTTGTGCAATGATTCCTAGTTCGCTTAGTTTTTGTTTCAATTGCGCGATTGTCCAATTGTGTGGTTCATCTTCCTCCCACCGGGCTGCATTCAAAGAAACAGCCTTCAATTTCTTCACGGCACAGGTTTGCTTTGACGAAGCGCGTTTCCTCGCTGGACGGGACGATTCGTCCCTGGTCTCATGTGTTACCTGCGGTGAGTTCTTGCACTGAGTTGTCCATCCTCCCATAAGAAAGTTCACTAAACTTGTCGAACGCAACACCACCATTAACATTTCGTAACATAGTCACAGCTGGAGGGTCCTCACTCCTATCAATTTGTCTTGCGACTTCCACGAGCTTGTGTGAAATGATGCTCTGATTAGACATTCTTTTCTTGCAAAGGAATTTGATAAAAATGTGGTAAAAACAGTTAACTTATTTTTGTGGTAAAGATTGTTTTATAACTTCTCCAGTAACAAAACGAACATCCTTGCTTTGTTGTTCAACTTAGGACAAAGAGAGTTAGTGTCCCTACTAAAAATAGCAACAGGTGGAATCGTCGATTTTGGAGTCTCTTGGTTACTCCAAATGGACGGTGCCACCTGTTGCAGGCCAATCATTTCTTCTCCCCACAAACCACACCAAATATGAAAGGCATATTTTGTTACAAAAGGCCTGGTAGTTTGTATATACATTTTTGCCACACTTTGTTAGAGTACATATGGTGGCCTTGCAGTTGTTTCTAGGCAAGTCTTGGCTGCCTGTAATGGGAGCCATTTTGTACCGAAATTAGGTGCAATCAGATTTTTTGTGCAGAACTTCCATATGAAAGCTCCGATTTGAATAATGTTTTTGTATGAATGTTTAGTACCATGGGATACATCACATATAATACAGGTTTTTTTCTCGTGCGTAAATTATGATGCAAATTAGACTAACTTTGATATATTTAGTGTTACTTTCAGAACTGTAAGTGCAAATGCCAATACGGCACGGGCTAGAGGCCGTATTTATGAACCGATCTTTACGAAACTTCTTGGGTACCTTTGTTATCACCTTGGGATGAGAATGATTGTTTTTGGGTCCGGTCTGAAATTCAAGATGGCCGCTGGTGGCCATTTTGTACAAAATTAGAAGTGCCATCAGTTTTTTGCGCAGAACTTCCAAATGAAAGCGCTGATTTGAATCATTTTCTGTGTGAATGTTTAGTACCATGGGATACATCACATATAATACGTGTTCTTTTCTCGTGCGTAAATTATGCCAATTAGACTAACTTTGACCTATTTAATGTTACTTTCAGCACTGTAACTGCAAATGCCAATACGGCTCGAGCTGGAGGCCGTATTTATGAACCGATCTTTACGAAGACTTCTTGGGCACCTTTGTTATCACCTTGGGATGAGAACAAGTGTTTTTGGGTGCAGTCCACAATTCAAGATGGCTGCCGGTGGCCATTTTGTACCCAAATTGGTGCAATCAGTTTTTTGTGCAGAACTTTTGAATGAAAGTTCTGATTTGAATAAATTTCTGTATGAATGTTTAGTAACATGGAATACATCACATATAATACAGGTTTTTTTCTCGTGCAAAAAATTATGCAAATTAGATGAACTTTGATTTATTCAGTGCTACTTACACACAGTAAGTGCATGTGTCAGACGGCTTGGGCTGGAGGCTGCATTTATGAACCGATCTTCACAAAACTTTTTGGTCACCTTGGGACGAGAACGAGTGTTTCTGGGCGTGGTCCAAAATTGATGGCTGCCAGTGGCCATTTTGTACCGAAATTAGGTCCAATCAGTTTTTAGCTCACCTGACTGAAAGTCAGGGTGAGCTTTTCTTATCACTCTTCGTCCGTCGTCCTGCATGAAGGTGGTGAGCCTTTTTCTCCTAAACCACTGGCCACATTTTGATTTTTATCCAAAATAGGTTTCGGCTCATATTGAGCAGAGGTGTGGGGAAAAAACGGCCAAATTTTTTGAAAATCTTCTTCTAATGAACCACCAGTAGCAGAGACTTGATATGTGATATACAGAGTCCTTTTGAGGTTTAGAATCAAGTTTGTTGAAGAGAAGTTTGTCGGGCATTATTTGCCTTCGTTATGGGAGGGGCAAAAATTTTGGCCATGCCTAAAATTTCTATTTTCTGAACCGTGAGGTCGATTTGAACCAAATTTGATATGAGATGATAATGGGTCATAAGTAGTTGATTGATGCAAAAAAAAAATTTTCTCATTGCCCCGTGGGAACCTCGGGAGCTAAAAATAGGAAAAACCTTAAAACTGCCATATCTCCAAAACTACACGGCACAGAGAATTCTTGTTTGGTATAAAGCTTACTTTTATCCAGTAGAATAGAATGGTTAAAAAAAATCCCTATCGGTTTGATCACAAGGTACTTTTTTCAGGACTTTGAAAAAGTGCTGAGTCAGTACTTTTTAACACTGTAGGCAATGGGAAAAATATTAAAAAATCTTCTTCTCCAGATCCAGCAGGCAGAATCTTTTGATATTTGGTATGCAACATTGTAGGTTGGATCTGATTCAAGTTTGTTCAAATCGGCCCCCTGGGTTCATATTTGGGCTCACTATAGAAGCTCGAATTCGAACTCAGTGCATTTCGGGCAAATTTCTTCAAAAATCTTCTTCTCCAGATCCAGCAGGCAGAATCTTTTCATATTTGGTAAGCAACATTGCAGGGTGGATCTGATTCAAGTTTGTTCAAATCGGCCCACTGGATTCATATTTGGGCTTACTATAGAAGCCCGATTTCGAACTTAGTGCATTTCAGGCAAATTTCTTAAAAAATCTTCTTCTCCAGATCCAGCAGGCAGAATCTTTTGATATTTGGTAAGCAACATTGTGGGGTGGATCTGATTCAAGTTTGTTCAAATCGGCCCCCCTGGGTTTATATTTGGGCTCAGTATAGGAGCCCAAATTTGAACTTAGTGCATTTCAGTTAAATTTCTTAAAAAATATTCTTCTCAAGATCCAGCAGGCAGAATCTTTTGATATTTGGTATGCAACATTGTGGGGTGGATCTGATTCAAGTTTGTTCAAATCGGCCCCCCTGGGTTTATATTTGGGCTCAGTATAGGAGCCCAAATTTGAACTTAGTGCATTTCAGTTAAATTTCTTAAAAAATCTTCTTCTCCAGATCCAGCTGGCAGAATCTTTTGATATTTGGTATGCAACATTGTGGGGTGGATCTGATTCAAATTTGTTCAAATCGTCTCCCTAGAATCATATTTGGGTTCACTATAGAAGCTCGAATTCGAACTCAGTGCATTTCAGGCAAATTTCTTCAAAAATCTTCTTCTCCAGATCCAGCAGGCAGAATCTGTTCATATTTTGTATGCTACACTGTGGGGTGGATCTGATTCAAGTTTGTTCAAATCGGCCCCCTGGATTCATATTTGGGCTCACTATAGAAGCCCGAATTTGAACTTACTGCATTTCAGGCAAATTTCTTAAAAAATCTTCTTCTCCAGATCCAGCAGGCAGAATCTTTTGATATTTGGTGTGCAACATTGTGGGGTGGATCTGATTCAAGTTTGTTCAAATCGGCCCCCTGGGTTTATATTTGGGCTCAGTATAGGAGCCCAAATTTGAACTTAGTGCATTTCAGGCAAATTTCTTTGAAAATATTCTTCTCAAGATCCAGCAGGCAGAATCTTCTGATATTGGGTATGCACCATGCTTAGGGGGTGAGATTCAAGTTTGTTCAAGCCAAATCCCTGGGTTCATATTTGGGCTCACTGTGGTAGCCCGAATTATAACTTAGTTCAAAATGAGGAATTGTCTTTAAAAATCTTCTTCAGATCCAGCAGTCGGAATGTTTTGATATTTGGTATGCACCATCCTTAGGGTGTGAGATTCAAGTTTGTTCAAGCCACGTCCTTAGGTCCATATTTGGACTCACTGTGGGAGCTCAAATTGTAACTTACTTCAAAATGAGGAATTTTCTTTAAAAATCTTCTTCTTCAGATCCAGCAGTCGGAATGTTTTGATATTTGGTGTGCAGCATCCTTAGGGGGGTGAGATTCAAGTTTGTTAAAGCCAAGTCCCTGGGTTCATATATGGGCTCCCTGTGGGAGCCTGAATTATAACTTAGTTCAATATGAGGAATATCTTTAAAAATCTTTTTTTTTTTATATCCACTGGTCAGAATCTTTGGATACTTGGTATAAGCTTTTCTTAGGAGGAGCAGATGCAACTTGTTGAAATCAATTCTCTGGGTTGATATTTAGGCTCCATGTCAGGTGAGCGCCCTCAGGCCCCTTGGGGCCTCTTGTTTGTACACAACTTCTATACGGCTCAGGCTAGAGGCCGTATTTATGAACCGATTTTTACGAAACTTCTTGGGTACCTTTGTTATCACCGTGGGGCGAGAACGAGTGTTTTTGGGTGCGATCCAAAATTAAAGATGGCCGCCAGCAGCCATTTTATAGCAAAATTAGTGCTATCAGTTTTTTGTACAGAACTTCTGTATGAAAGTTCTGATTTGAATAAATTTTTGTAGGAATGTTTTGTAACATGGAATACATCACATATAATACGGGTTTTTTTCTCGTGCAGAAATTATGCAAATTAGATGAACTTTGATTTGTTCAGTTCTACTTATACACACAGTAAGTGCTCATGTCAATACAGCTCGGGCTAGAGTCTGTATTTATGAACCGATCTTCACGAAACTTCCTGGGGTACCTTTGTTATCACCTTGTGACAGGAACGAGTGTTTTTGGGTGCCTTTGTTATCACTGTGCTATGAGAGCAATTATTTTTGGGTTCAGTTAGACCCACTCTGGGACTCCAAGATTTCTTTTTCTGGTTTAGCATCTAACTGTCACTCCACCTCTACAATACTTTACCTATATATTTGTTACAGGCTACGGTCAGCATTTATGTACAGACCGTTACAATACTTTACATGTATCTTTGTTATCAGGTCATTACCTAGATGTTTGTCATTACTGTGTCATATACTATACATGTACATGTCTTAAACAAGTTGAGCTACAGTGTCATTGACACTTTCATTTCAACTTGTGTGGCAGTGTCGTGACTACACCTGATCTGATATCACATTGCCACAATGCATCAGTGAATTACCCAATTTTTTCCCATAATGCAACTCATAATTCACCCATTTAAAAGACCTCAATGAGCACTGTCAAATATGTTTGAATTTGTTAAATTCCAAGTTCCATTATGGGAAATGAAGATTTGCATCTTAAAATTTAAATATTAACCCTTAAAACATGAGAGGCTGCTATTCCAGCCCAGGAACGTGATATGTCCTACTTTCATTAAGTAAGATGACTGCTGAGTGAATATGTGGGACAGACCAATCAATATTTTTCAACGTGCAGCCCCAAAACTGAAAATATTAATTGATCTACCCCTAAATAATGAATATGGACTCTTCCAATTGCTACCATTCAACTGACCTAGAAGATACCACCAGGGTTCAGTGGGGTAAGGTATCAGGTTACAGAGGGTTAAATTCATTTTACAGAAGTTTCCAAGTGGTAAAATACAAGACATAGAAAAATTCTTCAATACTCCTTATACAGAAATTTTATCTGAAGGTCTTTAGACCATATGCTGTCAGTAAAAACTCAAGAGAATTTTGTTATAATCTTAAGCAGTGAAACTTTTCTTGAGAATTCTATCTAACAGAAACTAGTTCATTAATATTACTCTCATGAATTGTCATGTGTTGTAGAAGCGAAAGTTATTTTCCCCCAGGCATACATCAATGCTTAAGAGGATAATTTAACTGTTCCAGTCCCGGTTTTATGGTTTGATGAACTAAGTATAAGAATTTAATATTCTTGTTTGAAATGAGTAAAGAGAATGCTTGTAGAATCTCTTTAATGACTCTTTGGAGAAACAGATAAAAAAGACATTGTCAGATTGATTTTGAGGCGCTCTCAATTAAATGTCGTCAATTTTAAAGTTAATCAAAGTCATTCATCAAACCTGCACAGAAGCGATGGGCTCTCTATCTAGCTCACTCTATCTCTTGATGAAAAGAAAGATGTCTTTAGTTTTAGAGACAAGGTGATAAATAGCGAAGAATTCCTAAATTGCTTCTTGCTCTGTCTTTTTAATAACATAATGTTTACTTATGTTGAAATTGTTACTGAGAGAAGTGGAGAAGACATTTACAGATATGTGAAGAGATGCCATCGGTCTTGTCTGGCCCTTTAGGTCAGTATCGACACTACATCATATCACACTAATTATATGAGTCAAACATTTGTGTTGGCATGTGATCACTAAACGAATAGAAGAATGAGGATGATAAATAGGGTTAAGAACTGATATTATATGAGAACTGGCTACCATTTTTCTGTTATCTAGAAAGGGAATCTATTAGCTTAATGATATAGTGAGGCATTTGTCAATATTTTCTACTTTTAATCAAGAGAGGAACAAATTTCAATATTGCTAAATGACTTTTTGTGAATCACAGATCAATTAAAAGTACTGTTACATGTGAGAGGAATGTCACTATAAATATTACAATAATTGAGTTTGTTGTCCATCTAAAGTTGTTAAAACCCATTTCTTGTGTCCATTTGTACATGACATATTTAATGAAAAAAATGCTAACCCCTTTAGAATTGAAAGCAGATATATTAAATGTGATCTTTCTGAACTAATGTTAAATTGTCATTTTGAACATCCATATTTTTATGCCCCTGAAAGGAGGCATCTTAAATCCGGGTTGTCATCCTTTGGTCCATCGTCTGTTCTTATGGAAACTTGTGTCTTCATCGCAACTCTGTAATGGCTGTGTGTTCTTTCACCAAACCTCACACAATGGTATAGGTCAAAGAGAAGGTGTGTTGTGTACAAGGATACACAAATTGATAATTTATGATAACCCCATAAAGATTATGCAAAAAAAATCGTTCAACACTTTTTTGCCAAGATAACTCCATTCCCATTGCATTCTCTTTTGTCAGTGTGATTATTTTTAACTGGTAAAGTGCTGAATTATTGGTTGTCAAAAATTGGTCACCTGTCTCTGACTCATTACAATTTATGGGAGATTGCCTAGAGGCACTATGCCATAAACTGTAACAAGGCAAATCCACACAGGGTTAATAATTTCACATCAAAGATAATTTGAAGTATATTCACAGAATATGAAGTCTTTTGGTTGCAGTACCAGCACTTCCCAATAAAGTCTAAATATGGGCCTTCAGCACTCTACCAGTTAATGATCACAAAAATAAAATGCCTGTCTTTATCCTTATTCTGTTGATCATCCTGCTTTGAGTACAATATGTTGTCTCCACCACCAACCCCTTCTACCTTCATTGGCCAAGTATAACTAAGGTCTTCAAACCTATGAGGCAAGTGAAAGTATAATCCCTCAAATTCAGAGTACTCTCCCTGACTACTGACATGCAATAAATATTAAACACCCCACCCCCGCCACGAAAAAAATTAGAAAACTAAATAAACGATCCTCAGAAAGGGTTTATGGGTGAGCGAGAAAAGATTATCCTTGAAAATTCTGGACAACCTTTGTGTGAATTTAACATGGGGTTATTCAATTTGTGCATTCCTGTGTGCAGCATCACCAGGTCCGAATGACAAAGACCAAGGTCACAAGATTATCAAAACTTACATTTTAGAAAAAAGCTTGTGTCAGCCATAACTTTATAATAACTGGGTGGATTTCTTTGGAACTTCACCAAAGTGTAAAGGCTAAAGTGAAGTTTGTCACGTCACACCACCAGGTCCATCTGACTGACTATCTGTCCATCTTTCTGTTAATTCATTTATCTGTCTGTTCATTGGGAAAATTGTATCTTAGTCATAACTCTATAATGGCAGGGTGGATTTTCTCGAAACTTCACACAAGGATAAAGGAAAAGGGAGGATGTGTTGTGTTACACCACCAGGTTGGGAGTGCGGTGGCTCAGTGGTAGACTGTTGGACTTCTGTGCTAGAGGTCCCGAGTTTGATTCCTGTCCAGGACGACCCGCTTTGTGTCCTTGGGCAAGGCACTTAATCCCAGTTGCCTACATGGGGGCACGATGACACCGTGTACTAAGGCGTACTGCACATCGATGGTGCACATGTCTTCAACCGCTGTAACCCTGCTTGAGCGGAGCTTGAACAGAGTTAGAATGCTGAGGAGCTGACAGTTGCTCATCGATGCTCGGTGGTTCTCTCCGGGTACTCGGGCTTCCTCCACCCGTAAAACTGTCACGGTCACAATTAGCTACTGTGCATAAGTATGTGACCTTAAACACCAATAAATAAATAAATAATATTGTATTTGATTAGCAGTACAGTGGAACCCACTTAACTGATTAGCCCTGTTAATTGAATATAATTTCCCAACACAAAACCATTTACCATATCTCCAGTACAAATTTGACCTGTTAATTGAATATAGGGTATAGAGTATAGTCCTGTTAATTGAATGAAAAATATTGTAACCTGTCGAGAAATTACCCTGACTCTATGCAGTTTTCCTTTGTTTGGCCTCAGTACATCCAATACAAGCATTTAATCTATTTCATGGAGCTCTGTCAGACAAGATATAATAGAATAAATGCCAAGTTTATCTCTAGAATACAGGAAAGTGACACAATCCTTGTTAATTGAAAACTCCTGTTAATTGAATAATTTTCATTGGCAAAGTGCCTATTCAATTAACAGGGTTCCACTGTATTTAAGAAAATTTCTCTTTCACATCTTATTGGAGGAGCCATTAAGAACTTTCCCATAAATACGAAGAGCTTTCGAACAAATTTATCTGGCACATTTCTATAAACATTTTTTATGAAAATGGTAGCATATAATGTGGTCACACATATGCATCGTGTTATATTATTTCCTCTCTTAGTGTGGATTATTATTATACCTGGTGGGTGAGGGTGTGAGATGGGGAAATCTCACCCAAGGGCAAGATATTTGGACCCGACATGAGGCTTGCCGAGTGTCTGGACCAAATATCTTCACCCGAGGGTAAGATTTCCCCATCTCACACCCACACCCATCAGGGATAATTTTTCTCTCCCCACCAAAACACTCTGACTTCATTGAAAGTAATCCAGGGGTACATGCAGCTGTATCGAACAATTTTGTTATCAATTTCTGAAATAAAAAACGATTTGCTTATTGGAAATATCGCACAAAAGTTCTGTACATACCACAGGTATATACCACAAAATTAAATCCTAACAGCAGCAAGACGGCGGTTAAAGATTTGTAGCGAAATGAACATTGAAATGAACTCTCTCCACTCATAATGGCGTTCACCCAAAAATTCATTTAAAAGAATAAAGTGTCCTTTCGTTTTGCGCTCTTGTGTTTTTATTTTTATTTTCTTCGACAAACATTTGTCTGCTAATATTTCCAAAACATGACACCATGTCATTTGTTTACAGAAGAACGTGCGATGATTAAATAGTCTGTGCGCTCATTAAATATGCTAATAAGCCAGTCACGTGGGTCATGTGCAATAGATATCTATCTCACATGGCCTTCTCACATGATACATGCATATCTTGCATAGGAAGTGGGGGGAGAAACATAGGATTCCCCCTCATATGCAGGGTTGACGCTAGACTGATATTTTTTTTAGCTCATCTTGACAAAGTCAAGCTGAGCTAATCTAATCGCTTCCCGTCCGTCGTCTGTCGTCCGTCAACACCATGTTTTGGTCTTCTCCTCCAAAGCCACTGGCCCAATTGAAGTGAAAGTTTGTGTGAGTGATGGTCCCAAAGGGGCATTTCATTTTTGTTCAACTCAGCATGCCCAGCCCCATAGGGAGGGAGTGGGGGAAAATGCTCCAAAATATTTTTAAAATCTTCTTCTCAAGAACCAGTGTGTACAATGACTTGATATTTGCTATGGAGCTTCCATATGAGGTGTAGAATCAAGTTTGTTCAAACGAAGTTCGTAAAGTAATATTTGGCTTTGTAATAGGAGGGGTAAGATTTTTGGCCCCGCCCAAAATTTCTATTTTCTGAACCGATGGTCCGGTATGAACCAAATTTGGTTTGTGGTATTATTGGGTCATAAGTACTTGACCCATGCAAAAAAAAAAATTCCCGCATCCCCATGGGAACCCTGGTAGCTAAAAATAGAAATATTTTAAAACGCCCATATTTCCCACACCCCACGGAACAGAGAGCTTTTATTTGGTATGAAGTATCCTTACGACCAGTAGAATTGAATGGTAAAAAAAAATTGCCATCGGTTATGTTAGGGTGTTCTGTAATGGGCATCGAAAAAATGCTGAGTCAGCATATTTGCAAAAATTTTTAAAAATCTTTTCTCCAGAACCAATCATCAGAATCTTTTGATATTTGGTATACAGCATTCATAGGGGGGTCAGATAAAAGTTTGTAGAAATAAAGCTCATTGGTTCATATTTGGGCTCTCTACAGGAGCCCGAAGTTTTAACATAGGGTAATATGGGGAATATTCTTTAAAAATCTTCTTCTTCAGAACCACCAGTCAGAATCTTTTAATATTTGGTATACATCATTGTTATGAGGGTCAGATTCTAGATTGTTCAAACCAAGTCCCTAGGTTAATATTTGGGCTTCCTACGGAAGCCCAAATTTTATCTTTGTTCAATATGGAGGGTAATTTAAAAAAAATCTTCTTCTTCAGATCCATCAGTCAGAATGCTTTGATATTTGGTATGCAACATCTCTATGGGGGTCAGATTCAAGTTTGTTCAAATCAAATTCCTAGGTATATATTTGGGCTCACTATGGTAGCCCAAATTTTTACTTAGTGCAATATGAGAAAATTTCTTTAAAAATCTTCTTCTTCAGATCCACCAGTCGGAATGCTTTTATATTTGGTATACAACATCTCTAGGGGAGTCAGATTCCAGGTTGTTCAATTCGAGTGCCTAGGTTAATATTTGGGCTCCATATGGGAACATGAAATTTAACTTAGTACAATATGAGGGAATTTCTTCAAAAATCTTCTTCTTCAGATTCACTTGTCAGAATGCTTTCACATTTGGTATACAACATCTCTAGGGGGGTCAGATTCAAGTTTGTTCAAATCGGATCCATAGGTCAATATTTGGGCTCGCTATGGTAGCCCAAATTTGAACTTAGTGCAATTCGAAATTTCTTTACAATTTCTCTTTTTCAGATCCAACAAGTCAGAATGCTTTCATATTCGGTACACAACATCTCTAGGGAAGTCAGATTTAACTGTGTTCAAATCAAGAGCCTGGGTTAATATTTGGGCTCTCTATGGGAGCCAGAATTGGCCATTTTGCTGAAGAATTAAAAATTTTGTATTCAGTACCCTCTAGAGGTACTAAGATAATCCACATAGGTTGTATCAAGGGGCTTCATAGGGGAGCTCTACATTTTACTTATGATCAACTGAAGAAAAGGCATGATGCCCAGATTATTTTTGTCACTCCTGAGGGACTCAAGGATTGACAGTGTAGCCTATGGAGATGGCTTGCTTAATGTAGACTCATTCTTGGACTCTGTTTAAATTGTGTTCTGTACAAGATGAGTGCTTCAGGCCCCGTGGGGCCTCTTGTTTGGCAAAAACTTTTATTTTTGCAAAATCCCCTTAAAATTTGCAAAGCACTTTTACACAAAGCTTATTCTCTATGCACACAAATTTTTTTTTTTTAGCTCACCTGAGCAAAGCTCAAGGTGAGCTTTACTAATCCCTTTCTGTCCGTCATCCATCTGTCGTCCGTCGTCTGTCGTCCGGCGTCCGGCGTAAACTTTACAAAACCAACTTCTCCAAAGAAACCACTGGCCCAATATTTTTCAAATGTTGGGTAAATGTTTATTACCTAATGTCAATTCAGATTTGTTCAAATGAAGTTGTCCCTCCTCCTGGGTGGGGCCACGTCCCCAAGGGGCACCAAAATCTTTGAAAATCTTCTTCTCATGAACCAGCAGTAGCAGAGACTTGATAGTTGGTATGCCACTTCCTTTTGAGGTGTAGAATCAAGTTTGTTCAAGAGAAGTTTGTCGGGCATTATTTGCCTTCGTTATGGGAGGGGCAAAAATTTTGGCCACGCCTAAAATTTCTATTTTCTGAACCGTGAGTTCAATTTGAACCAAATTTGATATGAGATGATAATGGGTCATAAGTAGTTGATTGATGCAAAAATATTTTTCTCATTGCCCCGTGGGAACCTCGGGAGCTAAAAATAGGAAAAACCTTAAAACTGCCATATCTCCAAAACTACATGGCACAGAGAATTCTTATTTTGTATAGAGGTTACTTTTATCCAGTAGAATAGAATGGTTAAAAAAAATCCCTATCGGTTTGATCACAAGGTACTTTTTTCAGGACTTTGAAAAAGTGCTGAGTCAGCACTTTTTAACACTGTAGGCAATGGGAAAAAGATTAAAAAATCTTCTTCTCCAGATCCAGCAGGCAGAAATCTTTTGATATTTGGTATGCAACATTGTAGGGTGGATCTGATTCAAGTTTGTTCAAATCGGCCCCCTGGGTTCATATTTGGGCTCAGTATAGGAGCCCGATTTCGAACTTAGTGCATTTCAGGCAAATTTCTTAAAAAATCTTCTTCTCTCGATCCAGCAGGCAGAATCTTTTGATATTTGGTATGGAACATTGTGGGGTGGATCTGATTCAAGTTTGTTCAAATCGGCTCCCTAGATTCATATTTGGGCTCACAATAGAAGCTCGAATTCGAACTTAGTGCATTTCAGGCAAATTTCTTCCAAAATCTATTTCTCCAGATCCAGCAGGCAGAATCTTTTCATATTTGGTATGCAACATTGAGGGATGGATCTGATTCAAGTTTGTTCAAATCAGCCCCCTGGATTCATATTTGGGCTCACTGTAGAAGCCCGAATTCGAACTTAGTGCATTTCAGGCAAATTTCTTCAAAAATCTTCTTCTCCAGATCCAGCAGGCAGAATCTTTTCATATTTGGTATGCAACATTGTGGGGTGGATCTGATTCAATTTTGTTCAAATCGGCTCCCTAGATTCATATTTGGGCTCACTATAGAAGCTCGAATTCAAACTTAGTGCATTTCAGGCAAATTTCTTCAAAAATCTTCTTCTCCAGATCCAGCAGGCAGAATCTTTTGATATTTGGTATGCAACATTGCGGGTTGGATCTGATTCAAGTTTGTTCAAATTGGCCCCCTGGATTCATATTTGGGCTTACTATAGAAGCCTGAATTCGAACTTAGTGCATTTCAGGCAAATTTATTAAAAAATCTTCTTCTCCAGATCCAGCAGGCAGAATCTTTTGATATTTGGTATGCAACATTGTGGGGTGGATCTGATTCAAGGTTGTTCAAATCGGCTTCCTAGATTCATATTTGGGCTCACTATAGAAGCTCGAATTCGAACTTCGTGCATTTCAGGCAAATTTCTTCAAAAATCTTCTTCTCCAGATCCAGCAGGCAGAATCTTTTGATATATGGTATGCAACATTGTGGGGTGGATCTGATTCAAGTTTGTTCAAATCGGCCCCCTGGGTTTATATTTGGGCTCAGCTATCTATAGGAGCCCAAATTTGAACTTAGTGCATTTCAGGCAAATTTCTTTGAAAATCTTCTTAAGATCCAGCAGGCAGAATCTTTTGATATTGGGTATGCACCATGCTTAGGGGGGTGAGATTCAAGTTTGTTCTCATATGTGGTAGCCCGAATTATTACTTAGTTCAAAATGAGGAATTTTCTTTAAAAATCTTCTTCAGATCCAGCAGTCGGAATGTTTTGATATTTGGTATACAACATCCTTAGGGGGGGGGGGGGGGGGGGGGGGGTGAGATTTAAGTTTGTTCAAGCCATGTCCCTAGGTCCATATTTGGACTCACTGTGGGAGCCTGAATGATAACTTAGTTCAAAATGAGGAATTTTCTTTAAAAATCTTCTTCAGATCCATCAGTCGGAATGTTTTGATATTTGGTATGCTGCATCCTTAGGGGGTGAGATTCAAGTTTGTTCAAGCCATGTCCCTAGGTCCATATTTGGACTCACTGTGGGAGCTCGAATTGTAACTTAGTTCAAAATGAGGAATTTTCTTTAAAAATCTTCTTCTTCAGATCCAGCAGTCGGAATGTTTTGATATTTGGTGTGCAGCATCCTTAGGGGGGTGAGATTCAAGTTTGTTAACCCTTAAGCCCCCATATAGCCCCAAACCGCCACTTTTATATTGCATTGAAGCAGGTGCTCCCTTGTGTAATCTTTTTTATTACTCTTGTGTGTAGACTGAATTTTCCCTGGCAGTGGTTCTACATCACTGCTGGCTGTCTGTATAGGCAGCCAGCAGTGATGTAGAACCACTGCCAAGTCATCAATAACTATGTAAACAGAAAAAGGCCATAAATACTTTAAAATTAATCTGAGGACTTAAGGGTTAATGCCAAGTCCCTGGGTTCATATATGGGCTCCTTGTGGGAATCTTTGGAAATTTGGTATAAGCTTTCCTTAGGAGGAGCAGATGCAGCTTGTTGAAATCAACTCTCTGGGTTGATATTTAGGCTATCATGTCAGGTGAGCGCCCTCAGGCCCCTTGGGGCCTCTTGTTTTTATTTTTTATCTCACCTGACTGAAAGTCAGGGAGCGTAAGTGATCCCTTTCTGTCTGTCGTCCAGCGTGAACTTTACATTATTGATTTCTCATTAACCACTGGGCCAAATTGAACTAAATTTGATATGCATGTTCCTTATCATTTGTCAATTCAAGTTTGTTCAAATAAAGTTGCCACGCCCACAGTGGGCACCACAAGGGGCATTACTCTGATAGCACCAATAGATTGTTTTCCAAAATTAAAAAAAAATCATCTTCTCCAGAACCATCAATTACAATCTTTTGATATTTGGTATACAACATCTCTAGGGTTGTCAGATTCAAGTTTGTTCAAATCGAGTCCCTGGGTTATTAATTTGAGCTCCTTGTAGGAACCTGAATTTTAACTTAGTGCAATATGTGGAAATTTCTTTAAAAATCTTCTTCAGAATCCTTTCATATTTGGTATACAACATCTCCAGGTGGGTCAGATTAAATTTTGCTCAATTCATGTCCCTGGGTTAATATCTGGAGTCTCCAAGAGTTTAACTTGGTGCAATATGAGGAGATTTCTGTAAAAGTCTTCTTCAGATCCACCAGTCAGAATTCTTTCATATCTGGTATGTAACATCTTTAGGGAAATCTGATTCAAGTTTGTGCAGTTTAAGTCTCTGGCTAATATTTGAGCTCTCTATGGGGGGGGGGGGGGGGTGGGGGGGGGGAGGGGGAGGGTAGGGGTACTGACAGGTTAAAGTTTGTCCAAATGCATTCTGTAATGTTTTTCCATAAAATTTGCCTTTCAAACTGGAGTGACATAATAACCCTTGGAAGTTTGGCAGTTCAGATCTGCAGCTGATAAAATTGGAAGCAGTCAGGAAGACCTGTGATAATAATTGTCTGACTTGGACATTGAAGTTATGAATAATTTCATGACTTCATTCCTCTGCAGTGTTGATGAACCATGACTCACTGAATGTGACCCAATATACTTCTTTGAACCACTTTGTCAGGTGAACAATTAAGGCCCCTTGGGGCCTCTTGTTGTTATAGTTTTGCGATATACAGTTAAAGTGACAAAAATACACATTGAAAACGAAACATGATACACAAATGACAATTCAAATAATAACAAACTTGTTTTCATGAAATTTGCTATAGCATCGTTTAATGTCACAAACTATTCATGATTAAAAAATCATGTTCCACCCAAATTGCATTCACGATATAATCGGTTTGTATATTTTGTAATCCTAATACTAGTAACAAAGAACAATATAAATGATCATAAAACTTTATTGTTGACAATAAGGTGCTGTAATATAATCAATGTCAGACTGATGACTGAAGACAAAAGCCAAAATGCTGGGAAAAGGGGATAACAGTACAGTCGCCGTGGACTGGTCATAATACATGCATGGGCAGTGATGTCCACGTAGGCATTTACCAGGTAATAAATATCATCAGTAAAATTTTAATTAATGAAACACCGGGTTGTACCCGGCATTTCTTTAATTAAATTTTTGATGATTTTTCCTATAATTAGTGTTCGGAATCTAATGTTATTGCATGCATGGAAATATTGTCCCCTGCGGAAAGTGACCAGTCCATTGTGGCTGTACTGTAACTAAATTATAAGTATAATTACTTTTCACAGATTCGTGGACCATGACGTAATCCTTTTATTAGCTCACTTTACTGCAAGACAGTTTGAGCTATTGCCATCTTTGGGCATCCGTTGTCCGTTTTCTTTTGGAAACTTGTCTTCTTCTTCATGTCCATAAAGCCAAATTCAAATATATATATGGGCACAGACCATCTATGGAGTATACCCTTTCTATTTTGTTCAAATGAAGCAGCTGCCATCTTTGGGCTCTAGTTAATGCCTGAAAAGCCTCAAAAGGGGGGGGGGGGGGGAGGGGGGAGCAGGCAGATTCAAGTTCGTTCAAATTGAGACCCTGGGTTAATATTTGGGCTTCCCATGGGAGTCCGAATTTTAACTTAGTGCAATTTGGGGAATAATCTTTAAAAATCTTCTTCAGATACACCAGTCAGATTCTTTTGATATTTGGTATACAACATCTCAATGGGGGTTAGATTCAAGTTTATTCAGATGAAGTCCCTGAGTTCAGGGTAGACGCGGGTCCTTGAAAACCTGGAATGTCCTTTAATTTGAAATGCTATTTTCAAGGCCTTGAAAGTCCTTGAAAACAAGGTCTATCAGTAAAAGGTCCTTGAATGTCCTTGAATTTGATCGCCGATTTATCACAAGCATAATAGCAGTCCGAAAAGGAACGAATAAATTTGTTGACAAGTCCAAACAAGTAGGTGTTATTAACATTAACTCTTAGCACTCGGTCGGCTCATGTTTATTAGTACAGACGGGGGCTTCCCTGGTCGAATTATGTTTAACAACCAATGAAAACCTTTTGATTTCCACCGGAATCGTCATGAGTTTCCATATAAAGTAACGCACGTGTTCCAATACTTTGTCCGACAGGGGGACAAAACGTCCCAGTTCGACTTTGTTTGGAAAATGGTGTCATCAATTGAAAATAATTTATCAACTTTCTATGACATGATTGAGGATTCTGATTCGGATGAGGACGGTTTTCCTGGATATTCTTTCATAAGAAATATCAATGAAGACTCGTCAGACGAATTCGAGTCGTGTGGAAGCAATTTGGAAGAAAATGTAAATGCCGGCGAATCAGCTGATCAATCAAGCACGTGTGTTCATGTTGACAAAACATTGAATTTGGGGGATTCGTTCCACCACCCATGGTTAAAAACATTTGATGAGCCCACGGGCATTCAGTTTTCTGTGGATGGCAACGAGCGTGAGTTGGACATTTTCAGTAAATTTTTGACAATGATTTTATTGAACTGTGCACTTCGCAAACAAATTTATATGCCAAACAATACTTTGAAAAAAACCCAAACATGAAACCATTCGCACTTGCCCGATCTTGGGTGGATATAGATGCGACTGAAATGAGGGCTTTCATAGCAGATGAAACAGTTGCCACAGTGATGAAAACGTGCGCACCTGTTTGCTTGACAAACAATAAGTAGTAAATTTTACCTCGGTTCACAACTTGTGAATCGAGGTACAATTGACTACTTATTGTAAAGGGGGTATTGCCATTGGGACGTTTCGGCCTTAGGACGTTTCAGCCTCGAGACGGTCCTTGAATATCCTTGAATTTTCTTCAAAAAGGTCCTTGAAAGTCCTTGAATTTTGTTTTCAATATTCTGGGGGAACCCTGTCAGTTAATATTTATGCTCCCTATGGGAGCCCGAATTGTAACATAGTACCATATGAGGGAGTTTCTTTAAAAATCTTCTTTTTCACATCCACCAGTTAGAATATTTTCAAATTTGGTATACAACATCTCTTGGGGGATCAGATTCAAGTTTGTTCAAATTGGGACCTTGGGTTAATATTTGGGCTCTTTATTGGATCCCATAGTTGAACTCAATGCAATGTGAGAAAATTTCTTGAAAAATCTTCTTCTTCGAATCCACCAATTACAATCATTTCATATTTGGTGTGTGACATCTCTAGGGGTGTCATATTCAAGTTTGTTCAAATTGAGTCCCTGGGTTAATATTTGGGCTCTGTATGCTGGTCACTTACTGATACACTCATCTCTTTTGACAACTTGAGCCAGGTGAGCATTTTAGCTTCAATTGAGCCTCTGGTTATATTTGTACAGCTGGTCAAAAGCCAAGGTCAAAGAGAAAGGTTTTTCTAGTATTTTTTTTTTTTTTTTTGCAAAATGAGATTTTTTCTTGTATTTTGCAAATTTTGTAAATGACAGCACAAGCCCTGCTCATATCCATCCATCCATGTGTCAAAACATGTCTATGTAGCCACAAAATGGGGTTAATGTTGCTTTTGTAGCTCACCTGACTGAAAGTCGGGGTGGACAATTGCCAACACTTTGCATCCATTGTACAGCATCCATTAACTTTACATATCAGTCAGTGTCTGATCTTTGTGGGATGTCCAAGTTTGTTCAATAGATGTAGCTAAGCCCATTGAGCTTTGTGCACTGCTCAAAAAACCCAAAATTCTTTAAAAAAAATTCTTCTCATAAACCACAAGTCACAATTTTTTGCAATTTGGTATGCAGCTTTCTTATATGCTCTAGTTCCAGTTGGTTCAAAGAAAGTGAAAATATAATATATGTAATATTTGGGCTCATGTTGGGAGGGGCATATATTTTGTACCCTGCCCTAAATTTCTTCGTTCTGAACCGATGAGCCAATTTGAACCCGATTTTGTATGCAGTGGTATAAGGGGATATGTACTTTATTTCAGCCCAAAATATTTTGCGCCCCATTGGGAAACTAAGGATCTAAAAAATAGCAAGAAATTCAGATGCACATAATTTATTATGTCCAAAAAATCGCAATCGGTTGGGGTCGTGGGGTGCCATATGAATAATAGAAAAATGCTGATTCAGAACTACCAATCTGAAGCTTTCAATATTTAGTATATAACATCCTTTCGCCGATCCAATTCAAGTTTGTGCAAATCAAGTCCCTAGGTTCTTATTTGGGCTCCTTATGGAAGCCCAAATTTTAACTTTGTGCAATATGAGGAAAATTCTTTAAAAATCTTCTTCTTTAGAGCCAGCTGTCAAAACCTTTTGATATTTGATATACAAAATCTTTAGGGGGCAAATTCAAGTTTGTTCAAATTAAGACCCTGGGTTTATATTTGGGCTCCTTATTCCCAGGAAACCAAATTTTAACTTCATGCTATATGAGGACATTTTTTAGAAACCAGTCCACCAGTCAGAATCTTCTCATACTTGGTATACAGCAAGCATCCTTTGGGAGGGGGAGGGGGGCAGATTTAAATTTGTTCAAATTAGGTCTATGGATTTGTACTTTGGGTCCCTAAGGGAGCCCAAATTTTAACTTGGTGAAATATAAGGAATATTCTTTTGACTACTTCTTCAGATGCAACACACCCCAAATCTTTTTTTGATATTTGGTATACATCTTCCTTATAGGGGCCAGATTGAAATTTGTTCAAATCAAGTTCATTGGTTAATATTTTGGTTTCTTATCGGAACCCAAACTCGAACTTAGTGCAATATGAGAAAAATTATTTGAAAATCATCTTAACTCCCTGCACACTGATGTCAAAATATCTAAAGTTCAGGGTGCAAATATTTCCCGTAAAGCAACTAGAAATTTAACCAATTCAATCTTGTTTGACAGAGCTCAATGAGCCTCTGTCAAACAAGATTGAATTAGTTAAATTCCCAGTTGCATTATGGGAAAAATGGCTTCTTCAAATCTGGATATTTTGACATCAGTGTGCAGGGGGTTAAGATCCTCTAGGCAAACAACTTTTCAAATTTGAAATTTATTATTTTTGGCGGGTCAGATTCAAATTGTTCAAACTAAATCCCTGGGTTCAGAATTGGGCTCCCTATGGGATGGGAGCCCAAATTTTAACTTGGCTCTGAGGGATAGTCTTTAAATATCTTCTTATGATCTACCATTCAAAATCTTTTAATATTTGATATACATCATCCTTATGGGGATCAGATTCAAGTTTGTTCAAATTAAGTCCCCCGATTTTATATTTGGGCTCCTTGTGGAACCTAAATTTTATCTTACTGCAAAATGAGGAAAATTTTTAAAAAGTGTTCTTCACATTCACCTGTCAGAATTTTCTCATGTTTGGTATACAGCTTCCTGGAGGAAGGGGAGGGGGGGCAGATTTAAGTTTGTTTTGTTCAGATCAGGTTTATGAATTTGTATTTGAGCTTTTTCCAAATATTCACTTGGTACAAAAATCTTCTTCAGATCCACCAGTCAGAATCTTTTCATATTTGCTATACAGCATCCTTAGGGGTCAGATTCAAGTTTGTTCATATTTGGGTTCCCCCGTGGGAGCCAAAATTTGAACATAGAGCCATATGAGAAATTGTCTTTAAAATCTTCTGATCCATTATTTTCTCATAATTAGTGCCAAATTCAAGTTATTTCAAATCAGTCCCAAAATTCATATTTTGGGCTCTTTAGGAAGAAAATGCTTTAAAAATCTTTGTCTTCAGATCCACCAGGCAGGTACTTTTCATATATTGTATCCACCATCCTTGTAGGGGCAGATTCATTATGTTCAAATCAAGATTATGGGTTTGTATGTCGGCTCCTTGTGGAGCCCAAATTTTAACTTGGTGCAATATGAAGAATATTCCTTCAAATCCACAAGACAGAATCTTTTTGATATTTGGCAGGGAAACAAATTTTATTTTCATCAAATGTTCTGTTTTCATTAATGATTACATCTACGTCTGAGTGTGTCAGGACACACATCTAGAAAGCCCTAATTTATCCCTCCAAAACCACTGTCTCAGTCATGTCCTTTTTGACTGCCATTTCACTCCATTTCTTCACATAACTGATGGCTTCCAGGAACACTGATATACTTCAAATAAATTCAACCCCAAATTTTAACTAACCAGGTTGTCTTTTCTGAGGGAAGCCCTTGTGGTTTTTTTTCAATATAATCTCAAGCCTATCATAGCATGTGTGAAATCATTTTCTGAGCCCTTTTGGCAATTGTCATTGCAGTATGCACACGTGTACAAGGTGACACTTCCTTTTTGCCTCTGTCTTTCTGATCGCTCAACACTAAAACATTTATTCCTTGATCCAGTTGAGCGTTTTAGGCTCACTTGATCCTCTTGTTTTCTAAAAAATCACATGTCAAGCGACTATTTTAAATTGGTAAAAATTGGACTGCCATAATGTATTGTTTAATTGAGATCTTATGAGACTTTTATTTGGCCATTAGACCTCATTTTAGTTACATGGCTTCAAAAGTTGTGTTACAATATTGATTATTCAAAGGTAGGTTTTGGGTTGATAAAGGATTAGGGTCTCCGTACAGGGAATTGGAGCAGTGCTTGTTCACTGCAGTAAACAAGTTCTGCTTTACTTGTAAAATAGGACCTGGATTCAATGCCTGGGGTGGAAGTTAGGGCTGTCGCGACTATCAATTTTCATAGTCGACTAATAGCCACCATTAATAGATGGTTCATCGATTAATAGTTGTTTCGCATAAATTCAATAAACCAACTCTCATATACTTACAAATTTAAAACTGACGATGCATGAATGTGTACATGTACACTTCTGTGTTAAGATAAAGTGGAATACCAGATTGAATCTGAAGAATTTAAACTGAAGAACCTTTGTGCAAATGTTTCATTTCTGTAACTAATTTCCAGAAATTTCAAACATAAACATCCATCCATTCCTACACAAGTTAGTTAAGATAAAACTTAGTTTGAATGATAAGTGAACTGACTGTTGTATCAACTTTCTCACTTTCGCGATTCAGGTTTTTCCAGTGTGGTCAATCGAGTGTACAAGACTAAGATTCTATTTACTCTGCAGCCTGCAGTTACTTCCGAAAGTGCGAATTATTCAAATATTACACCGTTTGAATAAAGAGCTGTTGTCCAGAGTGCAGAATACTGATAAAATGATAAGAATAAGTGCTTTTTAGCTCAACTTTGGCGAAGCCAAATTTGAGCTTATGCCATGGCCAGTCGTCCATCTGTCTGTCAACAATTCAATACGGCTTGGGCTAGAGGCCGTATTTATGAACCGATCTTTACAAAACTTCTTGGGTACCTTTGTTATGACCGTGGGACGAGAACGAATGTTTTGGGGTCCGATCCGAAATTCAAGTTGGCCACTGGTGGCCATTTTGTACAGACTTAGGTGGGGGCGCAGTGGCTCAGTTGGTAGAGGTGCAGGCTGCAAGCCGAGAGGTCCTCGGTTCGAATCCCACCTGCGGCAACCGCGTTGTGTCCTTGGGCAAGACACTTCACCCCGATTGCCTACATGGGGGCGCGATGACGCTGTGTACTGAGGCGTACTGCACGTCGATGGTGCACATGTCTTCAACCAATCTAACCCTGCCTGTGCTGCGGTGCAGAGTTCAGAGTTACGATGTTGGGGAGCTGACAGCTGCTCGTCGTTGCTCGGTGGTTCTCTCCGGGTACTCCGGCTTCCTCCACCCGTAAAACTGTCACGGTCATGATTAGCCATTGTGCATAAGCATGTGACCTTAAACACCAATAAATAAATATAAATACAGACTTAGGTGAAATCAGATTTTTGCGCAGAACTTCCATATGAAAGCGTTGATTTGAATAATTTTTTGTATGAATGTTTAGTACCATGGAATACATCACATATAATACGGGTGTTTTTGTCGTACGTAAATTATGCAAATTAGACTAACTTTGATGTATTTAGTGTTAATTTCAGAACTGTAAGTGCAAATGCCAATATGGCTCGAGCTAGAGGCCGTATTTATAAACCGATCTTTACGAAACTTCTTGGGTACCTTTGGTATCACCGTGGGACGAGGACGAGTGTTTTTGGGTGCGGTCCGAAATTCAAGATGGCCGATGGCAGCCATTTTGTTCAAAATTAGGTGCAATCAGATTTTTGCACAGAACTTCCATATGAAAGCGCTGATTTGAAAAATATTTTGTATAGTACCATGGGATACATCACATATAATACAGGTTTTTTTCTCGTGCAGAAATTATGCAAATTAGATGAACTTTGATTTTTTCAGTGCTACTTGCACACTGTAAGTACACATGTCAATACGGCTCGGGCTAAGGCTGTATTTATCAACCGATCTTCACGAAACTTTTTGGGTACCTCTGTTATAACCTTGGGACGAGAACGAGTGTTTCTGAGTGCGGTCCAAAATTCAAGATGACTGCCAGTAGCCATTTTGTACCGAAATTCGGTCTAATTAGTTTTTGTATACAACTTCTATACGGCTCAGGCTAGAGGCCATATTTATGAACCGATCTTCATGAAACTTCTTGGGTACCTTTGTTATCATCGTGGGATGAGAACGAGTGTTTTTGGGTGTGGTCCAAAATTCAAGATGGCCACCACAGCCATTTTGTACCAAAATTAGTGCAGTCAGTCTTTTGTACAGAACTTCTGTATGAAAGTTCTGATTTGAATAAATTTTTGTATGAATGTTTAGTAGAATGGAATACATCACATACTGTACGGGTTTTTCTCGTGCAGAAATGATGCAAATTAGATGAATTTTGATTTATTTAGTGCTACTTATACACTGTAAGTGCACATGTCAATACAGCTCGGGCTAGAGGCTGTATTTATCAACCGATCTTCATGAAACTTCTTAGGTACCTTTGTTATTACCTTGGGACGAGAACGAGTGTTTCTGAGTGCGGTCCAAAATTCAAGATGGCTGCCAGTGGCCATTTTGTACCGAACTTAGGTCCAATCAGTTTTTTGTCACAACTTCTATACAGCTCGTATTTATGAACTGATCTTCATGAAACTTCTTGGGTACCTTTGTTTTCACCTTGGGACAGGAGTGAGTGTGTTTTGGGGTGCCTTTGTTATCACTGTGCTATGAGAACAAATATTTTGGAGTTCAGTCAGACCCACTCTGGGACTCAAAGATTTCTTTTCTAGTTTAGCATCTGACTGTCACCCACCTTTACAATACTTTACCTATGCATTTGTTACAGGCTACGGTCAGTATTTATGTACAGACCGTTACAATACTTTATATGTACCTTTGTTATCAGGTCATTACCTAGATGTTTGTCATTGCTGTGTCACATACTATACATGTACATATCTTGACAAGTTGAGCTACAGTGTCATTGACACTTTCATTTAAATTACGTTGTTGCACCCTCATGCTGAAATCAAAGGACACTGGCATTTAGAAGTAACTACATGTAGGTTAATAATCATTGACCTTATTATACAGTGCAGTTTAAGCCAGACTTGTACCACTTTGAAAATGAACGACGATCGACTAAATATAAAAAACGTCGACTACCACAATAGTTGATGGTTAGTCGACTAATTGAATAATCATGACAGCCCTAGTGGAAGTCCTCTAAAGTGGGCGAACCCAGTTTTGTACCCTTCAATGTGACAGGAAGTCGATCCATCCATCCCTCTGTATGTCCATCTACTCTCATGGGATCTTCGTGAGCAATGCTATTTTTCTGAAGAAAACATATTTCTGTTTTATTGGCAAAACAGGTCTCGGAATCCAATGTCTGGAGTGGGAATTCCTCCAAAGTGGGCAGCATAAGTATAAATGATTTGGTAAACTTGACTTTATGCTTGTGTTGAGAGTAATGATATGGCCATAAATATTGAAAATGACCTTCAGCATCAAAAACTAACTAATTTGGTTTCCATGCAATAATTTCAGTTTATGTCATACACATGAAATGATTAATTCATACACAGAGAGAAGTTGTTCTGAATCACATACATATAGACCGCTTGGCCACCGAGGAGCTACATATACACAGAACGACACACAAGTGTGAATGGGTTAATCGATATGGCATGAGTGCCAGGACAGAAGGATAAGACGAGAGGCTGCAGCCTCGAGTGTCATCCTTTATGCGATGGTACAAGTGCCATATCGATTAACCCATTCCCACACGTGTTCATTCTGTGTTTATTACATGCCTTCACGTCTGTAAAAACAATTATTAGAATGACACTCAGCAATTCATTTAACAACTATCCAGGCCTGGTCTTTTGAGGAGAGCTATAGCTCCCGCCCTCCATGGCTCCTGCAAAATCAATTTAAGGAGGGCCATAATTGCTCTCCTTAAGAGCTGTAATATCTCTCCTTAAACCTTCAATTTCCTTATTAATAATGGACTTAAGTATAGAATAGCTCTCCTGGCACTGGTTTAGGGGAGCCATAGTAGCTCCCCTAGATTTTTCAAAAGTCCAAACCTGACTATCAACAAAAAGAACACATTTTATCGCCAGTCAAACTTGCGAGAGGAACCCATGCTACTATTTCTTACCGAGTTCCAATGTGTTCTATGTGCCTACTGGCACATAGAACACATTGGAACTCGGGGAACAATTTTCAGCTATCGCTAGCGATTCAAATTGTAATTGCGTTGCACGATTTGTAGAAAATTCCAGTGAAATTTTGCTTCTATTTAAAAATAGTCCCTCAATGATTTCCGTTCCACACATATGTGTGGAACAGATTTTCATTTTCCACATGGTTTAGTGCTGCTGTAGATGGGGATTACATAGAACAGGCGTGTAATGAAATTTAGTATTACCATTCTACAGGGCAGTGATGTAATAGGGAAAGTGTCTGGGCAGAAGTTCAAATCCTGGTCATTCCCTTTGATCAAAATTTGTTCTGAAGATGTAAAATTGCTTCTTGTTTAAAATAAAATACAGACCACACCTCATTCCATTGATGATGTTGTGCAAAGTTTCCTCCACTCTCACTGTATTTGCATTACAGAAAAGGATCATAATCTTACCTTGAAGATCATCTCTCCAAGATTTTTATTGGCAATATCTGATTACAGTAATCTTCACCTTGAAGGCAGAATCTTCTTTTTATCTTTTCTGAATTCTTAACATTATAATGAGATAAGCAGAAGATTGATTTCCTCTTGTACAATTAATGTGGAACTGTGTAATGAAAAACAGCAGTGCTATTTCATATTAATCTTCAAAGATTTGCATGCATTCTTTGAAATATCTCATTTAAACTTTTCAATAACTGTTGAGTTTGGCTTTACCCTTTCACCACAGTGATATCTTTGATTTTTAGCTCAACTTTGACGAAGTCAAATTTGAGCTATTGTCATGGCTCGTCGTCCGTCTGTCCGTCTGTCCGTACGTCAACAATTGGCTATGGCTCGGGCTGGAGGTCGTATTTATGAACCGATCTTTACGAAACTTCTTGTGTACCTTTGTTATGACCCTGGGACGGGAACGAGTGTTTTTAGGTGCGGTCCTAAATTTGATATGAGGGCTTATTGGGTCATAAGTACTTAATTTATGCCCAATTTTTTTTTTTCATCGCCCCATGGGAACTTCAGGAGCTAAAAATAGAAAAAAAATTAAAACGCCCATATCTCCAAAATTACACGGCACTGAGATTTCTTATTTGGTGTGAAGCTTCCTTAGGACCAACAGAATGGATTGGTAAAAAAAAATTGCTATCGGTTTTATCATGGGTTACTTTTTGGGGACTTTGAAAAAGTGCAGAGTCAGCATTTTTTAACACTGTGGGTAATGGGAAAAACATGTAAAATTTACTTTTCTCCCAAAACACTGCTCCAAAAGCTTTCAAATTTCACATATAACATCTGTGGAAGATTGTTTCTCACGTTTATTGAAATCGATTCCCTGGGTCCATATTTGGGCTCTCTGTGGGAGCCCAAATGTTTAAATTAGTGCAGTATGAGGAATATTCTTTAAAAATCTTCTTCAGATCTACCGATGAGAATCTTTTGATATTTGGTATGCAGCATCCTTAGGGGGGTGAGATTCAAGTTTGTTCAAGCCAAGTACCTGGGTTCATATTTAGGCTGAAAATTTGGGGCCCCGTTCTGGACTTAGAAATTTCGGACCAAAATCTGGAAATTTTTTTTTGTTCTTTATGCGTTTCGGTCAATTTTAAGACAAAAAAAAATTATTTTTTTTACACTGAAAATCTAGGGTCCAGGTGGGACAGAAAATTTTGGACCAAAATCCGGAAATTTTTTTTGGTTTTTTATGCGTTTCGGTCAATTTTAAGACAAAAACAATTTTTTTTTTTTACACTGAAAAGGTGGGACCAAAATCCGGAAATTAGTTTGTTGTTTTTTTTTATTTTTTTTAAGAAGAAAAAAAAAATTTAGGCTGAAAATATTTTATTTGGGAAAAAAATCGTCTTTTTATGCGTTTATCACAATTTTGGGACGTAAAAGTGCAGGAACTGAAAATAGAAGGAAAATCCTGTTTATTGTGTGGGCACAATCGCATCATCTAGTTGGTATATGCTTTTCTTAGGAGGGTCGTATGCAGCTTATTCGAGTCAAGTCCCTGGTTTGATATTTAGACAACCATGTCAGGTGAGCGCCCTCAGGCCCCCTGGGGCCTCTTGTTATGAAACTTGGTCTGAAGTATCAGTATCAAGTGTAGATGTGCATGTGGTCAGGAATTTTTGATGCGACAAATTTTGCATGTTATGGCCCTTGGTAAAATTTCCATCACAAATTCTTGTCCATTTAACTTCTGCATTTTTCATTGGATTTTTACAAAACTTGGTGTGCAGTATGAGTATGATGTGTATATGGAAAAGATGTTTTGATTCGAATAATTTACCAGAGTTATAGCCCTTGTCAACTTTCAATTTTCCAAAATTTCTAGTTTTTAGCTTAACTTGACAAAGTCAAGATAAGGTATTGCCATCACGCGTGCGGAAGTCTGTTCGTCTGTGAGTCTGTTCACATTTTCCTTTAGCACGGGCTACACCCCGCAGTTCTTGTCTGATCGTCACAAAATTTCAGATGCAGGTTTGGGGGCATGTCTAAATGAGAACGTCCCCTTTGGGTCGCGATCGGTCAACCGGCATGGCTGCCCGAGCCCAAAACCCGAAAACCATTAGCACAGTCGACAGGTCGTATTTATGAAGGGATTTCATTGTAACTTGGTAGGATGCCTCTGTATAAAGCCTAGATGAGAACGTCCCCTTTTGGTCATGATCTGTTAACCGTGATGGCTGCCCAAGCCTGAAACCCGAAAATCTTTAGCACAGTCTACAGGTCATATTTATTGAGGAATTTCATTGTAACTTGGTGGGTTGACTTCATATAATGTCCAGATGAGAAAGTCCCCTTTTGGACGTGATTGGGCAACTGTGACGGCTACAGGGTCCCAAAGCCCGAAAACCTTAAGCACAGTCTACAGGTCATATTTATGAAGGGATTTCATTGCAACTTGGTAGGATGACTCCAAATAATGTCTAGATGAGAACGTCCCATTTTGATCGTGATCATTCAGCCCTGATGGGTGCCCGAGCCCAAAAACCTTTAGCATAGGCAAAAGGTGATATTTATGGAAGGATTACATTGTAACTTCGTAGGATCACTCCAGATGATGCCCAGATGAGATTGTACCCTTTGGTTGTGACTCCATATAATGCCTAGATGATGAAAACATCCCCTTTTGGTCGCGATCATTCAGCCTTTATGACTGCCCGAGCCCAAAGACCTTTAGCATAGTCTATAGGTCATATTTATAGAAGGAATTCATTGTAACTTGTTAGGTTGACTCCATATAATGCCTAGATGATGACATCCCCTTTTGGTCGTGATTGGTCAACTGTGATGGCTACAGGTGCCCAAAGCCCGAAAATCTTGAGCACAGTCTACAGGTCATATTTATGAAGGGATTTCATTGTAACTTCATAGGATCACTCCAGATGATGCCCAGATGAGAATGTCCCCTTTTGGTTGCGATCATTCAGCCATTATGGCTGCCCGAGCCCGAAGCCTGAATACCTTTAGCACAGTCTACAGGTTATATTTATGAAGAGATTTCATTGTAACTTGGTAGGTTTGACTTCATATAATTTCTAGATGAGAATGTCCCTTTTTGGACACGATTGGGCAACTGTGACAGCTACAGGGGCCCGAAGCCCGAAAACCTTTAGCACAGTCTACAGGCCATATTTATGAAGGGATTTCAATGTAACTTGATAGGATGACTCGTTTTGGAATAATTTCACTGTAACTTGGTAACTTTCGTTGATATACCTTAACTGTGAGGGCCACATACATTAACTGTGAGGTCATATTAACCCATCCCTCAGCTCTTCAGTACAGTTTCATTTTTATCAAAAACATAGCATACAGGGAACAGAAATGAACATATTCCCAATTATCACAATTCTTGTCTTATTTCATAATCCTTTCATAAACATTGAACATTATCCTTTTCATCAAACACAATACACAAGTTAAGCTACATTGTACATTGACACCTTCATTGGAAGATATATTCAGTTGCGATTAAAGAAATTAAATGATATTTGGTGAGTGACATTATTGGGTACAAATACATGTCCAGGTCGCTAATGAGATTATTCCTATCATAACATAAAAGTCGGTGGGGAATATGAATGTCGTTACACTGCCTTGTCTGGGCTAAAATGGAAGGAATAAATATTCTATGGCAAATTTTATGAGTCAAAAAGTGAAAAAATGAAATTTAAACAGCGATTTTTGTGAATAGTGGCAGCAGAACTAAAACTGAAGTGTTTGTGTGGATGTACAAATCTGACCATGTCCTGTCAAAAACTGAACTCCAAAAATGAGTGGTACTTATTTCAAATAAAAATGAAAATAGGTCTATATGTATTTTTAATGTCATTATGTCCACAGTATTTAAAAAATATCTTTGGAAAGAAGATTTAATGAAATAACAATCAACCTTTTGAGTTTTTATCGAAGAAAACATTTTTCAACCTATTAGATTGGCCAAATCCATTCAACAAAGCCATTAAATGTGAGTTTTTTTTCTAATTTTTGCCTAAAAAAAACTAGCTTTAATATATGTCCCCTCCACTGGAATGAGCAGAAAACTTCTATTATGATAGGTAAAAGATTGAAAAGGATTTTGCTTCAAAGTTCTCCGAAAATAAGTACTCAAAAGGTTGATCTTTTGCTTAACATGACAAAGTCAAGATAAGCTATTGCCATCATGCATGCGGAAGTCTGCGAGTCTGTTAGTCTCCGAGTCTGTTGAGTTTGTTCACATTTTTTTGAGCATAGGCTAGTTCTTGTCTGATCATCACAAAATTCATATGCAAGTTCAAGGTCATGTCTAGATGAGAACATCCTATTTTGGCCACAAGCAGTCGGGTGTGATGGCCGTACTGGCACATGGCCTAGATTTGTTTAGCACAGTCTACAGTTCATATTTATGAAGCAATTTCATTGTAACTTGGAAGGATAACTTGCTATGATGTCCAGATGAGACTGTCCTATTTTGGTCATGATCGGTTAGCCGTTACCACTGCCTGGTCACGTTACCTAGATTCCTTTAGTACAGTCTACAGGTTGTTTTTATAAAGGGATTTCATTGTAACTTGAGATTCCTTCAGCACTCTACAGGTTTTTTTGAAGGGATTTCTGCACCCCATAGTTCTTGTCCGATCATCACAAAACTGTCCTATTTTGGTCATGATCGGTTAGCCGTTACCACTGCCTGGTCACGTAACCTAGATTCCTTCAGCACAGTCTACAGGTTGTTTTTATAAAGGGATTTCATTGTAACTTGAGATTCCTTCAACACTGTCAACAGGTTTTTATGAAGGGATTTCTGCACCCTGTAGTTCTTGTTCGATCATCACAAAATTTCATATGCAGGTTCGAGGTCATGTGTAGATGAGAATGTTCCCTTTTGGTCGTGATCGGTCAATCGTGATGGCTGCACAGGCCCGAAATCCGAAAACCTTTAGCACAGTCTACATGTCATATTTATGAAGGGATTTCATTGTAACTTGGTAGGATGACTCCTTACAATGTCGAGACGAGAACTTACTATTTTGGTCGGGTTTAGTCAACTGCGACGGCCGCAGAGGCTCGTTACCTAGATTCCTTTAGCACAGTCCACAGGTTTCATTTAGGAAGGATCTTCATTGTAAATTGGTAGGATGACTTTATATAATGTCTGGATGAGAACGTCCTATTTTGGCCATGATCGGTCAACTGTACAGGCTAGTGACCTAGATTTGTTTAGTACAGTCCACAGTTCATATTTATGAAGCACTGTCATTATAACTTGGAGGGATAACTTGGTATGATGTCTAGATGAGACTTTCCTATTTTGGTCACAATCTGTCAACCATGACTGCTGGACTGGCACACGACCTAGATTCCTTGAGTAAAGTCTATGAATCATATTTATTATGAAGGGATATCATTGTAACTTTGTAACTTAGTAGGATGACTCATTTTTGGAATGATTTTACAGTAACTTGGTAACTTTGGTTGAAAGACGTTAACTGTGAGGGCCACATCAACCCAGGCCTCAATTCTTCAGTACAGTTCACCTCAAATTATTCTTATTGAAAACCTAGAATATGCAGAACAGAAATTTACATATTCTCAATTATCACAATTCTTGTCTTATTTCATAATCCTTTCATAAACATTGAATATTAGGCTAAAGAAAATTAATCTTTTGATTCTCAGGCACTGGCACATTCGTTTTTTTGGCCTGCATTCATCATAATTATTTTGGATGCAAAATTCAAAATGTATAAAACTATCATAGGATGTGATTTTAGCGGTATCACATCACAATTTGTGATGCAATATGTCGTATACATTGATACAGTATTGTTATTCTCTTCCCAAAATGCATCACAATTCTCATATGTATGTACAAAATAAATATTTATTTAACTGGTTGAGAGTTAGATTAGTTTTAGTGGTCTAAATTTGTTTTTAAAAAAATGTTTTATTACAGATTATTGGAGACTGCCAACAGGCACCCTCCAATAATTTGTAATACAACAAATTTGTATAAACAAACTATTATTTACGTTTGACTGAATATGAAACATGGGTAAGTAAAATGCAGTCCTCAGAATTAGCGACGGCATTCGGCAATGCCGTCGCAAACGCCACCGCCGTGGGGCATGGCGGCAGCATTTTCTTGCCGTCGCAAATTGGCAGCCATAATATTTTTTTACTTGTCCCAATCACCTGAAGTCCGTCAGAACTGATCATCCAACCCTACATAACATATGTTTTATAGTCGTAACTGGTGTATAAAATCAATATTTGAGGAAATATCTTATATTAATTAATTTGAAAGTAAGTTTGTACAAAATGTATGTGGTTGAAAAACTGTTCATAACCAGTTGTTTTTCGTTTGTTTGTGTTTTTTCGAAAGAACCCCCTTGTTGACTGTGATGCACGTTTAAAATAACCCAGGAATTCCTGGGCAATTCCCTTTTGACGTCACACCTTACATAAATACAACCAATCAAATTCTTTGTTTCATGAAAGTATGCTAAATTGGTGTACTGGGACAATGCGGCAGTTCTATTGGTCACTGATGTAATCTCAACAGAGCATGTGGTCATGTTCCATTTTAATATTAGCATTCTCCACTTGTGGCATATGTAAACTGTACAATCTCAAACAAACTGAATTGGAAAACAATCAATCGGTTCAATAAAAAAATAAACGCATTGAGCACAAAACAAGGGTGAGTTGGAAAATAATTCTTGTTGTGTTTATTGGGTCAGAGTCAACTTGCCCCGTGTTGATGCGCAATGCAAATATTTCTGTCACTAACAGTTACTGTCAAAACCGATAGGCTAATAATGCATGGATGCGAGTTACAGCCAGCCCCTAAAATTAGGACAACCAGTCAATCAATTGGTCACTTAATCGAACTACAGCTTGTCCAACTGACCACCCACCAGTGATCTCTTGTCCATTCGAAGTCAGCTGTTCTGATTAATGATTATTATTCACTTAGTGTCATAATACTGTCATCCAAACAATTCAATTGAAAAGTGCCGTCGCCGATAAAAATTTGCCGTCGCAAAATTTTTGGCGGCGGCAATGTTGTTCCGTCGCAATATTTTCCTAATTCCGAGGACTGAAAATGTTGGCTTTTTTTTAAAAGTTTGATTCTAGTTTCTAGCACTCAACCAGTTAAAAAACTCCTTATTATTTTTAATCTCCATTTTTGTTGTTCCATATTGATTTTGTGTTGAATGATCACTGTTACAAAAAAAAAACTATCAGTGAAATCAACATTGAGGCTCTAGTATTTAATTTTAGGCTCTCACAGCAGGATTTTAGGCATCGGCGACCATTCCATCAGGAATAAAAAATAAAAATAAAAACCACCCTCCCTCATTTGTTTTAAAAAAATTGCCTGAGAATCAATTATTTAATTTTGTTTGGCCTAATCCTTTTCATCAAACACTACACACAGTCAAGTTAAGCTACAGTGTCATTGACACTTTCATTAGTTTAGCTTTGACTTCTTTCCAAAGAATATATTTTGAAATATTGTGGAAAATTGTAATTTTCATTCAAAGAAGCACACCCTGAAATAAGGAAACAAAAGATTAAAAAAAACACACACCCTCCCCCCACCCCCCAACAAAAATATCTTCTCAAAATAGACACATAATCAAGCTACAATTAGAATGGAACAACTTTTGAAAATGGTATGAAAGTTGCTGAAAAAAAAATGGGAAAGTCCTACCCCCAGGTGATCTGGTTGGGTTAGTCAACTCGACTTTATCTGAATTCCTGGAGACACACATTGTGGTGATAATATATATGTAACATGTCCTGGATGTACTGAGGCCAATGTGAATTTGTTGATTGTCAGGGTAATTTGACATAATATTTTTTATTCAATTAACAGGAGATTGCTCTATGATCCTATGCAATTAAGAGGTCAACTTTGTATTGAAGATATGGTAAATGGTTTGGAAATTATATTCAGTTTGCAGCAGGGTATTTAAAGACTGGGTCCGCATCGCAAAATGCTATACAAAAATGTCCAAATGCTAACCATTTTTCTTTCGTATTGGCCTTATATTCACTATTTATCATCACTTTTTGAAACCAAGGTGGAAACTGCGAATCAAATTTTTAAAAACAAAAAATACGCTGTGCAGGGTTATTCATTTAAGGATACCTCCACTATATTATTGATTTTGATTACATGTATGAGAATGGTTACCTGATATATGAGATAATTTCAATAATTTCAGACAGATGTATTGGAAAGTGTATGAAAATAAATCAGAAAAGTTCTTATAAATCCCTGTATTTTTTTCTCTGCAGTATACAAACCGTGACTATGCAACATTTAATCAACTGAAGCAGATGCACAAAGATATTATCTGCATTCTGACATAGACTGATTCAGTCACTTAACAATTAAACTAACACTTTTAATGTTTTTTAGGTTTCAATTTTGTGAATACTACTGAAAAGTTTTCAATTTCCAAGATATAGCAGTCCAACTGGTAAGAACTTGTTATTGTTCTGAATTGTCTTGATATGTTTTTGTATTTTTTATTTTAAGCATATTTGTTTTACAAGGATTGGCCAGCAAGTTATGCAACTTATATTAATGCCTTTCCTTGACCTAATGACACATGTGCGTGGATAACCTTTGAAACAGCAACTTTGTGACCTCACCCTTCTTGAATACAATGAAGGAATCTTTAGCCTGCAAGGAGAGTGTCTCTCTCCGCACAGAGGACAGCCGTTTTACATACCCACCCGACAGGATGCTCCACTGAGAATCAACCCCACAATTGATACTGACAGAGTGTTTGGGCACCTTGAACACTTCCCCAACCGAGGATCAATCCCTGGACCTCTGGAATCAGAGACCATTTGTCCGTTCATTTGTCCATCCATCCATCCTTCCATCCATGCACCTGTCCACCCATCTGTCCATCTGTCTGCCCATCCATCCATCTGTCCATTCATCCATCCATCCATCCATCCATCCATCCATCCATCCATCCATCCTTCTGTCCTGTATCCACCTGTATCTCCTCCGATGGTTGAATGTTGGTGATTCAAATTTTTAGCATTAATCAGACATAATGAAAATATGATGCACGTCAAATATTGTCGAAAAAAAATTAAAGATGGCTGAATACGGGCCATTTTTGTTGTAATTATGTCTCCCCTTCCCCGAAAAGGAGACATATTGTTTTACCCTGAATTCTTCTTCTCGTCATTGTTGTCATTCTTCTTCTTCTCATACAACCGTGTCCAGGTCAGAACTTTTTTATCTTTTCACTTCGGCTTATGATATTTGTCATGTTGGTGTATCAACATGAGACGATGTGTCGCATACCATCATGACACACATGACCTTGACCTTTGACCTCAAGGTCAAATTACAGATTTTTTGGAAAGTAAGCTTGCCCAGGCCAGAACTTATTTACCTTTTCACCTAGGCTTATGATATTTGGCATGTGGGTGTATCACCATGAGATGATGTGTAGCATACTATCATGACCCACATATGACATTGACCTTTGACCTCAAGGTCAGATTACTGATTTTTTGGCAAGTAAGCTTGTCCGGGCAAGAACTTATTTACCTTTTCACCTTGGCTTATGATATTAGGCATGTTGATGTATCACCATGAGACGATGTGTCGCGTACTATCATGACTCACATATGACCTTGACCTTTGACCTCAAGGTCAAATTATTGATTTTTAGCTCACCTGACTGAAAGTCAGTGTGAGCTTTTCTGATCACTTTTTGTCTGTCGTCCGTCGTACGTCGTGAAGGTGGTGTTTGGATCATTTTCTCCCAAGCCACTGACTGCAGTTCAATGAAAATTCACATGAGGAGCGGTTATATAGGGGCATTTGGGTTTTTCTTCAAATTAGGTTTCTGCTCATATTGAGGAGGTGGTGGGGCTAAAATGCACAAAATTTTTAAAGATCTTCTCATGCACCAGCCGTAGCAGAGACTTGATATTTGGTATGCAGCTTCCATTTGAGGTGTAGACTCAAATTTGTTCAAGAGAAGTTTGACGGGCAATATTTGCCTTTGTTCTGGGAGGGGCAAGAATTTTCGCCAAGCTCAAAATTTCTATTTTCCAAACCAAGAGGCAGATTTGAACCAAATTTGATATGAGGGCTTATTGGGTCATAAGTACTTAATTTATGCCCAAATTTTTTTTCTTGTTGCCCCATGGGAACCGCAGGAGCTAAAAAATAGAAAAAAATTAAAACGCCCATATCTCCAAAACTACATGGCACTGAGAATTCTTATGTGGTGTGAAGCTTCCTTAGGACCAACAGAATGGAATGGTCCAAAAAAAATTGCTATTGGTTTAATCACGGGGTACTTTTTTGGGTCTTTGAAAAAATGCTGAGTCAGCATTTTTTAACACTATGGGTAATGGGAAAAACATTTAAGACTACTTTTCTCCCAAACCACTGCTCCAAAAGCTTTCAATTTCACATATAACATCTTTGGAAGATTGTTTCACATGTTTATTGAAATCAATTCCCTGGGTCCATATTTGGGCTCTCTATGGGAGCCCAAATTTTTAAATTAGTACAGTATGAGGAATATTCTTTAAAAGTCTTCTTCTTCAGATCTACCAATAGGAATCTTTTGATATTTGGTATGCAGCATGCTTGGGGTGGTGAGATTCAAGTTTGTTCAAGCCAAATCCCTGGGTTCATATTTAGGCTGAAAATTTGGGGTCCCGGTCTGGACTTAGAAATTTTGGACCAAAATCCGAAAATTAGTTTTTTATACGTTTTGGTCAATTTTAAGAAGAAGAAAAAAAAATTTTAGTCTGAAAATATTTTGTTTGGGACTTCGAAAATTTCCGAACAAAAATAAAAAAAATCTGTTTTTGCGTTTATCTCAATTTTGGGACGTAAAAGTGCAGGAACTGAAAATAGAAGGAAAATCCTGTGTATTGTGTGGGCACAATCGCTTCATCTAGTTGGTATATGCTTTTCTTAGAAGGGGCGTATGCAGCTTATTCAAGTCAAGTCCCTGGTTTGATATTTAGACTACCATGTCAGGTGAGCGCCATAAGGCCCCCTGGGGCCTCTTGTTTTTTTTATCTTTTGACCTAGGCTTAGGATATTTGGCATGTGGGTGTATCACCATGCAACAATGTACCATCATGACCCACATATGAGATTGACCTTTGACTGAGACCCACATGACCTTGACATTTGACCTCAAGGACAAAAAATTATTGATTTCTTTTTATCTTTTGACCTAGGCTTATGATATTTGGCATGTGGGTGTATCACCATGAGACGATGTGTCGCATACTATCAAGACCCACATATGACCTTGACCTTTGACCTCAAGGTCAAATTATTGATTTTTTTAATCTTTTGACCTGGGCTTATATTTGACATGTGGGTGTATCACCATGAGGCGATGTACCATCATGACTCTCATATGACATTGACCTTGACCTTTGACTTCAAGGTCAAATTATTGATTTTTTTTTTTATCTTTTGACCTGGGCTCATGATATTTGGCATGTGGGTGTATCAACACAAGACAACATTGTATCATGTACTGTTGTGACCTTGATCTTTGACATCAAGGTCAAATTATTGAATTGTTCAGCTAGGTTTATGATATTCGGCATATGAATGCAACAGCCAGGCTGATGTCACATTCTATCTTGAACTTCCATGATCTTGACATTTGACTTTTAGTTTGATCTTTGTTAGTTGTAAGTTGGAAGCATGGAACTAATCGAAGGAGGAGACGTGTTTTAGTTCACTAAAACACTTCCCTCTAGTTATTAATTGTACTTCCATGTGTTAACATGGAAGTATATTGTAATTGCTATTTTTCTGTTTTATTATTATTAGCCCACTTGACTTCAAGTCAGTGTGAGCTATGGCCATCACTTGGCATCCAGCGTACGTTAACTTTTGGAAACTTGTCTTCAAAACCACTGGGCCAAATTCAAACAAATATTGCACAGACCATCTTTGGAGTAGACCCTTTCTATTTTGTTCAAATGAAGCGGCAACTATCTTCGGGCTGGGGTTAATGCCCTAAAAATCTTTAAAAACCTTCTTCTTTTGAACCACCTGAGAGAATGCCTTGATATTTGGTATGGAACATCCTTTGGTGTTGAAGATTAAAGTTTCTTCAAGGGAAGTTTGTAGGTCAATATTTGGGCTCTCTGTGGGAACATACCCATTTTGGGCTCCACCCAAAATTTGTATTTCAAGAACTGATGGGGCGATTTGAACCACATTTGGCATGTAGTATAAGTGGGTCCTAACTACTTGATTGATGCCCCAAAAAACAATTTTCACAGCCATGTGGGAACCCCAGGGGCTAAAAATAGAAAAAATTCAAACGGCCATATTTCCCAAACCACATGGAACAGAAAAGTGTTATTTGGTGTGAAGCATCCTGAGGCCCATCAGAATGGAATGGTAAAAATAAATTGCCATCGATTGTGTTGGCGTGTTCTGTTGGTGGGCTTCGAAAAAATGCTAAGTTGGCATATTTTGCAAAAATTCAAAAAATTTTGTTCTCCAGAACCACTGATCAGAATCTTTCGATATTTGGTATACAGCATCCCTAGGGGGAGGGGGTGGGGGGGGGGTGGTCATGTACAAGGGTGTTCAAATTAAGGCCCTCGGTTCATATTTGGGCTCATTACAGAAGCCTGAATATCAATTTTGGGCAATGTGGGGAAAAAGTTTTAAAAATGGTCTTCAGATCTACCAGTCATATTCTTTTGATATTTGGTATACAGCATCTCTAGGGGGGGGTCAGATTCATGTTTGTTCAAATCGGGTCCCTGGGTTAATATTTAGGCTCTTTATTGGAGCCCAAAGTTTTAACTCACTGCAATATGAGAAATTGTTTTTAAAAATCTTCTTGTTATAATAGATTAAAATGCCTATACTGGATGTATGGAGGCAAATTGAAGGTATGATAAATGGTTTAGTGTTTGGAAGTCAAATAGAATTAACAGACACAATAAAGAAATATCCAATTAATTGGCCTCCACTGTACATGCATGATAACTATGTAAGGTTGCATGCACCTATTGCTTATTCACAAACATTGTAAGCAGAATTGTTAAAATCCAATTCAATTAATGAATTTAAAAAGCATTAGATTTGGAAATCAAATAATCAATTTATTAAGTGAGTTTCAGGTCCTTGATAACATAAAAATTGAAAGTGCTTTTCAAATATTTCTTACTTTTACTAAGATAAGCAACTATTTCTGCCTCATCAGTGGTGTCTAGTGAAGTCTTGGCTGCCTAACAAGGCAGCCAAGACTTCACTTGAAACCACTGCCAAGGTACTGTAACGTCCATCAACAAGACCTCCCACAGCCAATAGGTTGAAACATGTTCTCCATGAAAGATAAAAACCTCACCAAAATGGGAATTAGGATCCTAAGGTTTAATCTCCAATAAATAAATATGAGGTTTGTTTTCTACTGTGGAATATGTACTGGTTGCGCCCACAAGGGTATAACACCACTCCAGGGATTCTTCAGAGAATAAAATCTCGAATTTTGAGATAACCTATTTACTGTTCATCTGGATATAATAAAGAGGACCATTACAGGTATCACGGAACTAAATATTTTCCCATAAGCGACCATTATAACGTTCAGGCAAAAAAAAAATATGGTTGCATCACTTTAATTTTGGCATTCAAATATCTTTGTCGAGTATAGCCCTTCAGACAACTTTTTCTGACCCCAAAATAGGGGGTCATGCAACAAATAAAAGAGAAAAATTGACAGCAAGGGTAGTACCGGTCATGTGCACATATTTTTCAGAGAATTCCCCACAAAAGCACACCAAATGTAAATTGTATTTTTTAGGTCCAAAAGTCATCAAATCACCCTCTTTTTTATCTGGAATATTCATGGATAATGCAAGATGTCAGTAGAAACTCTTCAAATATTTATTGAAACAATTTATTTTCCCAAGACTGTTTATTTTTAGAGATTGCTTCACTTCCGAGTGCAATATTTCAAGGCGGGTATTTCTAATTCAAATATTTAGTTCAGTGATACCTATAATCATCCCCAACCCTACCAAAGAGACATTTTACCACTTTCATGAGATAAAAGTATCATTTCTGCATTAGAATCCAACCATTGGCTTCTACTGAGTCAAAAACCTGGGAAATTTGCTCTTTTAAGGAAAAGTGTCCAAACTGTGTCAAATGAGCTTAAAACTGGTATTGCCTCCAAAAGAGTTTTCTAGCCCGTTACCTAATAAATTAGCTGATAGGGATGAGAATTTATAGATTTCTTTAAAAACTACCCTGATCCCAAAATATAACTAAAATAATCATCAGCACACAATATTTTTGGAAAAAATCGGTCTCATTTAACCATACTGCAAGCAAAACAGTGCCCCAACCCCCACGAAACAATATGAATGTCAATTTTCTTTCAAAAATTAGGTCTGCAGCTAGATATTTCACCAATATAAAAAGACGCTGCCATTTTATCGTAAGAGCTGATGTAAAATTTTCTTCTACCTACTCATGTGGTAAAATATTGCTCTGAATAGGACCCCCCGTTATGCCCCTTTTCATCAAAATCTATGACATCATTCAGAAATTAATTGATATTGTCCCAAAACAAACCCCCTGTGATATTAAATTCCCATTTGTGATAGATTTCAAAGAACATTCTGGCTTCTGAAGACATTTCACCTTGTGTTTGATGAATATTTTGCAATTTTTGTGAAAGAAAGCATCAGTTTTCTCAGTTAAGGCACTTAAAGTCATTGATATGGCACTGACAAAACAAAACAGTGCTTTTTTCCAAAGGAAAGACCAGTACCTGCTACTGTGATAACTCATAACAATGTCAAATGCCTAAAACCACCAAATATTGATTCTGTAGTGCTATGCTTGTGCTGCAAGTACCCATCTGTGCACTTTCACAACTTTTGTTTCAATTCCCACAGACACCCATTCTGACAAAAAGAGTGAAATTGTAGAAAATATGTTTCCAAATCTGGGATTTGCAACAAGAATATAGTGGTCTTTGATGTTCAGTGTATTTGTGTGTGTGTGTGTGGGGGGGGGGGGGGGGGGGGGGGGGGGGGTCAAGGATAGTCAGCTGCCAATTATTGAAAATGCAGACACAGGTAAATGAAAAACAAAGAAACAACTTGTCTGATGAAGAGACAGACAGGAGACAGACAGATAGAATTTCAGTCATACATTTAGGAAGACTACATTAGAGTACTGAATGACATACAATGAAAAATATAGTGGAGGAGCCAGGACAAGAAGGTCAAATAGGAAAATAATTCAGGGGACCATGAGTGCTGCAGTCTCAAAGTAAATTATAAGAAACTGAAAGTTATGATATTAACTTCAGCCTTTCCAAATGTTTATCACCAGCAGAAGGGTTAAGTGTGTATGGGAGGGGGACTTGGTTCAAAGAGAGAGCAATATTTCACAACCGTCACTGTAAATTTGTGCTGTATCCTGGGAATTATGACAGAACTAGTACCAGACTACAATATTGGTAGCTATGCACAAATGTCATTCATTCACATTTGTCATTTTATTATGTTATTCTTCCACTTAGCCCCCTCCCCTCCCCAACTTTGTGTTCCAAAATACTCTTTTAATGAAGGACTTGCTTACTGACATTTTAAAGAGCATAATATAGAAGAGAAAAACTTCTGAATACCAGTGAATAGAAGTGCAGTACAGGTTGTTTGGCTGTGTGTTTGAATGATGTTTTGGGAGGGGAGTTGAATGTTTGAATCACCCTGCCCCTAGTACTATGAAGGGGAACCATGGTTCAAATAAATGTGGTAATAGGATAAGGTAGGCTGTTAGTTAGCAGCTGCCAGAGGTTATAGTGTGCTCCTGGGGAATACACTTGCTCAAGATGTGAATTTGCTTGCATTAACAGCCTTAGTTTTGGCAATATATAGCCTTTCTTGCTGACTGTGACAAAAATGCAACTTTTCAAAACAATAAAACAGTTCTCTAGGGTGTTTGGTCCCCCAATGAACATTTAATTGTGAAATAATCCCCCAAATAATAACCGAATCTGGTTTGGAAGCAAACAAAATATTTCCTATAGGTATCACGGAACTAAATATTTTCCCACAGGTGACCATTATAATGTTCAGGCAAAAAAAAAATATCACTTCACTTTAATTTTGGCATTCAAATATCTTTGTCGAGTTCAGCCCTTCAGACAACTTTTTCTGACTCCAAAACAGGGGGTCATACAACAAATAAGAGAGAAAAATTGACAGCAAGGGAAGTACCGGTCACATGCACATATTTTTCGTGAATTCCCTACAAAAACACACCAAATGTAAATTGTATTTTTTAGGTCCAAAAGAAATCAAATCACCCTCTTTTTTATCTGGAATATTCATCGATAATGCAAGATGTCAATAGAATGCTTCCCGAGTGCAACATTTCAAGGCGGGTATTTCTAATTCAAATATTTACTTCAGTGATACCTACAGTACAGCCATCATGGACAGGTCAAAATCTATGGGTGGGCATTTTTCCATGCATATAATTCAGACACCTAGCAAAATTTCCACCAATGAAGCAATGTTTCAGTTACCTGTTTTTTTCATTTAGATAACCACCGTTCCACTCAAATTTTATGGATTGATTCTTCTGCCCTCTTTATTGAAAGGGTCCAGAGCCCATGCCATTGGGAAAACTTGCATTGTGAGGGCTCCAAATGGGAATTTGCTTTGGAGAAGAAGCCTATGAAGAAAAGGGAAAGTTACCTTTAAGTGCAACTGAGAACTTTAATATAGAAGTTGAGTTTGTTAGGCTGGCAATTATTGGTTTTCTTAGGGCTTATTTCTACCCAGTTGAGGGTACCAGTTGTGAATGAAATTTTTGTTTGAGTAGTGACAGAGATTGGATTGGGAAATTTTGGGTTAAGAATTGGAAAAACTCATGCCCTATTGCCATTGTGGAAGGGTTCTGTATTTGGATACCCAAAAGAATGCTGGCGCTCTCAATTTATAAATTTTCTTAAGAGTTGAAAATTGAGTCTCGCAGTTGGAGTTTTGCAAGAATCAAAACCAATTCTTGTGAAAGGAGACAAATTTTAAGATCTAATAGATTATGCTACTGTGACAACAAATAATGCTGAAACAGTGTTAAATTACCTCCAAAGCTTCCCAAACATGATACCTTGGGTATGTTAGAACATCACCTATCTACATGGTTGCCTATCTCTTTATAAATTTGTAAACAATCAATATGATGAATGAATGCTATTACCAGTAACAAATTTCATAACAAATCATTTGAGTCCTTCCAGTAATGGACATAAAACAAAAGGCCATAATGGGCCTGAAGTACTCACCCGATGAAGGCTCATTGATTCTTCATAAAGAGAGCTAAAAATTTTTGAAGAATAATCAGATCAGTTGCTCATTATTAACTAGATATATGATTTCAAACTGTTGGCTTTGGGAAAAAGGAATTTCTTAATGTTTCCTAAATTAATCAAACATATTAGAGGTGGTAGGAAGGTCATAGCACAAGACAAATTTTTCCCAGTCGTTCATTTTATACAAGCTTTTAAATAATCATTACAAACAGTGATTTGTCAAACATGAAATTATTTAGACCAGTAGTTTCATAGAAATTGTTTCTGAAGTTGCCCCATTACTCAGTGTTAAAATGTCCCCCTGCTCCCCCTCAAACCTGATACCACATAATAATAATAACACTTTGGCCAGCCGCTGATTTGTCGCGGTTCTCAGACGAGAAGGTCATGGTTACTCCTGTACTCCCAACTGCCTCCCTATTCCCACGCTTCTCCTCTCCTCCCAACACTCGGAAACGAACTGCTTGATGACATCCCTTGCCCCATTCTTCCCAATCTCTCCGATTAGCATATTAACCCTCTCCTTTGAGTCTCCCCCTAACCACATGTCCTTCATTCTCCCATCCCACTTCCCCATTATACTCTCAGTGAATCTCATTCTTTTAGACTGATACTTTGGGCATTCTAGAAGAAAGTGTTCCAGGGTCTCCACCATGCCCAAGTTACACATCTGGCACTCCCTTTCACCGTCTTTCCCAATTTTTCCCCTCAGCTCCAGGGATCGCGACCTCAGCTTGAACAACAGTGACCCCCCAAAGGTGCCATCAAGGTACTCTTCAAAACCTGGCTTCTCTTTATCACGCAGGCCACCCAAAGACCTCTTTGATTTGACTCCCTCTCGCCAATTATGGTTACAATCCGCCATGACCCTTTCTCTGACGATTTTTTTACCCTGGTTTGCCCCAACGTCCAGGTCTGAGATCTCCAATGAGTAGTTCTCTACTAGCTCCCTCACTTGGACCATCCTCCCCGTTTTGATATTTGAGTTGAAAATTCGCAGGAACATTACTTTACACAATCGGCTGTCGGGGAGATTCACCAAATAATTAAGATAACCAAGTTTCAACAGGTCTATCCTGTCCTTGATCCTCATCCACCCAAGCTCACCCCTGATTGCTTCTAGCGCTGCGGCATTACTCGACCCCGTTATCCATCGGCCTGCATCGTTCTGCAGGATTTCCAAGCTCTTTACGGCCGTCTGGTTTAGGGGTACCACTTCTGTACCGTATGTTATACTTGGCAGCCCCACCATTTCCCAAATGGTTTTCCCCACGAAAACCTTATTGAAACTGTTTCTCCCTATAAGTTTCATTTGGTTAAGGATTCGCTTCCCCTTCAGAATCAATTTATTTGTGTGGTTTCGGTAGATGCCTCTTCCTGTAATGTTTATATTTACCCCCACATACTCGTAATCACCTGTCTCTCCTACACTGAGAAGTTTGCTGCTCCCTTCCGGAATGCAGAACTCACCCACTCTCCACCTTCGAGTGGGGTCCACTTTGTGGCCCACAGGTATAACTTTGCTCTTGCTTTCATTAAGTTCGAGTCTCCATTTGCCCCCATATTTCCCAACAATTCCCAGCATTTTCGTTAGCCCCTCTTCGCTTTCTGACACTAGAACCATATCGTCTACAAAAAATAGCCCTGGGATCTTCAAGTCCCCAACTGCTACCCCCCTCCTCGCTACACAGGAGTTCATCTCCTAAACCTTTGATGTACAATGCAAACAGGATTGGCGAAAGGATACATCCCTGTTTAAGGCCTATCTCCATAGGCACACGTTTTGTTGTAATGTTTCCCAGGCTAAGTTCACTCTGAACATCCTTATATAATGCTTTCATAATTCCAACAAACTCACCTCCTAAGCCCATAGCCTCCAGCTTGCGCCACATATCTTCCCTCCATACTCTATCGTATGCCTTTTTGATATCCAAAAAGGCCATAAACATCTTTTTCTTTTTTGCTTTTGCAGATTCTATCATTTGGGATAGTGTGAAAAGATGGTCAGTAACTCTCCTTCCCTTCCTGAAGCCATTCTGGATTTCTCCCAAAGAACCCTTCTCTTCAATCACCTCCTCTAGTCTCCCATACAGGACTTTACAGAAAACCTTTCCAATGTTGCTACTGACAGAGATCCCTCGATAGTTATCCAAAACGTCTTTTTCCCCCTTTTTGTGAATAAATGTCACTTTGCTTTCTCTCCACTCCTTTGGGACCTCTTGATTTCCTATGGCTAGGTTGAATAGGGCAGTTAGGCTTTCCACGAGTTCCTCTCCCCCTTTTTTGATAAACTCGTTAGGAATTTCATCCACTCCTCCCACTTTTCCATCCCTTAATTTTGATATCACCTTTCGCACCTCCTCCGTTTTAATTTCGCTGCACACGAACTTCGATAGGTTTTCCTCGACTTGATTCGGACACTCTGGTGGGCTCCCCATGCCCCATCGCTTATCGTTTACCTTTTCCCAGTGCTTGACTAGTTCTGATGCAACTTGATCTTGCTCGTCTGTAACTCTGCCATCTACTTTAATACTCTGTGGGTTGCTTCCTTTGTTACGTTTATTCACCCATTTCAAAAATATGTTCGAACTCGACCCCCCTGTCGTTCTTATCGTCCTAATAAGACTGCTATTTTGTACTCTCCGATTATCGTCTTTAGACTTATTTACTTTATTTCGTGCTTTGTGGTATTCTTCCTTAGCAACTGTGGCCTCATTGCTTTCCACCCCCTTAAGTTTTCTACTTCTCCTATATGCAGCACATTTGGCTTTTCTTCCCTTTATGGCCCTTTTCAGTTCTTAATTCACTCTGTACCCAAGTTCCCGTGTTGGCACCCTGACCTTTCCTACACTTTCCTTTCCTGCCTCCACCAGGCTCCCAACTATGACGTCGGCCATCTTCTGGACACTGCCCCTCTTGGGTACGGTTGCAAGCTTTGGTTTCAGTTTTTCATTGAACTTCGCCCAGTCAGCATCTTTTTTGAGTTCCCAAATCTCCTCAGAGCTTCCTTTGCTTTATACTAGAGTTTTGGCCCTGATCATGACTGTAATCAAGTTGTGGTCACTATCGACCTCCATTTTACCCTCATCATCCACTTCTACCCCTATCACCTCCCTCCATAAATTAATATCTGTGAGGATGTAGTCGATTATTGATTTTCTGTCGTTCCTCTCCCAGGTCCATTTCCCCTTACACCTTGCGTCCCTGTTCAGAATCTTCAGACCGAGCATACATACATCTAACACCAAACCTGAAAGCTTTGGAACCAATGGTTTGGAAGATTTTTCCTACAAAACAACTTAAATATGAGTCCAGGAACTTGTTTTGAACAAACTTGTAAATTATCCTTATGAAGGTGTTGCAGATTGATATCATATACGAAAGCGTTTTAAAACAGTTGTGTGAGAGAATTTGTTTAATGTTTTTTTTTGCCCCCAATGCTGAACTCTGGGGTGTCCTGAAACTCATAAATATCTCCCCAGTAGATTGATTTGAACAAAATGATGTCGCAGCATGATGTTTTCATTACAGTACAAAACAACACATGTTTAATAATTTACATGGGGTACAAGGCTTTAACTGGTGGAGTGCCATCATGGCTTTTCATGTATTGAAACTTGCTGAAAGCCTCTCTATTGTGTTTACACGGTGTGCATTTACACTGCATTCGCTTGTTGGAAAAAACCTGCTTTTCTAAAATGTGACAATTTATTGAAGAGTTCCAAGAGGGATCCTGCAATATTGTACTCCAAGATTGGATAAATTCGTCTTCGACAGTAAGTCATCCAGTTCCAGAAAACCTTTTCGCGCTCTGCGTTTAAGTAATTTGTGGGCTGTATTTTTGTTGATGTGCCTCAATTTCTGGAGCTCTTCAGATGTTGCAGTCTGAATATTTATACGTCCCATGTTCCAAACAAAGCCTTTTACACCAACAATGAATAAAAATCGAGATTCTTTTATGAATCGGTTGACTTTCTCAGAACGACTATAAAATTGTGTTTTAAAATATTCCTCTTTATTGAACCGACAAGGTACAAAGAAAGGATCTCTTTAAATACAGGGGTAAACAATTACAATTAATTGAAAAAGAATGTTGGAAAATGAATACAATTTACAACTATTTCCAACTTAAACTGTATAATACAGTAATGCTGGACAGTCAGCAACTTGAATGAATATTTACACACGAGTGCCCAGTCATTGAACAGTAGAGCTTGCAGTGAGCTGTACTCAGGATTAATCAGTCACAATGACAATATACACAATGACTGACAAAACAAGGGCAACAGAAACAATGGCTTTCTGTACATAGACAATATTACAAAGTTAAATCTAATATTTGGGAATATACACATACAGAAGATTTTGAAACCATCATTCTTTTCTATACATTTGGCGTAAATAATACACTCTGCTGATAAACAGAAAACCCCAAAGATAATGCTTTCAAAACGTAAATTATTCTACAAACAAATCGAGACTGCTAAACAAACAGGCTTCCTCTCTATCGGCATTGAAAAAAACATTTACAAAAACTTCTCCAGTTCCCCAAAATTACAATATACAAATTATCAAGCGAACGATGGCAAAATTTGTGAATCAGGCAGCGATGAGATACCGCCGATCCAGGTATGCGCTCGTATCGTTCCTTGGGAAGTCATTTTGAGGAAAACAGAAAAAAATCAGCAATAAGCCGAGAGAAAATTGATAAAAAACACAAACGTTATTCCTCGCATCCAATTAGTCGCGGCGACGCCAGTGTTGTAAAATGTATCTAAAATGTATATCCAAATGATTCATTGAGTCTTAGTGACACTACATGGAGCATTTAGCTAATCCATAACAAACGTCTTGTCAGTACCAGTTCTTATCAATGAATGACAATAAAGGGAGATTGTCCGTCGGTGAGCGTATCAGTGGAGATAATATGTTATAACAGTGCATTAACCCAACAGAAGCCTATGTACATAAATGAGGAGAACCTCTCAGTACAACAAAATCACGGCTGTATGATAATATTTGTGGTCATTCATAAATGGAACAGGTTTCAGCTCTGTTACAGATGGACTGAAACATAAAAATCACATGAATGCACACGCAAAAACTCCTCATATTTATGCTTGAAGCCTATAACTGGACCAGTGGTGTGGCTTGTTTATATCAACAAGCATAAACAAAACATAAGTTGTGTTGCAGTAAGGAAAAGATGTACTATTTTATTAGAACGGGTCTGCACATGTGTTTAAAGATACACACGGTGCAAAAAATACATCTGGGTGGACCAGATGTAAATCCGAAATTGCACATACGTATTATTTACACTTGTAATTATGGCCATGTGAATGCAAAATGTGAATTGCAAATTTTGCATACCCATTCTGAGACAGGGAACATGGAGGGGTTAATACATTGCGTCATGCTTATTTTGAGATTTGTTTCAACTGCGTGCCAAATTTCCAAGAATTTCAATCGTTTCCTGTCATATCTGTTTACCGCGTTATAGTGTGCGTTTGAAAAAACTATGCCACCGAAAGAAACCAAGTCGCTACAACTGGCAGCCAATCTTCGTCGTCGAATTCGCGGAGTACTACGTCCTCCCACCATGCACTACTTCTTGGTTTTGACCAAAATCGTTTCTCCTGAGTCACACCCATAACCAGAGCGGTACTGACCAAATATGGCACAATTCGCCTTCGTCTTGTTCTGGTTGCAGATATTAGTCTGTCCATTGTGAATGTTTGGAAGAGACTGTGGACCCGATGGAATAACCGGCCTTTATATTATAAGCGACTTGTAAATACCACGCAAATACTCAGCATTTTTAAAATACATGTGAATGCATTGCAAATTTTACTATTGCATACCCTGGTAAAAATTGCACATGTGTATCTTCGCATACTATGTAAATGTTGGCCATGTGAATGAGGCTTATGAATTCAAACAAAAATATCTAGCTTTCTGTCGAATCCCTCTCCCACATAATCTGCTTTCCTTGTTCTGTGTATACTACTGTATTTAGTGTTGTTCATACTTGTTTTTTAACTTTATAGTTATTGTAAAATGTATACACATGTCAAATACTAAATAAATACTGTTTAAACTAAACAAAAATATCAGGGAAACAAATAAAAATAACTAAAGTACATCTAGCCGAGGTTAATAAAAAGGTAGTGGCATGAACAACCCTAACTGCATAAATGACATTAACATGAAAATACATAATCTCCTGCTCCTAGGAGGAAGGGAAGGTTTAAAAAGTTTCCAACTTTTTTCCCACTTCCGCAGCATCAGATATGTGTGCTCCCACAGATGTGCTCTGAGACCCCTGATGGACACCTCATGGAGAAACTCTGAACCATTCTCAAGATAGGTGGCAGAGCTTCACTAAGTTGACAGAATAGGATAATTTGGGTAATTTACATGAACTTTCTTTCTTTGTATTATTAGTCAGTGGGAGCTATTGCCATCACTTGGCATCCGTCGTCTGTTAACTTTCGTTTGTTTTATTATTATTAGCCCATCTGACTTCAAATTTGTTCAAATTAGGCCCTGGGTTAATATTTGGGCTTCCTATGGGAGTCTGAATTTTAACTTCCTGCAATATGAAGAAATTTCTTTGAAAATGTTCTTCAGATCCCCCAGTCAGAATCTTTTCATATTTGGTATACACCATCTCTGGGGGTGGTCCGATTCAAGTTTGTTCAAATCCGGTCCCAGGCAGGAGTGAGTCTGGCAGCCGACTTCTCCCCCCAGAGACTTTAGGGAGAAGTCAGGGGCCAGGAGGGAAAAGTCAGATGACATGAGGGAGAAGTAAAAAAAAACCTAAAACATATATGTGACAAAATTAATGTATATAGAGGACACAATTGTGGAGAAAAAAATTAAAAAGTTATACAAACCACCCAGATTCGGTTTTCAGTTCCATTCACAGCATTGACGTGTTGCCCGACATGAAATTACCATACTGATGTGGGAATAAGCCCATATTTGGGATTAAGCCCACCCCCCCCCCCCCCCCCTTATTTTCGAAAAACCCATTTCAAGGTGCCCTCTTCATGAATAAGCCCACTCCCCTACTTCTGAAAATCAAAGAAATGCCCTTACCGTAATGGAGAAAAAGAAAAATGCATCGAATGTCATTTTTTTCGTGTGTCATTTTTCTCTGTTATTCAGTCTGTACATTTTTAGTGAGAAAATATTCATTAGTCTGTGTGAAACACACAGACTATTGTTTTTGCACGGTTTCTTTTTCTTTTTTTTTTTCTTTTTTTTTTTTTCTTCTTCTTCTTCTTCTTCTGGTCTTCTGTCTTCTCATCACTTTTTTGTCCGCAAGATAACTTGAAAACGAATTGCCCTATCTCGTTGATTTTTGGCATGCTGATAGACAACCACAAGTTCTCGGCCACCTATGTTTTTCAGATTCCTGGGGCCTCGGGTGTCTGTAGGGGTGTTTTTAAAGTGGGTCACGCCCATATCTCAGGCGTGGTATGACCTACAGACCTGGGACCAACACCAAACGAGTTGACACTCGATGGAGGTTCAAAATATGGGTCAAGGTCACGGAGGGCATCTAGGAGTCATTGAGTGCATTTTTTAGAATTGCTGGAAATCACATTTTTTGACCCCCTAAAGTATTCCTGACGTACACACATGCATCTTGACGTAAAAAAAAAGTGGGCGTGGTCAAAATATTTGAAAGTGGGTCACACCCAAATCTCAGGCGTGGTATGACGTATGGACCTGGGACCAACACCAAATGAGTCGACACTTGATGGAGATTCAAAATATGGGTTAGGGTCACAGAAGTCACCTAGGGGTCATTGAGTGCATTTTTCAGAATTGCTGGAAATCACATTTTTTGACCCCCTAAAGTATTCCTGACAAATACACATGCATTTTGATGTAAAAAAAAAAAGTGGGCGTGGCCAAATTTTTTGAAAGTGGGTCACGCCCATATCTCAAGCGACACTCGATGGAGGTTCAAAATATGGGTCAAGGTCATGGAGGTCAACTAGGGGTCATTGAGTGCATTTTTCAGAATTGCTGGAAATCACATTTTTTGACCCCCTAAACTATTTCTGATGTACACACATGTATTTTGACGTAAAAAAGTAGGCGTGGCCAAAATTTTTGAAAGTGGGTCATGCCCATATCTCAGGCGTGGTATGACGTATGAACCTGGGACCAACACCAAATGAGTCGACACTTGATGGAGATTCAAAATATGGGTCAAGGTCACAGAGGTCACCTAGGGGTCATTGAGTGCATTTTTCATAATTGCTGGAAATCACATTTTTTGACCCCCCCCCCCCCCAAAAGTATTCCTGACGTACACACATGCATTTTTTTACGTAAAAAAAAGTGGGCGTGGCCAAAAGTTTTGAAAGTGGGTCACGCCCATATCTGGAGCGTGGTATGACCTATGGACATGGGACCAACACCAAATGAGTCGATACTCGATGGAGGTTCAAAATATGGGTCAAGGTCACAGAGGTCACCTAGGGGTCATTGAGTGCATTTTTCATAATTGCTGGAAATCACATTTTTTGCCCCCCAAAGCATTCCTGAGATTCATACATGCATTTTTACGTTAAAAAAGTGGGCGTGGCCAAAAAATTTGAAGTGGTTCACGCTCATATCTCAAGCATGGTATGATGAATGGACCTGGGACTAATACCAAATGAGTGGACACTTGATGGAGATTCAAAATATGGGTCAGGGTCAAGGAGGTCACCTAGGGGTCATTAAGTGCGTTTTTCATAATTGCTGGAAATCACATTTTTTGACCTCCCCCCCCCCCCCCCCCAAGCATTCCTGAGGTCCATACATGCATTTTAATGTTAAAAAAGTGGGCGTAGCCAACATTTTTGAAAGTGGGTCATGCGCATATCTCAGTCGTGGTATGATGAATGGACCTGGAACTAACACCAAATGAGTCGACACTTGATGGAAATTCAAAATATGGGTCAAGGTCACAGAGGTCACCTAGGGGTCCACCTGAAAGAGGTCACCAAAGTCATCAAGTGCGTATTATTCAGAAATACTGGGAAATGAATTTTATTACACCTTAATGCATTTCTAAAGTTTATGAACGTATTTCATCACTCAAATTAGTGGGCAGAGCCAAAAATGTCCATTTCTGATTCGAGTATCGAACCCTTTGCATGCTGGTCACATATATGCCTTTTCTGGTTTCTTATAAATAATTGTTCTGATTCCAGTATGAATATCTGTAAATACTGTTAACGAAAACCCATTTCTGATTTGTTTAAAAATATTTTACTCCTGAAAATAAGCCTCCATAAATTCTCTTTCTGTATAGTTTATTCCTGATACTTTAACCCTTTTCACACAGACTTGAATTTACTGGGTGCAGTAAATTCTGTTTCTCTAGTTCTTATTATCTTTTGACAGGTTTTATTGTACAATAAAAATTACTCAATGCTTACAATACATATCATTTTGTTTTTATTCTGTCTCAATTAATGTGCCATTGAAAAAAAAAAACAGGAATCCGACAATTGTTTACATGTGCAGTTGAATGTATGGTCTATTTCGAAAATAGCCATTGTGTTTGTATTTTTTCCTAATCAGCTGACAAAAAAACTTTTGTGAGTAAATAATTTTAAAAGGCTGTTTTGTTCTGGAAATTATCCCATGTTACACAACATGTTGGAGTTGATAGAAGTAGCCGTTGTGAAAACAACAAATTGCGATGACAAGAGTCGGTTATCTAATGAAGTCCCCAGAGACATGAGCATTTGTTTTAGGTTTTAATAATTAGGTTTTAATTAATTGTCACTTGAGTCTATCAACACAAGCACAATTGAAAAGTTTTCAGCTGACTTGTGTGATGAAGCCACACGAATTCTATTCATCCTGTTCTATATAAATGGTAGATGGAATATCGAGTCAAATCATTCTTCAAGTCAAAACGTCCCAGTCCAGCATGGCTTTATGAAAGTAACGTCTTTAAAAACAGACTATAATAGACTTGTTGGGGACGCGGTGGCTCAGGTAGAGGTGCAGGCTGCAAGCCGAGAGGTCCTCAGTTCGAATCCCACCTGCGGCAACCGCGTTGTGTCCTTGGGCAAGACACTTCACCCCCATTGCCCACATGGGGGCACGGTGACGTTTACAAAGGCGTACTGCACGTCGATGGTGCACCTGTCTTCAACCAGTGCTAACCCTGCTTGTGTGGAGTTGGTATGTTGGGGAGCTGACAGTTGCTCGCCATTGCTTGGTGATTCTCTCCGGGTACTCCAGCTTCCTCCACCCGTAAAACTGTCATGGTCATGGTTAGCCATTGTGCAGAAATATGTGACCTTAAACACCAATAAATAAATAAATAATAGACTTGTTTTCAAAATGCTACTTTCGATTTCCATGACTTTTCCATCAACAACATGAGAATTCACACTCACAATTCTCGGAACTCATTTCAATAAAAACAAGACGGAAAATTTAAGTAGGCTAGTTTTTTGTATGTTAACACATTCTTTATTCAATACAATTTACAAACCATTTCAATTTCACACACATAAGACAAAATATGAAGTGGCATGATAAAATGGACAGTGGGAAACTGTACTCTCCAATAACAGTGCTGCAAATGGCCGCCTCGAACTTTTCCCTGGGTCTGCAAACTGCCTTACCCGAAAATAAGCCCACCCATGTCTTTGCCTTTTCACTGCCCGCACCCCCTGGGCTTATTCCCGCGTCAGTACGGTCAGTAAAACAGGTCAGAATTTGAGAAAGCAATGGACCAATTTCAAGGAGAAGTTGCAAATTTTAGAATTTTTCAGTAAAACAGATACACTTTCACAATCTAACTGACTTGACAAGTTGACATTTGTACCCGAAAGGAGCAAACTCGAAATCCCAGAATCATCCATTTACAAAGCACTGAAAAGGTTATGAAAATTACTGACAAGATCGTCACCTGACCTGATTTCCATGTCCATTCTTCCTTTCAGTTTGCATTGAATTATCATTGTCAGAGAGTCACTGAATTCTGAGAATTCCCATTATTTCTAAAAATGACCCAGCCACGTGCATTTTGCACGTATAAGTGTATTTTGGATTTTTACTTTCATTCTATTCAGATTTCCAATTGACACTTTGTATGACAGGTATGTGCAGCTAACATTTTATTAATATTAATTTAACCCCTTTCCTGCAAAAAGGGGTTCCCCAACATCAACGGAGCTTTGGGCGAATTGATTCTTTGCAGGTGTCACAGTATGTTCTTTTTAGCTCACCTGTTCTGTCGTCCGTGAACATGGTGTTTGCACGTCTTCTCCTCCCAAACCACTGAACCAATTTAATTGATATTTGAGATAATAGTTTGTTATGACATCACAATTTGATTTTGTTCAAATCAAGTTGCCTCGCCCCTTGGTAGGGCCACACCCAAAAAGTGTGCTGAAATCTTAAAAAATCTTCTCATGAACCAGCAGTAGCAGAGACTTGATATTTGGTTCGCAGCTTCCTTTTGAGGTGTAGACTCAGATTTGTTCATGAGTAGTTTGTGGGGCTATATTTGCTGTCGTTATGGGAGGGGCAAGAATATTTGCCCCTCCAAAAATTTCTATTTTCCAAACCAAGAGGCAGAATAGACCAAATTTGATATGAGGGCTTATTGGATCATAAGTACTTAATTTATGCAAAAAAACTTTTTTCCCGTCGCCCCATGGGAAGCGCAGGAGCTAAAAATAGCCCCATATCTCCAAAACTACACGGCACTGAGAATTCTTATTTGGTATGAAGCTTCCTTAGGAACAACAGAATGAAATGATCAAAAAAATTGCTATCGGTTTTATCATGGGGGTACTTTTCTGGGACTTTGAAAAAGTGCTGAGTCAGCATTTTTTAACACTGTGGGTAATGGGAAAAACATTTTAGACTACTTTTCTCCCAAACCATTGCTCCAAAAGCTTTTAATTATCACATATAACATCTTTGGAAGATTGTTTCACATGTTTATTGAAATCAATTCCCTGGGTCCATATTTGGGCTCTCTGTGGGAGCCCAAATGTTTAAATTAGTATTTATTTATTGGTGTTTAAGGTCACATACTTATGCACAATGGCTAATCGTGACCGTGACAGTTTTACGGGTGGAGGAAGCTGGAGTACCCGGAGAGAACCACCGAGCAACGACGAGCAGCTGTCAGCTCTCCAACATCGTAACTCTGAACTCTGCACCGCAGCACAGGCAGGGTTAGATTGGTTGAAGACATGCGCACCATCGACGTGCAGTACGCCTCAGTACACAGCGTCATCGTGCCCCCATGTAGGCAATCAGAATGAAGTGTCTTGCCCAAGGACACAACGCGGTTGCCGCAGGTGGGATTCGAACCGAGGACCTCTCGGCTTGCAGCCTGCACCTCTACCAACTGAGCCACCGCGCCCCCGTTTAAATTAGTGCAGTATGAGTAATATTTTTTAAAAATCTTCCTCAGATCTACCAATAAGAATCTTTTGATATTTGGTATGCAGCATCCTTGGGGGGGGGGGGGGGGGGGGGGGGGGGGGAAGTTTCAAGGTTTGTTCAAGCCAAGTCCCTGGGTTCATATTTAGGCTGAAAATTTGGGGTCCCGTTCTGGACTTTAAAATTTTGGACCAAAATCCGGAAATTTTTTTTTGTTGTTTTTTCTGCATTTCGGTCAATTTTAAGATAAAAAAAAAATTTTTTACACTGAAAATTTGGTTTTGGGGTGGGACTTCGAAAATTTTAGACCAAAATCCAGAAATTTTTTTTTGTTAGCTCAACTTTGGCAAAGCCAAATTTGAAGTATTGCCATGGCCTGTCATCCATCTGTCCGTCTGTCCATCCATCGTGCCATATGCATGGCTCGGGCTAGAGGCCGTATTTATGAACCGATCTTTACGAAACTTCTTGGGTACCTTTGTTATCACCGTGGGACGAGAACGAGTGTTTTTGGGTCCGGTCTGAAATTCAAGATGGCCGCTGGTAGCCATTTTGTACAAAATTTGGTGCAATCGGATTTTTGCGCAGAACTTCCATATGAAAGCGCTGATTTTCAATAATTTTCTGTGTGAATGTTTAGTACCATGGGATACATCACATATAATACAGGTTTTTTTCTCCTGCATAAATTATGCGAATTAGACTAACTTTGATCTATTTAATGTTACTTTCAGCACTGTAACTGCAAATGCCAATACGGCTCAGGTTAGAGGCCGTATTTATGAACCGATCTTTACGAAACTTCTTGGGTACCTTTGTTATCACCTTGGGACGAGAACGAGTGTTTTGGGGTGCAGTCTGAAATTCAAGATGGCTGCCGGCAGCCATTTTGTACCAAAATTGGTGCAATCAGTTTTTTGTACAGAACCTTTGTATGAAAGTTCTGATTTGAATAAATTTCTGTATGAATGTTTAGTAACATGGAATACATCACATATAATACAGGTTTTTTTCTCGTGCAAAAATTATGCAAATTAGATGAACTTTGATTTGTTCAGTGCTACTTATACACAGTAAGTGCACGTGTCAATACGGCTCGGGCTAGAGTCTGTATTTATGAACCGATCTTCACGAAACTTCTTGTGTACCTGGGTGCGGTCCAAAATTCAAGATGGCTGCCAGTGGCCATTTTGTACTGAAATTAGGTCCATTCAGTTTTTTGTACACAACTTCTATACGGCTCAGGCTAGAGGCTATGAACCAATCTTTACGAAACGTCTTGGGGTACCTTTGTTATCACCGTGGGACGAGAACGAATGATTTTGGGTGTGGTCCAAAATTCAAGATGGCCACCAGCAACCTTTTTGTACCAAAATTAGTGCAATCAGTTTTTTGTACAGAACTTCTGTATGAAAGTTCTGACTTGAATAAATTTTTGTAGGAATGTTTAGAACATGGAATACATCACGTATAACACAGGTTTTTTTCTCATGCAGAAATTATGCAAATTAGATGAACTTTGATTTGTTCGGTGCTTCTTATACACAGTAAGTGCACATGTCAATACGGCTCGGGCTAGAGACTGTATTTATGAACTAATCTACACGAAACTTCTTGGGGTACCTTTATTATCACCTTGTGACAGGAACTAGTGTTTTGGGGTGCCTTTATTATCTCTGTGTTATGAGAACAAATATTTTGGGGTTCAGTCAGACCCACTCTGGGACTCAAAGATTTCTTTTCTAGTTTAGCATCTAACTGTCGCCCACCTTTACAATACTTTACCTACACATTTGTTACAGGCTACGGTAAGCATTTATGTACAGACCGTTACAATACTTTACATGTACCTTTGTTATTAGGTCATTACCTAGATGTTTGTCATTGCTGTGTCACATACTATACATGTACATGTCTTAAACAAGTTGAGCTACAGTGTCATTGACACTTTCATTTTTACATGAGATACAGCCCTTTTTCTACTTAGAATTCTACCGTCTATTAACATTTTTTGTTTCCGACTGATAACTCCAGTTTGGATCATTTGATCTCATCCACAGTTGGTGTATTTCAAAATGGCTAATGGGCATATTTAGCCATGCCTGGCAGTGTTCTTGTTAAATTAAGTGGCGTAGACTGGATCACATTCATCCATCCATCCATCCATCTTTCCATATGTGTCTGTACAAGTTCATAACTTACCTTTAGTGGTCCGATCTTGATGAAATCTTACATGGATATCCAGTGTGACTTGCCCTTTCAGACACATATCAAGGTATGCTGTCCTCACGTTCCACTTGTGAGTTATGCCCCATTTTAGCTCACCATGGGCCATGTGAGCTTTTCTCGTCACTTGGCATCTGTCGTTGTCCAGCGTCCGTAAACTTTTCACATTTTCATCTTCTTTGTAACCGCTGAGCCGGTGTGAACCAAACTTGGCAGAAATGGTCTATGGGAGGTCCACTATAAACGATCCTCATTTTGTTCCCGTCGGATGAAAAACATGGCTTCCAGAGGCATTCTTTGATTCTGGTTGATTTTTCTCTGAAACTGCCAGGCCAAATGTTTTGAAACTTCACATAAATGATGACTGGGACCCCCTCTACCAAAGATCCTCATTTAATGTTGATAAACATGGCCACAATTGCGGCTTATAGTTACTGTAGAAACCCTATGAGAAATCACATTTTCATCATCTTCTCTGGAACTACTGAGCTGACAGGAACCAAACCTGGCATGGATAGTCTATAGGAGGTCCTCTACAAACGATCCTCATTTTGATCCCATGGGTTTGAAAACATGGCCGCCAGAGGCATTCTTTGTTTCTGATTGGTGGATTTTGAAAAATCTCTGAAACCACAGGGCCAAATGTTTTGAAACTTTGCATGGTTGCTGACTAGGACCCCCTCTATCAACGATCCTCATTTAATGTTGATCGGGTTGCAAACATGACTTCATTTGTGGCTTATAGTTACTATAGAAATCCTATGGGAAATCACATTTTCATCTTCTCTGGAACTTCTGAACTGACATGAACCAAACCTAACAGGAATCGTCTATGGGAGGTCCTCTACAAACGATCCTCATTTTGTTCCCGTGGGTTGAAAAATATGGCCGCCAGAGGCATTCTTCAATTCTGATTGGTGGATTTTCAAAAATCTTCTCCTCTGAAACTGCCACGCCAAATTTTTTGATACTTCACATAAATGATGCCTGGGACCCCCTCTACCAACGATCCTCATTTAATATTGTTTGGGTTGTAAACATGGCCATAATTGCGACTTATAGTTACTGTAGAAACCCTATGGGAAGTCACATTTTCATCTTCTTCTCTGGAACTACTGAGCCGACATGAACCAAACCTGGCAGGGATAGTCTATGGGAGGTCTTCTACAAAGGCTTCTCATTTTGGTTACCGTGCATCGAACAACATGGCTGCCAGAAGCATTTTTTTATTCTGATTGGTGGATTTTGAAAAATGTTCTCCTCTGAAACCACAGGGCCTCATGTTTTGAAACTATGCATGGTTGATGACTGCGACACCCTCTACCAACAATCTGCATTTAATGTTGATCAGGTTGCAAACATGGCTGCAATTGCGGCTTATAGTTACTATAGAAACCCTATGGGAAATCACATTTTTATCTTCTTTGGAACTACTGAGTCGACGTGAACCAAACTTCACAGGAATGGACTATGAGAGGATGGAAATATGTGGTCGCCAGAGGCTATATTCTAATGCTTAACCCAATGCCTCTGCTGTCTGCACGAAGATCGGTACTGTCAGCAAAATACTTGTTTTTTGAGAATCTGGTAAGGGTTGGTTCCCGTTTTCTCCACTGAGAAGTGGGAAAAAAACCCAAAATATTGTGTATACAGTACAAGTCAAAATAAGTTGTAGCATAACTGCAATGAACTAAGTAAACTACTGCTCCTGCACTGACAAGATCAGAATCTGACATTTTCTGGAAAGCTATCAGTGAGAGCTTTCCAGAAAATGATGTCAGCTTCTGGTCTTATCAGTGTAGGAAGAAAAATATACATAGTTTATAGGATTATCCTACAACTTATTTTGACTACTACTGTAAACTAGTGTAATTATGTTAATACATGTATTACTCTCAAGTTACTTATCTGAAATACTGATTGATGACAGGTGTTTGGAAAGCATGGAAGTTTTGTTTATTTTCTTTTCCCAGTAGCTGTCCAATAAATTAAATCATTTAAGATATGACAAAATTGGAGTAAAATGTGTTTCCTGTAACCCTTTACCTATCCAAAGCTATTTGAAAGAGAAGATTGTCTGAAAAATTGTAATTTTCAAAATATTTAACCTTCTTTTACTGATTTTTTTGTTGAAACAGAATTCATAAAGGTGTGCATTTTCAAGAAATCTTCTTTGAAACTGCAAGGCCAAATGTTTTAAAACTTAATGTGACCGATGACTGCAACCCCTCTACCAATGATCCTCATTTAATCTTCATCGGGTTACAATTATGGCTGCAATTGTGGCTCATAGTTACTATAGAAACCCTATAGGAAATCACATTTTCATCATCTTCTCTGAAACTACTGAGCCAATGTGAACCAGACTTGGCAGGCATGGTCTATGAGAAGTTCTCTACCACTGTTACTCATTTTATTCCTGTTGGATGAAAAACATGTCCGCCAGAAGCATTCTTTGATTCTGATTGGTCAATTTTCAAAACTCTTCTCCTCTGAAACCACAGGGACAAATGTTTTGAAACTTTGCATGGTTGATGACTGGGACACCCTCTACTAACGTTCCTCATTTAATGTTGATCATGTTGCAAACATGGCCACAATTGCAGTTTATAGTTACTCTAGAAAAACCCTATGGGAAATCTCATTTTCATCTTCTCTCTGGAATTACTGAGCCGACGTGAACCAAACCTTGGCAAGAATGGGGTCTATAGGAGGCCCTCCACAAACGATCCTCTTTTTGTTCCCTTTGGTTGGGAGACATTCTATGATTCTGTTTGATGGATTCAAATGTTTTGAAACTTCACGTGATTGAGGACTGGGACACCTTCTACCAATGATCCTTATGTAATGTTGCAAACATGGTCACAATTGCAGCTCATAGTTACCATGAAAAGCCTATGGGAAATCACATTTTTAGCTCAACTTGACAAAGTCAAGCTGAGCTATTGCCATCACTTCTCGTCCGTCGGCGTACGTACGTTAGTATGTTAGTACGTTAGTACGTACGTCCACAATTTCCTTTGGCACACCTCACAGGTCGCATTTATGATCAGATTACTTTGAAACTTCTTATGCTTGTTTGGGGTGACCTCTAGATGGGAGCTATCGATTTTCTTCAATTTCCGGCAAAAAATGTTGCCGCGGCCAACGTTCTTAGAACTTAGTTTAGTCAAACCACAATATTTCCCTTTGGCACACCCTACAGGGCACATTTATGATTTTATTGCTTTGAAACCTGATACGCTTATTTAGGGTGACCTCTAGATGGGAGCTATCGATTTTCTTCAATTTCCGGCAAAAAATGTTGCCACGGCCAATGTTCGTAGAACTTAGTTTAGTCAGACCTCAATATTTCCCTTTGGCACACCCTACAGGGTACATTTACGGTCAGATTGCTTTGAAACCTGGTATGCTTGTTTGGGGAGACCTCTAGATGGGAGTTATCGATTTTCTTCAATTTCTGTCAAAAAATGTTGCCGCGGCCAACGTTCTTAGAACTTAGTTTAGTCAGAAGACTCAATATTTCCCTTTGGCACACCCTACAGGGTACATTTATGATCGGATTGCTTTGAAACCTGGCATGCTAGTTTGGGGTGACCTCTAGATGGGAGCTATCGCTTTTCTTCAATTTCTGTCAAAAAATGTTGCCGCGGCCAACGTTCTTAGAACTTAGTTTAGTCAAACCACAATATTTCCGTTTGGCACACCCTACAGGACACATTTATGATTTGATTGCTTTGAAACCTGGTATGCTTATTTAGGGTGACCTCTAGATGGGAGCTATCGATTTTCTTCAATTTCTGGCTAAAAATGTTGCCACGGCCAACGTTTGTAGAACTTAGTTCAGTCAGACCTCAATATTTCCCTTTGGCACACCCTACAGGGCCCATTTATGATCAGATTGCTTTGAAACCTGGTATGCTTGTTTGGGGAGACCTCTAGATGGAGCTATCGATTTTCTTCAATTTCTGTCAAAAAATGTTGCCGTGGCCGACGTTCTTAGAACTTAGTTTAGTTAGAAGACTCAATATTTCCCTTTGGCACACCCTACAGGGTACATTTATGATCGGATTGCTTTGAAACCTGGCATGCTTGTTTGGGGTGACATCTAGATGGGAGCTGTCGATTTTCTTCAATTTCCATCAAAAAATGTTGCCGCGGCCAACGTTTTTAGAACTCAGTTTAGTCAGACCACAATATTTCCCTTTGGCACACCCTACAGAGCACATTTATAATTTGATTGCTTTGAAACCTGGTATGCTTGTTTGGGGAGACCTCTAGATGGGACCTATCATTTTTCTTCAATTTCCATCAAAAAATGTTGCCGCGGCCAACGTTCTTAGAACTTGGTTTAGTCAGAAGACTCGATATTTCCCTTTGGCACACCCTACAGGGTACATTTATGATCGGATTGCTTTGAAACCTAGCATGCTTGTTTGGGGTGACCTCTGGATGGGAGCTATCGATTTTCTTCAATTTCTGTTGAAAAATGTTGCCGCGGCCAACATTCTTAGAACTTAGTTTAGCCAGACCACAATATTTCCCTTTGGCTCACCCTACAGGGCTCATTTATGATTAGATTGCTTTGAAACCTGGTATGCTTATTTACGGTGACCTCTAGATGGGAGCTATCGATTTTCTTCGGTTTCTGTCAAAAAATGTTGCCACTGGCAAAAAAACTGACATTGGTCCCAATGATCTTCAATTTTGCCATTTCATTTATAACTTACCAAGTTCAAGTTTGTCAAGTTGAGCTACAGTGTCATTGACACTTTCATTATAATTAATGTAATTCCAGGTGAGCGATTACAGGCTCTTTAGAGCCTCTAGTTCCATTGTGTGATTTTATGCACAAAAATATACAACATGGGTGGGTGAGGTAAAATGAGTTTTGAAGGATTTTGAATGATTTATGCAAAAAATTGAAATTGGCACTTATGGTGGAAAGGTGGGGTGTGTTGGGTTCATGTTAATAATCATTTTTGATTGTGTCCATATGGACACAGCCCCATCCCTTGACTTGAAACCCATAGGGGCTATGCCTATAGTGGCTTTCAGCACTTCAATAAAGCCATGTTTGTTGCATCTGCAGACACTCCCACCCCACCCAGTCAATCAGAATCTTGTGTCCGATTGAGGATCGATATCAGCCTCATGTTTTTCAACAAATTATAAAGCCAGCTCCCTGGAATTAATCAGGTTTCTTTTACCTCTGTCACCATGTTCTCACAGTACAATTCTATAATCGTTTGATAACCATCTCTGCAACTCCATTTTTTAAGCGTGGCAGTTGAACTTTGTCTGGTTTTCCTCATGTTTTACAGATCAGCAGCAAAGAATAATGACATTTTATTGGTTTAGTAATTGACCGTCACAACAGTCAGAGGTGCTATTTGGAAGGTCAGAGGTGCTATTTGGAAGGGTTTAGGCATGCTCATTTCTGTGCTTCTAATGACTCATTGAGGCAGGCAGTGGGTCCACAGGCCTGATCACACACCTCAGAATCTAAAGACTGCTTCTTTTGTCATAATGAAACTTCTTTCCCAAGGGACCATAGAAAGAAAGTGCTTGGCGGTGGGCAAAATTTGACGAGAATGCTCGTTTTGTTCTATACTATATGAAGCCTTTAACTTTAGGTACCTGCAGCTCAGAATAAAGCCCAAATATGAACGGCTAGTCGTTTAGAGTCATTTTTGAAATTTTGGACACTGCTTGGTTACTGTGGTAAACAAGTTGTGTTTCACTAGCAAAATAGGACCCAGTGCCAATGCATGGGATGCAAGTCCTCTAGAGTGGGCTGCTTGATGAAAATGACTGATTGAACTTGACTTTATACTTTTGTTGGAGTCGGATACAGCCATAGATAATGAAAGTAGAACTGAAATGGTTAAGGGATTTTCTAGATCCATTAATCACATGGATTAACCTTGGTTAACCAATTAATCACTTGTCCAAATAGGTATCTGAATAATTGCCATACCGTTGATGATTTACAGCATGAACCCTTTACCCAATGCAACAAACAAAACTAACTAGGCCTATGTACAAAAATCTCCATTCAAACTTATTAGTTCACCTGGCCTAAAAAGCCATGTGAGCTTTTCACATCACTTGGTGTCCGTCGTCTTCTGGCGTCCATAAACTTTTCACTTTTTCATCTTCTTCTCTGTAACCGCTGAGCCGGTTTGAACCAAACTTGGCAGGAATAGTCTATGGGAGGTCCTCTACAAACGATCCTCATTTTGTTCCTCATCGGATGGAAAACATGGCTTCCAGAGGCATTCTTTGATTCTGGTTGGTGGATTTTCAAAAATCTTCTCTGAAACTGCCAGGCCAAATGTTTTGAAACTTCACATAAATGATGACTGGGATCCCCTCTACCAACGATCCTCATTTAATGTTGATTGAGTCACAAACATAAAAGTACTGTGCCAATTGCAACTTACAGTTACTATAGAACACCTATCGGAAATCACATTTTCATCTTCTTCTCTGGAACTACTGAGCCGACGTGAACCAAACTTGGCAGGAATGGTCTATGAGAGGTCCTCTGCAAACAATCCTCATTTTTGTTCCCGTGGATTGAAAAACATGGCCGCCAGAGGCATTCTTTGGTTCTGGTTGGTGGATTTTGAAAAATCTTCTTCTCTGAAACTGCCAGGCCAAATGTTTTGATACTTCACATAAATGATGACTGGGACCCCCTCTACCAACAATCCTCATTTAATGTTGATCGGAATGTAAACATGGCCGCAATTGCAGCTTATAGTTACTATAGAAACCCTATGGGAAATCACATTTTCAACTTCTCTGGAACTACTGAGCTGACGTGAACCAAACTTCACAGGAATGGTCTTTTGGAGGCCCTCTACAAACGATCCTCTTTTTTGTTCCCGTTGGTTGGAAAATATGGCCACCAGAGACATTCTGTGATCCTGATCTTCTCCTCTGAAACTACAAAGTCAAATGTTTTGAAACTTCACATGATTGAGGACTTGGACACCTTCTACCAATGATCCTCATGTAATGTTGATGTAATGTTGCAAACATGGCCACAATTGCAGCTCATAGTTACCATGGAAAGCCTATGGGAAATCACAATTTTATATGTAGTTCCAGGTGAGCGGTTACAGGCTGTTTAGAGCCTCTAGTTATTGTTTTCATTTTTGTCTCAAAAACATAGCTTATGACCCCTCATTGGAACGAGCTTGTTGAGCTCGTTCCAATGAGGGGTCATAAGCTATGTTTTTTAGACAAAACTTGAAAATTTTTAGTAATTCATGAATTTATTCTGCAGGTATCGTCTGCTACCCGCAATGGGTAAAGGGTTAAGAATGACCATTTCCAGCTACTGATACAGTTTGATGATCATGCAAGTAAACATGTATGTCAGCAAGTAACTTGCATGCTTTACTCTGTCTCATATAATTGATGTGAGTCAGTGTGACAGTGTTTGCCTGTTTTGGAGCAAATTTGTTCCTTTGTTAACCCATATAATACAGTAGTTCAAAAGTAATGGTTAATCGATCAATTACTTTTTGGATCGATCAAGATGTTGATCATTGATTAATCGATTAATCGGTTAACCATTTCAGATCTAAATGAAAGTGACTATAAATACAAATAAATATAAATAGTAGCATACACATTCATTATTTGCTTCCTGTGCTAACTTTACATGCGATACAAAGAGAGTGTTGGGGTTAGTATGTCAGTTCAGGATATCTGTCACTCTGCCTCAGATCTAGTGGTAGGTAGGAGGGGGCTATCGGGCCTACAAAATTGCCTGAAATATAGAAAGCAGATTTTATTTCTACAATTTGGTAGGTCTAAAAACATTGAAATTACTCTCATGTATAAACATTTCCAATTTAGTACAGGGGTTTTAATACTTTGATGTCCTAACAAGTAACAGCAGTGACATTACATAACTTTACGGCACATATTTTTTTCTCAGTATCTTTCTGTAGTCAGAGAGATGATACTGAAGGCTGCTACACACAGGAGGCAATGCAAGTGTTTTAGCACTTTGCAAGAAATGAATAGTTAACGAAATTTAAGTTTTCTTTTCAGAAAAATGTGATGCCTCTGATTTCAGCCATGATGTTGAATGGAGACAAGTGATTAAGCTGTGTCAGACATGTTAACCCTCCCAGAATGCCCGGGAAAATCCCAAAATTTCAGTGTAGTTCCCGGCCTCCCAGATGGGAATCAGTTTTGGACCAGAAATCCCGGAAAACAACAGTTGAATATTTCTTTCCCGTTGTAACTTATGTAAAATGTTTGGAGTCAAATCACATGCATTTCAAACTCTGGTAAAAACTCATGTCACAGTAAAATATGGATTTAAGTTAAATTTATTTAAGAAAAGGGTATTTTATAATATATATTTCAAATGTGTCCATGTTTATTTCTGTTTTTTTCTTCGTAATTGGAGATTCATGATCAATGTGCGAGTGTCAAAGTGAAAATAGGTGACTTACTTTCAAAAAATTGAAAACTCCACTTTCAATGCAGTTTTTTGGTAAATAAAATATATGAAAAGGAATTAAATAATATATATTTATTTATTCATAGAATAGCTTTAATCCTCATCCCTTTTCCAAATCAAAACATAAACAACACCTGTCATGACCTCAACTATTTAACACAGTTTAAAAATAGGTTAAAGTCGCTTAGGATGCCGAAATATTATGACTGCATATTTATACAAAATGGACTTTTTTTCTAACACTACATTTATTCCGTTGTGCTGACTCCAGAACTGTTAACTGTCGGCCGTCTGTACATAGAAAATTTCGAATGGAATTATAAAAAAAAAAAAAAAAAAAAAAATTCTACAATGATAAAAAGAAAAGTGTTGTGCAGGGCACAAGGTCCACACATGCAACAAGGATTTTGATAGAGATACTTTCCAAGTACTAATCTTCTTGCAGTAACTGAACATTAGGGCATCTTTTCCTGTTAACATTTCCAGACTTGGGAAATAATTAGCTTAGTAGACTTTGATAAAAGCAAACCACAGGTGGTGGTGCTCTGTGGGTGGGTGGGTGGGGGGTTTGAATGAAGAAGAGGATGGAAGGGGGATCAAATCAACAATTATTTTCTGATTTTTTAACATAGTATAAATGCATCAGCATAATTGACAACTAGATCTGGATATAACCTGGTGTTAATGGTGGTCCGTGAGCTGAAAATTCGCAAGTTTTTTCTTTTGTTTTGTCCCCGCACGAACTTTTCACTGAAATCCTTCCCATTTTCCTGAAAATCACCCTCGGGTTCCCTGAAAAATTATTCTGGAGGTTAATATGTCTGAGCTGAGTCCAATATACACTAGTATATAGAGAATAATGTGAACATTGAAACATTTATATAGAATAAACATATAGTGTTTTCAACTAAAAAATTTATTCTGCGAGTAGGATTAAGAATGAAACTGACACTCGGTTTCCTTCTTAATTCTACGAGTAGAATACATTTTTTACTTGAAAACACTATAAATTTATTTCGTTTATCCCATAAATCTTTCACAGGGCACCATAAAGGACATAACACTATTAGCACCCACAATAGTTTTTTTTACAAAATTAAATAAAATTCTCCAGAACTACCAATCAGAATCTTTTGATACTTGGTACACAACATCCATAGAGGGGTCAGATACAGTTTGTTCCAAACAAGACCCTGGTATGCATATTTGGACTCCTAACAATCTTGTTCCAATGAGGGAGGGCGGGGGTGGGGGGCTGGACTCACATGATACAGTTTTGTTGAAAGATTTGGAAACATTTTAAAAAACAATGATTATGATATCAGGTAAAGGGTTAAAGATAACTGTAAACAATATAATTTAACTGTAAATTTAACAACTCAATGACCTGAAGACTCTAACACTCACTTTCAAAATGTACTCACTTATGGAGACCTGTTGAATTTCAATAGTGCATTTTGAAGCCACTTTCCCATGGTCAAACAATGAGATTTTCTTGACTTTGAATTCATTCAAGTGCTTGAAGTGATCAACTCAATACCCTTTTGTGTAATTATGAACTTTTAATCCTTTGTGTGGGAACTGTTAACAATTACTTTGGTAACCTCTGACTTTTTGTTAAAACTGATATGCTGAACATTCAGCATCTGTTTGTATCTAGTAGGTCATTTCAGGTCAATGAACAAATATGTCCTCAGACTGACCAGAACAGCAATTAGTCTGCTGGCCTACATTTAATGTGATTTTTTGGTGTGTCAAAAGAATGTTTCTTAATTGATTAAAATTGAATATTCAAGTAACCTTTAAAGATCAAGAAGAAACATAAAAAAAACCTGTTCTCAACCTTATATCCTATAAGATGAAAATTTCCATCACATCAATTTTTAGCTCACCTGACTTTCAGTCAGGGGAGCTATAGTGATCCCTCACCGTTTGTCATCCGTCGTCTGGTGTCCGTGAACATGGTTTTGCGTCTTCTCCTCCCAAACCGCTGAACCAGTTTAATTGATATTTGAGATAATAGTTTGTTATGACATCGCATTTTGATTTTGTTCAAATGAAGTTGCCTTGCCCCTTGGTAGGGCCACGCCCAAAAAGTGTGTTTAAATCTTAAAAAATCTTCTCATGAACCAGCAGTAGCAGAGACTTGATATTTGGTGTGCAGCTTCCTTTTGAGGTGTAGACTCAGATTTGTTCAAGAGAAGTTCGAGGAGCTATATTTGCATTTGTTGTGGGAGGGGCAAGAATTTTCGCTCCGCCCAAAATTTATATTTTCCAAACCAAGAGGCAGACTTGAACCAAATTTAATATGAGGGCTTATTGGGTCATAACTACTTAATTTATGCAAAAAATATTTTTCCCGTTGCCCCATGGGAACCTCATGAGCTAAAAATAGAAAAAAAATTAAAACGCCCATATCTCAAAAGCTGCACGGCACTGAGAATTCTTATTTGGTGTGAAGCTTCCTTAGGACCAACAGAATGGAATGGTCCAAAAAAATTGGTATCGGTTTCATCATGGGGTACTTTTTTGGGGACTTTGAAAAAGTGCTGAGTCAGCATTTTTTAACACTTATGGGTAATGGGGAAAACATTTAAGACTACTTTTCGCTCAAACCACTGCTCCAAAACCCTTTCAAATTTCAGATTGTTTCACATGTTTATTCAAATCATATCCCTGGGTCCATATTTGGGCTCTCTATGGGAGCCCAAATGTTTAAATTAGTGCAGTATGAGGAATATTCTTTAAAAATCTTCTTCAGATCTACCAATCAGAGTCTTTTGATATTTGGTATGCAGCATGCTTGGGGGGGGGGGGGGGGGAGGGGGAGATTCAAGTTTGTTCAAGCCAAGTCCCTGGGTTCATATTTGGGCTCACTGTGGGAGCCTGAATTATAACTTAGTTCAAAATGAGGAATTTTCTTTAAAAATCTTCTTCTTCAGATCCAGCAGTCGGAATGTTCAGATATTTGGTATGCAGCATCTTTAGGGGGGTGAGATTCAAGTTTGTTCAAGCCATGTCCCTAGGTTCATATTTGGTCTCACTGTGGGAGCTCGAATTGTAACTTAGTTCAAAATGAGGAATTTTCTTTAAAAATCTTCTTCAGAGCCAGCAGTCGGAATGTTTTGATATTTGGTATGCTGCATCCTTAGGGGGTGAGATTCAAGTTTGTTCAAGCCATGTCCCTAGGTCCATATTTGGATTCACTGTGGGAGCTTGAATTGTAACTTAGTTCAAAATGAGGAATTTTCTTTAAAAATCTTCTTCTTCAGATCCAGCAGTCGGAATGTTTTGATGTTTGGTGTGCAGCATCCTTAGGGGGGTGAGATTCAAGTTTGTTAAAGCCAAGTCCCTAGGTTCATATATGGGCTCCCTGTGGAATCCCGAATTATAACTTAGTTCAATATGAGGAATATTCTTTAAAAATCTTTTTTTTTTTTAGATCCACTGGTCAGAATCTTTGGATATTTGGTATGAGCTTTTCTTAGGAGGAGCAGATGCAACTTGTTGAAATCAGTTCTCTGGGTTGATATTTCGGCTACCATGTCTGGTGAGCGCCCTCAGGCCCCCTGGGGCCTCTTGTTTAATTACATGATAGAATATCTGTGGTGCCGACAGGTGATTAAATGACAAAGAAAATAACTTTATAACCCTTAAGCTTTCATCCTTTGCTTTATTCTATTTCTTTCACTCATTTATAAATTCCCAAAATAAAACCAGAAAAGGAAGATTTTAACTGGTATTATATCATTAGCTACTTTTATCGTCTTTTGTGGCAAACTTCAGATGCAATACACAATTATTAGCCCACTTTTTAGCTCACCTGAGCGAAGCTCAAGAGGAGCTTTACTGATCACTTTCCATCCGTCGTCGTCCGTCCGGCGTAAACTTTACATTATCGACTTCTCACAAACTACTCAACCAAATTGAACCAAATCTGGTGTGCATGTTCCCTATCCTTTGTCAATTTAAATTTGTTCAAATCAAGTTGACCCGCCACTTGGTAGGGCCACGCCCAAAAAGTGAGCTTAAATCTTAAAAAATCTTCTCATGAACCAGCAGTAGCAGAGACTTGATATTAGGTGTGCAGCTTCCTTTTGGGATGTAGACTCAGATTTGTTCAAGAGAAGTTCTAGGGGCTATATTTACCATCGTTATGGGAGGGGCAAGAATTTTTGCCACGCCCAAATTCTCTATTTTCCAAACCGAGAGGCTGATTTGAACCAAATTTGATGTGAGATTTTATTGGGACATAAGTAGTTGATGCCAAAAAAAAATTTCCCACCGCCCCATGGGAACCACAGGAGCTAAAAATAGAAAAAATTTAAAACACTCATATCTCCAAAACTGCACGGCACTGAGAATTTTTATTTAGTGTGAAGCTTCCTTAGGACCAACAGAATGGAATGGTAAAAAAAAATTGCTATCGGTTTTATCATGGGGCACTTTTTGGGACTTTGAAAAAGTGCTGAGTCAGCATTTGTTTAACACTGTGGGTAATTGGAAAAACATATAACACTACTTTTCTCCCAAACCACTGCTCCAAAAGCTTTCAGATTTCACATATGACATCTCTGGAAGATTGTTTCACAGGTTTATGGAAATCAATTCCCTGGTTCCATATTTGGGCTCTCTATGGGCCCAGGGAATTGATTTTGGACCCAAATCCGGGAATTAGTTTTTAGCTTAACTTGACATAGTCAAGATAAGCTATTGCCATCACGCGTGCGGAAGTCTGTTAGTCTGTGAGTCTGTTAGTCTGTGAGTCTGTGACGTCTGTTCACATTTTCCTTTAGCACGGGCTACACCCCGCAGTTCTTGTCTGATCGTCATGAAATTTCATATGCAGGTTTGGGGTCATGTCTAGATGAGAACGTCCCCTTTTGGTCGCGATCGGGCAACTGGTATGGCTGCCCGAGCCCAAAACCCGAAAACCATTAGCACAGTCTACAGGTCGTATTTATGAAGGGATTTCATTGTAACTTGGTAGGATGCCTCTGTATAATGCCTAGATGAGAACGTCCCCTTTTGGGCATGATCTATCACCCGTGATGGCTGCCCAAGCCCGAAACCCAAAAACTTTTAGCACAGTCTGCAGGACATGTTTAATGTGGAGGGATTTCATTGTAACTTGGTAGGATGACTCCTTATGATGTCTAGATGAGAATGTCCCCATTTGGGCATGATCTGCCAACCGTGATGACTGCCCGAGCCCAAAACCCGAAAACCTTTAACACAGTCTTCAGGTCATATTTATTGAGGAATTTCATTGTAACTTGGTGGGTTGACTTCATGCAATGTCTAGATGAGAAAGTCCCCTTTTGGACGTGATTGGGCAACTTTGATGGCTAAAGGTGCCCGAAGCCCGAAAACCTTTAGCACAGTCTACAGGTCATATTTATGAAGGGATTTCATTGTAACTTGGTAGAATGACTCCAAATAATGTCTAGATGAGAACGTCCCATTTTGGTTGTGATCATTCAGCCTTGATGGGTGCCCGAGCCCAAAAACCTTTAGCATAGGCAAAAGGTTATATTTATAGAAGGATTTCATTGTAACCTGTTAGGTTGACTCCATATAATGCCTAGATGATGACATCCCCTTTTGGTCGTGATTGGTCAACTGTGATGGCTACTGGTACCCAAAGCCCGAAAACCTTGAGCACAGTCTACAGGTCATATTTATGAAGGGATTTCATTGTAACTTGGTAGGTTGACTTCATATAATGTATAGATGATAACGTCCCCTTTTGGACACGATTGGGCAACTGTGACGGCTTCAGGGGCCCAAAGCCCGAAAACCTTTAGAACAGTCTACAGGTCATAATTATGAAGGGATTTCATTGTAGCTTGGTAGGATGACTCCAAATAGTGTCCAGATGAGAATATCCCCTTTTGGTCACGATCATTCAGCCTTGATGGCTGCTCAAGCCCAAAAACCTTTAGCATGTCTGTAAGTCGTATTTATGGAAGGATTTCATTGTAACTTGTTAGGTTGACTCCATATAATGCCTAGATGATGACATCCCCTTTTGGTCGTTGTTGGTCAACTGTGATGGCTACAGGTGCCTGAAGCCCGAAAATCTTGTACACAGTCTACAGGTCATATTTATGAAGGGATTTCATTGTAACTTCATAGGATCACTCCAGATGATGTCCAGATGAGAATGTCCCCTTTTGGTTGTGATCATTCAACCATGATGGCTGCCCAAGCCTAAAGCCCGAAAACCTTTAGCAGAGTCTTCAGATCATATTTATGAAGGGATTTCATTGTAACTTGGTAGGTTGCCTTCATGTAATGTCTACATGAGAACAGCCCCTTTTGGACACCATTAGGCAACTGTGTTGGCTACAGGGGCCCAAAGCCTGAAAATCTTTAGCACAGTCTACTAGTGATATTTATGAAGGGATTTCATTGTACCTTGGTATGATGACTCTAAATAATGTCTAGATGAGAACGTCCCCTTTTGGTCGCGATCATTCAGCCTTGATGGCTGCCCAAACTCAAAACCCCCAAACCTTTAGCATAGTCTATTGGTCATATTTATGGAAGGACTTCATTGTAACCTGTAAGTTTGACTCCATATAATGCCTAGATGAAGACATCCCCTTTTGGTCGTGATTGGTCAACTGTGACGGCTTCAGGGGCCTGAAGCCCCAAAAACCTTGAGCACAGTCTACAGGTCATATTTATGAAGGGCTTTCATTGTAACTTTGTACGATCACTCCAGATGATGCCCAGATGAGAATGTCCCCTTTTGGCTGTGATCATTCAACCATGATGGCTGCCAGAGCCCAAAGCCCAAAAATCTTTAGCACAGTCTACAGGTCATATTTATTAAGGGATTTCATTGTAACTTGGTAGTTTGAATTCATATAATGTCTAGATGAGAACGTCCCCTTTGGACGCAATTGGGAAACTGACGGCTACAGGGGCCCGAAGCCCGAAGCCCGAAAACCTTTAGCACAGTCTACAGGCCATATTTATGAAGGGATTTTAATGTAACTTGATAGGATGACTCGTTTTGGAATAATTTCACTGTAACTTGATAACTTTTGTTGATATACGTTAACTGTGAGGGCCACATACATTAACTGTGAGGTCATATTAACCCACCCCTCAGCTCTTTAGTACAGTGTACACCTCATATTATTTTTATCATAAACATAGCATACAGGGAACAGAAATGAACATATTCCCAATTATCACAATTCTTGTCTTATTTCATAATCCTTTCATAAACATTGAACATTATCCTTTTCATCAAACACAACACACAAGTTAAGCTACAGTGTCATTGACACTTTCATTTGTTTTTTTATGCGTTTTGGTCAATTTTAAGCAAAAAAAAAAATTATCTTTTTAACCCTGAAAATTGGGGTCCGGGTGGGATTTCAGAAAGTGTAGGACCAAAATCCAGAATTTTTTTTTTTGTTTTTTCATGCGTTTTGGTCAATTTTAAGACAAAAAAATTTTTTTTTTTACACTGAAAATTTGGGGGCCGGGTGGGACTTAGTTTTGGGGTTTTTAGCTCATCTTGACAAAGTCAAGCTGAGCTAATCTCATCGCTTCCCATCCGTCGTCCGTCAACACCATGTTTTGGTCTTCTCCTCCAAAGCCACTGGGCCAATTCAAGTGAAAGTTTGTGTGAGTGATGGTCCCAAAGAGGCATTTCATTTTTGTTCAACTCAGCATGCCCAGCCCCATAGGGAGGGATTGGGGGAAAATGCACCAAAATATTTTAAAAATCTTCTTCTCAAGAACCAGTGTGTACAATGACTTGATATTTGCTATGGAGCTTCCATATGAGGTGTAGAATCAAGTTTGTTCAAACGAAGTTCGTGAAATAATATTTGGCTTTGTAATAGGAGGGGTAAGATTTTTGGCCCCGCCCAAAATTTCTATTTTCTGAACCGATGGTCCGGTATGAACCAAATTTGGTTTGTGGTATTATTGGGTCATAAGTACATGACCCATGCAAAAAAAAAAAATTCCCGCATCCCCATGGGAACCCTGGGAGCTAAAAATAGAAATATTTTCAAACGCCCATATTTCCCAAACCCCATGGAACAGAGAGCTTTTATTTGGTATGAAGTATCCTTATGACCAGTAGAATTGAATGGTAAACAAAAATTGCCATCGGTTATGTTAGGGTGTTCTGTAATGGGCATCGAAAAAATGCTGAGTCAGCATATTTGCAAAAATTTAAAAAAATCTTTTCTCCAGAACCAATCATCAGAATCTTTTGATATTTGGTATACAGCATTCATAGGGGGGGGGGGCTGATAAAAGTTTGTTGAAATGAAGCTCATTGGTTCATATTTGGGCTCTCTACCGGAGCCCGAAGTTTTAACATAGGGTAATATGGGGAATATTCTTTAAAAATCTTCTTCTTCAGAACCACCAGTCAGAATCTTTTAATATTTGGTATACATCATTGTTATGAGGGTCAGATTCTAGATTGTTCAAACCAAGTCCCTAGGTTAATATTTGGGCTTCCTACGGAAGCCCAAATTTTATCTTTGTTCAATATGGAAGGTAATTTAAAAAAATCTTCTTCTTCACATCCATCAGTCAGAATGCTTTGATATTTGGTATGCAACATCTCTATGGGGGTCAGATTCAAGTTTGTTCAAATCAGATCCCTAGGTATATATTTGGGCTCACTATGGTAGCCCAAATTTTTTCTTAGTGCAATATGAGAAAATTTCTTTAAAAATCTTCTTCTTCAGATCCACCAGTCGGAATGCTTTTATATTTGGTATACAACATCTCTAGGGGAGTCAGATTCCAGGTTGTTCAATTCGAGTGCCTAGGTTAATATTTGGGCTCCATATGGGAACATGAAATTTAACTTAGTACAATATGAGGGAATTTCTTCAAAAATCTTCTTCTTCAGATTCACTTGTCAGAATGCTTTCACATTTGGTATACAACATCTCTAGGGGGGGTCAGATTCAAATTTGTTCAAATCGGATCAATAGGTCAATATTTGGGCTCGCTATGGTAGCCCAAATTTGAACTTAGTGCAATTCGGAGAAATTTCTTTACAATTTCTCTTCTTCAGATCCAACAGTCAGAATGCTTTCATATTCGGTACACAACATCTCTAGGGAAGTCAGATTTAACTGTGTTCAAATCAAGAGCCTGGGTTAATATTTGGGCTCTCTATGGGAGCCGGAATTGGCCATTTTGCTGAAGAATTAAAAATTTTGTATTCAGTACCTTCTAGAGGTACTAAGATTAATCCACATAGGTTGTATCAAGGGGCTTCATAAGGGAGCTCTACATTTACTTATGATCAACTGAAGAAAAGGCATGATGCCCAGATTATTTTTGTCACTCCTGAGGGTCTCAAGGATTGACAGTGTAGCCTATGGAGATGGCTTGCTTAATGTAGACTCATTCTTGGACTCTGTTTAAATTGTGTTCTGTACAAGATGAGCGCTTCAGGCCCCGTGGGGCCTCTTGTTTATAAGTTTTGGTCAATTTTAAGACAAAAAAAAATTATTTTTTTTTGCACTGAAAATTTGAGGTCGTCGAGCTCGTTCCAGTGAGGGGTCATAACCTTTGTTTAGAAAGTTTGGGACCAAAATCCAAAAATTTTTGTTTTGTTTTTTTTATGTGTTTCGGTCAATTTTAAGACAAAGAAAAATTTATTTTTTTTTTTACACTGAAAATTTGAGGGCCGGGTGGGACTTAGTTTTGGGTTTTTTTATGAGTTTTGGTCAATTTTATGACAAAAAAAAAAATTTTTTTTTGCACTGAAAATTTGGGGGCGTCGAGCTCGTTCCAATGAGGGGTCATAACCTTTTGTTTAGAAAGTTTTGGACCAAAATCTAAAAATTTTTGTTTTGTTTTTTTATGTGTTTCGGTCAATTTTAAGACCAAAAATTTTCATTTTTTTTTACACTGAAAATTTGAGGGCCGGGTGGGACAAAAATAAAAAAAAATCTGTTTTTTATGCGTTTATCTCAATTTTGGGACATAAAAGTGCAGGAACTGAAAATAGAAGGAAAATCCTGTGTATTGTGTGGGCTCTAGTGCTTCATCTAGTTGGTATATGCTTTGCTTTGGAGGGGCGTATGCAGCTTATTCAAATCAAGTCCCTGGTTTTTTTATATTTAGACTACCATGTCAGGTGAGCACCCTCATCCTCCTGGGGCCTCTTGTTAGCTCACCTGACTTTCAGTCAGGAGAGCTATAGTGATCACTCACCGTCCGTCGTCCGTGAACATGGTGTTTGCGTCTTCTCCTCCCAAACCGCTGAACCAATTTAATTGATATTTGAGATAATAGTTTGTTATGACATCGCAATTTGATTTTGTTCAAATCAAGTTGCCTTGCCTGTGGGTAGGGCCACACCCAAAAAGTGTGCTGAAATCTTAAAAAATCTTCTTCTCATGAACCAGCAGTAGCAGAGACTTGATATTTGGTGTGCAGCTTCCTTTTGAGGTGTAGACTCAGATTTGTTCAAGAGAAGTTTGTGGGGCTATTCTTGGCGTCGTTATGGGAGGGGCAAAATTTTTATTTTCCAAACCGAGAGGCTGATTTGAACCAAATTTTATGTGAGGGCTTATTGGGTCATAAGTACCTAATTTATGCTGATTTTTTTTTTCCCGTGGCCCCATGGGAACCGCAGGAGCTAAAAATAGAAAAAAATTAAAACGCCCTTATCTCCAAAACTGCACGGCACCGAGAATTTTTATTTGGTGTGAAGCTTCCTTAGGACCAACAGAAAGAATTGGTAAAAAAAAATTGCCATCGGTTTTATCATAAGGTACAGTTTCGGAACTTTGAAAAAGTGCTGAGTCAGCACTTTTTAACACTGTAGGCATTTTAACACTGTAGGCAATGGGAAAAACATTAAAAAATCTTCTTCTCCAGATCCATCAGGCAGAATCTTTTGATATTTGGTATGCAACATTGTAGGGTGGATCTGATTCAAGTTTGTTCAAATCGGCCCCCTGGGTTCATATTTGGGCTCAGTATAGGAGCCCGATTTCGAACTTAGTGCATTTCAGACAAATTTCTTAAAAAATCTTCTTCTCCAGATCCAGCAGGCAGAATCTTTTGATATTTGGTATGCAACATTGTAGGGTGGATCTGATTCAAGTTTGTTCAAATCGGCCCCCTGGGTTTATATTTGGGCTCAGTATAGGAGCCCAAATTTGAACTTACTGCATTTCAGGCAAATTTCTTTGAAAATCTTCTTCTCCACATCCAGCAGGCAGAATCTTTTGATATTTGGTATGCAACATTGTGGGGTGGATTTGATTCAAGTTTGTTCAAATCGGCCCCTTGGGTTTATATTTGGGCTCAGTATAGGAGCCCAAATTTGAACTTAATGCATTTCAGGCAAATTTCTTTGAAAATCTTCTTCTCAAGATCCAGCAGGCAGAATCTTTTGATATTGGGTATGCAACATTGTGGGGTGGATCTGATTCAAGTTTGTTCAAATCGGCTCCCTGGGTTTATATTTGGGCTCAGTATAGGAGCCCAAATTTGAACTTGGTGCCTTTCAGGCAAATTTCTTAAAAAATCTTCTTCTCCAGATCCAGCAGGCAGAATCTTTTGATATTTGGTATGCAACATTGTGGGGTGGATCTGATTCTATTTTGTTCAAATCGGCTCCCTAGATTCATATTTGGGCTCACTATAGAAGCTTGAATTCGAACTTAGTGCATTTCGGGCAAATTTCTTCAAAAATCTTCTTCTCCAGATCCTGCAGGCAGAATCTTTTGATATTTGGTATGCAACATTGTGGGGTGGATCTGATTCCAATTTGTTCAAATCGGCCACCTGGATTCATATTTGGGCTCACTATAGAAGCCCAAATTCAAACTTAGTGCATTTCAGGCAAATTTCTTCAAAAATCTTTTCCAGATCCAGCAGGCAGAATCTTGTGATATTTGGTATGCAACATTGTGGGGTGGATCTGATTCAAGTTTGTTCAAATCGGCCCCCCTGGGTTTATATTTGGGCTCAGTATAGGAGCCCAAATTTGAACTTAGTGCATTTCAGGCAAATTTCTTTGAAAATCTTCTTCTCAAGATCCAGCAGGCAGAATCTTGTGATATTTGGTATGCAGCATCCTTAGGGGGGTGAGATGCAAGTTTGTTCAAGCCATGTCCCTAGGTCCATATTTGGGCTCACTGTGGGAGCTTGAATTGTAACTTTGTTCGAAATGAGGAATTTTCTTAAAAAATCTTCTTCTTCAGATCCAGCAGTCGGAATGGTTTGATATGTGGTAAGTAGCATCCTTGGGGTGGATGGGGGATTCAAGTGTGTTAAAGCCAAGTCCATGGGTCTATATTTGGGCTCCCTGTGGGAGCCCAAATTATAACGTAGTCAATATGAGGAATTTTTCTTTAAAAATCTTCTTCTTCAGACTCAGCAGTTGGAATGTTTTGATATTTGGCATGGAGCAACCTTAGGGGACTGAGATTCAAGTTTGTTCAAGCCAAGTCCCTTGGTTCATATTTGGGCTCACTATGGGAGCCTGAATGACAACTTAGTTCAAAATGAGGAATTTTCTTTAAAAATCTTCAGATCCAGCAGATGAATGCTTTTGATATTTTTTATGCAGCATCCTTAGGGGGGTAAGATTCAAGTTTGTTCAAGCCATGTCCCTAGGTCCATATTTGGGCTGATTGTGGGAGCTCGAATTGTAACTTGGTTCAAAATGAGGAATTTTCTTTAAAAATCTTCTTCTTCAGATCCAGCAGTCGGAATGTTTTGATAATTGGTGTGCAGAATCCTTAGGGGTGTGAGTTTCAGTTTTGTTAAAGCCAAGTCCCTGGGTTCATATATGGGCTCCCTGTGGGAGCCCGAATTATGACTTAGTTCAATATGAGGAATATTCTTTAAAAATCTTTTTTTAGATCCACTGGTCAGAATATTTGGATATTTGGTTTCAGCTTTTATTAGGAGGAGCAGATGCAACTTGTGGAAATCAATTCTCTGGGTTGATATTTAGGCTACCATGTCAGGTGAGCGCCCTCAGGCCCCCTGGGGCCTCTTGTTTTAATTCTGACAAATTTCTGGGCATGGGCAGAGTATTTTCATGGGCTGCCTGAGCAATTCCCAGGTAGACATTTGCTGGGCAGTTTGATTGGTTAGCCCCACCCGACTAAGTTGCTCTGGGATACCACTCAAGCTTAATGGCTCGCATGGTTTCCCTTTGCCACTTGCTCTTGTCCAGTAATTGTTAATCCATTCAAACATAAGTGTGGTTGTGTATATATCTTGACATTGTTTTTACATCATTGTTCCCTGCCTGTATTACAAGACACAATACATTGTGAAATGCAACAGCATATATAATTTACACCTTCTGGATACTGTATTTACAGAATTCAAGCAACTCTGGTTTCCACAGCCAACTCCGTGGTGCGAACCTCAGACCTTGTTATCGCAATTCATCACAGTAACATATATATTCCAAGACTATATCTTATACTAAGACCCTACACATAGCATAAAACCCACATTATGAAATAATCAAGGCAAGTTTTAACGATAACAAGTTTAGTAAATTAACACCTCAGGTACCTCATGTAATGTAGAAACACGGTTAAGTCATCAACAGCTGTGCATGTATATAAATTAGTTGTTAACATAAAATTAATTTGAAGACTTAAAGGTTAATCCTTTATCTAACAAATTGGCCACATCCGCCTGCATAATTTTCAAATTTAGCAGTTGAAAAAAATAGATTTTTCAAAAAGTTTCAATGAGGGGTCACATAATATGGTTTCATTGAAATTGTTTGAAAAAAATTAAACAATAATTAAAATAACAAGTTTTGATATCCTGTATGTTGGGTAAAGGGTTAAGCACTTGCATGAAATGAAGCCATTTAAACGAATCACCAGCACTTCTGAATGGAGACCAAATATGGGCTTCCAATTCGTCCCCGAGTTCCAATGTGTTCTATGTGCCAGTAGACACATAGAACACATTGGAACTCAGGTGACAAATTCTCCAGCAGTTAACATCTATAATTTTTTTGGAAACCTGATTTGCTCGAATTCAGTGAATTAAGTCTAAGGTGTAAATTATATATGTTGTTTCATTTCACATTTCTTTGTCTTGTAATACTGTTTTTGTCATATAATATAAGCATTTAATTTGATAGATCTTGTTTGACTGGGCCTGCAGCACCGACTATGATCTCTGTCAAACAAGATAAAATAGAATAAATGTCTAGTAAACAATTATAAGTTATTGCGATGAATTGACAGTAACATGGTCTGAGGTTTGTGGCTTAGAGTTTATATTCAACTGAGATGTTGACCATACACTCCAAGCTGTAACCTCAAACCATGTTACTGGTAATTCATCACAATAATGTTCATGTTCCAATAAGACCCTTTCCAAAGCCAAAAACTCACATCGGGAAATGAACAGGGCAAATTTTAATGATAACAAGTTCAGTAAATAAAACCCTCATGTACCACACGGCATCACTTGACAAATAATAAATCAGAGACTGAAATCTAAGAATAATTTGTTGATGATACAATGGTAACGTCTAACAGTAACACATGCTACAGGAGCCATAAACATAAAAAAAACCTTGTGAGATCTCGTCCAATCAGAGAGCAAGGATTTTAGTCTTATTGGAACATTAGAATACAGGAAAATTATCAAATGGCTGTAAATTGAATACGTCTATTAACTGAATATATTTCACTGGCAAAATGGCTGTTCAATTAACAGTGTGCCACTGTACTGACATATTTTGAGCTCAAACTATATTTGATATTGTCTGGTGTTGTGGAATAATATAATATCTATCTTTTTGTGTCTGATGAATTACTATTAGATAGAAAGTTTTAATTTAGGAGACTCGAGACGCCAAACATGATGTGCAAAAAATACTTAGGGAAATATAGAAGTGAACCATTAAGAAATATATACATATATTATTCTGAGTTAATAAATGTAATGTTTGAAATCGTAATATTCTGGATTCCTTAATGGCCCCACTAATTATATAATACAAGACAGAATTTTGATAATGGTGGATATTTTTTCATCTCCAAATAACTCTCGGGATTAATCAGTCTGGCTTTTGGATGATATATTGACTAGTCTATAATAACTGTTTTCTAACAACAATTATATCAGCTTAATTCTACATGAAAAATAGACATGTCAAAATATTGAACGTAATAAAATCTAATTATGCATAAATTCCTCCGTAATTACAGATAATTATATAAGATAACGGCATGCTTGTTGCATTAGATATATTTCATTATTATTATATTCTTTGAATGGGTTCCGAAATCTATAAATAACAATTATTCTGGGATTCTTTTTATGTTCATCTAGTTGGTGAACACTCATATGTATAATTGTTGATGATGTTTGTTTTTCTACAAAGTAGTATTTATAAATGTAAAGATAAAATTGTCCACTTTCAACCGAAGTCTTCTAATGTTGGTAATCAACTTTGCTATGGAACTTCTGTGGAGGATGTCATATTTCCTATCGGTGAAGTGGTAGAAGAGACCAGTTAATATTTTCAGCCTGCAGCCCCAAGTTATGGTTGAAATTATTTTTTGATCTTTTTCATCAATGTACACTATTTTTGTTCACCCTTTACCTAACATGAAAGGAAGATAACACTTGCAAACAAAATTCTTGAATAACTTTTTTTTTTCATTTTTGCATCTAAAACATAGCTTATGACCCCTCATTGGAATGGGCTTAGCGAGCTAATTCCAGTGAGGGTTCATACACTATGTTTTTGAGACAAAAAAATAATGAAAATTGGGTGATTTTTGTGAATAGTATCCCCACGGGAACCCCGTGAAGTGAAGCAGAGCCTGTTCACTGCAGTAAACAGGCTCTGTTTTACTGGTAAAATAGGACCGAGTCACCAATGCTTGGGAGGTGCAAACCCCTCTCTAAAATGGGCAACATGGCTTATTAACGCTCACCCCTGGTCTTGAGTTGACACTCATGTTGTGGTCATGATCAGCCTTTGTGCAAAAATATGTGGCCTTAAACACCAATAAATAAATAAATAATATTTTGTGAATAGTGGTGGCCAGTTTTGGCTGTTAGGTTAGGTAAAGGGTTAACACTGCACACTGCTGTCGAAATATGAAACTTCAACCTGAAATTTTTTTCTTGTAATGCAACTAGGAATAAACCAATGCAATCTTGTTTGACAGAGGTCATTGAGCTCTATCAAACAATATTGTATGTTCCTAGTTGCTGTGTCGGAAAATGTACCACTTGAAATTTTGAAAATGGTTATTTTTACATCATTGTGCAGAGGGGGTTTATTTATTTATTTATTTATTTTATTGGTGTTTAAGGTCACATACTTATGCACAATGGCTAATCATGACAGTGACAGTTTTACTGGTGGAGGAAGCCAGAGTACCTGGAGAGAACCACCGAGCATCAACGATCAACTGTCAGCTCCTCAACATTCTAACTCTGTTCAAGCACCGCTCAAGCAGGGTTACAGCGGTTGAAGACATGTGCACCATCAACGTGCAGTACGCCTTAGTACACCGCGTCATCGTGCCCCCCATGTAGGCAACCGAGATAAACTGCCTTGCCCAAGGACACAACCCAGGTCGTCCCGGACAGGGATCAAACTCGGACTCTAGCATAGGTGCAGGGGGGTAACTGGAAAGTTAATATAACTCACTAGGTGGAATATCAAACCTGACTGTGTGACTAGTCTGCATAACGAGCAATTTTTTTTCCAAAATTTGCACTGCATCAAAATAAAGTTGGAGTGTGAGCCAAAAATTTCCTCTTTTTTTGCTTCCCCCTTACCCTCTCTCTCTGCAACTTAGGTCATGTGGTGTAGAGTGATTGAAGTGTGGGTGTTTGTGTCTGAGCCAATAACTCCAAAACTATTTGAGCATTGCACAGGGCTTGTCACATTTTCTGGTTATAAAAACATTTCATTATTACTGGTTAACTAACCCTGTTCATTTTACAGCCTTAGTGTAACTCTCATCTACAGCAACTCATTACCCACTGTAATGGCCAAAGTCAACCAGTAATATTCTCAAAAGCATTTAAACTCAGCTTCTGACCCCTAGTTAGCTTTTGACCCCTAATTGGATTGGATTGTTGAAAGATTCTATTTTCAGTCAGCTTGTTTTATTAGTCCCCTACGGGAACCGTAAGGGGACTATAGGATTGCACTCTGTCTGTCTGTCTGTCTGTCTGTCTGTCTGTCTGTCTGTCTGTCTGTCTGTCTGTCTGTCTGTCTGTCTGTCTGTCTGTCTGTCTCTGTCTGTCTGTCTGTCTGTCTGTCTCTGTCTGTCTGTCTGTCTGTCTCTGTTTTTTATGTTACCACCTCTCCCTCCAACGTGCTTTAAGCTACACCTTTCATATTTGGTACATGGATAAATGGTTCTGAGGGGATGATGCACGCTCAAAATTTTTGTTTTCAAAATCCAAGATGGCGGAATGGCGGCCATTTTTGTTGTGTTTTTTCAGCTTTTTTTTCTCTATTTTCATGTTACCACCTCTCCCACCAACATGGTTCAAGCTACACCTTTCATATTTGGTACATGGATAAATGGTTCTGAGGGGATGATGCACGCTCAAAAGTTTTGTTTTCAAAATCCAAGATGGCGGAATGGCGGCCATTTTTGTTGTGTTTTTTCAGCTTTTTTTCTGTATTTTCATGTTACCACCCCTCCCACCAACATGGTTCAAGCTACACCTTTCATATTTGGTACATGGATAAATGGTTCTGAGGGGATGATGCACGCTCAAAATTTTTTTTCTCAAAATCTAAGATGGCGGAATGGTGGCCATTTTTGTTGTGTTTTTTAAGCTTTTTTTCTCTATTTTCATGTTACCACCACCCCTCCCACCAACATGGTTCATGCTACACTTTGCATATTTGGCACATGGATATAGGGTTGGGAGGGGATGATGCACGTTCCAATATTTTTTCTTCAAAATCCAAGATGGCGGCATGGCGGCCATTTTTGTTGTGTTTTTAAGCTTTTTTCTCTATTTTATGTTACCACCCCTCCCACCAACATGGTTCAAGCTGCACTTTTCATATATGGTACATGGATAAAGGGGTTGTGAGGGGATTATGCACGCTCAATATTTTTTTTTCAAAATCTAACATCTGTCTGTCTGTCCGTCTGTTTGTCTTTCTGTCTGTTTTTATGTTACCACCTCTCCCTCTAATATGCTTCAAGCTACACCTTTCATATTTGGTACATGGATAAATGGTTCTGAGGGGATGATGCACAGTCAATATTTATTTTTCAAAATCCAAGATGGCAGAATGGTGGCCATTTTTGTTGTGTTTTTTAAGCTTTTTTCTCTATTTTATGTTACCACCCCTCCCTTCAACATGGTTTCATATATGGTACATGGATAAAGGGTTGTGAGGGGATTATGCACGCTCAATATTTTTTTTTCAAAATCCAAGATGCTTATATACTCCAGGGACCAGCCGTGAGGGCGACTAGGGCGATTATGTCTCCCTTCTAAGCCCAAAGTCGCCTAGAAAAATAGTCGGGGCAATTACAAGTCGCCCTCTAAAAAATGGCCAAAATGAGAAAAGGCTGAACTGAGTGATGCCAGGTTTACATGAAAACGAGTATTTTCAAAAATCGAATGTGCTCGAGTGTGATAAATGGGCATTTTAATTCGTCAAATAAACGTCCATTTATTTGAAATTACACGACAATCAATTGTCCATTGTCGCTTTTGGCGGATTTTTTTATTTCTATTTTGTTGCGTTCCAGTCGGAGCTTCAAGTGTCGAAACGAAAATAGGTGACTTACGTGACTCAACAAAACAACCCAGTTTGAAAGTAGGTTACGTCGCTTAGGATGCCGCAAAATGTGTACACAACGGACGTATTTTATAACACATTATTTTCATTTCGATTTGCTGACGACTGTTAACTGTTGGGCTGTCTATTCCCAGCAAAACACGAATGGAATTGAAACACATGAAAAAAAGCTTTAGTGATGTCAAGAAAAGCTTTGTACAGGACACAAGCGTGCATGTGGACGATCTTGAAAAAGGGTCCTCCTAAACATCGGAATGACATGAAGACGCGGAATGACACCGGAATGCCATAAAAATGATGCGGAATGACATTTCTTTTACAAAATACTCGACCCCAGAATGTATTTTGTTTATTAACTAACAAAGTACCTCCCAAGCAACCTTCTTACATCTGGTCCTGTTCACACTTTCAGACTAAGGAAATTATTAGCTTAGTAGACTTTGTTGAAAGGCAACCACAGGAGGGTGATGGGGGATTGGCACGAAGAAGAGGTGAGGGGTCATGAAGGAGAAGGTAGCAGTGGGGGATTTTCAGTCAATAATTACATTGTGATTTTTTAACCTGGCACAGATGCATCATAGACAACTGGACCTGGATTATTTGTACGTTAATGGAGGACCACAAATTGAAAATATGAAGGGTGGCGGGGGTGGTACATGAATATTCTTAATTTTCCCCACTTGCCTATGAAGTCTCCCTACATGACTCTGCTGTCTCCCTATTTTTTCTGGAGGGAGACTTGAAGTCTCCCTAAAATTCCCCCCTCGGCTGGTCCCTGATATACTCTAGTGTCTTCTATGCCAAAAACACCTTATGTCACAAAAGTGCCGTAGGGGACTAATACCACCTCGGTGGTCAAACACTTGTTTGAAATCATGTGTACTAAGAGTGTACCAAATGTCTGAGCTTCCTGTCCCATCTTGCTCCTGCACAAAATTAGGGGATCCTTTTACCAGTCCATCATTTTGTTTCAGTAACAGTTCAAATCTAGTTAATCTTTGCCTAGTTCATCGCTATGAAGATTAAGTGTCTTTGTTCATTCATTTAGGAATAAACAAGGGGCTAAACTTGACTTCATACCTATGTTGCAGCCATGATGTAGCCCAAGATGAAAGTGACCTTAAACACCAATACATAAATAAATAAATTCACTAATTTGCAGCACACTATTTGTTTAGTATGTCAGGTTTTGTAGAAGTGGAGTTCAATTTTCGAGCATGAGGTGGAGTTAGAGTGATTGTTTGTCGTCGGATAATGTAAAATGGAAAGAGTTATTGCCATGGGAGAACTGCGATTATCATAGGTTCTGTCAGAAAGAGAAAAGTGATACTCTTCCTGTGTTGGTTTAACTTTAGTGAGACCAAAAGGTATGTGAATACTCCTAATTATCCCCTGCCCCCACCTCTGGCAACTGGATTGTGTCCTTGGGCAAGACACTTCACCCCCATTGCCCATGTGGGGGCAGGGTGGCATTGTATACTAAGGCGTACTCGACGTCGATGGTACACTTGTCTTCAACCAATGCTAGCCCTGCTTGGGTGGAGTTAGTATGTTGGTGAGCCTGACAATTGCTCGGTCTTGCTGTCCGGGTACTCCGGCTTCCTCCACCTGCAAAACTGTCCGACACAAGGTGACCCTGGCTGTGAAATGTGTCGTTGAACTCCAATAAATAAATTAATGAATAACACCCACCAAAATGAAGTGTGTGGGGGATATAGAAATGGGTTCCATCCGTCTGTTTGCTCATCCATTCATTTATCCATTTGTCCGTCCATCCGTCTGTTTGTCCATAACAACTTTGGACCTTCATATCTCATTGGATGTTTGATTTAAATGATCTTTGGTATGCTGATAGACCACCATGGGAAAAAGGATATTCACAAGTAACAGGTTTTGTCCATTTTTTTTCTTAAGTTATGGGCTTTTTTCTGCTTTTTTCAACTCCGAATTCCCCTTTTCAGTAAACTACCTTGGCGTGTGATACCAGTGGCATTGCACCTTGTTTATTATTGGAAAGAAATAGATTTGATCACAGGAATTGTTTCCATTCTGTCCTATCCCGAGTTTTATTCCGAGTTGCAGAGAATGTAGGTCAGTTGCAGTTGTGAAATAGGAATTCAGATAGTTTAACTCTTAACCCTCTGAATATTTTAAAAATATTTTTCTTCAAATTTATTTCTGGTTGCTGTGATGCAGCCATGACTAGATTTAATGAAAAATTCCTCTAAATTCAACCCAAGAAAGCATTGGTGAAAAAATCCATTCAATTCACAGGGGGTAAATTTGATAAAATGTGCCTAAATTATACAGATTTCAGTGGCAAGAAAAATTCTTCCCCGCGTAGGAATTTCGACCAGCAGCATGCAAGTGGTTTGGCTCTGTCTAATGAAACCTCCCAGAAATATGTAACTTGTATGATAACCATGTGAGGTATCAAATCAAGAGGCTTGATTTGCTGTTGAGGTATATGGTGTATTCATAGTATTTTCAGTTTCAATCCTGTAAGTTTTCCATCCTAACATATCGGTTCTGGATATGAATGCCTTGGTTTTATGATTGAGACAATTGATTGTCAGTCACACTTGGGGACTTTGAGGATGCAAATGTCCTTGGCACAGAAACCTACACTTGAAGTGGAAGTGGGCAGCATAGCGATAAACGATTGAAAAAACTTAACTTCATACCTATGTTGTGGCTCCCTGTGGGAACCCTGGGAAGTGAAGCCATGCTTGTTTACTGTTGTAAACAAGCACTGTTTTACTGGTAAAATAGGACCTAGTCACCAATGCTTGGGGTGGAAGTCCTCTAAAATGGGCAACACGGGTATAAACAATTTACTATACTTGACTTTATCTCGTATGTTGTGGTCACGATTAGCCATTGTGCAGAAATATGTGACCTTAAACTCCAATAAATGAATAAATACCTTTGTTGTGGTCATGATATAACCAAAGATGCTCAAAGTGATATGAACACCTAAAATAATGTAAAATATTATATAATATAATGATTACAAAATAATTTTCTGAAATAAATCTGATTGGATTGGATGTGGGCAAAGGGTCAAATTTCCTATTCATAGTTTTTATGGAACTGGCTGTGCCAAGGGTGAGGATTGCGTAAATTACTTAAGTTATATATGTACATCTAATGACAACCTTGTGTTTTGTTTCTGGTGGAAGTCTGTAATTAGATAGGTCTATCTGACTAAGTATTCATTAGTAATATGTTTTATTGCTAAATGTCAATACTTAAATACACCACCCTAGATGGATTACATACTTTTTATCAGGCTATACCAAAGTCATTCTGTATTTATGTAGTCTTTATCCATCTTCATTTGGTTTTTTTTTGACTTAGTTCATACAAATTATTACAACAGTCAATTCATTTGGGTCGTCAGATTCCCTCGAGTTGACGAGACCAGATCAGCTAGATCAAATGGAATCTTGTTTCATCTAGATGATGTCTCTTTAACGAGATGAAATATGGCAGCCCAGATGAACTGCATGCAGGCCTCAAATTTTGTATATTTTAGGTGGAATCTAATTGGGTTCCTGCAAATTTCTTTTATGGAAATCCACCAGAATCCAATTGTTTGAGAGGACTCAGTCTCAAATACACTGTGCTGACCATGGTTTGGCCCAGTGTGTCAAAAGTATGAATATTAACCACCTATTGGGGGGGGGGGGGGGGGGGGGGGAGGGAGTTTGTAAGAAATGAGTAATATATACTCCTTCCACCCTACAGCCCTGACATTCAGTACTGATAGTCGAGTTAAGTTTTAATTCCTCAAACTCTTCATACTCAATGATCATTTTACAAAATTAGTTAATATGTAACTCCTAACACTGCATTTTATCTTGTCAGATAGACTTTATCTTACCTCAAACCACTATTGGTGCAAGTTATTGTTGTTATATATATCAATGATAATAATTTTTCACTTGGCAGTTAAGTTTGCAATATTTCAAATATCTGCATGACATTTATTTTCATTATTGCTGGACTAATGTTGACAAATCTTCAGTGTTGGTGTCATGTGACAAAAAATCATATCACTGTTCAATTAGTTAGCTAGCCCTAATACCATATAGGGAATAGTAGCAGACACATTCTATTTGACACATGACTGCTAGGGCTGGGCGGTTTTTTGGTTTGGTTCGTTTTTAGCTCACCGAAGGGAGCTCGAACTTATCACTTGTCGTGAACATTTTTCAAACGACTTCTCCTCTGAAACCACTGGTCCGATTTTCCCGAAACTTCATGTGGATGTTCATTACTATATGGCAATTCATGTTTGTTCAAATGAAATGGCCACGTCCCTTGGGGGAGCTCTGTATGGGGCATAACTCTGATAGCACCGTATGAATTATAGAAAAATTATTAAAAAATCTTCTCCAGAACCAGTGGGCAGAATCTTTTGATACTTGGTATGCAGCATCTTCGTATGGGTCTGATTCAAGTTTGTTCAAATCGGCTCCCTGGATTCATTCATATTTGGGCTCACAAAAGAAGCCCAAATTCGAACTTAGTGCATTTCAGGCAAATTTCTTAAAAAATCTTCTTCTCCAGATCCAGCAGGCAGAATCTTTTGATATTTGGTATGCAACACTGTGGGGTGGATCTGATTCAAGTTTGTTCAAATCGGCCTCCTGGATTCATATTTGGGCTCAGTATAGAAGCCCGAATTCTATCTTAGTGCATTTCAGGCAAATTTCTTAAAATATCTTCTTCTCAAGATCCAGCAGGCAGAATCTTTTGATATTTGATATGCAACATTGCGGGGTGGATCTGATTCATATTTATTCACATCGGCTCCCTGGATTCACATTTGGGCCCAGTATAGAAGCCTGATTTCGAACTTAGTGCATTTCAGGCAAATTTCTTTAAAAATCTACTTCTCCAGATCCAGCAGGCAGAATCTTTTGATATTTGGTATGCAACATTGTGGGGTGGATCTGATTCAAGTTTGTTCAAATCGGCCCCCTGGATTCATATTTGGGCTCAGTATAGAAGCCCGAATTCTATCTTAGTGCATTTCAGGCAAATTTCTTAAAATATCTTCTCAAGATGAAGCAGGCAGAATCTTTTGATATTTGGTATGCAACATTGCGGGGTGGATCTGATTCAAGTTTGTTCAAATCGGCCCCCTGGATTCATATTTGGGCTCAGTATAGGAGCCCAATTTGAACTTAGTGCATTTCTGGCAAATATCTTTAAAAATCTTCTTCCCCAGATTCAGCAGGCAGAATCTTTTGATATTGGGTATGCAGCATGCTTAGGGAGGTGAGATTCAAGTGTGTTCAAGCCAAGTCCCTGGGTTCATATTTGGGACCACTGTGGTAGCCCGAATTATAACTTAGTTCAAAATGAGGAATTTTCTTTAAAAATCTTCTTCTTCAGATCCAGCAGTCGGAATGTTTTGATATTTGGTATGCAGCATCCTTAGGGGGGTGAGATTCAAGTTTGTTCAAGCCATGTCCCTAGGTCCATATTTGGGCTCACTGTGGGACCTTGAATTGTAACTTAGTTCGAAATGAGGAATTTTCTTAAAAAATCTTCTTCAGATCCAGCAGTCGGAATGTTTTGATATGTGGTGTGCAGCATCCTTAGGTGGGGTGAGATTCAAGTTTGTTAAAGCCAAGTCCCTGGGTCCATATTTGGACTCCCTCTGGGAGGCCGAATTATTACTTAGTCAATATGAGGAATTTTTAGCTCACCGAAGGGAGCTCAACTTATCACTTTCTGTCCATCGTCTGTTGTTGTGAACATTTTTCAAACGACTTTTCCTCTGAAACCACTGGTCCGATTTTCACGAAACTTCACGTGGATGTTCATTACTATATGGCAATTCATGTTTGTCCAAATGAAATGGCCATGTCCCTTGGGGGACTCTGTATGGGGCATAACTGATAGCACCGTATGAATTATAGAAAAATTATTAAAAAATCTTCTCCAGAACCAGTGGGCAGAATCTTTTGATACTTGGTTTGCAGCATCTTGGTATGGGTCTGATTCAAGTTTGTTCAAATCGAATCCCTCAACCCATATTGGGGCTCACTATGCGGGCGTGAATTTTTACTTAGTGCAATTTAAGAAAAATTCTTTAAAAAATCTTCTTCTCCAGAACCAATGGGCAGAATCTTTTGATATTTGGTATGCAGCATCTTGGTATGGGTCTGATTCAAGTTTGTTCAAATCGAGTCGCTTGATCAATATTGGGGCTCTCTATAGGGGCAGGAATTTTTTCCTTAGTGCAATTTAAGGAAAAAAATCTTCTCCAGAACCAGTGGGCAGAATCTTTTGATATTTGGTATACAGCATCTTGGTATGGGTCTGATTCAAGTTTGTTCAAATTGAGTCCCTGATCAATTTTGGGGCTCACTATGGGGACCTGAATTTTTCACTTAGTGCAATTTAAGAAAAAATTTTTTAAAAATCTTCTCCAGAACCAATGGGCAGCATCTTTTGATATTTTGGTATACAGCATCTTGGTATGGGTCTGATTCAAGTTTGTTCAAATTGAGTCCCTCGATCAATATTGGGGCTCACTAAAGGGGTGTGAATTTTTACTTAGAGCAATTTAAGAAAATTTCTTTAAAAATCTTCTTTTCCGGAACCGATGGGCAGAACCTTTTGATATTTGGTATACAGCATCTTGGTATGTGTCTGATTCAATTTTGTTCAAATTGAATCCCCCGTTCAATATTGGGGATCACTAAGGGGGTGTGAATGTTTTACTTAGTGCAGTTTAAGAAAAAATCTTTAACAATCCTCTTCACCAGAACCACCAGTGGGCAGAATCTTTAGATATTTGGTATGCAGCATCTTGGTATGGGTTGGATTCACGTTTGTTCAAATTGAGTCCTTTGATCAATATTGGGGCTCACTATGGGGACGTGAATGTTTACTTTGTGCAATTCAAGGACAATTCTTTAAAAATCTTCTTCAGAACTATCATGCAGAATCTTTTGATATTTGATCATCAGCATTGTCCCATTCAGTCCTGTTGGTGTTTTAGCTCCACAGAGAGTATAGATTTACTCTGTAGAACATTAAGAATAGCTTTTGATAAAAATTTGTGTCTTAACAGTATGGAACATTTGGTGAGCACCTAAGGCCCCCTAGTGCCTCTTGTTTTTTTTCAAAACTGAAACCGCCACTGTAACAAAAAAACCTAAGACTTTCAGTTTCAGCAAATTCCCAGAATTCGTAAGTTTTGCTCTCTCAATCACACACGTTCCGCACTCCAAAGGCTAAAATGTCGGGCAAAGGTAAATGCTGTGCTGTTTATGCTTACTTCGAGAGAATTGACAAAAAATCCCCCCAAAATAGTGGTAGCAAATTTCTTATATCCTAAACGATATCTACAGAACTACCACCTGAAGGATGTGAAAAATTGAACAGTCTTACGTAAGAATCCACACATGCAATTCAAGAATCGTTAAGTAAATTTAATAAACCAGGCTCATCCTCAGGTGCACTCATATTCGACCAAATAGGCATTAAAAGTTACCCTGCAATATATGGTGTAAAACTAATATAAATTATCTTTGACCCCAAATCATCTGCGTAAGGCACGTAGTAAATTTGATTGGAGGTAAACATAAAATTTATTGAGTTTTGAAACCTCAAAGTTCACATGGGAAAAATGACGGGTAAATTATGTTAATTAGCCAACTTCTGTCACATTCTCTGAAACTGTCACATGCTCAGAGATAATGCTGCGCAGTGCGAATTGGCAGTTCTGTTTTTTTGTCAGCAATAAAATGGTTAAATTAAAATAGAACATATCCTGTTAAATGGATGTTGAAATTTTTTTAAACTTATTTCGAATTGTTTGAATACTATTTGAACTTACTTTAAGGAATCGCGCAGTACTGCAGGCTAGCTGTTAGGTATAAGCTGTCAAGTGTCAAGTTAATGCAGCTTTCCCAATATGCAGTTGTAATCAACACGTGTTTTCCCATGCGTATTTTGTGTACACAACAAATCCCAAGATGCAATATTGCAAACTTTCAAATCCCAAATCTCCCTTCAAAAACATCAATCGCCTGTCTTCACTGAGATGGAATCAGTGCAGGGATTAGCCAAGAGGGTGAAGTGAAGTTGGCATTATCTTTGCCTTGGCAACGCTCACTTCACCCAATTTCTATGTTTGGACAAAGTCAAAAATGAACCTCTACAGTCGAAATTAGGAGAGATATTGTGAAAACATTGGAGCGAGTGATTTACCAATAAAAGTGATTCGTATATCACAACCTACTTCAATAATACTTCTCAAAATCACAAGAATTATGATTTTTTTAGCTCAACTTTGGCAAACCCAAATTTGAGCTTATGCCATGGGCAGTTGTCCGTCTGTCCGTCAACAATTCAATACGGCTCGGGCTAGAGGCCATATTTATGAACTGATCTTTACGAAACTTCTTGGGTACCTTTGTTATGACTGTGGGACGAGAACGAGTGTTTTTGGGTCCGATCCGAAATTCAAGTTGGCCGCCAGCCGCCATTTTGTACCGATGATGCAGAAATCTGTTTTTTGTACAGAACTTCCATATGAAAGCGCTGATTTGAATAATTTTTTGTATGAATGTTTAGTACCATGGGATACATCACATATAATACAGGTTTTTTTCTTGTACGTAAATTATGCAAATTAGACTAACTTTGATGTATTTAGTGTTACTTTCAGCACTGTAAGTGCAAATGCCAATACGGCTCGGGCTAGAGGCCGTATTTATAAACCGATCTTTACGAAACTTCTTGGGTACCTTTGGTATCACCGTGGGACGAGAACGAGTGTTTTGGGGTGCGGTCCGAAATTCAAGATGGCCGATGGCAGCCATTTTGTACAAAATTAGGTGTAAGCAGATTTTTGCACAGAACTTCCATATGAAAGTGCTGAATTGAAAAAAAATTTGTGTGAATGTTTAGTACTATGGGATACATCACATATAATATGGGTTTTTTTCTCGTGCAAAAATTATGCAAATTAGATGAATTTGATTTTTTCAGTGCTACTTCCACACAGTAAGTACACATGTCAATACGGCTCGGGCTACTAGAGGCTGTATTTATCAACCGATCTTCACGAAACTTCTTGGGTACCTCTGTTATCACCTTGGGATGAGAACGAGTGTTTCTGAGTGCGGTCCAAAATTCAAGATGGCTGCCAGTGACCATTTTGTACCGAAATTAGGTCTAATCAGTTTTTTGTACACAACTTCTATATGGCTCAGGCTAGAGGCCTTATTTATGAACCGATCTTTACAGAACTTCTTGGGTACCTTTGTTATCACCGTGGGATGAGAACGAGTGTTTTGGGGTGTGGTCCGAAATTCAAGATGGCCACCAGCAGCCATTTTGTACCAAAATTGGTGCAAACAGTCTTTTGTACAGAACTTCTGTATGAAAGTTCTGATTTGAATAAATTTTTGTATGAATGTTTAGTAAAGTGGAATACATCACATACAGTACAGGTTTTTTTCTCGTGCAGAAATTATGCAAATTAGATGAGTTTTGATTTGTTTAGTGCTACTTATACCCTGTAAGTGCACACGTCAATACGGCACGGGCTAGAGGCTGTATTTATCAACCGATCTTCACGAAACTTCCTGGGTAACTTTGTTATCACCTTGGGATGAGAACAAGTGTTTCTGAGTGCGGTCCAAAATTCAAGATAGCTGCCAGTTGCCATTTTTTACCGAAATTAGGTCCAATCAGTTTTTTGTCACAACTTCTATACAGCTCGTATTTATGAACTGATCCTCACGAAACTTCTTGGGTACCTTTGTTTTCACCTTGGGACAGGAATGAGTGTATTTTGGGGTGCCTTTGTTATCATTGTGCTATGTGAACAAATATTTTGGGGTTCAGTCAGACCCACTCTGGGACTCAAAGATTTCTATTCTAGTTTAGCATCTGACTGTCACCCACCTTTACAATACTTTACCTATACATCTGTTACAGGCTATGGTCAGTATTTATGTACAGACCGTTACAATACTTTATATGTACCTTTGTTATCAGGTCATTAACTAGATGTTTGTCATTGCTGTGTCACATACTATACATATACATGTCTTGACAAGTTGAGCTACAGTGTCATTGACACTTTCATTTAAAATGGTTTTAAAGTACTTTTCACCACCAATTAACATTAAAATGCACATAACCTAATGTTTCTTTGAATTTCGGACAACACTTTACACTGCCGACATTGTCAGTCTTTATAAACCTCCGCAACGTAAGAGTACATGCATTTATTCAACTTCAGTAAATTCAAACTGCAGACACAGCGAATATATCAGCATCATGTGTAGACTGTAATAGAAAGGTGAGGCGCAGACAGCATGCTATCACTTGTGATGTCTGTGGAAATTGGCAGCACCAATTATGTGGAACAGGTATCTCCTTAACTGCTTACTGGAATGATGTAAGTCAAGAGACAACTCTGGCTTGCACTTTGTGTGTGTGTGTCATGTGGCCGGGCAAGAACTGCGTCTTCAGAAAGGAAAGAACAAATCCCACTCACATACGCGGAAATTGCAGTGCTAGAGGAATTCTCCGCAAATCAACATAAGGATATTGGAATGGGGAAGTGGGATGGGAGAATGAAGGACATGTGGTTAGTGGGAGACTCAAAGGAGAGGGTTAATATGCTAATCAGAGAGATTGGGAAGAATGGGTCAAGGGATGTCATCAAGCAGTTCGTCTTCGAGTGTTGGGAGGAGAGAAGCATGGGAATAGGGAGGCAGTTGGGAGTACAGGGGTAACCAAGGCCTTCTCATCAGAGAACCGTGACAAATCAGCAGCTGGCCAAAGTGTTATTATTATTGTTATTGATAGTGAGGCTCCAGAAACAGGACTTACAGAATTTGAAAGCAGAGACACCGAGATTCCAGAATCATTTGATGAGACTTAAAGTCACGTCAATGGCCACACCCACCCTCGATTTATCTTTATCTATTCTCACAGTTGGGGTGCGACTTATAGAAAGGTAATAGTCGAGGGGCGGTATTTTGGCTGAAAATATTGAGTGTGACGTATACGTGGAAGCAACTGATACACAGACATATACGGAAATAATCGCTTTTGGATATGCCCCCTCTGCTGACGTTAGATGCCGTTTTGAAATTGAGACCACAAGCACAGGCATTTGGAAACCTGACCTAAAGTGATAAATAAGCTCCAATTGACCTAATATCAACCCTTCTTCAAAATACCCCCTCCCCACCAAAAAAAATACCCCCCCCCCCCTTTACATGTATAATATACACATAAGGGGGGTATTTTGAAGTATGGTTGATATTAGGTCAATTGGAGCTTATTTATCACTTGAGGTCAGGTTTCCAGATGCATGTGCAGTGAGTGAGGTGGAGGGGGGAGCGTTGTAAATTTCGAAGTTTAACGTAAAAGTATGCAAAAACCATATGGCCATTTTTTTGGCATCTGTCGGTTTGGTTTTTTGGTTTGTGACAAAAAACGAAACAGAACTGAAAAACCTCCATGCTCTAGTCAACCGTGATGGCTACACAGGCCCGAAGCCCGAAAACCTTTAGCACAGTCTATGGGCTGTGTTTATGAAGTGATTTCATTGTAACTTGATAGGATGACTCGTTTTGGAATAAGTTCACTGTAATTTGGTAACTTTGGTTAACATGCGTTAACTTGTGAGGGCCACATTAACCCACCCCTCAATTCTTCAGTAGAGTCTACACCTCAAATTATTTTTATTGAAAACATAGCGTACAGGGAACAGAAATTAACATATTCTCAATTATCACAACTCTTGTATTTCATGATCCTTTCATAAACACTGAACATTATCCTTTTCATTTAAATGCCCCAAGATATGACCTTTTGATCGCCCGCCAATGACTTATGGCATAGACCAAGTGGGAAGTGGAGTAAAAGTTCCTTAGACTTATCACAGATAATAATATCGATAGCCTTTTGGAAATGAAATGTGACTGACTAATCTGAATAAAATAAAATAAAAAATACACTTATATTTCTTTGTTTGTTTATTCATTTTTGAACTCAACTTTGGCGAATCCAAATTTGAGCTTATGCCATCATGGCCAGTTGTCCATCTGTCCGTCAACAATACAATACAGCTCGGGCTAGAGGCCGTATTTATGAACCGATCTTTACGAAACTTCTTGGGTACCTTTGTTATGACCGTGGGACGAGAACGAGTGTTTTGGGGGTCAGATCCGAAATTCAAGTTTGCCACTGGCAGCCCTTTTGTACAAAATTAGGTGCAATCAGATTTTTGCGCAGAACTTCCATATGAAAGCGCTGATTTGAATAATTTTTTGTATGAATGTTTAGTACCATGGGATACATCACATGTCATACGTTTTTTTTTCTCGTGCTTAAATTATGCAAATTAGACTAACTTTGATGTACAGTAAAACCTGTCTTGAGAGACCACTGTCTTGAGAGACCACATCTGCCAGGCACCGATTGGTTTTACTCTATAATGGACCTGCTATGGGAGACCACCTGTCTTGAGAGACCAATGTACCCTGGTACCAACTTGTATTTTTATGCCGTAATGGACGTGTCTTGAGAGAGCGCCCCTTTGAAGACTGAAACCATGAGAAAAACTTTTTCCCTGTTCTGGAATTGGAAAATCCATTGTGGTTATACTAACATAATTAAAAGTAGTAAAAGCTCCAAATTGGGTTTCAATTGTTATTCAGTTACATAACTCATTAAAGATTGAGATGTTTTTATAAGACCCCTGTGAAAAGATTAGGATCATTGCTGAATAAACAATTTCATACTTACCAGAAATGTGACAGATAGGATTATAACAATAAATTTGTTGAAAATCTTCAATGAAGATTTTCAACACTAATTTATTTTTATAATTTTTATAACGGTCCATTTCAATTTGTTACAAAAACTTCATAAAAAAGAACTACAAAGTAATTACAAAAATCCATTCTTCTCCATTTCTGAATTTTGTGGTTGGTTATTTACTGACAAAAGAAAACCTGAAACCTGTTATGAGAGACCACCTGTCTTGAGAGACCACTTTTGTGTGGCCTAAAGGGCGGCCTCTCAAGACAGGTTCTACTGTATTCAGTGTTACTTTCAGCACTGTAAGTGCAAATGCTGATACGGCTCGGGCTAGAGGCCGTATTTATGAACCGATCTTTACGAAACTTCTTGGGTACCTTTGGTTTCACAGTGGGACAAGAACGAGTGTTTTGGGGTCCGTTCCGAAATTCAAGATGGCCGATGGCAGCCATTTTGTACAAAATTAGGTGCAATCAGATTTTTGTGCAGAACTTCCTTATGAAAGCGCTGATTTGAAAAAAAATTTGTGTGAATGTTTAGTACCATGGGATACATCACATATAATACGGGGTTTTTTTGCGTGCAGAAATTATGCAAATTAGATGAACTTTGTTTTTTTCAGTGCTACTTACACACGGTAAGTACACATGTCAATGCAGCTCGGGCTAGAGTCTGTATTTATGAGCCGATCTTCACAAAACATCTTTGGTACCTTTGTTATCACCTTGGGACGAGAATGAGTGTTTCTGGGTGTGGTCCGAAATTCAAGATGGCTGCCAGTGGCCATTTTGTACCGTAATTAGGTCTAATCAGTTTTTTGTACACAACTTCTATACGGCTCAGGCTAGAGGCCGTATTTATGAACCGAAACTTCTTGAGTACCTTTGTTATCACCGTGGAATGAGAATGAGTGTTTTTGGGTGTGGTCCGAAATTCAAGATGGCCACCAGCAGCCATTTTGTACCAAAATTAGTGCAATCAGTCTTTTGTACAAAACTTCTGAATGAAAGTTCTGATTTGAATAAATTTTTGTATGAATGTTTAGTAACATGGAATACATCACATATAGTACAGGTTTTTATCTCGTGCAGAAATTATGCAAATTAGATGAACTTTGATTTATTCAGTGCTACTTATACACTGTAAGTGCACATGTCAATGTCAATACGGCTCGGGCTAGAGGCTGTATTTATCAACCGATCTTCACGAAACTTCTTGGGTACCTTTGTTATCACCTTGGGATGAGAACGAGTGTTTCTAAGTGCGGTCCAAAATTCAAGATGGCTGCCAGTGGCCATTTTGTACCGAAACTAGGTCCAATCAGTTTTTTGTCACAACTTCTATACAGCTCGTATTTATGATCTTCGCGAAACTTCTTGGGTACCTTTGTTTTCACCTTGGGACAGAAATGAGTGTGCTTTGGGGTGCTTTAACCTCCCTCCACTCTACCACTTACAAAAGTTCTTATAAGGAATCTTGTTCAAATGAACATTCCTGAAAAAGTGAAAGAAACGATAAAACTTTGACCCAAACAAATAAAGATGGATAAAGATTGCAGAAATAAAGAATAACATTGGCATAACCTGATAAAAAGTATGTAATCCATTTCGATTGATAAAAATTTGGAGTAACAAAACTATTTATCTACCATTTGCCAAAAAAACAATAACAAACAGCAATATTGGTATCAATAAAACATCGGCGATAAAAGATCTTGTATTGCTATTGCAGTAGCAATAAAAGTCACATGACATCACGAGAAAAGAACGCATGCGTGCCTGATGGACTATTTCAGTGGAACTTGCAATCACAAGTTATTTCCTTCCACAGCTTATAATGCTGCAATGAACGATGTATCAAGTCTACCTCAACATACATTCCATGTTGCAGGGAATTGCACGATCCATTACATAAACAATCCACCATGCAAAACACCAAAACAAAAAAGAGGGAGATGAATCACAAAAATTGAAAAGTAACATCAATCTCATTGTGATTTGATCGCTTCTAAAAATTAAGAATGAAGTGACGTCATGTATTTAAAGCGATCCTTGTGCACTACACAAATGTAATTCCTTAGTTCTTTTTGTAAACCAGCCATCTGTACCTTGGGTGACCTGATGAAGTGAACTGAATTTGGTTAGAAATATCATTGCTCAACGGAAAAAGTACACTTGGGCTGAGTTTGATTATTTTCTTTCACAATGTACAATTTCATTCATGCTGAAGGAATTTCTTCACGTGCCGTTGGGTTGAGAGCAAGCTTGAAAATAAGCAGACTGTCATCTGCAAAATGAGGTCCACAGAGGGTGAATTTGGTGATGATACCCTGCACAGCAGGGTAGCATCACAACAAAATTTACCCTCTGTCAACCTAAGTCTGAATCAAGGTCTCAAGCAAAAACAGAAACATGTACCTAGAGGATAAATTGGCCCACTGTATGTGATAGCATCCGCAAATTCACCCTCTGGGGAAACCATATTGCAAATGACAGGTTGCTTATATTCAGGCTTGGTTGAGAGACTGAATATGGAGATCTATCATTTTGATCTGTCGAGTGTGGCTTTTTTAAGTTAACATTTAATTCTGAGAAGTCATGGCTATCAGTTTTTGGGACTGAAGGGCATATAAATGTGTTATTTGCCCATTGTGCTTGTATACAATCTTTTATCGCGACTCAACTCGTTTTTGGGCAGGTATAGCTACTAGTTGTGCAAGCGCTACTTGTAGCTATACCTCCCCCAAAACGAGTCTCATCCCGATAAAAGATTCTGTACAAGCACAATGTGCACATAACACATTTATTATTTAACTATAATGGGAATGTAATTCTCGTAATATTCCACAAGAGCATCGCCTAGCGGGACAACATATGCCCATCAAAACTGGAACATGCAAAATGGAAATGCAAACAATTTTTAGGTGTAGAAGATTCTCCTCGCTGTTTACAATGGTAGTGTCCATTCATTGACAGGTTAACTTCATTGATAACAATTGACGATAGGTGGCGCCAAGGAAAAGGACATTTTGAGGATCATAACAGCTATAAACGGTGAGGATTCTCGTCGTTTAAAAATATGAAAGTGTCATTGACCCTGTAGCTCAACTTGTCAAGACATGTACATGTATAGTATGTGACACAGCAATGACAAACATCTAGGTAATGACCTGATAACAAAGGTACATATAAAGTATTGTAACGGTCTGTACATAAATACTGGCTGTAGCCTTTAACAAATGTATAGGTAAAGTATTGTAAAGGTGGGTGACAGTCAGATGCTAAACTAGAAAAGAAATCTTTGAGTCCCAGAGTGGGTCTGACTGAACCCCAAAATATTTGTTCTCATAGCACAGTAGACAAGTTCCCTCTACTGTTAGAATAGGACCTATTAACCAATGTCTATGGATGAGTCTTCAACATAATTATGAATTTGAAATTATATTTGTGTCACGATCAGGATGTAGCCACAAACAAGCCTGGAAATACGCAATCTGTCATTTGCAGAATTACTTCACCCCCATTGCCCATATGGGGGCACGGTGGCATTGTGTACTAAGACGTACTGCAAGTCAATGGTGCACTTTTCTCCAACCAATGATAACCCTGTTTGTGTGGAGTCAGTATGTTGGGGAGCCTGACAGTTTCTCGGTGGTTCTCTCTGGGTACTCTGGCTTCCTCCACCCGTAAAACTGTCCGACACGAGATAGCCCTGGCTGTCAAAAGTGCCGTTAAAGCCTCAATAAATAAATAAATAAATTTGCAGAATGAGGTCCCCTGAGGGTGAATTTGCAGTGGGTTAGAATCCCCTAATTTATCCTCTTGGTACCTCTTTCTGTTTAAGACCTTGATTCAGATTGAAGTTCACAGAGGGTAAATTTAGTAATGCTGCCCTGTATTTTGTGAAAATTCTGATAAAATGTTTTATTATATACTCAAGTGTAAATTATTGAGAAAATGTTCAAATTATAGAATTTGATATCTCCCAAGCAGGTTATACAGAGAATCTGGTTCATGGCAGTCTGATGTTTAATATCAGAATATCACATCAAATTATTAACTCACCTGAGTGAAGCTCAAGGGGAGTTTAAGTAATCACTTTCCATCCATCCATCCATCCATCCATCCATCCAGCGTGAACTTTAATGTACTTCGACTTCTCATAAATCACTGGGCAGAATTTAACCAAATTAGATATGCATGGCCCCTATCATATGTCAATTCAAGTTTGTTCATATAAAGTTGCCACGCCCACAGCGAGCACCACAAAGGGCCTAATTCTCTTAATGCCCACAAAATTTTCAAATAAAATTAAATCATCTACTCCGAAACTACTAATCAAAATCTTTTGATGCTTGGTTTACTTCATCCTTAGAGGGGTTAGATTCAGGTTTGTTCGAAACAAGTCCCTGGGTTCATATTTGGGCCTCATATGGGAACCAGAATTTTAACTTGGTGCTGTATGAGGAAATTTATTAAAGGAATTTTCTTCTTCAGGCCTACCTGCCAAAATCTCTTGATATTTGGTATACTGCATCTTTTTTTTTAAGAGGGGAGGGGGGGGGGGGGGGGAGGCAGTTTGAAGTTTGTTCAAATCAAGTCCCTGGAGTCATTTGAGCCCAAATATTAACCTCCTGGGTTTATAATATGAATTTTAACTCTGTCCAATAGGGAGCCAGATAGCACAGTGGTTATGGTATTGGACTTCAAACCCAAAGGTCCATGGTTTGATCCCCACCAGGGGTAACTGTGTTGTGTCCTTAGTCAAGGTACTTAATCCAGATTGCCCACGAGGGGGCATGGTGGAGCTGTGTACTGAAGAGTACAGCACGTCAATGGTGCACTCTTCTACCAATGCTAACCCTGATTGTCCAGAGTTAGTAGGGTGGGGAGTCTGACAGCTGCTCAGTTGCTTACTCCGGCTTTCTCCACCAGTAAAACGGTCTGACACAAGGTGACCCTGGCTGTCGAAGGTGTTGTTTACCAACTCCCTCCCTCCCTCCTCCCACAATAACTAAATAATAATTTTTTAAAAATCTTTTTCTGCAGATCTACCAGTCAGAATCTTTTGATATTTTGTTATGCAGCATCTTTAGGAGGTTCAGATTCAAGTTTGGTCAAATCAAGTCCCTGGGTTCATATTTCTGCAGCTTATGGGACCCAAATTTTAACTTTGTGCAATATGAGGAAATTTATTTAAAAATCTTATTTTAGAGATTTAACAGTCAAAATTTCTTTATATTTGATATACTGCATTTTTATTGTGTGTGTGTAGGGGGGGGGGGGGTGGGGGGGGGGCAGCAGCTTGAAGTTTGTTCAAATCAAGTCCCTGGAGTAATATTTGGGAGCCTGAATTTTAATTTTGTGTGATATGAGGAATCTTCTTTCAAGATATTCAGATTCATCAGTCAGAATCTTTTGATATTGGACATATAGTACCCCCAGTGGGATGAGATTAAAGTTTGTTCACATCAAGTCCCTGGGTGCAAATTTGGGCTCCCTAAGGGCACTCTGAACTTTAACTTAGTGCAATATGAGGAATATTCTTTACAAAACTTCAGATCTACCTGTCAGAATATTTGATATACAGTGTCCTAAGGATTGAGGTTCAGATTCAGTTTTAATCAAATCAAGTCCCTGGGGCATTTTTGAGTTACTTGTGGGATCCTGTATTTTAACTTGGTGCAATATGAGGAATAGTCTTTAAAAACTTTTTCAGATCTACTGGTCTGAATCTTTTGATATTTGGTTTGCAGTATCCATAGTGGGGGTCACATTCCAGTTTGTTCAAATTAAGTCTCTTAGACCCCACTATTCCAGTTTGTTCAAAAGGTTAAATTACACATTAACCCTTTGAACACTGGTGCTATCTTCCATGCCAGTTAAATGGCAGAAATTGGAAGAGTCCATATCCATTATCTGGGGGTAGAGCAAATAATATTTTCAGTGTGCAGCCTGAAGGCTGCATGTTGAAAATATTAATAGTTCTGCCACACACGTTCACTTAGTAGCCATCCTACTTAATGAAATTATGACGTATCGTGTTCCTGGATCGGAAAAGCAGCCTCTTGTGTTGAAAGAGTTAAGTGATAAAAAGAATCTCAAATTTGTCACAGTTTGACAGGAAAGCTCCGAACCTTGTTCACTAAAATAGATCTGAGCCTTGGTGAACCTTGTCTCAGATAGATTTTAGAGAACTTAGTACAGTAATTTCATATGAAATTAAGGCTGTCACGATTATGAATTTTCATAATCGATTATTTTGTCATAAAAATTGAGGGTTATTTGATTATTTATGGTTAATATTTCTGTCTTGTTTCCTAGAACTTCGTCTATGAAATAACTTGGGAGGCGTTAAAAATTAAAATATCCTAATCGTAAATGAAGCAAACGAACACCAAACCTTGAAAAATTTGACAAAACAGAATCTACATCGCATAGATTCAAACTTCAAATCATAGAAAAATGCATACTAAACTCACTAATGGCCCCATCCGCGCTCACTGCGTAATGATTATGAATTTAGCCTCAGGGAATGTCAAGTCAACAAAGCTTTACACGTGGAAATGAAACTTCCGGTTGCGGTACGTCGGAGAACAAAATAAATCATCATAGCACGTTTTACTTCGATTTTTATAAATTTTATGTATCGGTTGGAAATTGAGTAATTTGAGTTCAAAAGGAGGGGAGAGATCAAAGACATGCAATCGACAGCATGCTTTTGATACTCGGCAGAAGAATACAACCTCGTAACAACGTTGATGTTTTTTTGGCAGGTCACATGTCTCACATCAAAGGAATGAGAAGTATTGGGAACTGAGTGATCACGCATACGATGATGACTGGGTTTCGGCTAACTTTAACTTGCGTGGTACCGCAACTTGAAGCTATATATTGGTTTTATGTTTTAACCCCGTTCACACACACATTTGTTGTCGAAATAGGTCCTTTATGTGAAACAATAGCTTGTGAATCAATATTTCCCCTTTGTTTAACAAAAAGGTATGACAGCACATGTCCAGTCAAATAATCGATCATTGAAAAAAATCGTCGATTGTGACCTCAATTGACGGATGATCGATTTTTCGATCATTCGTGACAGCCTTATATGAAATCGTAACTCATTAGCCATCCTCTACTTAAGAACTTGAGACCTTTGTTGACAAAATTTAAGTTCAGTTTTATGCCCTCGCCATTTTGGCAAAGGGGCATTAAGCGTTACCCTTGTCCATCTGTCTGTGTGTCTGTCCCTCCAGAATATGGTTTCCAGACGATAACTTTAGTTTGACTGAACGAAATGAAACAAAATTTTATTCATAGGTATTTAACCACATAATACAGGTTGGGATTTATTGTGGGCTTTGTCCTATATTTTGGGGCATAGTTATGGCCCATTTCCGACTTGGAAGACAAAAATTGGAGGCATTAATGTTCCATGGACACATTTGGTGCACAAATATTACTTTCCTCAAACAGATATTTGAATATTCATTTCATAACTATTTGAGCACTGATACTGTGTATATTTTCCTGATAAATATGTTTTTGGTAAATTATAGTCATTTTAAGTTCTTAGAATTTGCTTTTAGGTCAGCATTGCAGCTTTTTATCATTCTCTTGCAGGTGAGTGGAATTTTGGTTGAGTTGTGTCAACAGTCAGACCTGTGTGAAGTCATGCCCCTTAGATTGAATTTCCAACTTGTGGGCAGTGTCGACACAGTAACTTGAACTAACATTATCCGACTTTTTCCAAATTGGTCTTTTGAGTTCTACTTGAGAATGCCTTGGATGAGTTCAAACAACAGTCCTGCACAAATTTTTTTTCAGGAGTTATGCCACTTAGATTGTTTCAATTTCTGACTCTGGATAGTGTCAGCATGATAACTTGAACAAACGTTATCGATTTTCACCAAATTTGTCCTATGCCTCTTAGATAGTTTCCTAGTTTCAGTAGTTGCAGGTGCTAGCACAGATAATGAGATTCCTTTTTAAGCTTCATGACTCGGCACACTAGATATTTGTGCTGCATTAACATCCCTCTTGTTGTCATCTGCAACATTGATTCCAGTGCAGCATAAAAATAATTTCTCTGAAGATGTTACAAAATGGAAAATCTTAGGCATTTTCATATCATGGAACCATGAGAGTCACACAAAATGTCTTCACTAAAATGTAATATGTGCCTCACAGTCTTCTCGGAGCTTTGATGAGAGGCAAAACCGAGAGGTTTGGTTACATTTTAGTTTTAGGTTTTAGGAACTTTCGCTCCAGTAATAGTGTAAAGCCTGTTCACATATCACATGATATCCTAAAAATTTATTTTTATGCCCCCGCCAATTTGATTTTTATGCCCCTGCCAATTTTGTCTATACATCTGTCCTAAATATGATTTCCAGACGATAATTTTTGTTTGACTGAACAAAATGAACCAAAATTTTATACCTAGGTTTATAACCACATAATACAGGTTTTGGATTGATATTGGGCATGGACCGAGATATTTTAGCAGAGTTATGGCCCTTTTCCGACTTAGAAGGCATGTTGATATTGGTTTCGGGATGATAATTTTTGTTTGAACAAAATGAAACAATATTTTATACATATGTTTATAACCTCATAATACAGATTGGGATTGATAGTGGGCTTGCTCCGATATTTTTTTGGCAGAGTTATGGCCTTTCTCCAACTTAGAAGACATGTTGATATTGGTTTCTGGGCAGTAACTTGAGTTATAGGTCTCCGATTTCAATCAAATTTGGAATATAACTTACTGTAGACAATATTCCAGACAGGTTTGATTTTGAGCGTGGCCCCTTTTTGGACTTTGTTAACCATTAAATATAGTTTATCAGAAAGCGGGGGCACTAGTGCCCTGCTGTATTGGTGCTATGGTTCAATGGAGATAAGATATTTATTAATTCAATATCAACAAAAATAAATGACCAGAAACTCATGCTTGTCAGTGGGGAGTGGGGGCATAGCCACCCTTGGCATTGCACTTCGACATTTCTTTGTTTTTTTTGTTGTTTTTTTTTGTTTTTTTTCGAAATTGTAGAGATCCAAATGGTGGAAAATACCCTGTACCTAACATGCATAGCAGATGAAACTTGCTAAAAAAAATTCATATTTTGTCTTAACAAACACATAGTTTATGACCCATCATTGGAATAAGCTCATTCCAATGAAGTTTCGTAAGCTATGTTTTTGAGTCCAAACTTGAAAAAAAATTAAAATAATATCATGGCTTGACAGTCTGATTTTTTCTTCCATGTTTTCCCTGATTACCATGAAATGGGTATTGAGAAAGTATTCAGTTCTTTCAAATTCTGAAACACTCACATCTTCCGATCCGCTCTTCTCCTTTGTTTTCCCACAACATGCTTTTACATGATTTACCTGTGTTCAAGTTGACATTGCAGGCCCTCCATTTGTATTTCTTGAGTTTGAAGTTAAAAGAAAGAATTTAGTAACTACAGCAGTACATTTAAAAATGGGTTCCTTAGTTCTTTTCTGGTTCCTGAAATAGGTTCTGTGGGGGAGCTCAGGCCTGGCTGTGCCTGTAATCTTCAACCTTAAGGTTCCACTATATATCTTATGCTTCTTAGGAGAATGCATTCATCAGGTTGGGCGATGTTTTCAAAAGAAAAAGAAATAGATTTTGTAATGCTTTCTCTAAATTGTTTTGGATAAAGAATCGGTGATAAAAATTAGTTTTGACATTTTGCAGGTCTGAAAAGTGGCACATTCTGTAAGCTACACTGCTCATAAGGGGTTGAGAAACAGATATATAAATATATCTGGCCAGTTTGCTTGTGTGATTTTTCCATTGTTGATAAGATCTTGGAACAAGTGCATTGAAAATAATTATTGCCTCTTTTCTTGTTCTCTGTTAATCTGTCCCAGATTTTAATTCAGTGCACTTTTATTTGCTCGCATATGTGATTAATTCCTGTGCAAGATAAAAGCAAAGATGTCAATTTGGGAAAGATCATGTATTGATTAGTAAAATACAATGGATATTTATTCCTTTTTCATAGCTGGAGAAGAAAAACATAAGAAACAATGATATTTATGTTATCTCATCTGAATCTCATTAGCGTGTCCCTGTCTGTGGGTGATTAATGTCATTTAATATAAAATGCCACTTCCAGCTTTTAGCCACCTCTTCCATTATTTATTGCACTTAGATGACTTCACAATTATTTTCACATTTCTGAAACTCTTTGATTTCAAGTTTTCAAGACTTTTAAGGCAATGGATTGAGCAAATGGTGTGGGTTTTTTTTTTTACTTTGAGAAAAGCTTCTAAAAACACTTACTGAAGATTGGTAAATATGCAGGGATTTTTCACTCCCTGGATAGGTGTTTGTATTCCATTAAAAATCATCAACCGTCAGTTATGTCACCTGCATGTAGACTTCCATAGATATGTTTTGTGTGAGCATTTCGCAGTGGATGTTTATATGGTAGATTGCTGTCACTGGCAAATGTTGGAACTGAAATTGACTGTTACTTCTCCTTCCATTACCTGATCAAGTTGCTTACTGTATCAAAACAATTTTCTTTGTTATAGACATATCCCTGTCTTATTATTTATTCCAACCCTGTATTGGTTGTGGATTGGGTGGTTATTGATTTTATTTTATTGGGGTTTAACGACACTTTTTGACAGCCAGGGTCACCTCGTATCGTACAGTTTTATGGGTGGAGGATGCCGGAGTACCTGGAGAGATCTACTGGGCAGCAGCGAGCAACTATTAGACTCCCAATATACTAACTCCACACAAGTAGGGTTAACATTCGTTGAAGACAAGTGCACCATCGACCTGCAGTGTGCCTTAGTACACAGCACCAGCGTGCCCCCAAGGCAGGGATCGAACCGTGGACATTTCTGTTTGAAGTCCAATTCTGTAACCATTGAGCCCCTACAATCCCAGATTGGGTTGTAGGACATAATAATAACTCTTTAGCAAGTGATAGAATAATTTTGACATTGCATTTAGTCATACAAGAAGTGAAAGAATTATCTGTTAATTTATCAAAGTATGAATGTGGGATGGGCATGTTAAGTTGTATTAAGTGCATATAAAGTGACAGATAATTTATTTCAATTGTTATAATTTAATTCAGAGTGTTTGCTTGTATTATCATGTACCCTTATGTGGCTGAAGTTTCTGTTATTTACATTATTGCTGTCTTCGCCATGATATAGCCTTAGCTACTGATGTGATGTAAAATTCCTATAAATAAATAAATAAATAAATAAATAATCATTGCAGTCCTATCAACTTTTGTGTACACAACAGTCTTATTTTCAACATAGGTAATACACGTGGTTTTGAATACTGAAGAGAAAACCTTGTGTGAACAGTCAACATGAATACTAACAGCCCACTTGCAGCAACTATAGTTTAATTGCTCCGTTGGACACACCCATAACTTGTTATTTGATAAATGAGTGGGACAAAGCAAAAACCTTTAAACCATAGGAAGATTATTCTTGAGGATTGACAAACTCACCTTGACTCATCATATGCATGCAAATCAGATATCATTACTTTACCTGAGTGAAAGTCAGGATGAGCTATAGTGATCACTTACTGTTCATCGTCCGTCGCCCATGAACATGGTGTTTGCACCTTCTCCTAAACCGCTGAACTGATTTCAGTTAAATTTGAGGTGATTGCTTGTTCTGACATTAAATTTTGTTTTTGTTCACAACAACTTGCCAAGCCCCATAGGGAGGGTATGGGGGAAAATGCTCCAAATTTTAAAAAAATCTTCTCATGAACCAGTGGGTACAGTGACTTGATATTTGGTATAGAACTTCATTTTGAGGAGTAGAATCAAGTTTATTCAGCTGAAGTTCGTGGAGCAATATTTGCCTTCATAAGAGAGGGGCAAGATTTTTGGCCTTGCCCGAAATTTCTATTTACTGAACTGATGGTCCGATTTGAACCAAATTTGGAATGTGGTATTTTTATGTCATAAGTATATGAGTCAAGCAAAAAAAAACATTTTCCGTGGGAACCCCAGGAGCTTAAAAATGCATATTTACAAAAGTTAAAAAAATTTCTTCTCCAGAACCACTGACCAGAATCTATTGGTATTTGGTATACAGCATCCATGGGGGAGGAACCTTTGGTATACAGAATCTTTAGAGGGTTCAGATTCAATTTGTCCAAATAAAGTTCCTGGATTGATATTTGTGTTCCCTGTGGTGGGGTGGGGGGCAAATCTTAAAACACTGCAAAATTGGTAATATTTTCAAAATCTTCTCCAGAACCACCAGTCAGAATATTTTGATATTTGTTACACAACATCCTTCAAGTTTCTTAAAGTTAAGCTCGTAGGTTGATATTTGGACTCCCTAGTATTGCATTACTGAAAATATGGGTATTATTAGTCTATTGGATTGCCCTCCATCTGTCTGTATGTCCGTCCATCCATCTGGCATCTGCCTGTCCTTCTGTCCTGTTACCACCTGTATCTCAGAGATGATTTGGTGCTTTTGTTTCAAATTTTCAGATTTGATATGGGCATTAAGAAAAATTGATGCATGTCAATTTTTTTCCGAAAAAAATTCAAGATGTCCGACTGGCACCCATTTTTGTTGGAAATTGCATGTAATTCATTATATGCTCAGAACTTCTGAACGACATTTCCGATTTCAATAATTTTTGGTATGGAGGTCCAGCAGCATAAGATAAATAACATATACAGGTTTTTTTCTGGTGCATAAATTATGCAAATTAGCCTCACTTAACCTTTTTCTCGGGTAATATTTTGTGCATATTATGTTGTGTTCGGTTACAACCTGTATCTCAGAGATGCTTTCATGCTTTTGTTTCAAAAAGAATTTTCAGATTTGAAGGAAAGAGACATAAGATTAATAACTTATACTACTCAAAGTTTGCTAAGCACCAAGTATATCCAACTACCTGTTTTACGTTTTAGTTGAAATATTGTAATGAAAATTGTATATATTTTTTATTTAATTACATCTTTAATGATTTAAGTACAGAAATTAAGATTTTATTTGTGTTTGACATTATTTTTTAGTTTTTGAATACGATAACCATGGGAAATGGATATTATTGGTAAAACAGGAAATTTTTCAAATTTGCCAAAAAGTTGACGGAGTGAACTGGTATGGGTTTAGCGTCAAGTATGAGACCCATTACTGTTAATTACAGCTTGACAATGCCTTCTCATGCTCCCAATCAGGTTCCTGGTGGTCTTTTCTGGGATGTTGTTCCATTCTAGGACCAGTATGGCACTAAGCTCCTGGGCACTTCTTGGCTGGACTGGACGGGCTGAAATTGCAAGCTGCAACTCATTCCAGACATGTTCGATTGGATTGAGGTCAGGGGATCTTGCTGGCCAGTCCATACGCTCAATCCCCTCCCTCTGTTGGAACTCCCCGACAGGAAGGGCAACATGAGGATGGACATTATCGTCCATCAGAATGAATCTATCACCCACTGCACCTGCATACAATCTGACGTGGACATCCAGGATCTCATCAATGTACCGCTGCGCAGTCAATGTACCATGTTCAAGGACACAGAGCTTTGTACATCCATCCATGCTGATTCCGCCCCAGACCATGATTGACCCTCCACCATAGCAGTCATGCTCAGCAATGTTGGCTGCATGGAAACGCTCTCCTGGTCTTCTCCATACCCTAGAACGCCTATCTGTGTGGTCTAGGCAGCCCTTTGACTCATCTGTAAAAAGGACAGGTCGCCAATCTTCTCTGGTCCATCCAACATGGTCCATTCATATCGTGCCTGGTGGTGGTTCTGGGACAGCGGAATGCGAAATACATGGTATTCTCGATCGGAGACCACATTCGTGCAACCTTGCCCAGATAGTCTGCGTCGAAACATTTACCCCGGATGCATTCTGAAGGTCACTGCGAAGCTGGGTTGCTGTGGCAAAGCAGTTCCCACGGGCCTGAATGATCAAAAACCGGTCTTCAGCTGCAGATGTTGTCCTGTCTATGCCATCTTACTGGTGTGCCATACTGCTGAAATCTTGCCCAGGTTCTGGTGATCACCGTCTGGTGCACACCAAGGGCTTCACCAACCTGACGATGGGTAGCCCCTTGCTCCGCCATCCCTACAGCCTGCCACATTTCTGCTTCAGACAAATATCTTCTTACATTTGCATTTGCCATATTCAAACATTAAATCACAAGGGTTTGTGTTGAAATGAAAATTTAATACCCTCCACATGTCATGTACACGAAAACATCATGAAAATCAAGGGGTTTATGCTTTCCATGACTGTCAAGAAAAGTCTGCCTGTCAAGAGAGCTAATGAAAACACTGGGGACCATCTCAATACATTCCTCAGTCATATCCACCAAAAATATTGAAATATGTCACAAGCAAATTTCACAATGATGTGTCAAATATTGGGTGCTTAGCAAACTTTGAGTAGTATATTTCCCCGTGGGAACCCCGGGAAGTAAGCAGCACTTTTTTACTGTGGTAAACCAGTTCCGCTTTACTAGTAAAATAGGACCCAGTCACCAATGCTTGGGGTGAAAGTCCTCTAAAATGGGCAACATGTTGATCAACGATTGACTAAACTTGACTTCATCTCCATGTTGTGTCACGATTAGCCATAGTGCATAAATATGTGACGTTAACCACCAACAAACAAACAGACAGTAGTATATTATACAGGTTTTTTTTCTTCTGCATAAATTATGCAAGTTAGCCTTACAGGTATTTGGATGCTCCCAGTAAAACCACAGAAATATGGGTAATATTGGGACTAGTTTGTTGAGTTGTTCCTTTGATATCCATATTTGTTTGGGTTTTATTGAGGCAATATCAGTATATTTCACAGTAATCCACCTACCGTGGGGGAAAATTGTCTGATCGCCGGCGATCGACGTTGCACTTGTTTCTGTGGTAGCATCCCACTACTAGAAAAATGGACAACAGAGTTATAAATAATTAAATAACTTCATTCCTCTGTAGTGTTAAACCATAGATGCTAATTAAATCCTTCTCTAAAACATCTTTGGTAAGGTGCGCGCCTCAGGCCCCATGGGGCTCCTTGTTAAAGAAAATTAAATTATAATGGCATGCTTTGTATTGTGTGCTGCAGTTTTTGGCTCACCAACGATAGTTGTGTGAGCCTATGGCATAGCCCTCATGTCGGCGTCCGGATTCATTCATTTTGAACTTTTGTGTGCAGGTTTTGATTTGGGGGGGGGGGCTTTTTTTATGTCGGCATGCTTTTCAGGGATAGTAATATTTTATTCAACCCTTTCCATGCTTAGTTCCTTGAATTTTGGACTTTTGTGTACAGGTTTTTGACTTTTCTGTGCAGGTTTTTGACTTTTGTGTACAGTTTTTGAAATTCTGTCTTTAAGTGGAGTTGCAACTGTGGTTACTGTGACATTTGCAGGGTATTTTTCTCAATTTTAACCCTTTGAAACAAATGTAATACTTTTTTTTATACTCCGCCCGCTAGGCGGGGGTATATAGGATTCCTTGTGTCCGTCAGTCTGTCAGTCCTTCAGCCGCGAAATTGTTTAATGGAGGGTACCATATAGCTGTAATGAACTCCTCTCCCACTTTTCAATTCACATAGTTGAAACTTCAGAATATGATCATACACACAATGAAGATGTGCAACATGTATAAAGTCTTGCGAAAATTTTGTTTCTCCACAGTTATCTCCCTTTCTTGACTTACAACATTTTTAGTGCCATTTTCAATAGAGGGTACCTTTATGCTGTAATCAACTCCTTTTACAGTTATAACTTCAGGATATGATCATACACACAATGAAGATGTGCAACATCTGTAAAGTCTTGCGAAAATTTATTTTTTTCTTTTTTCAAAGATAGGGTAAGGGTATTTCAGCTCAATGATGGTATAAACTAAACCTGTCATTTTATCTATATAGTGTAGTCACAGTTTGGAATCACGTGGTTTCGAATTGTATGGCGGAGGAGTTCGGAAACGTGAGAAGAATCGAGGAAAAAGGTAATATACTAGATATGACATATTACATAGTATTTTGTCAGCAACGAGCATATGAGATACTATTTTTCAAACAAACTGATACCCCATTTGTGTCCAAACTCACAGTAATTTTCTATAACATTCTGACAAAAGTTGCCAGTCGGAGGATTTGGTCCAAGTAGAGAGAAAGCATAAAAATAGAATATGTTTGTGGAATACACCAGTAAACACATCGTGGAAAATCCTCCGACTGCAAGACACTTGGGCAAGACACTTCACCCCCATTGGCCACGTGGGGGCACGGCGATGCTGTGTACTAAGGCGCACTGCACGTCGATGGTGCACCTGTCTTCAACCAATGCTAACCCTGCTTGTGTGGAGTTGGTATGTTGGGGAGCTGACAGTTGCTCGCCATTGCTCGGTGGTTCTCTCCTGATACTCCGGCTGGCTTCCTCCACCCGTAAAACTGTCACGGTCATGGTTAGCCATTGTGCAGAAATATGTGACCTTAAACACCATTAAATAAATAAATAAATAATATCGAGAATACATGTATGCCTCACATCATGCACTTTAAAACATTACCAGCTGAAAGGTGGGGGTATTTGTTTGTGTCACCTTTAGGTGACACCTATTGTTTTCTGAACACCAAGATGCCGCATTGTTGACCTTGCTTACCCGCAGGTATTGGTGCCGGGGTAACACACCACCTGGCAATGGATTGTGGGGGTATCGCACTCCCTGGCGATGGATCGACTGTAGTTTACTTTTATGTGCAGGTTTTGAGGTTTGTCTTTCTTTTCTTCCAAGTGGCGACTTACCTTGTAGCATATTGCCATGGTTCCTATTTTATGTTAGGATGCTTCTTGGAGCTAGTATTATATTTTTTAACCCTTTTGCTGCTTATTTACCTCAATTTTTGACTTTTGTGTGCAAGTTTTTGACTTTTGTGTGCAGGTTTTGATTTTTTTTTTAAGTGGACTTTTACCTCACTGGCATATTGCCATGGTGGTTACTGTAACATTTTCAGGGTATTTTTCTAAATTTTACCCCTTTGAAACAAATCTGATACTTTTTTGACTTTTATGTGCAGGTTTTGAGGTTTTTCTTTCTTTTCTTCCAAGTGGATATTTTTCAGAGTTTCACCTTACTGGCATATTGCCATGGTGGTTACTGTGACATTATCCAGGTATTTTTCTCAATTTTATCCCATTGAAACAAATGTGATACTTTTTTTTAGCTCACCTGACTGAAAGGCAGGGTGAGCTTTTCTTATCACTCTTCGTCCGTCGTCCTGCGTGAAGGTGGTGTTTGAGCCTCTTTCTCCTAAACCACTGGCCACATTTTAATTAAATTTCATGTAAGTAGTGGTTATATATTTTGATTTTTATCCAAATTAGGTTTCGGCTCATATCGAGCAGAGGTGTGGGGAAAAAAGGGCCAAATGTTTTGAAAATCTTCTTCTAATGAATCACCAGTAGCAGAGACTTGGTATGTGGTATTTTGAGGTTTAGAATCAAGTTTGTTCAAGAGAAGTTTGTCGGGCATTATTTGCCTTCGTTATGGGAGGAGCAAAAATTTTGGCCACGCCTAAAATTTCTATTTTCAGAACCGTCGATTTGAACCAAATTTGCTATGAGATGATAATGGGTCATAAGTAGTTGATTGATGCAAAAAAGAATTTTCTCATTGCCCTGTGGGAACCTCGGGAGCTAAAAATAGGAAAAACTTTAAAACTGCCATATATCCAAAAGTACATAGCACAGAGAATTTGTATTTTGTATAAAGCTTATTTTTATCCAGTAGAATAGAATGGTTAAAAAAATCCCTATGGGTTTGATCACAAGGTACTTTTTTCAGGACTTTGAAAAAGTGCTAAGTCAGCACTTTTTAACACAGTAGGCAATGGGAAAAAGATTAAAAAATCTTCTCCAGATCCAGCAGGCAGAATCTTTTGATATTTGGTATGCAACATTGTGGGGTGGATCTGATTCAAGTGTGTTCAAATCGGCTCCCTGGGTTTATATTTGGGCTCAGTATAGAAGCTGGAATTCTAATTTAGTGCATTTCAGGCAAATTTCTTCCAAAATCATCTTCTCCAGATCCAGCAGGCAGAATCTTTTGATATTTGATATGCAACATTGTGGGGTGGATCTGATTCAAGTTTGTTCAAATCGGCCCCCTGGGTTTATATTTGGGCTCAGTATAGAAGCTCGAATTCGAACTTAGTGCATTTCAGGCAAATTTCTTCAAAAATCTTCTTCTCCAGATCCAGCAGGCAGAATCTTTTGATATTTGGTATGCAACATTGTGGGGGGGATCTGATTCAAGTGTGTTCAAATCGGCCCCCTGGGTTTATATTTGGGCTCAGTATAGAAGCTCGAATTCGAACTTAGTGCATTTCAGGCAAATTTCTTCAAAAATCTTCTTCTCCAGATCCAGCAGGCAGAATCTTTTGATATTTGGTATGCAACATTGTGGGGTGGATCTGATTCAAGTTTGTTCAAATCGGCCCCCTGGGTTTATATTTGGGCTCAGTATAGAAGCTCGAATTCGAACTTAGTGCATTTCAGGCAAATTTCTTCAAAAATCTTCTTCTCCAGATCCAGCAGGCAGAATCTTTTGATGTTCGGTATGCAACATTGTGGGGTGGATCTGATTCAAGTGTGTTCAAATCGGCCCCCTGGATCCATATTTGGGCTCACTATAGAAGCCCGAATTCGAACTTAGTGCATTTCAGGCAAATTTCTTAAAAAATCTTCTTCTCCAGATCGAGCAGGCAGAATTTTTTGATATTTGGTATGCAACATTGTGGGGTGTATCTGATTCAAGTTTGTTCAAATCGGCCCCCAGGTTTATATTTGGGCTCAGTGTAGAAGCTCGAATTCGAACTTAGTGCATTTCAGGCAAATTTCTTCAAAAATCTTCTTCTCCAGATCGAGCAGGCAGAATCTTTTGATATTTGGTATGCAACATTGTGGGGTGGATCTGATTCAAGTTTGTTCAAATCGGGCCCCCTGGATTCATATTTGGGCTCACTATAGAAGCCTGAATTCGAACTTAGTGCATTTCAGGCAAATTTCTTAAAAAATCTTCTCCAGATTCAGCGGGCAGAATCTTTTGATATTTGGTATGCAACATTGTGGGGTGGATCTGATTCAAGTTTGTTCAAATCGGCTCCCTAGATTCATATTATAGAAGCTCGAATTCAAACTCAGTGCATTTCAGGCAAATTTCTTTGAAAATCTTCTTCTCAAGATCCAGCAGGCAGAATCGTTTGATATCGGGTATGCAGCATGCTTAGGGGGGTGAGATTCAAGTTTGTTCAAGCCAAGTCCCTGGGTTCATATTTGGGCTCATTGTGGTAGCCCGAATTATAACTTAATTCAAAATGAGGAATTTTCTTTAAAAATTTTCTTCTTCAGATCCAGCAGTCGGAATGTTTTGATATTTGGTGTGCAGCATCCTTAGGGGGTGAGATTCAAGTTTGTTAAAGCCAAGTCCCTGAGCTCATATATGGGCTCCCTGTGGGAGCCCAAATTATAACTTAGTTCAATATGAGGAATATTCTTTAAAAATCTTCTTTTTTTTTAGATCCACTGGTCAGAATCTTTGGATATTTGGTATAAGCCTTTCTTGGGAGGAGCAAATGCAACTTGTTGAAATCAATTCTCTGGGTTGATATTTAGGCTACCATGGGCAGATTCAAGTTTGTTCAAATCGGGTCCCTGAATTAGTATTTGGGCTCTCTTTTGGAGCCCAAAGTTTAACTTGGTGCAATTTGAGGAAATTTCTTTAAAAATCTTCTTCAGATCCACCAGTCAGTCAGAATCCTTTAATAGTCGGGCCGCCAAACGCCATTTTTTCACCAAACCATGTTTTGTTGTGTTAATTTTTTTTCTCAACGGTTTTTATTAGTTCAGACACCCCTCTTACAATACTAATTTTTCTAACTGGACAGCTGACAGCATTGAGCATTTTTTTTAATTGGGCCTTAATGTGAGGTACTGTTGAAGGGGTCGAAAATTAATGTGGAAATTACTGATCCGAATGATTATTTCATCTTAACTCACCATATAAGCACAAAACATGATGTAATTGTGTTTCAATATAGTAACTACATCCGCAATGGGTATTTGGTAGAAATTGAACAGATATTACACCGCTATTTATATCTATCAACGCTATTTATATCTAACAACGCTCTTTATATGTGAACGCGTTTGGAGATTACGTCATATAACTGTTCTTTCTCTTTGATTTCTTAGAGCGAGGACGCATTATTGCAACTGTGCAAAAGGTACAGGCTTACAATTTTCCGTTTTTTCAGATGTTGCAGTTTTAACTTCTTTTTTCTGTTTCATATAAATATATACCTGGAAATTAATTAAGCACCCCAAGTTTTTTCGCAGTGTGTTAATAGAAACTGTCATTACTTTCATGCTATCGTTCAGATGGCCAAAAGTGATTATTTTCAGAAAGAATGGTCTATTGACAAATGAAAGACAACACAATGATGAAAATATGCAGTATTGTGATGGCGCTAATTACACATATCTGTCACTAATGTTTTTGATGGAAAAATATTCTCTCGACAAGTATGGTGCTGGAATGGTCCGTGATGAAACAATGCCAGTAATTACTGACAAAAAAATGTAACTTGTGATCTGACAGTCAGTAGCGAGTGGAACCACCACAAGCCCGGATGACAGCCTGAACTCTCCTCCTAATGCTACCAGTGAGCCTTCTGATACGGTCCAGAGGCAACTGCTGCCACTCCTCATGCAATGCAGCTTCCAAATTGGGCAAATTATGTACAGGCGGATCCCTTGCTTGCACACAATGTCCAAGATGCGGGTGGTTGTCAAAATGAGGCACAACAACTGGATTAAGAATGTCCTGGATGTACTGATGACCATTGAGATTCACACGTACAGTCACCATATCAAGTTTACAATCATGAGAGAGGCATATCCAGATTATTACTGATCCTCCACCATGAGGAACAGTAGGTCTGATGCTCATGGGCACATAAGCAGTATTTCTATGCCTCTACACTCTCATGCGACCATCTGTGATGTGAAGCAGGAACCTACTCTTGTCTTACCAATGGACTCTCCTCCACGTCCTGAGATTCCAATGTTGTCATGCCATACACCACTTTAAATGTCCACTTTGATGCTGATCGGACAGAGCTGGACACTTGATGACCCTTCTGGACCTCCTAACCAGTGCTTTGAGACAGTTTCTTTCGTACAGTTCTGTTGCACAAACGCCTGTTGGGCAGCTAAAGACATTTCAAAGCCCCACTTGAAGCATAGGGTTCATGCCTAACGAGAAGTGCCCAACTCCAATCTTCCCAAGGAGAGGTCTTTTGGGGTTGTCTAAGTCTTGGGCGGTCCTTAACATTGTTGGTTTGTTGATGTTTTCGGACAAGTCTTCTGATGACAGAATGACTATAGACAAGTTGCCTTCCAAAAGCTTTGAGTGACTTGACTGTTGTTGCATGCATGCCAACGATTTGCCATCTTGGTACCTCTGACGGTCTCCTCCTTGCCATGTCGACATTTATTGATAAAAGAAGTGACAAATTTTCTTGTTTTATTCCCAGATATTGCATGTGGATGATACTGTTTATTGTGGCATTCGTGGGAAGCATGCTTCACGTGGATGAGGGAAGGTGTTTGGGGTACGCTATCAACCAGAAACATCATGTTTCACTTGATGAAATGTACTGCAAGACATAGCAATCATTAAAACATAATAATCAGTAACAGCAACGTCACTGTCATGAAACATTTTGGGGTGCTTACTTTAGTTCCAGGTGTATATCTGACTTGAGGTTAGATGTATTTGCAGTGTCTACCACAACTTGTTGATCAGCAGATTACAATTTTCAAAGCTCGGGTTTACACATTTTCTTCTCAGTTCTCTCAAAATAAGCTGTCAACAGGGTGTTTGATTTGCAATCAGCCACTTTTGTGGGATGATTTCCTATCAGTTTCATGGGAAAATTTAAATACCGAAAATGTTCGCTATCTGGATTTGCTTTTGGTGTGGTATTCAGAATCTCCAGCATACCGAAACTATACCGAAAAATCGGTGTACTGCACAGCACTACTTAATATCCTTGGCTATATGTGTAAAGACCAAAAAATATTTTTTACTTTTAGCCTGTGCTTGTTAGGTGTTCTGAAAAAAATATTTTGCCTAAAAAACTAATCCTTCAGAACTGTTCTGAAATAGGTACTTTATTGTTTTTCATGGTGATTGCAACTTGGAATGTTTCTTTTTGCTGATGAAGTGACGTTATGTAAAATGTATTGCAAGTTTATTATCAGCATATTATCAACATGATGAAAGACTTGAATGAATCCCTGTGTGAACCCTGGGCAGTGGGGGTGCGGTGGCCCAGTTGGTAGAGGTGCAAGCTGCAAGCTGAGAGGTCCTCGGCTCGAATCCCACCTGTGGCAACTGCGTTGTGTCCTTGGGCAAGACACTTCACCCCCATTGCCCATGTGGGGGCACGGTGGCATTGGGTACTAAGGCGTACTGCACGTCGACTGTTCACCTGTCTTTAACCATTGCTAACCCTACTTGTGTGGAGTCAGTATGTTAGGGAGCTGACAGTTGCTCGCAGTTCCTCGGTGGTTCTCTCAGGGTACTCCGGCTTCCTCCACCCATAAAACTGTCGCGGTCATGATTAGCCATAGTGCAGAAATATATGACCTTAAACACCAATAAATAAATAAATAATAGTGGAGCAACACTTGTTTATTGAGGTAGACAAGTGACACTTTACAGGTATAATAGGACCTGATGACCAGCGCCTGGAGGATGAGTCTTCCAAAGTCTTTAACATAACAATAAACAATGGACTAAACTTGATTTCATATTTGTGTTGCATTCATAAAATAGCTATGGTTGATGAAGGTAACCTTAAACACCAATAAATAAATTAATATGAAAGACTTAAATCGGCTGTAGCATTCCAGATCACTTAAATCTGCTTCAGCAACAACAACAACAGTTAACAATAACAGCTGTGGCATAATTGTTGACAGATTGTTGAAGTTAATTCACCAGTTGTGTTTGGGGAAAAGGGTTATGAGAATTCTGTAGTGTATTTTGATAGTTTTAATCCCTGAGTAAATCTCTTCTGGCTATTCTCGTTTCTGTTTGTTTACTTTTTCTAATTTTGTTGACTGTACATTAATTAAAATTAACAGATATTTGAGATGGCTTTGTATGTTGCAGGTCATTCAGGTTTGCAAAACTTTCTCAAGATTTTTATAGAAGCCTTTGTCTTGTTCATTTAGCTCAAGGCTTACCGTGAGAACATGTCTCGAGTTTCTAACTTCACAAATTTAGGCATTCATGGCAAGGGAATGAAAATTATGCATCCATCCATCATATTTTCTCATTTGAAGGTGTGATTGTAAGTCTTTTAGTATTTCTTGACCATTGACATCTGATGGTGGTTTATTCTTAATTGAATACTAATTAAAGAATAACCGTAATTACAAAAAATTGCCAAACACGAAACAATTTTCCATACCTTTCATACTGATAATAAAATTTTCCTTTTTTTTAAAAATTATTTTGCCTCTCAACTCTCCACCCCTTCCCTTCCCCCTCTTCACCTCATTAACTCTTAACCCACTGAGTAATTTTAAAATATTTTTCATCAAATCTAGTCATGGCTGCTGTAAAGCAGCCATGGCTAGATTTGCTGAAAAATCCATGAAAATTTTACTCAAGAAATCACTGGTCAAAAAAGCTGATACAATTTACAGGGACAAATGTGGTTAAACACGCTAATATTTTACTTATTTTAATGGCAAGAGATTTCCTGTCCTTGGCAGGAATATCTGCCAGCAGCATGGAAGGAGTTAAACCTTTAACCACTGCACTCTCACATTTTCACATATACAGAATGGCCAATGTTGATGGGTCACTTTCCACAGGTGGACAAAATTTCCATGGACATAATAATATTAGATTCCAAACACTAACTATAGGAATAATCATCAGAAATTTAATAAAGTACCAGGTACAACCCGGTGCTTCATTAATTAAAATTTTCCTGATGATGATTTTTATTACCTGGTAAATGCATGCGTGAACATCACTTCCCATAGCGCGGATTTTGACCAGTCCACAGCGACTACTGTAGTGAGCTGAAAATCAACACCTGCAGGTAATTTTTAATCAGGTGTAACATGGGCAGGATGAATTTTCTTGCAATGTAGAATTAACCCTTCAATAACCATGCATACCACAAGTACCTTTTCTAGTAAACAATAATCTTATAGCCTCTACTTATAATTTTTCATCAACTGTTTTGTGTTGGCTATAGAAACGATGAGAACATACTACAAAAACAGGGGTCTTGAAAAGTATAACATACAAACTAAATTTGTTAGACCCCTGCATTGAAATTTGATTCGAATCAGAATTATTCTGATAATTTGATTTGCATCAATCTGATTTGGACATTTTTGAATCTTAACTGATTTTGATAAAACTTCTCAGACATGCCCTCAAAAAAGTGAATATCTGCATTGTCCAACATTTCAAAAGCTCAGCAAGCAGATGCGCATTCTGGAAAGCCAGAAGTGGGTGTTTTAATCGCCTTCATTGATTGTTCTAGTTATTTTAATTATAGCTCGGGAGGGGGGGGGGGGGGGGGGGGTTAATGAATGCCAGTGCTAAAGACAACTTCAACAAACTTTCTTGCTATTTGTCTGGGATATAATAGGTGAGTGATTTGAATTGTGTTGTTTTAGGCATTTGAAATGATTGTTATGCCCCTGACCTTCGAAGAAGGATTGTCTGTCTGTCCATCCATCCGTCTGTCTGTCTGTACAAATGTTTTGGATTATAATTTCAAAGCCATTAGTCGGATTTGGATCTCCTTTGGTATGCTGATAGACCAGCATGGGGGACAGATATGTACAAGGAGCAGGTTCCATTCAATACTTTTTCCTATGTTTGTGGCCCTTTGTCTCTCTTTTGACTTGATATTTTTAAGTCCCACAATACCTTTAAGGCTACTTCAAACAAGCCTACGAGTAGGGGCAGTGGCCCCTGCTTTGTGTAGCCCTTGTTTTCCTAATTTGTGCAGGCCTGTGTGTATTCATCTCGGGATGGTGAATTGTCAAGAACAAAACGTAGTTCACTTGTCCCTTACTGTATTGTTGGTTGCACATAGAGAAAATCTTGAACAGTTGCTTGTCCAGGGCATATCCCATTGCATATGCTGTTTGTTACAGGGATTGCAGACTTTGTTTCTACTCGTCATGGTATACAATGTTCTCATTGTCCATGAAAACCATTGGAAATCATGGAATTTGGAAAATGTTTTCCATGACTAAAAATCATTGATTTAGCATAGGGTCACTGAGTTTTAAACAAACAAGTAACAGTGATAGTCCAAGGAATATGGTTATCACAGGCATTTAGTGACTTATAAGCATTGCCATATTGAAGTATATAGTATAATTATAGATGTGGGCAGTTTTTCGGTTTCTCGGTTCAGTTGTGGTTTTTGCAGCAAACCAGAAGAAATGCATCACAAGACCCAGCAAACACTGGCCAGACAGTTTTATTATGTTTGTTGTGTATAAACTGATCACACTACCTAACTGGTAAGGAATTGGACTACGAGAGGCCCCCATGGACTCTCGTCACTTAGTATATCCTGCAAAGAGACTAACATGTCATGTTCTCATTGTCACATTTTCTCCCTTATTGACTCATCCAGTGAATGAGGCAATAAGGGAGAAAATGTGACAATGAGAACACAGCTTTGATTTGATAAACTTTCATCATTTGTTATCCTAATTTATATGTTTTCTTCTATCTCAGTAGCAATTAGCAACTGATCCCCTAGAACCCCTAAGAATGACCAAAGGGAAGGTAGGCTTTTTATGCATTTCTATTGCCAAGCAAACTATGCTAAGACATGGAGTGTAAAGCCACTATAGTGGCTTTCAGCACTTTTCAAAAGAGCCCTGATAGTGGCTTCTTGCACTCAGCCAGTTAAATAAAATGTCTTATTGTATTCAGCCTCATCAAATTCTTGACTTATCATTCATTGAAAGGCTCCACTCCCATTGCCCATGTGGGGGCACGGTGACGCTGTGTACTAAAGCGTACTGCACATCGATGGTGCACCTGTCTTCAACCAATGCTAACCCTGCTTGTGTGGAGTTGGTATGTTGGGGAGCTGATAGTTGCTCGGTGGTTCTCTCCGGGTACTCCGTCTTCCTCCACCCGTAAAACTGTCAAGGTCATGGTTAGCCATTGTGCAGAAATATGTGACCTTAAACACTAATAAAAATAAAAAAAAATTGAAAGGCTCTCTCAATAAATATAACAAGACAAGATTTTGATCATATCTTCATATACATATGCAATTAACATGAGGATTATATACAGTTAACATGCACCTGTTGTCATGACTGTAAACTGCTGTTCAAAAATATATATCTTGAGTAATGAACACCATACCATTGGATTGTAATCTTTGTGTCGGGTACATGTGCTGAGTGCAGGATGGCAGGCACAAAACTGATTGTACATGTCACCATGACATGCTCCCCCACAAAAATTACTTGAGGGCTTGGTCTACTGTAGTTTGAGGTGAATTTTATTCTCGCTCTGGACACATTACAAAGTGGAAAATATGGGCCTTGAGGTTTAAATTGATGTGTTTACATCTAGTCTTGATCATGCATACTAATTAAAGAAAATGAAAAATGACTCTCACAACAGAAGTCAACAGTCTGAATGTTTTCTCTCAAATAATCCACTGGTAATAACACTAGAATCACTATTTAATTGAACTTGGTAATTAATATTTACTCTTCATGCCATCTTCAACAATTTTAAACTAGGAGATTTATGAAAAGTCACATGAGAAGGTTCTCTTGTATAAGATGTATGTATGGGTTTTTTGTAGAACATAATCCATCGTTCCTGAGAAGGAATTGTGTCAATTTTTTGTCTCCATTTGATTAAAGTTTACTCTCATGTTAATTAAAAATTGGACACCAGTGTATAAAGAACAAATATCCATTAGAGCAGCAATTCTAGTCAAAACACGATGTGGGCACATTCTATATATTAATTGTCTAAGTGCTTGTTAGTGCTATTATTGCTTCGAACTTAACCTTTTACCTAATGAGCCAGCCAAATAGGAGCAGTGTTATACTCTAAAATTTGGGAGTGTGGTGGTTCATTGGTTAGAGCATTGGACTTTAACTCTTTAAACACTGGTGGTATCTTCCATGTCAGTTCAAATGCAGCAATTCGAAGAGTCCATATTCATTATTTGGGCTAGACCTTGGAGCTGCACTTGGAAATATTGATTGGTCTACCCCACCCTTAACTTAGCAGGCATCCTACTTAGTGAAAGTATGAGGTACCATGTCCCTGTGCCAGAAAAGCAGCCTCTCACATTGAAAGGGTTAACCCTTTACTCAGTGAATGAGCTTCATCCTTCTCCATGGGAGTGCGATGGCTCAGTGATTGCGGCATTGGACTCCAAACCGAAAGGCCCATGGCTCAATCCCCCACCAGGAGTAACTGCCTTGTGTCCTTGGGCAAGGCACTTAATCCAGTTTGCCGATGTGGGGACACAGTGGTGCTGTGTACTAAGTTGTACTGTGCGACAACGGTGCATTTGTCTTCAACCAATGCTAACCCTGTAGAGTCGAACTGATGTTTGCTGCTGCTCAGTGGTTTCTGATGTTTGTTGCTGCTCAGTGGTTTTCTCCGGGTACTCGATCTTCCTTAACTCTTAAACCTGCTGAATATTTGCAAAATACTTTTCATCAAATCTAGTCATGGCTGCTATGAAGCAGCCATGACTAGATTTGATGAAAAAATGTCTATTCAGTTTACAGGAGAGAAATATTGTAAACTGACCCCAAATTATACTTATTTCAGTGGTAAGCTATTTTCTGTCCTGGGCAGGAATATCTGCCAGCACTGGCTCAGCAGCATGTAAGGAGTTAAAACTGTCCAACACGAGGTGACCCTGGCAGTCAAAAGTGTTGTTAAACCCCCAATAAATAAACAGTTCTTCCCCATGGGAACCCTGGGAAGTGGAGCAGTGCTTGTTTTCTGCAGTAAACAAGTTCTGCTTTACTTGTAAAAATAGGATCTGGAACAAACACCTGGGGTGGAAGTCCTCTAAAGTGGGCAGCATAGGTATAAACAGTTGGCTAAACCTGACTTCAAACCTATGTTGCCCATCATGATATATCCAAAGATTCTGAAAGTGACCTAGACACCAATAAATAAATTGGCGGCATCTGCCCACATAATTTACAAATTGAGCAATTGAAAACAGAAAGTTTCTAAAACAATTTCAACAAAGCTATAACCATGTGCTAGAGGAATGGCTGTGTCTGTTTTACACTATTTAAAAAATTACTAGTGAATATCTATTCATGAGGGAGCACGGTGGCTCAGTAGGTAGAGATGCAGGCTGCAAACCGAGAGGTACTCGGTTCAAATCCTACCTGCGGCAACCGCGTTGTGTCCTTGGGCAAGACACTTAATCCCAATTGCCCATGTGGGGGCACGGTGGCACTGTGTACTCAGGCGAACTGCACGTGGATGGTACATTTGTCTTCAACCAATGCTAACCCTGCTTGTCTGGAGTTAGTATGTTGGGGAGCTGACTGTTGCTCGCCATTGCTCGGTGGTTCTCTCCGGGTACTCTGGCTTCCTCCACCCATAAAACTCTGACACGAGGTAACCCTGGCAAAAGTGTCGTTAAACTCCAATAAATAAATCTATTCAGGAAATGTTTTTGCAAGTGCCATCTTCTGTTTTTGTTAGGTAAACAGGACTTTTATCCGTAACCCATTTACAATTAACAGGTCCACTTTTTACTAAACATATGTGGTAAATGGTTTGATGTTCAGTGATTAAATACATAGGATTTTTCTTCGAGCAGTATGCATGCAATTCCCCAGCTGATGGAGCTGTGCTTGCTCACTGTGGTAAACAAATTTTGCTCTACCTGTAAAATAGGACCTGGTCACCAATGCCTGGGGTGGAAGCTTAAAGTGGGCAGCATACATATAAACGATTGGCTAAACTTGACTTCAGTGTTACAGTCATGATATAGCTATAAATATTGAAAGCTACCTTAAACACCAATAATAAAAGAAAAAAAAATTGCATGCGATCAAGTAGAATCCTCTGTGCAAGGTTAACAAGACAGATTTGATTATTTTTGTGTTCATTGAATAATGGTATTAATAATCCTTTACCTAACATAAATCGTCATTCAAATTTTATTATTTTTTGTTTCAAAAACATAGCTGGCCCTTCATTGAAATGAACTCAATGAGCTTGTTCCAATTCTCAGGTATGTTTTTGAAGCAAAAAATGGAAATTTTTATTTATTCAATAATTTTTTTCTCCCCATGTGAACCCTGGGAATTGGAGTAGTGCTTGTTTACTGTGATAAGTTCTGCTTTACTGATAAAATGGACTTAGATAGGTTTAACAGATTTCCTTGGGGGCATGGTGGCATTGTGTACTAAGGCGTACTGCACGTCGATGGTGCACTTGTCTTCAAACAATGTTAACCCTGCTTGTGTGGAGTAAGTATGTTGGGGAACTGACAGTTGCTCACCGTTGCTTGGTGGTTCTCTCCGGGTACTCCGGCTTCCTCCACCCATAAAACTGTCATGGTCATGATTAGCTATTGTGCATAAATATGTGACCTTAAACACCAATAAATAAATAAATAAATAAATAAATAACTGATTGGCTAAACTTGACATCATCCCTCTGTTGCAGTCATGAGATAGCCAAAGATGCTAAAAGTAACCTTAACCCCTTTCATCCAGCTGAGAGATAGCCAAACAAGTTAAAAGTAACCTTAACCCCTTTCATCCAGCTGGCAGGTATCCCCACTGAAGACAGGATTTCTCTTTCCACTGAAATAAGGATAATTTGGACACCTTTAATTAACTTTTCCACCAGTAAATTCAATGGCTTTTTCCCCAGTGATTTCTTGAGTTACATTTAGATGAATTTGATATCAAATCTAGTCATGGCTGCTGTGAAGCAGCCATGACAAGATTTGATGAAAAACATCTTGAAAATACTCAGCGGGTTAAGAGTTAAACATCAGCAAATACACCCAAAACAAATTTTCACAAGTGTTGTTTCTATTTTCTATTTGTATTGGTTAAAGGGTTCACTCTTTCAAAACAACCACCCAGTAACATAAGCCAGCTCCAAGACAGATCGGAATAAAATAGAACATTGTACCATTTGTATGGAGTATTTCCATCTAGCACCATAAAGCTACAAGTTGAAAAATACCCCCAAATTAACCTTTACATCTTCAGATTAATTTTACATGAATAGCTACCATTATATACATGTACTTAGCTGCAGAAAACTTAACAGTGTTTCTACATTATTGTTGGCTGCCTGTCCAGACAGCCAACAATGATGTAAAAACACTGTCAAAATAAATGTATCCTGCCAGTAGAGAGAGTTCTTAAGGAAGAGTACACTTGGCAAAACTTTTTCAGAGAAATGTGAAAAGGGCAGTTTGTGGATGTTTAGCCACTTAAAGGTTAAATTGCACTAATTCAGTACATGTCACATAACTGACATGGAAGATACTATTCCATAGAATTAGAAGTTAGAGGGTTAATTTGGTTTATCAGATTTTTGTGTTTTCACATTATATGTGTCTCGTTTTTCATTTCTATTATGAAAATTTAATAATCTGATTGTTCCATTAAGTTCTTAAGCACTTGTTGAAATATGCACATACTGTGGTATGAGCAATATAAGGGAGGTAATTTATTCAATTTTACATGGAATACACTTTTTGACTGTCTCATGATACTGAGATCATTTTTCTGACCTCTGGATATTCAGGAATATGTTCTGCACTTAACTGGTCACTGATAGGTTGAATGTCTCTGTCAGCTGCTTAGTTTTTTTTTTAGCCCACATCCATTTACCTTACACCAAATAGAAATTTGACCAATATATTGCATTTGATTATTGAAAAATCTGTTGAACACAGAATACTTCATGACATCCAGAGATGTGTGAGATATCAAACAGAAAAAAACAGCCCAAACACACTTTGAATCAAATTTGGGAAATTCAGTGTTCAGTTTGTTATATTGTTTGTCTGATAGAGCTGTGATGGCCCCGACAAACACAATATAATCAATTAACATCTTAAATCTTCACTTTTGATGCCAAATGCTCTTTCTGAAGCTTTAAAAGGTTTTCCGCACATTTCTGACTGATAAACATTTTTGTATTAAGTTATCCCTTAATGGCCTTATTGCAACTTTGACAAACTTGGTGGCTAAAGAACAGGTGCCATAACATGCAGGCCCTAACCATCTTTAGATATTTGGAGGGGGAACCCTGTTTTTCTGATCATAACATGAAATGCACAACTATTCTTATGTACACATAGCCAGGCTTCTTTGCAAGTTACTCCAAAAAGACCCAATCTGAACACTATGAAAATAGAGCCGTGCTTGTTTACTATTGTGAGCAATTTCCATTTTTCTGGTAAAAATAGGATCTGGTTACCAATGTCTGGGGTAGAAGTCCTCCAAGTGGGCAGCATAGCTATTCACGATTGGCTGAGTTTGACTTCATACTTGTGTTGTGATGATGATATAGCCATCTGTAGATGCTGAAAGTGATCTTAAACACCAATAAAAATTAAATATTCAGGTTCAGTTATTAAATGGGTAATGAATAATTTCCCCCATGGGAACCCCAGGAAGTGAAGCAGTGCTTATTTACTGTGGTAAACAAGCTCTGTTTCTCTGGTAAAATGGGACCCAGTCACTAATGCTTCAATGGGGTCCAAGTCCTCTAAAATAGGCAACATGGGGTATAACCGATTGACTGATCTTGACTTTATCTCCATGTTGTGATCATGATTAGCCATTGTGCAGAAGTATGTGACCTTAAACAATAATAATAATAAATAATGAATAATTTCAGCTGAATGATACATATGGATCATCAGGTACATGCAGAATTGATTTTGTTTTATTGTATGAACAACAAAATATTTTGCAATTTACAGCTTGTTCTTCCTAGGACAGACTGCTTTTGGTTTTCTACTTTGAAATAACATGAATCTTGGAAATAGTGTATTTGTTTACTACGGTTTTCAAAAAATAATGTGAATATAACATTTTGATTCCACTTTCTTTCTCCTCTTGCTCAATGTAAAAATATCAAGTGTTCAAGCGAAAGAAAGGTGACATCTTAGATGTCCTGCTTGAGCTTGCTCAATTTGGAAGTAATATGACCTATTTGGATACAGCACTAAAACACAAAACAGATTTAGCCAGTTTTGAGAATAAAGTTTGAAAATTGACATTACTGTATTGAAGAACTTATGTCATGACTGTTAGAAATGGAGTTTCAAGTTATGTAATGAAGATTGCAGGATAAAAATGGGGCAGTTTTCTTTTCTCTATATTATGACAGTGATTGTTATATGCTCATGAAAATGGTGTGTATTATGGTATGGCATTGTTCTTCTTTCTGTCCATCCTTACGTCCATTCTCTTTTTTAGTTTCTTTATGACAACTTGTATAATAATTGTCACATTATATATGACCTTATCCACAGAATACACAGATCAAGTTCCAACAAGTTCCAATTTGACATTTGTCTTGACATACCATTAGGGAGCTATTGTCCTTTATTGGGTTGAATTTCAGTGATGTAAGGTTTCCAGATGTTAACCCCAACTAAGGTCAATCCAGTTTTAGCATGCAACCTTACTCGGAGTAAAAGTCGAGTCATATTTGATTTTGCATTTGTGCAACATTCTGTTGTGAAGTTATTATCCTTTAGTTTCTTGGAATTTCCGTTTTTCTGTTTTTCAGATAACTTAAGTTAAACTTCACACAGCAAATCCATATTTGTTATATGGCCTTATTTAGAGAAAATGAATAATAAGTCTGAATTTGACATTTGTTCCACATTTCATTTTGGAGTTCTTGCCCTATATTGAATTTTCATGTTTTTAGGTTTAAGCATGATAACTCCAACTACACATGACATAGCCAATAGGTATTTGGTATACTGCTTTACTCACACAAAATGCAGATCAAGTTCAGTCTTGCTTTTGTGTCACATTCTGCTGTAGAGTTCTTGCTCTTTATTATACCCCACACAACGAAGTTGCTGGGATATGTTTTTGACTGGTCAGTCCGTCAGTCCTACTTGTTTTCCGGACTTTTTTTCTACACGCTTCCAGATATTGAGCTGATTTTTGGTATGTGAGTCTAACATGGTGGCCTACAGATCAAGTTTGCATTTTTTTCCGCTCCACTGATTTTTACCGAAATTACGGCCCTTGGACTCTGAAAATTTTTTCAAAATTAGTTTTCCAGACTTTTTTTTCTGCACGCTTCCAGATATTGAGCTGATTTTTGGTATGTGAGTCTAACATGGTGGCCTACAGATCAAGTTTGCATTTTTTTCCGCTCCACTGATTTTTACCAAAATTTCGGCCCATGGACTCAGAAAAATTCATCAAAATTAGTTTTCCAGACTTTTTTTCTACACGCTTCCAGATATTGAGCTGATTTTTGGTATGTTAGTCTAACATGGTGGCCTACAGAACAAGTTTGCGTTTTGTTTCGCTCAACTGATTTTTACCGAAATTACGACCCTTGGACTCTGAAAAATGCATTAAAATTACAGTTTTCCAGACTTTTTAGCTCACCTGACTGAAAGTCAGGGTGAGCTTTTCTTATCACTCTTCGTCCGTCGTCCTGCGTGAAGGTGGTGTTTGAGCCTCTTTCTCCTAAATCACTGGCCACATTTTAATTAAATTTCATGTAAGTAGTGGTTATATAGGGGCATTTTGATTTTTATCCAAAATAGCTTTTGGCTCATATTGAGCAGAGGTGTGGGGGAAAAATGGCCAAATTTTTTGAAAATGTTCTTCTAATGAACCACCAGTAGCAGAGACTTGATATGTGGTATACAGAGTCCTTTTGAGGTTTAGAATCAAGTTTGTTCAAGAGAAGTTTGTCGGGCATTATTTGCCTTCGCTATGGGAGGGGCAAAAATTTTGGCCACGCCTAAAATTTCTATTTTCAGAACCGTGAGGTCGATTTGAACCAAATTTGATATGAGATGATAATGGGTCATAAGTAGTTGATTGATGCAAAAAAAAATTTTCTCATTGCCCCGTGGGAACCTCGGGAGCTAAAAATAGGAAAAACCTTAAAACTGCCATATATTAAAAACTACACGGCACAGAGAATTCTTATTTTGTATAAAGCTTACTTTTATTCAGTAGAATAGAATGGTTAAAAAAAATCCCATCGGTTTGATCACAAGGTACTTTTTTCAGGACTTTGAAAAAGTGCTGAGTCAGCACTTTTTAACACTGTAGGCAATGGGAAAAAGATTAAAAAATCTTCTTCTCCAGATCCAGCAGGCAGAATCTTTTGATATTTGGTATGCAACATTGTGGGGTGGATCTGATTCAAGTTTGTTCAAATCGGCCCCCTGGGTTTATATTTGGGCTCAGTATAGAAGCTCGAATTCGAACTTAGTGCATTTCAGGCAAATTTCTTAAAAAATCTTCTTCTCCAGATCCAGCAGGCAGAATCTTTTGATATTTGGTATGCAACATTGTGGGGTGGATCTGATTCAAGTATGTTCAAATCGGCCCACTGGATTCTTATTTGGGCTCAATATAGAAGCCCGAATTCGAACTTAGTGCATTTCAGGCAAATTTCTTAAAAAAATCTTCTCAAGATCCAGCAGGCAGAATTTTTAGCTCAACTTGACAAAGTCAAGCTGAGCTATTGCCATCACTTCTCGTCCGTCGGCATACGTTAGTACGTACGTCCACAATTTCCTTTGGCACACCTGACAGGTCGCATTTATGATCAGATTACTTTGAAACCTCTTATGCTTGTTTGGGGTGACCTCTAGATGGGAGCTATCGATTTTCTTCAATTTCTGTCAAAAAATGTTGCCGCGGCCAACGTTCTTAGAACTTAGTTTAGTCAAACCACAATATTTCCCTTTGGCACACCCTACAGGGCACATTTATGATTTGATTGCTTTGAAACTTGATACGCTTATTTAGGGTGACCTCTAGATGGGAGCTATCGATTTTCTTCAATTTCCGGCAACAAATGTTGCCACGGTCAACATTCGTAGAACTTAGTTTAGTCAGACCTCAATATTTCCCTTTGGCACACCCTACAGGGTACATTTATGATCAGATTGCTTTGAAACCTGCTGGTATGCTTGTTTGGGGAGACCTCTAGATGGGAGCTATTGATTTTCTTCAATTTCTGTCAAAAAAATGTTGCCACAGCCAACGTTCTTAGAACTTAGTTTAGTCAGAAGACTCAGTATTTCCCTTTGGCACACCCTACAGGGTACATTTATGATCGGATTGCTTTGAAACCTGGCATGCTTGTTTGGGGTGACCTCTAGATGGGAGCTATCGATTTTCTTCAATTTCTGTTTGAAAATGTTGCCGCGGCCAACGTTCTTAGAACTTAGTTTAGTCAAACCACAATATTTCCCTTTGGCACACCCTACAGGGCACATTTATGATTTAATTGCTTTGAAACCTGGTATGCTTATTTAGGGTGACCTCTAGATGGGAGCTATCGATTTTCTTCAATTTCCGGCAAAAAATGTTGCCACGGCCAACGTTCGTAGAACTTAGTTCAGTCAGACCTCAATATTTCCCTTTGGCACACCCTACAGAGCCCATTTATGATCAGATTGCTTTGAAACCTGGTACGCTTGTTTGGGGAGACCTCTAGATGGGAGCTATCGATTTTCTTCAATTTCTGTCAAAAAATGTTGCCGCGGCCAACGTTCTTAGAACTTAGTTTAGTCAGAAGACTCAATATTTCCCTTTGGCACACCCTACAGGGTACATTTATGATCGGATTGCTTTGAAACCGGGCATGCTTGTTTGGGGTGACATCTAAATGAGAGCTATCGATTTTCTTCAATTTCCGTCAAAAAATGTTGCCGCAGCCAACGTTTTTAGAACTCAGTTTCGTCAGACCACAATATTTCCCTTTGGCACACCCTACAGGGCACATTTATGATTTGATTACTTTGAAACCTGGTATACTTGTTTGGGGAGACCTCTAGATGGGAGCTATCAATTTTCTTCAATTTCCATCAAAAAATGTTGCCGCGGCCAACGTTCTTAGAACTTGGTTTAGTCAGAAGACTCGATATTTCCCTTTGGCACACCCTACAGGGCACATTTATGATCGGATTGCTTTGAAACCTTTCATGCTTGTTTGGGGTGACCTCTAGATGGGAGCTATCGATTTTCTTCAATTTCCATCAAAAAATGTTGCCGCAGCCAACATTCTTAGAACTTAGTTTAGTCAGACCACAATATTTTCCTTTGGGTCACCCTACAGGGCTCATTTATGATTAGATTGCTTTGAAACCTGGTATGCTTATTTACGGTGACCTCTAGATGGGAGCTATCGATTTTCTTCCATTTCCGTCAAAAAATGTTGCCACGGCCAACGTTCTTAGAATTTAGTCTAGTCAGACCACAATATTTCCCTTTTGTACACCCTACAGGGCACATTTATGATCGGATTGCTTTGAAACCTGGCATGCTTGTTTGGGGAGGCCTCTAGATGGGAGCTATCGATTTTCTTCGGTTTCTGTCAAAAAATGTTGCCACTGGCAAAAAAACTAACATTGGTCCCAATGATCTTCAATTTTGCCATTTCATTTATAACTTACCAAGTTTAAGTTTGTCAAGTTGAGCTACAGTGTCATTGACACTTTCATTTGATATTTGGTATGCAACATTGTGGGGTGGATCTGATTCATGTTTGTTCAAATCGGCCCCCTGGATTCATATTTGGGCTCACTATAAAAGCTTGAATTCGAACTTAGTGCATTTCAGGCAAATTTCTTCAAAAATCATCTTCTCCAGATCCAGCAGGTAGAATCTTTTGATATTTGGTATGCAACATTGTGGGGTGGATCTGATTCAAGTGTGTTCAAATCGGCTCCCTGGGTTTATATTTGGGCTCAGTATAGAAGCTCGAATTCGAACTTAGTGCATTTCACGCAAATTTCTTCAAAAATCTTCTTCTCCAGGTCCAGCAGGCAGAATCTTTTGATATTTGGCATGCAACATTGTGGGGGTGGATCTGATTCAAGTTTGTTCAAATCGTCCCCCTGGGTTTATATTTGGGCTCACTATAAAAGCTCGAATTCGAACTTAGTGCATTTCAGGCAAATTTCTTCAAAAATCATCTTCTCCAGGTCCAGCAGGCAGAATCTTTTGATATTTGGTATGCAACATTGTGGGGTGGATCTGATTCAAGTGTGTTCAAATCGGCTCCCTGGGTTTATATTTGGGCTCAGTATAGAAGCTCGAATTCGAACTTAGTGCATTTCACGCAAATTTCTTAAAAAATCTTCTTCTCCAGATCCAGCAGGCAGAATCTTTTGATATTTGGTATGCAACATTGTGGGGGTGGATCTGATTCAAGTTTGTTCAAATCGGCTCCCTAGATTCATATTTGGGCTCACTATAGAAGCTCTAATTCGAACTTGTGCACCATGCTTAGGGGGGTGAGATACAAGTTTGTTCAAGCCAAGTCCCTGGGTTCATATTTGGGCTCACTGTGGAAGCCCGAATTGTAAGTTAGTTCAAAATGAGGAATTTTCTTTAAAAATCTTCTTCTTCAGATCCAGCAGTCGGAACGTTTTGATATTTGATATGCAGCATCCTTAGGGGGGTGAGATTCAAGTTTGTTCAAGCCATGTCCCTAGGTCCATATTTGGACTCACTGTGGGAGCTTGAATTGTAAGTTAGTTCAAAATGAGGAATTTTCTTTAAAAATCTTCTTCTTCAGATCCAGCAGTCGGAACGTTTTGATATTTGGTGTGCAGCATCCTTAGCGGGGGTGAGATTTAAGTTTGTTAAAGCCAAGTCCCTGGGTTCATATATGGGCTCCCTGTGGGAGCCCGAATTATAACTTCGTTCAGTATGAGGAATATTCTTTAAAAATCTTCTTTTTTTTAGATCCACGGTCAGAATCTTTAGATATTTGGAAAAAGCTTTTCTTAGGAGGAGCAGATGCAACTTGTTGAAATCAATTCTCTGGGTTGATATTTAGGCTACCATGTCAGGTGAGCACCCTCAGGCCTCTTGGGGCCTCTTGTTTTCTACATGCTTCCAGATATTGAGCTGATGTTTGGTATGTTAGTCTGACATGGTGGCCTACAGATCAAGTTTGCATTTTGTTCCGCTCCACTGATTTTTACCGAAATTACGGCCCTTGAACTTTGAAAAGTTCATCAAAATTACAGTTTTCTGGACTTTTTTCCTACACGCTTCCAGATATTGAGCTGATTTTTGATATGTTAGTCTAACATGGTGGCCTACAGAACAAGTTTGGGTTTTGTTCCGCTCCACTGATTTTTACCAAAATTACGGCCCCATAGACTTTGAAAAGTTTATCAAAATTACAGTTTTCCAGGCTTTTTCTCTGCTTGAATTCTTTCAATACGGTTCAAACTACAGAACACTGTTTTCTACAGTATTCCTAGAATCTATGTTTATTTTTAAAAAATGATTAGAGCTTGAAATATCGGGGCGCGTGGGGTATGTGAGCATGCTCACTAAGGTTCTATATTTTTCTTAGAATTTCCACGCTTTATATTTCTGGATAATGACTTCACTCATACTTAGCATTGCCAATTCATATTTGGTATTGGGCCGTATCTACAGAAAATGTAGATGAAGTTAGAATTTGACATTTTTCAGACATTCTGTTGTTGAGGTGTTGCTCTTTAGGTTTCTGGATGATAAGTTCAACTTTACTGAATGTCCTTTGAAATTCGAAGAGTGTGCCTTTTCAATAAAAACTTAGTGGGGGTGGGGTGAGTTTTTGAAGTCAGGAGTATAGCAGTTTTATTTTTTTCATTTTTTGCTCAACAATGACATAGTCAAATTTGAGGTTTTGTCATGGCCTGTCGTCTGTCTGTCTACAATTCAATACGGCTCGGGCTAGAGGTCGTATTTATGAACCGATCTTGACAAAACTTCTTGGGTACCTTTGTTATCACAGTGGGATGAGAACGGGTGTTTTGGGGTGCGATCCAAAATTCAAGAGGGCCATCAGCAGCCATTTTGTACTGAAATTAGTGCAATCAGTTTTTTGTACAGAACTTCTGTATGGAAGTTCTGATTTGAATAAATTAAATTTTTGTATGAATGTTTAGTAACATGGAATACATCACATAATACAGGGTTTTTTATCGTGCAGAAATTATGCAGATTAGATGAACTTTGATTTATTCAGTGCAACTTATACACAGTAAGTACACATGTCAATGGCTCGGGCTAGGGGTTGTATTTATGAATGGATCTTCACGAAACTTCTTGGGTACCTTTGTTATCACCTTGGAATGAGAACGAGTGTTTTGGGGTGAATGTTTAGTAACATGGAATACACATCACATATAATACAGGGTTTTTTCTCATGCAGAAATTATGTAAATTAGATGAACTTTGATTTATTTGGTGCTACTTATACACAGTAAGTGCACGTGTCAATATGGCTTGGGCTAGAGGCTGTATTTATGAACTGATCTTCACGAAACTTCTTGGGTACCTTTGTTATCACTTTGGGTGCAGTCCAAAATTCAAGATGGCTGCTGGCGACCATTTTATACCAATATTAGGTGCTGTCAGTTTTTTGTACAGAACTTCTATACGAAGGTTCTGATTTGAATATATTTTTGTATGAATGTTTAGTAACATGGAATACATCACATATGGGTTTTTTCTCATGCATATATTATGCAAATTACTTTACCTGTACATTTGTTACAGGCTACGGTCAGTATTTATGTACAGACCTTTACAATACTTTACATGTACCTTTGTTATCAGGTCATTACCTAGATGTGTGTCATTGCTGTGTCACATACTATACATGTACATGTCTTACACAAGTTGAGCTACAATGTCATTGACACTTTCATTTAAACGCACTGCAAAAGTATAAGGTATGATACAATTTGAATAGTCCACATACATATTATGCACTGCCCAGTATTACTCGTGTTGCCAGTAGGAACCTGCCAAAAGTAGAGGAATGCTTGATGACTAGGGTAAAGAAGTTTTATTTCACTGGTATAATAGAATTCAGTAACCAATGCTTGAGGTGTTAGTTCTCTAAAGTGGGCTGCATTGCTATAAAAAGTGTGCTATTCTTAACTTGACTTTATGGACACACTAAATATCTGCTTATATTTGCGTCTCAGTCATAACTCAGAAATGAATCAAACTACAATTATCAAACTTCATACAAATGTTTTGGATAGTCAGTAGGTGTGTCATGTATAATAGTTGCTTGTGCATCTTCAAGGTCAGCGTCATGCTTGAGTGCCCTATTTTGAAGGTCACAAGTAATTTTTTGGCCAAAACTCAGAAACTGTTGTGGCCAGAATCACCAAACTTAAAACAATTATCAAGGGCTTTTCCATTTGTTGTTTTTAAGGAGGAGGAGTGCATGATTTACTCCAGTGGCATTTCTTGTTTATCCAGTGAAATAATACTTGCACCTGATACTAAAGCTTGGAATGCTCTCTTTGTGAATTTCCTAGTTTCTGGTGCAGGTATCAACTGTCATGTCGAAATGAGAGAAGTTTTTCTCTTGTAGTTATCCCACATGATGCTTGTATTTCCATTGGTACTATACTTACAAGAAGACAGAATTAACTGTCAAAAATGTGTTGATGGTTGTCCTGAGATGGTATCCTTAGTGGCTTTAGGGCTGTGTGGCAGTACTTACATTGCATAAGTCAACTAAAGAGTCATGTGCTGAGAAAATAATTATAGAGCATGGTATTTACCCCAAATTTAGGTTTCGATACTGCTTGCATTGGAATGTTTTTTTCAATTCAAGATGTCAGCCAGCTTGTTTTGTATTGGTGAAAGATTTGTTACATTCACATTGAATGAATTGATTGTTTTTCACTTCAATTTGTTGATTAACTGGTTGAGTGGTAAATTATTTTTGGTCCTGAAAATTTCTTCACGTGTCTTTACCTTGTTACAATTTATGGGAGAGAGTGCCTACAGGCACTGCCCATAAATTTAACAAGGCAAATGTTTTACAGACAAAATACTTTCCCCTCAAAGATAACATCAAGCACATCCACAGAATATGAAGCCTTTAAGTCGTGGTATGTACACTTTAGAATATAACCCAGATATGGGCTTTCAGCACTTTAGAATATAACCCAGATATGGGCTTTCAGCACTATACAAGTTGACACATGCAACAAATTAGGAATGTGAAACTTTAAATACAGGATGTTCTCAAAAATGTGCAACATGGCTTATTAACGCTCATCCCTGGTCTTGAGTTGATACTCATGTTGTGGTCATGATTAGCCATTGTTCAAGAATATGTGACCTTAAACACCAATAAATAAAAAAATACAGGATATTCATTGGCTTAGTCTGAGTTCTTGATTATTGGAACTGAGGTATTATACAAATTTAGCACAGAAATCCTCATAATTCTGTTAAGTTATTTGATTGGTCCAATTTATGAGCCATGTGATTTTATGATCCATGTTTCATCAGTGGGAAAGCCAGATTTTTTTCCCCAGTTATTATACCACCCACTTGAAAGGTGGGAGGTATATAGTGTTCACTTGGTACGTCCATCTGTCCGTCCGTCCGTTACACTTTAGGGGGTACACATCTGCTATCCGCAACTCCTCCTAAACCAGTAAATGGATTTCATTGAAACTCTCAGACATTCTTTTACATACATTGAAGATGTGCACCGCCTATTTTCTTTTCAGATATTTTCATTTTTACAGTTTCCCATATTGAAAAATGAACTTTGTCAAATTCAATTGACATTCTGTACAGATCTGCTATCTGCAACTCCTCTTAAACCATTGAACAGATTTCATCGAAACTTTCAGACATTCTTTTACATACATTGGAGAAGTGCACCTCCTATTTTCTTTTAAAATATTTTCATATTTACAGTTCCACATATTCAAAAATGTTCTTTGCCAATTCAGGTTTTAGTAGGGAGGGATGTAGATCTGCTATCCGCTACTCCTCTTAAACCATTGAACAAACTCCATTGAAACTCGCAGACCTTCTTTTACATACATTGAAGATGTGCACATCCTATTTTTCTTTCAGATGTTTTCTTATTTCGATGTCCTTCCGTCTGTCCATCCGTTACGCTTTAGGGATGTACACATCTGCTATCCACAACTCCACTTAAACCATTGAACAGATTCCATTGAAAGTCTTAGACATTCTTTTACATACATTGAAGATGTGCACATCCTATTTTCTATTCAGATATGTACAGTTCCCCATATTCAAAAATAGTCTTTGTCAATTCAGGTTTTAGTAGGGAGGGGTATAGATCTGCTATCCGCTACTCCTCTTAAACCATTGAACAAACTCCATTGGAACTCTCAGACATTCTTTTACATACACTGAAGATATGCACCTCCTATTTTTCTTTCAGATATTTTCATATTCCGACATACGGCCGGCCGTCCATTATGCTATTGGGGTGTTACGTTTTGTTTTTTTTTTTTGGGGGGGGGGGAGGGGGGTACACATCTTCTATCCGCAACTCCTCTTAAACCAGTGAACAGATTTCATTGAAACTCTGACATTCTTTTACATACATTGAAGATGCGCACCTCCTATTTTCTTTTCAGATATTTTCTTTTTTACAGTTTCCCATATTGATAAATGAACTTTGTCAAATTCAATTGACATTCTGTACAGATCTGCTATCCGCAACTCCTCTTAAACCATTGAACAGATTTCATTGAAACTTTCAGACATTATTTTACATATATTGAAGATAGAGCACCTCCTGTTTTGTTTTCAGATATTTTCATTTTTAGGGTTTCTCATATTTAAAAATGGACTTTGTCAATTCAAGTTTGCTTCGGGGGAGGGGGGGGGGAGGGGAGTGGAAGTGGAAATATGGAATTGTCAAGGCCTGTAGCTTAGGAGTTATCACCTTGAATTCACTTTATCCTATGCACATGTCAATACAGCTAGGGCTGGAGAACTGTATTTATGAACCGATCTTCACGAAACGTCTTGGGTACCTTTGTTATCACCTTGGGACGAGAATGGGTGTTTTTGGGTGTGGTCCAAAATTCAAGATGGCTGCTGGCGGCCATTTTGTACCAAAATTAGTGCAATCAGTTTTTTGTGCAGAACTTCTATATGAAAGTTCTGATTTGAATAAATTTTTGTATGAATGTTTAGTAACATGGAAAACATCACATATAATACAGGTTTTTTTCTCAAGCAGAAATTATGCATATTAGATGAACTTTGATTTATAAAGTGCTACTTATACACAGCAAGTGCATGTGTCAATACAGCTCGGGCGAGAGTCTGTATTTATGAACCGATCTTCACAAAACCTCTTGGATACCTTTGTTATCACCTTGGGATGAGAACTTGTGTTTCTGGGTGCAGTCCAAAATTCAAGATGGCCGCAGCAGCCATTTTGTACCAAAATTAGTGCAATCAGTTTTTTGTACAGAACTTCTGTATGAAAGTTCTGATTTGAATAAATTTTTGTAGGAATGTTTAGTAACATGGAATACATCACATATAATACAGATTTTTTTCTCATGCAAAAATTATGCAAATTAGATGAAGTTTGAGTGCTATGTATACACAGTAAATGCACATGTCAATACGGCTCAGGCTAGAGTCTGTATTTATGAACCGATCTTCACGAAACTTCTTGGGGTACCTTTGTTATCACCGTGTGACAGGAACGAGTGTTTTGGGGTGCCTTTGTTATTACTGTTCTATGAAAACAAATATTTTGGGGTTCAGTCAGACCCACTCTGGGACTCAAAGATTTCTTTTCTAGTTTAGCATCTAACTGTCACCCTACTTTCACAATACTTTACCTATATATTTGTTACATGCTACGGTCAGCATTTATGTACAGACCGTTTCAATACTTTACTTTACATGTACTTTTGTTATCAGGTCATTACCTAGATGTTTGTCATTGCTGTGTCACATACTGTACATGTACATGTCTTACACAAGTTGAGCTACAGTGTCATTGACACTTTCATTTACTTCTGACCATGGCTTATTAGTCCTTATTGGAACAAGTTCACCAAGTTTGTTCCATTAATAGGTCATGAGGTATGTTTTGAAGTAGAGAAATGAAAACATAAAATTTGAATAGCAAATTTTGTATATCAGGAGTGCAGATATGGCAGGTTCTTTTGGTAAACAGTTAACAAAAAATGGCTTCAACTATTTTGCGTCTAAGCATTGCCATTGCTGTGACAGTCGGGCTGCATGCATGACATCACTCTAGTTGAAGTAAGTCATGATAAACCACTTTTGGTGGTTACTAACTCACATGTTTTCACTAATTATCTCTCCTCATTATACCCCCACTTTTTAAAAAAAAAGTGGGGTATACTGGATTGCGTCTATCCGTCCATCCATCTGTTCATACATTTGTCCATCCATCCGTCCACCCTCTGATGTCTGTTCGAATTATAACTTGAACATTACTACTCAGATGTTCACTATCATGAAATCTTTGAGGAGCATCAGCCGTTTTGCTGTTGGAATATTTTTTTTGTGAGTTATGGCCCTTTGAATATACAAAATAGCCAATTTTTTGCCTGTTCGCCTTGTATCTCATGTTTGGGTTATCAGATCTCAATTAAATTTGGAATGATTGTTTATGGAAAAGGCTTTCAAATTAGTCTCTAATAATATTTCTTACATTTCACTTTCTAGACTTATCCTCCTTTTTAACTTCGGAAATTCAGTTTTCCTCGTAAAATAGTCAATTTTTAGCTCAACTTGACAAAGTCAAGCTGAGCTATTGCCATCACTTCTCGTCCGTCGGCGTACGTACGTACGTACGTACGTACGTACGTTAGTATGTTAGTACGTTAGTATGTACGTCCACAATTTCCTTTGGCACACCTCACAGGTCGCATTTATGATCAGATTACTTTGAAACTTGGCATGCTTGTTTGGGGTGACCTTTAGATGGGAGCTATCGATTTTCTTCAATTTCCGTCAAAAATTGTTGCTGCGGCCAACGTTCTTAGAACTTAGTTTAGTCAAACCACAATATTTCCCTTTGGCACACCCTACAGGGCACATTTATGATTTGATTGCTTTGAAACCTGGTATGCTTATTTAGGGTGACCTCTAGATGGGAGCTATCGATTTTCTTCAATTTCCGGCAAAAAATGTTGCCACGGCCAACGTTCGTAGAACTTAGTTTAGTCAGACCTCAATATTTCCCTTTGGCACACCCTACAGGGCACATTTATGATCAGATTGCTTTGAAACCTGGTATGCTTGTTTGGAGAGACCTCTAGATGGGTGCTATCGATTTTCTTCAATTTCTGTCAAAAAATGTTGCCGCGGCCAACGTTCTTAGAACTTAGTTTAGTCAGAAGACTCAATATTTCCCTTTGGCACACCCTACAGGGTACATTTATGATCGGATTGCTTTGAAACCTGGCATGCTTATTTGGGGTGACCTCTAGATGGGAGCTATCGATTTTCTTCAATTTCCGTCAAAAAATGTTGCCGCGGCCAAAGTTCTTAGAACTTAGTTTAGTCAAACCACAATATTTCCCTTTGGCACACCCTACAGGGCACATTTATGATTTGATTGCTTTGAAACCTGGTATGCTTATTTAGGGTGACCTCTAGATGGGAGCTATCGATTTTCTTCAATTTCCGGCAAAAAATGTTGCCACGGCCAACGTTCGTAGAACTTAGTTTAGTCAGACCTCAATATTTCCCTTTGGCACACCCTACAGGGCACATTTATGATTTGATTGCTTTGAAACCTGGTATGCTTGTTTGGGGAGGCCTCTAGATGGGAGCTATCGATTTTCTTCAATTTCCGTCAAAAAATGTTGCCGCGGCCAACGTTCTTAGAACTTAGTTTAGTCAGAAGACTCAATATTTCCCTTTGGCACACCCTACAGGGCACATTTATGATCGGATTGCTTTGAAACTTTTCATGCTTGTTTGGGGTGACCTCTAGATGGGAGCTATCGATTTTCTTCAATTTCCATCAAAAAATGTTGCCGCAGCCAACATTCTTAGAACTTAGTTTAGTCAGACCACAATATTTCCCTTTGGCTCACCCTACAGGGAACATTTATGATTAGATTGCTTTGAATCTGGTATGCTTATTTACGGTGACCTCTAGATGGGAGCTATCGATTTTCTTCCATTTCCGTCAAAAAATGTTGCCACAGCCAACGTTCTTAGAATTTAGTCTAGTCAATCCACAATATTTCCCTTTTATACACCCTACAGGGCACATTTATGATCAGATTGCTTTGAAACCTGGCATGCTTGTTTGGGGAGGCCTCTAGATGGGAGCTATCGATTTTCTTCGGTTTCTGTCAAAAAAAATTGCCACTGGCAAAAAAAATGACATTGGTACCAATGATCTTCAATTTTGCCATTTCATTTATAGCTTACCAAGTTCAAGTTTGTCAAGTTGAGCTACAGTGTCATTGACACTTTCATTTTATGTTCGCCCTGTATCTCAGGTTTGGGTTTTTCGATCTCAATGAAATTTGGAATGAAGATTGTTTATGGGAAAGGCTTTATTTCTCTTGCCATTGTTTGGCAATATGCAGTGTGGGGAGTATGCACCAGGGTGGTGGTCCACCTCTTGTTTCGACTGTACAGGTTTGTTTTTACAGAAAAATTTTTTAGCTCAACTTGACAAAGTCAAGCTGAGCTATTGCCATCACTTCTTGTCCGACGGCGTACGTACGTACGTTAGTACGTACGTCCACAATTTCCTTTGGCACACCTCACAGGTCGCATTTATGATAAGATCACTTTGAAACTTGGTATGCTTGTTTGGGGTGACCTCTAGATGGGAGCTATCGATTTTCTTCAATTTCCGTCAAAAAATGTTGCCGTGGCCTACGTTTGTAGAACTTAGTTTAGTCAGACCTCAATATTTCCCTTTGGCACACCCTACAGGGCACATTTATGATCAGATTGCTTTGAAACCTGGTATGCTTGTTTGGGGAAACCTCTAGATGGGAGCTATCGATTTTCTTCAATTTCCGTCAAAAAATGTTGCCTCGGCCAACGTTCTTAGAACTCAGTTTAGTCAGAAGACTCAATATTTCCCATTGGCACACCCTACAGGGCACATTTATGATCGGATTGCTTTGAAACCTGGTATGCTTGTTTGGGGAGACCTCTAGATGGGAGCTATCGATTTTCTTCAATGTCCGTCAAAAAATGTTGCCGCGGCCAACGTTCTTAGAACTCAGTTTAGTCAGAAGACTCAATATTTCCCATTGGCACACCCTACAGGGCACATTTATGATCAGATTGCTTTGAAACCTGGTATGCTTGTTTGGGGAGACCTCTAGATGGGAGCTATCGATTTTCTTCAATTTCCGTCAAAAAATGTTGCCGCAGCCAACGTTCTTAGAACTTAGTTTAGTCAGACCACAATATTTCCCTTTTGTACACCCTACAGGGCACTTTTATGATCAGTTTGCTTTGAAACCTGGCATGCTTGTTTGGGGAGACCTCTAGATGGGAGCTATCGATTTTCTTCCATTTCCATCCAAAAATGTTGCTACAGCCAACATTCTTAGAACTTAGTCTAGTCAGACCACATTATTTCCCTTTTGTACACCCTACAGGGCACCTTTATGGTCAGATTGCTTTGAAACCTGGCATGCTTGTTTGGAGTTACCTCTAGATGGGAGCTATCGATTTTCTTCAGTTTCCATCAAAAAATGTTGCCACTGGCAATGACCTTCAATGAACTTAGTAAAAACTTTGTGCAGTTAAGCATCAATATTTCCCTTTGACACACCCTGCAGGGCACATTTATGATTGGATCACTTGCAAACTTGGTGAGCTTGTGTGGGGTGACATCTATATGGGAGCTGTCGATTTTCTTTCATTTCTGTCAAAAAATGTTGACCTTTGAACTTAGTTTAGTCAGACCTCAATATTTCCCTTTAACACGGCCTTCAGGGCACATTTATGATTGGATCACTTTGAAACTTGGTATGTGTGTTCCGTGTGACCTCTAGATGTGAGCTATTGCTTTTTTTCATTTCCATAAAAATATATTGTCGTTATCACCAACCTTTGAACTTACTGCATTTGTGCATCAACTTACCCCTTTTGCACTCTCTGCAGGATATATTTATGAATTTCCATAAAAAAACCCATTGCCACAAGCAATGACCTACTTAGTGCATTTGTGCATTAACATCTTCCTTTATCATGCCTCAGAAGACACATTCATTATCAGGTTGTTTTGAAACTTTGTGTGCTTATGCAGGGTGACAAAGATAGGAGCTATTGATTTTCTTTTCATTTCAATCAAAAACTGTTGCTGTTAGCAACAATCTTTGAATTTATTGCCTTTGTGCATCAGCATTCTTTGACCTGGCCTACAGGCCACATTTATCATAGGATTGTTTTTGAACTTGGTGTGCTCATTAGGCAAGAACTTTAGATAAGAGCTATTGATAAGCATTCATTTCTGTGAAAAAAAGTTGCCATTTACAATAACCTCTGAACATACTGCATTTGTGTATCAACATTCTTCCTTTAGCCAGTCTTACAGTTTACATTTAAAAATGTTGGATTACTCTTGACGTTGTGCACACACAATGCTGTTATGTTGAAATTTCATCAAATAACATTGGTACCAATGATCTTCAATTTTGTCATTTCATTTATAACTATCAAGTTCAAGTTTGTCAAGTTGAGCTACAGTGTCATTGACACTTTCATTTGAGTTGAGTATCAAATAGTGTTTATGACCTTTGTTTTTCACCTAACAGTAAAACTGTAAATATAAGGGTTGCATGGAAATGACTCAAGATAAACCACTTATCTTATAGCAGCTTCTCAAAATCACAAGGCAAGTTTGATTTAGCCCAAACATAGAAATTAGACGAAGTGAGCAGTGTCAAGGCACAGATATTGACCACTTATTCTAGGCTGGTCACTGATTGTGCTTTTCTTTGGTTTTTGTCAGATAAATCTGTTTCAAACAACCGATTATTTTCCGACATCTAGAGCACCTTAACTTCACTGGAATACAGGACCAGTTTGATTTTGCGATTGCTCCATTTATAGTTTAGGAGTTAACCCCTAAATTGTAAAATTTATATTTTGCTTATATTGTTATCAGATAAATTCTGTTTCAAATTAACAACTCAAGATCCAGTGGACAGAATTGTTGAAATATCCACAAAATTTTACAGCATTTGGTATGCATTCTGTTTATTGAAATAAGATTCCATTTGTTCAGATCGATCCTCTGCAATTATTTTTGGGTGCACAATGGGAGCTTGAGTTACAATTTAATCAAATATGAGGAAAATTTCTTTTAACTGTTAGAGTGCTAGATTAATTTTGGTTGTTAGAATTGGTTCATATGCATTTTCCTTGTAATAATTTCTTGGCGAGGGCGTACAGCCACATTCCAATAAATTGTGACAAGACAAATCCATATGAACAGAACTTTTTTCTTAGAGAATGTGATGCACATCATGGAATATGAATCTTTTTAATGGAGGCACCAGAACTTTTAAGTAGAGCCCAAATAAGGGATTCTAATATGCAACCAATTCAAATCTTGTCAAGAAGAGTAATACAGTGGAACCCACTTAATTGGATATCTCTTAACGAAATAACCCTGTTAATTGAATATAAATTCCCAAGACAAAACCATTTACCATATATCCAGTAGCGCTGGGAGGTTTATTTAAAAACACCGACCAACCTGAATGTGTGATAACCGTCAGTCGGGTAACGCATTGCTACCACAGCATTTTCCTCTTGGCTTGGTGTGTGTCTGTGAACAATCTTCATTGTCTTCTGCTTCTGGATTAATGGTTCACTGTACATGTGTTGTGCTATATATAATATCATAATTTTAGAGAGAGGGGAAGGTACTTGCATTTTGAACTTTTATTAAACTAATATTTGGGAAAAACCCCAAGTGTTTATAGTGTTTAATACTTGAATATTTTTCTCTAAAAAAAAAAATGTAACCGAAACCAACCCTTTTTTAGCTCACCGAAGGGAGCTTAACTTTTCATCGGCTGGTCGTCGTCCGGCGTCGTGAACATTTTTCAAACGACTTCTCCTCTGAAACCACTGGTCCGATTTTTACGAAACTTCATGTGGATATTCATTACTATATGGCAATTCATGTTTGTTCATATGAAATAGCCACGTCCCATAGGGGCTCTGTATGGGGCATAACTCTGATAGCACCGTATGAATTATAGAAAAATTATTAAAAAATCTTCTTCTCCAGAACCAGTGGGCAGAATCTTTTGATACTTGGTATGCAGCATCTTGGTATGGGTCTGATTCAAGTTTGTTCAAATCGGCCCCCTGGGTTCATATTTGGGCTCACTATAGAAGCCCAAATTCGAACTTAGTGCATTTCAGGCAAATTTCTTAAAAAATCTTCTCCAGATCCAGCAGGCAGAATCTTTTGATATTTGGTATGCAACATTGTGGGGTGGATCTGATTCAAGTTTGTTCAAATCGGCCCCCTGGATTCACAGTTGGGCTCAGTATAGAAGCCCAAATTCGAACTTAGTGCATTTCAGGCAAATTTCTTCAAAAATCTTCTTCTCTAGATTCAGCAGGCAGAATCTTTTGATATTTGGTATGCAACATTGTGGGGTGGATCTGATTCAAGTTTGTTCAAATCGGCCCCCTGGATTCATATTTGGGCTCAGTATAGAAGCCTGATTTCGAACTTAGTGCATTTCAGGTAAATTTCTTAAATCTTCTCAAAATCCAGCAGGCAGAATTTTTTTATATTTGGTATGCAACATTGTGGAGTGGATCTGATTCAAGTTTGTTCAAATCGTCCCCCTGGATTCATATTTGGGCTCACTATAAAAGCTCGAATTCGAACTTCAGGCAAATTTCTTCAAAAATCTTCTTCTCCAGATCCAGCAAGCAGAATCTTTTGATATTTGGTATGCAACATTGTGAGATGGATCTGATTCAAGTTTGTTCAAATCGGCCTCCTGGGTTCATTTTTGGGCTCAGTATAGGAGCCCAAATTTGAACTTAGTGCATTTCAGGCAAATTTCTTTAAAAATCTTCTTCTCAAGATCCAGCAGGCAGAATCTTTTGATATTGGGTATGCAGCATGCTTTGGGGGGTGAGATTCAAGTTTGTTCAAGCCAAGTCCCTGGGTTCATATTTGGGCTTATTGTGGTAGCCCGAATTATAACTTAGTTCAAAGTGAGGAATTTTCTTTAAAAATCTTCTTCTTCAGATCCAGCAGCCAGAGATATAATAGAATAAATGCTAAGTTTATCTCTAGAATACAGTAAAAGTGACACAATCCCTGTTAATTGAACACTCCTGTTAATTGAATAATTTTCATTGCCAAAGTGGCTATTCAATTAACAGGGTTCCACTGTAGCATATATTTGTGATTTGGGCAACATAAGAAATAAATTTTAAAATAATTGACAATAGTTTGCAGTGTTGAGTGTTAATTCACTAGTTTGCATCAGTGTCACAAATTCTATCAAGATGCACATGCATGATTTTGTTATAGAGTTGCCTGTTTCTGACATGATATAACCTTCTTTGCAGAAAGTTGAATTAATTTTCAATCAATCAGCTCTTCTTGCATTACATTGAAGCAAGTTGTTGCCTTTCTTTGGCAAATGAATGCAAGAATAATTTGGTTGACTCCATGTGTGCTGAATATCCAGATTTGTTGTGTGACATGATTGACTTGGAATGAATGAATTTTTTATATGCAGGGTACACAGCAATTTAATTACAAAAAAAAAATTAATTGATATTGTTACAGAAGATGCACAGTGACAAACAACATCTAGACTAGAATATTTTTGGCTGATGGGAAGAGCTTTTCTTTTGCGGATGAATGCAAGAATGATTCCCCAACCTTTGTTGAATATTTAGACCAGAGGTCTGACCTCAAGGACTTTGAAGGGGAAGGGATAAGAATAGCATGCGGATGCAGAAAGTACAGTATTATCGCTGTGGACTGGTCATAATCCATGCGTAGGCAGTGATGTCCACTCATGCATTTACCGCATAATAAAAATCATCATCAAAATTTTAATTAATGAAGCACCGGGTTGTACCTGGTGCTTCATTAAATAAGTTTTTGATTATTATTCCTATAATTAGTACTTGTAATCTTATAATATTGCATCTGTGGAAATATTGCCTACCCATGGAAAGTGACCAGTCCATGCCGGCTATGCTGTAACTCAAAATAAAGATTTTTTTTCAACTGAATTTTGAGTTGGTGGGTTTCATGTGTTGCATGCTGGTAGATCTCTGTAGTATTGCCCATAGTTAATTACTACATGAAAGAATGCAAGTACAACCACATCTGTCTATCTACATGGAATAATTTAACTGGTAGAGTTCTAAAATATTATTCAAAGGTTATTTGTAACATGAGTATTTTTTTCAAAGACACAATGCTACCTGCAAGGGGAGCCCTATTTTAGCAAGATTTTGTTCATAAATAATTGCTTTGTTATTATTTATTGGAGAGTGCCTGTTCACACTCTTCAATAAATAGTAACAAAATAATTTTGTTTTTCTACTACTGTATAAATAACAAGGTTTTGCACACAGTGTAAAGCTACTGTAGTGGGTTTCAACACTTTTCAGTAGAGCCCTGATAGTGGCTTCTACACTTCAGGGGTTGAGAAGTTGAGAAATTAAAAATATTATATCCCACTAGACTTTATGATTCTGGAGAATCATGGCTTTTCCCGATGAGATTCCATGATTCTTCATCACCCCACAGTGTCTGATGAATTGTTTTTAACTGTCTCACTGAAGTTCCTTCATTGATGTTATGAGAAAGGTGAGTATAGTAGTCTCAAATGACTCAGTTTGATAAGAAAATTGTTTAGGTAAAAAACCATCATTAACGGTGGAGTGGGTTAATATCAATATCGTCGTCCGACAAGTTAATGACCCACAAAAGGAGTTATGTTTGTTTCACACATACCCACTGAGTGCTGTGTCTATTTGAAAATGGTCCATTTTATCTCAAATGTATCCAAAATATTGATGTCTGGCAGCTTGTAGAGGGTTAACGAGTGCTAACAGGAATATTTTTCCATGCAACTTGTAATGTCACACTAAGAACTGCAAATGGCCATTTTTTCTTTAAAATCTTCCAAGATATTTTCAGAGAAATCCCTGCGCATACGCTCTTTTCCAATTCGACGTGACGAAATAAGAAATTTATGTCGCTCTTCATGGAAAGTGATGCCATAACTATTCATGAACAAGGAGCGAAAATTTCATGGAAATCTGCCTAGAATTGGCTGAGATATGGTGTTTTGGAGAGAGGAGGTAATTGTTTGAATTTGGTCCTTCCTTTTCAAGCCAGTTCGAAAAAAGACATCGGGAATGGGCGCAGAATCCTTCAGTGCCTCCTCGCTGGAGTAAGTCCACTTAAATGTTACAATTGTGTTTGACTGGTGGAGAGTTGACTGTAAATGGAAGTTGCTTCTTTAAGACAGCCACCCAGGGATCCCAACACAACCTTTAAACCTACGAGAATCTCAGAAGTTTAAAGTCAAGAGAAAATGGCGGTGATTGGGTTTCTGGCAGGCAGGAAAAGATTGACAACGATTTGCATATTGGACATTAAAATAGCACTTCTGACATACGCGAACGGTGTTCAGACCGCTGGAGGCAGCGACTTGAAATTTTCAGAACTGTTTCTACGAGCCCTGGCCGACATTTTGGGATCTGTTTGGAGTGTCCGGACTGCGTGGAAAACACCACGCATCGCTTGGAATGTGAGAGTACTATTCGTCCCGACTCTATCAGTTTAGAATGGACACGGGCAGTGTTGTAGACGACTGTAGAGCTGCAATTGAGCATAACGTCCCAGGTTTCGGTGCCACATTGCCTAACCAGCTCCAAAAGAGCGGCGGGGGAGGGGTATCCTGACACTATCTTTAAACCTTAGATAATCGTCAGAAGTTGAAGTGAAAAAAAAATTGGCGGTAAGTAGGTTTTTTGGCGGGAAACGATTAACGAAAATTTGCCAATTAGACATTAAAATTGCACTTCTCACAAACATGAACCGTGTCTAGACCGCTGAAGGCAGCGACTTCTAATTTTCAGAACTTGTTCTACGCACCCTGGCCGACATTTTGGCATCTGTTGCGAGTGTCGAGGCCGCGTGAAGAACACCACGCATCGCGTGGAAAGTGAGAGTACTATTCGTCCCGACTCTATCAGTTTGGAATGGACTTGGGGACTGTTGTAGACTACTGTAGAGCAGCGATTGAGCATAGAGTCAGAGTTTTTTGTGCCAAATTGCCTAACCGGCTCCAAGGTATGATTTTTCGTCTGTACATCGTCCAGATCTCCTGTAGTTTATACCGTTACCATTCGTTGAAGTAGCCTTTTGTCATTTTCGCCACTTTCGACCCAGATTTGAGGGTACCTTCCTTCAACCCCATTTTATAGCAAAATCTAGCCATGCTCCCAACAACGCCCTCTCCCCGTCGGCCCGGGTGCTTCTAAAAATAGAAAGGTCAATGGGGAGGGGCCCGTTAGCAAACAAACGGGGGCAGGGCAGGTGTACTTGGTGAAAAAACAGTTGTGTGAACATCCCCAGAAGTGAAAACCTATGCTCAGTGGCTGTAATCAAGATGTTAATTTAGACTCCCATTACGGCCAAGATACTGCAGAAAGCAAATGGGTGGGTGGCGGGCATCATCACTGGATCTAATATTGTATTTCATGTTTTCTTTTTAGCTCACCTGACTTTCAGTCAGGAGAGCTATAGTGATCACTCACCGTCCGTCGTCATCCGTGAACATGGTGTTTGCGTCTTCTCCTCCCAAACCGCTGAACCAATTTAATTTATATTTGAGATAATAGTTTGTTATGACATAGCAATTTGATTTTGTTCAAATCAAGTTGCCTCGCCTGTGGGTAGGGCCACACCCAAAAAGTGTGCTGAAATCTTAAAAAATCTTCTTCTCATGAACCAGCAGTAGCAGAGACTTGATATTTGGTGTGCAGCTTCCTTTTGAGGTGTATACTCAGATTTGTTCAAGAGAAGTTTGTGGGGCTATACTTGGAGTCGTTATGGGAGGGGCAAAATTTTTGGCCCCGCCCAAAATTTCTATTTTCCAAACCGAGAGGCTGATTTAAACCAAATTTTATGTGAGGGCTTATTGGGTCATAAGTACCTAATTTATGCTGATTTTTTTTTTTCGCGTAGCCCCATGGGAACCGCAGGAGCTAAAAATAGAAAAAAATTAAAACGCCCATATCTCCAAAACTGCACGGCACCGAGAATTTTTATTTGGTGTGAAGCTTCCTTAGGACCAACAGAAAGAATTGGTAAAAAAAAATTGCCATCGGTTTTATCATAGGGTACAGTTTCGGGACTTTTGAAAAAGTGCTGAGTCAGCACTTTTTAACACTGTAGGCAATGGGAAAAACATTAAAAAATCTTCTTCTCCAGATCCAGCAGGCAGAATCTTTTGATATTTGGTATGCAACATTGTGGGGTGGATCTGATTCTATTTTGTTCAAATCGGCTCCCTAGATTTATATTTGGGCTCACTATAGAAGCTTGAATTCGAACTTAGTGCATTTCAGGCAAATTTCTTCAAAAATCGTCTTCTCCAGATCCTGCAGGCAGAATCTTTTGATATTTGGTATGCAACATTGTGGGGTGGATCTGATTCCAGTTTGTTCAAATCGGCCACCTGGATTCATATTTGGGCTCACTATAGAAGCCCAAATTCAAACTTAGTGCATTTCAGGCAAATTTCTTCAAAAATCTTCTCCAAATCCAGCAGGCAGAATCTTGTGATATTTGGTATGCAACATAGTGGGGTGGATCTGATTCAAGTTTGTTCAATTCGACCCCCTGGGTTTATATTTTGGGCTCAGTATAGGAGCCCAAATTTGAACTTAGTGCATTTCAGGCAAATTTCTTTGAAAATCTTCTTCTCAAGATCCAGCAGGCAGAATCTTGTGATATTTGGTATGCAGCATCCTTAGGGGGGTGAGATTCAAGTTTGTTCAAGCCATGTCCCTAGGTCCATATTTGGGCTCACTGTGGGAGCTTGAATTGTAACTTTGTTCGAAATGAGGAATTTTCTTAAAAAATCTTCTTCTTCAGATCCAGCAGTCGGAATAGTTTGATATGTGGTGAGTAGCATCTTTGGGGGGGAGGGGGGATTCAAGTGTGTTAAAGCCAAGTCCACGGGTCCATATTTGGGCTCCCTGTGGGAGCCCAGATTATAACTTAGTCAATATGAGGAATTTTTCTTTAAAAATCTTCTTCAGATTCAGCAGTTGGAATGTTTTGATATTTGGCATGGAGCAACCTTAGGGGGCTGAGATTCAAGTTTGTTCAAGCCAAGTCCCTGGGTTCATATTTGGGCTCACTATGGGAGCCTGAATGACAACTTAGTTCAAAATGAGGAATTTTCTTTAAAAATCTTCAGATCCAGCAGATGAATGCTTTTGATATTTTTTATGCAGCATCCTTAGGGGGGTAAGATTCAAGTTTGTTCAAGCCATGTCCCTAGGTCCATATTTGGGCTGATTGTGGGAGCTCGAATTGTAACTTGGTTCAAAATGAGGAATTTTCTTTAAAAATCTTCTTCTTCAGATCCAGCAGTCGGAATGTTTTGATATTTGGTGTGCAGAATCCTTAGGGGTGTGAGTTTCAGGTTTGTTAAAGCCAAGTCCCTGGGTTCATATATGGGCTCCCTGTGGGAGCCCAAATTATGACTTAGTTCAATATGAGGAATATTCTTTAAAAATCTTTTTTTAGATCCACTGGTCAGAATATTTGGATATTTGATTTCAGCTTTTCTTAGGAGGAGCAGATGCAACTTGTGGAAATCATTCTCTGGGTTGATATTTAGGTTACCATGTCAGGTGAGCGCCCTCAGCCCCCTGGGGCCTCTTGTTTTCTTTATATTCTATTTATTTTTTTTATCTCTTCTCTCTCTCTCTCTCTCTCTTTTTCTCATTTTAATTTGTGTTTGTCTATAATGTTTATAATATTTAGGTTTTGCTAGATTCTGTTATTTATGGAATACGTTCTGCCATATTGTAAATTATTAGTCACTGTACAGGAATGGAGGGGCTTCTAAGTGATAAGCACTTGTCCTCCAATCCTGATTTGCATTGTCAAATGGCAAATAAAATATGTTTAATCTAATCTAACAGTAGGGGGGGGCATGTGTCCTAGGTAAAAAAACAGCAGGGGGCAGGTGTTCTAGGTAAAATAAACAGCATGGGGGGGGGGGGGGGGGGGGGGGGGTGTCCCTGCTAATTAATTTTAATAGGAGGCAGTTGTCCTATCCCACTGCCCAGTATTCCAAATTTTCTATGGTACTTGGCCTTGACGGAAATAACATTTCAACAAGAAACAACGCGAAACCTATTTGCAATAAAGCTGCAAATATAAACTTGATTTTAGGACCATTCCATGGACATTTTAAAGCCTACTGCGATATCAGCGTTTCTTACTCTCGTCCTTTCACAACACCGCAGTATTTTACCAGAGTCGAGTTCTGATGTCATGCAAGTTTGACCGACATGCTTTCAATTTTGTTATTGACAACAACATATTTATAATTTCGTGCTTACTGATCCGAATTTTGAAAACGACACACGCAATCGCGAAAGCGTTTTCTGAAAAACACGATTCTGTAAAAGGTTTTTGTGAAATTTGATTATTTTTTTTTCAATTTCGATGGCTCTTGTCGAAAAGGTGCTAATCACTGATCGTCCCAAACGAGATCAAAGACACGCCGTAGTTTAATAACAGACAGAGAATCTTCTAAGAATATACATGCGCAATCCTAAAATGCAATAAATCAAGTGTTTTTTCACGTTTTATGAGAGAAGTATGTCCAATTGTATCATTGAATCATTTTTAGGTATATGTGGGTGAGAAATTTTCTATATGGACAAAATACAGGCTAAATAAAATATTTGCCATTCTTTTCCGCAGACGTATTTTTGTCTTTGCTGCTAAATACAACGAAGGTGTGTTATTTGATGTGGTCAGAACCGTCAGGTGGTCGGGTCCAAAACCGCACCTCGCAGAAGATTTAGTGGGGGGTGTCGATTTTACAAGTAATGTAGGCAGCGTACACGGCATGGGCTGTCTGTCTTTAATCCGACAAAACAGGGTTATGGCTTGGTTCTTTGAATACCCTTATTTATTTATTTATTTATTTATTTATTTATTTATTTATTTATTTATTTATTTATTTATTTATTTTATTTATTTATATATTTATTTATTTATTGGTGTTTAAGGTCACATACTTCTGCACAATGGCTAATCGTGACAGTGACAGTTTTAGAGGTGGAGGAAGCTGTAGTACCCAGAGAACCACCAAGCATCGACGAGCAACTGTCAGCTCCTCAACATTCTAACTCTGTTCAGGCTCCGCTCAGGCAGGGTTACAGAGGTTGAAGACATGTGTACCATCGACGTGCAGTATGCCTTAGTACACGGGGACATCGTGCCCCCATGTCGGCAACCGGTCCAAAGTGCCTTGCCCCAGGACACAACGTGAGTCGTCCCGGACGGGGATCGAAGTCGGGACCTCTAGCATAGAAGTACAACAGTCTACCACTGAGCCACCCCGCTCCATTGAATACCCTTAATACTATCACACATTATCCCTCAGGAATTCTAAGTCTGATAAAAGAGGTCATGTTTATCTTTTGCATACCCATTTGCTGCCCGAAAACAGCCGATTTTATTAAAATTTTGACGTTTAGCAGCCTGTAGAGGGATTAACAAATGACTAGCGGAATATTCTATCTACGCAATTTGTAAGACCTGCCAATGTCCAATTGTTCTTGAAAATCCCCAACAAGCAGTTAGCGAAATCCACGGAAAATGTAAATTTTAAGCGTTTAAGGGGCATCTCTTCTTATCCAGTCCAAAATGGGTTAAGTTTCATTCTTTTAAATACCCTTACTACTTACAAACCTTAAACACCAATAAATAAATAATATCATGCAGTGCAGTGTGGAATATGAAGTGAGGCGGTCCAAAACATTTTAACAAAAAATACGGGAAACCTATTTGCAGTAATGCTGCAGACATGAACTTGATTTTAGGACCATTCCATGGACAGTTTAAAGCCTACTTCGATATCAGCGTCCCTTATTCTCAACCTTTCAGTGCATCACTGCAGTATTTCACCCGAATCGAGTTCTGACGTCATGCAAGTTTGGCCGACATGCTTTCAATTTTGTTATTGCTAACTACATATTTATAATTTCATTATTTCTGATCGGAATTTTGAAAATGACACACGCAATCGCGACAGAGTTTTCTGAAAAACTCGATTCTGCAAAAAGTTTTAGTGAAATTTCATTTTTTTTTATTTTAAATTTCGATGGCTCTTGTCGAAAAGGTGTTAATTACTGATCGTCCCAAACAAGATCAAAGACTGACGCCGAAGATTAAAAACAGACAGAGAATCTTCTAAAATATACATGTGCAATCCTAAAATGCAATAAATCAAGTCTTTTTTCACGTTTTATGCATGTTTTATGAGAGAAACATGTCCAATCGTATCATTGAATCATTTTTAGGTATATGTGGGTGAGAAATTTTGTATACGGACAAAATACACACTAAATAAAACAATTGGCATTATTTTCCGATGACGTATTTTTATCTTTGCTTCTTGGGGAAATCCATGCTGCTAAATATGACGGAGGAATGTTATCTAATGAGGTCAGGTGGTGGGGTCTGACACCCCACCTCGCAGTAGATTTAATGGAGGTGTCGATTTTACACGTAATGTAGGCAGCATACATGGCATGGGCTGTCTGTCTTTAATCAGGAAAAAACAGGTTAAGGCTTGGTTTTTTGAATACCCTTAATACTATCAAACATTATCCCTTGTGAATTCTGATTCTGATAAAAGAGGATATGTTTATCTGTTACATACGCATTTGGAGCCCGATAACAGCCAATTCTATCAAAATTATGACGTTTAGCAGTCTGTAGAGGGGTTAGCAAATTATTAGCGGAATATTCTATCCATGCAACTTGTAATAATACCAAGACCTGCAATGTCCAATTGTTCTTGAAAATCGCCAACAAGCAGTTGGCGAACTCCACGGAAAATGTAAATTTTATGCTTCTAAGGGGTATCTCTCCTTATCCAGTCCAAAATGTGTTAAGCTTCATTCTTTTAAATACCCTTACTACATACAAAACTGATCTTCTGTGAATTCTACGTGCAGTAAAAGAAGTTTTGTTTAGCCTTTACATACCCATTGGGTGCTGTTGGTGTCTCAAAGCAGCCCATTTTATCAAACTTTTGATGTTCAGATGCTGGTGTAGAGCTAACAAATTCTGACCGGAATATTTTGTCCATGCAACATGTAATGGCACACTAAGACCTATGAATGACCATTTTTTTCTTGAAATTTACAAGATGTTTTTAAAGAAATCCAGGGAAAACTTGAATTTTTAAGCCTTTGATGGGTATCGCTGTTTAACCAGCCCAAAACGGGTTAAGGCTTGGTTTTTTGAATACCCTTATTACTTACAAAAATTATCCTCAGTGATTTGCACTCCCACGAGAGGAAGTTATGTTTATTTCCCAGCTACAGGTTGGGTGCTGTGGGGGGCTGAAAACAGCCTATTTTATCAAAGTGTTGATATTTGAGAGTCTGTTTATAATGTTACACCACGATCTGCGACGGACCAGTTTTTTCTTGAAAATCTACTTGACATTTTTAGAGAAATCCACGTAAAGCATGATTGTTTAAGCTTTTGGGGGAATCACTCTTAAACCACCCAAAACGGGCTAACACTTGGTTTTTTGAATATCCTTATTACTTACAAAAATGGTCCTCGTTGAATTCCACTTCCAACGAAGGAGATTATGTTTATTTCTCAGGTACACATTGGGTGCTGTGTGTGTCCGAAAACAGCCCATTTCAACAAAATTACAAAGCTTGGCAGCCTGTGGAGGGTTAATAAACGCTCACCGGAATATTTTGTCCATGCCACTTGTAATGTCACACAAAGACCTGCGAGGAGTCAATTTTTCTTGAAAACCTACAAGATGTTTTTAGAGAAATCCACAGAAAAGTCGAATTTTAAGATTTTAAGGGGTCTCTCTCTTTAGCCTGTCCAAAAAGGGTTAAGACTTCAACTTTTGAATATCCTTACTACTTACAAAAATGTTTCCGTATAGAGTGTGGGCTCGATAAAAGAACGCACTTTTCTCTGTGGCGTACCCATTGGGTGCCGTTGGCATCCAAAACCAGCCCATTTTATCACAATTTTGACTTTCAGCAGCCCATGGAGGGTTAAGAAATGCTCCCTTTAGTATTTTGTCCATGCAACTTCTATTGTCACACCAAGACCTGGGAGTAACAAATTTTTCTTGAAAATCTACAAGACTCGTTTAGAGAAATCCACGGAAAACATGAATTTTTTAGCTTTATGGGGGTATTTGTTTAACCAGTCCAAAACGGGTTAATGCTTGGTTTTATGAACACCCTTATTACTGACAAAAATGATCCTCGGTGAATTCCACTTCCAATAATGGAAGTTACGTTTATCTCTCATGTACTGTTTGGGTGCAGTGGGAGCCTGAAACCGACCCATTTCATCAAAATTTCGATGTTTGGCAGCCTGCGGAGGGTTACCATATGCATCGCCGAATATCTCGTATGTATCAAAGGTCGTGTCACAGGCAGGTCTAGAAATGATGAATGTTTAAAAAAAATCTACAAGACGTGTTTCGAGAAAGTGCCGATAAACCCCAATTTTGACAGTTTTTTGCCAATTCTGAATTTTTAGATTTTGTGCCCCTCTATGAGTGTGCAAAATTTTGTGAAAATCGGTTCGAAAATGGCTTCGGAATCGTGCGGACAAAATGTGTGGAAAAAAAAAAAAAAAAAAAAAACCCAAAAAATAATAATCCGTAGAAAAACAATAGTCTTTTCCAGAGGGAAAAGCCTAAATATCAACTACATCCCAATGTAAACCCCAGGAAGTGGTGTAGTTTTCAATTACTGTCGAAAGCAGATATTGTTTCACTAGCATAATACGACCTGGTAACCAATACCTGGTGTGTGAGTCTCTCAAATAGGAAGTAGAGTTATAAACTATTGGTCACACTTGACTTCGTACCTGTATTGCGAACATGATGATGTCATAAATGCTGAAATTGACCTTCAGCACCATTAAATAAATGTATAAATAGCCTGTATATAGAAGCAGGCTATACTGTCTAAAAATCCTGAAGAACAGAAGTTTTGAATCTCCAATGTCTCTGTGGGAACTCTGTGATGTGGAGCAGTGCTTGTTTACTGTTGTAAATAAGTTCTGCTTTACTTGTAAAATAGAACTCGGTAATCAATGCCTGGGGTAAAAGTCCTATAAAATGGACAGCATTGGCTAAAAACGACTGGCTAAACTTGATTTCATACCTGTGTGGCAGTCATACAGCCATATGTGCTGAAAGTGACCTAAAACACAACAAATTTTTCCAATAATGCAACCAGGAATTTAACTAATCAGTCTTTTTTAATAGAGCTCCATGAGCTCTGTCAAATAAGATTGAATTAGTTAAATTCAGTAGTACGGAATGTACAAGAATGGCCTGAATGTCCACCCATCCAACCCGTTAATCCATCTCAACCATCTTGTGCCTCTCCTTTTGTTCTTGTGTGCATTACAGTACTCCCAAGGTTTATGAACAACTTTTGATGAAACCCCTCATATATTTAGCTCAGCTTGACAATGTCAAGAATGAGATATTAGGATGAGTTGTGATCTGTCGTCTGTCTGTACCTCCATACCTCTGTCCATCCCCAATTCCTTTAGCACTTCCTACATGCTGTGTCTCTCATCTGATCAGTTTCAAATTTCATACATGGCTTTGGGTTAATGTCCAGATGGGAGCTATCACATTTTGCTGAAAAAAATGGCCACTGGTGGCCATCTTTGATTTGGCATATAAATTGTCAACAGTTCCATTAGCACACCCTACAGGCTGCATCTCTCACCCGATCTTTTTCAAATTTCATATGTAGCTTTGGTGTGATGTCTAGATGGGAGGTATCAAATTTTTCTGAATTTTGTTGAAAAACATGGCCGGGAGTGGCCTTCTTGGATTTGGCATATAAATTGTCAACAAAATCCATTAACACATCCTCCAGGTCGCATCTCTCACCCAGCCCCCTTCAGATTTCATAGGTAGCTTTTGTGTGATGTCTAGATGAGAGCTATCGAATATTTGTGAATATCATTGAAAAGCAGTGGCCATCTTGGATTTGACAACAATTCCATAAGCACACCCTACAGGCTGCAGCTCTCACCCGATCTTTTTCAAATTTTGTATATAGCTTTGGTGTGATATCCAGATGGGAGCTATTGACTTTTTCTGAATTCTGTTGAATTTTATTTTTCCTTTTGTTCTTGTGTGCATTACAGTACTCCAAGTTTTTGGAACCAGTTTTGATGAAACCCCTCATATATTTAGCTCAACTTGCCAATGTCAAGAATGAGATATTAGGATGAGTTGTGATCCGTCATCTGTCTGTACCTCCATACCTCTGTCAGTCCCCAATTCCTTTGGCACTTCCTACATCTGTCTCTCATCTGATCAGTTTAAAATTTCATACGTGGCTTTGGGTTAATGTCTAGATGGGAGCTATCAAATTTTTCTGAATTTTCCTGAAAAACATGGCCACCAGTGGCCATCTTAGATTTGGCATATAAATTGTCAACAATTCCATTAACACACAATACAGGCCGCATCCGTCACACAGACTTTTTCATATTTCATATGTAGGTTTGGTATGATGTCTTTTCTGTAAAAACTTTAGTGAATGACTTGGCATGACTGGAACTTTCAATTTAGTTCAATCCCTTGGTCAAGTTGAACGGTCGTGTCATTGACACTTTTATTTTCACTGGCAAGCCCCTCAAAGAGTCACGTGAACAAACTTCTCATAATGCTTAATAGCAAGGAGACATTGGCACACTCCTATAAAGTTTCATATTGTGACAGTTTTTAACTGAGTTTTCTCTTCTTGAACATTGATTTATTATTGATTTCTGTATGTATTTTTTTTATGTGCATTTTCTACATTTATGAACTGATTTTGATGAAACTTTTTTAAACATGATGCCTAGCAAGTGGACATACATCAAAGGTTTCAAGTTGCAAAAGGTTTTAACCGAATTTTCTCCTTTTGAACTTTAATTTGTTGGTGACAAGCTGAAAAAACCCACTGTTGCATGAAAAGTTGGATGTAGTGTATAACCCAGCTCTTTTTAAAATCACACAAGTGACTATCAACTGGGAAAGATAAGACACTTGAAAATCAATAAACATTTTGCAGAAGTAAGAAATTCAAGAAAATATTATTAGGCAAAAGTAAGAATTGAACTCTATTTTAGCCGCATATAGCAATTAATATACTTGTGCTTAATTTAAACGCAAACTGATTACTTCTCAAGTTTATCATAGACATACATAAGTACCCACAACTTTGATCTTTTGATATAGCTTTCTTTTCTAGATTGACAAATTATTGATTGCATTGTGATTGGAGTATGACCAGAGGAACTGGTCGCGAAGATATTTCGTACCGGGGATCTCACTCTACAAACTATTGAGACTAAAAGTCTTTACACTATATAACAAATTTATTAACTGGACTCCAGCGTACATGTAATACAAAGTGAAGACGGGAGCGATCACCAAACTCTCCGTCCAACGTTCTTGCAATCGGATATCCGAATTACCAGATTTACAGAGTTAACATGCTTTTATATGTACAATTTCCAAGTAGCATTATTAAAATAAAACAATCAACTTTAGTAGCTGTTAAAATAACATGTAGACTCTTGCATTAATCAAGTAGGCATTGTGATGGATTGTAAGAGTTGAAAACATCTTAATGCGTTAATCCATCAAATCATTGATTTATAAATCTGCTTTTCTCGAAGCATCTGAGTTAACCCATTGTTTCCAGACTCCAAATTTTAGCCTGGTCATAGGAGTGTCGTGGCTCCGTGGTTACAGCATTGGACTTAAACCGGTTTCACGGTTCTATCCCTGCCAGGGGCACCTGCGTTGTGTCCTTGGTTAAGGCACTTCATCACGACTGCCCATGTGGGGGCATGGTAGAACTTGTGTACTAAGGCATACTGCACGACGATGATGCACTTGTCTTCAATCAGTGCAAACCCTGCATGTGTGGAGTTAGTACATTGAGCAGTCTGACAGTTGCTTGCCACTGCTTGGCAGTTCTCTCTGAGTACTCCAACTTCCACTTGTAAAACTCTGTGAAGAGGTGATCCTGGCTGTCAAAAGTTTCGATAAACCCCAATAAATAACTGATTGCATACACACACCTATCCTATGTCAAGTGTTTATGGGGTATTAATCATAACTGAATGTGTAACTAGGGGGGTAATTGGGGTAATGTGACCTCCCCTCCCCCTCCCAAATTTCAAAGAGGTCCAGTCATTGTATACATTAGTCCAAGCTTGGACCCAAAGGCTGTAATATAATTTTTTGATCGTTCCACACCCAAAAATTATATTTGTAATACAGTGGAACCTCTTAATTGAAAAGCTACTTTGCCTGTGAATATTATTCAATTAACAGGAGTATTCAATCAACAGGGATTGTGTCACTTTCCCAATTTCTAGAGATAAACTTAAGATTTATTCTATGATATCTTGTTTGACAGAGCTCATGGAGCAAGATATAATAGATTAAATTCCTGTATTGGATGTACTGAAGCCAAATAGGTCTATAAACAAAGGAAAACTGGGGAGAGTCAGGGTAATTTCTCGACAGGTTACAAGATTTTTTATTCAATTAACAGGAGTTTACTCTATAACCTATATTCATTTAACAGGTCAAATTTGTACTGGATGTATGGTAAATGGTTTTGTGTTGGGAAATTATATTCTGTTAACAGGGTGATTCATTTAAGAGATATCCAATTAATTGGGCTCCATGGTAGTATAGAAAACCAGCTGGATTTTATTTCAATCAATAAAATTTACTCATTTAAATTCCCTATAAAGAGCAATGGGACCATAGATTTTCTCTTTCTGGTGGGCTTGAAATTGCTAAACAATTCCTCTAGGACATCCCTCATACCACCACCAAAGAGAGGGAACACCCCTCTTGTGCTCTCCCTAGCTTTTGCCTTTGATCATTGATGGCCCAGAAAACCCAAATTATTACCTACATTGCAAAACTCCTGGCTACACCCCTGGTGATAGTTCTAGTTGGACCAGTAACATACTTTTCTGTACATTTATTAAATAAGGTAAACATTAAATTTAATCAACTTCACAATTGTGTGGAAAGTATCACTCCATAGTTTCTGTGTTGAGAAATGTTCTGAGGATAATAGTATAATCAAACCAGATATTCATGAACAATTAAAAAAATTTCACTGAATAGAGAAATGTGAAAAAAGGCATCACCTAATATCAGAGATATTATCTACCTCCTGTTTTGCAATAAAAGAAAATAAATTAGAAAGTTGAACCTGATACCAGTCTTTATGTAAAAAAGTAAGTACCTTTTTGTTGTTGGAAAATATTCTTTTATTTGCTTTATCTGTTTTTAGCTGAAAAGGTTTAGGATTCACAATGAAATGAATGAGCTAGGCATATGGAATTTGAGAAAACCTATCATCAAAAAAAGTAATTATAAATTTACTCAATTAAAATATAAACGCATACCACTCTCAGCCAAACAAAGTATTCTTTATAAGGTTTTTGTTTGCCTTAGACGTCTTTTGTTAAGAAGGAACAAAGAATAGAAGGAGAGGACCTGTTGATTGTGGAGTGGTATTGTGTTTGTTGATCAAGGTGGAACCGGTTTTTACTTTATATTCATTGTTCTAGTTCTATTATACTTCTCAAGTGGTCATGATGAAAATTTTATAAGTAATATCACGCAGTGATTTTTCTGACATGGGGTCAGTACAGCTATTCAGTATAATGATTATTTTATTCTGAAGTGAATAAACAGTTTCTTTTTATGTTACTTAGAGTTTATGTATGAGAAAAGATGGCTCCATGATAACAATGTAATTTTATCTTGATCTATTTACCTAATTGTTCCTGATTGGGTGGCTCTATCTCAGGTGTTGAATTTCTCCTGTTTTATAAATAATAGGTGTATTTTAGTGAAAAACATGACCTATCAAGGGCCAGGTTTTCATTTCATGTTAAGTCTGTTCAGCTTCTGATATTAGGGTCATGACTGCAAATAAGCCGTCTCACTTCATCAGTATTTATTTATTTATAGGGGTTTAATGACACATTCGACAGCCAGGGTCACGATCATGGGGTGCCTTACTTTAGCAAGAATTGAGCAATAATTAATTGTTTTACAATTTATTGGAGTGTGCCTGCTTTCACTCTCCAATAAATTATTACAAAATAGTTAAATAATTTTGTGTGAACATTTTTCTTGCTTCTTGCCTCTACCTTCCCTGTGGGACCCCCAAGAATTGAAGCAGTGTTTGTTTACTGTGGTAAACAAGCTCTGTTTTACTGGTAAAATAGGACCCAGCCATGAATGCTTGAGATGGAAGTCCTCTAAAATGGGTAACATGGGTATAAATGATTGATTAAGCTTGGCTTTATCTCCATGTTGTGGTCATGATTAGCCATTGTGCAGAAATATATGACCTTAAACACCAATAAATAAATAAATTGGTCCTACTTAGAAGTAACAAGCTAATTTGTACAGTGTAAAGCCACTAATATGTTTTTGAGCACTTTTCAAGAGAGCCATGATAGTGGCTTCTAGCACTCAACCAGTTAAAGTCTGAAGCATAGGTATGAAGGATACCTTTTTGAGCTCAGTCAATTATTATTATGCCCCCGACTTGAAAAGTCAAAGTGGGTATCTAGTGGAGACTTCCGTCCATCCATTCATTTATCCGTTCGTCCATCCATCCATCCATCTGTCCATCCATTTGTCCATACCAGAGTTCTGGCCCTTTTTCAGTTTTTCAACTTTGAAATTTTTTTGTGGATTGTGGGCATTAGCAGCACTTTGTGATGCAGGCCCCTTGTTTGAATTGATTAAATTCCTTGTTGCATTCTATGGGGAAACTTTGCAGCTTGAAATCCTGACAATTTCAACATCAGCATGCACAGGGTTAATCAAATAGATAAGTATAAATGTCATATATCACACACCTATTAATGTAAAACACAGGATTTCCACTGCTCTGCCTGTAGGATAAAAATAAAGTTGTATCGTACATGTGGTGACACAAAACACTTTCTCTTTTGTTTCCAACATAAACAGAGAACGAACCCATCTAAATGAATCGCTTTAATCATTGGTCGATTGCACCAGAGTCGAGATGGCTTGGAAATTCCAAATTCCTCATTTAGATTTGTTTACCCAGGATGTTTAAACAATCAGATTCGAGTCAAAAATTTACAAAATAAAAATAACATTCTGACTGCTTGTTCCTTGACAAATACTTTCCACAACTGGTCATATAATGATGGAGTGTGCTAAACTTATTAGCTATTTAAAAACTTTTTGTTGTGTTATTCCTCGCAGTTTAGTCAATATTTGAAGGTCGATCATCGTGACCGTGACACTGATCGGTGTCAATTGGTTTTGACTAATTGATTGCCATAAAAATTAAAAAGCCAATTAGGGTTGGTACCCTGCCAACTAATAGTGATGTTTTGTTGGCAATGGAAGAAACGCAGCAATTGTCCAGTTAAAAAGTGCTGTTAGTTCAGTTTTCGTGTTGACTGGTTGTTAGATGGGAGGTGTGTGATAAATACAGAACCGCACATACATTTGAATGTGTTAAGAATTATCACACTCGATTGTTTTGGCCCTGGATATCACTCAAGCCTGCAGCGCTTGTGTTATTCTGGGCCAAAGCAATCTTGTACGATAATTCTTAACCCATTCACATGTATGTGCTGTTCTGTATATTTATTGCCCATTAAACTTCACTAAAATTGTTTCTTGGGTTTCCAAAGATATACTGTCGGAGACATTACATGCTTGCAGTTAACCAGGGCTTATGTTCCTTGGTGTAAAAATTAACAACTGAGTTTGGGGTACAGTGATTGGTATATCAGGAGCTGATGAGTTCACCCCCTTAAGTGCAACAAGGTCCATCTGTAATACCAAAGCATTACAGATGATGCTTTGTTGCACTCAAGAGATGAGGTGGTGCATAGCCAAATGACATTAATTGTGTCCTTGAGTAAAGCACATTGCTGCCACATTCCCCATGGAAACCACAGAAAGTCTAGCTGTTCTTGTTTTCTGTAACAAACAAGTTTTGTTTAACTGGTAGAATTTGACATAATAAGCAATGCCTGGGGTGTAAGTCCTCTAAATTGTGCAGCACAGGTATAAATGATAGGCTAACTTTTATTATATACTTGTGTTATAGTCATGATATCGCCACAGATGCTGAAAGTGACCGAAGAAATAGGGTGCCGAAGAATTGAGATAAAATTGATATGCAAGGGATGTAATCTTCTACATTCGCAATTGATTCTGTTGCTCTGAGTCAATGGGCAGCTGAGTGGGCTATTAAAGTAAATGAGCAGTCATCGGGGGATTTTATGGCCGACTACAATTGATAATCAAGTTGACAACTAATTAAAGAATCACTTTAAGGGCCTATATAAGTAATGAAATTTTGTTTATTTTGAAAATTCCCACCTCTGATATTCCTTCATTTCAAATTAAATATACACAAATTATACATCAAAATGAAGACTGAGATGTATAGAACATGAAGCACATATGCAATCAACTCATAGAGTCGACTGTAGGCACCACTGGTTTCTGGAAGTCTGCTACCGTATTCGTACCAGAACTGATAATTTAATAATATTTCACGAAAACAACTCATGGCCAAATGTGTTTTACATATCCAAGAACAAAGCTAGGGGATCAAAATTCTTCAAAACACAGTGACAGAGCTGCATGGGAGTAAATTCCAAAGCCTTTGCTTTTGTTTACGTATGAATGTACTTTCGACGTCATCGGACGGAAAAAGCATGTAAAAACAACGCCGTCTAAAATCAAATAATGAAAAAGATCGCCTTCATACAGTATACTGTTATTAGATAGAGATTGCACAGTTGCTATATTCAGTGCAAGGTATCATGATAGCTGTTGAAATTTCTTAGAATTACGATTTTGTTTTTCGATGGAAATTAGTGGTATCGAGTGATTTGCGCATGTCTGTCGAGCATTGGAAACCATCTTCGATAAAAAATGCAGACAGTGTTGTCCTTTTCCCAAATGCAGTCCTCTTGCTGTATTCAGAAGTGTTTTGAATGCCTAGCTTTGTTCTTGGATACATGAAGCACATTTGGCCACAAGTTGTTCTGGTGAAATATTATTTCATTATCAGTTCTGGTGCGAATACGGTAGCAGACTTCCAGGAACCAGTGGTGCCTACAGGCTACAGTCGACTCTATGAGTTGATTACATATGTGTTCCGTGTTCTATACATCCCAACCTTCATTTTGATGTATAATTTGTGTATATTTAATTTGAATTTAAGGAATATGAGAGGTGAGAATTTTCAAAAAATAGGCCCTTAACACTATACTGATATCTTTTCATACTCTAAAATTTCTTAAGTCAATATGTAATCATGTAATAATTCTTCAGAAAAAAAGGAGTGGGGTGGTTGTGGCACCTGCCTCTTGAATCCACCAACTCTGCATTTTTCGTTATGGTGTTTATCTGCTGTGACAACACAGGTTTGTTGTTGCATTCACTTCAGCCCTGCCATTTGTTGTGGATAATTTTCAAGGATTGAAGTGGAGGTCATAAAGTGAATAAGTCTAAACTATTTTTTATTCCCTTAAAAATTGTCAATATTAAAAGAAAAAAGAAAAAAAAGTGTGTTTGCAGTATGTAAAACACGAACAAGAAAATTATTCACAGGGTCACAAATTTGCAGGTCTCTTTTGAGAATGATTTTTTCATTTTGCAAAATTAAGATAAATGTATTTAAATTTGACTAAATTTCAGTGTTGTAATTTTGTTTTTGTTAACCCTCTGCACACGTCAAGATACTGAAATTTCAAGCAGCAAATTTTCCCCATATTGCAACTTGGAATTTAACCAATTCAGTCTTGTTTGACAGAGCTCAATGAGCTCTGTCAAACAAGACTGAACAAGTAAAATTATGAGTTGCATTATAAGAAAAATTTGTGGCTTGAAATTTTGACATCAGTATGCAGAGTGTTAATGTCTTCTGGCCATGTCAAGTATTATATTTTCTTGATAAATATATCAGTTCAAAGCAGTCAAATTTTTGGTTCTATGAACAACATCCACATGTTTTTAAGTTGAAATTCTTCATTGACATAAGTCCACTGCAAATATTGGATGGTTCAGAAAAAAAAAGAAAAACTAGACTTTATGATTCTGGAGAATCATGGCTTTTCCCGATGAGATTCCATGATTTGTCATGACCCCGCAGTGTATGATGAATTGCTTTTGACTGTCTCACTGAAGTTCCTTCATTGATGTCATGAAAAAGGTGAGAACTGAAGTCTCAAATGACTCAGTTTGATAAAAAAAATTGTTTAGGTAAAAACCATCATTAACGGTGGAGAGGGTTAATATCAATATCGTCGTCCTAAAAGTTAATGACCGATAAAAGGAGTTATGTTTGTTTGACACACCCACTGAGTGCTGTATCTATTTGAAAATGGGCCGTTTTATCTCAAATGTATCCAAAATATTGATGTCTGGCAGCTTGTTAAGGGTTAACAGGTGCTAACAGGAATATTTATTCATTTCTTGAAACTTGTAATTTCACACCAAAAACTGCGAATGGCCATTTTTACTTAAAAATCTACAAGATGTTTTCAGAGAAATCCAGGGAGAACATGAATTTTAAGCTGTTGATGGGTATAATTGTTTATCCAGCCCAAAACGGGTTAAGGGTTGTTTTTTTTAATACGCTTATTACTTATAAAAATAATTCTCATTGAATTCTACTTCCACTTATGTTGATTTCTCCTCTTAACTTTGGGTGCTGCGGGTATGCAAACACAGCCCACTTTTTCAACATTTTGATGTTTGAGAACCAGCATAGGGTTAACAAATGCTTACTGGAATATTTTGTACATGCAACTTGTAATTCACACTAAGATCAGAGAATGGCCAATATTTCTTGAAAATCTACGTGATGTTTTTAGAGAAATCCTCGGATAACATGAATTTTTAACCTTTTGAGGGGTATCACCCTGTAACCAGCCCTAAACGGGTTAATGCTTGGTTTTATAAATACCTTCATTACTTACAAAAATGATCCTCGGTGAATCCCACTTCCAATGAAGGTGGTTATGTTCATCTCGCAGGTACACATTGGGTGTAATGGGTGGCCAAGAACAGCCCATTTTCTCAAAATTTGCTGCCTCTGGAGGGTTAACAAACGCTTACCGGAATCTTTTGTTCATGGAACTTGTAATGTCACTCCAAGACCTGCAAATGGTCAATTTCTCTAGAATACTTACCAGATTTTTTGGAGAAATCTACCGAAAATGGGAATTTTAAGCTTTTAAGGGGTACATCTCCTTAACCGGGAGAAAATGGGTTAAGACTTCAATTTTTGAATACCCTTACTACTTACTAAAACTTTTCCCTATCAGTTTTGTGTCCGGTAAAAGAAGTTATGTTTCTTTGCAGCATTCCCATTTGATGTTGTTGGTGTCCAAAAACAGACTATTTTTTTCGAAATTTTGACATTTAGCAGCCCATGGAGGGTTAACAAATGCTTATCTGAATATTTTATCCATGCAACTGGTAATGTGACTCTAAGACCTATCACCGACCATTTTCTCTTGAAACCCTACGAGACGTTTCTAAAGAAATTCAGGGAAAACATGATTTTTTAAGCTTTTGATGGGTATTGCTATTAACCATCCCAAAAGGGGTTAATGCTTGGTTTTTTTAATACCCTTATTACTAACAAATTTGGTCCTCGGTGAATTCCACTTCCAACAAAGTAGATTATGTTTATCTCTCGGGTATGCATTGGGTGTTGTGCGCGTCTGAAAACAGCCTATTTCAACAAAATTACGATGCTTAGCAGCCTGTAGAGGGTTAATAAATGCTCTCCGGAATATTTTGTCCATGCAACTTGTAATGTCACACAAGGACCTGCGAATAGTCAATTTTTCCTGAAAACCTACAAGTTGCTTTTAGAGAAATCCACAGAAAATGGGAATTTTAAGCTTTTAAGGGGTATCTCCCTTTAACCAGCCCAAAATGGGTTAAGACTTCGACTTTTGAATACCCTTACCACTATCAAAAATGTTTCCCCATCAATTTTGCGTTCGATAAAAGAAGGAACCTTTCTCGGTGGTACACCAAGTGGGTGCTGTTGGTGTCCAAAAACAGCCCATTTTATCACAATTTTGACTTTCAGCAGACTGTGGAGGGTTAACAAATGCTCACCGCAGTATTTTGTCCATGCAACTTCTATTGTCACACCAAGGCCTGGGAGTGACAAATTTTTCTTGAAAATCTACAAGACTCGTTTAGAGAAATCCACGGAAAATGCGAATTTTTTAGCTTTATGGGGGTATTGCTGTTTAACCAGCCCAAAACGGGTTAACGCTTGTTTTTTTGAACAACCTTATTACTGGCAAAAATGATCCTCGGTGAATTCCACTCCCAATAAAGGAAGTTATGTTTATCTCTCGGGTATTGTTTGGGTGCAGTGGGGGCCTGAAACCGGCCTATTTCATCAAAATTTCGATGTTTGGAAGCCTGTGGAGGGTTACCATATGCATCGCCGGATATGTCGTGTGTATTAAAGGGCGTGTCACAGACAGGTCTAGCAATGACGAATGTATAAAAAAAATCTACAAGACGTGTTTCGAGAAAGTGCCGATAAACCCCAATTTTTGCAGTTTTTTGCCAATTCTGACGAAATAAGGGTTAAATCGAAAATTCCGCTTCGGTACATTTTTAGATTTTGTGCCCCTCTATGCGTGTGCAAAATTTTGTGAAAATCGGTTCGAAAATGGCTTCTGAATCGTACGGACAAAATGTGTGGAAAAAAAAAAAAAAAAAAAAAAAAACCCAAAAAAAATAATAATCCGTAGAAAAACAATAGTCTTTTCCAGAGGGAAAAGCCTAATAAAATTGCAACAATTAACATTGGAGTGCAGAAGGGTCAGAATAGTATATAACACCAATAAATCAGCCTTTACACATAAATATAAATCATGAGAGTGAAGAATATGAACCTGAGAATTATGCTTATGCTTCTCATTTGAGGAGCTCCAATTAGTACAATACTCAGCTGCACATTACGTGTACAGTACCCATATGAAACTGGTCAATTAATACCCCAGTTATTGATGCTAAATTTAGATTAGTGCTGTCTATTTATAGAGGAACTATTTATGAGTGGGCGTGTACAATTAATTACTTATCTCCATTGACAACAGAGCAGCAATAACAAGAACATTGGCTTTGATATATTTTATTTCATTCAAGTGTTTCAATTTTTAACAAGCGATAAACTATAGAAACATAATACACTGCACATAGATATTAACATAAATAATTTTGTTTTTTGCATATAGATATTTACATAAATGAGTTGTCTTTTTTAATCTTTTAACTTCATTTGGTTTCTTATAACTAATATTACAGTACGTTCAACGTGGACTGAAACAAAAAACGCCGCCGCGGTGTGTTCTCCACCGTGGAGTTCCAGTGGACCGCAGTTTTTGATCAGTGGAAGACAGTTTTCAAAACACTGTGACCCATCGTGGTCACGAGCGTTAACGATTAGTTTAATTGCTTTTGCATGTCAGTTTCTCTGCTGATTAATAAATACTGTCTTGTGACGTCAACTGGCAAGACTACTGCGTTTGCTACTGCGGTAGTAGATAATTTATTTTAAATTAAAATTGGAATTTGGAGGAGGCAGACGGCGACTATTACTGTGGTTTGAAATTGTAAATTGGGAATAGAACAGTCAGTTCCATTTGGTTAAGTACAAAGTCCTCGTCACTTTCGAAACTAAACTGTTGTGTTTGCGCGATCGATTTGATTGAGGAAATAAATAAACCAGACTTGAGAAAAACAACCAATATTCGCGAAGTTCCCAATTTCACATTTTGTTTACAGCTGTAGGCCAACACGTGATGAACCGTGTTTTCCTTGGGTGGGAAGTGAGGGCGAAAAAGCCTCCTGCACCACGAAAGCGCCCACGGCGCACGGCTAATGATCGAAGTGATACCAGTTTACGACATTGAGTCAACTCGACCAGTCTATCCCTTCCCTGTCTTACTCTTGTCGGGCTACGCAATTAAAGAATCTTATCAAAAGGATATAATAAAAAGAAAATATAGTGTTTTTGAATGGGTACCAAAAAGTATCTCACTCGTGACTGAAACTAATGATTATTTCTCAGTGGGGAGGGGTGGACGGGAGATAATTGCATACCAAAACAAATATCCTTCATCCAATTCTGAAGGGGTTTGTACATACTTTTATACTCTTTGCATTTGCAGATTTTTCAACGCTCCTCAACATTGTTGTTATTTGTATTATGAATTGAAATAGCTAAGTCTGTGTGTATGTAAAAATATGTGGGTGAATATAAGGGCGATACCGAATTAAAATATCTGAGAATGTGCCATTCTAAGAGAGAGTACACTTCAGCGGGAAAGAGATAGAGAGAGACAGATATACGTGATGTGGGGGTGGGAGGCTGGGGGTGTGGGAGAAAGTAAGAAAAAGTGAAAGAAAATTAGTACACGAAAGTATACGCAAGTGCATGTGGTCGTATGTCTGCACATTACTCTGTGTGTGTGTGTGGGGGGGGGGGGGGGGGGGGTCGCAAGGGCGTGTGTGTGTTGGTGTGCGTGCATGTGTTTTGTTTTTTCGGGTTTGGGTCTTTTGTTTTGGGTTTTTTTATGAACTACTGTAAAAAAGACCTACCTCTGATGAAAATGTGTCTCATAAGCCTCCATAGGCTGGATTTCATATAAATATTTAGTAAATACTCTATGTATATTATGTATGCATGTGTATTGAAATGTGACACTTAAATAAAATATTCTACAACTATATTAAAGTAGTCGGGATTGAAGTGATTAATTAAATATAGTTGATTAAACTACCACGTGCACAAGGTGTGAAATAATATTTGAGTGGCGCGACAAAGCACAGAGCTGTCCTTCAAACCAACATCTGTTTTAACACCTCTGCACATGACAAGCTTGAGAAAAATAAGAGACAAAGCAACATTTTCAATTACTTTTTATTAATTCAGCAATCATAATTATAACCATATGTAAATAAAATCAATAGAAAATAATATTTTTTTTTATTTTTCAATAATGACATGCCGATCGACAAGCCAGACCACCACACATCATAACCCTAGCTCAAACATGCCCCGAAATTTCGTATTATAATTTTTTGGTTTTGTCCCCCAACACGTGTCTTGAAACCCCCAAAATTAAATAAGTCTTTCAGACAGGAAATTTTAGTTCCTCTATCGGAGATTTTCTGGTGCAGCCCGCACATCAAAAATTTCAGTGTCTTGGCAGTGTAAGATTCAGTCATCCACTCCTAAATGATGAAGTAAATAGTCCCCTCCCCCCCCCCCCCCATCTCTATCCCCGAAACGAGGCAACTGGACCCCAGACTCCCATAAACCCACACGCACAAATAGGCCCATATCATTGCTTGCTTGCCCATCTGCCCCCCCCCCTTCCTGGCCAGTTTTCCTTGCTAGTGCATGCAGATGCTTCAATATACAGATTCCGAAACGTCTTGGACTGAAACGTCCCAGGGCCACCACAAGCATTCCCTTTTCGTTAATGTAGTTTATTTATGTTAATTCCACTCTCAACATGTACATTTTAACATTACACTCTGAACTTAACTTTAAAATCGTAAATCGGGGGCGCGGTGGCATTGCGGTAACCGGTTTTCGTCAGATCACCGAAGTTAAGCAACGTCGAGCCCGGTTAATCAACGGATGGGTGAGCGTCTGAGCGATCAATTCGGACTCACGCGCTGTGTCCTTGGGCAAGGCACTTAACCCCGATTGGCAACATGTGGCACGATGACGCCGTGTGCTAAGGCGTACTGCACGTCGACGGTACGCAAGTCTTCAACCAATCTAACCCTGCCTGTGCTGCAGTGCGGAGTTCAGTGCGGAGTTACGATGTTGGGGAGCTGGCAGCTGCTCGCCGTTGCTCGGTGGTTCTCTCCGGGTACTCCGGCTTCCTCCACCCGTAAAACTGTCACGGTCATGATTAGCCATTGTGCATAAGTATATGACCTTAAACACAAATAAATAAATAAATAAATAAATAAATGAAAATCGTAAATCGGATTCCCTTCCCCCAACCCACAATTTATTCAAAATTCAGTACCGGGAACATGATTCTTCTCCATGATTCTTCTCCGTCAATAGCTACATGTACTTGCTGGTCAAGTTATAATTTTTTCAACTCACATCCATTTATTTCTGTACAGTATAATATTTATTTTTTCGTAATTCCTCGAGTTCTGAATCGATTTTGATGAACAACATTCGGAATCGCAATAGCTTTTAATAACTTTTTCAAATATTGGACTATCTTTTTAATATTTTAAGTAAAAGTAATTTTTCACTGACTGTGAAAAAATTTGATCTAATTAAGAGCCGGTGACTGAGAGATCAAAAGATAAACCGACGTCAGCTGAACATCCCATCACACAGTTTAACATATTCATGCGAGATTAAAAACACGATTCAAACTCCATATTTTGATCGTTTTTTCTGTCATATTAATGCTTTTTATTATCAAAAACACGCATGGAGTATACGTATTCAATTTATACTTAAGTGCAGTACCAAATAATCACAAAACAACAATGAACTGAAACTATTTTTGGTGGAAGAATAAACCTGATTACCGCACATGCAAAAAACACAAGTTAATTATAGACAAATTGAAGTCACGTGGTGGGGTTTTGAGACCCCACCTCGTAGTGTAATTAGTGGGGTCTCAATTTCTGTGTTCATATGGGCAGCGTACACGACATGCAGTACTCAATAAATACAAAAAATTTTGTTGTAATTTGTTACTGAAAAGGGTTCTTTTGTCAAATGCCTCACCTTTATCACACATTCTCTCACCTGAGCAGATTATTGATCAAAGGGAGGCAACACTATTGCAGGTAACAAATAAAGGTATAATAATAATAATAATTGATTTTGTAAAAGCGTAAAACCACGAAGAGTGCCCTAAAATGCTTCACAGAAATAAAATACACTTTTCTGAAAATAAAGAGTCACATGTTTCCATTTCCTCCAGGGAGGTTCAGGAGAATGCTTCAGTAAATAGGAAAGTTTTAAGATTTCTTTTGAAGATGTTGATAGTTTCTGAATTTTACCAAGAACTTCAGTATTTTTAGCTCACCTGACTAAAAGTCAGAATAAGCTTAAGTGATCACTTTTTGTCCATCATCCGTCTGTCTGTCTGTCGTCGGTCTGGCGTGAACTTTACATTATCGACTTCTCAAAAACCACTGGACCAAATTGAACCAAATTTGATATGCATGTTCCTTTTCATATGTCATTTCAAGTTTGTTCAAATAAAATTGCCACACCCAGGGGCATTACTCTGATAGCACCCATAAATTGTTTTCCAAAATTTAAAAAATCATCTTCTCCAGAACCTTCATTTAGAATATTTTGATATTTGGTATACAATATCTCTAGAGGGGTCAGATTCAAGTTTGTTCAAAGGGGGTCCCTGGGTTAATATATTGGCTCTCTATTGGAGCCCAAAGTTTAACTTTTCTTTAAAAACCTTCTTCTTCAGATCCACTAGTCAGAATTTTTTCATATTTGGTATTTAACATATCGGGGGGATCAGATTCAAGTTTGTTCAATTTGAGTCCCTGGCTTAATATTTGGGCTCTCTATGAAGGGGTGGTGGGGGGGGGGGGGGGGCAGGGGAATGGGAGCAGGTTAGGTTCAAGGTTGTTCAAATCCATTCCTTAATGTTTTTCCTTAAAATTTGCCTTTCATGAGTTCATTCCTCTGTAGTGTCGATTAACCAAGACTAACTGATTGTGACCTCAAATACTTCTTTGAACCACTTTGTCAGGTGAGCGATTGAGGCCCCGTGGAGCCTCTTGTTTTAAAAGAAGATCAGAAATGACCACACAGTTGAAGGCTGTTTTCAGTGCTGATTCTAATTGAATAACTATTTATTTATTTATTTATTTATTTATTTATTTATTTATTTATTAGCTCAACTTTGGCGAAGCCAAATTTGAGCTTATGCCATGGCCTGTCGTCCGTCTGTCCGTCAACAATTGGATACGGCTCGGGCTAGAGGTCGTATTTATGAACCGATCTTTACGAAACTTCTTGGGTACCTTTGTTATGACTGTGGGACGAGAACGAGTGTTTTTGGGTGCGGTCCAAAATTCAAGATGGCTGCCAGCTGCCATTTTGTACCGACGATGCAGAAATCTGTTTTTTGTACAGAACTTCCATATGAAAGCTCTGATTTGAATAATTTTTTGTATGAATGTTTAGTACCATGGGATACATCACATATAATACGGTTTTTTTTCTCGTGCGTAAATTATGCAAATTAGACTAAGTTTGATGTTTTTTGGTGTTTCTTTCAGCACTGTAAGTGCAAATGCCAATACGGATCGGGCTAGAGGCCGTATTTATGAACCGATCTTTACAAAACTTCTTGGGTACCTTTGTTATCACCGTGGGACGAGAACGAGTGTTTTGGGGTCCGGTCCGAAATTCAAGATGGCCGATGGCAGCCATTTTGTACGAAATTTGGTGCAATCAGATTTTTGCGCAGAACTTCCATATGAAAGCGCTGATTTGAATAATGTTTTGTGTGAATGTTTAGTACCATGGGATACATCACATATAATATGGGTTTTTTTCTTGTGCAGAAATTATGCAAATTAGATGAACTTTGATTTTTTCAGTCCTGCTTACACACAGTAAGTACACATGTCAAAACGGCTCGGGCTAGAGTCTGTATTTATGAACCGATCTTCACGAAATGTCTTGGGTACCTTTGTTATCACCTTGGGACGAGAACGAGTGTTTCTGGGGGCAGTCCAAAATTCAAGATGGCTGCCAGTGGCCATTTTGTATCGAAATTAGGTCTAATCAGTTTTTTGTACACAACTTCTATACGGCTCAGGCTAGATGCCGTATTTATGAACCGATCTTTACGAAACTTGGGTACCTTTGTTATTACCGTGGGATGAGAACGAGTGTTTTTGGGTGTGGTCCGAATTTCAAGATGGCCACCAGCAGCCATTTTGTACCAAAATTAGTGCAATCAGTCTTTTGTACAGAACTTCTGTATGAAAGTTCTGATTTGAATAAATTTTTGTATGAATGTTTAGTAACATGGAATACATCACATATAGTACGGGTTTTTTTCTCGTGCAGAAATTATGCAAATTAGATGAACTTTGATTTATTCAGTGCTACTTATACTCTGTAAGTGCACATGTCAATACGGCTCGGGCTAGTGGCTGTATTTATGAACCGATCTTCACAAAACTTCTTGGGTACCTTTGTTATCACCTTGGGACGAGAACGAGTGTTTCTGGGCGCGGTCCAAAATTCAAGATGGCTGCCAGTGGCCATTTTGTACCAAAATTAGGTCCAATCAGTTTTTTGTCACAACTTCTACACAGCTCATATTTGTGAACTGATCTTCACGAAACTTCTTGGGTACCTTTGTTTTCACCTTGGGACAGGAATGAGTGTGTTTTGGGGTGCCTTTGTTATCACTGTGCTATGAGAACAAATATTTTGGGGTTCAGTCAGACCCACTCTGGGACTCAAAGATTTCTTTTCTAGTTTAGCATCTGACTGTCACCCACCTTTACAATACTTTTCCTATACATTTGTTACAGGCAATGCTCAGTATTTATGTACAGACTGTTACAATACTTTATATGTACCTTTGTTATCAGGTCATTATCTAGATGTTTGTCATTGCTGTGTCACATACTATACATGTCTTTGTCTTGACAAGTTGAGCTACAGTGTCATTGACACTTTCATTTATTTATTTATTGGTGTTTAAGGTCACATACTTATGCACAATGGCTAATCGTAACCATGACAGTTTTATGGGTAGAGGAAGCCGGAGTACCCGGAGAGAACCACCGAGCATCGATGAGCAGCTGTCAGCTCCTCAACATTCTAACTCTGTTCAAGCTCCGCTCAAGCAGGGTTACAGTGGTTGAAGACATACGCGCCATTGACGTGCAGTACGCCTTTCATCGTGCCCCCATGTGGGCGACCAGGATAAAGTGTCTTGCCCAAGGACACAATGCGGGTTGTCCTGGATGGGGATCGAACTTGGGACCTCTAGCATAGAAATCCAAGTCTACCACTGAGCCACCGCGAATTGAATGACTTATTATTCTACATCTCATAATTAGAGTTTCTTTTTTGAAGCTGACAATTCATGTGAATTGCTCCAGCAAAGTAAACAAACTTGTTACAGAGAGCCCTTTCCAACAGCATGTCAAGTCACATATTTTAAAATCCAGTGCAAAGATACACCAAGCTCCTGTCATCAGTAAAAAAAATATCCTAATTTTTAACTGTTTTGAGTATCAGAGCCAGTGTTGTCAAAAAATCAGGGGCACGGTGGCTCAGCAGATAGAGGTGCAGGCTGCAAGCCGTGAGGTCCTCGGTTCAAACCCTACCTGCGGCAACTGCGTTGTGTCCTTGGGCAAGACACTTCACCCCATTGCACACGTGGGGGCATGGTGGCGCTGTGTACTAAGGTGTACTGCATGCCGATGGTGCACCTGTCTTCAACCAATGCTAACCCTGCTTGTGTGGAGTTAGTATGTTGGAGAGCTGATAGTTGCTCGCTCTTGCTCGGTCGTTCTATCCGGGTACTCAGGCTTCCTCCCCCCGTAAAACTGTCATGGTCATGATTAGCCATTTTGCAGAAATATGCGACCTTAAACACCAATAAATAAATGAAGTGAAATGTCAAAAAAAAATCAAATTCTTTGTTTTCTTCTGCAGAAATTTTCTCAAACAGGAGTACTTTGACAGAAAGAACCTGAAATTCAAATTCATCTATTTTCTGTGCGAATTTGGTTGTTTTGTTTGATCAACTGGTAGAATGCTAGAATCCACTATCAGGGCTTTAATATGAAGAGCAGGTACCCCAGCTAAATGGTGTCATTTTCTGTGGATGTGCATTAGTGTTGAAACAATTAGTCGACGTCGACTAGGATTCTGCGGATAATCGATTAGCAATTTCCTAGTCGACTATTCGCCGTTTTGCACAGATACATACATTTTGTAAATTAATAAACACAGTGGTCGGTCACTGACAGCAAACACCAACAGAGTCAAGAGCAGCTGCAGACAGATGACTATGGATGAGAATTAAACTTGAAAAAATGCACTTTGCTGACTGCATGAATTGAAATAATTTAACAGAGTGACAGACTGGTGTTGATTGAGTTTCTAATGCCACACAGTCAGATCTGACATTGCAAAATATATGCATTTAATGACATTGTAGCAGGCTTTGGATTTTGAGGTACGCTATCGCTCTTGCACGCCATGGCGCCCACAATGTTGACTTCTTGCGAGTCAACAACAGCGTGCCTTGGCTCTGCTAAGAGAGCGATCAAAATCTGGTAATTCATTCCAGTTGAGAAATCATTTCTGTGTGAACAGCCAATTATTTTTTATTTGGTAACAAGGGACGAATTTTGGCAGTGGGCTTCAGTAACAGTGTGAATGTATTCAGAACAAATCCTATTCACTTCTACTGTTTGGAAAAACCTGGTGTTCTCTGAGAGGTCAGTGCCCCTGGACCAATCACCATTCAGTATTCACCAATGGAGCAAATTTATTAGCTCCGCATAAATTATAGCCGTAGTGTGCGCTTTTTCGTCACTTTGAGCATAACACATCGTCATGACCCAAAAGTTGGGATTCCTTTAATGAAAACCATGAAAGCACCAAATCGTCCAACTTTCATGTTACCGTTCGATATGGATGTGCCCAAGATCGTTTTGGCCTCGAGACATTTCGGCCTTTCGAGACGTCTGATCAAGCAGACATAAGTCCCCACCTAAGCAAGCCGAGTTCAGTCAGCAGGAGCATCAGACCTGGGGTACGGCTTAGTTAAAATAATTGGGGACGGTTCGTTCTAGGGACGATTCAGGTTTCTTGACCTCAGTCAGCAGGAGTATCACTATAAGACCAGGAGACCGGTTTGGGTAAAATATAGGTTATCAGACAGGATGTCAGACGTGAACGGAACCTAAAAATGGTCAACATGCTTTTAGAAGCACAGAATCCGTCAGTATTGAAATTTAGGTACCATTTGTGAGCAGTTATGCTTGGTAACGCAGGGTAACAATGCATTTTGTCACTTTGACTTACTCCACTGTGAGTCGATCAGTTATCATTGATGCACATCAAGGGAACTAATTTAGAACCGACATCTGGGAGAACACGGTCAAGAACGCTCCATGACATTGCTAAAACGGTTTCAAAACAACACAAATGAATACCCTTTGCACTGAAACAATTCACACTGAATCTCACTGCCAAATATTCGGTCCTTGTCTCTTAAAAATAATCGACTGGTCACACAGAAATGAATTCTGAACTACAGTGAATTGGGAATTTTGGAGAGCAAATTGGGGGAAAAAAGTGACTATTTTCGATTGGGAATGGGGCCGATATTCGGCGCCTCTCGTCGGTCTAAAGAAAACCCTGTGTTCTAACCTTATATTAGGTGCCGACTAGTATTCGACTAATAGCTATCGACTAGTCGAATTCGAAATACCCCAGTCGTTTCAACACTAATGTGCATCATATTATCTCAGAAGTGAAATTACTTAGTCTATATGGGTTCACCTTGTTACAATTTATGGGAGAGTGCAAAGACTGGTGAACAAATTTTAATGACCAAAAATAACTTGGCACTCTACCAGTTAAGGGTGATTGTAGTACTGGTTCAGTATGTGTTGTATTCTAAAACTGATAACTGTAATTAATTTGCATTGACTGCCTTACCTTCATAAAATATTACCGTTTCACCTGCACAAACTGCAAATTACTAATCAAAGGGAGGTAACAAAAGTTCAGGTAAATAACACAGGTGTAATTTGGGATTTATTTTTGCTGACCTGTTTTGCTTGCCATTTTCATGAAGTTACACACTCTTCATTATTGATACTGAATCTATTACTGTAACATTTTCCATGCAAAGACTGTTTTGAGCATCCCAGAATGTTCCAACCTCATGTTTGGCATTACATGTATTTCACAAAACTTGAGTTGTGCACTGCTCATGTCATGAAATAAGTCACTTAAAATCTTAATCATGTAACTTATCCCTGGCTCCCTTTATGAGAACCTAGGGAACTGGACTAGTGCTTGTTTATTGTGACAAACAAATTGTTTAACTGTAAAGTAGGATCCAGTAACTATTGTCAGGGGTGTAAATCGTCTAGAGCAGCATAGTTAATAAACGATTGGCTAAACTTTACTTTATACTGCAGTCAGGGTATAGCTTCAGATGCTGAAAATGACCTTAAGCTCCAGTGAATAAATACTCCTCATTTCTGTGGTAAAGAAGTTCTGTTTTATTGGTATAATTGGACCTGGTAAGAAGCATGGTGGCTCATTGGTTAGAGCATTGGACTTTAGTTCAAAAGTTGGACAGTTCGATTAAAAGATAGAGCATTGGACTTGAGAAAGAGAAGCAAAACACTCCCTCATGAGTGCCTATGTTGGAGCATAGTGGCACTGAGTTCCAAGGTGTACAGTATGGTGACGGTACACTAGTTTTCAACCAATGCTTACCCTGCTTGTGCCAGGTTAGTGAGTTGGAAGATCTGACAGTTGTTGTTCAGTGGTTCTCTCTGGGTACTCTGGATTCCTCCATCCATTAAACTGTCTGACACGATTTAACCCTGGCTGTTGATAGTGTCATTAAACCTCAATAAACAGTTGGACCTGGATACCACTGCCTGGAGTGTGAGTCCTCTTTATGTGTGTAAACTTGGTATAACATGCAGGCTAAACCTGGCCTTATACTTATGCTACAGTTATAATATAGCCATAAGTTCTGAAAATGATTAAACACCATTAACTCTTTACCTAACATCAAAGGCAGACGACACTTGCAAACAAAATTCTTGAATAACTAATTTTTTGTGTCAAAAAACATAGCTTATGACCCCTCATTGGAACGAACTCGTTGAGCTTGTTCCAATGAGGGGTTATAAATTATGTCTTTGAGACAAAAAGTGTGAAAATAATGAAAATTGGATGGTGATTATTGTGAACAGTGCTGGCTGGTTTTGGCCGTTACGTTGGGTAAAGGGTTAAACATAACTATATTGAACATATTCATGCCTTTTTACTAAAAAAAAAATAGAAAAGGTGTGAATAAATAACAAATTTAAATATCTCGGTTAGGCTTTGAAACCCTACTGTGCATACAGTACATTTAGTAGGTGTCAGTCTTCCGACTTTAAGGAGTTGCACTCCACCACGGGAACCCCAGGAAGTGGAGCAGTGCTTGTTTACTGCAGTAAACAAGTTCTCCATCACTGGTAAAATGGAAGCACAGTGGCTCAGTGCAGGCTGCAAGCCGAGAGGTCCTCGGTTCGAATCCCACCTCCGACAACCGCGTTGTGTCCTTCGGCAAGACACTTCACCCCCATTGCCCGCGTGGGGGCACGATGATGCCGTGTACTAAGGCGTGCTGCACGTCGATGGTACGCATGTCTTCAACCAATCTAACCCTGTCTGCGCTGCAGTGCAGAGTTACAATGTTGGGGAGCTGGCAGTTGCTCGTCGTTGCTCGGTGGTTCTCTCCGGGTACTCCGGCTTCCTCCACCCGTAAAACTGTCACGGTCATGATTAGCCATTGTGCATAAATATGTGACCTTAAACATCAATAAATAAATAAACCAGTGCTTTTGCATGGAAGCACTTGAAAGTGGGAAGCATAGGTATCAATGATTGGCTAATCTTGACTTCATACCTATGTTGCCAAAGATGCAGAAAATGGCCTTAAACACCAATAAATAAATAAATATAACTAAGGGGGTTGTGCACATAATGTGATGATTTTCTCTTTCCAGTTCTTTATCATACTACAGTACTCTTGAGATCCAAATAAACGTACCGTTATGTTTATTATCCACCCACAAGGGGGGACAGAGCTTTGTCTGTCCATCTGTCCGTCTGTCCATCCAACTATCTGTCCATCCATTCGTACTTTGTTTATGGCATAACTTGAACAATAGTGAACAGATTTCAATTCTTTTTGGTATGTCTCTATAGCAACAATGTCTACGTCAAGTTCGATTACCACCAATATCTCTTGAAAATTATGTTTATTGCCCTTTATTATAAAAATATTCTCTAACTCTTGATTATGGCATAACTTGAACAATAGTTAACAAATTTCACTTCTTTTTGTGGAATGTCTCTCTAGCAACAATGTCTTCATTAAGTTCAATGACCAGCGATATCCGATGAAAATTGTTGGAGTTATTGCCCTTTGTTTAATAAAAATATAGTGTTATGCTTGTTTATGGCATAACTTTAACAATAAAAACCAGATTTCATTTCTTTTCGTTATATGTTTCTTTTGCAACAATGTCTACGACAAGTTCGATGACCAATGATATTCGATTAAAATTATGAGAGTTATTGCCCTTTGTTAAAAAATATCGTGTAATGCTTGTTTATGAAATAACTTAAACATTAGTAACCAAATATCAAATTTTTTTTTTTTTTGGTATATATCTCTTTGGGAACAATGTCTACCTCAAGTTCGATGACCACAATTATAAAATAATTGTCGGAGTTATTGCCCCCCCCCCCCCCCTCCCCCCAGTGATGTTTTGAAGGATTTAGATTGCATACATGCTTTTTTTTTTTACTCCTTTGACCCCCCCCCCCCCCACCTCCGTGTAAATTAGGCATTTTTCTTTGCTCATTTGAAGGATTTATTAGAGTGATTACATGCAGAAAAAAAATTGACTACTATGATGACCCTTCCCCCCCCACTTCCTTCCCCTGTTAGGTCATTTTGGCCTCAAATTTTTATTTTGGGCTGCAGATGGGTTTGGCTAGATTTAGAGTGATTTTTTTGTGGGGGAAAATCCACCTATGCTCCCCCTCCCCAATTGGGGGGGGGATTAGCAGCACTTGGCGATGCAGGCCTCTTGTTAACATTTTTTGAACCTTTGCACCCCTACGTTGCTTATTTGGACCCCTACGTTTATTATGCCCCCGACTTGAATGATATTTGGTGTTGTGATAGTGCATCATGGGGAACGATAGCAGTGTAGCATGAGTTTCTTCCACACATTTTTTCCAGAGTTACAGCCCTTTCTCACTTTTTCACTTAGAAAATTGTTTGCAGTCGGGAGCATTAGCAGCACTTTGCGATGCAGGCCTCTTGTTTATTTTGACGATTGGGAACTGGTGACATAAAATGTTCAGGCAAATAAACGATAAAACTGCAGCATAGGTTAAAATTTTGCAGTGAAAAATGGCAGTTAATTAGCAGATGCTTTATTCTTGATTGCAGTGAACATTTTCAAGGAAATTTTCCAGGTTTTACATAGCAGGCATGCCATTGGCCAAATGTAGAATGTGACTAATTACGCATGCTTACTGGAATACAGTCCATGTGCCTTCCACCTCAACTTGTTTCAAATTCGAGGTAAACAATATTCATTCGCTTCCATAATGATGGTCACTGTTGAAACCAGCCACTTGAACAGGGAAAGAAATGCAATAAAGAAACGTTTCATGGTCTGCAAGGGCAGATAGGGCAGTACTAAGGAAATAGACCCAAATTTAAATCAACAATAATCCACACCAGTGAAGTAAAATCACTTCTTGTAAACCGTGATAAGGAAGTTCAAATTTGCATACTGCCGGGGTAAAACCGACTTTTTGGAATACTGATTATGATTTAATTTGCTGGTATTTGTGAAGGTATGATTTAATTTGCTGGTATTTGTGAAGGTATTGAAAATTGTACTTATTATAATTGGTATACCTGAAAAACTGCCCAACACTACTTTGGAATACACAGTTCTGCTGGTATTTGATTAATGAAGGCACGGCTGCTAATATCAATTATACATAACCATTAATAACCATTTTAGCCAAATGTTCATAATAATAGACCAGAAAGTCTTCATATTTCCACCCATCATAATTTTGCCCCTACATTTTTTTTTATTAAATTTCATAAAAAAATTTCCACCCCCTATTATTCTGTCCCCTACTTTTATTTAATTTCATGAAATTTTCCACCCCCTACTTTATTCTGAGAACTTAAATAATTATTGCAGATGTCACGAGATGGGCTTTAAAATTGGAGTGAAACATCTTATCAACCCTCTATGCACTGATGTTGAAATATCAAAATTCAAGAAGCAAATTTTTACCACCGTTCAACAAGAAATTTGACCAGTGTTGTTCAATGAGCTCAGTCAAACATGATTGAATTGGTTAAATTCCTAGTTGCATTGTGGAACAAATTTACTGCTTGAAATTTCATACTTTGATATTGGTGTGCAGAGATTTAATCTTGTGTATATTTTTCTCCATGTTTACTGGGCACTAACCAGACTTGTCAAGTTTTGAAAATGACAATCAGGGAGATTTTTGCGTGTGAATATTATAACAAGACTTTTGTTCAGAGAACAACAATTTATTAAGTTATCTACATGTATCTCTATCAATTTACTGGTACCCCCCCCCCCCCCACCCCCTCTCACTTCATCCCTGCATAAATTTACCCCACTTACAATTTTTTAGAAAAAGCTCAAGAACTACCAGCAAACTTTCAGCTAAGGGACCACACACACACTTTGTAATTGTAAGTAGGGTAAATTTATACAGTTTATATAGTTTAATCCCCCCTCCCCACCCCCACACTTTATCTCCATTAATTTACCCACTACTACCCCTCCCCATTCCAACATATTCTATTCCAAACCTAGTTCAATAGCCCTCCCCCCACACTCTTCACATTAGTTTATCCCACAACTACCCGCTCCCTTCCCTTACTTTATGCCTGTAGAAATTTCAGGTCATTTCCTTCTTCCATGATTCTTTCAATTTAGAATCGAGGCATTTTTTGGATGGATTTTCAGACATTGCAAATTCGATTGTGAATGGTACTTACCGGTATACATCGCCTGATATATACACACATCTACAGTTACCTGTGATCCATTCATCATAGAATGTTTTGAAAACAAAGTTATTTTTCAATTAAAAAGCTGATCACTGATGAGACGCAATCAGTAATCAGCTGTTGTTCCTTCACATGCGGCTGTGTTTATGTTGTGTAAACTGGGGCAAAGTCGCTTAAAAACTAAAAGAAAAGGTTGGAGGTTTTTGTTGTGAAATATTGCACCAAGCTATATTGTTTGGTCTTCGATCACCATTTAATGACAGAATAATATCAAATAGTCCATTTAGTTTAATTAAACACGATTTGGAACAAAGGGAAGAGAAAAAAAAAAGAGACTGAATTTCTGAAGCTACTTAAATATCCGGGTCACTGAGCAGATCTCACGGATTACCGTTTGCAAACGTGAAGTAAATTGTACACAATAACGAAATGGTTGATTTCGTTTTTTCATTTGATAAATTCTAACGATGCGGGAGATTTATGGTTGCTACCGTGAGTGTGGGAGATCATAACCCAATCCGGGAGTCTCATGGTGAAACCGTGAGACTTAACATATCTGGCACTAAACAAAGAACTGAGCATGATATATCGGTGAATCTCCCTCACTTTCACAGATCTGAGATCAGTGTCCACATTGCTCCTCATGTAAACCCTGCAAAGCATCATGGAATAAAATTGTTGAGTGGAGACACTATTTGAACATGTAGGTTGCAATGAGCACTCACACTCCCACATGGTGGGGTGAATTATGACTATGAATGTTATTGGCAGAATAATTAGAAAGCCTTAATGGCTTTTACATTAATCATTGAATCACTTGTGAAATTTCCAGTTAATGCATGTGGAGATGATTGCCGTGGCAAGGTAATTAAAAGTTTCTCGCTGAGTGTAAATATTATTTACCTGTGATAATGAATAAATATAAAACCAAGTGAAGTGCAAACACATAAATTTTAATCTTGGGTGCAAAGACTCTGTACCCGGGAACCTTGGACTGGAAGTGATTGAGATTAACCCTTCAGGTGAAATCACTCAAAATTGCAACTTAAATTTTCACTATCTAGCGGAACCCTGTTAATTGAATAGCTACTTTACTAGAGAAAATTATCCAACTAATAGGTGTGTTCAGTTATCAGGGATTTGGTCACTCTCCTGTATTAAATAGATAAACTGAGGATTTATTCTATTATGTCTTGTTTGATCTCTAATCATATATATTGATGAGAATGAGAAAATGATTCTTGTTTTTGCTGCAAACTGATACAGAAAGCTTGATACCCAAACATACATGGAACAATGGTGATTGTACACTAAATGAAAATAGCATAGCCAGAAAAGGTTGTCTTCCTACTATTCCCATATGGGAATATATGTTTTAACCCCTCTCCAATAAGAATCGGGAGATACAGCAAAATCAGTCTCATGTCCATCTTTCTTTAGACATAAAACATAAATAACCAAAACTCAATTAATTCAAAGCCAGTTGATAAGAAACGTAACACAACAATGGCATATATTCTAATAAAAAGCCCATTTTTCGTAAATATATCACCTTACTCAAGTTGAATACATATACAGAACCACTCATATGTTTGAATGGGTTAAAAATTATCGCACGAGATTGCTTTGGCCCAGGATATCACGAGAGCCAAAGGCTCGAGTGATATTCTGGGCCAAAGCAATCAAGTGCTATAATTCTTAACCCATTCAAACATATCTTTGGTTCTGTATTTATCACAAACCTCCCATGTAACAATCAGTCCACACGAAAATTGAACTAAAAGCACTTTTCGACTGGATAATTGCTTTGTTTCCTTCGTTGTTATGAGACATCACTGTTAGGTGGTGGGGTACCAACCCTAATTGGCTTTTTAATTTTACGGCATTCAATTGGTTGAAACCCATTGATGCCGATCAGTGTCACGGTCATGAAGATCGAACTTCAAATATTGACTAAACTGCGAGGAATAACACAACAAACTTTTTAAATAGCTAATAAGTTTAGTACATCCATCATTATATGAACAGTTGTGGAAAGTATTTGTCAAGGAACAAGCAGTCAGAATGTTATTTTTATTTTGTAGATTATTGACTCGAATCTGATTGTTTAAATATCCTGTGTAAACAAATCTAAATGAGGAACTTGGAATTTCCAAATGATCTCAACTTTGGTGCATTCAACCAATGATGACGTGATTTATTTAGATGGGTTCCTTCTCTTTTTACTTTGGAAATGAAATCAAACATGTTGTGTATCACCACAAGTGCAATACAACTTTATTTTTATCCTACAGGCAGAACAGTGGAAATCCTGTGTTTTACATTAATAGGTGTGTGATAAATACCATAACATTCCATTTTCATGTCCTATGAAATGTAATGTGGAAGTATCATTAACAAAAGATTGAAAATGGATATCTATTTTGAATCTTACGGACCATTGTTCTTTACATCCACCATTTTTTAGGTCACCTGAGCTCAAGGGGAGCTTTAGTATCACTTTCCATCTGTTGTCCATCTGGCATAAACTTTACATTTTCAACTTCTCAAAAATTGCTGGACCAAATTTGATATGCAAGTTCCTTATCATATGCCAATTCAGGTTTGTCCAAATAAAGTTACCATGCCTATGGGGAGCATGACAGAAGGCACAACTCTTTTAGTACACCCGAAAAATTGAAAAAATCTTCTCCATAACCTCAATCATAATCTTTTGATATTCAGTATACATCATCCTTTGCAGGGTCACATTCAAGTATGTTCAAATCAAGACCCTGGGTATATATTTGGGCTGCCTATGCAAGCCCAAAGTTTAAATTAGTGCAGTATAGCAAAAATGCTTTGAAAATCTTCTTCCAATCCACCAATCAGAAGCTTTTTATATTTGGGATATAGCATCCGTAAAAAATTTGTGGATTCTAACTGAGTGACTTTGTTCTGAATAATTCAACAACTTTCCTTTGGAGTTTCCCTTCCCAATATGAAGAATTTTGTGATATTTGCATACAGCATCCTTATGGGAGGTCAGATTCAAGTTTGTTCAAATCATGTCTCTGGCTCCATATTTGGGCTTCGTGACGGAGAGTAATTGTTAACTTAGTGCAATAAAAAGAATATTCTTCAGACATCTTCAGATTCACTAGTCAGAATCTATTGATATTTGGTATACAGCATCCTTGGGAGGGGGGGGGGGGGGGGGGGGGTATTCAAATTTGTTCAATTCAAATTCAAGACTCTGGGGGTCATATCTGGGTTCTCTGTGGGAGCTCAAATTTTAACTTGGTGCACTGCATTAAATATGCTTTGAAAATCTTATACAGATCCACCAGTCACATTCATTTAATATTTGGTGCACTGCATCCTAAAGAGGGCCATATTCAGGTTTGTACAAATGAAGACCAGAGTTCATTTTTGGGTTCACTATGAGGGCCCAAATTTTAATTTAATGCAATATGAGGATAATTCTTGAAAAATCGTCTTTAAGATACACCAGTCAGAATCTTTGTAGGTCTGTCAGTCACACTTTAGTTTTCCGGAGTTTTTTTTTGGAAACGCTTCAACGGAATGATTTCATTTTTGGTAAACAACTATAGAACGATGACTTACAGATCAAGTTTGAGTTTCATGCTGATTGAATTATTCTTGTGTGAGTTACGGCCCTTGGAAATATGGGAAAAAGCACCAAAATATCAGTTTTCCGGAGGTTTTTTGGAAACGCTTCAACGGAATGATTTCATTTTTGGTAAACTACTATAGAACAATGACTTACAGATCAAGTTTGAATTTCATGCTGATGCATTATTCTTGTGTGAGTTACGGCCCTTGGAAATATGGAAAAGCCCTAAAATATCAGTTTTCCGGAGTCTTTTTGGAAATGCTTCAACGGAATGATTTCATTTTTGGTAAACTACTATAGAACGATGACTTACAGATCAAGTTTGAGTTTCATGCTGATTGCATTATTTTTGTGTGAGTTATGGCCCTTGGAAATATGGAAAAGCACCAAAATATCAGTTTTCCGGAGTTTTTTTGGAAACGCTTCAACGGAATGATTTCATTTTTGGTAACCTACTATAGAACGATGACTTACAGTTCAAGTTTGAGTTTCATGCTGATTTCATTATTCTTGTGTGAGTTATGGCCCATGGAAATATGGAAAAGTGCCAAAATATCAGTTTTCTGGACTTTTTTTTTGGAAATACTTCAACGGAATTCATGCTGATCACTTATAGGTTATAACATTTGTATAATTATTAATGCTCATTAGTCTGGTAGGGGACATTGTATTGCTTCAGCGATACGTGTGCTCTTGTTTAAATTGATATTTAGAAATAGTCATTTGAGAAATGATTTTGTTATCTCTTTTTATTAGACTTAAAAGTACTATGGCTGAAGCTGAGGAACGGTTTATAGATCATGTTGAATTAACAATAGAATGTCCAAGAAATGTACTGATCAGCAAGTCAGAAACCGAGTGCACAGTGGCAGATGTTGAAGCTTACACAGAACATCATGGTATATTACATGTATTAACATTATGACAAGCTATTTGTAATGCATGAATTTTACCTTCCCCATAGATTTAGGGTGTATATAGGTTTTCAAAAACCTTTAATTATGTTATTGTTTTAAAAAGTGCCTGAAACAGTATTTGTTTATGGTACAGTTAAACCTAGAAGTTCTGTCACGGACTGTGCGCTTATCTAGGCTTAATTGTGCATAGGAATTGCGTGCAATTGCCATATCGAATGGCATCCAAAGCACGGCAGGTTCTCCTGGTTACTCATAGCAAACACAGGAAATGTTTCTGCCAATGGACCTCTGGGTTACCCAGAGGTCCATTGGCGGAAACATTGCTTGTGCACAGGCCATACATACAGAATTTGATAGCCTCACTATGGTCATAACGAGTAGATTAATGTGCAGATCGACGTGTTATTTGTGCGCATTTCATGACAGGACTTCCAGTTTTAACTGCAGATGCAGGTCATTGAATGTCCTTGAATTCAGAAATAACTTTTCATGGCTTTGAAAGTACCCTTTATATAAAGAATCGGCAACATTTACCAATAGGGGTTAATTTTGAAATATTTGTGTGGTGATTTTGGTGTATCATATTATGCACTAAATGTGTGGACATCAATCACAGACGGAGTGCCTGATAAAAGACACGGAGTAATCTTGAATCTTGGTATTTGAATGAACATGTACAAGTTGAGGGTACTTCAATTCAGGGCCTAACAATTGGGTGAGGGTTAAATTTTTGAATAAAACATATAACAGCAAAATTGTTCTTGGATAAATGCCCTATCTTCTTGGAAACGTTTTGACGAAATATGGCTCCAGTGCTGAGAAATCACATGTAAATGTTGGCAAAAATAACAATTATTCTGACAGTACCCTTATGGGACGTCTCAAATCTGCCAAGGGTTAAACTTTTAATAATAACATATAGAACAAAATTTGTCATACTCTGACTGCTGCATGCAGCCATAGAAAACATTCAGTGCTCAATCAATTAGAAATGGGAGTAAATTCTCACTTACCAAATTCTGAAAAAATGGGAGGTTTTTTTGGATGGCACCTACTTTTATGCAACCAGAATGGGCATAGGGTTAAACTTTACAACCAAACTTACAACAGCAAATATGCTCGGTAGTCAATTGTGAATATGGACATGCAAAGTGTTTGAAATTAACCCTTTCCAAAATGATAGAAAAAAGCTATCAAAGTTGGCTAATTTTGGCATTTTCAAACAACACTCTTATTCTTGCCCTCATTGTGCTTGGAGGTTAAATCTGAGATTAAAAGTAAACAGTAACTTTCTTCTGCAATCATTGTTGCATCAATCCATACCAAAATAATTGTTACAACAACCTTAGAAATAGAGAAATTTGCCCTTGAAGTTGGTCAATTTTGAAGACAAAACTGCTATATTCATTTCATTTTTGGCCCACAGGGGTTAATTTTGAAGTATTTGTGTGGTGATTTTGGTGTACCATATTATGTTCTAAATGTTTGGAAACTTAGAGCCAGATAACTGTAAACAATTCCAAGACTTTTGAAAAATGTTGAAATTTTGATGGTTTTGGCAGAAAATTTTGAAAATAAGCATTTTCATGAATATGATGATACCTCATTTCTCTAGATATTGTGACAATAAATAAGTTTACCAAATCTGGTTGAAATCGTACAGCTTGTTTTTGAGCAGAATATTTTGAAAATACGCATTTTCACAGATATGGCGATACCTCATTTCACTAGATTTTTTGGAATTACATAAGTATGCCAAGATTGGTTGAAATCGTACAGCTTGTTTTTGAACAGCAGTACAACAGACAAAATTGACAGCGGAAAAAAAAAATTAAAAACTGGAGTATTGTAATTTGTTGGACAAATTGCGGGCTTTCCCATGTTTTAATGTGAAAAGGCAGACTATATTGTATATAAAGCACATTGAGCTATGCACTTTTGGTTTTGGGAAAAAATGAGTGCAGAAAACTGCAAAATTCACTGAAAATCACAATATTTCAAACTGAACTATTCTTCAAGTGGCCAAAGACAAGTTATGTTGAGTTAAGCCATAGAGAAAAATTTAAAACACAAGATATGTTCAGCGAGCGGCAGGCAGACAGGCAGGCCTGTAAAACAACTGTTCCAACTGTACACTTTCACACTGGCATGAGCCCTTGAAGTTGGTCAATTTTGAAGAAAAAATGCTATGTTCATGTAATTTTAGGCCTTCAGGGTTAATTTTGAAATATTTGTGTGGTGATTTTGATGTATCATTATGCTCTAAATGTTAGGAACACTGGAGCTAAATAACTGGAAACAGTTTTGAGACTTTCGAAAAATGGCGAAATTTTTATGGTTTTAGCAGAATATTTTGAAAACACAAGCCTTTTCACGAATATGACGATACCTCATTTCACTTTCCAGAGACCTGTCATCAATCACAGCTTGAGTTTCTGATAAGAGACATGGAGGAATCTTGGTATTTGAATGAACATATACAATTTGAGGGTACTCCAATTCAAGGCCAGAGAACTGGGTGAGGGTTAGAACTTTGGAAAAGACATATAACAGCAAAATAGTTCTCGAATGAATGCCCTATCTTATTATGGAGAACATTTTGAGAAGATATGGCTCCAGTGCTGAGAAATCGCATGTAAAAGCTGGCGAAATAACAATTATTCAGACAGTACCTTTATGGGAAGTCTTAAATCTGCCAAGGGTTAAACTTTTAATAACAACATATAAAACAAAAGTTGTCATACATTGACTGCTGCATGCCGCCATAGAAAACATTCAGTGCTCAATCTTTCAGAAATGGAGTAAATTGTCCCATAAACTTACCAAATTCTGAAAAATAAATTTTTTTTGGATGATACCTACTTTTATGCAACCAGAATGGGCATAGGGTTAAACTTTACAAGCAAACTTACAACAGCAAATATGCTCGGTACTCAATTGTGAATACAGACATGCAAAGTGTTTGAAATTAACCCTTTCCAAAATGATAGAAAAAGCAACCAAAGATGGCTAATTTTGGCATTTTCAAACAATACACTTATTCTCACCCTCATTGTGCTTGAGGGTTAAATCTGAGATTAAAAAGTAAACAGTAACTTTCTTCCGCAATCATTGTTTCATCTATCCATACCAAAATAATTGTTACAACAACCTTGAAATTATAGAAATTTGCCCTTGAAGTTGGTCAATTTTGAAGAAAAACGGTATATTCATGTCATTTTTGGCCAGTGGGGTTAATTTTGAAATATTTGTGTGGTGATTTTGTATATCATGTTATGCTCTAAATGTGTGGGAAATTTGAGCTAAGTAACTGTTAACAATTTTGAGACATTTGAAAAATGGTGAAATTTTGACAGTTTTGGCAGAATATTTTGAAAATAAGCGTTTTCACAGACATGACGATACCTCATTTCACTAGATTTTATGACATTACATAAATATGCCAAATTTGGTTGAAATCATACAGCTTGTTTTTGAGCAATTCAACAGACAAAATTGACGGCGGAAAAAAAGAAAGAGAAAAACTAGAGAATTGTAATTTGTTGGACAAATTACGGGCTTTCCCAACTTTCCAATGTGAAAATGCAGACTACATATAGCAAAGCAAAGTGTTTGAAATTATCCATTTCCAAAATGATAGACAAAAAGCATCCAAAGTTGGCTATTTTTGTCATTCTATAATGGTACTCTTATTCTCACCCTCATTGTGCTTGGGGGTTAAATTGTGAGATTAAAAAGTAAACAGTAACTTTCTTCTGCAATCATTTTTACATCTATCCATACCAAAATAATTGCTACAACAACCTTGCAATTAGAGAAAATGAGTACAGATGTTTGCAAAATCAATTTTTGTTGGACAATACTATTCTTTACGTAGCCAAAGCATATGTTGGGTTAAGTCCCAAAGCATAACTTACAGCAGCGCATTTGTTCATTAAGTATCTCTACCTATAGCAAAACAAAGTGTTTAAACTTAACCCTTTCCAAAATGACAGGAAAATGTAACTGAAGTTAACTAATTTTTGCATTTTTGAATGGAACTCTTACCCTCATTGTGGTTGAGGTTTAAAGATGAGATTAAAAACTAAACAGTAACTTTCTTCTGCAAGCATTGTTGCATCTATGCATGCAAAAATAATTGTTACAGCAACATTGCAATTAGAGAAATTAGCGCTTGAAGTTAGTCAATCATTTGTAGTCCAATAGGGGTTAATTTTAAAATATTTGTGTGGTGATTTTAGTGTATCATAATATGTTCTAAGTGTGTGAACATCAATCACAGACTGAGTGTCTGATAAGAGACATGGAGGAATCTTGAATCTTGGTATTTGAATGAACATGTACAAGTTGAGGGTACTCCAATTCAAGGCCTGACAACTGGGTGAGGATTAAAACTTGGAATAAAAGATATAACAGCAAAATTGTTCTTGGATGAATGCCCTATCTTCTCATGGGAAACGTTTTGAGAAACTATGGCTCCAGTGCTGAGAAACTGCATGTAAATTTTGGTGGAAATAACAATTATTCCGACAGTACCCTTATGGGAAGTCTCAAATCTGCAAAGCGTTAAACTTTTAATAATAACATATAGAACAAAATTTGTCATACTTTGACTGCTGCATGCATCTATAGAAAACATTCAGAGCTCAATCAATTAAAAATGGAGTAAATCGTCACCTAAACTGACCAAATTCTGAAAAAATTGGAGTTTTTTGGATGGCAATTACTTTTATACAACCAGAATGGGATAGGGTTAAACTTTACAACCAAACTTACAACAGCAAATATGCTCGGTAGTCAATTGTGAATACGTACATGAAAAGTGTTTGAAATTAACCCTTTCCAAAATTATAGAAAAAGCAACCAAAGTTGGCTAATTTTGGCATTTTCAAGTGGTACTCTTATTCTCGCCCTCATTGTGCTTGAGGGTTAAATCTGAGATTAAAAAGTAAACAGTAACTTTCTTCTACAATCATTGTTGCATCTATCCATACCAAAATAATTGTTACAACAACCTTGTAATTAGTGAAGTTTGTCAATTTTGAAGAAAAAATCTATATTCATGTCATTTTTGGCCAATGGGGGTTAATGTTGAAAGATTTGAGTGGTGATTGTGGTGTACCATATTATGCTCTAAATGTGTGGAAAATTGAGCTAAATAACTGTAAACAATTTTGAGACTTTCGAAAAATGTTAAAATTTTGAAAGTTTCGGCAGAATGTTTTGAAAATACACGTTTTCACAGACATGACGATACTGCATTTCACTAGTTTTTATGACATTACATAAGTATGCCAAATTTGGTCAAAATCGTACAGCTTGTTTTTGAGCAGTGCAACAGACAAAATTCACGGTGGAAAAACAAAAAAGTAAAAAAAAAAAAAAAACGAGATATTTGTAATTTGTTGGACAAATTACGAGCTTTCCCAACTTTCCAATGTGAAAATGCAGACTACATATAGCAAAGCAAAGTGTTTGAAATTATCCATTTCCAAAATGATAGACAAAAAGCATCCAAAGTTGGCTATTTTTGGCATTCTATAACGGTACTCTTATTCTCACCCTCATTGTGCATGGGGGTTAAATCTTGAGATTAAAAAGTAAACAGTAACTTTCTTCTGCAATCATTGTTACATCTATCCATACCAAAATAATTGCTACAACAACCTTGCAATTAGTGGAAATGAGTACAGATGTTTGCAAAATCAATTTCTGTCGGACAATACTATTCTTTACGTAGCCAAAGCATATGTTGGGTTAATTTTAAAATATTTGTGTGGTGATTTTAGTGTATCATATTATGCTATAAATGTGTGAACATCAGTAACAGACTTAGTGTCTGATAAGAGACATGGTGGAATCTTGAATCTTTGTATTTGAATGAACATGTACAAGTTTACGGTACTCCAAGTCAAGGCACGACAACTGAGTGAGGGTTAAAACTTGGATTAAAACATATAACAGCAAAATTGTTCTTGGATGAATGTCCTGTCTTCTCATGGGAAACGTTTTGAGAAAATATGGCTCCAGTGCTGAGAAATTGCATGTAAATTTTTGGCGAGAATAACAATTATTCTGGCAGTACCCTTATAGGAAGTCACAGATCTGCCAAGCGTTAAACTTTTAATAATAACATATCGAACAAAATTTGTCTTACTTTGACTGCTGCATGTAGCTAAGGAAAACATTCAGAGCTCAACCGATTTCAAATGGAGTAAATCGTCACCTAAACTTACCAAATTCTGAAAAAATTGGATTCTTTTTGGACGGTACCTAATTTTATGCAACGAGAATGGGATAGGATTAAACTTTACAACCAAACTTACAACAGCAAATATGCTCGGTAGTCAATTGTGAATACATACATGAAAAGTGTTTGAAATTAACCCTTTCCAAAGTGATAGAAAAAGCAACCAAAGTTGGCTAATTTTGGCATTTTCAAATGGTACTCTTATTCTCGCCCTCATTGTGCTTGAGGGTTAAATCTGAGATTAAAAAGTCAACAGTAACTTTCTTCCACAATCATTGTTGCATCTATCCATACCAAAATAATTGTTACAATAACCTTGTAATTAGAGAAATTTGCCCTTGAAGTTGGTCAATTTTGAAGAAAAAAGCTATATTAATGTCATTAGCTCAACTTTGACAAAGTCAAATTTGAGCTATTGTCATGGCCCGTCGTCCGTCCGTCTGTCCGTCAACAATTGGCTATGGCTCGGGCTAGAGGTTGTATTTATGAACCAATCTTTACGAAACTTCTTGTGTACCTTTGTTATGACCCTGGGACGGGAACGAGTGTTTTTAGGTGTGGTCCGAAATTCAAGATGGCTGCCAGCAGCCATTTTGTACCGATGATGCAAAAATCAGTTTTTTGTACAGAACTTCTGTATGAAAGTTCTGATTTGAATAAAGTTTTGTATAAATGTTTAGTACCATGGGATACATCACATATAATACGTTTTTTTTTCTCGAGCGTAAATTATGCAAATTAGACTGACTTTGATTTATTTAGTGTTACTTTCAGAGCTGTAAGTGCCAAGCTGCTATGGCTCGGGCTAGAGGCCGTATTTATGAACCAATCTTTACGAAACTTCATGGGTACCTTTGTTATGACCGTGGGACGAGAACGAGTGTTTTTGGGTGCAGTCCCAAATTCCAGATGGCTGCCAGCAGCCATTTTGTACCGACGATGCCGAAATCTGTTTTTTGTACAGAACTTCCATATGAAAGCTCTGATTTGAATAATTTTTTGTATGAATGTTTAGTACCATGGGATACATTACATATATTACAGGTTTTTTTCTTGTACATAAATTATGCAAATTAGGCTAACTTTGATTTATTTAGTGTTACTTTCAGCACTGTGAGTGCAAATCCCAATACGGCTCGGGCTATGTATTTATGAACCGATCTTCACAAAACTTCTTGGGTACCTTTGTTATCACTGTGGGACGAGAAGGAGTGTTTTGGGGTCCAGTCTGAAATTCAAGATGGCCGCTAGCAGCCATTTTGTTCAAAATTAAGTGCAATCAGATTTTTGCGCAGAACTTCCAAATGAAAGATCTGATTTGAATAAATTTTTGTATGAATCTTTAGTACCATGGGATACATTACATATAATACAGAGTTTTTCTCGTGAATAAATTATGCAAATTAGGGGTCCGGGTGGGACTTAGAAAATTTTGGACCAAAATCCGGAAATTAGTTTTTTGGTTTTTTATGTGTTTTGGTCAATTTTAAGACAAAAAAAAAAAAAAAAATTTTTTACACTGCAAATTAGGGGTCCGGGTGGGACTTAAAAAATTTTGGACCAAAATCCGGAAATTAGTTTTTTGTGTTTTGATGCATTTTGGTCAATTTTAAGAAGAAGAAGAAAAAATTTTAGTCTGAAAATATTTTGTTTGGGACTGAAAATTTCCACACAAAAATAATAATCTACAATGATTGGTCTTAATCTGTAGTCCATTACAGTCACCTTGTAATTCTTTTATTATTGTTGACTGGGCCAAAACAAATACTAATTCCTGTCATATTCATTATTCAGTTGTCTTGGTCACAGCAAGTACTAATTCCTGTCATATCCAAGTTGAGCTACAGAGTCATTGACTCTTTCATTTTTGGCCAGTGTGGGTTAATATTGAAAGATTTGAGTGGTGATTGTGGTGTATCATATTATGCTTTAAGTGTGTGGAAAATTTGAGCTAAATAACTGTAAACAGTTTTGAGACTTTCGAAAAATGTTAAAATTTTGAAAGTTTTGGCAGAATATTTTGAAAATATGCGTTTTCACAGACATGACGATACCGCATTTCACTAGATTTTATGACATTACATAAGTATGCCAAATTTGGTTAAAATCGTACAGCTTGTTTTTGAGCAGTTCAACAGACAAAATTCACAGGGGGGGGGGGGGGGGGGGGGGGGGGGGGGGGGGGGGGGGGGGGAAATAGAGAAGAAAAATTTTGAAAAAGAAGAATAACAAGAGTCTTTCCCAAACTGGGTTTGGGAAAGCCTGAAAAAAAAAGAAAGAAAAAAAAATAGAGAAGAAAAATTTTGAAAAAGAATAAGTCTTTCCCAAACTGGGTTTGGGAAAGCCTAAAAAAAAAAAAAAATAGAGAAAAGAAATTTTGAAAAAGAAGAATAACAAGAGTCTTTCCCAAACTGGGTTTTGGAAAGCCTAATAACGTATTTAATTAGGGTACCTTCCTGGTGTAATCAGCTCCTTCACAATTTCTAATGTAGAGAGTTGAAACTTTAGGATATGGTTACACATGTTTTGCAGATGTGCAACACATATAAAGTTTGCAGAAAAATATTTTTTTCACAGAATTATCAAATCAAGTCACTCGCACATTTGGTAAATAGGCAGGGGTACTTAATAGTTCTTATGATATATGCCCCAATGGTCTGTAATCTGTCACAGTTCTGTCTTCTGTCATCCTTCAGCATCACCCAGTAATAAATGTTTCATTTCTGTAATGCTATCCATGGTATTGCAGGTGGGGGTATATGCCACTCTTGAATTTGCGCTAGTGTTTTTAGTCGATCGTCATACTCTTTTTTTTTCCAAGTTGTGTTTAAATTGTAATGTGTAATGAGGTGAACGAACAGTTAGTTATTAACTTTTGAAATGTCTAACCATACTTGAGCTTGTTCCAATGAGGGGTCACATCATTTGATTTTATTGAAATTTAATGAAAAATTTGGTAAAATAATATTTAACCCTTTGAACACGAGGGGCCATTTTTTTGGCCCAGGAACATGATTTGCCATAATTTCATTAAGGAGGATGGCTGCTAAGTAAATATGTGGGTTGGGTAGAATGATCAATATTTTCAACATGCAGCCCCAAGGCTGCACGTTGAAAATATTGATTGGTCTACCCCCAAATAATAAATATGGACTCTTCTAATTGTTGCATTTGAACTGACATGGAAGATACCACCAGGGTTCAAAGGGGTAAAATAATAAATTTAATATCGTCTCAGCTGGGTAAAGGGTTAAACTATTTGCTAAACATGCATTTATATTTGTAATGCTATCACAAAATACACAAAATAGCCATAGATCCCCCCCCCCCCCCTCCAATTGAACTTTAGCAAGAGGAGCAGTGTTTGTTTACAGTTCTGGTAAAATGTGACCTGGTAACCCATGTCTGTGGTGAAGTCCTCCACAGTAGACAGCATGGGTATAAACGATTGGCAAAACATGACTTGATACTTGCGCTGTCGCTAGAGTGTATCATTAGATAATGAAATTGATGTTGATAAAGAATATGAATCAATAACTTTTATTTGATTCAGTTGATGAGCACCTTTCATTAACTCTTCATTTTGTGGTTTAAAGAGCTCTTTTATATGGGATTTGACTTAGTTGCATTTCCTCAGCCAAAAAACAGAGTTTTTAAAATAGATTTTTCAAACTAATTTTTGGGAGGGTGGTGGATCATTGTGTTAGGGCATTCAAGTTCAGATTGAAAAGTCTTAGGTATGATCTTGACCCATGTCATCTGTATTATGTCCTTGAGTAAGACACTTTAATAAATAAATAAATAAATAAATAAATAAATATATAACTAATTTGGATCAGAATTTATTTCAAATAAACATTTCTGAACTGTATTTTTTAAAAATTTATTTAGTTCATAGGAATTATTTCTTACAAAATGTTAAAAAACAAAGAAACATATTTTCATCATCTTGAGTTTTGGTAATCTGAAAATGTTAATAATTAATGGAATGATGTATTTGAACCCAAATGTGGGCTTTCATCACATTTTAATGAAATTCAAGTATGGACTTCTAGCACTGAAATAGTTAAAATAGAACTGAAATAGCTACACTGGTAAACTGCAAAACATATTTGCTGAGAAAAAAATTTCTGTCCTGTTCCTTAACTTTATTTTAGGGCTTTATTATTGTATCTAAAGGCCCAACTTTCGCTAGTAATGTCCTTCCCAACTTATATTCCAACAAGAATTATGATATTTCTTCATGATTCTGTGATAGAAAGTTCATATGGTTAATCCATGATGTCCTAAATGGTAGAGCTGTGTGGTTTTGAAATTTTAACTCTGGTTTCGGGACCAGGGATGGTTGGGTTGTTGTGCCAGGGGTCAGTAAACATTTGATCATACTGCTTAATGGAAGTGTAGGACTGAAACATAACTGATCCTCCCTGCCAGTCAGGTGTTGATTGTAGTGTTTGCACATCTTCTGCCAAATCTTTATTTGTGTAAAAATTAAAGTATACAGAGTTATCTATAAATCAGGTACCAAGCCTGGAAATAAGAAGACTGTCATGTGCAGAATGAAGTACCTAGAGGGTGAATTTGGTGATGCTACATTGCACAGCAGGGTAGCATTAATAAATTTACCCCCTGTGAACCTCAATCTGAATTAAGCTCTCAGGCCTAATCAGAAGCAGTAACCAGAGGATAAGGTGGAGAATTCTAGCTGACTGTACGGAATAGCATCAGCAAATTCACCCTCTGGGGACCTCATTCTGCAAATGGCAGATTGCTCATTTGCAGGCTTGGATGATACAATTATTTGGTGAACATCACCAGTAATAAAATATGTAGGGTAGTTTGATTAATTATTACCAAGCCTCCCTGAAAAAGTAGACTCTCCCATTTAAGGTGGATAGTATAAAATGGGATGATACCACTTAGGTACTAAGTGTTGAAAAGATTAAGGGATTGGTCTTCCATTGTCAGGCCAATTTTTAGCTCAACTTGACAAAGTCAAGCTGAGCTATTGCCATCACTTCTCGTCCATCGGCGTACGTACGTTAGTTAGTATGTTAGTACGTACGTCCACAATTTCCTTTGGCACACCTCACAGGTCGCATTTATGATCAGATCACTTTGAAACTTGGTATGCTTGTTTGGGGTGACCTCTAGATGGGAGCTGTCGATTTTCTTCAATTTCCGTCAAAAAATGTTGCCGCGGCCAACGTTCTTAGAACTTAGTTCAGTCAAACCTCAATATTTCCCTTTGGCACACCCTACAGGGCACATTTATGATTGGACCGCTTTGAAACTTTGTGTGCTTGTTTGGGGTGACCTCTAGATGGGAGCTATCGATTTTCTTCGATTTCCGTCAAAAAAATGTGGGCGCGGCCAACGTTATTAGAACTTAGTTTAGTCAAACCTCAATATTTCCCTTTGGCACACCCTACAGGGCACATTTATGATTGGATCGCTTTGAAACTTGGTATGCTTGTTTAGGATGACTTTTAGATGGGAGCTATCGATTTTTTTCAATTTCTGTCGAAAAATGTTGCCGCGGCCAACATTCTTAGAGCTTCGTTTAGTCAGAAGACCTCAATATGTCCCTTTGGCACACCCTACTGGGCACATTTATGATTGGATTGCTTTGAAATCTGGTATGCTTGTTTGGGGTGACCTCTAGATGGGAGGCATTGATTTTCTTCCATTTCCATCAAAAAATGTTGCTGCGGCCAACATTCTTAGAACTTAGTTTAGTCAGACCTCAATATTTCCCTTTAGCACACCCTACAGGGCACATTTATGGTCGGATTGCTTTGAAGCCTGGCATGCTTGTTTGGGGTGACCTCTAGATGGGAGCTATCAATTTTCTTCCATTTCCGTCCGTCAAAATATGTTGCCGCTGGCAACGATCTTTGAACTTAGTTTAGTCAGGCATCAATATATTCCTTTGGCATGCCATAAAGGGCACATTTATGATCACATCGGTTTGAAACTGTGTATGCTTGTTTGGGGTTACCTCTAGATTGGAGCTATCGATTTTCATCAAAAAATATTGCCACTAGTAATGACCTTCGATGTACTTAGTAAAAACTTAGTGCAGTTAAGCATCAATATTTTCCTTTGACACACCCTGCATGGCACATTTATGATTGGATCACTTGCAAACTCGGTGTGCTTGTGTGGGGTGACATCTATATAGGGAGCTGTCGATTTTCTTCCATTTCTGTCAAAAAATGTTGCTGCTGACCTTTGAACTTAATTTAGTCAGACCTCAATATTTCCCTTTAACACGGCCTTCAGGGCACATTTATGAACAGATCACTTTGAAACTTGGTATGTGTGTTCCATGTGACCTCTAGATGTGAGCTATTACTCTTTTTTCATTTCCATAAAAAATTATTGTCTTTATCACCAGCCTTTGAACTTACTGCATTTGTGCATCAACTTATCCCTTTTGCACTCTCTGCAGGGTATTTTTATTAATTTCCATAAAAAAACCCAAAAAACCATTGCCACAAGCAATGACCTTCTACTTAGTGCATTTGTGCATTAAAAAAAGTTGCCATTTTCAATAACCTCTGAACATACTGCATTTGTGTATCAACATTCTTCCTTTAGCCAGTCTTACAGTTTACATTTAAAAATGCATGGAGTACTCTGACGTTGTGCACACACAATGCTGTTATGTTGAAATTTCATCAAATAACATTGGTACCAATGATCTTCAATTTTGCCATTTCATTTATAACTGAACAAGTTCAAGTTTGTCAAGTTGAGCTACAGTGTCATTGACACTTTCATTTTAGTTCCTGTGACTTCTGAAATGTTGTATGGATCTAAACGTTCAATGCAGCATTAAACAGTCACATTACATACAGTATCAGTAATATTTCACCAAAAAGTATTGAAGAAGGAAACAGAAAACAAAGCACCATGGTTTTCATTGGTTACTTCAAAACAAACTACACAAAAATATTCATCTCTTGATTTGTCAACCCTTTATCAAAAACAAATAATGGATGACATTTACAAAAAAATATCCCGAATTTGTAAGAATTTTCATTTTTAGCTTTACTTGACATAGTCAAGATAAGCTATTGTCATCACGCGTGCGGAAGTCTGTTAGTCTGTGACATCTGTTCACATTTTCCTTTAGCAGGGCTACACCCCGCAGTTCTTGTCTGATCGTCACGAAATTTCATATGCAGGTTTGGGGTCATGTCTAGATGAGAACGTCCCTTTTTGGTCGCAATCAGGCAACCGGTATGGCTGCCCGAGCCCAAAACCCAAAAACCATTAGCACAGTCTGCAGGTCATATTTATGAAGGGATTTCATTGTAACTTGGTAGGATGCCTCTGTATAATGCCTAGATGAGAACGTCCCCTTTTGGGCATGATCTATCGACCGTGATGGCTGCCCAAGCCCGAAACCCAAAAACTTTTAGCACAGTCTGCAGGTCATGTTTAATGTAGAGGGATTTCATTGTAACTTGGTAGGATGACTCCTTATGATGTCTAGATGAGAATTTCTCCATTTGGGCATGATCTGCCAACCGTAACGACTGCCCGAGCCCAAAACCCGAAAACCTTTAGCACAGTCCACAGGTCATATTTATTGAGGAATTTCATTGTAACTTGGTGGGTTGACTTCATACAATGTCTAGATGAGAAAGTCCCCTTTTGGACATGATTGGGCAACTGTGATGGCTACAGGGGCCCGAAGCCCGAAAACCTTTAGCACAGTCTAGAGGTCATATTTATGAAGGGATTTCATTGTAACTTGGTAGGATGACTCCAAATAATGTCTAGATGAGAACGTCCCATTTTGATCGCGATCATGCAGCCTTGATGGGTGCCCTAGCCCAAAAACCTTTAGCATAGGCAAAAGGTCATATTTATGGAAGGATTTCATTGTAACCTGTTAGGTTGACTCCATATAATGCCTAGATGATGACATCCCCTTTTGGTCGTGATTGGTCAGTTGTGATGGCTACAAGTGTCCAAAGCCCGAAAACCTTGAGCACAGTCTACAGGTCATATTTATGAAGGGATTTCATTGTAACTTCTTAGGATCACTCCAGATAATGCCCAGATGAGATTGTCCCCCATGGTTGTGATCATTCAGCCATGATGGCTGCCCGAGCCCGAAGCCCGAAAAATCTTTAGCACAGCCTACAGGTCATATTTATGAAGGGATTTCATTGTAACTTGGTAGGTAAACTTCATATAATGTCTAGATGAGAATGTCCCCTTTTGGACATGATTGGGCAATTGTGACGGCTAAATGTGCCGGAAGCCCGAAAACCTTTAGCACAGTCTACAGGTCATATTTATGAGGGGATTTCATTGTAACTTGGTAGGATGACTCCAAATAATGTCTAGATGAGAACGTCCCATTTTGATCGCGATCATTCAGCCTTGATGGGTGCCTGAGCCCCAAAACCTTTAGCATAGGTAAAAGGTCATATTTATGGAAGGATTTCATTGTAACTTATTAGGTTGACTCCATATAATGCCTAGATGATGACATCCCCTTTTGGACGTGATTGGTTAGCTGTGATGGCTACAAGTGCCCGAAGCCCGAAAACTGTGAGCACAGTCTACAGGTCATATTTATGAAGAGATTTCATTGTAACTTCGTAGGATCTCTCCAGATGATACCCAGATGATATTGTACCTTTTGGTTGTGATCATTCAACCATGATGGCTGCCCGAGCCCGAAGCCCGAAAACCTTAAGCACAGTCTACAGGTCATATTTATGAAGGGATTTCATTGTAACTTGGTTGGTTGACTTCATATAATATCTAGATGAGAACATCCCCTTCTGGACATGATTGGGCAATTGTGACGGCTAAAGGTTCCCGAAGCCCAAAAACCTTTAGCACAGTCTACAGGTCATATTTATGAGGGGATTTCATTGTAACTTGGTAGGATGACTCCAAATAATGTCTAGATGAGAACGTCCCATTTTGATCGCGATCATTCAGCCTTGATGGGTGCCCGGGCCCAAAAACCTTTAGCATATGTAAAAGGTCATATTTATGGAAGGATTTCATTTTAACCTATTAGGTTGACTCCATATAATGCCTAGATGATGACATCCCCTTTTGGTCGTGATTGGTCAGCTGTGATGGCTACTAGTGCCCGAAGCTCGAAAACCGTGAGCACAGTCTACAGGTCATATTTATGAAGGGATTTCATTGTAACTTTGTAGGATCACTCCAGATGATGCCCAGATGAGATTGTCCCCTTTGGTTGTGATTATTCAACCATGATGGCTGCCCGAGCCGAAGCCCGAAAACCTTAAGCACAGTCTACAGGTCATATTTATGAAGGGATTTCATTGTAACTTGGTTGGTTGACTTCATATAATGTCTAGATGAGAACGTCCCCTTTTGGACATGATTGGGCAACTTTGACGGCTAAATGTCCCCGAAGCCCGAAAACCTTTAGCAGAGTCTACAGGTCATATTTATGAAGGGATTTCAATGTAATTTGGTAAGATGACTCCAAATAATGTCTAGATGAGAACGTTCCATTTTGGTCATGATCATTCAGCCTTGATGGGTGCCCGAGCCCAAAAACCTTTAGCATAGGCAAAAGGTTATATTTATGGAAGGATTTCATTGTTACCTGTTCGGTTGTCTCCATGTAATGCCTAGATGATGTCATCCCCTTTTGGTCGTGATTGGTCAACTGTGATGGCTACAGGTGCCCGAAGCCCGAAAACCTTGAGCACAGTCTACAGTTCATATTTATGAAGGGATTTCATTGTAACTTCGCAGGATCACTCCAGTTGATACCCAGATGAGATTGTCCCCTTTGGTTGCGATCATTCAACCATGATGGCTGCCCGAGCCCGAAGCCCGAAAACCTTTAGCACAGTCCGCAGGTCATATTTATTAAGGGATTTCATTGTAACTTGGTAGGTTGACTTCATATAATGTCTAAATGAGAGCGTCCTCTTTTGGACACGATTGGGCAACTGTGACGGCTTCAGGGGCCCAAAGCCCGAAAACCTTTAGAACAGTCTACAGGTCATAATTGTGAAGGGATTTCATTGTAGCTTGGTAGGACGACTCCAAATAGTGTCCAGATGAGAACGTCCCCTTTTGGTCACGATCAGCCTTGATGGCTGTCAAAGCCCAAAAACCTTTAGCATGTTCGTAGGTCGTATTTATGGAAGGATTTCATTGTAACTTGTTAGGTTGACTCCATATAATGCCTAGATGATGACATCCCCTTTTGGTTGTGGTTGGTCAACTGTGATGGCTACAGGTGCCTGAAGCCCGAAAATCTTGAGCACAGTCTGCAGGTCATATTTATGAAGGGATTTCATTGTAACTTCATAGGATCACTCCAGATGATGTCCAGATGAGAATGTCCCCTTTTGGTTGCGATCATTCAACCATGATGACTGCCCAAGCCTAAAGCCCAAAAACCTTTAGCACAGTCTTCAGATCATATTTATGAAGGGATTTCATTGTAAATTGGTAGGTTGACTTCATGTAATGTCTGGATGAGAACAGCCCCTTTTGGACACCATTAGGCAACTGTGTTGGCTACAGGGGCCCAAAGCCCGAAAATCTTTAGCACAGTCTACAGGTGATATTTATGAAGGGATTTCATTGTACCTTGGTAAGATGACTCTAAATAATGTCTAGATGGGGAGGTCCCCTTTTGGTCGCGATCTGGATGAGAACAGCCCCTTTTGGACACCATTAGGCAACTGTGTTGGCTACAGGGGCCCAAAGCCCGAAAATCTTTAGCACAGTCTACAGGTGATATTTATGAAGGGATTTCATTGTACCTTGGTAAGATGACTCTAAATAATGTCTAGATGGGGAGGTCCCCTTTTGGTCGCGATCATTCAGCCTTGATGGCTGCCCAAAACCTTTAGCATAGTCTATTGGTCATATTTATGGAAGGACTTCATTGTAACCTGTAAGTTTGACTCCTTATAATGCCTAGATGATGACATCCCCTTTTGGTCGTGATTGGTCAACTGTGACGGCTTCAGGGGCCCGAAGCCCAAAAACCTTGAGCACAGTCTGCAGGTCATATTTATGAAGGGATTTCATTGTAACTTTCTAGGATCACTCCAGATGATGCCCAGATGAGAATGTCCCCTTTTGGTTGCGATCATTCAACCATGATGGCTGCCAGAGCCCAAAGCCCAAAAACCTTCAGCACAGTCTACAGGTCATATTTATTAAGGGATTTCATTGTAACTTGATAGGTTGACTTCATATAATGTCTAGATGAGAACGTCCCCTTTGGACGCAATTGGGAAACTGACGGCTACAGTGGCCCGAAGCCCGAAAACCTTTAGCACAGTCTACAGGCCATATTTATGAAGGGATTTTAATGTAACTTGATAGGAAGACTCGTTTTGGAATAATTTCACTGCCACTTGGTAACTGTTGTTGATATACGTTAACTGTGAGGGCCACATACATTAACTGTTAGGTAATATTAACCCACCCATCAGCTCTTTAGTACAGTGTACAACTCATATTATTTTTATTAAAAACATAGCATATAGGGAACAGAAATTAACATTTTCCCAATTATCAAAATTCTTGTCTTATTTCATAATCCTTTCATAAACATTGAACATTATCCTTTTCATTTTAATTTTACAATTAAATTATCAATTTTTTTTTTCATATATCCCAAGTATCTGGCACAGAAGTACCATGTGAGACATTTCATCAAACAGATTCTGTTGAAAAATTCTCAGAAGAATTTAATACAAGTTTTACAGATAGGTCAGAAGAAACGATTCAAGGTGGAACTCCAAAGAGAATCGAGTTTCACATTACACAAATGAAAAATTATCAGCTAAGTAGCCAGCAGGAGAATGCTTCCAATACTGGTTTGGAAGGTTTAGAAGATGAACAAAATAACAATGCCATTGTGTCAACTGAGTATGATGATACTGTTATCCAAATACAAGAGGCCATTGCCGAACAGGTGCCTCCAACCTCATCCACTTCTGATTCTCAAGAGACTGTTTCGAATGTTAAAAATAATGCAGTTGTAGAGCAAAATATCAAAAGTACAGAGGAAAATATTCTTCCTGAATGTCTTGAGAAAAAGATATTACTTGAAAATATTAACAACAACAATACAGTCATTGAAACTTGCATTTCAGGAGTCAGTGAAATTGAACTTGGTGAATCCATAATAGACTCTGTTGAATGTGCTACAACTGTAGTTGGTAATGAAAGTGAAGAAAATATGAATGATGAGAACAACGAAAAGTGTGTAAGTAAAGTTGATCTTCAAATTGTTGAAGATGATAAAATAGTGCAGCTTGACGATGAGTCACATTCTGAGGACTCTGAACTGGAATTGAAAATAAATGAAGGTCCTGAAAGTGTTATTCAGAATGTAATAAGTTTGAGTGAAGCAAGATCTGAAATGGTGGTAGACTATCAAACAGTTGTTGTTAAAAACCAGGTATCTGTAAATGATAGTGAAGTAAATGATGATGATTATGTTGTAATATCTACCACTACCTTGGAGCAAGATGAACACAACGAAGTGGAGAGCAAGGGTGCACACATCAACATAAGAGAGTCAGATGAGCAAGTATTACAAGCTGTAGAAGCCAATTCTAAAATACTTGAAGTAATGCCTGCTACAAGGGAACAAAATGAAAACACAGATACTGTTTTGGGTGCTCATTGTGAACCAATGATACGAAGCTTTGGAACACAAGATTACAGAGAACAAAATAAAGATCTTTTTGAACCAGCAACAGAACAAGTTCAGCAGGAAGAATATATAGTCCCCACGGTGATGGAAAGTGTGGAAACCACCAGCGAAATGTTTCCTGACAGTGAAATACAAGTACAAGAGATTGATACCACAATGGAACAATCAGTAGAACAATCAAAAATGCATGGAGATTACAGTACAGTTTCCCATGTAAGCGCTCAGACCAAGCATTCCATCGTTGGTCCTGCTTTGAACAGTGATTCAGAGACCAGAGGAAATGCTTCTTCAGAAAATGATGATTCTTTACAAATTTCAGAAGAAACTATTGAACAAGTAATATCCGAGTTAAATCAAAGGAAACTGGAAGCTGATATTATAAAACCCACAGATATGCCTGTTCAAGAAACAATTTATTCAGAAACTTCTGTTTTATCTGAAGCAATTTTTTCACCTGCGATCCCAGCCCGAGATGTTCCTCCACTAGAACCTATAGAAGTAGAAAGAAAATTTACTTTTGCGGAGGACAGTGAAGAAAAAGTATTGCAGCTAGGCTGCAAACTTATAAGAGAAGAAAAGTTCCTTGATGTTTATTTTGATAATTCAAATTACAGTTTAACTTTGAAAGATATTTGGCTGAGACAGAGGAATGATTCCTGGGAAATGAAAATTCCAGTATCTGATAAAGGAGTTGAAAATTTCTCCACACAGTATATTGAGTTGGATAATGAAAAAGATATAGTAGAGCACCTTGCCAAATTCTTTGAATCATCTTCCTTAAGTCTTTCTGATATTTTAATGTCTGAAAAAATTGAGAGGTTTGCTGAATTCACTACGGTCAGGAAGACATTTGCACATCCTGAATGTACCATATGTCTGGATGTTGCTGATTTCGGTTTTCAAGTTGGAGAAATTGAAGTTATGGCTTCGAGTAAAAGTAGAATTCCATATGCTTTGAAAACAATTGAATCTGTTGCCAATAAATTAGGTAAGGATTTATATTCGATCACCATTTGAAGAGTATTCAACCCTGTACCTAACAGTTTTGCAAATTCCTTCAGCCCAGTATATGGTTTTTAACCCTTTGCCTAACAAATTGACTGTATCTGGCCTACATAATCTACAAGGTGAGCAGTTTAAAAAAAACTGTTTTTGGAATTTTTTTTTTTTACAAAACCTTATATAACCTTTCTCAACAACCTCATTCCAGTGAGGGGTCACATGATATTGTTTTGGCAAATTGTTTTGAAAAATGTAAAAAAAAAATAATTAAGATAACAAAGTTTGATATTGTGCACGTTGTGTAAAGGGTTAACCCTTAAAGGCCCATTTCCGATTTGTACGTCTTCAAGAACAGATACCCTTAACATGCAATCATGAGGAGATCCTGCTGAAAATAGACATATTACCTTGGCAGTGGTTTCTAGTCAAGTCTTGGCTGCCTAAATGGGCAGCCAAGACTTGACTAGAAATCACCACTTGGCTACTGGAAATGTGTAGGTGGTGGGCTAGGGGGGTATTCAAGAAATTTGTCCAGGCCCTTCATACACAATGCCACCATGCCTCCATGTGGGCAGTTGGGATTAAGTGTCTTGCCCAAGGACACAACACGGTTGCCACAGGTGGGATTCGAACCGAGGGCCTCTCGGCTTGCAGCCTGCATCTCTACCTACTGAACCACTCCACACCCAACAACTACTATTTACTTATTAATGAGAATATGATATATATGTATAATATATACAACGAAGATAGATCAGCAATTTTCTCAGCATCATGCTAACTTCTGGGTTTTAGGTGGGTGTAACCGCCACTATGCCAGCTCAGAGCAAGTCCACCGAGCCGGCATACACCCGCTCAGAGCAAGGAGAGCATGACACAATGGTAATCTGAAGAGGACCGATACAATGCTGTTAACCTAGCAGCATTGGACAGATATAAATCTAAATGACTAAATCATCAACACACTGTGCCAGCTCAGAGCAAGGCGACTGACTTGGTATACACCCACCAAAAGCCCAGGAGCCTGATACATTTGCAATATGAAGAGGACCCGCATTGGACAAATATAACAAATATAAACTACTACATCATCAGCCCACTGCCAGCACACCATTTGCGCCACTGGCCACTTATTACTTGAATGCAAACAGGCATGCAAATCCAAATGACTTGATCAACAATCGACTGCCAGCACACCATTCGCGCTACTGAACAGTTACGACATGAATGCAGACAATTGTACATATACAAAGGACTCAACCAATAATCACTGCCAGCATACCGTTCACATTACTGGACAGTTATGACATGAATAAAAACCAAATACTTCACATACGGCTGGTGGGGATTGTGTATCATGCGCTGTCCGCAATGCCTCATTACCGTACTGAAAGACGAACACTACCCTCTCCTGTCAAATGAGCGATGGCCAGACCAAAGTGAGGATGCAGACCATCAAATCAAGGTGATGTACTGTCTGCTCTGTGTCGGAGCAGAAAGCACAATGGTGGGAAATTTTTTGTCAAAACTAATGTCGGTGTCGTCACCACTACTTGGCAGGAGAGAGGTGGATGTGAACATTTATAGTATACTAGGACCATAATATAAATATCTAGGGGTGCTAGAGCAGGGTGGCCAAAATAAAAAGAAATATACTTAGCATGTAATGCACGTGGCACATTTGCAGTGGTTTGCTGAACTAAACCAGAATCAAGCACACCTGAATGCATCATCCTCCTCCAAGTGCGTAGTCCTAAAAACTGGTATTACAATTATGGGGTTCCTATGTATTTTTTAAATCCGCCTGATTTTCAGTGTGCCATTATGCAGATTTGAGCATTGGAAAGCCCATGTGCTGTTGCCAATGTCGCAGCACCAATCTGAAAACTGTGGCTGCGATAATTTGTGCCCACTAATTGACAAAAAGCTAATGTAGACTTAAGCATAGCGTCAAACTCGCGACGTGGGATAGGGACTGTTTAGGCTCCATAAATAGGGGCCTAGTGTGCTCCCCCCTCCCCTGCATTCTTAAATGCTGTGTCAGCAATGAAATGGGACTTGGTTTGGGACTAGATTGAAGACTCATCAGCAGTGTATGTGTTGAATCTGGTAAACTATGCTTATAATTATGGAATGTGATAAAGGCATTATCCGACCCTAGCTGTATATCTGCACATTATATGATATTCCGAAATGCTGAAGAGCAAGTAGCACAAAGTTCCCTGATGTGCACAAATGCATAGAAGGCCACAACAAACATCACCTGAAAAAGACAGCTATGGTAAGCAGATTTGAAACATTGAAGAATAGCCGCAAGTGCCTTGGTCAACAGAAATTTTGTGATAGGCAAACGCACATCCACTGACGAACGTAAATGTTGATAGCCCCCCAGCAGTTTCTCGATTAAGAAACTGCTGGTGGACTCCCGTAAATTCCTAACTTTGTGAAAGAAGTCAAAAATATGTTTTTTGTGTGCATAATGCTCTAAATAGTTGCAGAAATCCCGAGTTTGTCAAAAAACTTCTCCTGGAGAACTGTTAACTCAAATCATTGTGAGTCTGTTCACATTTTCCTTTAGCACACACTACACCCCATAGTTCTTGTCCAATCGTCACGACATTTCATATGCACATTTGAGGTGATGTCTAGATGAGAATATCTCCTTTTGGTCGCGATTGGTCAACCGTGATGGCTGCCAGAGCCCAAAACCCGAAAACCTTTAGCACAGTCTACAGGTCATATTTATGAAGGGATTTCATTGTGACTTGATGACTCTGTATAATGTCTAGATGAGAACGTCCTCTTTTGGTCATGATCTGTCAGCTGTGAGGACTGCCCAAGCCCGAAACCCAAAAACGTTTAGAACAGTCTACAGGTTATTTAATATGGAGGGATTTCATTGTAACTTGGTAGAATTACTCTGTATGATGTCTAGATTAGAACTTCCCCATTTGGTCTCGATCTGTCAACCGTGATGGCTGCCCGAGCCCAAAACCCAAAAACCTTTAGCACAGTTTACAGGTCATATTCATGAAGGGATTTCATTGTAACGTGGTAGGACAACTCCATATAATGTCTAGATGAGAACGTCCCCTTTTGGTTACCATCTGTCAGCTGTGATGGCCACGGGCCCGAAGCCTGAAAACCTTTAGCACAGTATACAGGTTGTATTTATGAAGGGATTTCATTGTAACTTGGTAGGATGACTCCAGATAATGTCTAGATGAGAACATCCCCTTTTGGTCGTGATCGTTTAACCGCGATGGCTGCCCCAGCCCAAAAACTGAACACCTTTAGCACAGTCTACAGGTCATATTTATGAAGGGATTTCATTGTAGCATGGTAGGATGACTCCATATAATTTCTAGATGAGAACGTCCCCTTTTGGTTGCACTCAAGTCAGCTGTGACTCCAGATGATGTCTTTATAAGAACGTCCCCTTTTGGTTGCAATCGTTCAACCGTGATGGCTGCCCAAGTTCAAAACCCGAAAACCATTCTACAGGTCGCATTTATGAAGGATTTCATTATAACTTTATGGGATGACTCAGTATAAAGTCCAGATGAGGATATATCTCTTTTGGGTTGTGATGGGTCAACCTTGATGACTACACAGGCCCGAAGCTTGAAAATCTTTAGCACAGTCTACAGGCCATATTAATGAAGGGATTTCATTGTAACTTGATAAGATGACTCGTTTTGGAATAATTTCACTGTAACTTTGGTCGACATACATTAACTCTGAGGGCCACATTAACCCACCCCTCAGTTCTTTAGTACAGTCTGCACCTCAAATTATTTTTATTAGAAATATAGCATACAAGGAACAGAAATTAACATATTCTCAGTGGTGGTGTATTTTGTCCCTTGAGTGCAAAAAGGCTTTGCAATGCTAAAGCATTGCAAAGCCTTGTTGCACTCAAGAGACAAATTTATCAATTTTATTAACTTGGGTAAAATATCAGACATAAAGCATCTATTTTTATTTTTTTAAGTTTGCATTGGTTATAAAAAGAGAGCATACAGCAGCCAAAAGTACCATGCGGGAAGTCCTGTGAAACAGATTTTCAACTATTTTAGGCCTAAATTTCATTTCTTTTTTGTCTTCATCTTGTTTAGCGAGATATATATATTATTTGGCCATTGTGTGGGTGGATATTAGACTTTTCCCTCTGCTCACCAGTCTTAACTTTACATTATCAACTTCTTCTCACAAACTTCTTGACCAAATTGAACCAAATCTGGTGTGCATGTTCCCTATCATATGTCAATTCAAGCTTGTTCAAATCAAGTTGCCCTGCCCCTTGGTAGGGCCACACCCAAAAAGTGTGCCTAAATCTTAAAAAATCTTCTCATGAACCAGCGGTAGCAGAGATTTGATATATGGTGTGCAGCTTCCTTTTGAGGTGTGGACTCAGATTTGTTCAAGAGAAGTTCGAGGGGCTATATTTGCCGTTGTTATGGGAAGGGCAAGAATTTTTGCCCCGCCCAAAATATCTATATTTTTATACTGTACCAATGACCCAGACATAGCTGGTGCTAACTCTTAAAAATCTAGGGCCAAACACAAATTTTGCCCCCCAATCCCCAAAATTTGCATCTAAAACCAAAGAAATCATGTCCTGAATGGCCCTCCATACTTCGCCTCTACTGCGCATGCGCAGTGTCAAGGAGGTCCCGAAATTGGCGCCATTTATCATTCTTTGTTTGGCCCTTCATCAGTTCACATCTGACTGATCTTTGTGCTTGTAAATCTCAGTTTAAATGATGCCAGACACATAAATATTAGAGAAATGGTGGATCTAAAGAGGAAATAGAAGGAGGAGAGGAAAAATGAGTGACAGAAAATAATCTGGGCTGTAACTTAAAATTTTTTTATGAAATTATGTTAAGTTACCTATTTTCAAGGCATGGGCCTGTTGTTGTCATTCTCGTTATAAAGTTACACTGCTTGTTCAGTGTTTCCTCTCTCCCTTTCCTTTAAGTCCCCCCTTGCTATTCTCCCATGCCTTTGGCATTTTTAGCTCAACTTTGACGAAGTCAAATTTGAGCTATTGTCATGGCCCGTCGTCCGTCATCCGTCTGTCCGTCCGTCCGTCCGTCTGTCCGTCTGGCCGTCTGTCCGTACGTCAACAATTGGCTATGGCTCGGGCTAGAGGTCGTATTTATGAACCGATCTTTACGAAACTTCTTGTGTACCTTTGTTATGACCCTGGGACGGGAACGAGTGTTTTTAGGTGTGGTCCGAAATTCAAGATGGCTGCCAGTGGCCATTTTGTACCGATGATGCAAAAATCAGTTTTTTGTACAGAACTTCTGTATGAAAGTTCTGATTTGAATAAAGTTTTGTATAAATGTTTAGTACCATGGGATACATCACATATAATACGGGTTTTTTTCTCGTGCGTAAATTATGCAAATTAGACTGACTTTGATTTATTTAGTGTTACTTTCAGAGCTGTAAGTGCCAAGCTGCTATGGCTCGGGCTAGAGGCCGTATTTATGAACCGATCTTTACGAAACTTCTTGGGTACCTTTGTTATGACCGTGGGAAGAGAACGAGTGTTTTTGGGTGCGGTCCGAAATTCAAGATGGCTGCCAGCTGCCATTTTGTACCGACGATGCAGAAATCTGTTTTTTGTACAGAACTTCCATATGAAAGCTCTGATTTGAATAATTTTTTTGTATGAATGTTTAGTACCATGGGATACATCACATATAATACAGGTTTTTTTCTCGTACGTAAATTGTGCAAATTAGACTAATTTTGATGTTTTTTGGGGTTACTTTCAGCACTGTAAGTGCAAATGCCAATACGGCTCGGGCTAGAGGCCGTATTTATGAACCGATCTTTACGAAACTTCTTGGGTACCTTTGGTATCACCGTGGGATGAGAACGAGTGTTTTTGGGTCCGGTCCGAAATTCAGGATGGCCGATGGCAGCCATTTTGTACAAAATTAGGTGCAATCAGATTTTTGCACAGAACTTCCATATGAAAGCCCTGATTTGAATAATTTTTTTGTGTGAATGTTTAGTACCATGGGATGCATCACATATAATACAGGTTTTTTTCTCGTGCAGAAATTATGCAAATTAGATGAACTTTGATTTTTTCAGTGCGACTTACACACAGTAAGTACACATGTCAATACACCTCGGGCTAGAGTCTGTATTTATGAACTGATCTTCACGAAATGTCTTGGGTACCTTTGTTATCACCTTGGGACGAGAACGAGCGTTTCTGGGTGCAGTCTAAAATTCAAGATGGCTGCCAGTGGCCATTTTGTACCGAAATTAGGTCTAATCAGTTTTTTGTACACAACTTCTATACAGCTCAGACTAGAGGCCATATTTATGAACCAGACTTTACAAAACTTCTTTGGTACCTTTGTTATCACCGTGGGATGAGAGCGAGTGTTTTTGGGTGTGGTCCGAAATTCAAGATGGCCACCAGCAGCCATTTTGTACCAAAATTAGTGCAATCAGTCTTTTGTACAGAACTTCTGTATGAAAGTTTTGATTTGAATAAAGTTTTGTATGAATGTTTAGTAACATGGAATACATCACATATTGTAAGGGTTTTTTTTTTCGTGCAGAAATTATGCAAATTAGATGAACTTTGATTTATTCAGTGCTACTTACACAATGTAAGCACACATGTCAATACGGCTCAGGGTAGAGGCTGTATTTATGAACCGATCTTCACAAAACTTCTTGGGTACCTTTGTTATCACTTTGGGACGAGAATGAATGTTTCTGGGTGCGGTCCAAAATTCAAGATGGCTGCCAGTGGCCATTTTGTACCGAAATTAGGTCCAGTCAGTTTTTTGTCACAAGTTTTATACAGCTCGTATTTATGAACTGATCTTCACAAAACTTCTTGGGTACCTTTGTTTTCACCTTGGGACAGGAACGAGTGTGTTTTGGGGTGCCTTTGTTATCACTGTGCTATGAGAACAAATATTTTGGGGGTTCAGTCAGACCCACTCTGGGACTCAAAGATTTCTTTTCTAGTTTAGCATCTGACTGTCACCCACCTTTACAATACTTTACCTATACATTTGTTACAGGCAACGGCCAGTATTTATGTACAGACCGTTACAATACTTTATATGTACCTTTGTTATCAGGTCATTACCTAGATGTTTGTCATTGCTGTGTCACATACTATACATGTACATGTCTTTGTCTTGACAAGTTGAGCTACAGTGTCATTGACACTTTCATTTTCTGTAATATTATTACTAAAATGTCTTGGGAGTTGTAGCTGGATAACAAAATGAATTCTGTTCTTTTCCCCATGTTTACGTCCTCACCCATGGGTGTTTAGGCATAGTTTTCTGCATCTACCATCTGATGTTCTGCAGTTTCTTCCCTGGAAGTCTCTGTTATGCATCAGAGGGTGTATTATTGGTAACTGATTTCGGGCCATAGTTATCAGTGCCTGGAGTCATGTTTCTGGTGTTTTTACACTTCTTGTTTACATTGATAACAGTCTCTGTGGAGGGGGGATTTCTTGTCTTTGTGTTAGTTTAATCATAACAAGATACATTATTATTATTCGTAAGTGTTGCATTAATTTTTTAAAATATTTTTAAAATTTTTGTCCACACTAAGGCTTGGGATCCATTGGGGCTCAACGTTACTTTTCAGAAACTTGGGCTTTTCTGAAAAAAATTTTTTTTTCAAAAAAATTTTTTTGATTTCAATTATTTTTTCTATGTTAATGGATCATGTTATTATGTATCTTTGTTTTCAGGGGTTGGTGCGAGTACTAGGACTTTTTGTATTCTTTTCACAATGAAAGGATATTGTTCAATTGTAATAAGAGGAAATCTTCCTCTGACTTTCATAATCATTGTATTAATTGTAGTCAGTGTACTCGCACTAACTCCTGTTCAGGATGACAAACATGGGAAGCGTGTGTCACGGTATGTTGTTAGCGGGGAAATGGCCATGCCGGTCCTTTCTCCGCAGGGTCACTCTAGTTTATCAGTCTCTATTTCAGACGAACAAGAACAGGGTGATGTATCCGTGATGTCTTCCAAAAGTGTGCCTCCGTCGTCACAATTAAATGAAGAGCTAGCGGCAAAGTGCTCATGGAAATATGTCAATTGCCTAAGAGGTCCCTAGTAGGATCGACGGCGTTGACGTCCGCTAGCTCGCCCGGTGTAACGTCCATTCATCGAATGGTTCGGCAGCCGGGTTCATCCGTTGCGGTCCAGGAAGGAGTTTTGGGTGATGCGAGCACTATAAATCAACTAAGTGCACACCCAGTGACGGCGGATCAGAGGAGAGAACGAAGGAAGCCTATTAGTCCGGTTCCTAGCTCGTCCAGGTCCATCCAGGCTGTGAGCGAGAGAGGCCCCTCTCTCGTACAACAACATCTGGGACCAGATGTTGTGGTACAAAACGTTTCGCATTCGGAGCATACGTCCGCCGCTCGGGACGCTCCGTTATATAGACAGTCCGGAGAGACTGTCAATAAGGCTTCCTCATCCTCACGGCAGCGCACACGACCGCACCTTGGCTACGTGACCCCGGATATCCAGCCAGCTTCGCCAATCAGAGAATCCACGGCGACCAGGTCACGCCATCCGGTAGCCAGGGACACGAGGCCTGTAGACTCCAGATGTTCACATAAGAAAAGTATGCAGGAGTCAACGTACATGGAGCTTCCAGCGGCAAAGCATCGTAAGACCGCTACTCCACAGGCCTCAGTGACGGACGTGATATCCCAAATAGCACAACTTATCGCAGCATCCCAGCAACGACAGAATCTCTGTCGGATCAGGTAATATCCGATGACGCTGGGTCAGTACGCTCCGCTGAAGCATCAGGTACAGACGTCCGAAATCTTCATAGGGTCCGACAGGATGGCGAAAGGGATTCGGAGGATTTCGAGCTTTCCCTTTCGGAACAACATAAGCTGCCGTGCATTTCATCCGGCATTATCTTCCAGAGGTTGTTTCGTCGGACCAGAATGCTGCGATGCCAGATAAGAGAGTGATAGCGTCTTTGGACACAAGAATTTTTTGATCAGTTCAGGTACATCGTCCCTGAGTTTCCGACACAGTCCAATAATGTCACAGGAACTTTCGAATTATTGAACGACGCTATATATATGCTTGCTATTTAACAAGCAAGTCTGGTTTCTTGTTCGCAAAAGTTACCGTGATGTCTTCCAAAAGTGTGCCTCCGTCGTCATGGTTAAATGAAGAGGAAGCGGCAATAAGTGCTCATGGAAATAAGTCAATCGCCTAAGAGGTCCCTAGTAGGATCGACGGTGTTGACATCCGCTAGCTCGCCCGGTGTAGCGTCCATTCATCAAATGGTTCGGTGGCCGGGTTCGTCCGTTGTGGTCCAGGAAGGAGATTTGGGTGATGCGAGCACTATAATAAGACAAACGTGCACACCCAGTGACGACAGATCTGAGGAGAGATCGGAGGAAGCCTATTAGTCCGGTTCCTAGCTCGTCCAGGTGCATCCGGGCTGCGAGCGAGAGAGGTCTCTCATAAAACAACATCTGGGACCAGATGTTATGGTGCAAACGTTTCACATTCGGAGCATACGTCCGCCGCTCGGGATGCTCCGTTATGTAGACAGTCCGAGAGACTGTCGATAAGGCTTCCTCATCCTCACGGCAGCGCACACGACCGCACCTTGGCTACGTGACCATGGATATCCAGCCAGCTTCGCCAATCAGGGATTCCACGGCAAACAGGTCACGCCATCTGGTAGCCAAGGGACACGAGGCCTGTAGACTCCGGACGCTCGCATAATAGAAGTATGCACGGGTCAACGTACACGGAGCTTCCAGCGGCAAAGCAACGTAAGACCACTTCTCCACAGGCCTCAGTGACGGACGTGCTATCCAAGATAGCACAACTTATTGCAGCATCCCAGCAAACGACAGAATCTCTGTCGGATCAGGAATAATCCGACGACGCTGGGTCGGTACGCCCCGCTGAAGCATCAGGTACGGACTACCGAGCACTTCATAGGGTCCGACAGGATGGCGAAAGGGATTCGGAGGATTTCGAGCTTTCCCTTTCGGAACAACAGAAGCTGCCATAGATTTCTTCCGGCATTATCTTCCAGAGGTTGTTCCGTCGGACTACAATGCTGCGATGCTGGATAAGAGACTAATAGCGTCATTGGACACAGAACTTTTTTTTGATCAGTTCAGGGACATCGTCCCTGAGTTGCCGACACAGTCCAATAATGTCACAGGAACATTCGAATTATTGAACAACGCTATATGTAAGCTTGCTACCAAAACAGGCAAGTCTGGTTTCTTGTCCGCAAATGCTCTAATCTGCCTTTCATCAATTCAAGGAATAAATTTGAAACGGCAGGACAGGGCATACCAAGAGTTCCTCTGCGTCTAGACGACGAGGCTGAAGACTTGGAATTGTCTATATCGCCGTCTATGTCAATTCCAACCACGACGTTGGAAACGACAATAATGTCTAACAGACTTAACTTAGACGCTTTATCATACGCAGACCACCTTACTAAGGCATTATCATTACGTCTTCAAGGGAAAGAATTCCAGGATATGATCCTCAATGAGATTTCTTTCAAGGGCAGTAGCTTTTCCACGTAGAACTCCGCCCTTCAGTGGCAAACCTGGAGTTGGTTAGACGTGACGCAGCCCTAGCTACATCCACGCGCGTGGATAGTAAGGTGAAGAACTCTCTCAGAGTCGCTTTGGTCTCGGAGAAGCTTCTCTTCGACGGCAACCATTCAGCAATCTGTGAATTGCTCGATATAGACTTTCTCTTGTCAATCAAGTGTAACAAGAGATTCAGACTTGGGCAAACATTCAGTGGTTGACTCAGGGAGTTCCACTGCAGTTGCCGGATCTGAGTTTTACGATTATGACGGATGCCAGTCAAACAGGTTGGGGTACAACATTGATCCCAACGGATTCGAAGTGCCAGGGTCTTTGGGTTCCGCAGTTTCTAGGCAAGCACATACATATCCAAGAAATGATGTCAATTTGGCTTGCACTACGTCATTGGATGAACATTATTCAGAAAGCGCATGTCCAAATCCTGTCCGACAATACGACAGTAGTTGCGTATATCCGGAACCAGGGAGGCACTCATTCCGTTCCGTTATTCAATTTAACGGAAAGAATCCTTCTGTTTGTTCTAGAACACCAAGTTCTGCTTTCGGTCCGTCATATTCCGGGTCGTCTGAATGTATTAGCAGATTCCCTTTCACGGAAGGGTCGCTTGTTGCCGTCAGAATGGACTCTCAGCAAACAGGTATTCAATCAGATTTGCTACCAATGCGAGCGGCCAATGATAGACTTATTTGCGACACAACTCAACAATCAATTGCAGACGTATGTGTCACCATGTCCGGATCCCCAAGCATATGCAGTAGACGCTCTATTGATCTCGTGGGACGGAATGATAGGATATGCGTATCCTCCAGCGCCGTTGATTCAGCAAATATTGCTAAAGATAAAACAATCACAATACAATTCTGTTGGTAGCATCTCGGTCTCCACAGAGTCCGTGGATAAATCTACTCAGGTGTCTGCTGTGGGACTTACCGCGAAAACTTCCTCAACGAGAGGATCTTCTTTCGCAGGGGAAATCGCGCAAGGTCTCAACCTTCACATATTCCGTTGTGCGGTCCTTCTTTTACGGCAAGCATTGTTCAGGACGAGCAGTGGATGCGATTTTTAACTTTAGGAGGACGTCCTCTTTGCTGTACTATGCGGCTAAAGTGGAAGGTCTTTCGTCATTGGTGTAGGGATCATTATGTTGATATTTTTTATCCCTCCATACCAGACATTGCAAACTTTCTAGTATACTTGTTTGACGAAATCAAACTGCGGCCTGTTACTATTAAAGGTTATAGGTCTATGTTATCTGATACCTATGCACTCCATGATAGTTTACAATTGGCTCTAATGTCTCTTTATTTAAATTAGTTAGAAACTTTTCGATAAATAGACCTAGAACCCTTAGATTAATTCCTAAATGGAATTTAGCTTGGGTTCTTCTTAAACTAAAAGAAAACCATTTGAGCCTCTTGAGACAGTAGATTTCAAATTCTGGTCTTATAAGACAGCATTTCTCTTAGCTTTCTCTTCTGCTTGAAGAGTCAGTGAGCTTCATGCACTATCGGTGGACGATTCTCACTATCGTAGTGTCGGGAACACTATTACCTTTACTACTAATGTTGGATTTTTGGCTAAGAATCAGGCTCCTAATAAATATCCGGAACCTATTGTTATTAAGGCCCTTCCGTCTTCAGATGGGCATAGGCCTTTACTCTGTCCGGTTAGAGCTTTATGTATTTATAAACAAGATCTCAGTTTATCAGAAAGGGACGTAAAAGCTTCTTCTGTCTCTGATGCCTAATAGAAAGGACATTACGGTCCATTCTATTGCTAGATGGATTCAATTAACTATCTGTACTGCTTATGATAATCTATCTTCAACTCAGCAGTCTGTGCTTAAGATTTCGGCTCATGAAGTAACAGCTCTTTCTACATCTTGGGCTTATGCAAATAGTGTTGCCATTACAGATTTAATGAAGGCTGCATATTGGTCTCAGCCATCCACATTCACAAATTTTTATCTCAGAAATATTGAGTCCATTTCTGGAGACCTGCATTGTTTAGGTCCATTATCTGCTGCTCAGAATGTCGTTCACTAAACAGTTGCAACTATAGTTATGTAGGCTTTCTGTTCATGCAGTGACTCCATCCTGTTGCCCTCTTCGCTCTGGGCAATTTGACCCAGGGCAAGGGGAAGGGGGGGGGGGGAGGGTGTTTCCTTGGGTCACCTGTTTTATAGTGAAAACAAGGGGATACCTCCTCTGGAGTCAGTAATTCTGAGTTGTTACCGGGATGGTTTTAAAGTGAAAAGTTAATGTTTAAATATTCATTCATGTCATATTTTTAAAGTGTAGCATTTGAATATGTCACGTGTCAAACGGGCGTTAATATGTAATCCTCGGACACTTTTAAAAGAGTATAAAGACTCTCAATTCTCTGGACTAACTTTATTTATTGGCTTACTTTAAAAATAATTAGTATAAGGATTATACTGGATGTTAATAGAGAACATGAATGTTATGATGCTCAATTATGGAGGGTGTTGTGTCTTTCTAATTTATCATAAATAAGAAAGATACATGTAAAGCCTAATACTCCTTTTCTCCTCGAGGGGATGACTCTATTTTATATAGTTGAGCTTATTGGATTTTCCTCTGTGTTCTAGGCCCTCCAGCCTTTTTACTATTCAGCTATGTCTGGGTCATTGGTACAGTATAAAAATGTTAAAAAATTTATAGTAATTTATATATTTTTTATACTTACCAATGACCCAGACAGGGATGGCCCTCCCAGGAGTTGGGAACTCATACCTCCCCGCTGAGTACATAGTGCTGACCAGGCACTGATTGTAAGAATGATAAATGGCGCCAATTTCGGGACCTCCTTGACACTGCGCATGCGCAGTACAGGCGAAGTATGGAGGGCCATTCAGGACAAGATTTCTTTGGTTTTAGATGCAAATTTGGGGGATTGGGGGGCAAAATTTGTGTTTGGCCCTAGATTTTTAAGAGTTAGCACCAGCTATGTCTGGGTCATTGGTAAGTATAAAAAATATATAAATTACTATAAATTTTTTAACTTTCCAAACCGAGAGGCTGATTTGAACCAAATTTGATATGAGGGCTTATTGGGTCATAAGTAGTTCTTTTATGCCCAAAAAGATTTTCGCGTCGCCCTATGGAAACTGCAGGAGCTAAAAATAGAAAAAAATTAAAATGCCCATATCTCCAAAACTACACATCCCTGAGAATTTTTATTTGGTGTGAAGCTTCCTTAAGACCAACAGAATGGAATGGTCCAAAAAAATTGCTGTCAGTTTTATCATAGGGTACTTTTTCGGGACTTTTGAAAAAGTGCGGAGTCAGCATTTTTTAACACTGTTGGTAATGGGGAAAACATTAAAGAATCTTCTTCCCCCAAACCACTGCCCCAAAAGCTTTCATATTTCACATATAACATCTTTGGAAGATTGATTCACATATTTGTTGAAATGTATTCCCTGGGTCCATATTTGGGCTCTCTATGGGAACCCAAATGTTCAAATTAGTGCGATATGAAGAATATTCTTTAAAATTCTTCTTCAGATCCACCAATCAGACTCTTTTGATATTTGGTATGCAGCATCCTTAGGGGGTGCGAAATTCAAGTTTGTTCAAGCCAAGTCCCTGGGTTCATATTTGGTCTCACTGTGGGAGCCCGAATTATAACTTAGTTCAAAATGAGGAATTTCTTATCAACCTACCCACAATTGTTTAATACAAGCTTGCACTACAGTGGAAGTCCCCAACTCAATATACTCTCTATTTTTGTCTTTCCCAAGCAATTTGGGAAAGAAAAGTGGTGCAAAAACACCCAAGAAAAAATAAGCCAAAACTGTGTCCTGTGCAACCGGCGCAGACCCAGTACGGGACGCTCTCTCCCAAGTACAACTCCACAACTTCCGTTGCCAGTGTGCATATACGCCGCTAATGACTCATTCTTTTTTTCGTTCGCCATGTGACGAGATGTTCTTCTGCACTCGTATCAGTGCTCATCCAACTCGTTGATTGTTGTTTCCTGCTTCATCTTGGATCCAAGTATCCTTGTGTATTATCAGGAACGGTTTATTTAGTATATTCTCTATACAATTATTATCCATAATGTATTTTATATGTTCTTTCTCCGAGTCGCGCGCGAATTTCGTGTGCCATGCGGTTCGGACTTAATTTATTTTCACAATTATTGTAAATGTTTAAATTGCTCATTTTTTTAATTGTGTTAGAGTTAGGTGTCAGCAGGGTACCACTTCTGCAGATTTTCTTCTCTCCTTTGAGAGTGGTCATTCTGTTGTTTGGTTCCCGGTCGACCATCTGGGGTCTAATTTTCTGTCACCTTTCTCTCTTGTTTGGGGGTGTTCTTCTGTTTTCGTCTGATTTCACCTTCTTTGCTTCTCTCACCTCTATCATGCCCAGGACTATTCCTTGTGGGCAATGTTTGCTTCCAAAGCATGTGGACGATTCACATGCTTCATGCTCCTCATGTAATGGGTGTTCGGCCGATCGGCCCTGTGGTCTCAGTGGATCGTGGTCATCCACTTTCTGGGCATCAGTGAACCGCATAGTGCCTTCTCGTGGCCATACCTCCTGCTCCCACGGGAAGGGAGAACGCGGTCATTCGGGGGCTCCCGAGCCCACCATGTCTGGTGAGAGTTATTCCTCCTCAGTGTGGGATGTGCAGTCTATTCCTGTAGTGGATACTGTGGGAGCCGTTGAGTGTTTTGGTGAAGAGGTGCCTGGTTCCGGGACTGCGGTCCCCTTCCAGTCGACATATGTGACTCCTCCTTCGGAGCCGAGCAGGGATGCTCTCTCCACAATTCCACCAACCTCAATGACTCCCGACGTATCTACTATTACTGCTGGTCCGTCTGCTTCATCGTCAGTTTCAGCCTGCCTCGGCTTTACCCTGCAGGGGACTGCAGGGATGTCTGGTAATGTAGACGTGGGATATCGGCCTCAGCCTTCCTTGACTTCAACTCGGCGAAGTTGGAAGGGGCTGCCTGCCGAACCCTCTACTGTGGTCTCTGCGCCGTTGAGCACCACAGTTGTGTCATTGGATTCGGATGTTCTTAGTGGGGACACTATGAACTCCGTGGCGTTTCCGTCCACTCATTCTGGCCACACGACCAGTTTTGGGGGACCAACATCTTTTGTGGAGCCTGGACCTTCTGCCCCGCAGAGGTCTGCGGTGACTCTCATGAGTTCCCGCTATGTTGATCCTCGGGGTGTGTCGTACCCCTATACACGTCTGCCTTCAGACGTTTTGGCTGCCGCCCGTCGTCTCGCGTCGGGTTTTTTGGAGGATCGTGACCCTTCGCTGGTTAAGAAGGTCAGAGGTGAAGCCACTTTGCCGGTTCGTTCCCCTGTCGAACCAGCCAGTACGGGCAGTGAGCTTAGGGAGGCCCTCTCCTTAATCACTGAGGTTCTGTCAAAGAGCCTTCCCGTTGCTTCCAGCCAGGCAGCGAGTGGTTTCCAGGCGCCCCCTATGGCGCCGCCTCCCGGGATTGGAAACAGGCCGCTTTCTGATCCCTGTGGTGTTCCGACACCATGGGAGGCATCGGCTGATTTGCCCACGATGGGCTATGTGTCTTCTGACTCAGGGGAGGAGTCAGACATCCTTGATGTCGAGAGCCAGCAGTCTTCTGACTTGGGGGCAGCTCGTGATTTTGTGTTTCGGTTCCTTCCGGATCTCAAACCAGGCGACATTGTCAGCCACGCCGCGATCATTGGTCACGCGCCTACAACCTATGGAGCAACCTGCTTCTGGGCGTCTTCGACCGTGCCAGTCGGTACAGGTGGTTGAAGCATTTTCAGCCTTGGACTCTAAGCTGAGTTCCAAGTCTATGAAGGCTCCGTTCTTCACCATGGTTGACACCTTTTTGCCTCCGGTGCGTTATCGTTCCTACGATTCCGCCAATCCGTCAGTCTGCCAGACTTTGACGGTTTTGGATCAGAACTCCAATTCCCTTGGGCTTTCCAAGTCCAAGTCTGCCGTCATTCCGATGACGACTCTGGAGTCCACGTTGGGCTTATCGAGAGAGATGCTTGGCATGCTTTCTCTCTCAGATCACGTTGTCTCAGCTTTAGCTGCTTATCTGCCTCCAGATAAGTTTGATGAGGTACAGGCTCCTTTGCGTGTGCTGTCCAAGGCGCTCATGCATCTTACTCACACGCATGCCTGTAACACGGCTAATGTGGAATTAGTTCAAAGGGACTCTGTGCTGGACACAGGCCGATCCCTTCCTGAGGAGCAGCGCGCTGCTCTTTGATCTGCTTCTTTGGCAGGGCCTCAACTTTTCCATGGTTCCATGTCGACTGTCTGTTATGACGTCCTACGTCATTCCAAAGATCAGCTGCTGTTTCGTCAGCTTGATCAGCCTTCTAGGGGAGGCAGGGGCCATTCCAAGCCTAACAAGTACCCTTCTGCTTCCCCTTAGAAGCAAAAGGCTGATCCTTCTGCCACCGCTTCTACTTCTTACTCAAGGGGTAAGAGTAAGCATTGGCAGACCAGAGAGAAGTAGAGGAGGTGGTTTCTCCTCTTGCGGGCCTCGTTGGGGCTCGAAATCAAGGTCCACACCTCGACTCGTCCCAGGTTGGAGGAAGGATAGCAGAGTTTGCACACCGTTGGGCCACCATCACATTGGATCCTTTCTGTGTTAGTTGTTCGGTCCTGGCTGCGAATATCCTTCCGAAGGCACCCCACTCTGTCCAGGGTGCCTCTTCCAACCACAGTTCCTTCAGACGTTTTACATCAGGAACTTTTGTCCCCAGAGATAGACAATCTCCTGGCAAAGGGGGCGATCGAGGTCGTCAAGAACATTCAGTCAGTGGGGTTCTATTCCCACCTGTTCTTGGTGCCGAAGAGGGACGGCCGACTCCGACCAGTTATCGATCTGAGTATCCTGAACCAGTCTATCATTGCTCCCAAGTTCAGCATGGAGACTTTCAGGTTGGTCCGCCGTGCAATTCACCAGGGAGGTTGCGCTTCCAGCATCGACCTGCAAGACGCTTACTTTCACGTTCCGATTCATCAGGCGTCACGGAAGTATCTCAGGTTCGCTTTTCTGGGGCGAGTTTATCAGTTCAAGGCCATGCCTTTTGGCCTCAACCTGGCTCCTTGGGCCTTCACCAGACTGATGTTGCATGTGATAGCTTTCCATCGCACACAGTCCAGGGTGACTACTTCGGCATATCTGGACGATATCCTCCAGAGGCATTCCAATGCTGCCTTACTGGAGTCAGATGTCGCCACTCTGTTGAGCTTGCCCACATCGCTAGGATTCAGAGTCAACGAGGAGAAGTCGGACCTGGTCCCTTCTCAGTCGTTTTGTCATCTGGGGATGGCTTTCCGCACCCAATTCAATTTGGTAGCAGTTCCCAGGCCAAGGCTGTGATTCTCTCCGCTTTTGCTCTAGCTCTGTCCCAGTCCACATCCGCGATGGCACGAAGTATTCTCCGGCTGATCGGTCTCTGCGGTTCGGTGACGGATCTCATTCCTCCCAGTCGGCTGCATGTCAGACCTCTCCAACACTTTCTGCTCAGTCGTTGGTGGCCGAATGTAGATTCTCTGGATCTGGTGCTTCAGTTTCCAGAATCTCTTTATCCTCACCTTCTGACGGCAGATGCCAGCGATCTCGGATGGGGTGCGACGTTGGATCCTCTAGGTCTTTCCCTTCACGGGATGTGGGACCAGGATCGGGCATCTCTACACATCAACCAGAAGGAGCTTCTTGCTCTTCTTCTGAGTTTCAGGCAGTGGATCCCTCACTTGTCGAATCGTCAGGTCCTTCTGTTGTCTGACAATTCGACAGTGGTTACTTACATTCGGAACCAGGGCGGCACGCACTCGGTTCCAATGAACGAATTGGCTCGGGATCTTCTACTGCTCACTCAGGATGTCCACGCCGGAGTGGTTGTTCGTCACATTCCCGGTCGTCTGAACGTTCTAGCCGACTCCCTGTCCCGACAGGGCAGGGTCATTTCCACCAAGTGGATGCTCCACAGGGCAGCCGTTCAAACCTTTATCCCAGGTGGATATGCATTTTCTCACATATAAGACGGCTTTTCTGATGGCTTTTGCTTCTGCCAGACGGATTAGTGAGCTTCACGCCCTCTCGGTTGACCCGGCCTTTTTTAGGAGCTCTCCCAACAGTGTCACTTTTACCACAGATTGCTCTTTTCTGGCCAAGAATCAGTTACCAGATACAGTGGAGCCCACTTAATTGGATATCTCTTAATTGTATATCCCTGTTAATTGAATATAATTTGCAAACACAAAACCATTTCCCATATCTTCAGTACAAATTTGATCTGTTAATTGCATATGGGTTGTAGAGTAAACTCCTGTTAATTGTATATAAATTTTTGTAATATGTCAAAAAAATTACTGTGACACGCACCAAATTCCCCTTATTTATCAACCTTTTTGGCCTCACTACATCCAATACAGGCATTTATTCTATTATATCTTGTTTGACAGAGCTCTATGAGCTCTTTCAAACAAGATATAATAGACTAAATGCTCAGTTTACCTCCAGAACACAGGAAACTGACCAAATTCCTGTTAATTGTATACTCCTGTTAATTGAATAATTTTCACTGGCCAAATGAATATTCAATTAAGAGGATTCTACTGTACTACTCCTCCTCCTATCTGTATCAGGGCTCTTCCTTCTGTTGAGGGTAATCGCTCTTTGCTCTGTCCGGTCCGTGCTATTCGCATTTATCTCAATCGGACACAAATCATACGGAAAGGCAGGAAACATTTTTTTTCTGTCTCTTATTCCTGGTCGACAGAAGATCTCTCCTTTATCCATTTCTCGATGGATTTGTCTTGCTATTCGTACGGCTTACGGTCGTTTAGCAGCTGGCGATTGTATTACCAATCGTATTTCTGCCCACGAGGTGCGTGCATTGTCTACCTCTTCGACTTATTCTAACTCCGTCAAGTTGTCAGATGTTATGCAGGCAGCCTACTGGAGAAATTCCTGTACTTTCTCCACCTTCTATCTGAGTCAGTTGCAGGAGCAGACGGAGGACCTTTTTGCATTGGGTCCTCTTTCTTCTGCTTAGACTGTTGACTGCCCTAGCCATTATGCTTCTTGAAGGTCAGTTTCAGCCTTGTGCTGTTACTGCCCTTTTCTGTCTGTGTCTCACACAGACCCATATGTCTCCTTTCATTGTCTTTTACTAATGATTGTGACGCTATGGTTGATAAGCCTCGGAACCTCTTTCTTCTGCTTCACGGTTCCAGTGCACTTGGGTTATGTGTGGGTTGGTTATGCGATTCCCTCCAGCCTATTGTCTATTCAGCCTGTAGTAAACAATTGTGGGTAGGTTGATAAGAAATTTAAATTTTATAGTAAATTTCCTTTCTTACTTTTCCTACCACAATTGCTTATACAGGTAAGAATCCTTCCTCCCTGCTGATCACATAACTCTAACGTTGGCGGATTCAAAAAGAATGAGTCATTAGCGACGTATATGCGCACTGGCAACGAAAGTCGTGGAGTTGTACTTGGGAGAGAGCGTCCCGTACTGGGTCTGCGCCGGTTGCACATGACACAGTTTTGGCTTATTTTTTCTTGGTGCTTTTGCAGCACTTTTCTTTCCCAAATTGCTTGGGAAAGACAAAAATAGAGAGTATATTATCTGAGTTAGGGACTTCCACTGTAGTGCAAGCCTGTAGTAAACAATTGTGGTAGGTATAATAAGATAGGAAATTTACTATAAAATTTAAATTTTCGTTAAAAATCTTCTTCTTCAGATCCAACAGTCAGAATGTTTTGATATTTGGTATGCAGCATCCTTAGGGAGGTGAGATTTAAGTTTGTTCAAGCCAAATCCCTGGGTTCATATATGGGCTTCCCGTGCGAGCCTAAATTGTACCACAATTTCTATTTTCCGAACTGAGAGGCCAATTTGAACCAAATTTGATATGAGGGCTTATTGGGTCACAAGTACCTAATTTATGCAAAAAAAAAAATGTTCCGCTGCCCCATGGGAACTGCAGGAGCTAAAAATAGAAAACATTTATAACGCCCATATCTCCAAAACTGCGCGGCACTGAGAATTTTCATTTTGTGTGAAGCTTAATTAGGAACGACAGAAAGGAATGGTCAAAAAAAAAAATTGTCATCGGTTTTATCCTAGGGTATTTTTCCAGGACTTTTGAAAAAATGCTGAGTCATCATTTTTTAACACTGTGAGTAATGGGAAAAACATTAAAGAATCTTCTTCCCCCATACCACTGCTCCAAAGGCTTTCATATTTCACATATAACATCTTTGGAAGATTCATTCACAGGTTTGTTGAAATCAAATCCCTGGGTCCATATTTGGGCTCTCTATGGGAACCCAAATGTTCAGATTAGTGCAATATGAGGAATATTCTTTAAAAATCTTCTTCTGATCCACCAATCAGAATCTTTTGATATTTGGTATGCCGCATCCATAGGGGGGTGAGATTCATGTTTGTTCAATTTGAGTCCCTGGCTTTATATTTGGGCTTTCTGTTGGTGGGTTGAGGGGGTGTCAGGAGGGTGCATGTTAGGTTCAGGTTTATTCAAATCCATTCCTCAGTGTTTTTCCATAAAATTTGCCTTTCATGACTTCATTCCTTTGTAGTGTTGATGAACCATGTCTAACTGAATGTGACCTCAAATACTTCTTTGAACCACTTTGGCAGGTGAGCGATTAAAGCCACTTGGGGCCTCTTGTTAGCTCTGCTTTTACAAAGTCTGAAGAGACTTTTTGATACCGAGTTGTTTGTCATCCGTCTAGTCATCTGTCCATCCTTCCATCCATCTTTCATCAATATTTTGTTTGTTCGGACAATAATTTCCTTACTACTTGAAACAATTTGATGAAACTTCTTTCATTTATATATCTTCAGAATACGGTGTGTCACACACCAAATTTAAATTCCATACCCAAAGGTCAAAGTCATAATTATGCATTAAATGTTGATAATGTCATTTCTTAGTTACATTTTTTGTCCAGTCCATTATTCTCTTCTTCACTACCTGACATAAATTGTTGAAACTTATTACTTATTATATATAATATCATCAGTAGGCAGTATGTTACATACCAGATTTACTTTCCATACCCCAAGGTCAAGGTCACAGTAATGCGTCAAATATTAATGTCATTTCTTGGTGAAATATTTCTTGTCCGGACCGTAACTTCTTCACTACATGACATAAATTGATGAATCTTCTTACATATATATACACCACTAGTAGACAGTGTGTTGCGTGATGCATTTTCATTCCTTACCTCAAGGTCAAGGTTACAGTTGTGCATCAAATGTTAATATTATTTCTTGTCCAGACTATAACTTCTTCACTACTTAACATAAGTTGATGAAACTTCTGATGCATATATATTTTCAGTAGATGGTGGGTTGCTCACCTCATTTGAATTCTACATTCCAATGTCAAGTTTGCAGTTGAGTGTCAAATGCTAAAAATACCTTTCTTAGTGCCATTTTACTGACCGGATCATAATTACTTTACTTTGTGATATAACTAGATAAAAATTACTGTACATGTATATCATTAGTTATTCATGCATCACACATCAAATTTACCTTTCATATTCCAAGGATAAGGTCACAGCTATGCATTTCTGATGTCCATCTGTCCCATCGTCAACATTTTGTTTGTCTGGACTTTAATTTCCTCACTACTTGACACAACGTGATGAAACTTCTTACACTTATATCTCATCAGTAGACAGTGTCACACAACACATTTACATTCCATATCCCAAGATTAAGGTCAAAGCTATTTGTCAGATGTTAATAATGCCATTTCTTACTGACATTTTTTGCAAGGTCATAAATTTTCCACAACATGACATAAATTAATATTCTGTCTTTAGCTGCTAATAAAAGCAGGGACTCTGAGTGGAGCTGACTAGGCTGAGAAGCCTCTTGTTTACAATACTGACTGGTAGTGCTTGTATCATTTTTGTTCTGAACACAAAGAAACCTGAAGTTGAGATTGCTCGAAGGTGATGTAATAGTGAACATAGAGAATTGTAAAATCTGAGCAGTTGAACAGACGACACTCAACTAAAAACACATGCTCAGCAATAAGTCATTGGCACAATGTAATGTTTAGTAAATTCATTCTTATTTCCTAGGCTTGTACAAGTTAACTAAGAATTGTATTCTTTGCTTTCAAAGCGTAGGTTGTATCCCTCATTTGAATGAGATTGACCACCTTGTGATTCTTTGAGAGTTTGTAAGCTAAGTTTTGGAAGCAAGAAACAAGGAGTTTTCCGTTTTTTGCCTTATTTATGGTTTTCCATTTTGTTATGAGTTCTGGTTTTATCTATTATTTATTAACAGACAATTTAGTCCACCGATAATGTGAACATTCCATGCATTCCAAATTCTGAACATACTGCAGGATTTTATTGCAGGTACATTGGAGCCCACTTGATTGGATATCTCTCCTATTTGAATAACCCTGTTAATTGAATAAAACACAAAACCATTTGCCATACCTCCTGTGCAATTTTGATCTGTTATTTACATATGGATTAAAGAGTAAGAATCTTTTAATTGAATAAAAATCTTATGATATGTCGAAAAAAGAACCTGATAATCACTGAATTCAACTTGTTTTTAGACCAGTTTGGACTTGTTATTTCAAATTCCGGCATATAATCTATTCTATCTTGTTTGACTGAGCTCCATGAGCTCTGTCAAATAAAATATAATAGAGTAAATGCTAAGTTTATCTACAGAATACAGGAAAGAAACCAAATCCCTGTTTAATGAATACTCCTAATTGAATAATTTCCACTGACAAAGTGACTAATTAGTTAGTGTACTTAAAATTAATTTCTGTTCATGCTGAAGACACATGTGAAATTTGAGTGTTTTTTTTTTTTTTGTTTTTATACGCCCGTTTTGAAAAAACGGGTCGTATTATGGTATACCACTGTCCGTCTGTCTGTCCATCCGGTCATATGTCGTACGATAACTCAAGAACGCTTTGAGAGATTTTCGTGTTTTTTGAGTAGGTGGTGTATATCGATGGAGGGAAGCTCCCTTTCGTTTAGTGTCGCCGTTCGATTAGTCATTCCAGAGTTATGGGACTTTATTACTTAGAAAATTGTTGTTTTTTTACACGTCGTACGATAACTCGAGAACGCTTTAAGAGATTTTCGTGATTTTTCGGTAGGTGGTGTATATCGATGGAGGGAAGCTCCCTTTCGTTTAGTGTCACCGTTCGATTAGTCATTCCAGAGTTATGGGACTTTATTACTTAGAGTCCGTCTGGCCACATGTCGTACGATAACTCAAGAAAGCTTTGAGATTTTCGTGATTTTTGGGTAGGTGGTGTATATCGATGGAGGGAAGCTCCCTTTCGTTTAGTGTCGTCGTTCGATTAGTCATTCCAGAGTTATGGGACCTCATTACTTAAAAAATTGTTGATTTTTTACACGTCGTATGATAACTCGAGAACGCTTTGAGAGATTTTCGTGATTGGGTAGGTGGTGTATATCGATGGAGGGAAGCTCCCTTTCGTTTAGTGTCGCCGTTCGATTAGTCATTCCAGAGTTATGGGACTTTATTACTTACAAAATTGTTGATTTTTTACACGTCGTACGATAACTCGAGAACACTTCGAGAGATTTTCACAATTTTTTGGTAGGTGGTTTATGTTGATGGAAGGAAGCTCCCTTTCGGTTGGTGTCGCTGTTCAATTAGTCATTCCAGAGTTATGGGACTTTATTTTTCACATGTCGAACAATAACTTGAAAATGCTTAGAGCAATTTTCATGATTTTTTGGTTGCAAGTATATGTTGATAGAAGGAATCTCCCTTTCGATTTGTGTCGCTGTCCGATTAGTCATTCCAGAGTTATGGGACTTTATTCATCAAAATATAGGCAAATTTCCACATGTTGGACTTTGAGCAATTTTCATGATTTTTTGGTAGCAAGTATATGTAACCTGACAAGTACACATGTATACTCATATTGTGTGGTTCCCTCTTGTAATTAATAACGGGCGTATCATGCGCTCATGACGCAGCTGTTTATTTTTTTTTTGCTTTGTCCAGTTACTTTCAACAAGTTAAGTAATGATTATTTTGAATTTGGATTCTTCATGAGTGAGCTTGTTAAATGCTGGATTGAAGAATAAATTCAAGCAAGTAGCTCTGGTTGTCAGAGAAGATGACATTCTGGTAATGAAAAAAAAAGAAGATGTCAGGAACATACCTTACGCTTTCTGTGGTCACCGTTTGTGACAGACAGGCATAGATTGTTAAGGAGCCAATCTTAGTTGCCGCCCTATCCCTATGCATTACAAAGTATTCCAAATATACATCTGAATTTCATGCTTTTATTGACATATTATTTTGATGCCCCCCTCCCCCCCTCCCCCCCCCTCGCCCCCCCCCCTCCCCCCCCCCCTGAGATGACACTCCGGGTTGTTGCCCTCCCTCACCCCTATTGGACCATTGACCGCCACTTGTGACATATGGAATATCATTGTCATAACTAGGACCACCAAGTATCACATAAAAAAACAACCCTCTCACCTCCCTGCATGGAGATGAGAGGTCTGAGATTACACTGGAGGGTAAGGGCCTATAGCAACAAAATTGATATCTCGTATCATCTCCCTCAACAATCTGAATAATATGATTGGGTGTCATAAATATACGCCTATGCACATTCCAAAATATTTTGAGAAAAAAATCTGACTTGTGATATGCAATAACAAAAAAAAAATCACTTTTGGGCTGTTTCGACGGATTTTTGACATTTTAGTCCTATTTTTGTGGATTTTATGTCCAAAATGAACCAAATTCCATAGGCAGTGGATATTGACCAACCTATATCAGTCTGATTTCTCCCAGAAAACCTTATTTTCTAGAGTAAAGGATATTTTAAATCAGCCAACAATGAAATGCATTGCGCATGGTGTCCATTTTGGATTTGGTGGCAATCTTGGATTTTTTTCGAGTGGCACATTGGGCATTTTCAAATTGGCCAGTAAGAAATACCTTGCCCCTGGTGACCATCTTGGATTTGGCAGGCGACTTGGATTTGGCAGGCGACTTGGATTTGGTAGCGGTCTTGGATTTTTTTGAGTGGCCCATCAGACAAAAATGATCAGTATTATAACATGAGGTTACATACCAAATGTAACACTTGTATCACAATGTGATAGGGTGTGCATGATGTTTTAAATCAGCTAGCATAAAAATACCTTGTCTGTGGTAGCCATCTTGGATTCAGTGGCCTTTTTTGGATATGTTTGAGTCGCATAGCAGTTAAAAATTATCAGTACTATGATATGAGATCACATACCAAGGTTCATGCTTTTATCACAGAGTTATAGAGTGTAAGTGGTATTTTAAATCAGCCAGCATAGAAATACCTCGCCCTTGGTGGCCATCTTTGATCTTGCAGCCATCTTCGATTTTTTCGAGTGGTACATGTGGCAAAAATAATCGAATCTGTTAAATGAGGTCACATACCCAATTTCACGCTTGTGCAGTGGAGCCCACTTAATTGGATATCTCTTAACTGAATAACCCTGTTAGTTGAATATAATTTCCCAACACAAAACCATTCACCATACCTCCAGTACAAATTTGACCTGTTAATTGAATATAGATTATGGAGAAAACTTCTGTTAATTGAATAAAAATTCTTGTAACTTGTCGAGAAATTACCCAGAGTCTCCCCAGTTTTCCTTTGTTTATAGACCTATTTGACCTCAGTACATCCAATAGACATTTAATCTATTATATCTTGTTTGACAGAGCTCATGGATCTCTGTCAAACACGATATAATAGAATAAATGCTAAGTTTATCTCTAGAATACAGGAAAGTGACACAATCCCTGTTAATTAAATACTCCTGTTAATTGAATAATTTCATTGGCAAAGTGGCTATTCGATTTATAGGGTTCCACTGTATCATGAAGTGAACAATTTTGCCTTATTTTCACATTTATCCACTCTACTCCATATCTTTGTTGAGTAAAAAGCCATTACTTTTCATCAACAGTAGTCTGCATGCAAACTCCATGAAAAGTGAGTAAACAAACAGCTCATAACAGCATTGAATTCCTCACAGAATGAGACTGGTGGCCTGAGTACTTGCAGAAAGCTGTCACGAAGGGAAGTAGCCCCCATGAGATGTCATAAAAATAATGGAGAAATTGAAAAGAAAAGGCATTAATGAAAGACATCAGCAAAATTATTGTTTTGTAAGGTAGTAACATTCCTCAAGTCCAAATAGGAAAATGGAAACAAAAGTTGGAAATGGGGTAAATTCCATGTCAAAGTTAAAAAACAGTGCAAGAAACTTAAAAAGCATCAGGTCTTTAGGGCATGGTTAATTAATTTTCAGTTTAGTGTTATTTCAGGTTATCAGAAACAAATGCGGAATGAGGTTATTATTAATTATATCCTTGTGGGGAAATGGCGTAACATATCCCTTTCTACAAGATGCATATTGTATAATTTTGCACTTGTACACTGTTTCCTTGGATCTGTAGGTTGTCTCAGACAATAGAACTTTCAAAGGCTGGGTTATATACAGAACAGCCTATAACAAAATGTACCATTAGTCAACAATTTACCCTTAATAACACCAGACTATTGCAATCTGGCAAAAATGAGGCAATAATCTGGCATTTCAATTGGTGAGGAAGAAACATAAAATGGTGTATTCTCCTGCCCTTATAAAGGTGGTGACCCATTTGTGGAGCCAATAATAAAGAAAATGCATTATTATTTCAGGAAAAAAAAACAAAATGAGGCGATTAATGCTGAACCGAAAATTAATTACCCATGCCATTAAATTATTCTAATTTGGACACATCAGCAAATACGGATCCACCTTATTGTGGCCTGGTGTGAGTGAAAAGTTACAATATTTTTGCCTTCTCTGCATGTGTTTAATGCATTTTTCAGGTTTCTCCGCTTTAGAATCATAGTTATGGTTCTTCACCATTAATATTGGTGGTTCTCTTTGCACTAAAGTTTACTTGAGAAGATTTCTTAGTTTTCTGGTCTCAAACCAAAATCCTAATTAAATGTAAATTATGTGTGACATTTAATAGGAAATGCCACAGGCAACAAATATGAATATATTAGATCTCAGACTTGGAGTACATGCTCATAAAGAGTTTGTCAGTGAAAAGCAACATGCATTGACAATACCATATATATGACACTGTCAATGCAGATTGCTTTTTGCTAGCAAACTATGTGACTTTTTATACTTATTTATCTGTTTCATTATTTGATTCAACAAGTAGGCCCTAAAGTATATTGCGTACATCAGGGAAACTTGACCTATATATGACCAAAACACTGCAAAACTTGGAAGTTGGAAATATATTTGTTAAATGCTGCACAATTAGTGCACAATTACATTATTTGGGCACAGCATTTCCTGCTATTTGAGGAAATTTAAAGGTCTGAAAAGCATACACTTTAAATAAAGATGGTTTGTGTATGGAGGAAATCCATTTTTGATTAGACATAAGATAAACAAACTCATGATATCTGTAGTGGTGGGGAAGTTTGTACAATTAGTATTTGGCTGCTGTTTGTGCAATGAGTGTCATATAAAATTGACTAGAAAGTGGAATGAGATACTTCCATGAATATTCGAATGACTGCGACTGGCTGTGTATTGGCAGTGAAGTGGATTTTGCATGTATGTTGTTGGAGGATCTAAAAAATTTAATTATCTAAATGAGTTGGCAACAATTAGGCAGAAATCAATACATGCAGCCATCAATATGTAGCACAGTGAAAGACTGCTATTAATTCCTTATTGCACTGTTATAGAATTCGTCATTTCCATTGGTGACAAGTATTTCTTGCTGGCTACATGTTGAAAGCAGTTTGTTTTAATTCTTTGACATATAGTAATTAAAGATATGGTTAACTGTCACACATGATTGATTAGCTGTACTTCTTCTTGTGTTCCAGCACTTTCAAATATGTGATGAAACACTTAAATAAATCTTCATCTCCCTGTCTTCATTTAACTTCAGGATTCAGCTCGTGACATAATCATTGTTCGTTGTGTATGCTTTTCAGGTCAATTTTTTCAATGTAAATTGATTATGTGATGAGGTTTTTAACCATTTACACAGCCATTCCATATACCTATCATCAGAAAACTAATCTCCAAATCAGCCTGGGTTGATCTGTTCGCAAGTATTGCTTAATCTTTGGGGTACCTGTTTTGTTTCAGTAAATAATCATCAAAGTCGGAACTATGCCTTTAACCCTTTACCTAACGAATCGGCTGCACCGCCGCGTAATTTTCAAATTTATCCAGTTGAAAAAAGTTTATTTTACATTGGCATGGCGGGGGTTTGAACCCACGCCGAGAGAGTTTCCTTCGGCACCAACCGCCTAGCGAAACTATACTGAACCAAGCACACCACTCGGCCACCGACAGACCGAGTGGTGTGCGTGGTTCAGTATAGTTTCGCTAGGCGGTTGGTGCCGAAGGAAACTCTCTCGGCGTGGATTCAAACCCCCGCCATGCCAATGTAAACCAAACCGGCGTCCTTTCTTAATTCTATGGCATCCGAGAAATTTGAAAAAGACAAGTACTGTCGCTGATTTCTTCTGAGGTGCAGTTCGTAGAATTAAGTGCTTAGATGCAACTATCTGATGAAAAGAAAAAAGTTTATTTTTAAAAAAATTTCAACAAAACCAAATCATGTGACCTCTCATTAGAATGAGCTTGTTCCAGTGAGGGGTAACATGATATGGTTTTGTTGAAATTTTTGGAAAATATTTGAAAAACGATAATTAAAATAATATATTTTGATATCCTGTGCGTTGGGCGAAAGGTTGACTGGTATATGAGTGTTAGAAGGCCTTATTGGTTTTATTGTGAAGTGTTGGTACTACAACTTAAAGGCTTCATACTAAGCAGATGTGATTCATGTTATTCCGTGTGTGAACCCTTGAAAGTGAAAGAGTGCTTGTTTACTGTGGTAAACTGGTAAAATAGGAACTGGTTACCAATGCCTGGGGTGGAAGTCCTCTACAATTGGTAACATTGGTATAAACAATAGGCTGGACTTAACTTTATATCCATGTTGCAGTCTTGATAAGCTATTGTGCAGAACTTTGTTACCATAAACACAAATAAATAAATAAATTAACAAAGTCGGCATTCAGTTTACTATTTACCTTACATAACGTAATGGTCATATTCACAAAATCATTATTCATTTTTTATTTTTTGAATTTTTGCAAGAACTGAAAATCTTTGAAAATCAAGACATTTGAAGAAGACACATTTTAAATACTGTGAAAATCTTGAATTATTCAAGAAAATATGTAGCACATTTCATTTCCTACTCAGGTTAGTTAAATGGTAAACAGGGTTTTACTGAATTATGAGGACACACCATTCAGGGACCGCAGAACAATTTTGTAAATGGAAGGGCTGACTGAATCTGAGGTTCAGTTTTTAGCTCAACTTGACAAATTCAAGCTGAGCTATTGCCGTCACTTCTCATCTGTCGGCATATGTATGTCGAGATGTGAGGTTTGATTTTCTTTCATTTCTCTCGAAAAACATTGCATAATGTTGCCATTAGCAATGATCTTTGAACTCATTGCATTTGTGCATCAACATTTTCCTTTGGCAAGCCCTGGGTGAATTTATGAATGGATCAGTTTGAAACTTGGTAGGCATGTTTAGGGTAACCTCTGGATGTGAGCTGTTGATTTTCTTCCATTTCTGCCAAAAAATGTTGCTGTCAGCCATGACCTTTAAAATCGGTGCATTTGTTCATCAACATATTCCTTTGTCATGCCCTACAGGGCACATTTATGCATGGATTGCTTTAAAACTTAGTTCAAGTTCATCAAAAAAATGCCGTAACAGCGACCTTTGAACTTGATGCATTTGTGCATCAACATATTCATTTGGCAGGAACATTTATTAATAGTTTGCTTTGAAACTTGGTATGCATGTTTGGTGTGACCTCTAGATGGGAGCTATTGATTTTCTTTCATTTCCATCAAAAAACTTTGTTGCTGGGGCCAACCTTTGAACTTAGTGAATTTCTGCAGCAACTTATTCCTTTTGCACTCCCTACAGGGCATATTTATGAATTTCCATCAAGAAATGAAAAGAAAAACATTGCCACGAGCAACGACCTTCAAACTTAGTACTTTTGTGCATTAACATCTTCCTTTGGCATGCCTCAGAGGGCACATTCATTATCGGGTTGTTTTGAAACTTGGTATCCTTATCCAAGGTGACCAAGATAGGAGCTATCGATTTTCTTTTGATTTTCATCAAAAACAGTTGTTTTGAAACTTGGTATGCTTTTTCAGGGTGACCAAAATAGGAGCTATCAATTTTATTTTCATTTCCATCAAAAACTGTTGCTGTAAGCAACGACCTTTGAATTTAGTGCATTTGAGCATCAACATTCTTCTTTGACATGGCCAACAGGATGCATTTATCATTGTTTTTTAACTTGGGTGTCCTCATTAGGTGAGACCTCTAGTTTAAGAGCTTTCGATTAGCATTCATTTCTGTGAAAAAATTGTAGTTTACAATGACCTTTAGACTTACTGTATTTGTGTATCAACATACTTCCTTTAGCCAGCCCTTCAGTTTACATTTAAAAATGTATGGATTGCTCTGGCGTTGTGCAGTTTCATCAAATAACATTGGAACCAACGATCTTCAATTTTGCCATTTCACTTATAACTTGCCAAGTTCAAGTTCGTCAAGTTGAGCTATAGTGTCATTGACACTTTCATTTGTATGTATGAGTTGTAGGGTAGGATGTGAGCGTGGGTATGCTTCAGCATGATTTTTATTAGCTCAACTTGACAACATCAGGTATGGGCTATTGTGATGGGTTGCGATCCATCGTCTGTCTGTACATATGTCCATCCATCCATCCATCCATCTGTCCATCCATCCATGTGTTCCTCTGTCCACAATTCCTTTAGCACACCTTATAAGGTGCAGCTCTCACCTGATCAGTTCCAAATTTCATACGTGGCTTTGGGGCAACCTCTAGATGAGAGCTATTGAATTTTTCTGCATTTTCGTTGAAAAACATGGCTGCCCGTGGCCATCTTAGATTTGGCATATAAATTGTCAACAATTCCGTTAGCACACCCAACAGGCTGCATCTCTCACCCGATCTTTTTCAAATTTTGTATATAGGTTTAGTGTGATGTCTAATTGGGCGCTATCAAATTTTTCTGAATTTCTTTGAAAAACATGGCCACCAGCAGCCATCTTTGATTTTGCACATAAATTGTCAATTCCATTAACACACCCAACAGTCCACATTTCTCACCCGATATTTTTCAAATTTTCATATGTAGCATTGTTGTCATATCTAGAGGGGAGGTATCAAATTTTTCTGAATTTCATTGAAAAACATGGTCGCCAGCAGCCATCATGGATTTGAGATATAAATTGTCAACAATTCCATTAGCACACCCTACAGACCACATCTCTCACCCATTTTTTTCAAATTTTATATGTAGCTTTGCTGTGATGTCTACATGGGACAAATTTTTCTGAATTTCGTTAAAAAAATGGCCACCATCAGCCATCTTGGATTTGGCATATAAATTGTCAACAATTCCATTAGTACACCCTAAAGGTTGCATCCCTCATCCGATCCTCACCCGATCTTTTTCACATTTCATACGTAGCTTTGGTGTGATGTCTGTTCTGTAGAAACTTGATTGAATGACTTGGCATTACTGGAGCTTTATATTCAGTTCAGTCCCGTTTTGAGCTGCAGTGTCATTGACACTTTCATTTTATAAATCATTCACTTGGATTAGCAAGTAAGTGAAATGTATAAACCAACCATGTTCTACCATTGCTACTTTAGTAGTAATTGTAGCGCATAGTTGTTTTAAACATTGCACTCTCACGGTAACTCAAGACGATGATTTCTCTCAATGTGAGACAAGGCACAAATCAAAGCTGAGTAGCTGCAGGTAAATGGATTATCACAGTTTATACATGGTTGTAATTTTTGACGTTTTGCTTTGCAACTTCCATAAAGTGGCATTGTAATGAAAGTTCAATACCAGTTTTATTGTATTACTTGTCAAAAATGAAACCTTCTGAAATAAGTGAGGGGGCCACAGCGGTGCCTGCCAATGGGAAGGGAGAACTGAAGCCTCTTTGTGTGACATAACACCAAAAAAGTTTGATGTATAATTTTCAAGAAAATTTTTTCTCTGAAGTATGGAAGTAAGGAATTTTTGTATTTGAGTGAACTGAATTGTTTTGTTGTAGAGAAAATTTGTCAATTCAAGAGCAATTGAGGACATCGAAGGTTACTCGAAGATTTAAATTTTCCAAGGTTCTCATCTAGAAAACCACTGAGTTGCAGCTTTAGATTCCAGGTTGTGAAAAAAAGATTTGCATACCGAGTTCAGCAGGTTAATAAACATAATTGCCAAGTGATCAGAAACTTGAATTGAGTACAAAAGTTTCAGGGCATTTTTGTTTTTTCTATTTGTCAACATTTTAAGAATTTATTTGAAAACATCGCAGACAGCATTGAACCTATTCAGGCAATTTGTGCTAGAATTATACGTGATCAAATTTAAATTGGATAGAAATGGTTGGAATGTTGGTTCTAGAGATTTTGGAGTTGTAGCATTATGTGTGGTGATGTAACAGCTATTGACAATTGATGAGAAATTCAGGTTTTATGATTGAGAAAATGAATTGATTTCCACCGATATGATCGGACAAATCAAATCTAAATAAATTATTGTTGCAAATCACTGTTTTAATAACAAGAAAATTGAAATTAACCTAGTACACCCTCATGCAAATAACCTGTCTTGGTTTCATTATGCTAACTATTTTTGCTAATGATTTAACAATTATTCTTATATTTCGCTTAATGACTGTGTAAAAACAGTGGAAATGTCCTCATCTATCTCGATTAGGATGGCAATCAAAAACCAATCACTGCATGGAGAAGAAATTAGTTTGTGTTGATTAGATTATGCAAATGCAGGCTGATTATTGCAGTAAATGTATTTTAGACCTAAGTTATAGATTTTGTTAGAACTTGTTCGAAGTTAAATAAATGTAAATTTAATTTTGCTGCTTTCTGAGTGTGGTCGGATGTGGGAATTAAGGTAACAAAAACGATAATTATATGAGTTGGTATGGAAATAAGTCTTGATTCTGTTCGAATGGTATGAATTAGGCATCATTATTGACAATTGTGTTGCTATGCTGAATTGTTGAAATAACTTTCTTTTAAGAAATTACAGAGAGCATATTCTGTCTTTAAATAACTGTTGGGGCAGAATTCCCTTCTCTTCATTTGTCAGTTTTATGTCTTGTTTTTGACTTGTGTGTTTATTGGTTTTTTTGCAACTGCTAGAATCAATAAGTGCTGAAGAAACCATGTTACTTACTTCAGCAATGCAAGTTAAACATTTTTTAATATTCTAATGTGGGAACCCTGGGAAGTGAGGCAGTGCTTGTTTACTGTAATAAATAAATATTCTAATATCCCTGTGGGAACCTCAGGAAGAGGAGCAATGATTGTTTACTGTGGTAAACAAGCTCTGATTTATTGGTAAAATGGGACCCAGTAACCTATGCCTGGGGTGGAGTTCTCTAAAATGAGCAACATGGGTATAAACAATTGGCTGGCCTTGACTTTCTAGCCATGTTGTGGCCATGATCAACCATTGTGCTGATATATGCAACCTTAAACACCAGTAAATAAATAACAATAAATAAATAATATAATTACAGTTTTTTTTTTTTTCATTCATTATGCCAAATGATTGAATGTTATTGATTAATCTTATCAAAATGTTAAAAGAGATTGTCACATATACTTGCTTCTTGACAAGAAATCCTCTAAAGTAGGCAGTATATGTATAAATGATTGGTTAATCTTGACTTCTACCTATGTTGTGATCATGATATAGCGTTAGATGCTGGATGTAAGTATATAAATAAAAAAAATAAATTCCCTGAGGGAACCCCGGGAAGTGAAGCAGTGCCTGTTCACTGTGGTAAACAGGCTCTGTTTTACTTGTAAAATAGGACCCGGTCACCAATGTTTGAGAGGTGCAAACCCTCTCTAAAATGGGCAACATGGCTTATTAACACTCACCCCTGGTCTTGAGTTGATACTCATGTTGTCATGATTTTCCATTGTGCAAAAATATGACCTTAAACACCAATAAATAAATATAATAAATAAAATGAATAAATGAAACAACAGGTGCTTCAAGACCAGATTTGGACTCCTTCCAGAAGTGCAGGTACAGCAGCTTATAAGTCTTCATATTCTGTGGTTGTGCTTCACATTCTCTTTGAACAGAAATGATCAAGTCTGTGTGGATTTGTCATGCTACAGATTATGGGAGAAAACATGTCGGCACTCTCCCAAAATTGTAACAAGGCAAAGACATGCGTACAAACTTTGACCATGAAAAACAATTTTGCACTCAATCAAAGTTTATGAATCTATGTTACATGTACAGTGAAGCCCACTTAATTGGATATCTCTTAACTGAATAACTGAATAACCCTGTTAACTGAATATAATTTCCCAACACAAAACCATTTACCATACATCCAGTACAAATTTCACTTGTTAATTGAATATAGGTTATAGAGTAAACTCCTGTTAATTGAATAAAAAATCTTGTAATCTGTCGAGAAATTACCCTGACTCTCCCCAGTTTTCCTTTGTTTATAGACCTATTTGGCCTTAGTACATCCAATACAGGCATTTAATCTATTATATCTTGTTTCACAGAGCTCCTGGAGCTCTGTCAAACAAGATATCATAGAATAAAGTTTATCTCTAGAAAACGGGAAATTGACACAATCTCTGTTGATTGAATACTCATGTTAATTGAATAATATTCACTGGCAAAGTGGCTATTCAATTAAGAGGGTTCCACTGTCCCACCAGAAAATATTGTCAATAATTGCAAGAAACCTCTTCTTTCTTTGTTGGTGATAACAGCTGCAGACATTTTGGAAAGCTTGTCTTGAGAATATTGTAAGTTACAGGGCACTTACTTGGCATACTGTGTCATATGAGACAAAATAGAAAGAATATTGAGGGAGGCAAAGCCATGTCCAGTATTGATTCTGATGAACCTCACATCTGCCAACAACGTGGCTTGTAAAATATTTATTGTGCCAGCATACACAAAGCAAGAAAGGAAATATTAAATAAAATACCTGTGCTTTGAAAGCAAACTGACCAAGATTCCAAGAAGCTCACTTTCAAAGTGATGGGCTGATTAATCATTTCTGTATTTCCACTCACTGCAGGATGTAACATATTTATTAGCTCACCTGAGCGAAGCTCAAGGGGAGCTTTACTAATCGCTTTCCGTCCGTCGTCCACCACCCGTTGTCGTCCGGCATAAACTTTACAAAACCAACTTCTCCAAAGAAACCACTGGCCCAATATTTTTCAAATGTTGGGTAAATGTTTATTACCTAATGTCAATTCAGATTTGTTCAAATGAAGTTGCCCCTCCTCCTGTGTGGGGCCACGCCCCCAAGGGGCACCAAAATCTTTGAAAATCTTCTCATGAACCAGCAGTAGCAGAGACTTGATATTTGGTATGCAGCTTCCTTTTGAGGTGTAGACTCAAGTTTGTTCAAGAAAAGTTTGAGGGGCAATATTTGGCCACTTTATGGGAGGGGCAAGAATTTTGGCCCCACCCCAAATTTAAGTTTTCCGAACCGAGAGGCCGATTTGAACCAAATTTTATGTGAGGGCTTATTGGGTCATAAGTACCTAATTTATGCCAAAAAACTTTTTCCCGCAGCCCCGTGGGAACCGCAGGAGCTAAAAATAGAAAAAAATTAAACTCCCATATCTCCAAAACTGCACGGCAGTGAGAATTTTTATTTGGTGTGAAGCTTCCTTGGCACCAACAGAAAGGATTGGTAAAAGAAAATTGCCATCGGTTTTATCATAGGGTACAGTTTCGGGACTTTGAAAAAGTGCTGAGTCAGCACTTTTTAACACTGTAGGCAATGGGAAAAACATTAAAAAATCTTCTTCTCCAGATCCAGCAGGCAGAATCTTTTGATATTTGGTATGCGAGATTGTGGGGTGGATCTGATTCAAGTTTGTTCAAATCGGCCTCCTGGTTTCATATTTTAGGTTCACTATAGAAGCCCGAATTCGAACTTAGTGCATTTCAGGCAAATTTCTTAAAAAATCTTCTTCTCCAGATCCAGTAGGCAGAATCTTTTGATATTTGGTATGCGACATTGTGGGGTGGATCTGATTCAAGTTTGTTCAAATCGGCCCCCTGGGTTCATATTTGGGCTCAGTATAGGTGCCCAAATTTGAACTTAGTGCATTTCAGTCAAATTTCCTTGAAAATCTTCTTCTCAAGATCCAGCAGGCAGAATCTTTTGATATTGGGTATGCACCATGCTAGGGGGTGAGATTCAATTTTGTTCAAGCCAAGTCCCTGGGTTCATATTTGGGCTCACTTTGGGAACCCGAATTATAACTTAGTTCAAAATGAGGAATTTTCTTTAAAAATCTTCTTCTTCAGATCCAGCAGTCGGAATGTTTTGATATTTGGTATGCAGCATCCTTAGGGAGGTGAGATTCAAGTTTGTTCAAGCCATGTCCCTAGGTCCATATTTGGGCTCACTGTGGGAGCTTGAATTGTAACTTAGTTCGAAATGAGGAATTTTCTTTAAAAATCTTCTTCTTCAGATCCAGCAGTCGGAATGTTTTGGTATTTGATATGCAGCATCCTTAGAGAGGTGAGATTCAGGTTTGTTCAAGCCATGTCCCTAGGTCCATATTTGGACTCACTGTGGGAGCTTGAATTGTAACTTAGTTCGAAATGAGGAATTTTCTTTAAAAATCTTCTTCTTCAGATCCAGCAGTCGGAATGTTTTGATATATGATGTGTAGCATCCTTGGGGAAGATTCAAGTTTGTTAAAGCCAAGTCCCTGGGCCCATATTTGGGCTTCCTGTGGGAGCCTGAATTATAACTTAGTCAATATGAGGAATTTTTCTTTAAAAATCTTCTTCAGATTCAGCAGTGGGAATGTTTTGATATTTGGCATGCAGCAATCTTAGGGGGCTGAGATTCAAGTTTGTTCAAGCCAAGTCCCTTGGTTCACATTTGGGCTCACTATGGGAGCCCGAATGACATCTTAGTTCAAAATGAGGAATTTTCTTTAAAAATCTTCTTCAGATCCAGCAGATGAATGCTTTGGATATTTTTTCTGCAGCATCCTTAGGGGGTAAGATTCAAGTTTGTTCAAGCCATGTCCCTAGGTCCATATTTGGGCTCATTGTGGGAGCTTGAATTGTAACTTAGTTCAGAATGAGGAATTTTCTTTAAAAATCTTCTTCTTCAGATCCAGCAGTCAGAATGTTTTGATATTTGGTGTGCAGCATCCTTAGGGGGGTGAGATTCAAGTTTGTAAAAGCCAAGTCCCTGGGTTCATATATGGGCTCCCTGTGGGAGCCCGAATTATAACTTAGTTCAATATGAGGAATATTCTTTAAAAATCGTTTTTTTAGATCCACTGGTCAGAATCTTTGGATATTTGGTAGGAGGCTTTTCTTAGGAGGAGCAGATGCAACTTGTTGAAATCAATTCTCTGGGTTGATATTTAGGCTACCATGTCAGGTGAGCGCCCTCAGGCCCCCTGTGGCCTCTTGTTACATATTGATTACACCCAGAAAAGTATAAATATGTCACATAATTGTTGTGCAGGGACTTTGTCATTACTTATAGATTTTTAAATGGACTTATACTTTATTTTCATTATACACAGTAGTTTAATTAATCTGCAAAGAAAGGGAAACAACAGTTTACCTTTACTTCAATTAAAGAATCCATTAAACTAAGTTTTAAACAAAAATAATGCATTCATATAATGCAATTCAACTCAAATAAATGTCCAAGTTTTAAGTCTTTTGGATGTGAAAAAGCAAGTCAGCTCAGGAAGAGAACTAGTGATGAGGCGATTAATCCATATACAATCGGCCATCGGCTTAAAATCAGTAGTCAGGGTGTGGGGTCGGCCCTCGCCAATGGTCATGCATCCAAAAATTGTTAAGATTTCCTCAATTCATCATCCAGCTTTAAGATGTATTTTTTTAAATGAGTCTTGATAGGGTTGCAGCGATTCACCGCGGTCTCGGTGCACCGCAGTATTTTTCCACGGTACAGTACTTGGTTCATTCAGCCTAATTTTCAGTACGCTCACGGTACAGCGGTCGCAGAAGGAGAATTCCAACACCCCCAAAAGAGGAGGGCCCATGAAGTCGGATGTGAATTTCAAGGAAACTCTCCACAGGAACAAACTGTTCTCCCTTTCCCTCTCTCTGAAAAATAGAAGGGCTTGCCCGTATCACCGCCCCCCCCCCCCCTCCATCCCACACACACACACACACACTCAGTAACTCATCCGATTGTACGGACCTGGAATCATCAAAATTTATTGGGAAATTGGGGCATATAATCTTGGTGGATAATATTTGTAATAGTTGGTGAGGTCAGTATTTAAATAGAAAAAACTTTATACATACGCTTTCAAACATTTATTTTAAAAATTTAACTTATTCAAATCACTTAACAATAAAAGTGTGGAATTTCAAGTCCATAAAACAAGCGGATGTGGTGGGGTCTTCCACGAAGTTGGTGCAGTTCAGACAAGCGATAAATATATTCAATATTCATAACCATGTTGATCATGTGATTTGGGGAGACGTTTCTATTGGTTCGTGACAAGCAACACTCATTTCATATTGACGTCGGACATTTAGCACATGGTCGACCAGGTGCTTTTTCTGTCCTGTTTTGCCAAGTCAAGAGTGCATATTTCTACATCACCTTAACGGGCTGCCTGGCTGCAACATTTCAGCTTTAATCTACCAAATATGCAGTGCATAGAAGCATGCTGTTAGTTTTAATGGACAGCTGTTGGGAATTGGGTCTGTATGAAAATTTGTAAGTGTCGACACAAGCAAACAGTTTGCAAACATAAACAGAACAGCATGTCGTGCATCTATAAATAATCGACTTGACGTCACTTGAGCTTTGGGTAATTCCGAATGTGTGTCAGGAGAAGTAAGACGATTATTTATTGGCCGATTTTTCAACAATTCGCCAATCAAGTTTTGCATTGTTTATTTGCGTATTTCTGTTTCGCCTTCGTGTACACACATGTCAGATCTGAAGTACATCCAATTATAACAACATGAGTGACAGAAATAAATGTGCTGCCAATAACAACGAAGGTATCGTCAGTCCACCTGCAAAATTTAAATCCCCTGTCTGGAAACACTTTGGCTTTCCCTCATACAAAGATGAGATTGATAGTGAATCATGGTAAATTCCTCAGCTTGGCTCAGAAATGAATAAAACCACACAGGGGAAGGGGGTTATAAATTATTCAGTTTTTTGTCGCAGTGCATTTTTGCACGGCACAGCAGTCCAGCAGCATGCTAGGCTTCTAGCATATTGCAAACATGATTCACCATCAGTTTTGGGGCGAATAATGTTAGAAAAAATGTAGCGCAATACGTATTGTACCGCCACCGAGAAACCGCAATACGTACCGAACCGTGAGGTAAGTGTACCCTTGCAGCCCTAAGTCTTGAGTGAATCGTATTTCTGTTTGATCTTGCTAATTTTTGCCGAGCACTGGCGGAAATTGAGAGACAACTGTGTTCACTCAAGTGATGAGTGTCGGCTTGATATGAAAGAAATCCTAAAACTACAGCAAGAAATTGCAAGAACTTGCTTACAACATTGCATATTACCGTTGATGTATTTTGGCGACGGCTGCCATAAAAGATAAAACTGTAGTGTATGGGTTTATGTTTGTTTCAGTTCGTTTTTTTCTGCCATGATTTCAGTTTATCAAATATTATGTATGCAAGATGGTAGCCCATTAGTAAAATAAATGTGCTTCTCATCAATAATTAAATCGTTAATTGATGCCCTCAACACTGATAACAAAACTGTTGTCAGGATTGGGGCTTCACACGGTGCATTGCCTAGCGATTACCAACAATTAAACAAACATAAAACACTGACCACCTCACATCGACAATCAGACGATTTCGTATCCAAAACATCAGCATTTGGATAATGGGTCATTTATCTTATTGTCTCGTCAGTAAAGAGAACTGTTTAAAATATTTGCGCTAATTACGAATTCGCACAATTCATACTCATTATAATAATCAGTGGGAGCGCGGTGGCTCAGTAGGTAGAGGTGCAGGATGCAAGCCGAGAGGTCCTCGGTTAGAAGCCCACCTGCAGCAACCGCGTTGTGTCCTTGGGTAAGACACTTCATCTCCATTGCCTGCGTGGGGGCACGGTGGCATTGTGTACTAAGGCGTACTGCACGTCGATGGTGCACTTGTCTTCAACCAAGGCTAACCCTGCTTGTGTGGAGTTAGTATGTTGGGGAACTGACAGTTGCCCGCCGTTGCTCAGTGGTTCTCTCTGGGTACTCCAGCTTCCTCCACTCATGAAACTGTCACAGTCATGATTAGCCATTGTGCATAAATATGTGACCTTAGGTATAAATGAGTTACTAAACTTGTCTTTAAACTTGTGTTTCTGTCTGACACAGCCATTGATTCTGAAAGACACCTCATACTCCAATCAGTAAATAAATACAAGTTGTTTCGCAGTTGAATAAGACATTCCGCAGGATCAGTGAGTTTATGAAAATTTCTCTCACAGATCTTCTTGTATGCCCCCCCCCCCCCCCCCCCCCCCCCCCCCTCCCGGAAAAAGCTTTTAACTCTCTGTATGCCAAGATTGGTGTCATCATCATTGTCGACTGTAGCATGATCAGATTCTTTTATTGCCAAAGCTCAGGAACACAAAAGTTTTTTTCATTTTGGAGTTGATAATGGTCCTAGAAAAGTAAACACATTTATGAATTAGTAAGGGTCATCTGGGAAAAAGGTCCACTGGCACAGACAACAAACATTAGCCAAACAGAATGACCATTCATCCTAATTCTACAGGCCTGTTCTGTGATAGATTATACATGTTGCACCAAAGCTCTTAAAATAATCCAACAGTGAATAATTTTATTGGCTAACGCATGTTTTTTTAACTGGTTGAATGCTAGAAGCCAGTATTTTCAGGCCTTAAAATCATGCTAAATTCACAGCAGTAACTGATTTGCCCAAAATACAGTAATGTTTCCAAAACAGAGGGTATAACTTAGTTTGAGGGTTTTTGATGGGTTTTTTGTCCAATTTCATAAGAAGTGATTTAACCTCTAAAGGCCTGGAGTGTTTAGACATTTTTATTTGACATTGACAGTCTACATCCTGTGGGTTTACAGTGGATTTTAGGTAAGTCATGGCTACCTATATAGGCAGCCAAGACTTGCCTGGAAACAACTACCAAAGTACTTATAATTTTGAATTTCCTCCAGAGATTACATGTTGTACCATGTTCTGTTGCAACAACAAGTGATAAAAGTTAGAATTAGGCCTTTAAGAGTCAGTAGATATTCTGAGGCTCCAATCAGTACCTGAGAAGTGCAAAATGGCATTTTCACAGACTCGATATATCAAGTGTATTCAGTGGTGCTAATGGAAACTGACTTGGCGAGTCTGTGATGTCCTCAAATTAGACTAATCTGTAGGCCTGGTATCTGGGCTCTGCTGAAAGTGCTGATAACATGCTTAACTGGTTGAGTGCTAGAAGCCACTATCAGGACTCTACTGAAAAGTGCTGAAACCCACTGTAGTGGCTTTACAATGTTTGCACTAATTTTATGTTGGCTCAGCAGTAGAAGAAAATTATTAATATAAATTGTTTTGTTACAATTTATTGGAGATTGCCAACTGGCACTCACCTATGAATTGCAACAAAATAATTATTCATGAGCAATAACTTGCTAAACTGAGGCACCTTTTACTGGCAGTGTGATATCATTGAAAAAAAATACTCATATTACAAATGACCATTGAAAAGTAATTTAGCACTCTACTAAATAAACATATCCACATTCTCCAGGGAGTGCTATAGTTTGTGATTAGAGCATTGGTCTTTAAACTGGAAGGTCAGCTGTTGGATTCAGACCCATGCTATGTGCGATGTGTCCTTGGACTAGACACCTAATCCTGATTGCCCATTGAGGACTTGGTGGAGGTGTGGTGCTGTGTACTAAGGCATACTGCATATTAATAGTACACTTGCCTTCAACTGCTGCTAACTCAGCTTATCCTGGGTTTACTTAGTAAGTTGGAGAGTCCGACAGTTGCTTGCCACTTTTCAGTGCTTCTCTCTTCAGGTACTCAGGCTTCCTGCTCTAGTAAAACTGTCTGACGTTATATGACCCGGGCTGTTGCAAGTGTCATTAAACCCCAATAAACAAACTGTTCGCATTCTCCAGATATTCCTCACCCCCTTTTGTAAGATGCCAAAGTATTTTTACAAGGTTTTTGACTTGTTACAATGTATTGGAAGGAGCCTTTAGGCACTCTCCAATAAGTTATAGCAAAACAAAACAAATCCATATGAATGAACAGACCCTGACAACCAAATATAATCCAGCACTCTACCAGTTAACCCTTTACCTAACACAGTATTTTTAAAAAAAATAAAGTAAATGTCACATTTCTCGAAAACAAATTTCACAATTTTACAATAAAATCATAGAAATATGAATATCATTAGAACCAGCTTGATGAGCTTGTTCTAATGATATCCATATTTGTATGGGTTTATTGAGAAACTTCAGAGATATTTTAGTTTGCGGTAGGCTTATTCTGGTTAATTTTCTGGACGTTTTTGGCTGCTATGTTAGGTAAAGGGTTAATAGAAGGGTTGAAGCTGTATTATTTGACAGTCCCAGTCATAACTTATTATACCATTTGTCATAAAACTTATTAAGAAGTCCCCTAAGCTATAAAGCATTCAATTGATTCATTATCAAAACAGATAACTTCTCCAAAAACTGGAGGATTTAAAAACATATTCTCTGGAGACACATTCTAGAATATTAATGGAATATGCAATAACATACAGAGATTGCGAATCCCTGGTTTTCATGCTGCATTAGTTAGAAAGGTTTATGTAGCTTTCTCTGTGGACGAAATGTGAAGCAATATTCAGGAGCATCTATCATCTTTTTTACATGGTTGTCAGGGTTGCAGGAGCTGATTACAACAAGTTTGCATTTTGTTAATTAAAAATGATGAGTATTTATTTGCTCGCTGTTCGCTCTTCAGTGGAAGCAGATGATTTGTTCCTATCAATTGGTAGAGTTCATTTCTGTGTTAATGGTTCCCATTGTTGGTCACTGAAGAATGAATGTTTTTATAATGACTTGAGAAATTAATACAGTGATGGAATCATTTGTAGTTAGTGAATGCTTTTCTGTAAACTAATTTGTAACTGTTCCATCATCAACCTCAAAAGTTATGTTTTGGAGCCCTCAGAAAAAACATCAGTGTTCATCTGTGGTACATATAGCCTCTGTTGTTATGGAGAACTGAAATGCGTGGTAATCTGTCAGCTCATATCAAAAATTCTCCTCATTTACCTTAATGGCTGTTTTGCATTTCTGGTAGATAAGCTTCTGTACAATATACTTCAATACATACAAATTCAGATGCAGACAGATCAGGGAGAACTTTTATTTGTATTTAATACGCCATTCGGTATTCATTGGTGGTGGCAAATTTTAACATTGGTAATATCCTCAAAATCTCCTCCTAAACCACCAGTCAAAATCTTTTGAAATTTGGTATACAATATCTTTGGGGATGGGGTTGGGGCAATTTGATTTTTTTTTAAATAAAGAGCCTGGGCTGATATTTGGGCTCCCTCCGGTAGCCATAATTTTAACTTTGTGCAAAAGAGGAATTTTCTTTGAAATCTTCTTGAGGACAACCATTCACAATGTTTTGATACTTGGTATACAACACCCCATCCAGGCTAAGATTCAGGTTTGTTCAAATGAAGTCCTGGATATTTGGACTTCTTATGGGAGCCCAAATTTTAACTTGGTGTAATATGACAAATAATCTTTAAAAAAAAGTCTCTTCCTTCAGATCCACCATTCAGAATCTGTTGATATTTGGGAGTGGAGGAGAAGTCGTCAGATTTAAGTTTGTTAAAGTTAAGTCCCTAGGTTGATATTTAGTTTAGACTCCCTGGTGCCTCAGGCAGCCTCTTGTTTAAAATCAAGTCCCTGGGTTAATATTTGTCCTCCCTGTTGGAGCCTGAAGTTTAATGGGGAGGGGAGTGGGCAGGGCAGGGCAGGGGGGAGAGTAGGGTGGGGAGGGAGGGATGTAAGAGTCAGTTCAAGTTCAAGTTAAGGCCCCAGGTTAATATTTGGGCTCCCTAGTTTTGCATTACTGGGAATCTGGGCATTATTTGTATGATAGCTTCTCAATATCAGAACAAATCATGTTGGACAACAGAGTTATGAATAATTACAAGACTTCATTCTTCTGTAGTGTTAACTGGCCATAGATGAAAATTAAATCCCTCTTTAAACAACTTTGTCAGGTGAGCGTCACAGGCCCCATGGAGCTTCTTGTATTAGGTAAAGGGTTAAGAGGTTAACTCTTTACCAATTGTACACGATATCTAAATTTATTTTTTTCAAAAAATTTCACCAAAACCATATGTGACCCTTCATTGACAAGCTCAGTGAGGTTGATCCAATGAGGGGGTTAGGCAGATGTGGTTGATTCATTAGGTAAAAGGTCAAACACTCAAAATAACAAAATGATCAGTTATGTATATTACTAGTATATATTCATGGCTGCTTTGTGTCAGCCATGCTTTGAGTTTACTGAAAAGGTCTTATGGTATATTTTCTCATCGGCAACAATTATAACATCCGTGTGAAAAAAGATTATGTTGTCAACATTTAAATCTGGGCATTCAAAAAAGTACAGCCCTTCAGACAATTTCTTTTTGTCCTCAAAATTAGGGGGTCATGCAACAAATAAGAGAGAAAAATTGACAGAACGGAAACTAACGGTCGTGGCACATATTTTTCAGGGAATTCCCAACAAAAAAATACCAATACTCTATTGTATTTTTTAGGTCCAAAAATTTATCCTATCACCCCTCTTTTTTTCTCTAGAATATTCAGCCATGATGCAAGATTTCAGTATAATGGTTTAAAAGTTTTTCAAAACAATATATTTTTTTCAAGGCAGCTTAGTTTCAGAGGTTGCATCATTTCCAAGTGCCACTTTTCAAGGAGGGTAACTCTAATTCAAATGTATGGTACTGTTATACCCTATCTTACTCCAGAGAAGGGTGCGTAAATTGGTCCCCATAGTTTGTCTCAATGATGGATGAATAGTTTCCTAATGACATAAGAAATTAATACACCAGTGGAATATTTGCCATTAGGAAATATGTTTATGTCTGCCATTAAGATTGATAGGCAACCTAAATTGCTTGTGATATTCTTAATGTAATCAGAATTTCTCTGATGAGTTCCCTGGCCAACAAGCTCATTGTCTACAGGGATAGCCACCTACTTTATAACTTTGTCATTAACCGATGAGTTCTGAAGTTTTGATTAAAGTATAGCACTCTTAATCAGTAGGAACAGGTTAGCTGGCAATATGATTCCTCAAACTTTAAAAATTCTAATTCATAATTATAATTGATCTGTTTGAAATCAGCAAAATCTCTTAGGTTTGGTGGTGGAATGGAAATAATGAATTGGTGCCACATCTTATAATGGATTTTTAACTCTCTTAGTGGGGTCTTTTTGTACACATCTTACTTTCTTGACTTTGTTGTCAAATTGAAGCACCCATATTCATAGGTGTCACAAAGTTGACCTATTGGAGGGGTGTAAACCTGATTTGTCCCATTATGATGCTCAAGTCCAGAATGATAAAATATTCTAACAACATCATCTAGGCATGCCTTCATCGAAGGCTTGCCTTGATGGTGTAGTTGGAATATTAGTCCATCGTGATAATAGTTAAAAACTCAAACTTCTTGGAAATTAACTTGTGGATAAAGAAAATAAACATGCAGTAGTCATGATGCAACCTTTAATTAGCTCACCTGACTGAAAGTCAGGGGGAGCTTAAGTGATCGCTTTCTGCCTGTCACCTCGCCGGTGGCATGAACTTTACATTATCAACTTCTGCTCATAAACCACTGGACCAAATTGAACCAAATTTGATATGCATGGTCCTTATCATATGTCAGTTCAAGTTTGCTTAAATAAAGTTGCAATGTTCCATAGGGAGGAAAATGCTCCAGAATATTTTAAAAATCTTCTTCACTTGAACCAGTGGGTACAATAACTCAATATTTGGTATGGAGCATCATTTTCAGCTGTAGAATCAAGTTTGTTGAAACGAAGTTTTGTGGAGAAATATTTGCTTTCGTAATGGGAGGTGCAAGATTTTCGGCCCCACACAAAATTTCTATTTTCTGAACTCATGGTCAAATTTGATATGTGGTATTATTGAGTCATCAGTACTTGATTCTTCTGAAAAAAAAAATTCTCATGTCCCCTGTGGGAACCCAAGGAGCTAAAAATAGAAATATTTTCAAATGACCATATTTTCCAAACCAGATGGAACAGAGAACTGTTATTTGGTATGAAGCATCCTTAGGACCAGTAGAATGGAATGGTAAAAAAATTGCCATTGCATGTGTCAAGAGTGTTCTGTAGGTGTGGGGGGAGGGGGAGAAAATGCTGAGTCAGCATATTTGCAAAAAATTTTTAAAAATTTTATGGGGGCTGATGGGGCCTGAATTTTAATTTAGTGCAATATGGGGAATAAGCTTTAAAATTCAACATCACCAGGGTGAGTGGGGGGGGGGGGGGGGGGGGGGGGGGAGGGGGGGGGGGGATCAGATGCAAGTTTGTTCAAATCGAGTCCTTGGGTTAATATTTGAGCTTCCTATGGGAACTTAGTGCAATATCAGGAAATTTCTTTTAAAATCTTCTTCTTTAGATCCACCAGTCAGAATCCTTTCATATTTGGTATGTGACATCTCTAGGGGTGTCAGATTCAAATTTGTTCAAATCGTGTCCCTGGCTTAATATTTGGGATCTCTATAGGAACCCAAAGTTTAACTTAGTGCAATATAGAAGATTTCTTTAAAAATCTTCTTCTTCAGATCCACCAGTCAGAATTCTTTCATATTTGGTATATAACATCTCAAGTGGGATCAGATTAAAGTTTATTCAGTTCATGTCCCTGGCTTAATATGGGCTCTCTAGGGGGGAGGGGGAGGCAGGTTTAGGTTCAAGTTTCTTCAAATGCATTCCTTAGTGTTTTCCGTAAAATGTGCCTTTCAAACTGCAGTGACATAACAACCCTTGAAAGTTTGGCAGTGCTTGTCTACAGATGATAGAAATGAAAGCAGTCATGAAGACATGTGATAATAATCATCTGACATGGACACCCGAATTATGAATAATTTCATGACTTCATTCCTCTGTAGTGTTCATGAACCATGACTAACTGAATGTGACCCAAAATACTTCTTTGAACCACTTTGTCGGGTGACCGATTAAGGCTCCTTGGGGCCTCTTGTTCTTTCAACACATACTGTAGTGGTACTCCAAAATGGGCATGCCAGACCCACGACAGCTTGAATTGTGTACCACCGACCTCAATTTGTATGACCGACTGTGTGTGCGACATTAGTCCAAGTATCAAATCTAGGTGTATAAGAAAGTATATGATTACTAGCAAGAGACTAGCAAGACTCCAATCCAGATGAAAATGACCTGACTTCAAAAATTATTAAGGGTGTCAACTCCCTTTAGTGATGCCCTTGACCATGCTGTCGGAAATTGGGCTTTGACGTTGCTGGGGGAAATAGATTCACACCGCGTATTCAGCCAAAACTCGATTGTCGCCTGAATCCGTGCGTGAATGTATGTCTCACATTTCGTTTTTGTTGGGGTGGTTCTTAGCCTGAAGGGGTCAATGACGTTTTCTCAAAAAGCATAAATCAACAGGGGTTCACTGAAAACAACAATTTTAATACATATATATAAAAATAAAAATGGTAATTTGTGACTTATATGAAATCCAATGAATCAGAAAAACAAAACATCAATCACACCCCACCCACACAGTTTTTGAGTCACTTGTGGGCCCGCATACTCTCTTGTCACTGGTTTCCCTTCCTTGTCGCTGATGTTTGGACTTTGGTCGCCTTTTCACTTCTCTCATTCACTGCCGTCGCATGGCCACTAATGTATTGTCACTTTACCGGACACTTTTGCTCTAACATGTGATGGAATGTCACTATATCATTGCCATCATACAGCCACTAACATACTTTCACTTTACTATATTGCCTTTCCTCTAACAAGTGACGAAATGTCACTCTACCACTGCCGTCGCACGGCCACTAGCTTATTGCACTTTACTGGATGCTTTTCACCAGAGCAGTCGCCACCAATGGGGTTAAACACTCCCCTCCATTTATCTCAGAATAATGTTCATAAAGGCAAAGCCTACTCTGCTACGTATGGCTTGCCTTCTATAACAGGTATGCTATCTTCCTAAATATCAAGCTCATGAGCTCAAGGGGTTCGTACTTCTCCTCCTACACTTGTATATGGCCACCGACTGGGCCCGCAACTGTTCCTATTCTAACTATGAGCTCTGGGGCTCCTCTAACATTACAACATGCCTATAATTTGGCACTGATGCGGCACCTCCTCTAACCTATAGCATGGGACATCCCCAGCTCCTCGTCTCTGACCCACAGTCTCACACGCCTTCAAACTGGAATGACATTTTCAAGAAATCCCACGATTTTTATTCCGATAGCCAGAACATTAATTCTCATTTTAATTGCTTCTCTTGAACTTGGCCGCTTAGATCTATCTTAATTTAATATTCTCTTTTAAATTCTTTTAAGTTATCTATCTATACTTTGACATTTCTGACAGACCGCTGTCCAAATTTGATGTGTCCCGTACAACACCAGGCACCCTAAGTATGCCATTATAATTGGAAGATTATCGACACTTATGACCATATAATTGGATGACTGCTTACCTTGCATGGCTAAACGAGTGTCTTATATTTGAAGCTTATAAGACAAGATCGTTGTTTCAGATCAGATAAGCGCTCATATTGGGATTCCTCTCCATTAAAGTAGTCACATTATTTGATTTATTACTCTTCAGATACACATGTGGTTTACTTAACAAATCGGTTTTTCAGGGTCTGTCATATACCTATCTTTGGCTTTTAGACCGAGGAAAAAAATTATAAAAATTACATACACTTTTAAACCACAAAATCGTAAATTTAAACTATCACCTTGACACATGCATTGATTTGATAACAATTTTTTTTAGGAATATCAGCAGCTTAACTGGTTAAGTGTTGGAATACAATATTTGGGCTCCATTCTGAAGTGCCACACCATTTCTGATTCATATTGATTATCTTGGAACTGAAATTATTTTCTGTAAGGACTTGCCTTACTACAATATGTGGGAGAGTGCCTGTAAGCAATCTCCCATAAATTGTAGCAAGGCAAAGACATGTAAACAAATTTTGATAACCAAAAATAATTTTGCATACCACCAGATAATAAAAATATACCACATGAAATAATTGTAAGTTGTTGGTAACAAAAGTTTCTTTGTTCCCATCAACTGCTACCCCAAGCGAAAAGAGATATATTAACAAAAGAGATAAATTTGGCATGAAATTCATTTCGGTTGCAGATTCTATGATACCTTCACTTTATAATCTCAAAAATTGAAAAGTGTTTAAATGGTGGTGGAGAGTGGATAGAAGTCATTGCACTGTCATGTTTTTAAAGAATTGGAACCAGTTCATTTGATTTTTTGAGATGGTGGTAACAGTCTACATGGCATAATATTCACAACAACATATTTCTGTTGTCTGAGATATGTCCAGCTGTCCTAAAGATCTTTGATTTTTAGCTCACTCAAATGAAAGTCAGGCCGAGCTTTAGCCGTAACTTTTCATCCAGTTATCATCAACAAAATCTTAATGTGTATTATGAGAAGATAGTGTATTGTGTACAGAGATAAAATATTGAGAGAATTCTGGTATTTCAGTCTTTTTTTATGACCTTCCAGCATCTTAGTCATCATAAATTGCATCTGCTGTAAGTTGTTTTTTTTGTATTTTTTTTTTTACTTTACTCCAATGAACTCTTTCTCACAAAACTGACATGACACTCCATGAAGTATGTTCAAAGAGTGCAAAAGACATATACACAGAATATCACAATGTGTCAATGCATTTGTCAATAGGTCCCTAGTGCCAGCGCAGAAGGGTGGAATGAGTGGCATAGCCACAAGTTCTATGGCATGAGTGCTCTAGTGACAAACACATTCACACATCGTAGCATTCTGTGTTTATTAGACCCCTTTATGACATGTAATCCATTAATTTAAAAATTCTAACATCACACACAGAAAATTTCAAACTTTAAATCTCTGTTATTTATTGATGGTCTGCTTGAAAGTGAAAACAAAAACAAAACTCAGGTGTGATTGGCAAACATGTGTGACAGATCAATAAGTAAACAGAAAAATATAAATGAAAGTTGCATCCAAATAGGTTATTCGTATTTTTAAGAAATTGGTTGCCGTTATCTGAGATAGGTTTTGTTTCACAGTCAGAATCACTCTCCATTTACTGAATAAGTTTAATTTCATTAATTTTGGTGGATTTGAATAAAAATATTTTCCATTTTATGTTCGATTTATCAGCTGTCACTGCATCTTCTTAATTGATGTAGGTCAGAATACGACATTTCGATTTGCTGATTACAAAAATGGTTGGAGTTTAGTTCTTTTGAAGGATTCATGACATCAGGTGGAAAAATAGTCTGTCAATGGAAATCTCTATGGATTTGTAAATATGGAACTGGAGGAAAAGTAATAGGCATGTAATAAATAATAATATTGAATGGAGTTACCTAATATTAATTGAAATCAGTTCATATAAGAATGAAAAAATAGTCATGTTAATCAATTTATTATTTGCTGTTCCTTGGAAGAACTGATAAACCTAATGTCAACAATTCGACAGCTCACAAATAAACTAATCAGATGCTTCAGTGGCTAAAAGATTGGGGTATTTCATTCTATATTTGTAAACTGTAGCAATGCTTTAGTTCTTTTGCTGGCTGAACATGTGTACATGTTTTCTTTAACCTATTCCATGTTACATTATAATAACATATCAAATTCAAGCCCAACCATCCTGCTCTGACAACTGCTGATGAAACCAACAAAACTAATCCAAACAGCACAACATTTCTTTGAGTGTCTATTAATATGCCCCCGATCTCCAAAGGAGGATTCAGGGATATCTACTGAAGCCCTCCGCCCATCCAGCTGTCCATCCATCTGTCCATACAAACATTTTGCATTGTAACTTCAAAGTCATCCGTTGGATTTGGATCTCCTTTTGTATGCTGATAGACCTGCATGGGTGAACGGATATGCACAAGGAACGGGTTACGTCCAATAATTTTTCCCAGAGTTATGACCCTTTCTCACGCTTCCGACTTCGAAAAAATTTCTGTCCCACAGTATCTTTAACGCTGCTTCGAACATGCCTATGTGTCGTGGCAGTGGTCTGTGCTTTGCATAGCCCTTTGTTTAACTAGCTGAGTGCTGAAAGCTACTATGATGGCTCTTTTGAAAAATACTTGGAGCCACTTTAGAGGCTTTACACTAATATGCAATAGCTTGCTGTTTTTTCAGCTCTCGACAAAAAAATGTTACAAACAATTATTCAATTACAATTTATTGGAGAGTGCCAGTAGGAACTCTCCAATAAATTGTAAGAAAATTATTTATGAACAAAATCTTGGTAAACTAAGCCTTCCCTTGCTAATAACATGGTATGTAAAAATACTCATGTTTCAAATCACCTTTGAAAAATAACTCAGCACTCTACCAGTTAACACTTGAGTCCTCAGATTTTAATTACTACCATCTATATGTGTATAGAGCTGAAGATGACTTAACAGTGTTTCTGTACAGGCAGCCAACATTTATGTAAAAACTCTTGCCAAGATAAATGCAGCTTACCAGTAGAGTTCTCAAGGAAGAACACTCATTGGGTAACCTTTTCAGAGCAATATAAAAGGGGCAGTTTGTGGATGTATTGGGAAAGGGCTAATGCCCAAGCAGTCAGAGTCATCTGAAAAACTTGTTTTAAATGGGAACTTTGTGGTTGCAATAAGAATTTAACATTTTGTTTTGTCATGGACATCATTCTGGACCACTGATTATTTTTTCAACCCAAACTTAACATGTGTATTATGAGTAGACGGTGTGTTATGTATCATAAGGTCTGTACCCCTAAGGGTCTCAGGACAATATTTTGTTTCTCAAGACAATAAGAATCAAGCATTTAGTTTGTCTGTGACATTATATATGAAGTTGATGAAGGTCAAATGTATATAACAAGAAAAGACTGAATTGCTGAATGTGATAAGGATTTCAACCTACCCATTTAATATAAAATATTTCCAAAATTTGAAAAGTTCCATTTGTAAGAAATATATTATCCTGACAAATTGAACCTGATCAGTGAGTGAGGATAAAATTTTGTTCAGTATTTGGCATGAGATATGAAATTTACAATCATTAATATAACATTTTAAAGTAAATTCACAAGTACATGAATGCATGTAGTATCAGAAATTTTATTATCATTCCTTCAGAGCCTGGTTTAAAAAGTTGAATAAGATATTCTTATATTTGTCCTGGAGATAGATGTCGCTGAAAGCCATCACCATGAGGGGAGCTGTATAGACTGAGAGGCCTCATATATTTAACTGTGTCATAAGGTCTCAGAATTTAACACACCAGATGATGGGGAAACATAAAAACATTCGTCTCTCAGCTTGTCAAGCCCCTGTTCCAAATAGTGCCATAATTGACATGTATCGTCTTTGTTCGAATGATGTATAAGTTTGTTCAGATCATGTCACTGGGGTCATATTTAGGGGATTCAAAGAACCTCCAGATTTTAACTGTGCGGGTAATAGGGAAACCAATATAAAAATCTTCCCTTAAACCACTGATCCCAAAGCTTCCATGTTTAACATACAGCATCTTTAGGGTCATGCCTAGATGAGAACGCCCCATTATGGTCATGGTCAGCTGCCCACAGTTGCTGATATACCAGCCATCTTGGATTTCTTCATCACAGGCTGCAGATGATATTTTTGCATCAGTTTTTTTTTTATTTTTGTGATTGTTGACTGCCGACAATGGCCGCCACAGTAGCCATCTTGGATTCTTCAGAACAGGCTGCAGGTCACATTTATGCATCAGTTTCCTTGAAACTCGTCAGGGTGCCTTAATAATTTTTATGATGAGTAGATGAGAACAATCTATTCTGGTCACAGATGGCCGCCCATAATGGCCACCATGGCAGCCATCTTGGATTTCTTAAGAACATCCTGCAGGTTGCATTTATGTAGAAAGTTTCTTGAAATTCAACAGGGTGACCTAGTTTGATGAGTAGACGAGAACTTGTGAGGTTGGTTATGGCCACCACCTCTGCCAACTTGTTTTACTTCAACACAGGTTTCATTTATTTTCTTATTTTTCTTGTCTTCTGTTTTCTCGCTGCTGTTTGGAATACTGGCAGTCACCACTACTTGGCCATCTATATTTTTCAGGCTCTTGGGGTATTGGGCGTGTCCCTAGGGATGTTTTGAAAGTGGGTCACACTCATATCTCAAGCATAGTATGTCCTATGAACCTGGGTCCAGCACCAAATGAGTCAAAACATAATAGAGGGTCAAAATATGGGTCATGGTTACTGAAGTCACCCAGGAGTCATTGAGTGCATTTTTCAGAATTGTGGAAAACACACTTCATGACCCCCTGATGCATTCATGAGGTTCATTCTTGTATTTTTACAGTCAAAAAAGTGGTCAGGAACTAAAATTGGTTTATGCTGATATCTCAAGCATGGCATGACCTATAGTCCTGGGACCAATACCAAATCTTTCAAAATTGAATGAAGGTTCAGAATATGGGTCAAGGTCACTGATGTCACCAGGGGTCATTGAGTGCATTTTCGAAAATTGCTGCAAATTGCATTTTTTACCCCATAATGCATTCCCGAACTTCAGATTTGTATTTGTAATCAACAAAATCATTTTATTATGGTTTTATGCTATCATATTATACAGGTATTGAAATCCAACCCGGAGGGACCTAATACATTAGAAGCAGTGCAAACACTGTGAGATCAAATGGATCTACACCCTCAAAATGCTGCAACCCTAATGCTTGAACGAGAAGGACTTTTAAGTTGTATTTAATGTTTCTGTATTTTTTACTTCCTGTTCAATCATGCTAAATGCCTATTATGTTTCGCAATGTCCACAGCATTTTTGCAACACATTGAGAGATTACTAATACTTTACACCATAATAACAATGGGTTTCAATTGCACAACATGCAACAAAAGCTATACGTAGAGACAAGGCCTCTGCCAACACAGATGGACCACATACCAAAAAGGAGACTGAGTCACTTGCCACCTGTGCAACAAAACATTCAGGCAAAAAGAATGTTTAGGCAATACAGTGCCAGATGTAGACAGAAAAAAGTGCTGAAATATGTTGCTCAGGTTCTGTACAACAGTGACTATACCCAATTGTGAAATGACATGAATGAAAACGATTGTTGTTTATCATTTTAAAGAATAAAAGCACATACACGGTAACGCAACTTTATATTTTTTCACAGTGGTTTTGCACCACAATAACAATGATGCCCAGTGACTGCAGTGCCTTCACTATCTCGGTCCCATGTAAAACCATCCCCCATCACTACTCATTATGCTGAGATTGGCTATTAGTATCACAGGAATCCTGGGACCAAATGCCAACACAGAGGCCACATTTTACACGCCCACCCTAAGAAATTCAGCAATAGCCATAACTACCACCCTGATCACCCATCAAATACTTCAGCCTTGCAGTAGCACTTGTCAAATATTAGGTCTGGCACCCACCAAAAAGACAATAGGTCCATTCGCCACATAAAACAGCATTCACCAACTCGACCGGAATCCTTTCCAGTACATTCGCCGAATGCATTTGCCATGGCACCCACCACTGCATTTGCTAACGCTGACATATATAAGCACACAACCCAGCAAAATCAATTCCTCTGACGAAGTTCACATCGAACAAAACCGGTTAGGCACAACAAAGGCTAAGGGTATTCTCGTTTTTTTATGTCAGTTATTTCTAGTGTTTAGACTAGACAACTTATGGCAACAGAGACTCATGCCACATCATCATTTAGCAACTTGAGCTTTAGCTCCAGCTTGAGAAACGCTCATCATTTCTGACAAGAAGAAAAGGCGGGCCAAAAGACTATGGGTAAACACCGGTGAAACTAACACCACACCTAACATCAACAATGAAAACCGGCCCACCTATTGGAAGGTCTGTAACCTAGCAGTAAAATCGCTCAAATTAGAGCTACAAGGAAAGTTCTTAGAAATACACAACAACACAGCACCGAAGGCCAGTGTTCAACCGATTACCAAAAACGGTAGCTGATGGATTACCGGTTATTTGAGCTCACAATCAGCTGTTTCTGATGCCGATTCCAATTGTAATACAGTGCACTACAAGACAAGTCGAAAGAACTACATTAAACTGAACATTTTTCACAGTGTTAAACTTCGTTAACTGTGGTCACTCTAAGAGCCACGCTCACCGCCCAAGTGTGCGTGACTGGTAATTTTACTGCAACTTAAGTCAATGGAGTGTAAGCTTTACGTGTCGTTTAACATGTATATCCCGTGAAGGGGCGTCAAGAGAGATTACGAATGCACATTGTGGTTGTTTCTCAACTTTATTGAATGGTATCATTGACATCATTTTACATTAACAATTGAACAATTGCAGAAGATAATAAAATGCAGTTAATGAATCATCACAAAATGCTTGCCAACAATCGGTTGAACCGATGTTCCAGGAGCCATTGCTGTTGTCATCCGATTGCCCACAATTGGCCGATTGCGGTGACCGGTTCCGATCATCAGTTGAACACTACCGAAGGGACTCCATGCCACAGTACCTGAAGTGAGAGGTCCTTGTACAGACATTACCAAAACACAGGTCCGGGACACTCCAATACAGGCCAGTGGCCAGATCCTCCAGATTATCCTGGATCAAGCTGAGCTGGACTAGGAACAGCTAGATACAGTTACACGGAATTGTATCTATCTATTAACCTGTAACCGATATGGAAAACAATACATCAGTAAAATCAAGAGACACTTCAAATACCACATTAAAGAACATATAGCTGACAAATGGGACACCCTATAGCATATCACTATAATCAACAAAATCAATTTATTATGGATCTACGCTACCATATTTTACAGGTATTGAAATCCAATCCGGAGAGGCCTAATGCATTAGAACAGCTTGAACACTGTGAGGTCAAATGGATCTACACCCTCAAACTGCTATAACCCTTAGGCTTGAACAAAAAGGACTTTTAAGTTGTATTTAATGTGACCACATTGAATGTAGCCTAATTACTACAGTGTATATTGTAAAACTAAATACCATATTACACCATTAACTGGCTGGAAATTTATAATTTAAAGGGTGTGGTATGTACTCAGGGATGGGTTTTCGCATGTTTTAATCAATGTCTCTACTCTTCTGGGCCACCGATTAAATGGGTGGACCCAGAAGAGTTGAAACATTGACTTTAATCTTTAGCTCAGACCACTGTGTGGACATCAGGCCCCCAGTTATTTTGGGGGCATCTGACCTACCATGTAAATCAGGATGGGAGGAATTTGAATAATACAAACCTCAGAATGCACTTTTCTCGTGGAAAGATCTGTGTATTCCAAAATTTGTTCTTGAATATGTGTCTGAATTTTTAATTATGAGGTAATTACCATGAGATGGAGGGCACCCATAATTTGGAGGCATCCAAATTTTGTGAACATTTCTGAATCCTGAGGGTTCAGGAAAATTTAAAGGCCTGCTCATCTAGACCTTGATAAACCTTACTTGATAACAAATTTAAAATGCTTGCAGGCATTTATCACATTCTGACATTACAATCATTTCACTTTGGCAGTGCACCTTAAAGTTCTCAATGTTTTGTTTTGAGTAGGTCTTTATTGTAATAATTATAAAGAGGAAAAGATGGTTTTTTGCAAGCATTAAATGCACTACTGATACTGCCTTGAACATTGATCACAAATGGATATCTTTGAATGATTAATTGGTTAGAAATCTTGTAATTTGTTGCTCGTAGTAACTGAACCCCTCTTGAGTAATTGGTTTTCTGATTCAGCACTACCTGTCATACTTTCTTGCCCATTCCACATCATCATTTTCATGTTTTTAACCTTCCACTTTCATACCCCGGCTACAGGAATGACGGGTAAAAAGTGAATTAAAAAGCAGATGAAGTATTTGTATGCTAGTTTACTGATCAAGAGTAAAATTAATGAAAGATGATGAGGCCCCACAAAGTAGATCTTCTGTTTCTCAGGCCATTTTTTGTAAAATTGTAAGCGGGCAGGAAGGTTTTTGGCTCAACTTCACAAAGTCCAGCTGAGCTATTGCCGTCACTTCCCGTCCGTCGACGTACGTCCACAATTTCCTTTGGCACACCACACAGGTTGCATTTATGATCAGATCACTTTGAATCTTGGTATGCTTGTTTGGGATGACCTCTAGATGGGAGCTATCGATTTTCTTCCATTTCCATCAAAAAATGTTGCTGCTGGCAAAGTTCTTTGAGCTCAGTTTAGTCAGATCTCAATATTTCCCTTTGGCACACCCCCACAGTGCACATGTATAATCGGATTTCTTTGAAATCTGGTATGCTTATTTGGGTTGACCTCTAGATGGGAGCTATCGATTTTCTTCCATTTCTGGCACAAAATGTTGCCGCAGGCAACGACCTTTGAACTTAGTTTAGTCAGGCATCAATATATTCCTTTGGTACACCCTATAGGACACATTTATGATCAGATCGGTTTGAAACTTGGTATGCTTGTTTGGGGTTACCTTTAGATGGGAGCTAACGATTATCTTCCATTTCCGTCCAAAAATGTTGCCGCTGGCAACAGCCTTTGAACTTAGTTTAGTCAGACCTCAATATTTCCCTTTGGCACAGCCTACAGGGCACATTTATGATTGGATTGCTTTGAAACCTGGTATGCTTATTTGGTGTGACTTCTAGATGGGAGCTATCGATTATCTTCCATTTCAGTCAAAAAATGTTGCCACTGGCAACAACCTTTGATGAACTTGGTGTACTTTTGCTTCAATATTTCCCTTTGGCACACCCTGCAGGACACATTTATAAACAGATCAATTTGAAACTTGGTATGCTTGTTTGGGGTAACCTCTAGATGGGAGCTATTGATTTTTGGCTCAACTTTGGCGAAGCCAAATTTGAGCTTTTGTCATGGCCCGTCGTCCGTCTGGCCGTCTGTCCGTACATCAACAATTGGATACAGCTTGGGCTAGAGGCCGTATTTATGAACCGATCTTTATGAAACTTCTTGGGTACCTTTGTTATGACCATGGGACGAGAACGGGTGTTTTTGGGTGCGGTCCGAAATTCAAGATGGCTGCCAGCTGCCATTTTGTACTGACGATGCAGAAATCTGTTTTTTTGCACAGAACTTCCATATGAAAGCTCTGATTTGAATAATTTTTTGTATGAATGTTAGTACCATGGGATACATCACGTATAATATGGGTTTTTTTCTTGTGCGTAAATTATACAAATTAGACAAACTTTGATGTTTTTGGTGTTACTTTCAGCACTGTAAGTGCAAATGCCAATACAGCTCGGGCTAGAGGCCATATTTATGAACCGATCTTTACGAGACTTCTTGGGTACCTTTGGTATCACCGTGGGACGAGAACGAGTGTTTTGGGGTCCGGTCCGAAATTCAAGATGGCCGATGGCAGCCATTTTGTACAAAATTAGGTGCAATCAGATTTTTCGCAGAACTTCCATATGAATGCGCTGATTTGAATAATTTTTTGTGTGAATGTTTAGTACCATGGGATGCATCACATATAATACAGGTTTTTTTCTCGTGCAAAAATTATGCAAATTAGATGAACTTTGATTTTTTCAGTGCGACTTACACACAGTAAGTACACATGTCAATACGGCTCGGGCTAGAGTCTGTATTTATGAACTGATCTTCACGAAATGTCTTGGGTACCTTTGTTATCACCTTGGGACGAGAACGAGTGTTTCTGGGTGCGGTCTAAAATTCAAGATGGCTGCCAGTGGCCATTTTGTACCGAAATTAGGTCTAATCAATTTTTTGTATACTACTTCTATACGGCTCAGACTAGAGGCCATATTTATGAACCAATCTTTACGAAACTCCTTGGGTACCTTTGTTATCACCGTGGGATGAGAGCGAGTGTTTTTGGGTGTGGTCCGAAATTCAAGATGGCCACCAGCAGCCATTTTGTACCAAAATTAGTGCAATCAGTCCTTTGTACAGAACTTCTGTATGAAAGTTCTGATTTGAATAAATTTTTGTTTGAATGTTTAGTAACATGGACTACATCACATATTGTAAGGGGTTTTTTTTCGTGCAGAAATTATGCAAATTAGATGAACTTGGATTTATTCAGTGCTACTTATACACTGCAAGTGCACATGTCAATACAGCTCGGGCTAGAGGCTGTATTTATCAACCAATCTTCACGAAACTTCTTGGGTACCTTTGTTATCACCTTTGGATGAGAACGAGTGTTTCTGTGTGCGGTCCAAAATTCAAGATGGCTACCAGTGGCCATTTTGTACCGAAATTAGGTCCAATCAGTTTTTTGTCACAACTTCTATACGGCTCGTATTTATGAACTAATCTTCACAAAACTTCTTGGGGACCTTTGTTTTCACCTTGAGACAGGAACAAGTGTGTTTTGGGGTGCCTTTGTTATCACTGCTGTGAGAACAAATATTTTGGGGTTCAGTCAGACCCACTCTTGGATTCAAAGATTTCTTTTCTAGTTTAGCATCTGACTGTCACCCACCTTTACAATACTTTACCTATACATTTGTTACAGGCTACGGTCAGTATTTATGTACAGACCGTTACAATACTTAAAATGTACCTTTGTTATCAGGTCATTACCTAGATGTTTGTCATTGCTGTGTCTCTGCAGGGTATATTTATGAATTTCCATAAAAAAGATAAAAAGACCATTGCCATCAGCAATGACCGTTAAACTTAGTGCATTTGTGCATTAACATCTTCCTTTGGCATGCCTCAGAGGGCACATTCATTATCGGGTTGTTTTGAAACTTCATATGCTTATTCAGGGTGACAGAGACCGGAGCTACTGATTTTATTTTCATTTCCATCAAAAACTGTGGCTGTTAGCAACAATCTTTGAATCTATTGAATTTGTGCATTTACATTCTTTTTTGACATGACCTACAGGGCACATTTATCGTAGGATTGTTTTGGGGCTTGGCATTCTCAGTAGGCGAAACATATGTAGATTCATTTCTGTGAAAAAAGTTGCCATTTGCATTGACTTCCGAACTTACTGCATTTGTGTATCAACATTCTTTCTTTAGCCAGCCTTACAGTTTCACACTAAAAACGCATCAATTGCTCTGATGTTGTGCACACACAATGCTGTTATGTTGGAAGTTTCACCAAATAACATTGGAACAAATGATCTTCAAATTTACCATTTCAAGTTTGTCAAGTTGAGCTACAGTGTCATTGACACTTTCATTTATTATACCCCCCCCCCCCCCCTTTTATAAAAGGTGGGGTATATAGTAATCACTTTGTCTGTTCATCCTTCCATCTGTTCATCCTTCCATCCGTTCAGCTGTCCATCCATTTGCGCTATAATACGGGTGTTACAAGGTTTTTTTTCTGTCCGGACAGGCATTATGAGCTTACCAAAATATTATGAGCTTATTTGATATATTATGAGCTAAATTACTAAGATATGAGACCTATGAGGCAAATTGCGATTTTTGGGGTTTTATATTAAGGGTTAGGGCCAGTTCAGGGTTGGGGTTAGCGTTAGTTACTATCGCGCATTACGTTGAGGGATGAACCATGTCTATACCACCCCAAAATTTTACTGAAAAAACGAGGTTTTAACCGTTGTCCGAAAGAATTAAAATGATCAATTTTTCCGTAAAAAATTAAGTTCACAACTCCCATTTTTAGCTCAACTTTGACGTAGTCAAATTTGAGATCATGCCATGGCCCGTTGTCTGTCTGTCTGTCTGTCTGTCTGTCAGCAATTTAATACGGCTCGGGCTAGAGGCTATATTTATGAACTGATCTTTACGAAACTTCTTGGGTACCATTGTTATCACCATGGGACGAGAACGAGTGTTTTTGGGTGCGGTCCAAAATTCAAGATGGCCACCAGCACCCATTTTGTACCTAAGTTAGTGCAATCAGTTTTTTGTACAGAACTTCTGTATGAAAGTTCTGATTTGAATAATTTTTTGTATGAGTGTTTAGTAACATGGAATACATCACATATAATACAGGTTTTTTAGCTCACCTGACTTTCAGTCAGGAGAGCTATAGTGATCACTCACCGTCCGTCGTCCGTCGTCCTGCGTCCGTCGTCCGTCGTCCGTGAACATGGTGTTTGCGTCTTCTCCTCCCAAACCACTGAACCAATTTAATTGATATTTGAGATAATAGTTTGTTATGACATCGCAATTTGATTTTGTTCAAATCAAGTTGCCCCGCCCGTGGGTAGGGCCACACCCAAAAAGTGTGCTGAAATCTTAAAAAATCTTCTTCTCATGAACCAGCAGTAGCAGAGACTAGATATGTGGTGTGCAGCTTCCTTTTGAGGTGTAGACTCAGATTTGTTCAAGAGAAGTTTGTGGGGCTATACTTGGCGTCGTTATGGGAGGGGCAAAATTTTTGGCCCCGCCCAAAATTTCTATTTTCCAAACCGAGAGGCTGATTTGAACCAAATTTTATGTGAGGGCTTATTGGGTCATAAGTAACTAATTTATGCTGATTTTTTTTTTCCCGTAGCCCCATGGGAACCGCAGGAGCTAAAAATAGAAAAAAATTAAAACGCCCATATCTCCAAAACTGCACGGCACCGAGAATTTTTATTTGGTGTGAAGCTTCCTTAGGACCAACAGAAAGAATTGGTAAAAAAAAATTGCTATCGGTTTTATCATAGGGTACAGTTTCGGGACATTGAAAAAGTGCTGAGTCAGCACTTTTTAACACTGTAGGCAATGGGAAAAACATTAAAAAATCTTCTTCTCCAGATCCAGCAGGCAGAATCTTTTGATATTTGGTATGCAACATTGGAGGGTGGATCTGATTCAGGTTTGTTCAAACCGGCCCCCTGGGTTCATATTTGGGCTCAGTATAGGAGCCCGATTTCGAACTTAGTGCATTTCAGGCAAATTTCTTAAAAAATCTTCTTCTCCAGATCCAGCAGGCAGAATCTTTTGATATTTGATATGCAACATTGTGGGGTGGATCTGATTCAAGTTTGTTCAAATCGGCCCCCTGGGTTTATATTTGGGCTCAGTATAGGAGCCCAAATTTGAACTTACTGCATTTCAGGCAAATTTCTTTGAAAATCTTCTTTTCCAGATCCAGCAGGCAGAATCTTTTGATATTTGGTATGCAACATTGTGGGGTGGATCTGATTCAAGTTTGTTCAAATCGGCCCCTTGGGTTTATATTTGGGCTCTGTATAGGAGCCCAAATTTGAACTTAGTGCATTTCAGGCAAATTGCTTTGAAAATCTTCTTCTCAAGATCCAGCAGGCAGAATCTTTTGATATTGGGTATGCAACATTGTGGGGTGGATTTGATTCAAGTTTGTTCAAATTGGCCCCTTGGGTTTATATTTGGGCTCAGTATAGGAGCCAAAATTTGAACTTAGTGCATTTCAGGCAAATTTCTTCAAAAATCTTCTTCTCAAGATCCAGCAGACAGAATCTTTTGATATTTGGTATGCAACATTGTGGGGTGGATCTGATTCTATTTTGTTCAAATCGGCTCCCTAGATTCATATTTGGGCTCACTATAGAAGCTCGAATTTGAACTTAGTGCATTTCAGGCAAATTTCTTCAAAAATCTTCTTCTCCGGATCCTGCAGGCAGAATCTTTTGATATTTGGTATGCAACATTGTGGGGTGGATCTGATTCCAGTTTGTTCAAATCGGCTCCCTGGGTTTATATTTGGGCTCAGTATAGGAGCCCAAATTTGAACTTAGTGCTTTTCAGGCAAATTTCTTAAAAAATCTTCTTCTCCAGATCCAGCAGGCAGAAGGGGGGCTGAGATTCAAGTTTGTTCAAGCCAAGTCCCTTGGTTCATATTTAGGCTCACTATGGGAGCCTGAATGACAACTTAGTTCAAAATGAGGAATTTTATTTAAAAATCTTCAGATCCAGCAGATGAATGCTTTTGATATTTTTTATGCAGCATCCTTAGGGGGGTAAGATTCAAGTATTTTCAAGCCATGTCCCTAGGTCCATATTTGGGCTGATTGTGGGAGCTCGAATTGTAACTTGGTTCAAAATGAGGAATTTTCTTTAAAAATCTTCTTCTTCAGATCCAGCAGTCGGAATGTTTTGATATTTGGTGTGCAGAATCCTTAGGGGTGTGAGATTCAGGTTGTTAAAGCCAAGTCCCTGGGTTCATATATGGGCTTCCTGTGGGAGCCCGAATTATGACTTAGTTCAGTATGAGGAATATTCTTTAAAAATCTTTTTTTTAGATCCACTGGTCAGAATATTTGGATATTTGGTTTCAGCGTTTCTTAGGAGGAGCAGATGCAACTTGTGGAAATCAATTCTCTGGGTTGCTATTTAGGCTACCATGTCAGGTGAGCGCCCTCAGGCCCCCTGGGGCCTCTTGTTTCTTGGGCAGACATTATGCAAATTAGATGATCTTCGATTTATTCAGTGCTACTTATACACAGTAAGTACACATGTCAATACGGCTCGGGCTAGGGGGCTGTATTTATGAACCGATATTCATGAAACTTCTTGGGTATCTTTGTCGTCACCTTGGGACGAGAGCGAGTGTTTTTGGGTGCGGTCTGAAATTCAAGATGGCTGCCAGTGGCCATTTTTGTACCGAAATTAGGTACAATCAGTTTTTAGCTCACCTAAGCACAGCTGAAGGGGAGCTTTTCTAATCACTTTCCGTCCATCGTCCATCCGGTGTTAACATTACATTATCGACTGCTTCTAACAAACTACTGGACCAAATTCAATAAAATTTGCTGTGCATGTACCCTCGGTAGGGTCAGGCCTAAAAGGTGTGCTTAAATCTTAAAAAATCTTCTTCTCATGAACCAGCAGTAGCAGAGACTTGATATTTGGTGTGCAGCTTCCTTTTGAGGTGTAGACTCAGATTTGTTCAAGAGAAGTTCGAGGAGCTATATTTGCCTTCGTTATGGGAGGGGCAAGATTTTCGCCCCGCCCAAAATTTCTATTTTCCAAACCGAGAGTTAGATTTGAACCAAATTTGATATGAGGGCTTATTGGGTCATAACTACTTAGTTTATGCAATAAAAAATTTTCTCGTCGCCCCATGGGAACTGCAGGAGCTAAAAATAGAAAAAAATTAAAACGCCCATATCTCCAAAACTACACAGCACTGAGAATTCTTATTTGGTGTGAAGCTTCCTTAGGACCAACAGAATGGAATGGTCAAAAAAAATTGCTATCGGTTTTATCATGGGGGTACTTTTTGGGGACTTTGAAGAAATGCTGAGTCAGCATTTTTTAACACTGTGGGTAATGGGAAAAACATTTAACACTACTTTTCTCCCAAACCACTGCTCCAAAAGCTTTCAAATTTCACATATAACATCTTTGGAAGATTGTTTGACATGTTTATTGAAATCAATTCCCTGGGTCCATATTTGAGCTCTCTATGGGAGTCCAAATGTTTAAATTAGTGCAGTATGAGGAATATTCTTTAAAAATCTTCTTCTTCAGATCTACCAATAGGAATCTTTTGATATTTGATATGCAGCATGCTTAGGGAGGTGAGATTCAAGTTTGTTCAAGCCAAATCCCTGGGTTCATATTTGGGCTGAAAATTTGGGGTCCTGGTCCGGACTTAGAAATTTTGGACCAAAATCCGGAAATTAGTTTTTTGGGTTTTTTTATGCGTTTTGGTCAATTTTAAGACCAAAAAATTTTTTTTTTTTTACACTGAAAATTTGGGTTTGGGCTCTCTATGGGAGTCCAAATGTTTAAATTAGTGCAGTATGAGGATTATTCTTTAAAAATCTTCTTCTTCAGATCTACTAATAGGAATCTTTTGATATTTGGTATGCAGCATGCTTAGGGAGGTGAGATTCAAGTTTGTTGAAGCCAAATCCCTGGGTTCATATTTGGGCTGAAAATTTGGGGTCCTGGTCCGGACTTAGAAATTTTGGACCAAACTCCGGAAATTAGTTTTTTGTTTTTTATGCGTTTTGGTCAATTTTAAGACAAAAATTTTTTTTTTTTTTTTACACTGAAAATTTGGGGTTAAAAATCTTCTTCAGATCTACCAATAGGAATCTTTTGATATTTGGTATGCAGCATGCTTAGGGAGGTGAGATTCAAGTTTGTTGAAGCCAAATCCCTGGGTTCATATTTGGGCTGAAAATTTAGGGTCCTGGTCCGGACTTAAAAATTTTGGACCAAAATCCGGAAATGAGTTTTTTTGTTTTTTATGCATTTTGGTCAATTTTAAGACAAAAACTAGAGAATTGTAATTTGTTGTACAAATTACAGGCTTTCTCAACTTTTTAATGTGAAAAGGCAAACTGTATTGTACACAAACAAAACTATCGATCAGTTTTGAAAACAGAAAATTTAGTGGAAATCAAAGTTTTTGTGATGCTACTAGTTTTTATGCAGCCAAAACAGATATTTGAGATACAGCAGACACCAAAACATTTAACACAAAATTTGCTCTTCAATAATTACAGAATATTTTCATAGAAAGCAAAAGAAGCGATGTCCTTTCTGCTTTGGAAAAAATTAGTACATATGAATTATGGGCGTACGGGTCGGGGTTTCATGAAGGACAGTGCCCCAACCCACCCCTGAGTCAGGAAGGAGCCGATTTTTCAGCCAATATGCCAGAAAATTTCGGACAATTTAGTTGCCTGAAACGACCACAAAACATTTTGGTTTTCCACACAAAATGTTGTTTTCCTATCTCATCACTTAGAAGTTGCAAGTAAACTGACCAATATACTGTACATGTTGATTCAGTAGAACCGTATTCATGTTAATATTATTCATTTATAATCACACAAGTACACACAAAGAGCTCTGTTACTGCATATTACGGGAGAACGGTGGCTCAGAAGGTAGAGATGATTGTTGCAATCCAAGAAGTCCTCGGTTCGAATCCTGCCTGTGGCAACCACATTGTCATTGTGTCCTTGAGCAAGACACTTCATCCCAATTTAATTTCCCACGTGGGGGGGGGGGGGGGGGGGGGGGGGCATGATGGCGATGTGTACTAAGGGTACTTTGAGGGTGTACTTGTCTTCAACCAATGCTAACCCAGCTTTTGTGGAGTTAGTATGTTGGGGAGTCTGAGTCGCTTGCCTTTGCTCGGTGGTTCTCTCCAGGTACTCAATGGGAGGGAGACCCCCCCCCCCCCCTTCCTTCCCATACCCACATTTGGCATTTCCTCCTGAGATTCAACTTTTTCGGGCTAAAAGGGTTCATCCCCCCCTCCCTGAAAAATAGCTCTGTATGCCTAAGGAATGAATACCTGGACTTGAATAAATACCTATATTATGGTCATGATATAGCTGTAGATGCTGAAAGTGACCTTAAATATCAATAATTAATTTATTCTCTATCATTCTGTCTGTTTGTGAATGTGTGGGATTTGTCAACAAACGAGGGTAAGCTTCCTACTCCATGATTTCACAATTTTTCCAACATATCTGTTTCAGATACAACGAAATACATGTAATATGAGTTACTGTCATGCACAAATTAGTTGTTTATTTGATGTGGTTTAAACCATCTAGAGAGCTAGTATACACAGTGATGGGTACAGTTCAAGTCAAAATGAGTTGATTAAAGGGATGTTGAACAGCTTGTTAATATTTCTTGCATTACATTACTACTTTGCTATTTATTGACAGAAGGATTTTACAGAGAGTTTCCCTGACGGTATTTATTTATTGGTGTTTTCGGTCACATACTTATCCACAATGGCTAATCGTGACCGTGACAGTTTTACAGGTGGGGGAAGTCGGAAGACCCAGAGAGAACCACCGAGCATCATCGAGCAACTGTCAGCTCAACATTCTAATTATGTTCAAGCTCCGCTGAAGCTGGGTACCAGCGGTTGAAGACATGTGCACCATTGACATGCAGTACGCCTTAGTACATGGCATCATCGTGCCCCCATGTTGGCAACCGGGATAAAGTGCCTTGCCCAAGGACATTACGTGGGTCGTCCCAGATAGGGATCAAACTCGGTCGGAACCTCTATCATAGAAGTCAAACAGTCTACCACTGAGAAAATGTGCTTTCTTTCCTGGCGGTATTCATATTTGTATGGCCAAACTGGTGTTGGATAACACGGAACACCAAAACATATATCACAAAATTTGTTCCCCATTGAATTTTGAAAGCAGTTATGGAAAGCTCAAAGAGCTCTTTCCTTTTTGTTTTTGGAGAAGTGAGTATTCACTCAGTCATTTTTTGCAGACAGTGCTATTTTTAAGTGGCCAAAGCACATGTTTCATTAAGTCCCAGAACTTAACTAAAGCCGGACTTATTGATTAAACATCTCTGCATATAGCAAAGCAAAGTGTCTCAAATTAACCCATTCCAAAATGATAGTAGAGAGTAAACAAAGTTGGATAATTTGGGTATTTCCAAATGGTACACTTATTCTCGCTCTCATTTTGCTTGAGGGTTAAATCAGAGATTGAAAAGGTATACCAATCTTACTCAGGGAAGGTGAGTACAGAAAAGTACGAAATTAATCAGAAAATGAATTTTGTCTGACGGTACTAATATTTGTACGAGCAAAACTGGTACTGGATTTATTTATTAGGTTTTAATGACACATTAACAGCCACGGTCATATTATGTCGGTGACAGTTGTATGGGTGGAGGAATCCGGAGCACCCAGAGAGAACCACCGAGCAATGATGAGCAACTGCCAGCTCCCCAACATAGTGCCTCCGCACTATAGCACTGGCAGGGTTAGTTTGGTTGAAGACATGCTCACCATCAACGTGCAGTATGCCTTAGTACACGGCGTCATGGTGCCCCCATGCGGACAGTCGGGGTGAAGTGATCGCGACATAATTGGAATATATCCGACAGATACAATGTCGGATATATTCCAATTATGTCCCGATCATGCAAGGCAGCAACTTGAAATTCTCAGAATGTTTCCTACTGTCCCTGCCCGACAGTTTAGTATCTTTGTCAAGTGCCGAGACCACGTGGAAATACTGTGGATCAGTTGGAAACCAAGGGCACGATTCGTCCCTACTTTATTCTTAACTCAACAACTTTTCCATTCATTATTTACCTGTCACCGGCTGAGTTAGGTATTATATTTGTCTATTTGATGAACTTTTCAACCTTAACTATTTGCGGCTTCATGTAGCACCACTGAAAGGCCACTGCACGGTTACCAATATATTCAGGGATTGGTTTTACAAAAATAACAATTATTCCGACTATACCCACATGGGAACTCCTAAATATGCCAAGGATTAAACTTTTGATAATGACGTATAAAACAGAAGTTGTCATGCTATGCTTGCTGCATGCAGGCATAGAAAACATTCAGCGCTCAATGAATTAGGAATGGAGTAAATTCTCACTTAAACCTACGAAATTCTGAAAAAAATGAGTTTTTTCGACGGCATCTACCATTATGCATCTGAGACAGGGATTGCGTTAAACTTTACAGCAACCTTATAACAGAAAATATTCTTGGAATTGAACTGTGAATCCGAATTTCGAAAGCATTTTCGGATATTCTATTCCAAACTACCACTGCACGCTTATCAATATTCAGTGATTTTATGAAAATTAAAATTATTCCGACCATACCCATATGGGCAGTCTCAAATCTGCCAACGGTTAAACTTTTAATAATGACATATAAAACAAAAGTTGTCATACTATGACTGCTGTATACAGCCATAGAAAACATTCAGCGCTCAAGAAAAAACCCTGTATTATATGTGATGTGTATTCCATGTTACTAAACATTCACCCCAAAACACTCGTTCTCATTCCAAGGTGATAACAAAGGTACCCAAGAAGTTTCGTGAAGATCCATTCATAAATACAACCCCTAGCCCGAGCCATTGACATGTGTACTTACTGTGTATAAGTTGCACTGAATAAATCAAAGTTCATCTAATCTGCATAATTTCTGCACGATAAAAAACCCTGTATTATGTGATGTATTCCATGTTACTAAACATTCATACAAAAATTTAATTTATTCAAATCAGAACTTTCATACAGAAGTTCTGTACAAAAAACTGATTGCACTAATTTCAGTACAAAATGGCTGCTGATGGCCCTCTTGAATTTTGGATCGCACCCCAAAACACCCGTTCTCATCTCACTGTGATAGCAAAGGTACCCAAGAAGTTTTGTCAAGATCGGTTCATAAATACGACCTCTAGCCCGAGCCGTATTGAATTGTAGACAGACAGACGACAGGCCATGACAAAACCTCAAATTTGACTATGTCATTGTTGAGCAAAAAATGAAAAAAATAAAATTGCTATACTCCTGACTTCAAAAACTCACCCCACCCCCACTAAGTTTTTATTGAAAAGGCACACTCTTCGAATTTCAAAGGACATTCAGTAAAGTTGAACTTATCATCCAGAAACCTAAAGAGCAACACCTCAACAACAGAATGTCTGAAAAATGTCAAATTCTAACTTCATCTACATTTTCTGTAGATACGGCCCAATACCAAATATGAATTGGCAATGCTAAGTATGAGTGAAGTCATTATCCAGAAATATAAAGCGTGGAAATTCTAAGAAAAATATAGAACCTTAGTGAGCATGCTCACATACCCCACGCGCCCCGATATTTCAAGCTCTAATCATTTTTTAAAAATAAACATAGATTCTAGGAATACTGCAGAAAACAGTGTTCTGTAGTTTCAACCGTATTGAAAGAATTCAAGCAGAGAAAAAGCCTGGAAAACTGTAATTTTGATAAACTTTTCAAAGTCTATGGGGCCGTAATTTTGGTAAAAATCAGTGGAGCGGAACAAAACCCAAACTTGTTCTGTAGGCCACCATGTTAGACTAACATATCAAAAATCAGCTCAATATCTGGAAGCGTGTAGGAAAAAAGTCCAGAAAACTGTAATTTTGATGAACTTTTCAAAGTTCAAGGGCTGTAATTTCGGTAAAAATCAGTGGAGCGGAACAAAATGCAAACTTGATCTGTAGGCCACCATGTCAGACTAACATACCAAACATCAGCTCAATATCTGGAAGCGTGTAGAAAACAAGAGGACCCAAGAGGCCTGAGGGTGCTCACCTGACATGGTAGCCTAAATATCAACCCAGAGAATTGATTTCAACAAGTTGCATCTGCTCCTCCTAAGAAAAGCTTTTTCCAAATATCTAAAGATTCTGACCGTGGATCTAAAAAAAAAGAAGATTTTTAAAGAATATTCCTCATACTGAACGAAGTTATAATTCGGGCTCCCACAGGGAGCCCATATATGAACCCAGGGACTTGGCTTTAACAAACTTAAATCTCACCCCCGCTAAGGATGCTGCACACCAAATATCAAAACGTTCCGACTGCTGGATCTGAAGAAGAAGATTTTTAAAGAAAATTCCTCATTTTGAACTAAGTTACAATTCAAGCTCCCACAGTGAGTCCAAATATGGACCTAGGGACATGGCTTGAACAAACTTGAATCTCACCCCCCTAAGGATGCTGCCTATCAAATATCAAAACATTCCAACTGTTGGATCTGAAGACGATTTTTAAAGAAAATTCCTCATTTTGAACTAAGTTATAATTCGGGCTTCCACAGTGAGCCCAAATATGAACCCAGGGACTTGGCTTGAACAAACTTGTATCTCACCCCCCTAAGCATGGTGCACAAGTTCGAATTAGAGCTTCTATAGTGAGCCCAAATATGAATCTAGGGAGCCGATTTGAACAAACTTGAATCAGATCCACCCCCACAATGTTGCATACCAAATATCAAAAGATTCTGCCTGCTGGACCTGGAGAAGAAGATTTTTTAAGAAATTTGCGTGAAATGCACTAAGTTCGAATTCGAGCTTCTATACTGAGCCCAAATATAAACCCAGGGAGCCGATTTGAACACACTTGAATCAGATCCACCCCACAATGTTGCATACCAAATATCAAAAGATTCTGCCTGCTGGACCTGGAGAAGATGATTTTTGAAGAAATTTGCCTGAAATGCACTAAGTTCGAATTCGAGCTTTTATAGTGAGCCCAAATATAAACCCAGGGGGACGATTTGAACAAACTTGAATCAGATCCACCCCCACAATGTTGCATGCCAAATATCAAAAGATTCTGCCTGCTGGACCTGGAGAAGAAGATTTTTGAAGAAATTTGCGTGAAATGCACTAAGTTCGAATTCGAGCTTCTATACTGAGCCCAAATATAAACCCAGGGAGCCGATTTGAACACACTTGAATCAGATCCACCCCACAATGTTGCATACCAAATATCAAAAGATTCTACCTGCTGGATCTGGAGAAGATGATTTTTGAAGAAATTTGCCTGAAATGCACTAAGTTCGAATTCAAGCTTTTAAAGTGAGCCCAAATATGAATCCAGGGGGCCGATTTGAACAAACATGAATCAGATCCACCCCACAATGTTGCATACCAAATTCTGAAAACGAGAGTTTTTTTGGACTGCACCTATCTTTATGCAAACAGAACGAGCATAGGGTTAAACTTTACAACCAAACGTACAACAGCAAATATGCTCGGTAGGCAAATGTAAATACGAACATGTAAATCATTTTTCGATATTCCTTTCGAAAATGGAAGAAAAGTGAGCTCCAAATTAGTCAATTTTCTGAAGAATTTTAGGGCACTCAAATTCAAGGCCCGAAAACTGGGTGAAAGTTAAAACTTTGAATAAAATATATAACAGCAAAATTGTTCTTGGATGAAGGCCCAATCCTCTCATTGAAAAGGTTTTGAGACAATATGGCTCCAGTGCTGAGAAAGTGCATGTAAATGTTGGTGAAAATAACAATTATTCTGACAGTACCCTCATGGGAAGTCTCAAATCTGCCAAGGGTTAAACTTTTAATAATAACATATAGAACAAAATTTGTCATACTTTGACTGCTGCAAGCAGCTATAGAAAACATTCAGAGCTCAAGCAATTAAAAATGGAGTAAATCGTCACCTAAACTTACCAAATTAGGAAAAAATTGGAATTTTTTTTGGACGGTACCTACTTTTATTCAACCAGAATAGGATAGGGTTAAAAAAATAGAGAAGAAAAATTTTGAAAAAGAAGAATAACAATAGTCTTTCCCAAACTGGGTTTGGGAAAGCCTAAAAAAAAAAAAAAAATTTTTTACACTGAAAATTTGGGGGCCGGGTGGGACTTAGAAAATTTTGGACCAAAATCCAGAAATTAGTTCTTCGGTTTTTTATGCATTTTGGTCCATTTTAAGAAGAAGAAAAGAAAATTTTAGTCTGAAAAAATTTTGTATGGGACTTCGAAAATTTCCGAACAAAAATAAAAAAAATCTGTTTTTTATGCGTTTATCTCAATTTTGGGACGTGCAAATGCAGGAACTGAAAATAGAAGGAAAATCCTGTGTATTGTGTGGGCACAATAGCTTCGTCTAGTTGGCATATGCTTTTCGTAGGAGCGACGTATGCAGCTTATTCAAGTCAAGTCCCTGGTTTGATATTTAGACTACCATGTCAGGTGAGCACCTTAAGGCCCCCTGGGGACTCTTGTTTGTACAGAACTTCTATATGAAGGTTCTGATTTGAATAACATTTTGAATGAATGTTTAGTAACATGGAATACATCACATATAATACAGGTTTTTTTCTCGTGCAGAAATTATTCAAATTAGATGAACTTTGATTTATTCATTGCTACTTATACACAGTAAGTGCACATGTCAATACGGCTCGGGCTAGAGGCTGTATTTATGAACCGATCTTCACAAAACTTCTTGGGGTACCTTTGTTATCACCTTGGGACAGGAACAAGTGTTTTGGGGTGCCTTTGTTATCACTGTGCTCTGAGAACAAATATTTTGGGGTTCAGTCTGACCCACTCTGGGACTCAAAAAGGGAGATAATTAAAAATCTTTTCCAAAACACCAGACAAAATAATGTTTCTTGAATTCAGCATCCCTAGGATGGGTATATTCAAATGTGTTGAAGCCAAGATCCTGTGTTAATATTTGTTGTGGTTTGGGGAGGGTAAACATTATTAGCACAACCTGATTTTCTATTTACAATGAGAAAAATAAAACCACCTCACCCGTGGGAACCCTATGAGCTAAAGATAAAAAATTCAAATACCTATATTTTTAAAAGGACTGGACAAATATTTATTAATTAGTTTGAATCAACCTTAGAAGGGTTTGAATCAAACAGGCCAAAACAGTTAATAACATTTGGCTTATGGTGTGCCATACAAGGATCCCCATTGTAACATTAACACCATGAAGATTTCTTTTCCAGTTTTGCATCTAACTGTTGCCCACCTTTACAATACTTTACCTATACATTTGTTACAGGCTACGGTCAGCATTTATGTACAGACCGTTACAATACTTTATATGTACATCTGTTATCAGGTCATTACCTAGATGTGTGTCATTGCTGTGTCACATACTATACATGTACAAATGTCTTACACAAGTTGAGCTACAGTGCCATTGACACTTTCATTAAGAATGCCTGTCCATCCATACGTCCGTCTGTCACACTCGTTTCCGGGCAATAACTTTTGTTCCGTTGGTCGCACAGTACCCATACTTCACAGGTAGGCTGCTTGTAATGGGATGATGATTGGGATTGCTTTTGGGATCTGTAGGTGAAAGGTGAAGGTTACTGTTATTATAAAAAGATTTTTGGTTTCCGTGCATTAACTTTAGTTTTCTTTTGTGCACGAAGCTATAACTTCATATTGTGATTGCACTTGAGGTGTTGATCGTTGGGATTGCTTTTGGGGTCAAAGGTTAAGATCGATGTTACAATAAATAGATTTTTGTTTTCCATGCAATAAATTTAGTTTTCTTTTTTTTGTGAAGCTATAACTTCATATTTTGATTGCATTTGAGGTGTCGACCGTTGGGATTGCATTTGGGGTCAAATAGGTCACAGGTCATGGTCACTGTTACTATAAATAGATTTTTGATTTCTGTGCAATAACTTTAGTTTTCTTGTGTGTACGAAGCTATAACTTCATATTGTGATTGCATTTGAGGTGTCGATCATTGGGATTGCATTTGGGGTCAGTAGGTTAGAGGTCAAGGACACTTACTATAAATAGATTTTTGGTTTCCATGCAATAACTTTGGTTTTCTTTTGTGTACAAAGCTATAGCTTGATATTGTGATTGCGTTTGAGGTGTCGATTGTTGGATTTCATTTGGGGTCAGTAGATGACACTTAGAAAATAAAGTCTTGAGTAACTGTAAAAAAAAAAAAATTGTCAGAAAAACATAGCTTATTACCCCGCATTGGAATGAGCTCATACTAATGAGGATTCTTAAGCTTGTTTTTGAGACAAAAATTGAAAACATAATGAACTTTGAAATTGAATAGAGATTTTTGTATAATAATGCAGGCTGGCTTTGTCCGTTTCGTTGGATAAATGGTTAATTGAATCGCCTTCAGATGGCTGAACGAGAAGGGGAGGGGGGGGGGGGTTATTTCTCATGAGCCTCTGCTCACTTTGTTTTTTATTTTATTTTTGTAATTATTTCTTTGCTATTAAAAGTTCATGCTCTTTGTTTGTTTTATGTTTTAGGCCTCTTTATCCTCATGAATAGCAATCTACAGAATAGCATGGGTGATGGTGTAAGAAGGCTTTGCAATGCTAAAGCATTGCAAAGCCTTCTTGCACTCAAGGGACAAATTTATCAGTTTTATTAACTTTGGTAAAATATTTTTATTTTTTCAATTTTGCATTGGTTATGAAAAGAGAACATGTGGCAGCCAAAAGGACCATGTGGGAGGGCCAGAGAAATAGATTTTTAACTTTATTAGGCCTGAGGTAAAAAAAAAAAAAACTTATTTTTTGCCAGTAAAATAGTAAATACTGAAAAATTCCAGTAGGTAAATCAAGATGATTTTTAGTTCAACTTTGACGTAAGTCAAATTTGAGCTTATGCCATGGCCAGTCGTTCGTCTGTCCGTCAACAATTCAATACAGCTCGGGCTAGAGGCCGCATTTATGAACCGATCTTTACGAAAGTTCTTGGGTACCTTTGTTATCACCGTGGGACGAGAACGAGTGTTTTGGGTCCGGTCCGAAATTCAAGTTGGCGCTGGCAGCCATTTTGTACAAAATTAGGTGCAATCATATTTTTGCTCAGAACTTCCACATGAAAGCTCTGATTTGAATAATTTTTTGTATGAATGTTTAGTACCATGGGATACATCACATATAATACGAGTTTTTTTCTCGTGCGTAAATTATGCAAATTAGACTAACTTTGATGTATTTAGTGTTACTTTCAGCACTGTAAATGCAAATGCCAATATGGCTCGGGCTAGAGGCCGTATTTATGAACCGATCTTTACGAAACTTCTTGGGTACCTTTGTTATTACCGTGGAACGAGAAAGAGTGTGTTTGGGTCTGGTCTGAAATTCAAGATGGCTGCTGGCAGCCATTTTGTACAAAATTAGGTACAATCAGATTTTTGCGCAGAACTTCCATATGAAAGCTCTGATTTGAATAATTTTTTATATGAATGTTTAGTACCATGGGATACATCATATATAAATCGGGGTTTTTTCTCGTGCGGAAATTGTGCAAATTAGACTAATTTTGATGTCTTTTGGTGTTACTTTCAGCACTGTAAGTGCAAATGCCAATACGGCTCGGGCTAGAGGCCGTATTTATGAACCGATCTTTACGAAACTTCTTGGGTACCTTTGGTATCACCATGGGACGAGAACGAGTGTTTTTGGGTCCGGTCCACAATTCAAGATGGCCGTTGGCAGCCATTTTGTACAAAATTAGGTGCAGTCAGATTTTTGCACAGAACTTCCATATGAAAGCGCTGATTTGAATAATTTTTTGTGTAAATGTTTAGTAACATGGAATACATCACATATAATACAGGTTTTTTCTCGTGCAAAAATTATGCAAATTAGATGAACTTTGATTTTTTCAGTGCGACTTACACACAGTAAGTACACATGTCAATACACCTCGGGCTAGAGTCTGTATTTATGAACTGATCTTCACGAAATGTCTTGGGTACCTTTGTTATCACCTTGGGACGAGAACGAGCGTTTCTGGGTGCAGTCTAAAATTCAAGATGGCTGCCAGTGGCCATTTTGTACCGAAATTAGGTCTAATCAGTTTTTTGTACACAACTTCTATACAGCTCAGACTAGAGGCCATATTTATGAACCAGACTTTACAAAACTTCTTTGGTACCTTTGTTATCACCGTGGGATGAGAGCGAGTGTTTTTGGGTGTGGTCCGAAATTCAAGATGGCCACCAGCAGCCATTTTGTACCAAAATTAGTGCAATCAGTCTTTTGTACAGAACTTCTGTATGAAAGTTTTGATTTGAATAAAGTTTTGTATGAATGTTTAGTAACATGGAATACATCACATATTGTAAGGGTTTTTTTTTTCGTGCAGAAATTATGCAAATTAGATGAACTTTGATTTATTCAGTGCTACTTACACAATGTAAGCACACATGTCAATACGGCTCAGGGTAGAGGCTGTATTTATGAACCGATCTTCACAAAACTTCTTGGGTACCTTTGTTATCACTTTGGGACGAGAATGAATGTTTCTGGGTGCGGTCCAAAATTCAAGATGGCTGCCAGTGGCCATTTTGTACCGAAATTAGGTCCAGTCAGTTTTTTGTCACAAGTTTTATACAGCTCGTATTTATGAACTGATCTTCACAAAACTTCTTGGGTACCTTTGTTTTCACCTTGGGACAGGAACGAGTGTGTTTTGGGGTGCCTTTGTTATCACTGTGCTATGAGAACAAATATTTTGGGGGTTCAGTCAGACCCACTCTGGGACTCAAAGATTTCTTTTCTAGTTTAGCATCTGACTGTCACCCACCTTTACAATACTTTACCTATACATTTGTTACAGGCAACGGCCAGTATTTATGTACAGACCGTTACAATACTTTATATGTACCTTTGTTATCAGGTCATTACCTAGATGTTTGTCATTGCTTTGTCACATACTATACATGTACATGTCTTTGTCTTGACAAGTTGAGCTACAGTGTCATTGACACTTTCATTGGTAACCTACTATAGAACGATGACTTACAGATCAAGTTTCATTTGCACTCTGTCCATCCATCAGTCTGTCAGTCAGTCTGTCAGTCATACTTCAGTTTTCCGGACTTTTTTTGGAAATGCTTCAACCGAATGATTTCATGCTTGGTAACCTACTATAGAACGATGACTTACAGATCAAGTTTGAGTTTCATGCTGATTGCATTATTTTTGTGTGAGTTATGGCCCTTGGAAATATCGAAAAGCGCCAACATATCAGTTTTCCGGATTTTTTTGGAAACGCTTCAACGGAATGATTTCATTTTTGGTAACCTACTATAGAACGATGACATACAGATCAAGTTTCATTTGCACTTTGTCCATCCGTCAGTCTGTCAGTCAGTTTGTCGATCATACTTTAGTTTTCCGGACTTTTTTTGGAAACACTAAAATGGAAGTCATGCTGATCACATCTAGGTTATAACATTTGTATAGTTATTAATACTCATTAGTCCGGTAGGGGACATTGTATTGCTTCAGCGATACGTGCGCTCTTGTTTTATTGGGGATCAGTGACACTTATAACAGTCTGGTTCATATCAAGTTGTATAAATTTATGGGTAGAGGAATCCAGAGTACTCATAGAGAAGCACCCAGCAATGCTTAATAACTGTCACACTCTCTAATTTATCATCCTGGCACAAGCAAGGTTGGCAAGAAGGCAAGTGAACCATGGGCATACAATGCATCGACCGTAGATGTACAACATGTCAGCGTAATCGTAAGACTTACCTTCAACCAGTGCTAACTGCTTGTATCAGGATGGTAAATTAGAGTGCCTGAAAGTTACTCACCATTGCTTAGTGGTCCTCTCTGGGTAATCTGACTCCCTCCACCCATAAAATTGTCTGACAGTATGATATGTGGCATTAAACCCTAAAGAAAAAATAAACAAACTTAAAACTATACACATTTGACATTATATGTATCAAATATGTATATGGGTAGTAGTGATCCGTAGCAAAATGCGAGTAGTATATTTTGGTAATTACCTGACTTATTTTGGACAAAACGTATATGTATAACTTTTGTATTTGGCTGTTTTTGTTGAGTAAGTTGCCTTTTTATCCACTGAATTAAGTGAATGAAGCTGATATTTTATTAGCTCATCTTGACAAAGTCAAGCTGAGCTAATCTAATCGCTTCCCGTCCGTCGTCCGTCAACACCATGTTTTGGTCTTCTCCTCCAAAGCCACTGGGCCAATTCAAGTGAAAGTTTGTGTGAGTGATGGTCCCGAAGGGGCATTTCATTTTTGTTCAACTCAGTATGCCTGGCCCCATAGGGAGGGAGTGAGGGAAAATGCTCCAAAATATTTTTAAAATCTTCTTCTCAAGAACCTGTGTGCAATGACTTGATATTTGCTATGGAGCTTCCATATGAGGTGTAGAATCAAGTTTGTTCAAACGAAGTTCGTAAAGTAATATTTGGCTTTGTAATAGGAGGGGTAAGATTTTTGGCCCGGCCCAAAATTTCTATTTTCTGAACCGATGGTCCGGTATGAACCAAATTTGGTTTGTGGTAGTATTGGGTCATAAGTACTTGACCCATGCAAAAAAAAAAATTCCTGCCTCCCCGTGGGAACCCTGGGAGCTAAAAATAGAAATATTTTCAAACGCCCATATTTCCCAAACCCCACGGAACAGAGAGCTTATATTTGGTATGAAGTATCCTTATGACCAGTAGAATTGAATGGTAAAAAAAAATTGCCATCGGTTATGTTAGGGTGTTCTGTAATGGGCATCGAAAAATTGCTGAGTCAGCATATTTGCAAAAATTAAAAAAAATCTTTTCTCCAGAACCAATCATCAGAATCTTTTGATATTTAGTATACAGCATTCATAAGGGGGTCAGATAAAAGTTTGTTCAAATAAAGCTCATTGGTTCATATTTGGGCTCTCTACAGGAGCCCGAAGTTTTAACATAGGGTAATATGGGGAATATTCTTTAAAAATCTTCTTCTTCAGAACCACCAGTCAGAATCTTTTAATATTTGGTATACATCATTGTTATGAGGGTCAGATTCTAGATTGTTCAAACCAAGTCCCTAGGTTAATATTTGGGCTTCCTACGGAAGCCCAAATTTTATCTTTGTTCAATATGGAGGGTAATTTAAAAAAATCTTCTTCTTCAGATCCATCAGTCAGAATGCTTTGATATTTGGTATGCAACATCTCTATGGGGGTCAGATTCAAGTTTGTTCAAATCAAATCCCTAGGTATATATTTGGGCTCACTATGGTAGCCCAAATTTTTACTTAGTGCAATATGAGGAAATTTCTTTAAAAATCTTCTTCTTCAGATCCACCAGTCGGAATGCTTTTATATTTGGTATACAACATCTCTAGGGGGGTCAGATTCCGGGTTGTTCAATTCGAGTGCCTAGGTTAATATTTGGGCTCCATATGGGAACATGAAATTTAACTTAGTACAATATGAGGGAATTTCTTCAAAAATCTTCTTCTTCAGATTCACTTGTCAGAATGCTTTCACATTTGGTATACAACATCTCTAGGGGGGTCAGATTCAAGTTTGTTCAAATCGGATCCATAGGTCAATATTTGGGCTCGCTATGGTAGCCGAAATTTGAACTTAGTGCAATTCGAAGAAATTTCTTTACAATTTCTCTTCTTCAGGTCCAACAGTCAGAATGCTTTCATATTCGGTACACAACATCTCTAGGGAAGTCAGATTTAACTGTGTTCAAGTCAAGATTCTGGGTTAATATTTGGGCTCTCTATGGGAGCCGGAATTGGCCATTTTGCTGAAGAATTAAAAATTTTGTATTCAGTACCCTCTAGAGGTACTAAGATTAATCCACATAGGTTGTATCAAGGGGCTTCATAGGGGAGCTCTGCATTTTACTTATGATCAACTGAAGAAAAGGCATGATGCCCAAATTATTTTTGTCACTCCTGAGGGACTCAAGGATTGACAGTGTAGCCTATGGAGATGGCTTGCTTAATGTAGACTCATTCTTGGACTCTGTTTAAATTGTGTTCTGTACAAGATGAGCGCTTCAGGCCCTGTGGGACCTCTTGTTTTATAAACATATTGTCATTGGCAGTCTGTTTACATTCTTGCTTGACACCATTTTGTGTCAAGGCATTTCATTCATGTCATAATGTCAGATGATGACCAATCAGATGCATTCTTACATCACCTTACACGTAGGCCAGGGGGCACGGTGGCTCAGTAGGTAGAGGTGCAGGCTGCAAGCCAAGAGGTCCTCGGTTCGAATCCCACCTGCGGCAATCGTGTTGTGTCCTTGGGCAAGACACTTTACCCCCATTGCCCATGTGGGGTCACGGTGATGCTGTGTACTAAGGCGTACTGCACATCGATGGTGCACCTGTCTTCACCCAATGCTAACCCTGCTTGTGTGGAGTTAGTATGTTGGGGAGCTGACAGTTGCTCACCGTTGCTCAGTGGTTCTCTCTGGATACTCTGGCTTCCTCCACCCGTACAACTGTCGAGGTCATGATTAGCCATTGTGCAGAAATATGTGACCTTAAACATCAATAAATAAATAAATACACGTAGGCCAGATTCCATGCATTGTGTAGTTAGTATATTTTTATTATTGTATCAGGTAACACTTAATACATGAAACAGTCATGGTATAAAAAATTTAAAGTAACATGAAGGTCCCCCGAGTGAGAAACATACTCTTATTTTTTGGTTGATTTGTTTTTTTCAGGAATGACACCTTTAGAAATAGAGCAGGTGAGTAATTAATACTGCTATGGTATTTTTTTATATTTTTCTTACATGATTTGCAATCGGCGATAATAATATAACTATTTTTGCCCCCTGATGCAAAGTTCATCTGTCCACCCATCCATGCATCCTGACGCATCTCTGCTTAACTGGTAGAATGCTAAATTATTTTTGGTCTTCAAAATTTATTCGCTTATCTTTGCCTTGTTACAATTTATGGGTGAGTGCCCTTAGGCACTCTCCCATAAATTGTAACAAGACAATCTAATAGACTAAAAAAGTCCACAACAAAGACAATATGAAGTACACCCCAAGGATTTGAAGCTTTAAAGTTGCATTATCTGCAGTGCACTTCAGAATAAAGACCAAATATGGGCTTCCAGTACTCTACCAGTTAACTATTAGGGTTACAGTTTTATAAATTAGGACATGCTTTTTGATTATTTTGTGATTCCACACTACAGTGAACATCAAGCTGTGAAAAAAACACTTCCAAGCATTATTGCTCTTAATGTACTGAAAAAATAGTACACAAAAGGTTAAATCAACTCCTCCCACACCATTCAGTTCAGAGTAGTGAAATCTGGCATAATTTTTGCCAACAGATTGCTGATGTGTAACATGTATATAATCATGGGATTCCTCAATTTTTTTTTCCTTGAGTTACTACCATTGATCATCTTACAAAATTGAGCAGTTTTAAGTTGGGTACTCTAAGGATGAAATCAACTCCTCCTGCACCTTTCAGTTTAGAGTGGTGAAATCCCATGTGATCACTGCCAACAGATAGCTGATGTGCTGCATGTATGTACATGATGGATTTGTTCGATTTTTTAGCTCACCTAAGAGAAGCCCAGAGGGAACATAAGTGATCACTTTTTGTTTGTCCGTCTGTACATCTGTCCTCCATCTGGCCAGCGTGAACATACATTATTGACTTCTCGTAAACCACTGGGCTGAATTGAACCAAATTTGATATATATGTTCCTTATCATATGTCAATTCAGGTATGTTCAGATAAAGTTGCTATGCCCACGGGGGGCTCCACAAGGGGCATAATACTGTTAACACCCAACAAATTTGTTTTTTAAAATTAAAAAATCTTCTTCTGCAGAGCTACCAATCAGAATCTTTTGATAATTGGTATACAACATCCTTAGAGTGGCAGATTCAGGTTTGTTTGAAACTAATCCCTGGGTTCATATTTGGGCTCCCTATAGGAACCCAAATTTTAGCTTGGTTCAATATGTAGAAATGTATTTAAAAATCTTCTGATCTACCAGCAGAATCTCTTGATATTTGGTATACTTCATCCATATTTTTCATCAGATCCATCAGTCAGAATCTTTTGATATTTGGTATGTAGCATTCCTAGTGGGGTGAAATTCAAGTTTGTTCAAATCAAGTACCCAAGTTCATATTTGTGCTCCCTATCGGAACTCGAATTTTATCTTAATCCAATATGACAATTTTTAGCTTAACTTGACATAGTCAAGATAAGCTATTGCCATCACGTGTGCTGAAGTCTGTTAGTCTGTGAATCTGTGAGTCTGTTCACATTTTCCTTTAGCACGGGCTACACCACACAGTACTTGCCTGATCGTCACGAATTTTCATATGCAGGTTTGGAGTCATGTCTAGATGAGAACATCCCCTTTTGGTCACGATCGGGCAACCGGTATGGCTGCCTGAGCCCAAAAACCATTAGCACAGTCTACAGGTCGTATTTATGAAGGGATTTCATTGTAACTTGGTAGGATGCCTCTGTATAATGCCTAGATGAGAACGTCCCCTTTTGGGCATGATCTATCAACCGTGATGGCTGCCCAAGCCCAAAACCCAAAAACTTTTAGCACAGTCTGCAGGTCATGTTTAATATGGAGGGATTTCATTGTAACTTGGTAGGACGACTCCTTATGATCTCTAGATGTGAATTTCCCCATTTGGGCATAATCTGCCAACTGTGACAACTGCCGAGCCCAAAACCCGAAATCCTTTAGCACAGTCTACAAGTCATATTTATTGAGGAATTTCATTGTAACTTGGTGGGTTGACTTCATACAATGTCTAGATGAGAAAGTCCCCTTTTGGTCCTGATTGGGCAACTGTGATGGCTACAGGGGCCAGAAGCCCGAAAACCTTTAGCACAGTCTATAGGTCATATTTATGAAGGGATTTCATTGTAACTTGGTAGGATGACTCCAAATAATGTCTAGATGAGAACGTCCCATTTTGATCGCGATCATTCATCCTTAATGGGTGTCCGAGCCCAAAAACCTTTAGCATAGGCAAAAGGTCATATTTATGGAATGATTTCATTGTAACCTGTTAGGTTGACTCCATATAATGCCTAGATGATGACATCCCCTTTTGGTCGTGATTGGTCAACTGTGATGGCTATAGGTGCCCGAAGCCCGAAAACCTGGATCACAGTCTACAGGTCATATTTATAAAGGGATTTCACTGTAACTTCGTAGGATCACTCCAGATGATGCCCAGATGAGATTGTCCCCTTTGGTTGCTATCATTCAACCATGATGGCTGCCCGAGCCCGAAGCCCAAAAACCTTTAGCACAGTCTGCAGGTCATATTTATGAAGGGATTTCATTGTAACTTGGTAGGTTGACTTCATATAATGTCTAGATGAGAACACCCCCTTTTGGACACGATTGGGCAACTGTGACGGCTACAGGGGCCCAAAGCCCAAAAACCTATAGCACAGTCTACAGGTCATATTTATGAAGGGATTTCATTGTACCTTGGTAGGATGACTCCAAATAATGTCGAGATGAGATCATGAGAACATCCCCTTTTGGTCACGATCATTCAGCCTTGATGGCTGACCAAGCCCAAAAACCTTTAGCGTAGTCTATAGGTCGTATTTATGGAAGGATTTCATTGTAACTTGTTAGGTTGACTCCATATAATTCCTAGATGATGACATCCCCTTTTGGTTGTGATTGGTCAACTGTGACACCTACAGGGGCCCGAAGCCCAAAAACCTTGAGCACAGTCTACAGGTCATAGTTATGATGGGATTTCATTGTAACTTCGTAGGATCACTTCAGATGATTCCCAGATGAGAATATCCCCTTTTGGTTGCGATCATTCAACCATGATGGCTGCCCAAGCCCAAAGCCCAAAAAACCTTTAGAACAGTCTATAGGTCATATTTATGAAGGGATTTCATTGTAACTTGGTAGGTTGACTTCATATAATGTCTAGATGAGAACGTCCCCTTTGGACGCAATTGGGAAACTGATGGCTACAGGGGCCCGAAGCCCGAAAACCTTTAGCACAGTCTACAGGCCATATTTATGAAGGGATTTCAATGTAACTTGATAGGATGACTCGTTTTGGAATAATTTCACTGTAACTTGGTAACTTTCGTTGATATACGTTAACTGTGAGGGCCACATACATTAACTGTGAGGTCATATTAACCCACCCCTAAGCTCTTTAGTACAGTGCACACCTCGTATTATTTTTTATCAAAAACACAGCATACAGGGAACAGAAATGAACATATTCCCAATTATCACAATTCTTGTCTTATTTCATAATCCTTTCATAAACATTGAACATTATCCTTTTTATCAAACACAACACACAAGTTAAGCTACAGTTTCATTGACACTTTCATTTTTTAAATCTTCTTCCGATCCACCAGGAAAATTTTTTTGATGATTGCATTAGAGCATCCTTAATGGGGTTAGATTCAAGTTTGTTTAAATCAAGTCCCTAGGATCATATTTGGGCTCATTATGTGACCTCAAACTTAAACATAGTGTAGTATGAGGAATATTATTTTAAAATATTCTTCAGATTTACTAATCAGAATCTTTTGATATATGATATGCAGTATCCTTGGGAGGTTGAGATTCAAGTTTGTTCAAATCAAGTCCCTGGGTTCATATTTGGGCTCCCTATGGGAACCCAAATTTCATTTTGGTGGAAAATGGTGAGGACATTTTTTTAAGAATCTTCTTCAGATTTGCCAGTCAACATCTCTTAATATTTGGTATTCTGCATCTTTGGAGATGGGGGAAGGTGGTTGGGGTGGGGGGGGGGGGGGGATTGTGTCAGTTTGAAGTTTATTGAAACCAAGTCCCTGGAGTGATATTTGAGCTCCCTGTTGGTGCCCGAATTTTAACTTTGTGTAATATGAAGAATATTCTTTAAAAATCTTCAGATTCATGTCAAAATCTTTTGATGTTGTATATGCAGCATCCAAAGTAGGGTGAGATTCAAATTTGTTTAAATGAAGACACTGAGGTCATATTTGGGCTCCCTATTGGAACCTGGAATTTTAACCTAGTACAATATGAGGAATATTCTTTAAAAATCATCTTCAGATCTACAAGTCAGAATCTTTTGATATATGGTATGCATTATCCTTATGAGGTTCAGAAGGGGACATGGTGGCTCAGTAGGTAGAGGTGCTGGGCTGCAAGCTGAGAGGTCCTCGGTACGAATCCTACCTGCGGTAACTGCATTGTGTCCTTGGGTAAAACATTTCACCCCCATTGCCCACATGGGGGCACGGAGACGTTGTGTACTAAGGTGTACTGCATGTCGATAGTGTACTTGTCTTCAACCAATGCTGACTCTACTTGTGTGGATTTAGTATGTTGAGGGGGCCTGACAATTGCTTGCCATTGCTTGGTGGTTCTATATGGGTATTCCGGCTTTCTCCACCCATAAAACTGTTCGACACGATGTGACCCTGTCTGTCAGAAGTGTTGTTAAACCCCAATAAATAAATAATGAGGTTCAGAAATAACTTTAATCAAATCAAGTTCTTGGGGCCATATGTGAGCTCATTGTGGAAGCCGAAATTTTCACTTAGTGCAGTATGAGGAATATTCTTTAAAAAATTTCTTCAGATCTACCAGTTAGAATCTTTTGATATTTGGTTTGCATTATCCTTAGTGAGGTAAGATTCCTGTTTGTTCAAATCAAGTTTCTGCTTTCATTTAAGAATTGAATGCAATTTTTATAATCTTTATTGGCGTATGAACGTGTGGGAATGGGTACAAATTATGTATGAATCCCAAAGGGATTCATACAATTTGTACCCATTCCCACACGTTCAGACTCCAATAAAGATTATAAAAATTGCATTCAATTCTTATAACTACATTCTGTAACTGTTTAAACTACTTTTTACCAAACAACAAAGCAGAAAGACGAAATAAAACATGTACGAACGAACGAGGCGAAAAACCACCCTCACACAAAAGACAAAGCGCACAACTATGATTTTGAATTTTCACAACTTTAGAAATGGAAATGAGTATTTTAGCAACAGGCTTTATGCCACAGTTGGGAAATGTCACCAAAGAAACAGCAGCAGAGTTGATCACTGCGAGAGGTGCTAAAAGTTAAAAACCCACCCAAACATCGCCTGAATTACATTCTGTCAGCTGCACTCTACCGTAAATGCGGGTCAAAGTTCGACCAAATGTATTCATTGGAAAATGAATTACATTTGATCATGACATTTTCATCCAGCTGACCAATGGGAATTGAGTATTTGGACCCAAAACATATAACTACATTAACAATGTAATTATATTTGGATACAGAACCCAATGTAGAATTTACTATTTGTTTAAGTGAACTGTGCCAATGCATAACACAGGGTTCGTATGCAAATGAAAAGTCTTGAATTTAGACCATTTCATTGAAAAGTTATTGATTTTCCACCACCTTCCTTGAAAGGTACTTGAATTCAATTTACCTACAACCCTTGAGACCATAACTTTCATGCCAATCCACCACCCTGCATACCCTGAGTTGGATGACATAAAATCGGTCAGAGACTCAAACAAGAGCCTACATTTCTTTTATCACTGCACAATGGTCATGAACTGGAATTCCCGGAATTTCCGTTATGTCATAATTTTGTCACAGGAACCTCTCTCCTTCTGAAGGATTCCCTAAGAAAGTTGACCAATTAGAATCATCATCCTTTCAAATTGACATACGTCTCGAAATACTGCTATTTACATCGTCTTTAACCCTTTACCCAACGTGATGGCCAAAACTGGCAGCGCTATTCACAAAAATCACCATCCAATTTTCATTATTTTTTTCACTTTTTGTCTCAAAAACAAAGGTTATGCCCCTCATTGGATCGCGCGCAGTGAGCTCATTCCAATAAGGGGTCATAAGCTATGTATTTGACGCAAAAAATGGTAGCCCAAATTTGAACTTAGTGCAATATAAGGAAATTTCTGTAAAAATCTTCTTCAGATCCACCAGTTAGAATCCTTTCATATTTGGTATACAAGATCTCTAGTTCACTACTAAGAACTCTTAGTCTGATTTTAACAAAATTTGATATGCAGCATAAGTGGGAAACAGATATTAGATTTAAATGAAAAAAAAATTAACCCTAGCTATCGTGGGACTCAATGTGTGCTAAAAATAGAAAGATAATTCCAAGTTAATTTTATTTTGTAAGCAGCGTTTTTTATTAAGTACCTTCTAGAGGTGTGTAACTAAGGTTAATCCACATGGGTTGTAGATCAAGGGGCTCCATAGGGGAGCTCCACTTTGTACATTATGATTAACTGAAGAAAAGGCATGATGCTTGGACTATTTTAGTCACTACTGAGGGGCTCAAGGATTGACAATGGATCCTATGGAGATTGATTGCTTTATGTAGATTCATCCGTGGCCTCGGTTTATATCAGGTTCTGTTCAAGGTGAGCACTTCAAGCCTGTGGGGCTCTTGTTTTCTCATTTTAATTCAAAATATCCTTTGAAGGGGCTTGAGTGATTGTGTGCAACCCCCCCCCCCCCCCCCCCCAGAAAACAAAACAATTCACCCAACAGACCCTTCTCCCCCCCACCCTTCTTGCTAAATTAGATTAACTATATTAACATTTTGATGCAGAATGTGACCCTAAATCCATCTTCAAACAATTTTATTAGGTGAGCAATTAAGGTCCCTTGGAGCCTCTAGGTTTGGTTTGGTTTCCGTGTCCAAGACAGGAGATGTAGAGAAATTTTGACATTTTCACGAAGAATGGTACTGTTATGGTGAAATCAAATCCTCCAGGACTTTTCAGTTGGAGGGGTGAAACCTTGTGGAATTATTCTCGACAGATTGCTGATGTGCTTCATGCATAGGGATGACGAGTGTTTCTAATTTTGTTGAAATTACTGCCCTTGGTCAATTTGGAAAATACAGCAGTTTTATGAAGGGAGTACCCATATTGTGAAATCAAATCCTACCTGACCTTGCAGTTTAGAGTAATGGAACCATAACAGAATTATTGCCAACAGATTTTATTATGTGTAGAGATGAAGAGATTCTTAAATTTGTTTGAATTTTCTACCCCTGATTGACATGGAAAATTTGGCATTTTTATTAGCACAACTTGCCAATGTCAAATATGAGCTATTGGGACGGGTTGCAATCCAGTGTCCATCCACAATTCCTACAGGCTGCAGCTTTCACCCGATCAGATCCAAATTTCCTTCGTGGCTTTGGGGCAACATCTAGATGGGAACTATTGAAGTTTTCCCAAATTTCATTGAAAAACATGGCCGCCAGTGGCCATCTTAGATTTGGCATATAAATTGGCATATAAATTGTCAACAATTCCATCGGCACACCCTCCTGGCCACATCTCTCACCTGATATTTTTCAAATTTCATATGTAGCTTTGCTGCAATGTCTAGATGGGAGCTATCAAAGTTTTCTGAATTTAAAACCATGGCCGCCAGTGGCCATCTTTAATTTGGTATATAAATTGTCAACAATTCCATTAGTACACCCTACAGGCTGCATCTCTCACACTATCTTTTTCATATTTCATATATATCTTTGGTGTGATGTCTGGATGAAGCTATCAAATTTTTCTGAATTTTGTTAAAAAACATGGCCACCAGTGACATCTTTCACGTGATCTTTTTCAAATATCATATGTAGCTTTGGTGTGATGTCTTGATAGGAGCTATTGAATTTTTAAGAATTTTTTGGAAAAACATTGACGCCAGCAGCCATCTTGGATTTGGCATATAAATTGTCAACAATTCCATTAGCACACCCAACAGGTCTCATCCCTCACCCGATCTTTTTTGAATTTCATACGTAGCTTTGGTGTGATGTCATTTCTGTAGAAACTTTAGTCAATGACTTGGCATTACTGGAACTTTCTATTTAGTTCAGTCCCTTTTTGGACAAGTTGAGCTGCAGTGTCATTGACACTTTCATGATGTTGGGCACCCTAATGGTGAAATCAACTCCCCCTACACCTTTGAGTTTAGTTAGAGTGGTGACACCTTGCAGAATTATTGTCAGCAGTGCTGATGTGCAATGTGTATAGATGACAGAATTCTTTGTTGTGGATTTACAGACCTTATGAACCAAGAAAATTTAGCATTTTTATGAAGGAGATTTCTTTTATGATGAACTCCTCCTACACCTTTGAGTTCAGAGTAGGGAAGTCTTAGAGAATTATTGCCAATGGATTGCTGATGCACAACATGTATGACAGGATTCTTCAAATTTGTTTAAAGTTAGGTACTTTGATGATGAAATTGCCTGCTCTTACACTCTAAATTAATGAAAATTTAAAACCTTATTATTGTTGATTCATAAATATGCAGCATGTATGTTCCAACCAGTACATAGCATAATCTTTTTGGAGTTACTGCCCTTGATTGACTAAAGAAAGTTGTGTACTTTGGTGAAAAAGGGTGCCTATGTTCTGAAATCAACTACTCCCACACCTCTCAGTTTAGAGTATTGAAATCTTATAGAATAACTGGTGATAGTTTGCACATGTGCAACATGTATGTGCTTGACAGGATTTTTCGGTTTGTTCAGAATTATTGCCCTTGATCTACAAAATAATATTTTGCATTTCTATGTAGGAGGGTACCTTTATGGTGAAGCAGCAACTCCTACAATTTTTACTTTTTGATTATAAAACTCTAAAATGTTATGATTGATTGATCCAGATATTTAGATTGTTCATGGTGTCATGTTTGACTTACTGGAGGTACTGCAGATGGCCAAGAATATGGATACTGAATGTTGTTAGGGTTTCAACTATTTTGGCTCCTGATTTGATATAATTCATTGGGTTCTGCGATTGGGTGATCACCCCAGCCAACCTGGTCACTCTAGTTTGAATTTTTTCATAGGTTTCTACTCTGTTTGGGAACTTGTTGCCATATGGCCTTTTCTTGGTATTTTTTATATATAAATTCTTTAAACAAGTATTCCCAACAACCTCTAGTGGGGTAGCTCAATAACATGGATTAGTGTTTATTTTTGTATTCAAGTTGGCATCCAAGATGGCTGTCAATTCAACAAATTTTGCAATAAGTTACTGTGATTCCTTAATTACCCATCAGAACTCCAGCATATCCAACCCAATATATTTAATTCCGGTTTCAGAAACCTCAGTATTCTATTTGAAACCTAAGATGGCCACCCAAATCTGAATTGTCCTGCCCCAACTTTGACGGTCATGACAGGAATAATTTGTGATCTGCTGAGTCTGTCACCCCCATTTTCTCGGTTCAAATTCAACAGCACCAAGATGTTTCCAGATCATAACCTTTAGAAGAATGCTCAAGCTCTGAAATTATGCTGCTCGCTCGGTTGGTGGAAACTGTTGCGATTCTATTACTGTCTTGTATGATGAAACCATTTCCATAAACTTTGCATAGCTCTAGTTGGACAAGGTATGCACAGGTTCTCAGAGTAAATTATCCTCTCATCCTCAAGCTCTCATTATACCCCCTGCAAACAAAGTTTTGGGGGGTATATAGGAATCACCCTGTCCATCCGTCTGTCCGTCCGTCCATCTGTCCGTCTGTCCATCCTTGTAAGCACAACTTCTCCTAAACCGTTTCAAGAATTTTCTTGAAACTTTACACAATGGAAGAACTCCATATGCAGATGTGCATGAAGCAATATAATTCCGTTCTGCCATTTCCAAGGGGAGATAATCTAACTTATACATTTCAGCCATCCTTGTAAGTGCAACTCCTCCTAAACCGTTTGAAGAATTTTCATGAAACTTTACACAATGGAAGAACTCCTTATGCAGATGTGCATGAAGCAATATAATTCCGTTCTGACATTTCCAAGGGGAGATAATCGAACTTATACATTTCAGCCATCCTTGCAAGCGCAACTCCTAAACCGTTTGAAGAATTTTCATGAAACTTTACACAATGGAAGAACTCCATATGCAGATGTGCATGAAGCAATATAATTCCGTTCTGACATTTCCAAGGGGAGATAATCTAACATACATTTCAGGCGTGGGGGGTATCACTTTGTGAGCTTGCTCACAGTACCTCTAGTTCATCCTGCTCTGATGTGACATGTGACTCACCTATCAGAGTTGAGATCTGCCTCAGTTCGGAAGCCTCTAACTACCCAAGCAGGTTATTATCCCCCCCCCCCCCCCCCCCCCCCCCCCCCCCCCGCAAAGGAGGGATATAGTGAAGAGCTCTGTCCGTCCATCTATCCATCTGTCAGAACTTTGTTTATGGCATAAGTTGAACAATAATTAACAGATTTCAGTTCCTTTTGGTAAATATCTTGAGCAACAATGTCTGCATCAAGTTCGATGACCACTGATATCTCTTGGAAGTTATGGGAGTTATGGCCCTTTGTTATAAAAATATGTTGTAAATCTTGTTTATGGCATAACATGAACAATAGTTAACAGATTTAAATTCTTTTTAGTATATGTTTGTATAGCGACAATGTCTACATCAAGTTCGATGACCAGCGATATCCAATGAAAATTGTGGGAGTTATTGACCTTTGTTTAATAAAAACTACTGTGCAGTGCTTGTTTTTGGCATAACTTGAACAATAGTTAACAAATTTCAATTCTTTTCGGTATATGTCTTTATACCAACAATGGCTATATCAAGTTCGATGACCAGCAATATCCGATGACAATTATGGGAGTTATTGACCTTTGTTTAATAAAAAATATCATGTAATACATGTTTATGGCATAACTTTAACAGTGAAAACCGGATTTCAATTCTTTTTGGTATATGTCTCTATAGAAACAATGTCTATGTCAAGTTCGATAACCAGCGATATTCAATGAAAATTATGGGAGTTATTGCCCTTTGTTAAAAAATAATGTGTAATACTTGTTTATGGAATAACTTAAACATAAGTAACCAAATATCAGGGTTTTTTTGTATATATGTCTTTGGGAATGATGTCTACCTCAAGTTCGATGGCCACCATTATCCGATGAAAATTGTCAGAGTTATTGCCGACCCACCCCCACCCAACCTCCCTATTCCTATTAGACATTTTTTTTCTTGCCCTAAAATGCATTTTGAAGGATTAAGAGTGATTCTGTGCAGAAAAAAAAATTGGACTCCTATACCAGTCCTACCCCCGTGTCAATTAGGCAATTTTTCTTCTTTGCTCCGAAATGTATTTTGAAGGATTTAGAATGAGTACATGTGGAAAAAAATTTGACTCTTACAACCCCCACCTCCCCCTCCCCCACTCCAGTGTTAATTAGGCATTTTTATTCTTTCTTTGCTTCAAAATGCATTTTGAAAGATTTAGAGTGATAAAAAAATTTACTCCTATGACACCCCCCCCCCCCACCCCATCCCACCTGCACCCCCCCCCCCCCCCCCCCCCCCACACACACATCTATCCCTCTGTCCGGTCAGTTTGGCCACAGAATTTTTTTTGCTCCAAGATGGGTTTGGTCGGATTTAGAGTGATTTTATGCGGTGCAAAAAAATACCTATGCTCCCCTCCCCAATTGGGGGGTGCAGGGGGATTAGCAGCACTTGGCAATGCAGGCCTCTTGTTTTTTCCATGCCTGTATGTTGTTGATGTTGTACCATATTCACTCCAGACGTGTATGAATAGTTTGGCAGTCTGTCCTTCTGAACAAGGCTGGCAATTTTCCACATGCTGCCAGTGTTGTGTGACTTGCGAGATCTAGTCTTGAAATATATATTGGATAAAGTGTGATTCCAATGATACAGGATGATCTCTTCCATAGTACTCTGCTGTACTCACTATGCCCTGAAGAAAGGTGAAACATGTTCTTGATGGGGGAAGCTCTCCTTCACAGATTGAAATCGCAAAAATTTCACAGATTGAACGTAACATAAAGAGTTGTTGGCAATGCATATGTGTCATGTGTCAGGAACAGATATGGAAAGAGTTCTGTTCTTTATTACTGTCGTGAGCAAAGGCCTTCTATTAGAGACTTGGACCATAGCAGGAGAGTTGGTGAGAAACGTGCCGACATACATGTGATTGAAATGATGAAGGTTTACAGCAATCAACTGGCTTTCTCCTTGAACAGGGGGGATAAAGATCAGTTCATCACATGTTTGAGCCTGATGACCATATACTTTTTAACTGTCCTAGTGATGCAGATATGTCCATAGTTGTTTAAATTTAGCATCTGAATCTGAGTACCCTGTTATAGTAGATGATACTGATGTGCCCATACTCTATTAATGTAGCAGCATATTTTCACATCCTGAGAGTTAATTTTTCAGTTGTGATCTAGAAACATCTTTGGGCTGTTGACCTCTATCTGAAAAACTGGGGCTGGAGACTCAAAGGACAAAGGACTGAACTTACTCCTATCCCGCCAGAATAAAGTGCAGCGCCTGAAAATCAACTGATGTTCATCTGTTGCAGTTGCAAATTGTCCTGCATTCTGAGTCAGTTTTATCATTCTGTAATTCATTATTCTATTCTTTAATCTTTGTGGTCTGTCGGTTTATTTGTTTGTTTGTTTATTGGGGTTTTAACTGCACTTTCAATGGCCAGAACCATATCATGTCTGGCAGTTTTACAAGTGGAGGAATGCTTAGTACCCAGAGGTACCAGGATATCATCATGCTCTGATGAACAACTGTCAGGCTCTCCAATTTACTGACCCTGCACAAGAGTTAGCAGCAGTTTGCCTTAGTATGCAGTGACACCGTGCCCCCACCTGGGCAACTGGGATTAAGTGTCTTGTTAAAGTACACAAGGAGATGTGTCAGGTCATGATCGGACCATCGACCTTTCAGTCCAATGCTCTACACATAGTACCACCACTCTCCTAGTCTATCATTAATAATTATGATAGCAATGTGTATTGAGCAAAAAATAACTATAATGCACATGACACCACTCCGCGTATGAATAATAGCATTTTATGTGAGTTTATCTTGAATTCTGTCTTGTGACAGAAAACGTGGGGAAAATTGAAAAAAATATCACCGTTATTCTAGTTCAGGCCACCGTTGTAGCACCCATCTAGTTTCTGGTGGTAATTATTGGCATCAAATGTATCACAGAGGCCTCAGGAACCTGAATTATAAACACTGGGTTGGAGATTCTGGCATTCATTTGGCAAACGAGGGAAATGAAATGGTCTAGTACAAAAGTGTTTGAATTGGCTGTCATATTACATTCCATCATTGATTAAAAAAAAAATCAACAAATCTGATTTCTGTGGATTCTGGATATGTTATTTTATGATTATTGCTGCTTTGTATGACACCAAAGTCAGTTTGTTACAAATTGGTTCTGGGTCGAAATCTTCAGCGACCAGCTAATATTTGCTTGAAGTGGAAAAGAAATACCAGCCAATTTCAAACCACCAGAAAAATTTTCCCCCAAACAGATTTCAGTGGACTTTGGATTTGCTATCGAGTGAACTCTCTTCTTTCCAGCGACACTAAAGAGAGCTTGTTACCAAATTATACTAGGAAGGTCCCTATTTTTGCATTCAACGACTAGACTACTATCAAGTTAGATAAAGGGTAAATATAATCTGGTAAAATTAGTACATTTCTTAAAAGGTACATGTAACCAACAATTTTCGGAGTGTTTCATGAAACTGAAGAGTGGATGGGTTAAAAAATCTCATCAAATTTGAAATTCACAATGGTGAAGAAGACTTAAATAGCACTGGTATGTAACAAATGAGATGGTGTCTCTTTGCAAATTTCTATGTTATATATGTGTAGTATGCATATTTGTCTATTGATTGGTTGTGCATGTGATAAATTAAAAAGTTTTATTTCTCTCCTGCCGAGACATCATGTCTGCATGTTAATATCCATAAAATTGACAAAGTAATCACAAATTCTTGAGTATCCCATAACACTTGAATCTAGATTTCATTTGTAATTTCTGAAAACTTAACCCCCAGATTTGTTGAATAGTTCCAAGCTATAATTTTTTTTTATGCTCCCCAAAAATTCAATGCACTAATCTTGTTCATATTTCACACAATGATTGCTCATGAACTTGACCCAAGGTCATAACTTGAAGGTCAGGGTTACAGACCATTCATGTGCTCAGGAAAGAAAATTGATTCCATAGACATATCTTGTTAATACTTCACATAATAGTCACTCATGACTCAAGGGTATGTTATGACCTTGACCCTAAATCATGATCACTGATAGTTCATCCATTATAACTTTTTCCAGTTCATAAGAAATGATTCAAAGAGTGAAGTGCGTATCATGACATTGACCCATGGTTATAACTTCAAGGTCACCAACCATTCGCTTGTCATGATATATACCAAAATAAAAATGTATTTGCAGGCTTGTTCACAATCTGTTTGAAATTTTTACAACTACACTTGTTTGATTGAATTTCTCTATTAAGTCTCTGGGGTTCATATTTGGGTGCCTTATAATATTCCCAATTTAACTTAGTTCAATATGAGGACTGTCCTTTAAAAATCTTTATCTGAAGAACCATCTGTAAGAACCTTTTGATATTTGGTATACAGCATCCATAGGGAGGGCATATTGTAGTTTGTTCAAGGCAGGTCCCTGGGTTAATATTTGGGCTTTTGATGGGAGTCCAAATTTTAACTTTGTGCAATATGAGAAATATTCTTTAAAAATCTTCAAAACCACCAGACAGAATATTTTGATATTTTGGTATACAACACCCTTAGGAAGGGTAAATTCTAGTTTGTTCAAACTAATCCGTGGGTGTATATTTGGACTCTGTATGGGAGCTGGAATTTTAACTTGGTACAATATGAAGACACTTCTCTCAAAAAACTGCAAGTTTACAATACATATTTCATCCGCCCCATGGTCCTTGAGCTCTTTCAATGAATTTATAACAGTAAATGTGTTGTGTCATTTTCTCCAGAGTTTAGGAAAATGATATATTCTGGTTAACCATTTACCTAACATGAAAGGCAGACACTTACAAAATTCTTGAATAACTGAATTTTTTTCATTTTTTGCATCAAAAACACAACTTATGCCCCCTCATTACAAGCTTAGTTAGCTCAATGTTTTTGAGACAAAAAATGAAAAAGTAATGAAAATTGAATGGTGATTTTTGTGACAAGTGTTGATTGGGTTTTGTCCTTTTGGATTCCTAGTTTCAGCCATCCTTTAAATCTCAGACATTCCAACAGCTCCCTTCACAAAATGTAAAACAGAAGTGTCATTAAGGCTGCCTTTGATCTTGAACCCTCGAAGAGGTAAATTTGCTATGGCTGATCAGTCCGGGAGCAGCTGGGCTGTAGATCATTCTGTTGGTCAATCAATAAACCACAATGCTCTTCAGAAGCATGTTATTAATTGTTATATGATCTATAATAATGTTATTTCAGTTTTGCATGCAGTAGTGTCTGTTCTCAGGAGGAGTATCATTTAAATTTTTATAAACCCCTCTACCCCAGTATTGGTGGATTGAACAATCCAGGCAGAACTTCTTGTTCTGTTGGTTCATTTACATGGCATTTAGAAGATTTTTGTGAAGCAAAACAATGAAAAATAGTTCAGAAGAATAATTTGCTTGCCTAAGTGGCTTCCAGGAGAGCGATTCTTTGTCACCCTGGATTTTTCAAAAAGCCAAACCTGTTCCACTGTATTTTGATTTTATTGCCCAAAATGCGGAGGTACCCTTGATTTTAATTCAATTTCTCATTGTCATTCAGTTCAGCTTTTATTAGTTTATTGAAAGTCAGATACAGTATGCTGCAACAGGTATGGCTGGCTGCAGACAAATAATTATTTTGGCCTATTAGTGCAATTTGTAGGATCTACACATGTCATGAGTAATTTAGAATTTTACTTTTCTCTTTCCTGGCAGGAATCAGAACATCTGCAAAATCGTCTTGGCTGTCAGAATTCCAAATCTGAGCTTCTGGACTAACAAACACCATCAAGTGTGATCTCTCACTTGTAGTGTTTAGTAATGACTACAACAGTTAATTTTGTCACTCAGGAATAGTGCTTATAAATGCATGTAATGTTGTTGCTTCATGCTGACAGCATTGGTTGTGGCATGGAGTAAGTTAAAAATAATGAGAATTTTTGTTCAAAATAACAGTTTCATAGTCACACAATTTATTGACGACTCAACAATTAAAACAATTTGTAAAGGACTTGAGTTACATTTTGTTAAATAATCTAATTTTCACCATTAAATCCATGGAAATTTATGGCTCCAAGGAAATAATTTCTATTAACTAAGATAATATGCAATTAAAGAACTTGGAACATTGCCAGTTTATTAATTTTTCAACAACAAAATGGGCTGACCTTTTTCCAATGTTAACTGATGTTGATAATTAATTCTTTTCTTTATTTTTTTTTTCTTTTTGGGAGAAAAAACGTACCGAATCAGTGATGGTTCACAGTGTTGACCTATCTTAGTGAAGGTGATAAATGGTTTATCTTCTCTCTAGATTTCAATACATTATGAAGAAGCTCTTAGGCAACCTAAAAAAATTAAATGTTTCATTGGCTAAAGAAAAATGAAATCAAACAGAATAAATAGAAATATTGCTCATCAGTGCATATTTTTTCACTGGTTTTCACTCTTAGTGAAGTAATTCAATTAAAAAAAAAAAAATCTTCTCTTGTTGATATGTGGCATTCAGGTTCCTCTTTAAGGTGTACGTTATAAAATGTTCAAGGCAAGTTTGAGGGGAAGTATTTTCAGTTATGGAAGGACAAGATGTTTGGCCCCACCCAAAATTTGTATTTTCTGAACCGATGAGCTGATTGGAACCAAATTTGGTATGCAGTATTATTGGGTCATAAGTACTTGATTCGTGCAAAGAAATATTCCCTGCATCCCATGGGAACCCTGGGAGCTGAAAATAGAAAAATGTTCAATAGCCAATATGTTTGAAACTATATGGAACAGAAAACTGTTATTAGTCCCCCACGGTTTTACAGTTTTGGGAGACTATTGGATTGCACTCCGTCTGTCCCTCTGTCTGTCCCTCTGTCCTTCTTTTTGTCTGTCTGTCTGTCTGTCTGTCTGTCTGTCTTTTTATACCATTGGTGACACATAATAGGAGGATGATGCATGTCAAAAATGTTTGAAAAAAAATGCAAGATGGCCGACTGCGGCCATTTTTGTCATCATTTTTTTCTTCATTTCATGTTACCACCTGTATCTTAGACATGTTTTGATATATTTGCTTCAGGTTTCTAACATTGTTTATAGATGCTATGAGGATGATGCACATCAAAATTGTTTGAAAAAAAAATTCAAGATGGCCAAATGACGTCCATTTTTGTTCTTTTTTTGCATTCTCAAGTTACGTTATCACCCGTACCTTAGAGATGTTTTGAGATATTAGTTTTAAATTATCAACATTTGTCAGACATCATAGGAGGATGATGCATGCTAAAATCTGTTGAAAAAAAAAATTCAAGATGGCCAAATGGTAGCCATTTTTGTTGTCATTTTTTTGCTATATTTTACGTTACCACCTGTATCTTAGATTATGTTACCACCTGTATCTCATAGATGCTTCAATGCTGTACTTTCATTTTTATGCCATTGGTGACACATAATAGGAAGACAATGCACGTCAAAACTTTTTGAAAAAAAATTAAAGATGGCTGACCAGTGGCCATTTTTGTCATCATTTTTTGCTTCATTTTTTGCACCTTTGCATTCTCAAGTTACGTTATCACCCACATCTTGGCGATGTTTTGAGATATTAGTTTTAAATTTTCAACATTTGTCAGACACCATAGGAGAATGATGCATGCCAAAATCTTTTGAAAAAAAAATTCAAGATGGCCGAATGGCAGCCATTTTTGTTATTTTTTGCCATATTTGATGTTACCACCTGTATCTTAGACATATTTTGAGCTATTACTTTCAGATTTCTAACATTGGTCAGATATGCTAGGAGGGTGATGCATGTCAAAATGTTTTGAAAAATATTCAAGATGGCCAAAATCTTTTGAGAAAAAAATTCAAGATGGCTGAATGACAGACTTTTTTGTTGTCGTTTTTTTGCCATATTTAACGTTATCACCTGTATCTTAGACATGTTTCGAGCTATTACTTTCAGATTTCTAACATTGGTCAGAGATGCTAGGAGGATTTCTAACATTGGTCAGAGATGCTAGGAGGATGATGCATGTCACTAGGAGGATTTCTAACATTGGTCAGAGATGCTTGGAGGAGGATGCACGTAAAGATTTTTTGGAAAAAAAATTTAGAATGGCCGAAGGACGACCATTTTCATTGATTTTTTTGTGTTTCCTATTTTACAGTTACCACCTGTATCTAATAGATAGATGCTTCGAGACTGTACTTTCATATTTATACCATTGGTGACACATAAAAGGAGGATGATGCACGTCAATAATTTTCGAATAAAAATCTTTTTGTATTTTAAGCAGTAAGCAACACAGTAGTATGAATTTATTATTTTGTTCTATTTATTTAAATGAGCTGTACATATATATACATTCAAACATTTTGGCCCTTTGAGGTGATTCGGTCTGCTTCACAATACAGCGTAGAATTAGGAGAGCACCACGATGCACCAGTCGGTCACACAGGACAGGAAAAAAAACAAGGAAAGAATGTTTGAAGCGCATCCAGAGCATGTGGAAAGTGTACACCCCTACACCATGAAGAATCAGTAGACGCTGAAATAAAGGAACAGTACAGAGTCTATAAATGTGCATAGGAGTGTCGTCCACAAGACAATCAGCATGTAGCACAAGGTCTCTATCCACTGGAAAACAGGATCCACGTAAAGTGCGTGAACATAGAAAAACACACTAGGAAACCACGAATGGCATTATTATGGCCATTTGACTCAAAAATGCACCTCCACAACAGAAGTCACACTGCTGGGACACAGGCATTATTGTGGCCTGTGCATACAAACACATCTGCAGAAGACAATGAGTCGCACACTAACATATACAGACAGTCAGAATGAGAAAGAAATGCAACAATAATTGCATGCACTTGAGCCACTGAAGAAATTTAAAAGAACTCCCAGGCAGAAACACATGAAATAGACCAGCACTCATGTCAGTGCAGAACACCACATAGACAAGACAACAACTCGCGTCCATATGACTCTGCGCATGCATGACACTGTGCCTTTGAAGACATTAGCAAGAACAATCCGACAACCGCCATTGGAGCGATACAGGCTCAACACGATGTGCATGCTTGTACAGGATACCACATGTACATGACAACAGTTGCATACATATGTGGCACGCTGTGCATGCCTGACACTGCAGCCTGGAACATAAATAGGGTCAATGTGGGGGCATCAATCCGACAAGCACCACCTAAAAAGTGTTGATCGAGGGGTCCTGAACATTAGTGGCTGCAAAGCCTGTGATGAATACGACTCACATGCCCGCCTAGGACACCACCTGTACATGACAGCAGTCATTCACACATGGCCCTCCGTCCACATATGACAGTGTCCTGGAACATGCATGGGCGAGAGTAACAATATATACCGCCACCCTAACTGCTTGACTAAGTGGTTATAAACATGGGCAGCAGCTGCGAAGCATGCGCTCATGCCCGCCCAGAACACCACATGTACAGGACAACGGTCACGTACACATGGCCCTTTGTGCCTGCATAACACTGAGTCCTTGAACATGAATATATTGGGATTGACAATCCGATGAACAGCGACCTAATGTCTTGATCAATTGGTCTTCAACATGCCCGGCTGCTGCAGTGTGGCTGCGCAAATTCTAAATAAGTGAGCGTTGCAGTGGGAATCTGGGGGGCCAATAAGGGAGAGGAGCTCTTTCAACGACTGGATAAAAAGAGTGCGAGTGACCCATATGAAAGACAAAAAAGAGGTGTGTCAGAGCGGAAGGAATTTGATGATTTGTGCGCAAAATAAGCCAGGAGACTGCGGACGGGACCGACATCATGTCCACTCCGATAGAGCTGAATGGTAACACCTTTACGGAAGGGATCACATTTAGAGGCCTTCAAGCAAAACAAAAGAACTTAATCTGTCAAACGATATTGGATGTCACCCACATAGAGACCATAGGCTACATTGAAACGACTATGGGTAGTAAATTCTCCACATCTAAGAAAACTGAAAAATGCAATGCATCAAGCAGCTTCCATTAAGAAATGAAGTAACAATTACAAATACCCCTGCGGAAGGGCATGGCATATCTGTCGCAAAATGCTTAAAAAGCTAGTTAAATGACGTGTTGTAGAGGTTTTCTGTAAATGCTTAAACATCTGTAATCGCACAAGCTGTGAATCATCAGTGCATATAAATGGGGCTGGGATGCAAAAACAGGTGGAAGTAGCGAAATCCAGCAATGTACAATTTTAGAGTATGATAAAAAAGAGACTAAACACCTTGACAATAGGCCAGAAGTACGTCTTCGGAAACTTCTGAAGGAAATCCGCTCGGCGAAAGTGGTATCTAATACAAGGTACAGAAGTCTTGAAAATGATGTAACATTGATGTATAAGTGTATGGAGTATTGTCGCTGGCAGAAGCCTGCCACACCATCTTTCTTACCAGGTTCAGTTGAGTATCACTGCTGAAAATTCTGGTAGTGTGACGGGTCTCCATGCAGCTTCTGGGGCCAGATGGTGGAATGCCTGGAAACGAGAAATAAGATCAGCGATAACATTCTGCTTTCCAGGGACATGTTCTGCATAACACATGAAATTGTTAGTTGCTGCACACCAAGTTAACCGACGCATTAATTTCATGATAAAAATATGGCGGTAAGAGCTTAGACCTTTTTGTAAAATGTGTACCATGGCCATATTGTCACAGTGAAAAACGATACATTTTCTACCCCAGAACTGTTCCCACAGAATGGCGGCCACCACAATGGGATATAATTCTAACAATGTCATAGAAAAGTTGTCTTAACAGTGTTGGAGCTCTAAAAGAAACTTGGATGACCACTTCCTCTGAAACCAAGCTCCCTGGAAATAGCCACCATAGTCCACCGAGAAGGCTGCATCTGTGTTCAGATAAAAGTCAGGTGCATGGGTGAAAGTAAGAAATAAAGAAACCCCATTCCATCCAGTGAGAAATTCTCTCCACATATTCAGCTCATGTCAACAGCTATGATGGAGGTATACAAAATGGTGCAGGTTTTTGGGCTCTAAGAGACAGCGTTAACAAATGCAATATGAATGACCTACCTGAAATAATGACTCTACAAACATAATTCAAATGACCAAGAAGACTCAGCAGTTGAAACTTCTTGCACTTGGACTATGCAAGAAAGTCAGAGATGATCTTCTGAATGCATTGTATTTTCTTGAAAGGAAGGTGGGCCTCCATTTTTTCAGAGTCAAGAATAATGCCAAAAAATCCCACAGAGAGGTTGCTGGTCCAAACATTTTGTGGCCAGCAATTGGAATATTGAGTTTCTGAAAAATCATAGTCAACAAGGCGGGGGTGCAGTGGCTCAGTTGGTAGAGGCGCAGGCTGCAAGCCGAGAGGTCCTGGGTTCGAATCCCACCTGCGGCAACCGCATTGTGTCCTTGGGCAAGACACTTTACCCCCATTGCCCTCATGGGGGCACGGTGACGTTGTGTACTAAGGCGTACTGCACGTCGATGGTGCACCTGTCTTCAACCAATGCTAACCCTGCTGCTTGTGTGGAGTTGGTATGTTGGGGAGCTGACAGTTGCTCGCCGTTGCTCGGTGGTTCTCTCTGGGTACTCCGGCTTCCTCCACCCGTAAAACTGTCATGGTCATGGTTAGCCATTGCGCAGAAATATGTGACCTTAAACACCAATAAATAAATAAATAAATAGTCAACAAGGCCATAGTCCTGAAAGGCGCAGCATCCAGGGGATCTATGGTTAGAAAATCATCAAGTAAATGCAGAATATGTGAAATGTTGTAATTGTGTTGCACAATCCAACATATAGCAGCAGATAGTTGGTCAAAGATTTTGGGACTTGAACGACTTACAAAAACTATGTGAACAAAAAAATAACACTGGTCCTTCCAGTGTATCCCATACAAATTCCACATGGAGGGGAGTATAGGCAACAATATAAAGAATCCGTGATGTCGGTTTTGCACATCCATGCTCCAGATCCAAATGGCTGATTAATTTAATTATGTCAACCCGAACATAGGAAATGGAAAAAGATTTTGTCAATAAGGTCATTCATGCTCAGTCTGTTCACATTATCAGGAGGAGCCAAGAGATCAACAATTAATTGTTTCGTTTGAGAATATTTTCCTCCAGCTATGCTAATGGGGCTAACACGGTATGTAGGAAAGGGTGGGGAGCTGTACGGGCCCATGAGGTAACCCTTTTCTAGTTCTGTCTGAATAAGAGAATCAACAACTGAGGGTTGGTTGAGGGCAGATCGGAGATTCTTGCATTCAAAGGATGTGGAAGGGATACTGCTAGGAGGTGGTGTACAAACATTTGATCTGGATGCATACAAAATTCATGGGAAAGTTCAATATTGATGGGAGTAGTTGCTGAACTGAAATCTGTGCTTAATATTTGCTTGGAATTTTGAGGGACCGACACCGGATTTAAAATCCACAGACAATAAAGTTGGAGTGACGCTGTAACATTGTTGTAGAGGGGAGACATCGGTTAGCAAATGAAAACTGTCACTCTGTGAAGCCAATGACTGTGAAGTCACTAACACTGGAATAGCAGTTGGATTGTGGGAAAGATGTTGAGAAGATGTCACACCAGCACTGGACCCTGGCACCCCATCTTGTCAATAAATTTATTGCAAGATTGAGAACAGTGGAGGGTCAAGTCATCCTGTGAGAGTGGTATATGTAGTCATTTCTAATTACTAGTCCCTTTGCAGTTAATGGAAGAATGTCTTCTTTACACTGTAAACATAAATGTACCAAATTACATGAAGGTCGGCTACATTCTTATGACAAATTGTAATTATTACAGATTTCCTTTCCCATGTGTGTCACCCGCTTTCGACCCTGGACATCCAAAGTATTTTTGGAAGGCCTCCTGGTATTCAACCTGAAGTGCCTCAAAAAATAAGATGTATCATCCCAGCAACAAAACTCATTGGTAAGGTCTTCCAAGTTGCAAATCTGACAGCATAACATTTGATGGCCAGCAAATATAGTACTAAAAACCTAAAAAGTGTACCCCCCAAATTGTTGTGCCATTTCAACAATTTCATTTTCTTGTGCATCAAGCTCCACCCGCCATCTTGGGTAATGTTCAACACTTGATGGATTTATATGTCGTAAATGTTGTTATAAATTTGTCTGGACAATCTAGGGTCAGGACATAAAGTAACTTGTCCATCACCTGTGTTGACCAGATGCTGTTCAATACTGTAATGCGGTATTGACAAACAAGCTAAATTAACATTTTTTCCAGATAAAATTTGAGTACATAAAGCTGGGGACACAGTGTCTGTTTTTTGTAAAGAATTTGGGTCTGCACCTGGAGAAGCCAGAAGTGAAGAAACTGGCATCAATGTCGAAAGAGGAAATGCCAAATCTATCCCCTAATCCACAAGGAAATTTTCATGAAAAGCCCTCGCCGATAACAATGTATGTCGTTGAGAGGCTGTTTCTGTTGTGGATTAATAGTAGAGAATTCTGCCATTTTTAGCTCAACTTTGACGTAGTCAAATTTGAGATTTTGTCATGGCCTGTCGATCATCTGTCCATCGTCTGTCCGTCCATCAACAATTCAATATGGCTCGGGCTAGAGGCCGTATTTATGAACCGATCTTTACAAAATTTCTTGGGTACCTTTGTTATCACCGTGGGATGAGAACGAGTGTTTTTGGGTGTGGTCCAAAATTCAAGATGGCTGCCAGCAGCCATTTTGTACCAAAATTAGTGCAGTCACTTTTTTTGTACAGATCTTCTGCTTGAAAGTTCTGATTTTAATAAATTTTTGTATGAATGTTTAGTAGCATGGAATACATCACATTTAATACGGGTTTTTTTTCTCGTGCAGAAATTATGCAAATTAGTTGAACTTTGATTTTATTTATTCAGTGCTACTTATACACAGTAAGTACACGTCAATGCGACTCGGACTAGAGGCTGTATTTATGAGCGGATCTTCACGAAACTTCTTGGGTACCTTTGTTATTACCTTGGGACGAAAACAAGTGTTTTTGGGAGCGGTACAAAATTTCAAGATGGCCACCGGCGGCCAATTCGACAAACTTTGATTTATTCAGTGCTACTTATACACAGTAAGTTCACATTTCAATACGGCTCTGGCTGGAGGCCGTATTTATGAACTGATCTTCTCAAAAGTTCTTGGGTACCTTTGTTGTCACCGTGGGACAACAAGTGTTTTGGGGTTCGGTCCAAAATCCAAGATGGCTGCCGTTGGCCATTTTGTGCCGAAATTAGGTGCAATCAGTTTTTTGGGGACAGAACTTCTGTATTTATTGATTGATGATTTTTCCTTTGGAAGGAGTTGATGAGTTTATTTTTAGCTCAACTTTGACGTAGTCAAATTTGAGGTTTTGTCATGGCCTGTCGTCTATCTGGACATCTGTCCTTCCGTCAACACGGCTCTGGTTACAGGCTGTATTTACCAACCGATCTTTATGAAACTTCTTGGGTACCTTTGTTATCACCGTGGGACGAGAACCGTTGTTTTGGGGTGAGGTCCGAAATTCAAGATGGCCCCCAGTGGCCATTTTGTACCGAAATTAGGTGCAATCAGTTTATTTGTACAGAACTTCTATATGAAAGTTCTGATTTGAATAAATTTTTGTATAATGTATATATTCAAATGTGTTGAAGCCAAGTACCTGTGTTAATATTTGGTGTTGTTTGGGGAGGGTAAACATTAGCACAACCCGATTTTCTATTTACAATGAGAAAAATAAAGCCTCCTCATTCGTGGGAACCCTATGAGCTCAAGATAAAAAATTCAAAAACCTATATTTTAAGAAGGACTAATCGCACCTGCGGCAACCGCATTGTGTCCTTGGGCAAGACACTTCATCTCCATTGCCCGCGTGGGGGCACGGTGGCGTTGTGTACTAAGGCGTACTGCACGTCGATGGTGCACTTGTCTTCAACCAATGCTAACCCTGCTTGTGTGGAGTTAGTATGTTGGGGAGCTGACAGTTGCTCGCCACTGCTCGGTGGTTCTCTCCGGGTACTCCGGCTTCCACCACTCATAAAACTGTCACGCTCATGATTAGCCATTGTGCATAAATATGTGACCTTATACACCAATAAATAAATAAATTAAGAAGGACTGGACAAATATTTATTAATTAGTATGAATCAACTTTAGAAGGGTTTAAATCAAACAGGCCAAAACAATTCCTAACATTTGGCTTATGGTGCACCATACAAGGATCCCCATTGTAATATTAACCCCATAGAGATTTCTTTTCTAGTTTAGCATCTAACTCTCACCCACCTTTACAATACTTTACCTGTGCATTTGTTACAGGCTATGGTAAGTATTTATGTACAGACCTTTACAATACTTTACATGTACCTTTGTTATTACCTGGATGTGTGTCATTCATTGCTGTGTCATATATTATACATGTTCATGTCTTACACAAGTTGAGCTACAGTGTCATTGACACTTTCATTCCCAAATTCAAAGCTTGCTGGAAAGACGAAAGTGATTCTTGTAATTTTGACAATGATTCCTGAAGGTGTGTAATGGAGGTTTGTTGTGGTAATCCATTACTTGACCTTGACATGCCGGTGGAAACAGCACTTCCGGATGCCGTAACGGAAGGAAGTAACTACTCAATAGCAGAATGATCGTCGATGTGTATGGGAGTTGTTGACTAACCAGATACATTATCCAAATACAACTGGATAAGAAGCGATTTCTTCAGCCCTACAGGTACCACAAAGCCATGGTTTAACAATTGTGTCCGTAATTCCACCTGTTGTCCCAACTTTCCAGAATTGCATTAGCCCAACTTTGCGAGCTAGATCGTCTTTTTATAGATTCTGACACACTCCTGTTTGCCTTTTTTGTACTCTCTGATACTTTCGTTTGCGACCCTGTCTCAAGCACTGTATATGGAAGCTGACGCTTTGTTTCCTAGTTTTGGGCTGTTTTGTTGTGCTCATAATTGAACTAACTTGAAAGTCCAGCAAAAACTTGAACGAAAAATGTCCTCCGACACGTAATATCCCCAGAAATAGTCAACAGGTAATGTGACTGACACCGCACACACAGTCGTTAACACAGTGAAACTGAAAATATATGTTTTTTGACTGTTGTTTAAATAAAGTTTAATCATGAAAACCTCCTTGTGTAGTTTTCCTGGAAAAGTTTAGCTGGAATACCCATGTTACAACTTTAGAATGTCACCAGTAACACATGACAATGGAAGGATTGTTCAGGTCTGCAGAAAAATGCCATTTTGCAGCCTGCAAGACTGATTCAGCTTGGAGACAACAAATGGTAAAATTCAACAACCAAGGAAAACCCAGTATTTACATTAGAATATCTGCACAGAACTTAGTTAAACTTATAGAAATAGCTCTTGTGGCTATACATGGTATCAATCAACTCAGCCACTTGTACCTAGCCTGGTATACATGGAAGCCATGCGTGATTAGTTTAATTAGTGAAAGATATTCTTGTTTCAGCTTAAACTTCCATTCATACAAATTGTATTAATTCTTAATTTGTGTACAGCATCTTTATGGGCATCAGATTCATCTTTGGTTAAATCAAGTCCATGGGTTCCAAGCCTGAAAATAGGCAATCTGTCATTTGCAGGATGAGGTCCCCAGAGGGTGAATTTGATGATGCTATCCCATACAGTGTGCCAATTTATCCTCTGGGTACCTCTTGCTGTTTAGGTTTGAGACCTTGATTCAGATTGAGGTTCACAGAGGGTAAATTTAGTGATGGGTAGCATCACCAAATTTACCCTGTATGGTCCTCATTCTGAAGATGATAGTCTGCATATTTTCAGGCTTGATGGGTTCATATTTGGGTTTCCTGTGTTAGTCTGAATTTTTACGAAGTGCAATATGAGGAATATTCTTTAAAAATCTTCAGAATTTTTTGATGTTCTGTAGACAGCACTCTTATGAGGATCAAGTCTTTCAGTTTTGAAATGGGAGGCATGCTGTATACTACTCTCTACCATTTGAAGTGAGGCACACTAATGTTGAGTTTCGGCATCTAGGAAATTGTTTTCAACAGAAATATTGATCATGATTTTTTGGGCTGGATTTTATAAAGGCCCACATGTACCACCCCCTCCCCTTCCTCCACACTACCACAATTTGTGTTTGTGAAAAGAAAGCAGTGTTCCTTGCTTCTAAAGAGAGCAATATGACTAACCTGTGGTATGGCTCACAAATGTTTCAGGGGATGTTCTCAAACATACTTTACCTTTACCTTGACTTTGGTATGGAGCAGATTCTCTTTAGATTACGGTATATATAACAAATTCTGTTGGGCAGAATCCTGAGGTGTCCCCAAATATTTGTTCAAATATAATAATAAAAAATAATAAGTGTCTGAAGTATTCTGTAAATAGAAACTTATTTCATTTGATATGATTTTGTAAATTTGTTGGACGAACAAAACATTAAACTTGCATTTATGTTCTATGTTTAACATTAGAGATTGACTTTGTTTGACATTTTAATACTTATATCAAGAGAGATTAATTGTGATGCATCTCACATATCTCTGCATTACTATTATCAGTATTTAAAATTTGAAGTTTACTGAATCAGTTTGTTTACATAACAATTTTTGGAAATCAAAATTTGATTTTTTTGAAGTCGTAGAATGTTACAGATTATAACAGAATATTGTTAACATTTCTGTGCACACATCATATTATTTACCCCTCTTCCCACAGACTTTAATAAAGGCAAAGCCGAGGCATGCTGTTGACTACCAGCAAAATATGAAAATTGCGGATGTGCTGGCCAGCAAGAGTGACAACATGCCTCAAAATCAAAAGACTTGGGGATCAGATTCAAGTTTGTTCAAATCAAGTCCCTGGGTTCATATTTGGGCTCATCAGAGTTCAAATTTTAACTTCATGCAATATGAGTAAAATTCATTTTAAATCCTCTTCTTCAAATCCACCAGTCATAATCTTTTGATATTTGGTATACAAATCCTTATGTGGGTGCAGATTCAAATTTGTTCAATTCAGATCCATGGTTTCATGTTTGGGATCCTTATCAGAGCCCATATTTGAACTTGGGGTGATATGGGGAAAATTCTTCAATAATTTTTTTATTCAGATCCCCCAATCAGAGTCTTTTCATATTTGGTGTACAGCTTCCTTAGTGGGATCACACAAGTTTGTTCAGATCAAATTCATATCAATTAGGCCTCAGTCATTTTTTTCTTTTGGGAGATCTGGGATGTTTGGCAGCTGTTCTCGCAAACCACTGGCCCCATCAATGAGTTAAAAAAAAATGAAAGTAAAGAATAAGTGACTAATTATTTTTTTTAAATATTCTGAAATCTCTTTGTGAAGAATCTGTGAGTCTTTGTCATGTTAGTGCTTCAGGCACCTTGTGGCCTTATGCAGTTGGGGTTTTTTTTACAAGAACTGTGGCCAATGTGCAAGCTTCAGCTGCAATGATATATGGATATCTACTACTATCCATGTGTCATCATGGATAATATCATACCCTGTGCATATAGCTATAGCTTCTGTTGTATGAGCCATCAAAAGTTTGCTTCTTACCAGAGGGGTGTTTGCTCACCCCAAAATCACCACTACTAATCATTGAAATATGGTACTCCCCCAACCCCAAAACCTTGATCCACCACTGATATATCAGTTATCATCATCAGGTGAATGTTCGGAGATTTTTATCAAATTTGAGGTCATGTCTTTGAACACTGGTGGTATCTTCCATGTCTGTTCATATGCAGCAATTAGAAGAGACCATATTCAATATTTGGGGGTAGACCAATCAATATTTTCAATGTGCAGCCTTAGGGCTGCACATTTAAAATATTCATTGGTCTACTCCACCCTTAACTTAGCAGGCATCCTACTTAATGAAAGTATGACGTACCATGTCCCTGGGCTGGTAAAGCGGCCTCTGGTGTTCAAAGGGTTAAATGTAACTCACCAACACATTGCCTTCAGGCAACAAGTCAGTGATATTGCTTCCATACAAGATCAAAAATTGTAATGCAAATCTCTGAACATGCAGAACCTAATGTTTATAACACATTTATCTAATGACCACCTTACAAATAATGTGAAATTTTATAATATTCCCCCCAAAAAATATTTTAAAATAATAAGGTTTTGTAAATTTTATAAATTATCTATGTGTTTATTTTGGCATAAGGAATAATAAAGATAACAATTTGCTGACATAACTTACAATTATGTAACTTACCAAACAGAAATGGCAGGCAATACTTGCAAGAAAAAAAATCTTGGACTGTGATACAACTTTTAATTTTTTGCCCCAAAACAAAGCTTATGAGCCCCCACTCCTCCCCTCATGGGCACAAACTCAGTGAGATCATTCCAGTTGTCATAAGCACTGTTTGTGAAGTAAAAATTGATGAAATAAAATTTGAAAAGGCAATTTTGGGAATATTGCTGGCCAGTTATCACCTTTATATTAGGTAAATGGCAACTTGCAAGATTGAATTCAGCATTTTTATGAGGCATTGCTAGTGATATACCACATAGCCGAATATCATCATCATTGTATAACATGACAGCATATTATCAGCAAAATGGAAGAAACTCTAGGAATTATCAGTGATACTCAAGGTATGCCCAGAAAAAAATGACAGGTTATGGTATTTCAAGTAAGTTGCCAAAGAAACTGGGGTGGAGGGGGGCCCAAATTTTTTGTGTGTATAATGTGCATGAGCAGTTTCTGTGAAAAAATTATATGATTGCAACAAATTTCAGGGGATATGAAGTCCCAATCTGTTCACAATATCCCAGTGCTTTTCATTGTACTTTTGAAAACACCTTTGTCCGCTCTGTTTTCATCTTATCTTAACTTTCGAGGCATGGCAGATAAACACACACACATCCATGGGAAAGACAGTTAACTCCTTGCATGCTGCTGGTCAATATCCTGCCCAGGACAGCCCTTCATTTTCCCCTGTAATAAGTATAATTTGGGCTTATTTGGTCCAATTTTTCCGCTGTAAATTAAATGGATTTTTTCACAAATGACATCTTAAGTTAAATTTAAATGAATTTTTCATCAAATCTAATTTAATGAAAAATATCTTGAAAAAATACTCAGCCGGTTAAGAGTTATTTCCAGTTGCCCAAGTGGGAGCAGGGTGGTGCAGTCTGCTAAGGTGTACGGTAGGTTGATGGTACACATGCTTTCGGCTGCTGCTAATGCTTCTTGCATTGTGTTAGTAAGTAGAAGAGTCTGGTAGTTTGTGGTTCTTTTTGGGTGCTTACAGTATCATCCATCTGAAAAACATGATCCAGACATGATACAACCCTGGCAGTTGAAAGTGTCATTAAACCCAATAAATAAATACATGTCTTTTCTGGAGCTCAACATGATGCTCTCAGCTTTGGTTCATGTAAAGTGTTAAATTTGTATTGGTTGGAGAATCAAATTTTAACTTTTGCATGGCCTTCTCATAACAAGGAAATTGTCTGCTACTCGCTTCCAATGATCTGCATTAACACTTGGACAATTAAATCTGTTTAATTGCCTTATTGCCAGAGTATTCCACTGAAGGAAATCAATGATTTGCAGTTAATAAAAGTACCTCACATATCTTCATACATGAGATTAGAATCTCTCCTAATTAAAACCGGGCCAAAGGCTCAAGTTAGTATGCCAGTCAAAAGTGGCCTGTTATTTGGAAAATTAATTTCAAAAAATGAATTCTCTCAGTTTTGACAAAAAGATGAGACCCCTCTTGAATCTCGTGCAATTCAGAAAATCTGTTTTCTGCCAGTCATATATAAACACTTCATTGCTTTTCTTCAGAAGTGTTATTCTGTTCATCATTGAAAGTTGAGTGGAAAAAAATTGTTTCATCTGCAGGTTTTATTGGCCTGTTGTTAACCCTTTGAACCCTGGTGGTATCTTCAATGTCAGTTCTATGTAAGCAACTTTCTTAGCTCACCTGACTGTAAGTCAGAGTGAGCTTTAATCAGCACTTATCGCCCATCATCACCCTGTGTAAAGGTTGTGTTTGTGACTTCTCCAAAACTGCTGGCCCGATTTCAGTTAAATTTGAGGTGATTGTTCTGACTTTGCTTTTTGTTTTTGGTCGGATCAACTTGCCCATCCCCAGAGAGAGTTGGGGAGGGGGAATGCTTCCAAATTTTAAAAAAATCTTATCATGAACTAGTGGGGTACAATGACTTGATATTTGGTATTGAGCTTCATTTTGTGGTGTAGAATCAAGTTTGTTCAACGAAGACCATGGAGCAATATTTGCCTTTGTAATTGTAATGGGGCGGGGTGGGGGGGGCAAGATTTTTGGCCCCACCCAATTTTGTTTTTTTCTGAATCGATGAGCTGATTTGAACCAAATGTGGTATGTGATATTCTTGAGTCATAACTGCTTGATTCAAGCGACAAAAAAAATTACTGTATTCCTGTTGGCACCCAGAAGCTAAAAATAGAAATATTTCCCAAACCGCACAGAACAGAGATCTGTTATTTAGTATGAAGCATCCTCAGGACCAGTAGAATGGAACGGTACAAAATGCCATAGGTTTTGTCATGGTGTACTGTAGAGAGAATCAAAAAAATGCTGAGTCAGCATATTTGCAAAAATTAAAAAAATCTTCACCAGAACCACAGATAAGAATCTTTTGATGTTTGGTGTATAGCATGCAAAGGGAGTCAGATACCAGTTTGTTAAAATTAAGCCCCTCGGTTTACATTTGGGCTCAATACAGGAGGGTCAGATTCACCTTTGTTCAAATCAAGTTGCCCAGTTAATACTTGGACTCCCTGTGGGGACCCCAATTTTAGAGCAATATGAAGAATTATCTTTAGAAATTTTCTTTTTTTAAGTTAGTCCAATAGGAGGAATAATCTTTGAAACTCTCTTTCTCCAGAATTTGGGGTTGCATATTGAAAATATTGATTGGGCTACCCCACACATTCACTTGGCAGTCATCCTACTTAATAAAATGATGGCCCAGTTCAGATCCAAGTTTGTTCAAGCCAAGTCCCTGTGTTAATATTTGGGCTTCCTGTTGGAGCCCAAATTTTAAGTTAGTCCAATATGAGTAATAATCTCATATATTCACTTGGATGTCATCCTACTTAATAAAATTATGATATGGTGTCCTCTCTGCTTCAAAGGATTAATTGGATTATAATTTACCCTTTAAAATCAAGTACTTAATGAAAGGCCAAAGTGATTCACAGTTTTGTTAACTCACCTGATTGAATGAATCTCTGGGTGAGTTATACTGATCACTTTTCATCTATCGCCTGTCCATACTTTGTCCATCCATGAACATGGTATTCACAACTTCTTTTCCAATTCCTCTGAACCGATTCCTGTGAAATTTGAGGGAATTGTTGGTTATGACATAGTATTTTGACTTCAATTTAAGCCACTGCTCCCTATATGGAGGGGGTGGAGAAGAATCCCCTCAAATTTTAAAGCAATTGTCTTCTCATGATCCAATGGGAATTGGTTGATAGTTGCTATTTGGCTTCCTTATGAGGTGGAAACAAAAGTTTGTTCAAGGAAAGGGACACTATTTTCAGTTCTGGGAGCGACAAGGTTTTTGTTTCTGCCAGAAATTTGTATTTTCAGAACCAATGGATTGATTTGAACCAAAGATGGTGTGCGGTATTATTTTGTCACAAGTATTCATTCAAAAAAATATCCCTGCATCGCTGTGGAAACCCCAGGAGTTTCAAATAGAAAAAAAAATCCATTTCCCACTGCACAGTACAGAGACTCGTTATTTGGCAGGAAGTTATTTTGTAATGACCAGTAAAACCAAATGATCCAAAAGGATTGCAATCGGTTGTGTCATGGGATAACTTATGGAGATGCCCATTTTAACACTATCAATAATGGGAAAAGGCAGATTAACTCTCTTTCTTGCAAGCCACTGACTTCAGTCTTCATCTGTGAAGCCACTGGGCCAAATCTAAACTAACTTGGCACACAAGAAAAGTTGTTCCTAAAATTCTTGAAAAATCATCTCATGAACTGCCACTAAGAATGCTTTGATATTCATTATATGACTTCCTTTGGTGCTGAAGATTCAGGTTTGTTGAAGAAAGAAGGTTTCTTGGTCAATATTTGGGCTCACCATGTGAGGACCCCAATTTGTATTGCATCCAGAATTTCTGTTTTCAGGACCAGTTGGTCAGTTTGCTCCAAATTTGGTATGCAGTATTATTGGGTCATTTGATTCATGCAAAAAGAAATTCCATGCAACCCCAGGTGGTAAAAATAGAAAGATTTTCCAATAATCATATTTTGAACTCTCACCTGATCCAAATTCTTTTATATTTATCCCCTGCCAAACGAACTTTGCGGGGGGAAAAAGCAATTGGCTCTGCCATCTTTTCATCCATCCAGATATCTTCACAACTGATGGCCAGATTTCCATGAAACTTCACATGCAAACACCCTATAATAGTCATTTGAAGCCCAGTGAAAATTTACCTTCTTCACTCATTCTTTCCAGAGTTATGCACCTTTGACTTAGAATAGTCACCACATGACCAAAAGCTGTCCTGGGACTAATTTCAGTAATTACCAACAGATTTCAAATATTTTCGGTATGTGGGCTCATGAGATGTTAAAGCAGAACGAGTTTGCATATCAACTTAATTTTTAATGATTAATAGTTTTCAGGGGAAGGGAGAGGTTGGGTTGTAATTTCAACAATTACCAACGGATTTCGAATATTTTTGGTATGTGGGCTTACAAGATGTTTAAGTGGAACAAGTTTGCATATCATCATTGCACACCCAGTTTTATAGCAGTTATGCCCCTTCAACTTTTTTCAAGTAAGTCAGCATACGACCAAAAGCTGTCCGGTGGTAAATTTCAACAATTACCAATGGATTTCAAATATTTTCAGTATGTGGGCTCACAAGATGTTTAAGTGAAACAAGTTCACATATCAACTACCCAGTAAATCAGGAGTTATGCCTCTTTGACTTTATTTTGAAATGTCATCCTTTTTTTCTCAATGATTACCAACAACCGATTCAAGTTATTTTGGGCATTTAACACTACAGGACAACAAATTGAAATGAGTTTGCATAACAGTCTCCCTCGAACTGTTTTGCCAAAGTTAGCCCAAATTTACTTTAAAAATGTTCAGTAAATCTCGAACAAAAGTTGTCGAGGTGGGTGTGATTGAACTTTTTCTAACCGATTACCAAACGATTCCAATTATTTTTGGTTTCTGACCTCAAAGTCCAAAATATGAGTTTTCGGCACTCGACCTCCTAAAGGTTTGTGGTGTAGTGGAAATTATGAAAATTTGTCCAGGTTTTCCAGGTCAGTGGAATATAATATAGGGGATTAGGGGTATCACTGATTGCCTTGTCTTCAAACACTACTACTTCCTGTAGAGTTAACTGTTTTAGCCTGTTCACTGTTCAGGAATTTTTTCGAAAGTCTGCAGGGACTGTTTATAAGCCTATCAGGTGCAAATCCATAACCTCCTAACTCTATACTGAGTAAGACAAAAAGTAAGCTCTGTGGCTCTGGTAATTTAATGAGATCATAAAATCATGTTACATCATGACTAACTGTACAGCCCATAATCTTAACCCTTTGAACCCCAGAGGCTGCTTTTCTGGCCCAGCAACATGATACTTCATAATTTCATTAAGTAGGTTGACTTGAGTGAAGGTGTGGTGTAGACCAATCAATATGTTCAATGTGCCGCCCCAAGGCTGCACATTGAAAATATTAATTGGTCTATACCCCCAAATAAAGAATATCGACTCTTCCCATTGCTGTCATTGAACTGATATGGAAGATACCACTAGGGTTCAAAGGGTTATGCAAAATCCTTGCTCTTTATAAAACAATTTTAATCCCTCATTTTCTCTTCTCCATACTCACTGGCAATGACCTTCATCAGAAAGGAGTCAAGAACTGACCTGTTAACCTCTGAATATGACTGTCAGTGAGATTTTGATGAGCTGTCGGGGAGATTTCTATGCTTGTTAGGGAGATTTGCACGTGCAGCCAGAACATCAATAATTTACATTTCCTGCTTCCCACCTCTTCCCTTACTCCATCCTAATACATTATATTTAAATTTATTTGAACAATTTGAATGATTTTTGTCAATAAAACCAAACAAATAATACATTTATACCACTATATCCAGCTCCCAGAGCTTGTCCCAGTGACATCCATATTTAAATGTTTTTCTTGACAAAGTTGCAAAAGGTTTTGCGAGACCTGTATCAGTTGTTTCCAATAATTCGATATTACCACAAACCAATTAACCACTCATGATTGGGTGATTATATGGAGGTAGACTGTCATTGATGACGGTGATTCGGAATGGGGATGATCTCATTTGTCAAAGAAACATGAAAATATCACCAGACGAAATGTCTCTGGTCTGAAGTGATGTAGATGGCGATGTTAGATAGATAGATAGATAGATACTTTATTAGGAGCACACATAATACATCATGCAACACAGAAAACAATGAACAAATTTACAGAACCCTTATTGACGTAAATATGTATACCGCCAGGGGATGCCATAGCCAGATTGGCTGTCTACCTGTCATCCCCTATAGAACCAAAAGTGCATTTGGCACACACTCAGACTGTTAGCAACCATTAATTTTGAATACTTCATGCAAGTATAAGTAAATTTAACAAGACTTCTTTGCGATCGTAATTGATCGGAATCGGGTGGCTAGTGTCTACAAATTCATCCTGCCTCACGCTTTGGTCATCCTGTTTTGAAACGTCGGCCCTTGAGGTGGTTATTTAGAGAAACAAAACAGTTTTATTTACCAAAATATAAGATATATTTCAAGCTGGAGGGAGTGGATGGGAAGCGTGAGATGCGATATGACGAGAATACCAGACTTGAGTTAATGCAAGATGTAATCTATACTCGGCCAAAAAAGAAAGTGTGCATTGCAGAAATTGATCAAACTCCAAAAAAATAATTTTGTAGGTGTAAAGAGTGTTAACCTGTTCATGAATGAGTTATATTGAACACAAAAACAGCTTTCCCCGTTAAAATTGCATTAACGTTAAATGACGTGCTGCACGTTTGTGAAAAGGCATGTTTTGCACATGGAGAGTCTGAAAATTCATGCAGCAGTGTGAATCCTTGGGTATTTAAACACTAAAGTAAGGCCTTCCTATCGTTCACATTCAAACTTGCGCTGCTGTTAAAACGACTCCACATTAGCATGCCAAGATTGACAATGAATCAACGTCTCCTTGCCCTGGGTATGATTAGAGCTGGCAGAACACACAAGAGAGGTTGCCCAGCATTTGAACTGCCACCGTAACACTGTAGACAGATTAGTCCATCGACATGCACAACATGATGACGTTCGAGACCGACCCCGCTCCGGGAGACCCCGAGTTACCACCCCTGCACAAGATCGGTATATCCGTATCGTCCATCTCTGGAACCGGCAACAAACGGCAACGATGACAGCCAGGAACATCCCTAACCTGAGACGGATACATCCTCAAACAGTAATCAACCGGCTGAGAGAATACGGCTTACGTCCTCGAAGACCTGCAATTCGTCCGATTTTGACGTTACGTCATCGTTGTGCTCGACTGCAGTGGTGTAGACAACATCTCAGGCATCCCTTACACTGGTGGCGACGTGTTTTATTCACAGATGAATGTCGTTTCCATCTGACTTCATCAGATGGCCGCCAGAGAGTGTACAGACGTCGAAATGAACGCTATGCAGATCCATGTGTCGTGGAGCGAATCATGGTGTGGGGTGGCATCACTGCCCGTAACAGAACTGAGCTGGTCATTATTGATGGCAATCTCTATGCAGCCAGATATCATGATGAAGTGCTTACACCTGTTGTTGTCCCATTTCTGCAACGTCACAGCCCCGGCGTCATTCTACAGCAGGACAACGCCCGACCCCACGCAGCTCGTGTTGTTCAACAGTATCTGCAGCAACAACAAGTGGATGTTCTTCCCTGGCCCGCAAATTCGCCCGATATCTCACCCATTGAGCACGTATGGGACGAAATGAAACGTCAGCTACGCCGGCTTCCCCATGCACCGTCAATGCTTGTGGAACTCCAAAGATAGCTTATCAGAATATGGAACAACATCCCACAACACTTCCATGCTAACTTGTTCGCTTTCATGAGGCGTAGATGCACAGCAGTAGTCGATGCAGACGGAGGTCATACCAGATATTGAGTGTGTGACTTTTGTGTTTGACCCTTAGTGTCTTTGACTCTCCATGGCACCAAGAGTATTCGTCGTAGCGTAATGAAATTTTTCGTGTTGATCACAAATTGATTCATCTGTGATTGAATAAAATTTCCATGAATGAAAATGATATATATCTTTTTTAGTGTTATTTTTTAGCATGCACACTTTCTTTTTTGGGAGAGTATATAAGATATGTAGTAATTATGATCCTAAGGGTTAACTTATGGGTTACAGTCTGGGCAATACGGATTGTTACATTCTACAGTACCGAATATGAAGCGAGTATTTTATTCATTATTTCTTTTTATACCCCTGCCCGCTAGGCGGGGGTATATAGGATTCCTCGTGTCCGTCAGTCCTTCAGTTGCGAAATTGTTTAATGGAGGGTACCGTCATGCTGTAATCAACTCCTCCCCCACATTTCAATTCACATAGTTGAAACTTCAGAATATGATCATACACACAATGAAGATGTGCAACATGTAGAAAGTCTTGCGAAAATTTTGTTTCTCCACAGTTATTTCCCTTTCTTGACTTACAACATTTTTAGTGCCATTTTCAATAGAGGGTACCTTTATGCTGTAATCAACTCCTCTTACAGTTTTAAATGCAGATAACTGAAACTTCAGGATATGATCATACACACAATGAAGATGTTGTAAAGAGGTGGGGGCACCTTTTTGTATCACCCTATGGTGACACTTAATAGTTCTCATGATATATGCCCCAATGGTCTGTAATCTGTCACACGTTGGTCATCTTTCATCCTTCAGCTTCACCCAGTAATAAATGTTCCAATTTTGTTATGCTGTCCATGGTATTGGAGGCGGGGATATTTGCCACCCTCGACTTTGCTCTAGTTTTAACAAGTTTCTGCTTCTTATCGCACGTAGTTCACAGTTTAGGTCGTTCCATAATTTAGGATAAGCATAATTTGGGAACCTATCTAAGGCTTTAGTTCTTGTTCGTTCAACTGTTAGTAGACCACATTGTCTACTGTTCCTAGTTGATCGATTGCTGGCGAGACTGAAGAAGTTTTCGAAAGACCGAGGGAGGTTACCATTGAGAAAGTCAAAAACAAATAGGTTCGTGTGGAGTTTAAATAAGTCATTCACTTTCAATATTTTGCTTTTTAAGAACAGTGGATCTGTGTGGGCATTATAACGTTTGTTATGTATTACACGCAGAGAACGTTTTTGGAACAACAACACCTTGTTCATTGCCTTCGAGTTTCTCCAGATATGAATTCCATATACCAGGTGACTATGTATTAGTGTGTGGTACAGTGTTCTCATACAATCTTCACCTTATTTAGGGCAAAATTTGCATATGCAATTTTAGAACAAAGTTTACTTACGTGGTCCTTATATGTTAAGTTTTCATCAATATGTATTCCTAGAAATTGAATCGCTTTTTCAGTTTCCTCTGACCTTACAATACTTATTTTCTCATTGTTTATAAAGATATTTGGTTTAACTGGTCTTTGTCTGTTACTTTGGGTTGGGTTGAGCAAAATATATTTGGTTTTTCTGGCATTTAAAGCTAACTGGTTCGCACCGCTTATTTAATCTAACTAGCTCTGGAGGAAATGCAACCTCAAATGCGTTAAGATACATTTTCATAAATGTATCATAAACAAAGTCGGGGCAGCTAGATCCCATGGTTGGGGAGAAATCGCCTTCTGCAAGAATGGCTCTGAAATTTGCAATACTCTCAGTATTAATTTTCCATTTCAAAATGTGGGATTGTGTTTTTGACCTCTCTGGAATAGTTTCAAGATGAAAAATGCCAAAATGGTCAGAAACATCGGTTATGATTATCCCTGACAATGTTTTGGTGAGGATATTATTTGAGAAAATGTGGTCAATAATAGTCGCTGAACTATGCGTAAGTCTTGTAGGTCTGGTGATGAAGGGTATGAAGCCCTGACTAAACATTAGATCTGTGTAGGTTTTCGTTTTGAGATGAGATTCCGATTTTAAAAGGTCGATATTCATGTCCCCCATTATGTACGATTTCTTACCGCTGTGATTTAAATTATCAGTTATATAGCTTAATTTCATAAGAAAAAGATCCAAGTCAGCTTTGTGTTGCGTGTTGGGTCTATATATTACTCCAACTATGTTTCGTGAGTTCCATACTTTAATTTCCACAAAAAGAGATTCAAATATGTGAGGAATAAAGACTGATAAATTGTGAAGAATTTTAAACTCCATATCTTCCCTGACAAAGAGTCCCACACCACCCCTACCGTCATCGTTTTCAGGACGAGTGTTTTTTTTACGAGGGGGTGGTAGCCTTCCAATTTATAGGTTGTATTGGAGGAATTTGGAAGGTCTCAGTTCGACCTATAACATCAAATATGTTATGTTCTCCTTGAAGGTTAAAAAGCAGTTCATGCAGCAAGTCCCAATGGGCATTCATACTTTGACAGTTAATATGCAACAGGGAAAATGATTTGTGGATGTTCTCAAATGCTGAGAGGAATTTATCGGGCTGGTAATATTTACAGTTTGTTTCAATATTATTATATGGAGAGTCATCTACATCGATTGATGCATTATTAATTGAATTTTTCTGGGCGGTGAAGTCGTATTCCACACTTGTCTGGATCTCGTCCAGGGTTACGTTACCTGCCATTGTTTACAATACTGCCACCTGATTCCATTCTAACATCAGAAGTGGATTGATTAATGTCCATTAAAGTCTTCATCGTACATTTTACACAATGACTTTCGAGACGATTAATATTTTGTGAAAAATAAATTGATGAAGAAATTAGCTTTATGTTTTTTACAGTCTGAGATAGTGTAGGAATGATTATATGTTAGATAACAAATAAAGAGAAGAACATGATTATAAAAAGATTAATAGCAAACATAGGAAAGAATCTGATTAAAAAGTCGAGTGATGTCGTTGAGGGGATTGGACAGTTCTTAGCTGCAAGAACATAAAAAACACCGATCGGCATGGATAGAAGTTGCATTTAAAATGTGGTTTAATGCAGCTTGCAGGTAACACTAATTGGAGGAAAGGAAGCTCATATCAGTTGGGTCCCTTGTCTCAGTTTGGAAAATCACTAAAATCTTCTCACACTTCATGAGAGGAAATGGATCAGACTCGACAGTTCATCTTTCTTCGTCTCTAAACCTCCTTGCTCAAGGTGGGCCCCATAAACAATCTCAGTACTATTACATGTTTTTATTTATGAAAAGAATGATAAAAGGCCGACTGAGGGGAGAAGCATTTCCTTCTGCATCATTTAAATTTTCCTAGGAGAAAACACGGAAAAAACGTGTTGCCCATTGGTTGCAGCTGGTTTGACATAATTCGTAGAAGCTTAACCTTTACCAGCATGAAAGGCGGGCAACGTTCACAAACAAATTACTTGGCTAACTAAGTATTTTCATTTTTTTATGTTGAAACACAGTCCTTGACCCCTCATCGGAGTGACCTCAGCGAAGGAGCCAGCAAGAACAAACGGAGCAATTCCACCGTGCTCACTTAGATGGTGATCTATGGTCCCCACTTTTGGACACAGCAATCTCAATTTATCTATTGTTAGTTCTTATTACAATACTTTTTACTATTAATTCTGTTACTGCAACTGCTTTGATCTAATTATAGATCGCCCATGTCAGGCAGGAAGTCCACCAGGCATAGTCCCAGGGCCATGCCCGACGGAAGTCCTGCCCGACATGGGATTTGACATAAAATCTTTATATTTTTTATCTTTTTTTTTTTTTATAGAAGTGAGCACAATACAGAGCTGGGTTGTTGGAAAGAGCTGCATTCAATACTTCCCCAGATTATGGTAGATAAGGAATCCCACGGAGCATAGCAAATGTTGTTTCGTGTGGAGAATGGGGGGGGGGGGGGGGGGGGGGGGGGGGAGGGGGGGGGGGGGATTTGTTACTTCAACAATCATATTCAACAGAATAATAATAATAACAACAATAACAATAATAGCAACAACAATAATAACTATCATTATCATTATTACCATCACCATCACCATCCATGGACCAGCAACATCACAGCTGTGCTCCCTTCTTATGTGTCAACATTTTTGTGATGTAGATTGAAACTATATAAGTATAGCGCATACATATAAACAAATAAAACTTACACATCAAAACATAACGTAGTTGCATTTATACACGTACAGTGGAACCTTGTTAATTGAAAAGCAATCATGTAAGTAAAAATTGTTCAGTTAACAGGAGTATTCAGTTAACAGGAATTTGCTTACTTTCCTGTATTATTGAGATAAACTGAGCATTTAGCCCATTGGTAGAATCTGGAGTGACATAATTCATAGAAGCTTTACTCTTTAACCAAATGAAAGGCAGGTGACATTCGCAAACAAATTTCTTGGATAACTAAGTACTTTCATTTTTTGTGTTGCAGCACAGTCATTAACCCCTCATCAGAGCGAGCTCAGCAGAGGAGCCAGCAAGAATAAACGGAGCAATTCCGCCGTGCTTGCTCCGATGATGACCCATGGTCCCCGCTTTTGGACACAGCAGTCTCAATTTATTCTATTGTTTGTTATTATTACAATATTTTTTACTATTATTTCTATTACTGCAACTGCTTGGATCTAGTTATAAAACGCCCATGTCAGGCAGGAAGTCCACCAGGCATAGACCAGGGACCATGCCCGACCGAATTCCTGCCCGACATGGGATTAAACATAAAATCTTTGTATTTTTTTTAGCTTTTTTATCTTTTTTTTTTAGGAGTGTGCACAATACAGAGCTGGGTTGCTGGAAAGAGCTACATTCAATACATCCCCAGATTATGGTAGATGAGGAATCCCGCGGGCATAGCAAATGTTGTTTTGTGTGGGGAATGGTTGGGGGGTGGGGGGGGACGGGGGGGGGGGGCATTTGGTGCTTCAATAATCATAGTCAACAAAATAATAATAACAACAATAATAATAACAACAACAATAATAATAACCATCATTATCATTATTACCATCACCATCCATGGACCAGCAACATGCAACATCACAGCTGCGTTCCCTTCTTTTGTGTCAACGTTTTTGTGATGTAAATTGAAATTATACAAGTATAGCGCATACATATAAACAAATAAAACTTACACATCGAAACATAACGTAGATACATTTATACATGTACAGTGGAACCTTGTTAATTGAAAAGCAATCATGTAAGTAAAAATTGTTCAGTTAACAGGAGTATTCAGTTAACAGGAATTTGCTTATTTTCCTGTATTGTTGAGATAAACTGAGCATTTAGTATTCCATATCTTATTCCACAGAGCTTATGGGGCTCTGTCAAACAAGACACAAAAGAGTAACTGCCTGAAATGAATGTATTGAGGCCAATGTTTATATTTTAATCCTATTGGGACCTGTTGTTTCTTTACATGCACCGATTTCAGTGATGGAACGTTTCAGTCTTTGGGGCTGAGATTTTTTCTCATTGTCAGTAATTCATATTTTGATTTCATCTCTGCAAATACCATTCAGACGTTTCTGGGAATAGACGCCCGAAGACTCGTACAACAGAACAAAAATAAAGTGTTATTCGCTGTTTTGAAATATGTCCATTTTGTATCAATATTCAGCCATAACTTTTTGACTGTTGTGTATCAATTTTCAGCCATAACTTTTTGGCATATCACAAAATCAAAGTGAATTTCTGTGAGGTAATCATTATTGTGTCCCATCTTTGAACTGACTTCTTTGGCTTAGTTGTAGTGGATTATAGATCGAATGGATAATAATTTAATAAAAAACAAGCGGATATTTGAACTAAATAAATAAAGATATATTGTTTAATTCCCTTTAGTACATTTTATTCATCAGGAATCATTTAAGTGAAGATGGATGTCAAGAGATGATGTGCTTAAGTCACCTATTTTCGCTTCACCACTAGTAAGTTGACTCACAGCTCAATTGAAACAAATAAAACAAAAACAAAAAAATGTGGGTATAAGTGAAATATTGATAATAAAAAATTCCTTTATTAAATATAATCCACTTGTATTTATATTTTTTTGTTCTGTTTGTTATGTTCGGAATTTGAAGGCCTGTGAACAGAAAAATGTGATAGTACTGAATAACTATTTGGAAAAGTGTCACAGCATGAGAAAATTGGATGTTACCGTGATGGTGGGAGACTGGGCATCTAACCAAGAGTCTCACAGCGAAATCGTGAAACCTAAAAGTTCTGGTCAAGAATTGAGGATTTAAGAACACCATTTGGTCTGAAGATTGTATCAGACTTCAAGTATTATTTTTTTTCTTTTCAGGTGTCTGTTCTGTGAAAGGTGGGAAATTGACAGCGTTCTTGTCACAATTTAGACCAAAAATGTTTCGAGATTTAACTGAGGCAAACATTCTATAAAAATAATATATCATTATCATTATGGAACTTAACTGTTAGAAATTCATACTAATTATGTTTGACCGTTTGCTACTAATTGATCTGTACTAAAAATATAATTGCAAAACAATTGATCCCGTCAGAAAAGCCATGACAGTTATACAAAGTCTTTTGAATTTTTGAAGGGGAATGATTTTTATGAGTTTCCTGTCGGAAAAGCCATGACAGTTTTACAAAGTCTGAATTTTTGAAGTGGGATGATCTTTGAGTTTGCATCTGAAATGAATAAGTGCACTGCCAGCATTTTGTTGAAAGATTTAAAGAGTAGCTAGGCCGCCTTCAGATTTATTTATTACAGAAATGGGAGCGTGGTGGCTCAGTAGGTAGAGGTGCAGTCTGCAAGCCGAGAGGTCCTCGGTTCGAATCCCACCTGCGGCAACCGCGTTGTGTCCTTGGGCAAGACACTTCATCTCCATTGCCTGCGTTGGGGCACAGTGGCGTTGTGTACTAAGGCGTACTGCACGTCGATGGTGCACTTGTCTTCAACCAATGCTAACCCTGCTTGTGTGGAGTTAGTATGTTGGGGAGCTGACAGTTGCTCAGTGGTTCTCTCCGGGTACTACGGCTTCCTCCACCCGTAAAACTGTCACGGTCATGATTAGCCATTGTGCAGAAATATGTGACCTTAAACACCAATAAATAAATTACAGAAATAATTTCTTTTTAACCCTTTGCCTAATATGAATAGAAGATTACATTTGCCCCAAAATTTATACTTTTATACCCTCGCTTTTGCATGGATACAAATGGAACCTCTTGTCAGTTTCTCCATCCCAAACTTTTCTCTCCAACTAGCCTCACACTTTCAATCAGATACTTTTAATATTTTTTATGATGAGTAACCACAATATGAACTTGTGCATATCATTACACCATGTTGCTGCCCCCAATTTTTCAAGAGTTATTGTCCTTTTTTGCTTAGATTATTGAACAAGTTCAACTCGAACTTTTATCCGCACCTAGTCTCACACTTTTCATCCAATATTTTTGATATTTTGTGTGATGAATAACCATGATATGAACTTAAGCATATCACTAGGCCATGTTTCTGCATCATTAGCTCAACTTTGATGTAAGTCAAATTTGAGCTTATGCCATGGCCAGTCGTCCGTCTGGCCGTCTGTCCGTCAACAATTCAATGCGGCTCGGGCTAGAGGCCGTATTTATAAACCAATCTTTACAAAACTTCTTGGGTACCTTTGTTATCACCATGTGACGAGAACAAGTGTTTTTGGGTCCGGTCTGAAATTCAAGTTGGCCGCTAGCAGCCATTTAGTACAAAATTAGGTGCAATCAGATTTTTGCGCAGAACTTCCATATCATAGCTCGGATTTGAAAAAGTTTTTGTATGAATGTTTAGTACCATGGGATACATCACATATAATACGGGTTTTTGTCTCGTGTGTAAATTATGCAAATTAGACTAACTTTGATGTAGTTAGTGTTACTTTCAGCACTGTAAGTGCAAATGCCAATACGGCTCAGGCTAGAGGCCGTATTTATGAACCGATCTTTACAAAACTTCTTGGGTACCTTTGGTATCACCGTGGGACGAGAACGAGTGTTTTGGGGTCTGGTCCAAAATTCAAGATGGCCAATGGCAGCCATTTTGTACAAAATTAGGTGCAATCAGATTTTTGTGCAGAACTTCCATATGAAAGTGCTGATTTGAATAATTTTTTGTGTGAATGTTTAGTACCATGGGATACATCACATATAATACGGGTTTTTTTCACGTGCAGAAATTATGCAAATTAGATGAACTTTGATTTTTTCAGTGCTACTTTCACACAGTAAGTACACATGTCAATACGGCTCGGGCTAGGGGCTGTATTTATGAACCGATCTTCACGAAACGTCTTGGGTACCTTTGTTATCACCTTGGGACAAGAACGATTGTTTCTGGGTGTGGTCCAAAATTCAAGATGGCTGCCAGTGGCCATTTTATACCGAAATTAGGTCTAATCAGTTTTTTGTACACAACTTCTATACAGCTCAGGCTAGAGGCCGTATTTATGAACCGATCTTTACGAAACTTCTTGGGTTCCTTTGTTATCACCGTGGGATGAGAACAAGTGTTTTTGGATGTGGTTCAAAATTCAAGATAGCCACCAGCAGCCATTTTGTACCAAAATTAGTGCAATCAGTTTTTTTGTACAGAACTTCTGTATGAAAGTTCTGATTTGAATAAATTTTTGTATGAATGTTTAGTAACATGGAATACATCACATATAATGCAGGTTTTTTTCTCGTGCAGAAATTATGCAAATTAGATGAATTTTGATTTATTCAGTGCTACTTATACACAGTAAGTGCACATGTCAATACGGCTCAGACTAGAGGCTGTATTTATGAACCGATCTTCATGAAACTTCTTGGGTACCTTTGATATCACCTTGGGACGAGAATGAGTGTTTCTGGATGCGCTCCAAAATTTAAGATTACTGCCAGTGGCCATTTTGTACCAAAATTAGGTCCAATCAGTTTTTTGTCAACTTTTATACAGCTCGTATTTATGAACTGATCTTCATGAAACTTCTTGGGTACCTTTGTTATCACCTTGGGACAGGAACAAGTGTTTTTGGGTGCCTTTGTTATCACTGCTATGAGAACAAATATTTTGGGGTTCAGTCAGACCCACTCTGGGCCTCAAAGATTTCTTTTCTAGTTTAGCATCTGACTGTCACCCACCTTTACAAAACTTTACCTATACATTTGTTACAGGCTACGGTCAGTATTTATATATAGACCGTTACAATACTTTATATGTACCTTTGTTATCAGGTCATTACCTAGATGTTTGTCATTGCTGTGTCACATACTATACATGTACATGTCTTAAAAAGTTGAGCTACAGTGTCATTGACACTTTCATTAGATTAACTTTGGCGAAGCCAAATTTGAGCTTATGCCATGGCCCGTCGTCCGTCTGTCCATCAACAATTGGATACGGCTCGGGCTAGAGGCCGTATTTATGAACCGATCTTTACAAAACTTCTTGGGTACCTTTGTTATGACCGTGGGACGAGAACAAGTGTTTTTGGGTGCGGTCCGAAATTCAAGATGGCTGCCAGCCTCCATTTTGTACCGACGATGCAGAAATCTGTTTTTTGTACATAACTTCCATATGAAAGCTCTGATTTGAATAATTTTTTGTATGAGTGTTTAGTACCATGGGATACATCACATATAATACGGGTTTTTTTCTCGTGCGTAAATTATGCAAATTAGACTAACTTTGATGTTTTTTGGTGTTACTTTCAGCACTGTCAGTGCAAATGCCAATACGGCTCGGGCTAGAGGCCGTATTTATGAACCGATCTTTACGAAACTCCTTGGGTACCTTTGTTATCACCTTGGGACGAGAACAAGTGTTTTGGGGTCCGGTCCGAAATTCAAGATGGCCGATGGCAGCCATTTTGTACAAAATTTGGTGCAATCAGATTTTTGCACAGAACTTCCATATGAAAGCACTGATTTGAATAATTTTTTGTGTGAATGTTTAGTACAATGGGATACATCACATATAATACGGGTTTTTTTCTCGTGCAGAAATTATGCAAATTAGATGAACTTTGATTTTTTCAGTGCTACTTACACACAGTAAGTACACATGTCAATACAGCTCAGGCTAGAGTCTGTATTTATGAACCGATCTTCACGAAACATCTTGGGTACCTTTGTTATCACCTTGGGACGAGAACGAGTGTTTCTGGGTGCGGTCCAAAATTCAAGATAGCTACCAGTGGCCATTTTGTACCGAAATTAGGTCTAATCAGTTTTTTGTACACAACTTCTCTACGGCTCAGGCTGGAGGCCGTATTTATGAACCGATCTTTACGAAACTTCTTAGGTACCTTTGTTATCACCATGGGATGAGAACGAGTGTTTTTGGGTGTGGTCTGAAATTCAAGATGGCCACCAGCAGCCATTTTGTACCAAAATTAGTGCAATCAGTCTTTTGTACAGAACTTATGTATGAAAGTTCTGATTTGAATAAATTTTTGTATGAATGTTTAGTAACATGGAATACATCACATATAGTACGGGGTTTTTTCTTGTGCAGAAATTATGCAAATTGGATGAACTTTGATTTATTCAGTGCTACTTATACACTGTAAGTGCACATGTCAATACGGCTCGGGCTAGAGGCTGTATTTATGAACCGATCTTCACAACACTTCTTGGGTACCTTTGTTATCACCTTGGGACGAGAACGAGTGTTTCTGGGTGCGGTCCAAAATTCAAGATGGCTGCCAGTGGCCATTTTGTACCGAAATTAAGTCCAATCAGTTTTTTGTCACAACTTCTACACAGCTCATATTTGTGAACTGATCTTCACGAAACTTCTTGGGTACCTTTGTTTTCACCTTGGGACAGGAATGAGTGTGTTTTGGGGTGCCTTTGTTATCACTGTGCTATGAGAACAAATATTTTGGGGTTCAGTCAGACCCACTCTGGGACTCAAAGATTTCTTTTCTAGTTTAGCATCTGACTGTCAGCCACCTTTACAATACTTTACCTATACATTTGTTACAGGCAAGGGTCAGTATTTATGTACAGACCGTTACAATACTTTATATGTACCTTTGTTATCAGGTCATTACCTAGATGTTTGTCATTGCTGTGCCACATACTATACATGTACATGTCTTTGTCTTGACAAGTTGAGCTACAGTGTCATTGACACTTTCATTTTTAGCTTAACTTGACTAAGTCAAGATAAGCTATTGCCATCAAGTGTGCGGAAGTCTGTTAGTCTGTGAGTCTGTTCACATTTTCCTTCAGCACAGGCTACACCCCGTAGTTCTTGTCTGATTGTCACGAAATTTCATATGCAGGTTTGGGGTCATGTCTAGATGTGAATGTCCCCTTTTGGTTGCGATTGGTCATCTGGTATGGCTGCCCGAGCCCAAAACCCAAAAACCATTAGCAGAGTCTACAGGTCGTATTTATGAAGGGATTTCATTGTAATTTGGTAGGATGCCTCTGTATAATGTCTAGATGAGAACGTCCCCTTTTGGTCATGATCTGTCATCCGTGATGGCTTCCCAAGCCCGAAACCCAAAAACTTTTAGCACAGTCTGCAGGTCATATTTAATATGGAGGGATTTCATGGTAATTTGGTAGGATGACTCCGTATGATGTCTAGATGAGAACTTCCCCATTTGGACACGATCTGTCAACTGTGACGACTGCCCGAGCCCAAAACCCGAAAACCTTTAGAACAGTCTACAGGTCATATTTATGGAGGGATTTCATTGTAATTTGGTAGGTTGACTTCATATAATGTCTAGATGAGAATGTCCCCTTTGGATGCGATTGGTCAGCTGTGACGGCTACAGGGCCCGAAGCCCAAAAACTTTTAGCACAGTCTACAGGTCATATTTATGAAGGGATTTCATTGTTACTTGGTAGAATGACTCAGTATAATGTCGAGATAAGGACGTCCATTTTTAGTTGCAATCTGTCAACTGTGATGGCTACACAGGCCTGAAGCCCGAAAACCTTTAGCACGGTCTACAGGCCATATTTATGAAGGGATTTCATTGTAACTTGATAGGATGACTCGTTTTGGAATAATTTCACTGTAACTTGGTAACTTTCGTTGACATACATTAACTGTGAGGGCCACATACATTAACTGTGAAGGCCATATTAACCCACCCCTCTGTTCTTTAGTACAGTCTACACCTCATATTGTTTTTATTAAAAACATAGCAATACAGGAAACAGAAATTAACATATTCCCAATTATCACAATTCTTGTCTTATTTCATAATCCTTTCATAAACATTGAACATTATCCTTTTCATCAAACACAACACACAGACAAGTTAAGCTACAGTGTCATTGACACTTTCATTCTCAAGAGTTATTGCCCCTTTTCACACACATTATTGAACAAGTCTATTATAACTATCCGCAACTAGTCTCAAAATTTTAATCTGATTGTTTTGATATTTTCTATACTGAACAACCATGATCAGAACATCCATGCATTGTTGTTGCCATTTTCAGTTTTGTGGACTGGGGTGCAGAGGGGAAGGTAGCCGGAATATTTTTTTCTGTTTTTGGTTGAAATTTGTATCCAACTCAGAGGTACTGCTCAGACCATGGATGAGCATTCTTCAACATCCATTAATTGTTTTTGAAGGATTTTTTTGTGTAAATTTCTTTTTATTATCAATTGAAAATTTTAACAGTTGTTATTTGGGGGCGTTGTGTACTAAGGCATACTGCACGTCGATAGTACACTTGTCTTCAGCCAATGCTAACCCTTCTTGTGTGGAGTTAGTACGTTGGGGAGTCTGACAGTTGTTCATCATTGCTCGGTGGTTCTCTCTAGGTACTCCGGCTTTCTCCACCAGCAAAACTGTCTGACCCTTGCTGTCAAAAGTGTCATTAAACCCCAATAAATAATATAACAGTTGTTATTTTTTCAAAAATAGTCATGACAGTGTTTTAGATAGCGTGTTGACAAATAGGAGATTTCACATCAAGTTGGAGAGAAAATGGTCAGGAAGGGGAGGACCAACTTTGAAGGTAAAACTAAAAAGTCAAAACTTGTTATCATTTATCAAATTAAGTGAAAATATAATTATCAAGGATATGTTATTTGCTTGCCTGTAAGTCCCAAATTTATTGCTTTTGTTGTTGTTTGTTGTCTTGTGAAAATCACAGGAATTGTTGTGCTTTACAAAGAAGTGTGTTACTGGAAAATGAATTGTGGATCTCCCACTGATCCAAGAACCATGAGGAACAATGATTTATAGTTGAAAACTAGTTTGACTAATGAACTCATTGTATTTTATTTTGTTTTAATTTGTTGCATATTCAGAATATTATTTTGCAATTTGCCTTCTTAGGGCATTCAGAGTACTTTTTTTTTTTAAATATTGCATGTCTAAGGGTCTAATTTCATCTTTATCGCTTTGTACTGCAACAAAGAAGTGTTCCAACATGCCGTCTTTAGATAAACTTGTTAATACATTCGAAGTATCTTGGTAGTTGTTTCTCACCAAGACTTGCCTAGAAACAAATCCACTAGATGTACATTATTAACTCTTTGCATGCTGCTGGCAGATATTCCTGCCCCAGACAGGAAATCGCTTGCCACAAAAATGAAGTATGAACACATTAACAAATCTTTCCTCTGCAAATTGTATCAACTTTTTCACCAGTGATTTCTTGAGAGTTAAATTTTCATTAATTTTTCTTAAATCTAGTCATGGTTGCTTTACAGCAGCCATGACTTGATTTAATGAAAAATTTTATTAAAATACTCAACAGATTAAAAGTTAAAAAGTGCAGCAAAAATGTATCCAAATCTCCAGGCCTTTAAGGGTTAACAATTGATTCTGTGAAATTTACCAAGACCACCAGGCTTTCTTTATCCATGGTAGATTAATTTTGGTAGTAATAATTTGTTGCTAGTAATTATGTTGAAATTTATTGGTGAGTGTCTGTAGGTACCAGTCTGTGGGCATTGTTATACCAACAGTTCTTTTAATAAGGACTGTGGTAGTGGTGTTCAACACTGAACAAGTTGTAAAGTGTATGATAATATTTTATAAGTTTCAGGTGTAGGGAAATCTTGAAAATTTCTAACATAACCTGCAAAAAGTTGCTTACTGGTTTATAATCATTTATTGGCTGTTTGATTTGTCGGCCAACATTTCACAAGGACCACCTTCTCTCTGAAAACCCCAGGAAACCCCAGGAAACTGAGTAGCGCTTGTTTACTGTGGAAGAAAGGTCTGCTTTACTGGTAAGATAAAACTCGGAACCAACACCTTGGGTTGAAGCCCTTGTACGTGAGTAGCACATGTATAAACAATTAGCTATCCTTGACTTCATCCTGATGTTGCGATCATCAGAGAGCCAAAAATGTTGAAAGTAACCTAAACACCAATATGTGAATGAATGAATTATGAAGTAGAAATCTTGTTTTCAAGAGTTATTGTTTACTTGTTACCTAACAAATTGTTCAGATTCTCCTGTCCAGTAGAGGCAGTCATGTTCTCTTTGTGACTCCTAATTCCCAGAACTTTGTAAAGACCAGGAACCAGCAGTCTTAGAGAAATTAGGTCCTTTTTGTAGATGTAAAGAACAGGTCAGTTGGTGCTCTTGACACAATACAACAGTTTGAATTCTTGTTCTCAAAAATGATCAACAACTGTCACTTGTATGAATACAATAACATGGCAAACAGAGAAGGATAAACATTTTCCCCATTATCATGCAATATTGAAAACCATAGTGATCAACGAGAAGCAGCTTAGAAGATATAGAATGCCATCAGTGGATTGAAAATTTATAATTGAAACAAGATTTGAATGTAAATCTAAAAATTATATCACAATTTTCTGGGGAACTTTTTTTAAGATTGTTTGTGTACACATTCACATTTGGAGAATACACCCAGGAGAACCTCTGTGTTATTGTAATGCCTCTGATGAAAAAGCCCTCACAAACAAATTGAACTTGAGTATTTTTTCAATTTTTGCTTCCAAAACATATCTCCTGCTTTCAAGATCATTTCAAAAGGAATCATGGGCTATGTTTTGAAAGCAAAATATTCAACTATTTCAGTTGGTTATTAATAAAAGATTCTTGTTTCTCAGGCACCTCCCTCATCATTGAAAATCTGCCTCATTAGTCCTTTTTCTTTTTACTTGAAATCTCTTCAACGATGCTATTTTGTACGACGAAAAAAAATAAACAACTACATCTTGTTTGACAGAGCTCACTGAGCTCAGTCAAACAGGATATAATTGGTTAAATATGCAACTGCAGAATGGGAAATTTTCACTTCTGAAAACATTGGTTTCCCACCAGAACAGTGTGAGCTCTTTCAATGATTAACAACAAAAAAGGCCTCCCTCCCTCGTTCATCGAAGAATTGAAGGAAAATTGCCAGAGAAACAAGAATTTTGCACTCGGCCTTATTTTGGAAAAACTTTTGCCTTTGTCATTTCCTAGTCAAGTCAGAAAAAGGGTTAATAGAAAAACCATTCCCTGTGGGAACCCTTCAAAATGAGGCAGTGCTTGTTTATTGCAGTAAACAGTTCTGTCTTCTGTTAAAATAGGACCCAGAAGCAATGCCTCTACATTGTGTGGCATAGGTATAAATGATTGGCTAAACTTGACTTCACACCTATGTTGCTGTCATGAGATAGCCAAAGATTCTGAAAGTGACCCTAACTGGTGGAGTGCTAAATATATTTTTGACCATCAAACTTTGTTCAATTGTCTTTGCCTTGTTACAATTCATGGGAGAGTGCCTGTAACCACTGAATTTGAAGCCTTTAAGTTGGCGCACCTGTGCTTCAGAATAGAGCCCAAATATGGGCTTCTAGCACTCTACCAGTCAAACACCAATAAATAAATAAATAAATAATAGAAAAACCTTTGCTGAACAGTGAGAACTTCTGAACAACCATAAACAATCATGAATTTGTCGAGAACTGAGGACTACTTTGGTCTTTTGAACCCTCAAGCTCATTGTAACAATGTTGTGTCATAATATCATCTTAGTATATTATTAAGTCAACAGTATCATGATGGTTCTGTAAATATAAGGAATAATACCCTATGAATGGCCATTTGAAATCTCTCTTAAGTTCATCACCTGTTTATGCTCGACTTTCTTCTTTTCCAAGTAGACATGTGCATAGACCCAAATTCTTTGGTTTTCAGTAATTTTCATATAAATAATTCTCTTATGCGGTTGGACTTAATATGTATATAACCTCATCATTGAATTCTTATGTGCAGGTCTGGCCTTCTGAGAAATCATGGAGCATGAAAAATCGATCGTCTGGGACAGATGTTAGTACTTTCCTATGTATTTTATTTGGAGAAGAATTTTCTCCGTTGAAGGTAAACCATATATGTATGCACTGTACTAGTCATATAAAACCACTCTGCCCTAAATTTGGGTGTTTCAATAATAAGTTTTAACTTTGAACTGTTTTAATGGAAAGAATACCTCTTATCGACAACAAGAGCTTGGCAAAAGTAGACTCAGCAATTTTCTGTCAGTAGAGTTCATTATGAAATAAATTTTCACAGACATTTTTTACAGTGTACAGCAGTATGTGTGAGTTACAGACCTGGAAATAACACACAAACGATCATTTAGGTTACGCGTGGGTTACGTTAATTGTAAAATACGTGAACAAAATACAGGTTGTGACAAATTAATGTAATACTTGTTAGGTGTTGATGATTGAGGTATGTTTGGGGTTAATAGGACAGAGGTGAATGCCGCTTACTATTAATAGAATTTTGGTTTCAATGTTGTTATGAATAGAATTTTGGTTTCATACCTCATCTGTAGATTACCTTCTTTTTACGAACAAAACTTATTTTTTGATTAGTGTGCTGGAAATCAATCTCAAGCTCATTGTTACTATGAAAAGAATTTCACTTCATCCGAAATAACTTAAATTAATGTAAATTGAATGGATTTTTTCACCAATGATTTCTTGTTATATTTAGATTAATTGTTCATCAACTCTAGTCATGGCTGCTTTACAGCAGCCATGACTAGATTTGATGAAAAAATATCTTGAAAATACTCAGTTAATAAAAAGTTCTCTTCAAAGAAGAGTGTGTATTGCATCACCATTAGCTAGCCGGATGGGAAAGGGAAGGCATATCTTTTTTGAGCCCCAGCTCCCTTTCTACTTATTTCAGATAGTATTCCGTTTACACAGTTACACTATTTTTCTATATCTTACTGGAGAGTGCCGGTGACTGTACTGACAAAGTCAGCTCTCTCCACACTGATGTAAAAAATAGAAATTTGAGGAAACAGATTTTCCCATAATGCAACCAGGGGGGGGGTGTAAAAAAAATGCCAGGATACAAGGTCCGGTGACCGTTGGGAAAATTATGTTCAGTTAACAGGGTTATTCAGTTTTGAGAGATATCCAATTAAGTGGGCTCCATTATATTAAAAATGAGTTTATCAGCAATTATCGGGGGCGCAGTGGCGTTGCAGTAACCGGTTCTCATCAGATCACCGAAGTTAAGCAACGTCGAGCCCAGTTAGTCCTCGGATGGGTGACCGTCTGAGCGATTGATTCGGACTCCCGCGTTGTGTCCTTGGGCAAGGCACTTAACCCCGATTGTCCACATGAGGGCACGATGACGCCGTGTACTAGAGCGTACTGCACATCAATGGTGCGCATGTCTTCAACCAGTCTAACCCTGCCTGTGCTGCAGTGCGGAGTTACAATGTTGGGGAGCTGGCAGCTGCTCGTCGTTGCTCGGTGGTTCTCTCCTGGTACTCCGGCTTCCTTCACCCATAAAACTGTCACGGTCATGATTAGCCATTGTGCATAAGTATGTGACCTTAAACACCAATAAATAATAATAATAATCAGCAATTATCAAGGCTCGGGTATCAAAGTTGGGCTTACATATCAAAGATAGAACAAGTTATGAATAAGTGTATTAACTGCACTGCTTGAATGTTTTTTGTGCTTGTGCAGTAATACACTTTAACCCCTTAAAAATGAATTGGCTAGGAGCGTGGTGGCTCAGTGGTAGACCGTTGGACTTCTATGCTAGAGGTCCCCGAGTTCGATCCCTGTCCTGGACGACCCGCATTGTGTCCTTGGGCAAGGCACTTTATCCCGGTTGCCTACATGGGGGCACAATTATGCTGTGTACTAAGGCGTCCTGCACGTCGATGGTGCACATGTTTTCAACCACTGTAACCCAGCTTGAGCAGAACTTGAACAGAGTTAGAATGTTGAGGAGCTGACAGTTGCTCATCGATGCTGGGTGGTTCTCTCCGGGTACTTAGGATTCCTCCACCCCTAAAACTGTCACGGTCACGATTAGCCATTGTGCATAAGTATGTGACCTTAAACACTAATAAATAAATAAATGAATTGGCCGCAACCTCTAACATAGCTTACAGACTTTTCTGTTGAAAAGGGGGGGGGGGGGGGGGGGGGGGTAAGGGGGGGGGGTCACACACAGGATATGGTTTTTTGGGTGACATTTTTATCATAAAAAATTGAAAAATAATTTAGAAATTTGTTGGGGAATACCATGTGCATTGGGTAAAGGGTTATACAAGGGGCTGTATTGAACTCTTTTTAACATTGTAGCCCTTTTTTGTATTCCTTCACTAAAATACATTTGTATTTGAGGGAATCCCAGGAAGTATAGCCCTCTTTGTTTTTACTATCACAAACAACTTCTGTTTACTGGTGTAATAGGACCTGATAGCCAAAACCAGGAGCATGAGTACTCTAACAAGCGCAGCATAACAGGAAATGACAGGCCCAAACGAAAAAAAAACAAAATAAACAAAGGATTGGAATTTACTCTTTCAGCCCAATTAACAGTTTGCGTTTATTTAACTCCTTGCATGCTGCTAGCAGATATTCCTGCCCATGTCAGAAATCTCTTTCCACCAAAATAAGAATAAATTGAGCACATTTTGACCAAATTTTCCCTTGAAAATTGTATTGAGCTTTTTGATAAATAATTTATCAAATTGTCATGAATTTTTTATCAAATCTAGTTTTGGCTGCTTCACAGCAGCCATGACCAGAGTTGATGAAAATAGGTTACACAATTTTCTATTGCTTCATAACACTCTGCAGACATATTTTCAAACCAATCTGTTTGTTGTCAGAAGTACAGATGATTAAACTCCTCATGTCTTCTATCAGAGCTCAAAGAGCTCTGTCAGACAAGAAAAAATGTGTTATAATACTAGTTAATTTTGAGGTACAGTGGAGCCCACTTCATTGGATATCTCATAACTGAATAACCCTGTAAATTGAATGTAATTTTCCAACCCAAAACTATTTACCATACGTCCAGTACAAATTTGACCTGTTAAATGAATATAGGTTATAGAGTAAACTCCTGTTAATTGAATAAAAAATCCTGTAACCCGTCGAGAAATTACCCTGATTCTCGCCAGTTTTCCTTTGTTTATAGGCCTATTTGGCCTCAGTACATCCAATACAGGCATTTAATCTATTATATCTTGTTTGAGAGAGCTCATGGAGCTCTGTCAAACAAGATATAATAGAATAAATGCTAAGCTTATCTCCAGAATACAAGAAAGTGACACAATTCCTGTTAATTGAATACTCCTGTTAATTGAATACTTTTCAATGGCAAAGTGGCTGTTCAATTAGCAGGGTTCCACTGTATTGCAAATGGATAAACAGGTGTGATATCAATGAATGACACCCATTTGTTTGGTCAGAAACACAAAATAATATTTTCTGAATGTGCAGCTACATAGATACATTTGACCATTATCAGAGCTTGTGCAGAGCTTGAGTCCAGGTCTCCAGCTTTTATAGACCAGCACTATGATAGGCCAGCACTATAATAGGTTTTAAAATCATAACTTTAATTTCTCTTTGAATTTGGAGCACTACTTTCAGCTGCTCATCGTTGCTCGGTGGTTCTCTCCGGGTACTCCGGCTTCCTCCACGCATAAAACTGTCACGGTCATGATTAGCCGTTGTGCATAAATATGTGACCTTAAACATCAATAAAAATAAAAAAATAAAATAACACTACTTTCTTTTTACCAAAATATAACCTTTTAGATTTAGACAGCCCCAGCATGAAATGCAAAGGGAATTAAATGTTACCCTTTCCATCCATTTATCCATTTATATGTCTGTCTGAGTTGTTTGTTTCTGGATGGTAACTTGATTATACATTGAAATAATTTTTTAAAACTTTCACATATTTTCTAGAATGACAAAATACAGGTCAAGTTCACATTTGACCATATCTGCATTCTTTGTTCTAGAGTTAATTCTCCTTGATTTAATGAAAAATTATACATTTTATGGTTTCCGGATGATAAGTTGAGCATGCATTTAGATATTTTTTCAAACTTTCACACGTCAACTAGAATGGCAAAATACAGGTCAAGTTTGCACTTGGCCATATTTGCATTCGCTGCACAAGAATTATTTCCCTTGACTTAGTGAAAAATAATTGATTCTTTCGTTTTTGGATAACTTTAGTATGCACTGACATTTTTAAAAAAACAAGTTCCAATTTTATGAAATGAAATTTTCTGTGGATGAAAACATCATCCATGATGATGATGACTGAACAAACCCATTCTTGGCATTCTTCTATTTTACACAAATGGATGGAGTGACACATAGGTTCATTAGTTTGTATGCTTATAAGTCATTTTGGTGTATGTTTCACACAAAGTTGTTTATTAGTAGCTCATGAAGCTGACATGGGTGAGAAAACTGGGCTGTGAAGAGGTTAAAGATCTGTTATTTTTCATTTTATATGTCAAAATTAAATTATATGTTGAAATATTAATTTGGTAATTTAACCCTTGGTTTCAAACTGTTTATTCTTTTATCATACCAGAAGATTATTTCTCTTTGTTTTGGAGACATGCTTGTCTTCTGTGGAGGAGGAGTTTTTCATTCAAGCTGGAACAACACATAGTTATACAGTTAGAGTGCACAGTCTTTTTGCACACAGTATCACAATTTAATATTTTAATTATTGTAAAATAAATTCAAAAAATGTCAACAAAGCCATATCTTGTTCATTCTAAAGAGGGGGTCACGTAATATGATTTTGTTGAAATTTTTGGAAAAATAATGGTGTTTTCCAACTTCTAAATCTCAGTTTGTAAATTATGTAGGAGGACATGGCCAATCCGTTAGGTAAAGTGTTAATCAACTAATTACAAATGAGAATTGTAAGATAAATCTTATCATCACCATGCTGTTTATGTAAAAAATGTATCGGAGTCTTGCTCTGGTTTCTAAGGCTATATCTCAACTTGTCTATAACATTTTTGACTTATACAACACTTTGGACTTGTTGAGATATGGCCTTAGAAACAAGAACGAGACTTTGATACAACATTGTGGTCATATACATGATGGTGTTAACATATATATATTTAATAGAGCTCTTTGAACTCTCAGTCAAAAGATTACAGATTAAATGTGCTTATCCCTATATCCCGATAAATTTGGTCTTTTGATTGGTCAGAATGCCTTGGACAAATAGCCATGGCAGAGGATGCACCCAACATCCAAGGTATATGAGAGCGTGCAACATCCAGGGTATAAGCGCTTGCGAAACATTGGGGTATATGGTTTAAACGAAAGCTTTCCACTTTTGTTCACCTCAAAATAAAAATTGAACCAAAAACCCGAAAATAGTCACAAATATCATCAGATTTCCGACAATTCAATCATAAAAATAAAATTACAGCAAACAATTCGTCCCTTGAGTACCAATGTGTTCTATGTGCCAGTAGGCACATAGAACAACATTGGAACTCAGGGGACGATATGTCAACAAAATACTTTTTACTCGTTTCCTTAACGACCCAAGAGATGTAACTGTATCTGTTGTCTTCTGCGATTATAAAAACAAAATAATTATCCCGAATTTGGTCCAAGTGATTGTGGAGCTGAGAAATGCATCCTCAAATTTATTTCTGCTATGTTTGTATTGTGTTTCAAACGGGACAAAAATGTTATCTCAGCCAACATGTATGGTATATGGAGATTTAATACCCGAATGTCTCATTTAAACACCTCGCCTGTGTCTCGGTGTTTAAAAACCGACATCCAGGTATTAAATCACCATATACCATACATGTTGGCGGAGATTACTTATAATATGGGATGTACTGATGTCAATAACATGAGAAATTTAATGGTTTACAGAAAACAAGATAATAAATAGTTTATACAAGTTTACTACATATAAGCTATATGCAATAATTAACAGGTCAAATTTGTCCTAAAGGTGTGGTAAATGGTTTGCTGTTTGGTAATTATATGCAATTAACAAGACTATTCAATTGGAAGATATCCAACTAAGTGGGCTCCACTGTCAGGCCTGGCATTCTTTAGGAGTGCAAGAGTGCTGCATGCCTACTGCACTCCTAGAAAAAATTGAGGGGCAGTTTTTTGCACCACTTGATTTTCTGGAATGCCAGACCTGTTGGGGACTGCCTTTAAAATCTATTATCATCTGTCAATGTTGCATTGATTCGCAATAATTCATGACCCATTCTGTGTCGCTCTTCGATACATTTTGAGTGTAAAAGACCGTCCTATAAGAATTAAATGCAACATTTTGAATAATGAGAATATATGTGTGTCAATTTTTTCACTTTGTAGCTGAATGTGGTACAATTTTTCAGTCACAATAGTAATACCTTGAAGTAAATATACAGTACATAGAGAGTGTATTGTGAATAAATCACCTGTAGAGTGATGATTTCTCTCAAGCAATAAATGATAATTTGATGCAAAGTGTAATTAGCATAAGCAAAGTTTCAGCCAATGGACCTCCAGGTTAAACCTGGAGGTCCATTGGTTGAAACTTTGCTTGTGTTTCTGTACGAAATTTGAGACTCGTACCTTGGGTGATACCTCCACTCCGTAGGTGATTGGGTGATAATCCATCCTCCATATACTGTAACCAAAATAGCATACAAATATATGTATTGAAAATTCCAGGTGCATTTGCACTCCCAAGTAATCTAAGGAGGGCAATTGTTTTGCACTTCTTGATTTTCTGGACTGCCAGGCCTTCACTGAAAAAGATGTCCTCCAAAATTGTGATGTTTGAATAAGCCCAAGTTCAAAATGCCTTTACAGCATGAAATCATGTGTCAAAAATATTAAATGGTGCTATATTAATTTTGTTACCACAGGTTGATTGTTCTCATATTTTGTTTGTATCCTTTATTGATGATGTAATATTTTATGTGTATTTACTTTCTCCTGCTGTGAACAAAGAGATCTGAACCATTTATAAATCTTTCTTTCATTGAAAACTAGTGTGACAGCGCTTTCAAAAAAATGAAGGTGCCAGAGTGAAAGCCAACATTTTCCTTCCTCATGTTTCATATTCAGTTGAATGCAAATAAAATTTTCTTTATATAAACTTGTTTTTATCACAAATTAGTGAAGGGTGCCTGTGGGAACTTTTCACTAATTTGTAATAAATTAAACTTTGATTAATAAATTCAGACCACCAAAAATAATGTAGCCTTCAACCAGTTAATTGGGTATTTGTTAATCGGATAAACCTGTCAGCTGTTTGATTGCTAATTAATTTTGCAAAACTGATTTGTAAAGAGACAGTGTTACCAGCAAGGGGAGCCTTTGTTTAACTAGATTTTGTTGAGAACTAATAGTTTTGTTACAATTTATTGAAGAGTGCCTGCCAGACATGTTAAGTCTGAAAAACTCAAAATAGTGAGATATTTAAGTGGCGAAGCTTGTTTTTCCATACAAGACGAAAACTGTAATTTTCCTCCACCACACCATCCATTACTTTTAAAATTCATGCTCAAAAAATAAAAAATAAATAAATTAAATATAGGCATTGTTGTGAGAACATATGCACAGTTTCATCTGATTGATAAAAATTAGGCTGGTAAAATGTTGCATAAAATAAATTCCAAACAATCCCCCCACCCAATCATCCCCCACCATAAATGTACCACAAATTCAAGTCGGAAAAATGAGGGGGAAAAACTGGAACATGAACACTGTCAGCTAATGGACCACTGTGATAAGGAAATATACACTGGACAAAAATTTGTTTATAGTCCTATCAAACACTGAAAATCAAGTTAGTGCATCCCGGTGAAGGAGCCATGGGGTTTCTAGGGTGCCCAACACCCCCCATCCCCACCCCAATTCCACCAGTTGGCTCTTCCCACCCCCAAATTTGAGAACGATTTTATTTTTTTTTATTTCCTTTCCATAATACAAGTACAGCACCCTCAATTCTGGAATTCTAACCCCCCCCCCCCCCCCCCCCCCCCCCCCCCCCAAGCACTCTTCACTAGACCATGGCGCCCCCACTGCCTTGTTCTGTCAGATTTGGGGCTTTGTCAAGATGCAAAAACTTAAAAGAAAAGTTAAAAATAAAAATTTTCTTATTTTTTAAGGAGTCACTAAACTCTTACCATGGTTTTGAAGGATAATACGCATTTGTTGTGTGTATTTCGGTAATTAATCATCCCTCCAAATATACAAAAACTGCCCTGGTTTCTTCATAGTTCCTGCTTCAAATGAAAGTGAAATAGAAGAAACACAATGCAAATCAAATTTCTTGTGATTTTGTTAACTTTTATTGAAGTAAGTCGTGATATTCAAATCAATTCTTTTGGTTACTCACTCCATTGTTTTTGCCAATATATCTCCTAATTTCAACTGTAGAGGTTTGTTTTTACAGAATTATTTTTTTCGCAGTTTTTTTCAGTTATTCTTTCACACATCTGAATTGCCTTCAGTCCTTGCAAATGTTAGGCAGTTTGTTTGAAATACTTTTTCTATCTTCCATGTTCCACTCAGCTTATTTATAGTAGTTAGTACAGTAAACTGAAAACTCGAGACTCGAGTTTTCCAAAACAAAACAAATTCTCAAGAAAAGTATTGATATTTTTAGTCTTGAACCCTTAACCCTTTGAACACTGGTGGTATCTTCCATGCCAGTTAAATGGCATAAATTGGAAAAGTCCATACCCATTATTTGGGGATAGAGCAATTAATATTTTCCACCACATGTTCACTTAGTAGCCATCCTACTTCATGAAATTATGACGTATCGTGTTCCTGGACTGGAAAAGCGGTCACTAGTGTTGAAAGAGTTAAGGGCATAATTCCAACTTTGATCACATTTTTTTGCAACAGAACAGGTGCCCCTACATGCAGTCTTTGGGTTAACTCACAAGTTACATTCTAAGCACCTTGGAAGTTTTTTTTTAGGCAAGCCTTGGCTGCCTATGTTGGGAGCCAAGATTTTCCAAAAAATAGCAGCAAAGTCACAGGATATAGACTGTCAAAGTGTAGCAAAAATATGTAAAAATCTCTATACCCTCAAGGGTTAACGGTATAATTTTTGCACTAAAATTGAAGAATTGGGTATTTTAATTATCCTCACATTTTTCATTGGAGTTTTAAATTTATGGTTTGCATCGACCATGCGTAAACAAAAACATTTACAGTGAGTATAAATGATTGGTTACACTTGACTGTATACTTTTGCTGTGATCATGATATAGCTGCAGATGCTGAAAGTGACCTTAAACACCAGTAAACAAAATTTGAATATACAAATGTTCAAGTTTTCATTTCATAATGGTTTGGTTAAATTGTGAAAGTTTAAAAATGTTGTGAGAAAGTCATAAAGATCTACAATAAATTGTTACATCTTCCTATCTTGCATTGGTATTTTAGATCCCTTAGGTAACCATGTTCAATCATATGGATTTGTTACTGATGGTTTGGTACTGATTTTTTAGCTCACCTTACTGAAAGTCAGTGGGAACTATTGCCATCACTTGGCATCCAGCATCCGTTAACTTTTGAAACTTGTCTTCAAAACTACTGGGCCAAATTCAAACATATGGCACAGACCATCTTTGGAGTATACCCATTCCACTTGGTTCAAATGAAACTCCTGCCATCTTTGGGCTGGAGTTAATGCCCCAAAAGTCAAAAAAAAATCTTCTTATGAACCACCAGAGAGAATGCTTTGATATTTGGTATGGAACTTCCTTTGGTGGTGAAGATTAAAGTTTGTTCAAAGCAAGTTTGTAATCAGCTAATATGAAGCTGTGGTACCTGAAGTTCAGAATCGAGTCCAAATATGGGCTTCCAGCAGTGATATAGTAACTGCAGGGGGTTGGCAGGGACTTGTACCCCCAACTTTTTCACAAAATTATTGAGAGAGAGTTTAGGTCAATATTAATTTTACCAACCTGTCATTGCAATACAATTGGGAATTAGTAGGAAGGCAATGCACAGACTCTTTTACGCTTAACCCGTTGAATCCAGATGGTATCTTCCATGTCCTTTCAATGACAGCAATCAGGAGAGTCCATATTGATTATATGGGGGTAGACCAATTAATATTTTCAACATGCAGCTCTCGGGCTGAACGTTGAAAATATTTATCGGTCTACTCCACACATTGACTTATCAGTTTTCAAACGTAATGCAATTATGACACATCATGTTCCTGGGCCGGAAAACGGCCACTCATGTTCAAAGGGTTAATATGTGTCTGAAGATTCCCTCAAGTGATTTGTCTCTTTTATGGCTTTTAAAATTGAGAAAAATGCACATTTGTGGCACCATATTGAACACATTTCCTTGTCAGAGGGTAATTTGTTCAATTTGGAGCCACTAATGTGCATTTTTCATTTTTCTCAATGTAGAGATTTGTGAGTCTCAAACATAGCTTTGTGTATTGCATTCCTATCAGGCTGCTTAGGCACACAGTCCATCACTGAAATATATCACTATGGTGCCCTTGTATGGCTGTATTCCAGTGGAAGTTCATAAGCTAGGCAGGGCTCTATTTAATCTGAAAATTCTGAATAGCGATTTGCCTTTCCTTTTGGAAACTTGATTATCTTTTGTTGAATATTAACTTTGGGCTGATATTTATTGAATAGCAAAATTCAGAAATTGTCTCACGAAATGCTATGCGAATCCAGTTAAATCGGGCCCTGAAGCTATGTTTTTGAGATAAAATTGACAAAAATAAGGAAATTTTAATGATGATTTTTGTGAAAAGCACTTGCTGTTCTTGGCCATTATGTTAGGTTAAAGAATGTGTATTGCTGGGAATAACCTTTTGTCTGTTAATGCACGAGTTTTCATGTAAGATCTCTTTGTTAAATGGTGAATGTTAAAAAATGTTATAAGACATGCATCCAGAAGATTAATAATAAATTGTTTCATCTTTCTTCCTATTGCATTGATAATTTATCTTCTATCAGTGTCCCTACAGAAACACTAGGAAGTGAATCTGTGTTGTTTTGTTCCCGTACATTTGCTTTGTTATTGTTGAAAAGGTCTGTGAAACAAGCCCTTTTGTGTAAGACCTCCATAGAACATTCTGACATCTTTAATTATTTGAGTTATGACAAAATACCTAACTTGTTTATCCAAATATTCTATCATTCCAGGTATGTAAGACTGTCTCCATATTGTAGGAATATGCTTTTGGACTCAAAAATGTCTGGAGGCCCCTGTTGACAACTGTTTTTCCCCATCAGAATAACCATGTGCAAACTGATGTTAAAATACCAAAATTTCGAGAAGCAGTTTTTTCCAGAATGCAAGAAAGACTTTAACCAATTCAGTCTTGTTTGACAGAGCTCAATGAGCTCTGTCAAACAAGATTGAATTGGTTAGATTCCTAGTTGCCATTTTTGGATGAGAGATTTGTATTATGGTATTTACCTATCACCTTTAGGTAAGGCTTGTAGTCAAACGAGAAACACCACTCATTATGTGAACTATTCCAAGTTAATTCTTAAGTTTGTTACCAGTCTAGGATAGATCTTAACACAAAACAATCCATATTTATACCCCCCGCAAACAAAGTTTGGGGGGGGGTATATAGGAGTCACCCTGTCCGTCCATCTGTCCGTCTGTCCATCCATCGTAAGCACAACTCCTCCTAAACCGTTTGAAGAATTTTCATGAAACTTTACACAATGGAAGAACTCCATATGGGGATGTGCATGAAGCAATATAATTCCGTTCCGACATTTCCAAGGGGAGATAATCTGTCCGTCTGACCATCCTTGTAAGCGCAACTCCTCCTAAACTGTTTGAACAATTTTCATGAAACTTTACACAATGGAAGAACTCCATATGAAGATGTGCATGAAGCAATATAATTCCGTTCTGACATTTCCAAGGGGAGATAATCTAACTTATACCGTCTGTCCATCCTTGTAAGCGCAACTCCTCCTAAACCGTTTGAAGAATTTTCATGAAACTTTACACAATGGAAGAACTCCATATGAAGATGTGCATGAAGCAATATAATTCCGTTCTGACATTTCCAAAGGGAGATAATCTAACTTATACCGTCTGTCCATCCTTGTAAGCGCAACTCCTCCTAAACCATTTGAAGAATTTTCATGAAACTTTACACAATGGAAGAACTCCATATGAAGATGTGCATGAAGCAATATAATTCCGTTCTGACATTTCCAAGGGGAGATAATCTAACTTATACATTTCAGGCATGGGGGGTATCACTTTGTGAGTTTGCTCACAGTACCTCTAGTCATATTTACGGGAAAAATGATTCACAGCCATGCTGTCAGTTATATTTTGATAGATTTAGTTTAAACAATATTTTATTTCCAATAACAAAAGAGAATATATCGCATTTACATTGTGTACATCGATACATAGGAAATGAATTCAGCAGGAAGTTAAAAATCTTATGCAATGCTGTCTCCACACACTCACCATTTTTAACAGAAATATTGATTGATACATATCTATTATGGGGAAAATTAGCATCTTGAAATTTAATTTTTTTTGACATAGGACGCAGAGGGTTAAATTCTCATGACGACATGACAAAGAAACTATGACATTTGGCGAGAAAGAGGCTTAAAATCCTCAACAGTGTTTTTGTCCCTTGGTTTAAGCAGTAAAATATATAAAAAGTTAGTGTTTGGATGTTTGGACAGTCCTTGTCGTGGGCCTCATGATCATACTGGTAAATAGGAACAGTGTAACCGGGGGAATGGGTGGGGGGGAGGACACATATAGAGCACATGCCCCCATCCCAAGTTTTTTCCACAGACATGCTATGATGAATTGAAAGAAATGATAGCATGTAAATATGTCACAATACACAAGCATTACTGTAATATATTAACTGCAAATGGGAACAAATTTAGTCATATTTGGCCAATGGATTCTACCTTCATGTGAAATCATAACTTCATACACTGATTGTCTATAAGGTGTATATGATTGGGATGCCTGTAGGTCAAAGGTCAAGGTCGCTTACTGTAAAAAGAGTTTGCTTTGCTTTAGTTTCATTCTGTGTACAAAACTATAACATACCATGATTACCTCTAAGGTGACCCCGTGAGAACCCCAGGTAGTGAATCAGTGCTTATTTACTGTGGTAAACAAGCTGTATTTTACTGGTAAAATAGGACCCTGTCACGAATGCTTGGGGTGGAAGTCCTCTAAAATGGGCAACATGGATATAAATGATTGACTAAACTTGACTCTATCTCTATGTTGCAGTAACGCTTAGCCATTGTTCAGAAGTACGTGACCTTAAACACCAATAAATATATAAATTACCTCTAAGGTATTGATTTTGTCAAGTTCACTATTACAGTAAGTATCATTCTAGGTTCTGTACAATAACTTATTTCCTTTTGCATATGAAACTAGAATTTCACACACAGATTGACCATAAGGTGTAGATGATTTGGTTTGTGTTTTGGGTCAAAGGTCAAGGTTAATGTTACTATTAACAGAATGCTGATTGCATTATCATAACTATAATTTCCTTTTTGCCAACAAAGCTTCAATGCCATCCACAAATTGTTGATAAGTTGATAATTGTGAATGTGTTTGGCAGCAAAAAGTTCAAGTGTTAAGGTCAGGTCGCTTACTGCAAATAAAACAGTACAAAATAACTTTAAGCTTTTACCCAATGCAGACGATATAAAAATTTATTATTTTAATAATTGTTTTTTCCAATTTTTCAAAAAATTCCAACCAAACCATATCATGTGACCCCTCATTGGAACAAACTCGACAAGCTCATTCCAATGAGGGGTCAAATGATATGGGTTCATTAAATGTTTTGAAAAATACTTTTTTTTAATTACTTAATTTGTAAATTACGTGGGCAGATGCAGCTGATTCGTTACCTAAAGGGTTAAATCTTCTTGACTTTACAGAAACCAATTTAATAAATAATTCTCTTCTGAGAATGGTATGTATTGAATTACTTCAAGTTGGTTGGGTGGGGGATGGGGGATATTGCAACCTAACCTAATCAGAATCTTTTGATACTACCAATCTAAGTGCTACATATTCATCATGATTAAACCAATGAGGATCTTATGATATTTGGTGTACAACATCCTTAGGGGGGTCAGATTCAAGTTTGTTCAAATCAAATCCCTGGGCTCATATATGGGCTCCCTTTGTGAGCCGTAATTTTAACTTAGCGCAACCTGAAGAATATTCTTGAAAGATCTTCTTCAGATCCACCATGCAGAATCTTTTGATAGTTGGTATATAGCATTTCTATAGCTCCTTGGTTAAAGTTTGTTCACAGTGTTATGTTTGACTGATTTTGGTGGGCACCAAAGGGGTTTGAAATTCAGCACAGAATCCAGTGTAGAATTTACTATTTGTTTAAATATACTGTGCCAATGCGTAACAAAGCTTGTAAACTTCAGTTTGATATAAATGTGAGTACATAAGATTAACGTTTGTTCAAATGGGGTTACACAAGTCCACTTTTTTTTGCTTTAGAACAAGATTTGGAGTGATTTTATTCCCCAAAAAAAAATTTAACCCCGTTGGGAGAAGTGGGGGATCAACTTGGTGATATTTTTTCGTTTTGCTTCAAAATGAGTTTTGAAGGGCTTCAGGTGATTTTTCGCAAAAAAAAAAAACATTCACCACCTAACAGACCCTTCTCCCCCATCCCCTAGCTAAATTAGATTATCTATATCAACGCAAGCAATACGATAATATGTGTCACACTCATCCAGACCTGAGAATTTAGGAAATGGCATTTCCGTAGATCATTTTAAAACTTTTATCCCACGGGGCAAATCATTTACAAAGTCAAATGTGTTGCTACCTCTCCCTCTCCTACACACTTTCAATGAGCTTACGCTACCTTTGTTGTCAAAGAAAAGGGAAGTAGAATCAGCATTGGAGTTGTGCGAAAAGAGTCTGGGGCAAATTTAGGTGTGCCGTAGGATCACAGTTCAAAATAGTGATGTGAAGAATAACGAAAAACAACTTGTGGAAACACTGACAGGTCAAATACATTCTTAATACTTGGGGAACTTATGCTTAGGTGATGCAATAGCGTGGGGGAAGCAATAAACAGATCGAGGGTATCCTTCATTATTTTTTTATCAGATTTGTATCCCCTGTTCGACTTTCGGAACATTTTCTTGTCGAAACTCCAGCATCAATGGTCCAATTTGAATTTTTGTGGTATGCTGATGGACAACATCAGGAAAGGCTCTCAGCGTAAAGTAGGTCTCGTTTAGTATTTTTTACCAGAGTTATACGGGTTCGGTGTCAATTCGACCTTGAGTCGATTCGGCCGATTTTCAAGCCGAATTCTCTTACTTTTTAGGCTGAAATAACCCACTTTCAGACAAATACAAATAATCGATTAATGGATATTTTAAGTATATTTAGGTAAATAAAATATAACAGAAATTCTTACTTTTTAGCTTAACTTGACAAGGTCAAGATAAACTATTGCCATAACGCGTGCGGAAAACTGTGAGTCTGTTCACATTTCCCTTTAGCACAGGCTACACCCCGTAGTTCATGTTCGATCGTCACGAAATTTCATATACAGGTTTGGGGTCATGCCTAGATGAGAGCGCCCCCTTTTGGTCGTGATCGGTCAACCGGTATGGCTTCCCAAGCCAAAACCCGAAAACCATTAGCACATTCTGCAGGTCGTATTTATGAAGGGATTTCATTGTAACTTGTAGGATGCCTCTGTATAATGCCTAAATGAGAACGTCCCCTTTTGGTCATGATCTGTCAACCGTGATGGCTGTCCAAGCCTGAAACCCAAAAACTTTTAGCACAGTCTGCAGGCCATATTTTATATGGAGGGATTTATTGTAACTTGATAGGATGACTCCCTATGATGTCTAGATGAGAATTTCCCCATTTGGTCGCGATCTGTCAACCGAGACGACTGCCCAAAACCCGAAAACCTTTAGCATAGTCTATAGGTCGTATTTATGGAAGGATTTCATTGTAACTTGTTAGATTGACTCCATATAATGCCTAGATGGTGACACCCCCTTTTGGACGTGATTGGCCAACTGTGACGGCTACAGGTGCCTGAAGCCCGAAACCTTGAGCACAGTCAACAGGTCATATTTATGAAGGGATTTAATTGTAACTTCGTAAGATCACCCCAGATGATGCCAGATGAGAATGCCCCCTTTTGGTTGCGATCATTCAACCATGATGGCTGCCCGAGTCCGAAGCCCAAAAACCTTTAGCACAGTCTACAGGTCATATTTATGAAGGGATTTCATTGTAACTTGGTAGGTTGAGTTCATATACTGTCTAGATGAGAACATCCCCTTTTGGACACGATTGGGCAACTGTGACGGCTACAGGGGCCCAAAACCCCAAAAACCTTTTGCACAGTCTACAGGTCATATTTATGAAGGGATTTCATTGTACCTTGGTAGGATGACTCCAAATAATGTCTAGATGAGATCATGAGAACATTCCCTTTTGGTCGCGATCATTCAGCCTTGATGGCTGACCGAGCCCCAAAAGCCCTTAGCGTAGTCTATAGGTCGTATTTACGGAAGGATTTCTTTGTAACTTGTTAGGTTGACTCCATATAATTCCTAGATGATGACATCCCCTTTTGGTTGTGATTGGTCATCTGTGACATCTACAGGGGCCCGAAGCCCGAAAACCTTGAGCACAGTCTACTGGTCATATTTATGAAGGGATTTCATTGTAACTTCGTAAGATCACTCAGATGATTCCCAGATGAGAATGCCCCTTTTGGTTGCGCTCATTCAACCATGATGGCTGCCCGAGCCCAAAGCCCAAAAACCTTTAGCACAGTCGACAGGTCATGTTTATGAAGGAATATCTTCGTAACTTTTTAGGTTGACTTCATATAATGTCTAGATGAGAACGTGAGAACGTCCCCTTTTGGCCGTGATTGGGCATTTGTGGCGGCTACAGGGGCCCGAAGCCCGAAAACCTTTAGCACGGTCTACAGGTCATATTTATGAAGGGATTTCATTGTAGCTTGGTAGGGGTGACTCCAAATAATGTCTAGATGAAAACGTCCCCTTTTGGTCGTGATCAATCAGCCTTGATGGCTGCCAAAACCCAAAAACCTTTAGCATAGTCTATAGGTCGTATTTATGGAAGGATTTCATTGTAACTTGTTAGGTTGACTCCATATATTGCCTAGATGATGACATCCTCTTTTGATCGTGATTGGTCAGCTGTGACGGCTTCAGGGGCCCGACGCCCGAAAACACAGTCTGCAGGTCATATATATGAAGGAATTTCATTGTAACTTTGTAGATCATTCCAGATTATGCCCAGATGACAACGCCTCCTTTTGGTCGCGATCATTCAACCATGATGGCTTTCCGAGCCCAAAACCCGAAAACTTTAGTACAGACTACAGGTCGTATTTGTAAAGGGATTTCAGTGTAACTTAGTAGAATGACTCAGTATAATGTCGAGATGAGGGTCGTCCCCTTTTAGTTGCAATGCAATCGGTCTACCGTCATGGCTACACAAGCCTGAAGCCCGAAAACCTTTAACACAGTCTACGGGCCATATTTATGAAGGGATTTCAATGTAACTTGATAGGATGACTCGTTTTGGAATAATTTCACTGTAACTTGGTAACTTTTGTTGACATACGTTAACTGTGAGGGCCGCATTCATTAACTGTGAGGTCATATTAACCCACCCCTCAGCTCTTTCGTACAGTGTACACCTCATATTATTTTTATTAAAAACATAGCATTCAGGGAACAGAAATAAACATATTCCCAATTATGACAATTCTTGTCTTATTTCATAATCCTTTCATAAACATTGTACATTATCCCTTTCATCAAACTCAACACACATACAAGTTAAGCTACAGTGTCATGACACTTTTATTTAAAGAACTTTATTGTGAAAATATGGCGGTACAGATAATTCACGTATGAACAATTGTTTCGTAATCATAATACTATGTGATTAGTGTCTATTTTTAAGTATGGCGCAAATCTTTACCATTGGTAAAGCTGTTTTTAGTGATAACGTTGCATTCACTCTGAAGAATGTTCTGAAAAAGTAGTTTTCATAGTAATCAATGTGAATGGCTGTTTTGAGGACAACAGCAATGCAAGTAACACAAAAGTTCGACCGCGGCAGCATGCAGTTTCATGTTATATCGGTGGGCGTTGGCAATACAGGAAAGTGAAACTGGCATTGACTATTATTTTATATGGACGCAAAAAGACGAGGGGTTGACTTCGGTAATGGAAATTTGTCGTGGGAATATCTGCTATTATATAATCACGTATCCCTATTAGGCATGTCAAATTTTAATACCAATGTACCATTAGTTGTAGTTAATTAACCCAAATACGCCAAAAGAAATCCCCAGAAATTATTTGCCACACAAGTATACTTTTTGTGCACATTTTAATTTGTATTTTCATTCCATTTGCATCATTATTGTTTTTCATTTTAATGAGGTGTGTGTGTGTGTGGGGGGGGGGGGGGGGGGGGGTTGTCAGTCGCCCGAAAATTAGGGAGGATGTGGATGGTTCGGGGCTGGAAAAAATGAGTAAATGACCAAAAATGCAAAAATTTTCCACCACATAAAATCACTAAGTTCTGTGCTTGTTTAACCGTTCATTATCAATTATATGGCCAACCGGGCCATTTAAAACATATACTGTCATGTTAGTGGTGTAGGTAAGTCCAAATCCATATAAATTCCATGCCTGCCACTATTGCTGTCCGCATGGTTAAAGAGAAGTTGTTGGCAAATTTTCATCAGACAAATTGAAATGCATGGCAAGTATTTTCAAATATCAACTCGAAACTACTTGAAATTGTGATTTAATCTGCCCGATTTTGTGTTTAATAAGCAAAATAGCAGATAGGGGGTGGTGGGTGTCTGAGCCCCGCCCCCCCCCCCCCCCCCGATAAACCTGGGAAAATTGTTAACTGTATCTCACATGATCTGCATGAAACCCAGCTGCCCCAGTAGTTGTCTAGCCGAATCGACTCCAGGTCGAATTGACCCATTCCCGTTATAAGACTTGTTGGATTTGGAAAAATTCTTGTCCAATTCGAATCCTTTGGTGTGGAAAAAACAGTGGAGGACACCAGCAACACATGGTGGGTTTTGTCGACTCATTCTTGCCAGATTTATATCCCCTTTCGGACATTTGGCAAGAGTTTGAACGTCGCATGAATCACTTTTATATGAATAGCCGTACAAAAAAAATAATGTTGATTAATTTGATCAGTTATCATTTCCCTTCCTATCATAATGCACATTCGTGAGAAGCTTAGAAGATTATCATAGATTGAAAAACTTTTGATCAAGTCATTTCATATCAGATACTTGCTGCCGGTAATTTCCCGGCTATTCCCACATTCGTGGTTCATTGACGTGAGAGTCTGTACCGAAAATGGCCGTCACTTAAATCTGTTTACAGTTCACTCGGCCCAAAACCAACTCGATCCATACATCGGCCCAAAGTAAGAATCCACTTAGCCCCCAAAACAATAATAAAAACTGTAAACACCTATTGTGAAGTTTATTTTTTTCCAGCCATCAAATTTTTCCTCTGTCGCCTTGCCGAAGAGGGGGAGTCTCTAAGGGTATAAAAAGAGGGGGGGGGGGGGGGTTACACTGGTTACCTTTCACCTTCCCGACCATGTTGTTAATAACAACCAATAACGTTTTGGGAAATTCTCCGTGCATCAATCGGGTTAGATCTAGCCTCGGCAACACCCCCCCCCCCCCCCCCCCCACTCATCCGTTGTCTTGAGACGATCCGAAATTAGGGACGTTTGGCCTTGCCATCAGTTTCCGAGGGGCTTCGGCCTCCCTTTCCGTGGTTGAATGTGGCGAAAAACACACCAAAATTAACAAGGATCGAAGGGGGCTGATGTGAACCCACACCGTCCCTGCTGTGGGCCCAAAGCATTCTGTCAAGCTTTTATCGATATATTAATTTATTAATTTACTTGTGGAAGATGATGGTCCCCCCCCCCCCCCCCCCCACCTCAAATGGTGTTATAATGAATTTCTTTTAAGTCCGATGTTTACCTTGGGCCAAGTGGATTTACCCCATTGGGTCGAGTGGACTTTACCCCCTCTGAATCGAGTATAGTTGATGGGCCGAGTGGTCTGGTTACGCTCTTTGCATTTGTAAGTGGTGTGATTAAGATTTATTTATCCATGCTCTAACACTAAAGTCGGTTAGCGTTGTTTTTTTTCTCAACTGACCTCGAGTGTATGAGGATTGCTACGTCTCCGCCATACCTCAGAAATTACTTGAGGCATGTTAATTAAACTTCAACCAAATGTCATTGACAAAGAGACAATTTTTTCATGCACAATATTTGATCTTGCACTATGGTCAGGGCACTGGGTAGTTCATGAAAGTCGAATACTGAATCTTTTAACCAGGAACAAATATCGACACACACTGACTGAAGCCTCAAACCTTGACATACACGCAGTCACACATGTAGTTCTTTTTACTTTCACTTAATGTGCTGGATGGGTATCTGTTGACAGAATGTTGGGGTGTCCTTGTCCGCCATACGTCTGCGTTAGCGCGTTCAACGAACAAGGTAACTGTTGCAGCGATGGAGTTGTGCCCTGCGGACGAACTATTACCATACAGTTCATTTTGGAAATGGGTGATGTTTGCGTAGTCGCCTTGGTGGTGAATTCTTTCCTTTTAGAAAGTGAATTTCACACTTCAGTTTCACAGTCATCAGTGATCTCCCAGCAAGCCTTTTTCCTTTCGTTCTGATAAATTCTTCCTGGCGCTGTCGGCCACTCAAAACTTTGTAGATAAAGGCTTTTGGATTGAAGATTCTTCCTCTATTGAAGTGTAAGACGGGTTTTGTTGACCCCCCCCCCCCCCCCCCCCCTATGAAAACCCAATGACAATTGAATATTCTTCAATTTTAAGCCCCCTTTGTAAGTTGTCTATACTTGAATGAATTGCGATGCACATGTCTGATAGGGAGGTGTCTTTCTTCAACGTTAAAGTGATCTAAATGTCCTTTGTGTTTGCCGGATTCTCCACACAACTATGACCGCCGAAAATCTGGCGAAAACGATACTCTTGACAGTGGATTTCCCGATAAAAATGCGAAAACTTAGCGGCTTTACACTTTAACAATTTAATAATGTAACTGGCTCCAGCATGCATTGTGAACCAAAACGTTGAAAGGAGCCGTTTACCAAACTCTGTCGGGCGTTTCCTGACGAATCGGCCATTCGGACTACCTCGAGTTTCTCCAACAAGCTTTCTTGATGAACAATGTCCCAACAAAAACAGAATTGAATATAACAAGGGCCCGTGGAAACTTGCTAAATCAAATGTGTGGACTGTTCGAACAGAAATTATTTTCATCAGTATTTAGAGTTTATCTGCCAGATAATTGATGACGCGGATTTTCTCTCTGCGATATAAATGTTAGATAAAGAGGTGCATCATACATAATACTCAGGTTTGTCCAATGTCATTCTTGATGGTCACTTGTTGAATCGTACCCCAGTTTGATGATAGAACACCTTGAAGGTACAACCATCATACTTTACACAGGTCTTGTGGACAGTGAGGTATGCCCTACGTAATTTTCTAATCTTTACCTTAACCCTTTACTCAAGATACCGGCCAAAACCGGTCAGCGCTATTCAGAAAATCGTCAATTAATTTTCATTATTTTTTTCATTTTTTGTCTCAAAAACATAGGTTATGACCCCTCGACGAGCTCGTTCCATTGAGGGGTCATAACCTATGTTTTTGAGACAAAAAAATGAAAAAAAAAAAATTATTCAAGAATTTTGTTTGCAAGTGTCGTCTGCTTTTCATGTTAGGTAAAAGGTTAACGGTAAAAAGCTACTTGGTCTTCAACAAGAAAATTTTAACAAAATGTATCAGGAAAAAGTTGAAAATTATTTATCATAAAATACTAAACTTCAACCAGATTTTGCAAATTTTGAGAAGCCATGACACGTGTTTATAGACTAGTTTGTCCCCAAGAGTCCTGGTCGAAGAGTTAGCACTTCCGGGCGGGGGGGGGGGGGGGGGGGGGGTGCATGAGCTAATCCGGTGCAGTGCCCCCCCCCCCCCCCCACACCACTTCTGCCTTGGTTCGCCTCTTTATCTGACACACCTGTCCTGTAACCCCCACTCCCTCGTGAGAACAATGGAAAGTGGTGCAGTGCTTATTTACTACGGTAAACAAGTTCTGGTTTACTGGTGAGATAGGACCCGGAACCAAAATAACTCTGAACTGGGCTGCATATGTATAAACTGATTGTCTGAACCAGACTTCATACCCATATTGCGGTCATGATATAGCCAGAGATGCTGAAAGAGATCTTAAACACCAATAAATAAATAACGTTCTGCACACTGCCCATGAGTGTTTATTTCAACTTTCATAACACACAACTACTCCTTTTACAAAGGATGGGATATACAGTAAATACACACAACGACACGCGTGTGAATGCAGGCCTCGAGGTTGATCCATCCACGATGTCACAAGTGCCATATTCACCAACCCATTGACAAGCGTGTGTCGTTCTGTGTTTATTACATGCCTTCACGTCTATAAAAATAATTATTAGAAGGACACTCGGCAATTCATTTGACAACTACTGGCGGGGGGGGGGGGGGCAGTGCCCCCAAATCCTGGAATTCTGCAAAAGCTTCTAAACCTCCCGTCACAATGCTTTGAAATCTCGTTTGCAGCTTCCTTATATGCTCAAGAATTAAGTTTGTTCAAAAATACTTTCTCGGGCAATATTTGGGTTCGTGCTAGAAGGGACAATATTTTTGGCCCCGCCCCGATTTTCTATTTTCCGAACCAGTGGGCCACTTCGGACTAAATTTGGTATGCTGTAGTGTTTGGGGGCAGTGCTTGATTTATAACCGAAAAATCTTGCCATGCTAATAATCGAAAAAAAATTCAAATGATCTTATTTTCCAAACTACAGGAGACAAAGAAATGTTATTTTGGTATACGGCATCCCAAGGGCCAGTAGAATCGATTGAGCCCCAAAATCTTATTCGGGTTGTGTCAAAATGTGCAATATGGGGTAATGTGGAAAAAAAGGTGAACCAACACTTCTCAAAAATGAAAAGAAATTCTTTCTTCAGAACTGCAAATCAGAATCTTTTGATATGTACACAACATCCCCAGGGGGGGGGGGGGGGGGGGCGATTCCGCAAATCAAACCCCTCCCTGAGTCCGTATGGGAGCCCAAATTTTAACATGGTTCAGGAATGCTCTTTAAAGACGACACTTGCAAACAAAATTCTTGAATAATTTTTTTTTTTTTCATTTTTTTGTCTCAAAAACATAGGTTATGACCCCTCGACGAGCTCGTTCCATTGAGGGGTCATAACCTATGTTTTTGAGACAAAAAAATGAAAAAAAAAAAAATTATTCAAGAATTTTGTTTGCAAGTGTCGTCTGCTTTTCATGTTAGGTAAAAGGTTAACGGTAAAAAGCTACTTGGTCTTCAACAGAAAATTTTAACAAAATGTATCAGGAAAAAGTTGAAAATTATTTATCATAAAATACTAAACTTCAACCAGATATTTTGCAAATTTTGAGAAGCCATGACACGTGTTTATAGACTAGTTTGTCCCCAAGAGTCCTGGTCGAAGAGTTAGCACTTCCGGGCGGGGGGGGGGGGGGGGGGTGCATGAGCTAATCCGGTGCAGTGCCCCCCCCCCTCCCCCCACACACTTCTGCCGTGGTTCGCCTCTTTATCTGACACTCCTGTCCTGTAACCCCCACTCCCTCGTGAGAACAATGGAAAGTGGTGCAGTGCTGATTGTACTACGGTAAACAAGTTCTGGTTTACTGGTGAGATAGGACCCGGAACCAAAATACTCTGACTGGGCTGCATATGATAAACTGATTGGTCTGAACCTGACTTCATACCCATATTGCGGATCATGATATAGCCAGAGATGCTGAAAGAGATCTTAAACACCAATAATCTAAATAACGTTTCTTGCACACTGCCCATGAAAGTGAAGAGAAAAGGAAAAAAAAATAGACAAAAAATGGGGAAAACGCATAGAAGAAGAAAAACCTACGTGGGGAAGGGGGGTGAGTAGAGGCCTCGAGGTTGATCCATCCACGATGTCACAAGTGCCATATTCACCAACCCATTGACAAGCGTGTGTCGTTCTGTGTTTATTACATGCCTTCACGTCTATAAAAATAATTATTAGAAGGACACTCGGCAATTCATTTGACAACTACTGGCGGGGGGGGGGGGGGGGGCAGTGCCCCCAAATCCTGGAATTCTGCAAAAGCTTCTAAACCTCCCGTCACAATGCTTTGAAATCTCGTTTGCAGCTTCCTTATATGCTCAAGAATTAAGTTTGTTCAAAAATACTTTCTCGGGCAATATTTGGGTTCGTGCTAGAAGGGACAATATTTTTGGCCCCGCCCCGATTTTCTATTTTCCGAACCAGTGGGCCACTTCGGACTAAATTTGGTATGCTGTAGTGTTTGGGGGCAGTGCTTGATTTATAACCGAAAAATCTTGCCATGCTAATAATCGAAAAAAAATTCAAATGATCTTATTTTCCAAACTACAGGAGACAAAGAAATGTTATTTTGGTATACGGCATCCCAAGGGCCAGTAGAATCGATTGAGCCCCAAAATCTTATTCGGGTTGTGTCAAAATGTGCAATATGGGGTAATGTGGAAAAAAAGGTGAACCAACACTTCTCAAAAATGAAAAGAAATTCTTTCTTCAGAACTGCAAATCAGAATCTTTTGATATGTACACAACATCCCCAGGGGGGGGGGGGGGGGGCGATTCCGCAAATCAAACCCCTCCCTGAGTCCGTATGGGAGCCCAAATTTTAACATGGTTCAGGAATGCTCTTTAAAATTCTTCTTAAGATCTACCATTCAGAATCTTTTTTTATATTTGATACACAGCATCCTCATAGGGGTTAGATTCAAGTTTGTTCACATTAAGTCCCCCGGGTTCATATTTGTTCTCCTTACGAGAGCCCGAATTTTAACTTGGTGCAATATGAGGATAGTTCATTTAATTCTCTTCTTCAGATTCACCAGTCAGAATCTTTTCATATTTGGTATACAGCCTTAGGGGGTCGGATTCAAGTTTGTTCAAATGTGAGCCCGAGTTGCAACCAAGGGTAATATGAGGAATGTTCTTTAAATCATCTTCAGACCCACAAGTCAGAATCTTCTGATAGTTAGTATACAGCGTCCCCATAAGCAGATTCAAGTTCAACCAAACCAAATCCATGGGTTCATATTTGGGCTTCTCACAGTTTAATGTGAACAAAATGCTTTTGAAATCTTCTTGAGCTCCACCTGGAAGAACTTTGCAAATATGTATACCTCACCCTGGTGAGGGCTGATTCAAGTTTGTTCAAATCATTGGTAATCACTGGATTCATATTTTGGCTCCCCGTAGAACACAAATGTCAGCTTACTGCAATATGAGGAATACTCTCAAAGATCTTCCCCAGAACCACCGGAGGAATCTTTAGATATTTGGTAAGAAAACAAATTTTCTTTCAATCAAATGTTCTGTTTTTTATTTATGATTGCATCTGTTTGTGAGTAAGGACCCGTAACAAGGAAGCCCTAATTTGTCCTCCAAAAACTCTATCTCTGTGATGCCATTGGTGACTGTCGTTTCACTCCATTTCTTCACACAACTTTTGGCTTCCGGGAATATTTCACCGAATTTCAAACGAAAAGTTTAACCAACCTAGGTGGTCTTTTCAGAGGGGATCCTTTTTGTCATTTTTCAACACGATCTCTAGCCTAACAGGGCGGGGGGGGGGGGGGGGGGGGGCAGACATGCAGACATCGTTTTTCAGAACCTTTTTTTGGTGATAGCCATTGCAGTGTGCACACGTGTTACCCGTGGAAAGTGAAACAGCGCTTGTTTACTGTGGTAAACAAGCTCTTGTTTTACAGGTAAAATAGGACCGGTCACCAATGCCTGAGGTGGAAGTCCTCTAAAATGGGCAATATGGGTATAAATGATTGGCTGGACTTTATATTCATGTTGTCATGATTATCTATTGTGCAGAAATGTGACCTTAAATCCCAATAAATAAAAGTCATTTTTCTTTTGCTGCCTTATTGTCATTTTAACAATAGATTATGCCGTTTTAACCGTAGGGGTGCTAGCAACGATTAGGGCGCGGTGTATCAGCCCACGCCTTCTCAGACTTCAAACCCAGCGAACGGGTGTGTCAGCTGTTCATCATTTCTTGACTGGGAAGCAATGTCCATTTGGCGAATGTTGGACTTTAATTTCCTGAACTATTCGGGGTGTTGGACCGTTCAACTGTTGCTTGCCCAGCCCACTTCTCGTTTCAGACACGACCGTTGAAACGTGAAAGGAGATTTACACGTTACCTAACATATTTTACCAACAGATAATAAATTATAATCTCCCATGTACTGTACAGTACTTTCAAATTATTTTTCTAGGCTATTCTAAAAAAATGGTTAGGACGTATTATGCCTGCATGGCTATAATCAGTCATACGATAGGAACTGTTAATCTGAAATGTTGGAAACATTCTCACGGTTCCAAATCCTCTTGTCATAACCGGCGAGTACACTTTTAATTGGAAACGATCCTCGGATGGTGTACTGATTAAGTAATTTATCTTAGATCAATGACAGTAAAAAGAATGTTATTAAAAACACCGAAATCTAAATTAAAATCCCCGTCAGTCTCTTTACGACTCCCACTAGGGAACATAATTGTGCCGCCTCACCGAGTCCGGTATAATTTGGAGTTATGAAAAACAATATGAAGCGACATTTTCATTTCCAGTCAGATTAGTATGCAATTAATCAGAATTCCGATGGGAGTATGATTTCAGAAGTCATAATTTTTCAATGTTATCTTTCGAATATCTAGACTTTTTGATTATTTTTTGCTCTGTGATTCGTTACATCAAGCAAATCAGAGTTGTCAACATTGTAGCGATCCGATTCTGATCAAACTGGCACTAATTTCACAAAAAACAAGCACAAAGTTTCCACTTACTAAAGACCTATTAGAAGTACTAGAGAGGAACGACTTCACTGAAACATCGGAGACACTTTCCTGATGAATTTCCGTTTTTGTGAATCCATGACGCTTTGAGTGTGGCTCAACTCTAATGAAGTTTCAGTACACGGGTTTCAAGTCGGGAGGTCAGAGAATAAAAAACACACACAAGAAAAGATAAAAGTATGAAGGATAGTTTGATTCTAAATAAAACTGAATCGTGTTCCCAGCTGTCCTTAAATTCAGAGCTCGCCAATGTTGTCAGCCAGATTTCGAAAACTGCATGAAAAACTGGGACACTGGTGTAATGAAGGGATTCTTTCCAGAGAATGCGGCAAATCACCAGCCGGCCGAAGTTTTGTTATTGTTATCAATATCGACGACAGAAGGAAAGAGAAGAATCCGAAGACGGATGCTTTGGCCTTATAGAATAAGCCTTTTTCGAAACTGCCATCTTTGACTTCAATCTGTGCAAGGTCATAGGTCGCGGGGTATAAACAAAGCAATTTCCATGTTCATCGCGTTGAGTTCTGTGTAAGCCAGATCAACTAGTTTGTGAAATATCAAGTTTAAATTTGTAAAACCGATGTCGTCATTCGAATTAACTGAAGGGACAACCCTAAAGGATGTTAAACGATGGAATATCGCAGGTTTACACAGTTTTTAGGTTTTTTTTGCGGAGGTGGGGACTTGTTTTGAATGGCAACAAGAACGCGTGTTGCACGGAGTTTCTCGGCTTGGGAAATCTCTGAAAGTTGTTGAAAACAGCGCCCATGGCCACGGAGTAATGACATGGCGTGCATTCAAACACCATTTATGTCGATAGGAACTCAATTTGAAATAATGAAAGTTCTCGTACAATATTGTTATTGCCTTAAACAAATGGTAACCTTGGCTAAATGTTTTTTGAATTCTCACTAATGAACGTATTGGGGTCCGAAGGACTTCACCCGCTCTCTTCTCTCATTGCTCACGTGTTTTCTTGAAATGTTTCCACATCGCGACCTGTGACCTTAGTAGTATGTAAGGTACCTTTGAGGGATAGTTTGGGGGACCTTCACCTGCGGCAACCGTGTTGTGTCCTTGGGCAAGACACTTCACCCCGATTGCCTACATGGGGGCACGATGGCGCTGTGTACTGAGGCGTACTGCACGTCGATGGTGCGCATGTCTTCAACCAATCTAACCCTGCCTGTACTGCGGTTCAGAGTTACGATGTTGGAGAGCCGACAGCTGCTCGTCGTTGCTCGGTGGTTCTCTCCGGGTACTCCGGCTTCCTCCACCCGTAAAACTGTCACGGTCACGATTAGCCATTATGCATAAGTATGTGACCTTAAACACCAATAAACAAATAAATTGGGGGACCTTGGTGGGGGACCTCGGAAGTGACGTCATAGCCACGTGACCCAGTGGCGTCATGTTGTGTTGTCATGGTAACCCGCGTGAGCTGCCATATTGTGACGTCATCCCCATCGTGATACATGGTGTTAGTACGCATGCGCAGCGCGTGTTGTTAGGGTGATACGTGTTTCCGTCGTCCATTTTGTATACTGGAGGCCGCCATCTTGGTTTCTATGGTAGCATGTGATTGCTATGTTACCCAATGGCCTACAAACAGGCAGGGGTATGTTCAGAGGGTATGTTCGATTGAATCGGAGTAAATCAAATTACCACAAACAACCCGAAAATCCCTCCAAATCACCAAAATCTACCCCAAATCACCGAAATTGACTTTATTTCCCCAATGTATCGGTTTAGCACGTATTGCTATAGTACCAAGGGGTCCCCTGGGGGTGTGTGAGCTTGAACTAGAGTATATCTAATTACCCAAATAGACCCGACCACCCTTACAGACCACCAAAATCTCCACCCAAACGGACATGTGAAGCCCCATTTTGGGCATATAAAAATAACATGTTATGCTATAGTACCAAAGGGTACAGAGGGTATGTTCTATTGAATAGGAGTACAGGGCCTGATTTTCCCAGAATCCCATTTTAATGCCTACTGCATATGTTTCTCAAATCACTAACAGTCTCCCCAGTCCAAACTATCTCTGGTTCTCCCGTCCAAGTCTTATAATTACCAGTGCTTGATTTCCCATAATGCAGTTATCTCCCTTGTGTATATCAAAAGCATTAGATAAAGTCTAATCTCATTTAATTTATGCAGTATCGCGAGTCTTACGAGACGTAATCGGTTGGTAGCAGGATATCGTCACGGCCAATTGAGAAACGAGATTCTAAAAGATAGAAATGTCGTGTCATCATTAGTAATAGCAATGTGTGGCAGGAACGAATCGGTTTTCTCGACAAGTGAAATCACTGTTAAGTCCCGCGCGAGATGACTTGTATTGATTCTGTCTCGATATACGTCATCTCCCACCGTTTTGACAGATGGACAGATGAGCGTCTGTCCACCTGACAGTTTAGGGTAAAAAGTATATATACCTTGAAGAGCAGAGCATTAGACACACACTTGGGGTCACACACACGTTGGTGAAGTCCAGGGCAGGCGTACTCTGTTTCCTTGCATAAAGGTACCTTCGATCACAGGACCCTGAAACGGCTGGAATCGCCAGCGAGGGCATTCCACGATTGATTTAGCTTAAGGTTGATAGGCGGCTACGGGGCCAAATTCGTTGAGAAAGGAACACCCAAGGTGAAACGTTAAAGTTTAGATTGTCGAGTAGCAGGTATCAGCCTGCAATAGTCAGAAGTGTAGGTTAATTGTATTGTGCGTATTAACCCTTTGAAGCGTCAGTCTGATTGCGTTCCGAGTAGTTTGTTTTGCTGTCGAAGCATCGTAATACCGACCGGAGATCGGTGTGAGTGACAATTTCGCCCTAGCACAAAAAGGGGCATTTGTGAATCGTGAATTCAACCAGGAACAGTGAATATTTCAATAGGACTTTCACGGAGGACTTTCAAAAGGCACATAAGGTATGAGTAGACAATATCTGACTCAAATCAGAAGTACGGTGGCTTTATAGATGACGAACATTGCTGGTCTGAACCCTCCGACAGCCAGAGGTACAGTTACGTGCAGACGTTGACATTCGAGCCTAAGCGGGTGAAGCTCTTATGGCGAGCTCACAGTAGTAACATTTCAAATTTGTGAAGCTCTTATGGCGAGCTCACGGTACTAACATTTCCAGTGTGTAGACTATAGTGCCAGTACAGGGCTATAGAATGACTATATGATTGTTGAGAATTATTTAACTCTAGCAACCAAATTTCTGTGAAAAGAATCGAATTGTTGATTGTTGAAATATTGAAACAGCTTTATTTTTATGTGTAAATAAAAGAATCGTTGTTACTTTAAGTCATTCTTTCCATTACACAGCCTGAAGTGATTAGGAATCACACCTAACGGAAATCGAACCTATTTCAGGCCAATTTGGCAGAGAAGGAATCACGGCGTCGGCCTAACTCAGCTCCCTGCGCCAAGTTCGCGACACTTGGATTCCGACACTCCACGTTGGTCTAATTTTCCCGCAACTTCATCAGCGGGACTAAATAACCCCACGTCAGCCAAGGCCTTACGGGGCCTCAGGTGTCCCTGACATTGATTTGGCGAGGCTACCAGGATATGTGGGACAAAGGGAGATCCGTCTGCTCCGGGATTCTGGATGCTCCTCTGCAGCGGTTAGAAGGCAACTGGTTGACGACAAGCAATTGTTGGGGCGCGACCATTTGTGTATTTTGATAGATGGGACCGTTAGAAAGTTCCCCATCGCGAGGGTAACGGTGGATACCCCATTTTATTGTGGCGAAGTGGAAGCCATGTGCATTGAATCACCTGTGTATGACCTGGTCATAGGTAATATCCCAGGGGTGAGGGCAAGCCCTGATGAGTTATGGTCCAGGGGTAGGGGGCCAAGTGAGGGCAAAGAGAGTTCAAGTCGGTGGGCAAGGACCCCCGGCGGTTGCACTCGGTAACGTACCGAGTAAGGAAGGGAAGGTTCCCGGGGGAACCAATCCGACGGTCCAGGGGATGGCCCCTACACGACGAAATGTCGGAAAGTTTCGGGAGGGACGACTCCTGTCCAATTAAGGAGAAGGGGCCGCAGGCTAAACGCCAAACAGCGAGGGAACCCAATGGGGTCATTGGGGAAAGACCCTCAAGCAAATTTATGTGGGGGAGCTGAGCGCCCCAAGAAGTCGGTGTCACCCGTATGGAGAGGGGAGGCCAGACCCACGCAAATGGCTGGGCAAACTTCCCCAGAATTGAGGGGGCACGGGTCAACACAAGTTGAGTATGTTAAAGTGGATGGGACCGCTAAGATGGGCGCCCAGGGGGCCGAGTAAAGGGTCCACAAATCAAAGGAGAAGCATCCTAGGTGGCGGAGACCACGCAGTGAGTGCCGAGAGCACACAGCGCCCAAGGTGCGCAAGAAGCCGTCGCAATGGACCGGGGGATCGACGGCACAAGGGCCAAGGGCGGCCGGTGTCGTTCGAACGAAGGTAATCGCCGGGACGAGTGAGCCTGGGGGATATAGCGCCAAGGGAAGCTCTTGGGAATGCGACAATGACAGGGTATACCCGTATGAATAACGGGGCGAGAAGTAGGGGTGTGTTAAGGGTTACCCAAGGGGATACTGGGAACCGTGCCCCTACCGATGGCCAGTGGTTATAAAGAAGCAATAGTTGGGTGGCTGTGGGCCTGGAGTCTGGGACGGGGGCTCCAGTCGCAAATATTTTTGTGGGTGAGGTGATGGGTTCCGTAAACCCAGTGTTAAGGCCCGGAAGGAATTTTCTTATTTTAGTTTTATTATTGCTCTGACTGCCGACTAGAGTTCTTTGTGAGTGCGAATGTGAGATACACTGCCTCGTTCGTCGCGTGTACGTGGACGCGGAGCCTGTGTGTCGAGTTTTGTAAGTGGGGATACACTAACCCCGTCTGTCGCAAAGGCGCGGTCGGTAAATCTGTGTGGTGAGTGTGTGAGGCACAATTTTAATCCCCTGGTTGAGCTTTGCGAGGGTGAGACTCAACATAATGCAGGGGTCGTTTGCCCCTTCACAAGACATAGGGGAAGGGGGACGAAGTTACACTCCGTTGGAATTAACCCATCTGACGCAAAGGCGCGGACGGTGTTACTCGTCAAAGTGAGTGCCAAGTGAACTGTTTGCAAAATGGGCGAATGTGTATAAAATGTGTATGTTTAGGTGTAAATATATAGTATTAGAGAGAGAGAGAGTGCTGCAAATCTAAGGATAAGGCTACTCTCCATATGTAAACCCGCAAGACGGGGGCATGTGGTAGCGTGGGTGCCGTGGGAATCAACATGGCCGACGCATGAGCCCGGTCATGAGCCCCACGACCACTAGGGTACAGTTTTGTAGTCTTGAACATGATGGTAGATTGTAAAAAGGTGTGAGAGGCGAACGTGCGTGGCTTTGCCCCTTGTGTTTTAAGAGATACACAGAGTGTTTCTCTCGGGAAGGGAGTCGGACCCCTTTCCTTGATGAACAGGCCCAACTCCTTGGAGCATGTAGTTAAAAACTGCTCCCGGAGAAATAGATCTCGCAGGGCTCCATATGACTCATTCACCTCTGCGAGATCAGTCCAGCGGTCAAAGTACCGCCTAGCTCAGGCAAAATACTGAGGTACTGTTTCTCCCTTCTCCTGCTTAATTTCTCGGAACTTGGTCCGGAATCCTTCTTCAGTGAGCTGGTATCTCCGAAGGATGGCATTCTTCAGTTCACTGTAGTTGTTAAGAAGTGCAGGAGGCATACTGGTATAAGCCTCGAGGGCTTTACCTGACAACAAAGGGCTCAAGCACATAGCCCATGTGTCTTCTGGCCACATTTTACTGGAGGCAAAACGCTCGAACCTCTCCAAGTACGAGTCCAAGTCATCTGTGTTTTCATTAAAATGAGCGAGGTGGGGGCGTGGGGCATGAATTGCTACCCCTGCACTCCCATCCCCTGAGCGCCGACTTTCATTCTCCACATCGGCCCTTGCTCTGAGGAGCTCTAATTCTCTCTCGTGCCTCTGTTGTTCGAACTCTCGTTCTGCCTCCCTTGCCTCCCTTGCTAATTGGGCTTCCCTCTATCTCGCATCTTTCTCTCTCTCCCTTTCTAACTGAATCCCTAGCTCTTTTGCCTCCCTATCCAATTGGGCTTCTCTCTCCCTTGCGTCATTTGCTAATTGAATCTCTCTCTCTTTTGCCTCCCTATCTAATTGGGATTCTCACTCCCTCGCCTCTCTTGCGTCTTTCTCACGCTCTCGTTCTAATTGGGCTTCTCTCTCCCTTGCGTCATTACGTAAGGCAATCTCCTTAGCCTCACGTTTCTGCTCATCTTTAACGAACTTCTGAAGTTCGGCTCCCTCAAGGCCCATTTCCTTACCTAATGATACCAGTTGGCCGAGGGGTGTAACAACATCCATTTTGATTTTTTCTTTCTATCTTCAACACTCGTCAGAAAGAATGAAGAAGGAAAAGAAAGAAAGAAAAAAAAATATGGCAATTAATCCTAATTTACCTATGTAATTTAACGTAATTAAACGCCCCAATATTCTGAAACCTACCGCAGTTATAGTGGCTATTAAGTATCCTCTTGGGGACTACTGTATTGCGATATTAAACCCTTGAACGGCATCAGCTGACCGAACGCGTCAAAACATAAACAGAACCGCCGTTAAAATAAAACAAAATTTCCATATAGCCATTTTTTTTACCTTTTAGAAATATCCTGGTAGCCTCGCCAATCAATGTCAGGGACACCTGAGGCCCCGTAAGGCCTGGGCTGACGTGGGGTTATTTAGTCCCGCTGATGAAGTTGCGGGAAAATTAGACCAACGTGGAGGGTCGGAATCCAAGTGTCGCGAACTCGGCGCAGGGAGCTGAGTTAGGCCGACGCCGTGATTCCTTCTCTGCCAAATTGGCCTGAAATAGGTTCGATTTCCGTTAGGTGTGATTCCTAATCACTTCAGGCTGTGTAATGGAAAGAATGACTTAAAGTAACAACATAAAAATAAAGCCGTTTCAATATTTCAACAATCAACAATTCGATTCTTTTCACAGAAATTTGGTTGCTAGAGTTAAATAATTCTCAACAATCATATAGTCATTCTATAGCCCTGTACTGGCACTATAGTCTACACACTGGAAATGTTACTACCGTGAGCTCGCCATAAGAGCTTCACAAATTTGAAATGTTACTACTGTGAGCTCGCCATAAGAGCTTCACCTGCTTAGGCTTGAATGTCAACGTCTGCGCGTAACTGTACCTCTGGCTGCCGGAGGGTTCCGACCAGCAATGTTCGTCATCTATAAAGCCACCGTACTTCTGATTTGGGTCAGATATTGTCTACTCATACCTTATGTGCCTTTTGAAAGTCCTCCGTGAAAGTCCTATTGAAATATTCACCGTTCCTGGTTGAATTCACGATTCACAAATGCCCCTTTTTGTGCTAGGGCGAAATTGTCACTCACACCGATCTCCGGTCGGTATTACGATGCTTCGACAGCAAAACAAACTACACAGATCGCAATCAGTCTGACGCTTCAAAGGGTTAATACGCACAATACAATTAACCTACACTTCTGACTATTGCATGCTGATACCTGCTACTCGACAATCTAAACTTTAACGTTTCACCTTGGGTGTTCCTTTCTCAACGAATTTGGCCCCGTAGCCGCCTATCAACCTTAAGCTAAATCAATCGTGGAATGCCCTCGCTGGCGATTCCAGCCGTTTCAGGGTCCTGTGATCGAAGGTATCCTTATGCAAGGAAACAGAGTACGCCTGCCCTGGACTTCACCAACGTGTGTGTGACCCCAAGTGTGTGTCTAATGCTCTGCTCTTCAAGGTATATATACTTTTTACCCTAAACTGTCAGGTGGATGGACGCTCATCTGTCCATCTGTCAAAACGGTGGGAGATGACGTATATCGAGATAGAATCCATACAAGTCATCTCGCGCGTGATTTAACGGTGATTTCACTTGTCAAGAAAACCGATTCGTTCCTGCCACGCATTGCTATTACTAATGATGACACGACATTTCTATCTTTTAGAATCTCGTTTCTCAATTGGCCGTGATGATATCCTGCCTCCAACCGATTACGTCTCGTAAGACCCGCGACTACTGCATAAATTAAATGAGATTAGACCTTATCTAACATACCGTTTCTCCCCTGGGTCGCTGCGCTGAAGCTGGATATACACCACGTGTGTTTTTTCCATGTCCAGCTTCACCGAGAAGTGGAATTCACGTAGGTTTTTCGCCTTGATGCGGAATATCTTTTGAACTTACAATATCTTTATATATGAGGCCCCTTTGCCCCTATATTTAGGCTGGCTTTGCCCTGACACAGTCTGTCAAACTAGTTCGATCAATCTGACTAGTTTGACCTTCTTTCACAGTGTTATGTTCACTTCGATCTTGGTTATGTTGGATCTTCGTTCTGTACCTTCATTGTTTTGTAGTGGTTGGTTGTCTCTTTTCAGGTCCTGATAATAATAATTGGGCGCTATCCCATTCCATACCCTCGAGTGTCGATGTTAAACACGGAATCCCGTTTTACAAAGTAGGAATAGGAATCTCATTTTATGGAATCCCTTTTTAAGAATCCCTTTTTTTCAAAAACGCTTGTGGTTATGGAATCCTTTTTTTCTGAAATGAGTTGTCGAGTAGTATTTCGAGTCACTCGAACGAGCAATTGCTCGTTAGCTCATTTGCTCAATGGGATTCGAGTCATTCGAGCAATATGTGCGAGTCACTCGACATAAGATGGAATCCCACTTATGGAATCCCTTTTTTTGGAATCCCATTTGTGGAATCCCTTTTTTGAAAACGCCTATGGCTATGGAATCCCTTTTTTCTGAAATGAGTCGTCGAGCAGTATTTCGAGTCACTCGAATGAGCAATTGCTCGTTAGCTCATTTGCTCGATGGGATTCGAGTCATTCAAGCAATATGTGCGAGTCACTCGACATAAGACGGAATCTCACTTATGGAATCCCTTTTTGGAATCCCATTTGTGGAATCCTTTTTTCGAAAACACCTGTGGCTAAGGAATCCCTTTTTTTCTGAAATGAGTAGTCGAGCAGTATTTCGAGTCACTCAAACGAGCAATTGCTCAGCCCATTTGCTCGATGGGATTCGAGTCTTTCGAGCAATATGTGCGAGTCACTCGATCGAGCAATTACTCTAAAGCTCATTTGTTCAATGGGATTCGAGTCATTCGAGCAATGGTTTATCAGTAACTGCTCGATTGCTTATTGGGTTTGGGAATGCTTTTGATATACACAAGGGAGATAACTGCATTATGGGAAATCAAGCACTGGTAATTATAAGACTTAGACGAGAGAATCAGAGATAGTTTGGACTGGATAGACTGTTAGTGATAGAGAAACATATGCAATAGGCATTAAAATGGGATTCTGGGAAAATCAGGCCCTGTACTCCTATTCAATAGAACATACCCCCTGTACCCCTTGGTACTATAGCATAACGTGTTATTTTTATATGCCCAAAATGGGGCTTCACATGTCCGTTTGGGAGGTTTGGTGGAGATTTCGGTGGTCTGTAAGGGTGGTCGGGTCTATTTGGGTAATTAGATATACTCTAGTTCAATCGAACACACCCCCAGGGGACCCCTTGGTAGTATAGCACTACGTGCTAAGCCGATAAATTGGGGAAATAAAGTCAATTTCGGTGACTTGGGGTGGATTTTGGTGATTTGGAGGGATTTTCGGGTTGTTTGTGGTAATTTGATTTACTCCGAATCAATCGAACATACCCTCTGAACATACCCCTGTCTTGTTGAAGGCCTTTGGGTAACATAGCAATCACATGCTACCATAGAAACCATGATGGCGGCCTCCAGTGTACAAAATGGACGACGGAAACACGTATCACCCTAACAACACGCGCTGCACATGCGTACTAACATCATGTATCACTATGGGGATGACGTCACAATATGGCCGCTCACGCGGGTTTCCATGACAACACAACATGGCGCCACTGGGTCACGTGGCTATGACGTCACTTCCGAGGTCCCCCAAACTATCCCTCAAAGGTACCTTACATAGTACTGACCTTGCACAGATTAAAGTCCAATATGGCAGTTTCGAAAAAGGCTTATCCCCCAAACGTGTGGTTGGAAAAGATAATTTTTTTTTGTTGGTTTACATCTTTGACTAATTTTCGTTCAAAGGAGTTTTAAAAAACGATACCGTTCCAGGATTTGCAATCGGCACTGGAACCGATACTGGCGGTACTCTGCCTTTTAATCGGTACTGATTTCCATCCTTCAGAACCGACGGTTCCGATACTCTTGGATATTTTATATGTGAATGTGATGCACGTGTAACACGACGGAATCTACGCGGACAGTAAAGTGTTAATTGAATTTTCCATAACGTTGGAACTTCAAAGATTAGAGTCCCACCGCCCCGTCCCCTGAGTTCCAATGTGCCCTGTGTCTACTAGCACATAGAACACATTGGGACTCAGGGGACGACCCGTTTGAAAGGGACTCTAGGATGTCGGATAGGTGAAGTCTATGTTGTCTTCTTCAAATTATAACTGTGTCTTACTATTAGGGTGCCCTTTGATTGATTCCAAGTTCGAACACGCGGGGTTGCAGACATTGACGAAAATTGCTGCAAACAACAAACTGAAAAATAGATTTTCAGTTTTTCAACCTAAATAACACGTGTTTATTGACTGAATTTGACCCCCAAAATCACTGTTCACTGTTGTTTTCCGAAAAGAGTTCACACGAATCGACTGCGATCGACTTTTCACTTGCATTATCGGAATAGATGTACCATTCTCCGTACCGGTACCGACCCGGTTCTCGGTTCTGAACCCAAGTACGGTACCGGTACCGACAACAGCGGAACCGACGGTACCCTGTACCTTTCTAAAGCTCACGCCCTGTGCTTGGACCACTTGCACATGCGATGAAGACACCAGGCTCTGACTACGAAATTCAACAGATAGATCAATCCTCATCCAAGGAAAGTGTTTCGCAAAACAAGAATTCACGCCAAAATACAGAAGTTACTGAAAACAAAACAAACTCAGTCAGTGATAGTTGCATGCATTCAAGGAAATCGCAGGCCAAGTCACGAACGGTGCCAGTTTAAAAGATCAACAAACAACTTTCTGACCAGCTCAAGATGGAAGCCAAACAGAGACCTACCTCATTTCAAAGAACATAGAGACAACGAATAAAAGCCAAACATAAGGACGTCATAGGAAACAAGCAGGGAGGTCAACCAAGAGTTCAGTGATAAAGTGCATTCGGGAAAGAAGCCGATCAGCTAGCTTGAAACACCAAGTAATGTGGTTTGCGAGATGTTAAAATATTTCAAGCTTATTGGACAGGATCCTAAACTGTGGGGGCTAACATCATCAGTCGAAAAAAACTGGAAGAGTGCCAGAATACCTCCCCTACCCCCCACCCCCCCCCCCCCCCAAAAAAAAAAAAAAAAAATATTTGCGTGTTTCTGAAGAAGCCTGGAGTGGAAAAGAAAATCGACGACCGACGCAGGGGCGACGAATAGCAAACAACATATGATATAAACTATTCGTGAAAGATTATTTTCTCGGTGTCAGTTATTTGTCACAACTTTTACTGTTGCAGAAGATCGGAACAGTTTGAAATGTATATTCATAGAGATACTTACACGTAGACCTGTAATCGTGCAAAGTGAACGAACACCCGAGGTACAGTTAAAATGAATAAGCGTAACGCGTTTTTAGCAGAAAAATTCAATTTACTGTCAAAGTTAGAAACAGTTAAAATACAATTTTGGCTAGAATTTTGCAGTCGAAAAAAATAGCGAGATGATCAGAGATGATCAGAAATTACGAGTTCAGTGAGCACGCAAGAAGAAAACATATATAAATTCAGAAAAAGGTTTGAGACAACAGAACTATATTTTACAAGGAATGCGTGTACGCGCCGGGGATCAGTGGTTAGGGTTCTGAACTTTAAACCTTCATTCACACTGAAAGGTCCACGGTTCGACCTCCACCAGGGGTAACTATACACTTGGAACTTGATTAAGCACCCCCTGTTTTTTTCGCACTGGTGTAAATAGAAACTGTCATTATTTTTATGCTATCTTTCAGATGGACAAAAGTGGTTGTTTGCAGAAAAATGGAGTACTGTGAATTTAGTTACTTATTCCCGTTTCCTTATTCGACATTCAAAATTCGAAAAAAATTACCGGATATTTTGGTGTTGATGGGTGGCCCCCAAGGAATAAAGAAGATTGACACCTCAACCGCCCCAATCGGACCACATTTAGGGGCCCTACTAAGGCCCAAAAAGGGCCAGTTACAAAATATCACCAAATCAGGTTAAAATCACTGGATATTTTGGTGTTGATGGGTGGCCCCCGAGGAATAAAGAAGATTGACACCTCAACCGCCCCAATCGGACCACATTCAGGGACCCTACTAAGGCCCCAAAAAGGGTCAGTTACAAAATATCACCAAAGCAGGTAAAAATCACTGGATATTTTGGTGCTGATGGGTGGCCGCCGAGGAATAAAGAAGATTGACACCTCAACCGCCCCAATCGGACCACATTTAGGGGCCCTACTAAGGCCCCAAAAAGAGCCAGTTACAAAATATCACCAAAGAAGGTTAAACTCACTGGATATTTTGGTGTTGATGGGTGGCCCCCGAGGAATAAAGAAGATTGACACCTCAACCGCCCAAATCGGACCACATTCTGGGGCCCTACTAAGGCCCCAAAAAGGGCCAGTTGCAAAATATCACCAAAGCAGGTTAAAGTCACTGGATATTTTGGTGTTGATGGGTGGCCCCCGAGGAATAATGAAGATTGACACCTCAACCGCCCCAATCGGACCACATTTAGGGGCCCTACTAAGGCCTCAAAAAGGGCCAGTTACAAAATATCACCCAAGCAAGTTAAAATCACTTGATATTTCGGTGTTGATGGGTGGCCCCCCGAGGAATAAAGAAGATTGACACCTCAACCGCCCCAATCGGACCACATTTAGGGGCCCTACTAAGGCCCCAAAAAGGGCTAGTTACAAAATATCACCAAAGCAGGTTAAAATCATGGGATATTTTGGTGTTGATGGGTGGCCCCCGAGGAATAAAGAAGATTGACACCTCAACCGCCCAAATCGGACCACATTTAGCGGCCCTATTAAGGCCCCAAAAAGGGCCAGTTACAAAATATCACCAAAGCAGGTTAAAATCACTGGATATTTTGGTGTTGATGGGTGGCCCCCGAGGAATAAAGAAGATTGAGACCTCAACCGTCCCAATCGGACCACATTTAGGGGCCCTACTAAGGCCCCAAAAAGGGCCAGTTACAAATTATCACCAAAGAAGGATAAAATCACGGGTTATTTTGGTGTTTATGGGTGGCTCCCGAGGAATAAAGAAGATTGACACCTCAACCGCCCCAATCGGACCACATTTAGGGGCCCTACTAAGGCCCCAAAAAGGGCCAGTTACAAAATATCACCAAAGCAGGTTAAAATCACGGGATATTTTGGTGTTGATGGGTGGCCCCCGAGGAATAAGGAAGATTGACACCTCAACCGCCCCAATCGGACCACATTTAGGGGCCCTACTAAGGCCCCAAAAAGGGCCAGTTACAAAATATCACCAAACCAGGTTAAAGTCACTGGATATTTTGGTGTTGATGGGTGGCCCCCGAGGAATAAAGAAGATTGACACCTCAACCGCCCCAATCGGACCACATTTAGGGGCCCTACTAAGGCCCCAAAAGGGCCAGTTACAAAATATCACCAAAGCAGGTTACAATCACTGGATATTTTGATGTTTATGGGTGGCCCCCGAGGAATAAAGAAGATTGACACCTCTACTGCAACAATCGGGCCACGTTTAGGGGCCCTACTAAGGCCCCAAAAGGGACAGTTACAAAATATCACCAAAGCAGGTTAAAATCACGGGATATTTTGGTGTTGATGGGTGGCCCCCGAGGAAAAAGGAAGATTGACATCTCAACCGCCCCAATCGGACCACATTTCGGGGCCCTACTAAAGGCCCCAAAAAGGGACAGTTACAAAATATCACCAAACCAGGTTAAAATTACTGGATATTTTGGTGTTGATGGGTGGCCCCCGATGAATAAAGAAGATTGACACCTCAACCGCCCCAATCGGACCACATTTAGGGGCCCGACTAAGGCCCCAAAAAGGGCCAGTTACAAAATATCACCAAAACAGCTTAAATCACTGGGTATTTTGGTGTTGATGGGAGGCCCCCGAGGAATAAAGAAAATTGACACCTCAACCGTCCCAATCGGACCACATTTAGGGACCCTACCAAGGCCCCAAAAAAGGGCCAGTTACAAATTATCACCAAAGAAGGATAAAATCACGGGATATCTTAGTGTTGATGGGTGGCCCCCGAGGAATAAAGAATATTGACACCTCAACCGCCCCAATCGGACCACATTTAGGGGCCCTACTAAGGCCCCAAAAAGGGCCAGTTACAAAATATCACCAAATCAGGTTAAAATTACTGGATATTTTGATGTTTATGGGTGGCCCCCGAGGAATAAAGAAGATTGACACCTCAACTGCCCCAATCGGACCACGTTTAGGGGCCCCCACTAAGTCCCCAAAAAGGGCCAGTTACAAAATATCACCAAAGCAGGTTAAAATCACGGGATATTTTGGTGTTGATGGGTGGCCCCCGAGGAATAAAGAAGATTGACACCTCAACCTCCCCAATCGGATCACATTTAGGGGCCCTACTAAGGCCCCAAAAAGGGCCAGTTACAAAATATCACCAAAGCAGGTTAAAATCACGGGATATTTTGGTGTTGATGGGTGGCCCCCGAGGAAAAAGGAAGATTGACATCTCAACCGCCCCAATCGGATCACATTTAGGGGCCCTACTAAAGGCCCAAAAAGGGCCAGTTACAAAATATCACCAAACCAGGTTAAAATTACTGGATATTTTGGTGTTGATTGGGTGGCCCCCGATGAATAAAGAACATTGACACCTCAACCGCCCCAATCGGACCACATTTAGGGGCCCCACTAAGGCCCCAAAAAGGGCCAGTTACAAAATATCTCGAAAACAGCTTAAATCACTGGGTATTTTGGTGTTGATGGGTGGCCCCCGATGAATAAAGAAGATTGACACCTCAACCGCCCCAATCGGACCACATTTAGGGGCCCGACTAAGGCCCCAAAAAGGGCCAGTTACAAAATATCACCAAAACAGCTTAAATCACTGGGTATTTTGGTGTTGATGGGAGGCCCCCGAGGAATAAAGAAAATTGACACCTCAACCGTCCCAATCGGACCACATTTAGGGACCCTACCAAGGCCCCAAAAAAGGGCCAGTTACAAATTATCACCAAAGAAGGATAAAATCACGGGATATCTTAGTGTTGATGGGTGGCCCCCGAGGAATAAAGAATATTGACACCTCAACCGCCCCAATCGGACCACATTTAGGGGCCCTACTAAGGCCCCAAAAAGGGCCAGTTACAAAATATCACCAAAGCAGGTTAAAATCACGGGATATTTTGGTGTTGATGGGTGGCCCCCGAGGAATAAAGAAAATTGACACCTCAACCGTCCCAATCGGACCACATTTAGGGACCCTACCAAGGCCCCAAAAAGGGCCAGTTACAAATTATCACCAAAGAAGGATAAAATCACTGGATATTTTGGTGTTGATGGGTGGCCCCCGAGGAATAAAGAAGATTGACACCTCAACCGCCTCAATCGGACCACATTTAGGGGCCCTACTAAAGCCCCAAAAAGGGCCAGTTACAAAATATCACCAAAGCAGGTTAAAATCACGGGATATTTTGGTGTTGATGGGTGGCCCCCAAGGAATAAGGAAGATTGACACCTCAACCGCCCCAATCGGACCACATTTAGGGGCCCTACTAAGGCCCCAAAAAGGGCCAGTTACAAAATATCACCAAACCAGGTTAAAATCACTGGATATTTTGGTGTTGATGGGTGCCCCGAGGAATAAAGAAGATTGCCACCTCGCCCGCCCCAATCGGACCACATTTAGGGGCCCGACTAAGGCCCCAAAAAGGGCCAGTTACAAATTATCACCAAAGCAGGTTAAAATCACTGGGTATTTTGGTGTTGATGGGTGGCCCCCGAGGAATAAAGAAGATTGACACCTCAACCGCCCAAATCGGACCACATTTAGGGGCCCTACTAAGGCCCCAAAAAGGGCCAGTTACAAAATATCACCAAAGCAGGTTAAAATCACGGGATATCTTGGTGTTGATGGGTGGCCCCCGAGGAATAAAGAAGATTGACACCTCAACCGCCTCAATCGGACCACATTTAGGGGCCCTACTAAGGCCCCAAAAAGGGCCAGTTACAAAATATCACCAAAGCAGGTTAAAATCACTGGATATTTTAGTGTTGATGGGTGGCCCCCAAGGAATAAAGAAAATTGACACCTCAACCGCCGCAATCGGACCACGTCTAGGGGCCCTACTAAGGCCCCAAAAAGGGCCAGTTACAAAATATCACCAAAGCAGGTTAAAATCACGGGATATTTTGGTGTTTGTGGGTGGCCCCCGAGGATTAAAGAAGATCGACACCTCAACCGCCCCAATCGGACCACATTTAGGGGCCCTACTAAGGCCCCAAAAAGGGCCAGTTACAAAATATCACCAAACCAGGTTAAAAATCACTGGATATTTTGGTGTTGATGGGTGGCCCCCGAGGAATAAAGAAGATTTACACCTCAACCGCCCCAATCGGACCACATTTAGGGGCCGTACTAAGGCCCCAAAAAGGGCCAGTTACAAAATATCACCAAAGCAGGTTAAATCACTGGATATTTTGATATTGATGGGTGGCCCCCGAGGCATATAGAAGATTGACACCTCAACTGCCCCAATCGGACCACATTTAGGGGCCCTACTAAGTCCCCGAAAAGGGCCAGTTACAAAATATCACCAAAGCAGGTTAAAATCACGGGATATTTTGGTGTTGATGGGTGGCCCCCGAGGAATAAAGAAGATTGACACCTCAACCGCCGTAATCGGACCACATTTAGGGGCCCTACTAAGGCCCCAAAAAGGGCCAGTTACAAAATATCACCAAAGCAGGTTAAAATCACGGGATATTTTGGTGTTGGTGGGTGGCCCCCGAGGCATAAAGAAGATTTCCACCTCACCCGCCCCAATCGGACCACATTTAGGGGCCCTACTAAGGCCCCAAAAAGGGCCAGTCACAAAATATCACCAAAACAGGTTAAAATCACTGGGTATTTTGGTGTTGGTAGGTGGCCCCCGAGGAATAAAGAAGATTGACACCTCAACCGTCCCAATCGGACCACATTTAGGGGCCCTACTAAGGCGCCAAAAAGGGCCAGTTACAAATTATCTCCAAAGCAGGTTAAAATCACTGGATATTTTGGTGTTGATGGGTGGCCCCCGAGGAATAAAGAAGATTGACACCTCAACCGCCCAAATCGGACCACATTTAGGGGCCCTACTAAGGCCCAAAAAGTGCCAGTTGCAAAATATCACCAAAGCAGGTTAAAATCACTGGATATTTTGGTGTTTGTGGGTGGCCCCCGAGGAATAAAGAAGATTGATACCTCAACCGCCCCAATCGGACCACATTTAGGGGCCCTACTAAGGCCCCAAAAAGGGCCAGTTGCAAAATATCACCAGAGCAGGTTAAAGTCACTGGATATTTTGGTGTTGATGGGTGGCCCCCGAGGAATATAGAAGATTGACACCTCAACCACCCCAATTGGACCACATTTAGGGGCCCTACTTAGGCCCCAAAAAGGGCCAGTTACAAAATATCACCAAAGCAGGTTAAAATCACGGGATATTTTGGTGTTGATGGGTGGCCCCGAGGAATAAAGAAGATTGGCACCTCAACCACCCCAATCGGACCACATTTAGGGGCCCTACTAAGGCCCCAAAAGGGCCAGTTACAAATTATCACCAAAGAAGGATAAAATTCGGGGTATTTTGGTGTTGATGGATGGCCCCCGAGGAATAAAGAAGATTGACACCTCAACTGCCCCAATCGGACCACATTTAGGGGCCCTATTAAGGCCCCAAAAAGGGCCAGTTACAAAATATCACCAAAGCAAGTTAAAATCACGGAATATTTTGGTGTTGATGGGTCGCCCCCGAGGAATAAAGAAGATTGACACCTCAACCGCCCCAATCGGACCACATTTAGGGGCCCTACTAAGGCCCCAAAAAGGGTCAGTTACAAAATATCACCAAAGCAAGTTAAAATCATGGGATATTTTGGTGTTGATGGGTGGCACCCAAGGAATAAAGAAAATTGATGCCTCAACCGCCCCAATCGGACCGCATTTATGGGTCCTACTAAGGCCCCCAAAAGGGCCAGTTACAAAATATCATCAACGCAGGTAAAGATTACGGGATATTTTGGTGTTGGTGGGTTGCCCCCGAGGAATAAAGAAGATTGACACCTCAACCGTTCCAATCGGACCACATTTAGGGCCCTCCTTAGGCCCCCAAAGGAGCTAGTTACAAAATAGTACCGAAGGAGACAAACATCGCCAGATATTTTGATGTTGGTGTGCGACATGAGAAGAATAAAGAAGATTCCATGGAACGCCGCCCCCAAATATGAGGAATGACGAATTGTGGCTCACTAAGAATTTTCTCGTGGCCCTTATGACCCTGAGGATATGTGGAATGGCAAGTTGTGCTTCATTGCCCTCGGCTTTTCATGTAATGAAAAGGGCATCCTGAAGGCCAGCCAAGTAACAGAAACAGATCCACAAGTCTATCTCTATGCAACATGGTCCGTAAATATCCCAAACCATGGCCCGACTTCCACTTCACGATTTACTCACCTTACCCTTACTTCCTTTCCTTCCTATCTCTAAGTCTTGACATGCCCAAGGCCCTGCCTGATGTTTGCCGGCTTCTCCAAGCATACCAATACCACCCATTTTCCTTCCACTTTCCTATTCTTTCTAAACTCTGGCATACTAACGGGCCTGTTGGTGTCTGCTTGCTACGTCTTGCATACCAGCACTACCCATTCCCCCAACTTCCCTATTCTTCCTGAGCCCTTACATGCCCGAGGGCCTACCTGATGTCTGCTTACTACGCCATTCATACTAACACTACCCATTTCCTCCCACATCTCCATTCTGGTGTCTATTTACTATGCACGCTAACACCCATTCCCTTCCACTTGCTTATTCTTCCTGCAGCCATAACTTGTTCAATGACCTGCCCGATGCCCGTCTGCTATGCCATGCGTACTATCTCCTGCAGTTGAATACTTGGGTCAGAGAAAAGTCAGAACACGCCACAGAAATTAATTATAGTAACGAAACACCGCTCTTACTTCAAGTATGGGGCTCTTTTATTCTACCGGAGTTCATACCTCATCAATCGAAAATACTCCTTATGGGTCATATAACACTTTGCGCGACTCTGTTTCGGTAACATAAAGTCGATGTCGGTGATTTGGGGTAAGTGTCGAGCTTATTTTGGTAATTCGCAAGATTCCCGTTGAATCGAACACACCCTTAGAACAGTCCCCGTTCGTTTAGAGGTTATTGGATCACATGGCAACAACAAGCTAACATAGAAACCAAGATGGTAGTCTCCAATGTGCATGCTCACTAAAACCACATATCACTATCGGGATGAGGTCACAACATGCCCGCTCTCCTCCGCTTTTATGACACCCCACGTGACACCCACAATACGCCGCGGTATGATGTCCCTTCTGCGGTATGCTACACAACACCCCCCCCCCCCCTCGAAGTCCTCCAGATGGGGCACATTTCATACTACTAGAATAAATATAAAGTGCCGCGAAATGATAATACGCGCGAAAAAATAATCCGTGCACACGAAATAATAATCCTCAAGCCCGGGTTATTATTTTGTATGTACTGATTATCAATTCACCTTCGTGGATTATTATGTCGTGTGCACCGATTATTAGTTCGGGCGCACGGATTATTAACTCGTGTGCTCGAATGAAAATTTTGTGTGCACGGATTAAAACATAAGGTGTCAGGACCCCCACCCCCGCTGTCCCAAAAGACGGACCTGCTATATATACTTACCACGCCATGCATTGGAATCCTGTTCAGTGGCGGAACCAGAATCCTTTATAGGGGAGAATTCCAATGGAGGGGGTAGCGATATGACGCGGGTATATCTCAAATGCCGCAGACTGGGAGGGAAGGGTGTAGTCAGGTGAATCACCCTTTCCCATTTGTGTGACCTGGCGTTGGTAAAGCCAGAAAAATACCTGCGGGGGGGGGGGGGGAGGCTGCAAGTAGGGGACATGCTCCGCATGGGTGGGTATCCTGAGTGGAGAAGCCAACATGCCCTCCCTGGGAAAGGGAGGGGGTCGCCTCCCAGACAAAAAAAAAATCACTGTGCATTTAAATCAAGTTTTCTGATGGCTTTTAGGGTAGATCGTCACATTTTTGGATGACCCACATTTTAGAGACAAGGTTTATAAACCTACATGGCTCATAAGTATCTGCATCCGAACTTGCAAAATTCCAGTGGATTTTTGTTTATCTGCTGAGTTTGTATGTAAATAAAGAAAAGAGAGTCACTGTGTGTGTAAGGGAGGGTGGCTGGATGTGACAGTTTTGGAGAGGGGCAAATGAGTGAGACAGAGAGGAGGGGGTGTCAAAGACTGTGTTCGGGGGCATGCCCTTTCATGACCTCCTGTAGCGCCGCCACCGGATTCGGGACCTCTCCCCGAATTATAAATTTTTGGAGCTCTGTAAGGGACTCTGAAGCCTCCTTAGAGGAGGTGAGGCCATTGGTGGGGGCCGGTTATCCTTCCTCCGTAAATTTTACAATTTTAAATGTGAAGCTTTGAGAGCGATTCTGGAGCCTAATGGAGGATCGCGAGGTCATCGGTAAGGGCCTGAGTTTCTCTGAAATATTCTCAAATTTCGAAGCTATATCAACAGTTTTGAAGTCTCCTAATGGAAGGTGAGGGAGGGGGTCGAAATCATATATGGCAGTTTGTATTTATTGTGAAGGGGGGAGGTGCAATGTTAGTCTATTTGGGGGCGAGCTGTGTGCGTTTTCCCATGCCCCCGCCTCTGAACCCGACCTTCTCAGGGCCTACCAAAAATATATATAATACCGCCAAGATTAGACATGTAGCGGACAAGCATAGGCATATGTTGCCATCCCAGCCAACTTTGGGTGACGTCCCATCCCAAATTCCCCCGGCATTGTGAAGTATTTTTCGATGGCTGTTTTATAGGCCCTTTTAGTCATCTGAATTTTATATCTTCGCTGACATATTTTTGCGCCCCCACGTCTCAACAAGAGATCCCCCCCCCCTCTCCCGCCACGCTTACATACACCTACTTACTGCCCCAGGCCCAGAGTGCAGCGATGTGAGGTCTTACGCAGACTTCACTTCGTCCTGACTGGCCTATCGCACGTTAAAAAAGGAAAGCATGCCTAACAAGGACGGACCTCGGGCCATTAGGTTACCCCTTCTGACCTTCCTTCTTGAAGAGATGAAGAGGCGGTAGCGACCGAGGGCCGAAGGGTCCTAGATAACTTAGGTCCAAACAAGAACAAGTAGACCTAAGAATTGTTGTTTCAGCGATAAGATGATAGGATACCAGTATACCAAGGTCACAGGTTGGATGCCATTTTGACTATATAACCTATCCCATAGTTTTTATATCTTTCATGTCATGCGCGCGGATTATTATTTCATGTGCATGGATCAAAGTAGTAGTGCTCGTTCCTTTCGAGCAAGATCTGGTGAATCCCGCGGTGGACATCGGAAGTGACGTCATAGTCACGTGACTGGGTTCCGCCATTTTGTGTTGTCATGGTAACGCGCTTGGCCGGCCATGTTGTGACGCCATCCCCATGGTGAAACGTTGTATCACTGCGCATGCGCAGCGCGTGTTGTTATGGTAATACGCGTTTCCGTCGTCCATTTTGTATACAGGGCGCCGCCATCTTGGTTTCTATGGTAGCACGCGGTTGCTAGGTGACCCAAAGGCATCTAATAAGACGGGGGTATGTTTGGAGGGTACGTTTGATGCAATGGGAGTACAAAGAGTTACCCAGATGATCCCGTGAACGACTTATTTTCACCGGAAATCGCCAAAATGGACCAGAATTATTTTAGAATGTTGACCCTATAGCACCACGTAGTGTTATAAGATCCATAAAAGGTGTGTTCCTTATCTAACTCGAATTCCATAAGAATCCTCTTTTAGTACTACATATTTTATACCCCATCTGTTCTACCTGACTTCTATCTACTCAAGTATACTAATTATCCCTGACTGTCCCTGTCGATTCTTATGCCTGTTCTACCCATGATATGATGGCGTTGTCTGTGTATTCATGGCTGTCTCTTACCTTAGTAGATTATTTGGCTTGTTCTACCCGAGATATGATTATTATCTACACCAGTTTACCATTTGTTGGGCTTACCAGTAGACCCAGACATAGCTACAGGGGACACTTTCCCGACGGGCCATCGGTGCCCCGTTTTTTTCGTATGAGGCCATGGGGGCTATAAGGGTCATAAGGAAATGCCATTACTCTCTTCCTCACCTCGGTATTTTGTCACCACGGTCCACAGAATCCCAATTTTGGAATCCCTTTCTAGTATCTGGATGGCCTTCAGAATCCCCTTTTCACCGTATGAGACCACGATGACTATGAGGGCCATAAGGAAATGCCATTACTCTCATCCTCATCTCCACATTTGTCACCACAGTCCACAGAATCCCAATTTTGGAATCCCTTTCTAGTATCTGGATGGCCTTCAAAATCCCATTTTCACCGAATTAGGTCATAAGGGCTATGAGGGCCACAAGGAAATTCCATTGCTCTCATCCTCATCTCGGTATTTGGTCGCCACGGTCCACAGAATTCCAATTTTGGAATCCCTTTCTTGTATCTGGATGGCTTTCAGAATCAGAATCCCCTTTCATCGTATGAGGCCATGAGGGTTATGAGTGCCATAAGGAAATGCCATTACTCTCATCCTCATCACGGTATTTGGGTACCTCTTTTCGTCATATGAGGCCATGAAGGCTATGAAAACCTCATAGCCATCATGGCCCTGTGGCCCCATCTCGGTATTTGGGGACCCCCACCCCATGGGTAAACGATTACTGGTACCCCATTATGGAATAGGACTAGCCTTTGGCGCCTCTTTTTCGTCGTATGAGACCATGAGGGCTATGAGGTCTTCATAGCCCTCATGGCCTCACACGAAGAAGACGGGGCGCAGATGGCCCGTCGAGAAAGTGTCAACTGCAGCTATGTCTAGGTCTACTAGTAAGCCAGATAATGGTAGACTAGTGCAGATAATAGTCATATCACGGTTAGGACAAGCCAAATAATCTACTAAGATAAGGGAGAGCCAGGAATACACGGACAATGCCATGATATCATGGGTAGAAAAGGCATAAGAATCTACAAGGACAATCAGGGATAATCAGTATACTAGAGTAGATAGAAGTAAAGTAGAACAGATATGTTATAAAATATGTAGTTGTAAACGAGGATTCTTATGGAATTCAAGCTAGATAAGGAGCACATCTTTTATAGATCTTATACCACTACGTGGTACTATTAGGGTCAATATTCTAAGAGAATTCGGGTCCGTTTCGGTTATTTCGGGTGAACAGCAGTCGTTTTCGGGTTCATTTGGGTAATTCGTTGGACTCCCATTGAATCGAACCTACCCTGCAAACATACCCCCATCTTATTAGAGGCATTTGGGTCACCATGAGAATGACGTCATAACATAGCCGCTCATGCGGGTTACCATGGCAATACAAGATGGCCGCCCCAGACATGTGACTAAGACGTCACTTCCGGGGTACACCGCGCGGTCCACCACATCTTGCTCGAAAGATACGTGACATACTACTGATCAATAATCCATTTGCACAGCTTATTAATTTGTGTGCACGGAATATTATTTCGCGTGCACAGATTATAATTCACGTGAATGATTTATTAATTCGTTCGCATTGATTATTATTTTGTTTGCATGGATTATCATTTCGTGTGCGTGGATTGTTAATTCATGCACACGGATTATTAATTCAAACGCACGGATTATTAATTCGTCTGCCTTGATCATTACTTCATGCACGGATTATTAATCTGTGCGCATGAATTATTAGTTTGCGTGCATGGATTATTAATTTGCAGGTCTGTCTTTTGGGACAGCAGGGGTTGGGGTCCTGACACCTTATGTTTTAATCCGGACACACAAAATAATAATCCGAGCACACGAGTTAATAATCTGTGCACACAAAATAATAATCGGTGCACACGAAATAATAATCCGCGTAGGTGAATTGATAATCTGTACATACAAAATAATAATCCGGGCACAAGGATTATTATTCCGTGTGCATGGATTATTATTTCGTGTGCGCGTATTATCATTTCGCTGCACGTTATATTTATTCTGAGTAGTCTGAAATGTGCCAAATGGGCCCCATCTGGAGGACTTCGGGGGGTGGGGGTGGGTAGCATACCACAGAAGTGACAGCATACCATGGGGTATTGTAGGTGTCACGTGGGTTGTCATAGAAGTGCAGGAGAGCGGGCATGTTGTGACCTCATCCCGATAGTGATACGTGGTTTTAGTGAGCATGCACATTGGAGACTACCATCTTGGTTTCTATGTTAGCTTGCTATTGCCATGTGACCCAATGACCTTTAAACGGGCGGGGGTCTGTTCTATGGGTGTGTTCGATTCAACGGGAGTCTGGCGAATTATCAAAATAAGCTCGACACTTACCCCAAATCACCGACATCGACCTTATGTTACTGAAACAGAGTCGTGCGAAGTGTTATATGACCCATAAATGGTATTTTCGACTGATGGGGGATTGACTCCGGTAGAACAAAAGAGCCCCATCCTCGGTGTTTTGTTAGGATAATTAACTTTTGTGGCGTGTTCTGACTACTCTCTGACCCAAGTATTCAACTGCAGGAGTTAGTACGCATGACATAGCAGACGGGCATCGGGCAGGTCCATGGACAAGTTATGGCTGCAGGAAGAATAAGCAGGTGGAAGGGAATGGGTGGTGTTAGCGTGCATAGTAAGTAGACACCATGGGGAAGTGGGAGGGAATGGGTAGTGTTAGTATGAATGGTGTAGCAAGCACACTTTAGGTAGGTCCTCGGGCATGTCAGGGCTTAGGAAGAATAGGGAAGTTGGAGGGGGGATGGGTAGTGCTGGTATGCAAGACGTAACAAGCAGACACCAACAGGCCCGTTGGTATGCCAGAGTTTAGAAAGAATAGGAAAGTGGAAGGGAAATGGGTGGTATTGGTACTGGTATTGGTATGCTTGGAGAAGCAAGCAAACATTAGGCAGGGCCTTGGGCATGCCAAGACTTAGAGATAGGAAGGAAAGGAAGTAAGGTAAGGAGAGCAAATTATGAAGTGAAAGTTGGGCCCCGGTTTGGGATATTTACAGACCGTGTTACATAGAGATAGACTTGTGGAATCTCTTTCTGTTACTTGGCTGGCCTTCAAGATGCCCTTTTCATTCTATGAAACCTGAGGGCAAAGGTGCACACCTTGCCATTCCATATATCCTCATGGTCATAAGGGCCTTGAGAAAATTCTTAGTGAGCCACAATTTGTCATTGCTCATATCGTCATATTTGGGGACGGCGTTCCATGGAATCTTCTTTATTCTTCTCGTGCTGCACACGAACATCAAAATATCTGGCGATGTTTGTCTCCTTAGGTAATATTTTGTAACTGGCCTTTTGGGGGCCTAAGGACGGCCATAAATGTGGTCCTATTGGCATGGTTGAGGTGTCAATCTTCTTTACTTCTAGGGGGCCACCCATCAACACCAAAATATCCAGTGATTTTAACCTGCTTTGGTGGTATTTTGTAACTGGTCCTTTTTGGGGCCTTAGTAGGGCCCTTAAATGTGGTCCGATTGGGGCAGTTAACGTGTCAATCTTCTTTATTCCTCGGGGTCACCCATCAACTCCAAAATATCCAGTGATTTTAACCTGTTTTGGTGATATTTTGTAACTGGCCTTTTTTGGGGCCTTAGTAGGGCCCCTAAATGTGGTCCGATTGGGGCGGTTGAGGTGTCAATCTTCTTCATTTCTCGAGGGCCACCCACAAACACCAAAATATCCCGTGATTTTATCCTTCTTTGGTGATAATTTGTAACTGGCCATTTTTGGGGCCTTAGTAGGTCCCCTAAATGTGGTCCGATTGGGGTGGTTGAGGTGTCAATCTTCTTTATTCCTCGGGGGCCGCCCATCAACACCAAAATATCCAGTGATTTTAACATGCTTTGGTGATATTTTGTAACTGGCCCTTTTTGGGGCCTTAGTAGGGCCCCTAAATGTGGTCCGATTGGGGCAGTTGAGGTGTCAATCTTCTTTATTCCTCGGGGGCCACCCATCAACACCAAAATATCCCGCGATTTTAACCTGCTTTGGTGATATTTTGTAACTGGCCCTTTTTGGGGCCTTAGTAGGGCCCCTAAATGTGGTCCGATTTGGGCGGTTGAGGCGTCAATCTTCTTTATTCCTCGGGGGCCACCCATAAACACCAAAATATCCCGTAATTTTATCCTTCTTTGGTGATAATTTGTAACTGGCCCTTTTTGGGGCCTTAGTAGGGCCTCTAAATGTGATCCGATTGGGGCGGTTGAGGTGTCAATCTTCTTTATTCCTCGGGGGCCACCCATCAACACGAAAATATCCAGTGATTTTAACCTGCTTTGGTGATATTTTGTAACTGGCCCTTTTTGGGGCCTAGGTAGGGCCCCTAAATGTGGTCCGATTTGGGCGATTGAGGTGTCAATCTTCTTTATTCCTCGGGGGCCACCCATCAACACCAAAAGATCCAGTGATTTTAACCTGCTTTGGTGATATTTTGTAACTGGCCCTTTTTGGGGCCATAGTAGGGCCCCCTAAATGTGGTCTGATTGAGGCGGTTGAGGTGTCAATCTTCTTTATTCCTCGGGGGCCACCCATCAACACCAAAATATCCTGTGATCTTAACCTACTTTGGTGATATTTTGTAACTGGCCCTTTTTGGTGCCTTAGTAGGGCCCCTAAATGTGGTCGATTGGGGCGGTTGAGGTGTCAATCTTCTTTATTCCACAGGGGCCACCCACCAACACCAAAATATCCCGTGATTTTAACCTGCATTGGTGATATTTTGTAACTGGCTCTTTTTGGGGCCTTAGTAGGGCCCCTAAATGTGGTCCTATTCGGGCGGTTGAGGTGTCAATTTTCTTTATTCCTTGGGGGCCACCCATCAACACCAAAATATTCTGTGATTTTAACCTGATTTGGTGATATTTTGTAACTGGCCCTTTTTGGGGCCTTAGTAGGGCCCTTAAATGTAGTCCGATTGGGGCAGTTGAGGTGTCAATCTTCTTTATTCCTTGGGGGCCACCCATCAACACCAAAATATTCCGCAATTTTAACCTGCTTTCATGATATTTTGTAACAGGCCCTTTTTGGGGCCTTAGTAGGGCCCCTAAATGTGGTCCGATAGGGGCGGTTGAGGTGTCAATCTTCTTTATTCCTCGGGGGCCACCCATCAACATCAAAATATCCCGTGCTTTTATCCTGCTTTGGTCATATTTTGTAACTGACCCATTTTAGGGCCTCAGTAGGGCCCCTAAATGTGGTCCGATTAGAGCAGTTGAGGTGTCAATCTTCTTTATTCCTCGGGGGCCACCCATCAACACCAAAATATCCCGTGATTTTAACCTGCTTTGGTAATATTTTGTAACTGGCCCTTTTTGGGGGCCTTAGTAGGGCCCCTAAATGTGGTCCGATTGGGGCGGTTGAGGTGTCAATCTTCTTTATTCCTCGGGGGCCACCCATCAACATCAAAATACCCAGTGATTTTAACCTGGTTTGGTGATATTTTGCAACTGGCCCTTTTTGGGGCCTTAGTAGGGCCCCTAAATGTGGTCCGATTGGGGTGGTTGAGGTGTCAATCTTCTTTATTCCTCGGGGACCACCCATCAACACCAAAATATCCCGTGATTTGAACCTGCTTTGGTGATATTTTGTAACTGGCCCTTTTTGGGGCCTTAGTAGGGCCCCTAAATGTGGTCCAATTAGGGCGGTTGAGGTGTCAATCTTCTTTATTCCTCGGGGGCCACCCATCAACACAAAAATATCCAGTGATTTTAACCTGTTTTGGTGATATTTTGTAACTGGCCCTTTTGGGGGCCTAGGTAGGGCCCCTAAATGTGGTCCGATTTGGGCGATTTAGGTGTCAATCTTCTTTATTCCTCGGGGGCCACCCATCAACACGAAAATATCCAGTGATTTTAACCTGCTTTGGTGATATTTTGTAACTGGCCCTTTTTGGGGCCAAGGTAGGGCCCCTAAATGTGGTCCGATTTGGGCGATTGAGGTGTCAATCTTCTTTATTCCTCGGGGGCCACCCATCAACACCAAAATATCCAGTGATTTTAACCTGCTTTGGTGATATTTTGTAACTGGCCCTTTTTGGGGCCATAGTAGGGCCCCCTAAATGTGGTCTAATTGAGGCGGTTGAGGTGTCAATTTTCTTTATTCCTTGGGGGCCACCCATCAACACCAAAATATCCCGTGATTTTAACCTGATTTGGTGATATTTTGTAACTGGCCCTTTTTGGGGCCTTAGTAGGGCCCTTAAATGTGGTCCGATTGGGGCAGTTGAGGTGTCAATCTTCTTTATTCCTCGGGGGCCACCCATCAACACCAAAATATTCCGTAATTTTAACCTGCTTTCATGATATTTTGTAACAGGCCCTTTTTGGGGCCTTAGTAGGGCCCCTAAATGTGGTCCAATAGGGGCGGTTGAGGTGTCAATCTTCTTTATTCCTCGGGGGCCACCCATCAACATCAAAATATCCCGTGCTTTTATCCTGCTTTGGTCATATTTTGTAACTGACCCATTTTAGGGCCTCAGTAGGGCCCCTAAATGTGGTCCGATTGGGGCGGTTGAGGTGTCAAACTTCTTTATTCCTCGGGGGCCACCCATCAACACCAAAATATCCAGTGATTTTAACCTGTTTTGGTGATATTTTGTAACTGGCCCTTTTTGGGGCCTTAGTAGGGCCCCTAAATGTGGTCTGATTGGGGCGGTTGAGGTGTCGATCTTCTTTATTCCTCGGGGGCCACCCACAAACACCAAAATATCCCGTGATTTTAACCTGCTTTGGTGATATTTTGTAACTGGCCCTTTTCGGGGCCTTAGTAGGGCCCCTAAACGTGGTCCGATTGTGGCGGTTGAGGTGGCAATTTTCTTTATTCCTTGGGGGCCACCCATCAACACCAAAATATCCCGTGATTTTAACCTGCTTTGGTGATATTTTGTAACCGGCCCTTTTTGGGGCCTTAGTAGGGCCCCTAAATGTGGTCCGATTGGGGCGTGTGAGGTGCCAATCTTCTTTATTCCTCGGGGGCCACCCATCAACACCAAAATATCCCGTGATTTTAACCTGCTTTGGTAATATTTTGTAACTGGCCCTTTTTGGGGGCCTTAGTAGGGCCCCTAAATGTGGTCCGATTGGGGCGGTTGAGGTGTCAATCTTCTTTATTCCTCGGGGGCCACCCATCAACATCAAAATACCCAGTGATTTTAACCTGGTTTGGTGATATTTTGCAACTGGCCCTTTTTGGGGCCTTAGTAGGGCCCCTAAATGTGGTCCGATTGGGGCGGTTGAGGTGTCAATCTTCTTTATTCCTCGGGGACCACCCATCAACACCAAAATATCCCGTGATTTTAACCTGCTTTGGTGATATTTTGTAACTGGCCCTTTTTGGGGCCTTAGTAGGGCCCCTAAATGTGGTCCGATTGGGGCGGTTGAGGTGTCAATCTTCTTTATTCCTCGGGGGCCACCCATCAACACCAAAATATCCAGTCATTTTAACCTGTTTTGGTGATATTTTGTAACTGGCCCTTTTTGGGGCCTTAGTAGGGCCCCTAAATGTGGTCTGATTGGGGCGGTTGAGGTGTCGATCTTCTTTATTCCTCGGGGGCCACCCACAAACACCAAAATATCTCGTGATTTTAACCTGCTTTGGTGATATTTTGTAACTGGCCCTTTTCGGGGCCTTAGTAGGGCCCCTAAACGTGGTCCGATTGTGGCGGTTGAGGTGGCAATTTTCTTTATTCCTTGGGGGCCACCCATCAACACCAAAATATCCCGTGATTTTAACCTGCTTTGGTGATATTTTGTAACTGGCCCTTTTTGGGGCCTTAGTAGGGCCCCTAAATGTGGTCCGATTGGGACGGTTGAGGTGTCAATCTTCTTTATTCCTCGGGGGCCACCCATCAACACCAAAATATCCCGTGATTTTATCCTTCTTTGTTGATAATTTGTAACTGGCCCTTTTTGGGGCCTTAGTAGGGCCCCTAAATGTGGTCCGATTGGGGCGGTTGAGGTGTCAGTCTTCTTTATTCCTCGGGGGCCATCCATCAACATCAAAATACCCAGTGATTTTAACCTGGTTTGGTTATATTTTGTAACTGGCCCTTTTTAGGGCCTTAGTAGGGCACCTAAATGTGGTCCGATTGGGGTGCTTGAGGTGTCAATCTTCTTTATTCCTCGGGGGCCACCCATCAACACGAAAATATCCAGTGATTTTAACCTGCTTTGGTGATATTTTGTAACTGGCCCTTTTTGGGGCCTTAGTAGGGACCCTAAATGTGGTCCGATTGGGGCGGTTGAGGTGTCAATCTTCTTTATTCCTCGGGGGCCATCCAGAAACACCAAAATATCCTGTGATTTTATTTTTCTTTGGTGATAATTTGTAACTGGCCCTTTTTGAGGCCTTAGTAGGGCCCCTAAATGTGGTCCGCTTGGAGCGGTTGAGGTGTCAATCTTCTTTATTCCTCGGGGGCCACCCATCAACACCAAAATGTCCAGTGATTTTAACCTGGTTTGGTGATATTTTGTAACTGGCCCTTTTTGGGGCCTTAGTATGGCCCCTAAATGTGGTCCGATTGGGGCGGTTGAGGTGTCAATCTTCTTTATTCCTCAGGGGCCACCCATCAACACCAAAATATCCCGTGATTTTAACCTGCTTTGGTGATATTTTGTAACTGGCCCTTTTTGGGGCCTTAGTACTGCCCCTAAACGTGGTCCGATTGGGGCGGTTGAGGTGTCAATTTTCTTTATTCCTTGGGGGCCACCCATCAACACCAAAATATCCTGTGATTTTATCCTTCTTTGTTGATAATTTGTAACTGGCCCTTTTTGGGGCCTTAGTAGGGCCCCCTAAATGTGGTCCCATTGGGGCGGTTGAGGTGTCAATCTTCTTTATTCCTCGGGGGCCACCCATCAACATCAAAATACCCAGTGATTTTAACCTAGTTTGGTGATATTTTGTAACTGGCCCTTTTGGGGCCTTAGAAGGGCCATAAATGTGGTCCGATTGGAGCGGTTGAGGTGTCAATCTTCTTTATTCCTCGGGGGCCACCCATCAACACCAAAATATCCCGTGATTTTAACCTGCTTTGGTGATATTTTGTAACTGGCCCTTTTTAGGGCCTTAGTAGGGCCCTAAATGTGGTCCGATTGTGGCGGTTGAGGTGTCAATCTTCTTTATTCCTTGGGGGTCACCCACCAACACCAAAATATCCCGTGATTTTAACCTGCTTTGGTGGTATTTTGTAACTGGCCCTTTTTGGGGCCTTAGTAGGGCCTCTAAATGTGGTCCGATTGGGGCGGTTAAGGTGTCAATCTTCTTTATTCCTCGGGGGCCACCCATCAACACCAAAATATCCCGTAATTTTAACCTGCTTTGGTGATATGTTGCAACTGGCCCTTTTTGGGGCCTTAGTAGGGCCCCTAAATGGGTCCGATAGGGGCGGTTGAGGTGTAAACCTTCTTTATTGCTCGGGGGCCACCCATCAACACCAAAATATCCCGTGATTTTATCCTGCTTTGGTCATATTTTGTAACTGACCCTTTTTAGGGCCTTAGTAGGGCCCCTAAATGTGGTCCGATTAGGGCAGTTGAGGTGTCAATCTTCTTTATTCCTCGGGGGCCACCCACAAACACCAAAATATCCCGTGATTTTAACCTGCTTTGGAGATATTTTGTAACTGGCCCTTTTTAGGGCCTTAGTAGGGCCCCTAAACGTGGTCCGATTGGGGCGGTTGAGGTGTCAATTTTCTTTATTCCTTGGGGGCCACCCATCAACACCAAAATATCCCATGATTTTAACCTGCTTTGGTGATATTTTGTAACTGGCCCTTTTTGGGGCCTTAGTAGGGCCCCTAAATGTGTTCCGATTAGGGCAGTTGAGGTGTCAATCTTCTTTATTCCTCGGGGGCCACCCATCAACACCAAAATATCCCGTGATTTTAACCTGGTTTGGTGATATTTTGTAACTGGCCCTTTTTGGGGCCTTAGTAGGGCCCTACATGTGGTCCGATTGGGGCGGTTGAGGTGTCAATCTTCTTTATTCCTCGGGGGCCACCCATCAACACCAAAATATCCCGTGATTTTAACCTGCTTTGGTGATATTTTGTAACTGGCCCTTTTTAGGGCCTTAGTAGGGCCCCTAAATCTGGTCCAATTGGGGCGGTTGAGGTGTCAATCTTCTTTATTCCTTGGGGGCCACCCATCAACACCAAAATATCCCATGATTTTAACCTGCTTTGGTGGTATTTTGTAACTGGCCCTTTTTGGGGCCTTAGTAGGGCCCCTAGATGTGGTCCGATTGGGGCGGTTGAGGTGTCAATCTTCTTTATTCCTCGAGCGCCACCTATCAATACCAAAATATCCCGTTATTTTAACCTGCTTTGGTGATATTTTGTAACTGGCCCATTTTGGGGCCTTAGTAGGGCCCTAAATGTCGTCCGATAGGGGCGTTTGAGGTGCCAATCTTCTTTATTCCTCGGGGGCCACCCATCAACACCAAAATATCCCGTGATTTTATCCTGCTTTGGCGATATTTTGTAACTGGCCCTTTTTAGGGCCTTCGTAGGGCCCCTAAATGTGGTCCGATTAGGGCAGTTGAGGTGTCAATCTTCTTTATTCCTCGGGGGCCACCCACCAACACCAAAATATCCCGTGATTTTAACCTGCTTTCGTGATATTTTGTAACTTGCCCTTTTTGGGGCCTTAGTGCGGCCCCTAAATGTGGTCCGATTGGGGCGGTTGAGGTGTCAATCTTCTTTATTCCTCGGGGGCCACCCATCAACACCAAAATATCCAGTGATTTTAACCTGCTTTGGTGATATTTTGTAACTAGCCCTTTTTGGTGCCTTAGTAGGGCCCTAAATGTGGTCCGGTTGGGGCGGTTGAGGTGTCAATCTTCTTTATTCCTCGGGGGCCACCCATCAACACCAAAATATCCTGTGATTTTATCCTTCTTTGGTGATAATTTGTAACTAGCCCTTTTTGGGGCCTTTGTAGGGCCCCTAAATGTGGTCCGATTGGGGTGGTTGAGGTGTCAATCTTCTTTATTCCTCGGGGGGCCACCCATCAACACCAAAATATCCAGTGATTTTAACCTGCTTTGGTGACATTTTGTAACTGGCCCTTTTTGGGGCCTTAGTATGGCCCCTAAATGTGGTCCGATTGGGGCGGTTGAGGTGTCAATCTTCCTTATTCCTCGGGGGCCACCCATCAACACCAAAATATCCCGTTATTTTAACCTGCTTTCGTAATATTTTGTAACTGGCCCTTTTTGGGGCCTTAGTAGGGCCCGTAAATGTGGTCCGATTGGGGCGGTTGAGGTGTCAATCTTCTTTATTCCTCGGGGGCCACCCATCAACACCAAAATATCCAGTGATTTTAACCTTCTTTGGTGATATTTTGTAACTGGCCCTTTTTGGGGCCTTAGTAGGGCCCCTAAATGTGGTCCGATTGGGGCGGTTGAGGTGTCAATCTTCTTTATTCCTCGGGGGCCACCCATCAACACGAAAATATCCAGTGATTTCAACCTGCTTTGGTGACATTTTGTAACAGGCCCTTTTTGGGCCTTAGTAGGGCCCCTAAATGTGGTCCGATTGGGGCAGTTGAGGTGTCAATCTTCCTTATTCCTCTGGGGCCACCCATCAACACCAAAATATCCCGTTATTTTAACCTGCTTTCGTGATATTTTGTAACTGGCCCTTTTTGGGGCCTTAGTAGGGCCCCTAAATGTGGTCCGATTGGGGCGGTTGAGGTGTCAATCTTCTTTATTCCTCGGGGGCCACCCATCAACACCAAAATATCCAGTGATTTTAACCTTCTTTGGTGATATTTTGTGACTGGCCCTTTTTGGGGCCTTAGTAGGGCCCCTAAATGTGGTCCGATTGGGGCGGTTGAGGTGTCAATCTTCTTTTTTCCTCGGGGACCACCCATCAACACCAAAATATCTAGTGATTTTAACCTGCTTTGGTGATATTTTGTAACTGGCCCTTTTTGGGGCCTTAGTAGGGCCCCTAAATGTGGTCCGATTGGGGTGGTTGAGGTGTCAATCTTCGTTATTCTTCGGGGGCCACCCATCAACACCAAAATATCCAGTGATTTTAACCTGTTTTGGTGATATTTTGTAACTGGCCCTTTTTGGGGCATTAGTAGGGCCCCTAAATGTGGTCCGATTTGGGCAGTTGAGGTGTCAATCTTCTTTATTCCTTGGGGCCACCCATCAACTCCAAAATATCCGGTAATTTTTTTCGAATTTTGAATGTCGAATAAGGAAACAGGAATAAGTAACTAAATTCACAGTACTGAAAAATGGTCTATTGACAAATGAAAGACAACGCAATGATAAAAATATGTAGTATTTTAATGGCGCTAATTGCATGCACATATCTGTCACTAATGTTTTTGATGCTAAAATGTTCTCTCCACAAGTATGGTACTGGAATGGTCCATGATGAAACAATGCCGGTACTTACTGACAAAAAATGTAACTTGTGATTTCCTGCACACAATAGCAGTGTCTGACGTCAGTAGCGAGTGTATCCACCACGTGCCCGGGTGAAAGCCTGAAAAGTCTTCCTAAAGCTTCCAGTAAGCCTTCTGATACGGCAACTGCTGCCATTCCTCATGTAATGCAGCTTCCAAATTCTGTACAGGCGGATCCCTTGCATGCACACGACGTCCAAGAAAGTCCCAGATGTGTTCTGAGGGATTTAAGTCGGGGCTTATTGCTGGCCAAGGTGGTGTTGTAATAGCGTTGTTCTGAAGGAATGCTCTCACAGCATGGGGACGACGTGGCCTTGCATTGTCGTCCATGAATACAGGGCGAGTTGCCAACGGGGGTTGTCGGAATGAGGCACGACAACCGGAATGAGAATGTCCCATATGTACTGATGACAACTAAGATTCCTACGTACAGTCACCATATCAAGTTTACAATCATAAGAGAGGCATCCCCATGCAGATCATTATTGATCCTTCACCGTAAGGAACAGTAGGTCTGATGTTCCTGGGCTAGACGTCCAGCCAATATCCTCGAACACAAGATACCACTGAATGCAATGGAATACACTGACCTGCGAGAACACGACAGTGTATTTAGATGGATGGATGGATGGATGGATGGATGGATGGGATGGATGGATGGATGGATGGATGGATGGATGGATGGATAGATAGATAGATAGATAGATAGATAGATAGATAGATAGATAGATAGATAGATTAGATAGATTTTATTCGTCAGTATACATAAACAGAACACAATTTGCATATAATGCACATATTTACAACATATATGTTTTCAATATACATGTCAAAAAGCATAAAATTCCTTTTCTGTGTCTGTGTAAATATGTCTGCATACCGACAGGGAAAGGCATGGCCATATTGGCTGTCTTCCTGCCTTCCCCTAGTAAGAAAGAAGATAAGAAACAGAGACGCAGATAGTGAAGAGAGGGGGAAAATGAAGAGGAAAAAAGATGTTGGAAAGAGCAGTAAAATACAAGTGCAATATCGTGAATTCATTTAATCGTCCTGAAAATAGATCATCTTCTGCCTGAGCGGATGGTGTGTGATGTGGTCGAGGCCTGGTTCAGCTGGACAATCCCAATTCGAGCCTAACCGTGCATTCCTCATCTTCAAGTGTCAAAGTGAGAGTGTAACAATAGATATGCCAATAATATGCGGAATGCAAGGATGAAGGACGAATCCGGTGGCCAGCAGGGACGAGAATACCAGACAATTTGCGGTGAAAAATGAATAACCTACATAGGGGAAGCTTATCAATACACCTATTACCGAATCAATAGGTGCACATCGGAACAGCCCAAAGCACATGGAGACACATCTGGGGATGAGTTAGAAATTCTAAAAAGCACAATCCGGGCAGTATGGATTTGAGCAGGAGATATTACTGGTGTACGAAGAGAGAAACTTGGCAATTAATTTTTTCTTGAACTCTTTCCTGCTTCGCACTATCCTAATGTCCATTTCCAATTTGTTCCATAGCTTGGGGATGCAAAGGCAGGTAGATTTTCTAATGTTTTTGTTCTAGTTCTATATCGATGCAGGAGTCTGGCTTGACGTGTGTTTACATTAGTCTGATTGCTGACAGTAGATAAAAAAATCGTAAAATATGCTGGAAGGTTACCGTTATACCAATCGAACAAAGAAGCTGACCTGTGATGGAATTTCTACCGATATAAAAAGAAGTCTATTGCGGAAATGTGATTTTCTCTCATCGCTCATCACTCCAGTTCTAGCAGAGGCTCGGGGAAAAGTATAAAAAGGAAGTACACAGCACCAAATGCTTATTTGTTCCCTGACCGTCATCGAGTGAAGATGCAAAAGTTCATTGCTGTAGATATTGTGATTTCTATCTCATGCTGACCGACGTGAAGCCAAGATGATGATCAAGACAGCCAAGGATGATTTGATAGACTATGTGATTGTGCCAGGAATATATTCAATTATAATGTGCCATTGACTAAATCCGAGATCGCGCAGCTGATTCCATATAAGCACCAGATTAGGAGGATAGCCTTAGTAAAATGCGTCATTAATGTATTGTCAGATATCCTTGGCATTTAAAATGACGTGTTGGTAACAAATTTGTCATTTGTGATCTGACCTTCGAGCAGAGCGGACGCAATGCAATCTTGTTGTCATTGTTCACCAAGAGACTATTCACCAATGGGAGGTTTGGAATCAGAAGAGTCGGAACTTTCTGCAACCCAAGGTGATTTTTCAACAGGAAAAAACTGTGGTGCCGGCTGTTGCGAATGACTGTCCTGGCTCTTATCTGGGCTTGGTACCAGCTTGTCGACACCATTTGTTGGGGTTGTGACCAACTTTGTATTGCACCTTGTTGGATTTGTGACCAACTTTTCATTATCCTTTGTTGGATTTGTGACCAGTTCTCTCTGCTGTTCGTCATTTTTCTGTGGATGGCTAACTGAAGTTTGTCCATCGATCTGAGCCCTGTCTTCCGGATCCCTATATGGCTTCAATCTATTGGCATGACAAGCACCCTTTACTAACTTGTTATCCTCGACGTTTTGAAGAGAATATGTGTTGTTTGGTCCTTCTGCTGTGATGAAAAATGGACCTTGCCACTTGTTGTACAATTTACTGGAGAGTCCTTTTGGTGTAAATGGACTCTGTTTCAGGACAAAATCCCCCACTCTAAAAGATGGTTCCTTAGTGGTTCTATCATACTTCTCCTTGCTTTTAACTTGGGCCTGCTTGGTATTCTCCTGGGCAATTGTCCGTACCATTTTTAACTTTTCTGTTATCTCCTCTATATACTGATGAACATTTATGGGTAGTTTGTCCTGTGGAAGTACAGCTGTATCAAATGGCAAATTCATTTCCTGGCCAAATAATATCCTGAATGGTGAGAATCCGCTACTTTGTGTAGATGGGCTCATCCTAAATGCCATCATTATGCTGGGCAGAATTGTGTGCCAATTATTTTGCTGTTTGTTGACATACGTTCTCAGTGACTGTGCAATTGTACTGTTCCATCTTGCACATGCAGAATTGGTTTGTGGATGGTAGACGCTTGTAAAGTGACGTGTCACTTGAAAGAGCTGACATACAGCATGGACCAGTTTGCTCATAAAATTCGCACCTCTGTCAGATACAAGGGTGTATGGTGCGCCATATCTGCAAAATATTTCACTGTACAGTACATTGGCAATTTCTGAAGCTTCTTGTGTTTTTAATGGGAATGCTTCACACCATTTTGATAAACTTTCTACCACAAGCAAGATGTATTTATGCCCTCCAGCTGTTGTTGTTAGTGGTCCCAACACCTCGATGTGCCATCTGTCAAATGTATTCTCCACTGGCATTGGTGTAAGCAGTGCATTCTTTCCACGAAAATTCCGCTTACTTCGTTGACATGCATCACATGATCTGATGTAATCTGCCGTATCTTGGTACATCTTAGGCCAATAATACTTCAGTCGCATTGCTTGATGAGTTCCTTCCAATCCAAGGTGACATCCACCAGCCTTGCTGTCATGAAAGGATTTCATAGCATCGTCCCTTAGTATTTGAGGCAAGGCAAGTTGTCGTATGAAACTCAAGTCTTGTGGCAACCGTTTCGCCCTTTGTTGGAAAATGTGATACAAGACACCACCAAGCATCACAAATTGGTTAGCTTCCATTACGATTCTTTTTGCAGCTTTTTCGTCTTCTGGTAGTTCCTTTGTTGTCAGATGTTTTACAATGGGGATAAAACCTGGACATTCACCTTGCATCTTAGGCATGTCCACCTCCATATCCACAGTGTTGTCTGAGGTGCCATTTATATTTGAGACAGTTGTTCCAGAATTTTCTCTATATGTTCCAAACAAAAATGTAGCCTGTACACTTCCTGTAGTTCTGTCTACTGTGTCATCCCCTGATTTGTGTACTTTATCTGTTATATTGACGGAGGTACTTGGGATACAGTCAAGAATATCAGACTCCATGTCTCCTTTTTGTGCCTCATACGGCCTTCTTGACAGAGCATCTGCATTTGTATTCTTCTTACCAGGTCGATGTTTTATTTCAAATCTGTACCCTTATAGAAGTATTGATCATCTACATAATCTACCTGTTGACTGCTTTACCTTTTGTAAATATGTCAGCGCTTTATGGTCTGTATAAACTGTAAACTTGTTGTTTGCTAAATACACATGATGTGCCCTGATGCCCTCGGCCACACTTAAACATTCTAACTCTGAAATTGGCCAATGTTTTTCTCCAGGCTTAAGCGACCGACCACCATAAGAAATAACTCTTTCCTTGCCTTCGCTATCCAACTGACCAAGAATATATCCAATAGCTGTCCCAGAAGCATCTGTGGTTAATATGAATGGTCGAGACATATCCGGAAAAGGCAAAATGGGAGCGGAAACCAAACTATCTTTCAATTTTTCAAAAGAAGCCTGACATTCTTCAGTCCATTTGAACGCAGTGTCCTTCTGAAGAAGCCTAGTAAGAGAAGAAGCGATATGTGCAAAGCCTTTCACGAATCGACGATAGTAATTACAAAGACCGAGAAAAGAACGAATTTCATGCTGAGATTTAGGAACCGGAAATGACTTTACAACCTGTGTTTTAGCTTCATCAACTTTAACTCCATGCTTACTCAGCACATGACCTAGATATACTACCTCCTTAGCCGCAAAATTGCACTTGCTTGGCTTTAATGTCAAGTTTGCTTTCCTGAGCTGTGCAAAAATGGCATCCAGATGCTGAATATGTTGCGAAAAATTCCTACTGAAAACTAAGATGTCATCTACATATACGAGAGCATATTTAAAGTTCATTTGACGTAAAACTTGACACATTAACCGCTGAAAATTTGAAGGAGATCCGGCCATTCCAAATGGCATCCTTTTCCACTGGTATACTCCATTGTGGGTGACGAAGGCTGACTTGTGGGCAATTTCACTTTCCATCGGAATTTGCCAAAAACCACTTGCGAGATCAAGGACCGAAAAGAAATTAGCATGGCCTTCACCTATCGAACACACATTCGAGCCGAGGGAGGGGGAAGGAGACTGGTTTAGTAACTTGATTTAATGTAATCCACAGCAAACCGATATTCACCACTTTTCTTCTTAACCATAACAACAGGGCTCTGCCAGTTCGAATCGCTTGGTTCTACAATGCCAGCTTTAAGCATCTCGTCTAATTGTTTCTCCATCTCCCTTTTCACATCAGGAGACTGTCTATAAAACCTTTGGCAAACAGGTGCAGCATCACCCGTTTCTATGCTATGATGTGCCACATTTGTGGCACCCAGTTCATTTAAACTAGTAGCAAACACATCACGATTTGTAGCAAGAAATGCGCTCAAAATATCTTTCTGATCGCTGGTAAGATCAGCACTATCAAGGTCAAATTGTATTGGTTCCCTGTGTGAAGTACGCACTTGTGTCATGTTGTTCTTTGTCAGTTTGTCACTGCCACGTTCGTCTACATCATTTGTCCCGTCAAACTTGTGAATGTAATGTACGTCCACATCAGAAAATGCACCTAACACTTTACCCTTTGGAAGAACAACATCTACATTTGAGGGGTTAATAATGGGCATACAAGCACTTCCATTCTTAACTTCCACCAAAGATTTGCCACCAATAATTCCTATTTTAACAACATTGTGTGATGGCTCGATTAACCCCACTGTATTTCCAGGTTTGTTTGAAATTTTTACACTAATACATGTTTCCGAATTTGGGGCTAGTGTAACTGCTGAACTAGCTCGTACCAGAGAAACATTGGTTTCTGTGACATATACTTCAGATATGCCATTGTGTAGTTGTAGGGTTTGGGAGTCAAGATCTATAACAGCTTTATGTTTGGTCATAAAATCTATACCAATTATAAGGGGACGATGAAGGGTCTCAAAAACATAAAATGTGTGATCTAGTTTTAACCCATTAAATGATACAGGTAGCACTATAATTCCCAAAACATCGTGAGATTCACCTCCAACACCAAGAACTTTTTTGATCGGAGAATCACTTAATTTTGATCGGCCATAACCTGTTTTTCTCAAATAATTCTGAGCAATACAGCTTATGGACGCCCCTGCATCAATCAATGCGCTAACCCTAGCACCGTTAATATGGGCCAATACAGAATTTGTCTGCATGGGCATAGAAAAGGCCATTACTGGATACTTCGTATCTGCAGGCTTACTTGCTGTCACTCCACCAGCCATACTTTCACTCTTACAATCCATTCCACCCTGCATACTAACATGCTTTCGTTTGTCAGTCACTCTACTGTGTCTGCCACAAACTGACCTATTAGCTCTTCCAGCATATTTACAATGAGAACTGAAATGACCAATTTTTCAACAAATATTGCAGCGAAAATCACGTGCCGGACATTTTCGATTGGAGAGGCATTTTTCGCCGCACCGGTTACAGGTGTTAGCGCTAAATGTCTCTCTGTTAACTGCTGTACAAGCTGGCCTGTATTTTTGTTTAGGAACCTGGGACCTATTGTATGTAGGCCTACTATCAACACTTGCTTGCAATGGCGGAACAACATTATTTTCATGAAATATATTTTCAACATATTTTTTCAAACTATCTAATTCTTTATGTACATTACCATAATCTTTTTCTTCAGTATTTGGGTAGATATTTACCGCTCTCTCTGCTAATAATGCCACACGTCGTAGCTCTTCAATATTCCTAGGATGTTTTGGCAGCACTATTAGCCTTAGTTCATTTCTAAAACCTTTCAAAAGTCCAGCAACTATCAGATGTTCCGGTATATCACTGTGAAGTGCACAACTGTGGAATCTGGCCATATAGTCACTCACATTCTCCTTTTCCTGTTGAGTAATGTCAAACAATACACTCATATCCCGCTCAAAGGCCTCCTTACAGAATGCCGCTTCGAACTCCTCGAAAATCATTGCAGCACTCTCCCGAACATCGTCGGCTAGTGTGTGCTACCACACTGCAGCGTTTCCTCCTAGATGAAATGGAAAAGCACAGGCTACCTGAACGTCGTCCAGCTGATGAAATTTCACCCACCGCCTGTAAAGTGTCAACCATATGACTGGATTTTCAGTGTTGAAGTCGCAAAATTTCTTCATTTCCAGTGCTGTACCCGCCATGTCGGTTGATACCATTTGTGTCCAGTCTGAGATCTCTTGATTGTGTGAGGTACTTTGTTGGAATCATCTTCTTCTCCACCAATTGTTATAATCTGGGTTGGGCCGGGAATTACAACTTGCTTATAAGGCCTTTATTGCAACTCTAGAAGGGCATGACTGGGACACTTTCCATGGACTTATGGCAGAACTTGAAGAAAGATATAAGACGATGTGAGTATTTATTCTTACATGGCTGAATACCTGCCCTCAGACACGTAAGAATTTATATCTTTCTTCAGAGTGTGAGTTGTCAACAGTTGCCCAGTGACACACAATTGGTAACTAATCACTCAGCTTGTTGGTTAACACTTAAACCATCTAAAACATGTCGCTGAAACTTTCATGTATTGAATTAACAGTTAATCCCGTTAATACAGCCAGCAGCATCCACTGTTGTAAGCTTGTTATGCTACTGAACAAGTTACTAATTAATTATTTAACAATTGATTCACAAAGACTGTAAACGGCTTTCAATAATAACTTAGTAACTCAAATGCAATACAATTCTTACGAAAATATTGGAAATAAGACCAGATGTTCATATTTTACCAAGACATATAATTACTCTGAAATTTACACATTTTCTGGCCTATAACAGTTATATGGAGGATGGAATGGATAAAGAAAATGCAATTGAAGAAGCAGCCACATCCCTTGAAAATTCTGTGAGAAGTCATCGGAATGGAAATACATTAATACGCTGATGTGCATTACGAACTTTTGCAGGAATTCAATTCACAAGAAAATTCAAGAGACCGCTAACGGCTTTGTGAAGAAGAGGAGTATGACTTTGAAGCATCACAGAAATATGCCTTGGAAAACAGTCCGGCCACCAGGACACAAAACCTTAAAGTGGCGTCCAAAGTTTTTTCTAGATGGAATGTTTAAGAGTAACATCTCCTGACTACGAAAAATCTTACTGGTCGTCTGGCAGCCCTGAGCAATTTGAAATATCTACATTTAAGGTGACATCGTCATTTTGTGGACAGCAATGTTTGGCTGCGGCTAATACACAACATTTCGGGTGCATACCCAGAGGTTGCATCCGAGTCTGTATACATTGTAATGGGTGTTTTGGGTGTTTCTATTCATCAGTGCTATTCATAGTTGATGTATCTGCTGACCTTGTTTGTTCATTGCAACTCTTTAGTGTGACGTTGCAAGAGCAGAATTTGGAACGACGGGATACATCTTTTTTGCGTGCAAAATAGGCATATCCGGGCGTTTCGGTCCGTGATAAGGAAGAACACTCAACTGATAGTAATCAATTGCCTCTGATATTTCAGACTTTTTTAAGTCGCTGGAGCCGACTGTGTTACGACTGGGCCGTGTTATTTGCTTGAGTTAAAAAAAAAACAGCCAGAGAATGGGTACTATGTTTTCCATTGTGAGAGGCAATGTCAGCATTGAAATTATCTACCACTACCTGTATTAGCCCACCGTCAGAACTATGTATTGGTGTGAAGTCAACATTGCGAGCTGCTGTATTTACTGCCGATTTCTGGAAATGCAACAATTCAACACAAGAGCATGTTACTCATGTATCGGTTTTTTGCGGTCTTTAGAATCCCTCATCATAGCAGCAAGAGCAATTTGCATTGTTGTTGGTATCCCGCGTACCAGTGATATTACAATGTCGCTAATCAGCATCCCGAGTAAGGGGTGGTCTAATTTCGGTGACAAGCTACCCAGAAAAGCCAATAACGTCCCGCTTAAAAACTCTGATATTTTGTCAAAGTTGAGCTCGAGATCATAAGTGTTTCGATCTATATCCATATCCTTTATTTCGGCGCATATACATTTCTTCAAACCTTTCACTGCACTTTCGGTATCAAAATCATCTGGATCCCGTGTAAAACGTACAGCCGATCTAGCTCTAAATATATCCGCAAAAATCGTGGCTGTGCCTGGCGAGGAAGGAAAGGGCTAAAATGTCATTGTCGTACTTCTCAGCAAGCGTGGCAACAAACACTTGGTGGGAAGTACAAGTACCCCCGCATTCACATACAATTTGAACAAGTCGACCGAATTCCAAGTAAGGGATTGTTCATCTCTCATGAAAGCAACCACCGTTTTCAAAGCTTCGGCATCGGGATTTGAATCTGTTGAGGTAGTGTCAATGAATTGCTTTGCCGCGGACGCTACGGATCTTAGACTCATAAATGCAGGTCTACAGGCTGAGTGATAACAAGCGTCTGCCACGTGCAAATAACTCATAGCACCTAGAAGCCTTAACCTAACCTCATTTATCTTTTCCCTGTTCACAAACCCGGAGAATCCCACCCTTTTGCGATGAACTACTGCTGATTCCAGGATTCACTATATTTGACGGAAAATATAAGCTTCTATCCACCTTGCCGGGTTTTTAGGGTCTTTTAACACATCACGATTGCAAGCACAATATAAATGTCGTTTGAAATCAAACACAATTTGTGCCTGACATCGACTAGACCTTTTCTCGGGTGGGGTATCCACCTTGGTAGGAATATCTCTGCTTGATTTAGCTTGTCTGACACTTTTTGGGTGAACAGCATATTTCTCTACATAATAATTCTGACTTCTCGAGACCAAATTGGCATCCAAATCAAGCTGCAATTGTAAATCTGCATACAGAGCATTAGTATATAGTTTGCTGCATCTGATCATGTTCTCGATTCGCTTCGATACCACGTTTATCAGACAATTAGTTACCCTAACAACTTCACATCCGTATTTCGGTGAGAAAAAGCAACGATCGGCCATGGCAGATTCTGCATATAAACCGACAGAAAAATTCAAATTATGCCAGACTAAACAAAAATGAAATGACAAAAGAATAAGGCAATCTTTGCCGTCAAAGGCTGTTAATAAAATATTCTTTTTTAAAAAAAAAAAATAAAAGGCCGCCCGGTCACGTGTCCCCGGAAAAAAAGTGCAATTCGAGGTATTTTTCGAAGTCAAAAAAGGGACATGACTATGGCAAAAAATGTCAGACCAAACCCCGATTTGAAGTTTTTTATGTTGATACAACTACATACCAAATTTGATTAGATTCTGTCAACAACATCTAAAGTTATCGGGAAGCCAAAAAAAAGAAGAATTTTCGAAGTTGAAAAATAACTGTGTCAAAAATTGTCGGACCGCACCCCGATTGGAACTTGACCTGTATGTTAAGTTGACACAGAAGATGCATACCAAATTTTATTTGATTTGGCCAACTGTAACTAAAGTTATCATCATGAAACGAAAGTGGGACGGACGCACAGACATCGCTACATCCAAGATATTGTATATTTATACTAAATCGATATAAGCAATAGACGAATGCCATAAATGCAATGAACTGGAAATTACCTGCAGAATGGACAAATGGTTTGGTAAAAACAATAGTGTAATGTGCAAGTATGACGCATGCCAGTATCCATATTACCTGTACTCCCATACCTGATTTATTTTGCCACAAATGAAGAGAAGCTTTTGTTGGATATGATAAACTGCATCGCCTGTTTGGTACAACTGTAATGGCTCATCATTGAAAAACGAAAACCACCCTCTACAAAAACACGCACCCATAGTGGAACTAGACAACGTAATACTATTTGCATGCCAAACTTCCAAGGACAGGTAGAAGAAAATACAAACTATTGCTTTTTGAAAAATGTTTGCTTCCTCCTGCGTCTTTTGCTCTTCGTGTGGGTGATGAAGTATTGTTTCGGGAGATCTGGAGTCAAAGCATCTTGGGAAACCCAAGAAGATGGGTCATCAGAAGCCCATTTAACTTTGAATCTTAATTCATCTGCCGCATATTTGGAAGCCAAAATACGATCGTCTTTGTAGTAGGTGATTGCAGTATTTTGACTGGTTGAAAAAGATTGACTTACCTTAACAGGCGGAACTCGAATGGACTGACTAGCTTGAGGCTGCAATAACTGTGAATCAGGGTTACTTACCTCATCTGAAGAGTCAGACTGGGAATGTGACAAGTATGTCAGTCGTTCATTTTCACTGTGATAAAGTTTCAAACGACCAGCATTGATAATAGACAAAAGCTTGTGTTTCACAATGCCTTAGCCCATATGTAACATTGCCACCATCCTGAAAAATGTAGTAAAGATAAGTACACTTTTTCTAAAATGTTTTGGCTAATCTAGTTTGGAATTTTCCCTGGTTTACCAAAACTTTATCTTGAACTTTTAATTTTGGGTGTTGAGCTTTTTGTGTTTCATCATGATATTTTACTGTTTTTTTCAGCTTTTGTTGAGCCGAAAAGATGCTGAAATGGCGAGAACTCAGTTGTGTTCACTGGAGACCTTCTAAGTGCCATCATCAGACCAGGAAGACATTCTGGCCAGTTGGTATGTTTCCCATTAACCATGGCCCTGTAATATAGTGGAATTAATCCACTCACAAGTGGTATTTGTCTGCGGATGATATGCACTTATGAGGGTCCTCTTGATTTTGAAGAGTTCACAGTGCTGCAATCACTTGTGAAACAAAATTGCTACCTAGGTCTGAAAAAGCACATCAGGGGCACCATACCTTGTAATGATGTTTTCATACAGTACAATTGCCACATCCTCTGCGGATTGGGTTTTCAGTGCAAATGCTTCCGGTCATCTGTGAAGCTGTCAACAATAAGCAAGATATATTTGTACCCATCAGGTGTTGTTGTCAGTGGTCCTAAGCAGCCCATGTGCCAGTGAGAAAACTTACCAGCAATCGGAAGTGATTGAAGTGGCACTGCTGTAGGATGGAAATTCCTCTTAGAAGTTTGGCAAGCATTGCATGATGCGACATACTTCCGAATATCAACATACATATGGCCCCAATAATATCTGGATTTTATAGAAACAAATCCAATCGGTGCTCCTCTCAACTGGCTGTCATGGTATGCTTGAAGAATTTCTTTTCGTTTGGACCATGTCACACATAATTACTCAATGACACAGTCATCTGTTTTCCTTTTCATCCTTCTTTCAAAGAGATGATATATTCTGCCATTAAGCATCTCAAACTGTGTGGCATTGACTACTATCCTTTTTGCAGCATCATGCTCATTAGGGACTACCCCAGTAGTTTGTAGAGCACCATTGGTCGAAGATCCTGTCATTCTGCCTGCAACTTTGCTACATCTGCTATCAGGGAGAAATCAAATACTACCTCCTGCTGCTACTGCTGCTGAGGTGCCTGGGTTGCATCCGCATACGCACTAGAATCAGAGTCTTGGATAGTGTCTGCAACTGGAGTAACTGCCGGATATTCACGTCTTGATAAGCCATCTGCAACTTTGATTATTGCTCCAGGTTTGTAGTGGAATATGGGACAGTAAGCTTGAAGTTCAACTGCCCACCTTCCAACTCTGCCCATGGCACATCTTTGATCTTGTCCATGTAGGTTAGAGGTAGGTGATCTGTGTAAACTTCAAAGTTTCTAGGTGACAAGTAGGCTCGATATTTATTGACTGCTTCTACTAACGCCAATCCTTCTTTATCAGTGGTTGAGTATCTTGTTTCTGCCTCATTGAGAGCTCTCCTTCCATAGCAGATAACGGTCTCGACCCAGAGCATCTGCTTGAGACAGAATGTATCCAATTGCATAATCAGATGCATCAGTAGTAATTCTAAATGGCTAGTCCATTTACGCGGTAGCCAATACAGGTGTAGAGAGAAGAAGATCTTTCAGATAGTTAAAGGCATTCTGACATTTATCGACCCAGATCCAAGAAGACTGTTTCTTAAGAAGATGATTTAATGGAGCAGTAATTTTGGCATAATTCGGAACGAAACGGCGATAATAATGACAGATTCCCAGAAATCCTTTCAAATTTTTCATGTTCTTTGGAGCTGGGTACGTCTCTATGGATGCAATGGCTTGATCCCTTCCTTAGAAAGGGCAACTGTAAATTGACACCTTGATGGTTTGAGTTTCAAGTTTGCCTGTCGAAGACGATTAAAACCTTCCTGCTTATGGGATAGGTGAATTTCTGGATTCCTTGAAAAAAGAATAATATGATCAATATAAACTAAGGTGAATTTCCAATTAATCCCTTGTAGCACCTTGGCCATAATTATCTGGAATGACATTGGAGCATTCATCAATCCAAAACTTATACGTTTAAACATAAAATTTCCTGGTGGTGTTGTAAATGTTGAGACTCCTTGACTGTGGACTGGGTGTTTGACATCTCCAAAGGTGATATATGAACTGCCGTGACTTTCCCTACTACCTGATTTTTCGGTATTGTAATGGAATTGTTACTGGGGCTTAGTAAACTACATAAGCCACTTGGGTTTGCAGCATTAATAACTGATTTGGCACCAGCTACTCAATATTTATGCATTATATTGGAAGTGGGTTCAAATAATACTGTACCTCTATATTTGAGGTCCGCTGGCTGAAATTTTGCTTATGTAAAACAACGCACATGGGCATCAACCACTGACCATACCTGGCAGCCAGTAAAGGCTTGTGGCTCAACAAGCAAATCTACACTTTAAGGACCACTGAGTAGTTAATTAGCTGGTGGTCCATAAACTGCAGATTAGCTTGTTGAGACCTCAACTTTCTGCAAGACTGGCAAGAATATGTTGGAAATATATGTATATCCACCTATTTAGAGGACAAATACAAAATCACCATGTGTGTACTGTAATACAATATCCATGTATGTACATTTTAGTCATGGATCCAGGGTCGGGGAGAGGGTGGGGACAGTGGTAGTAACCCTGGAGGCCGGAACTTTGGGGGGGGGGGGGGTCAGGTTTGGCCCAGGAGTCAATGATTCTTGGTTACGCCTGCCCACCCCATCCGCAGTCCAAACATGGTCTGAAAGACTATATTTTAATTTTTGGGTTTGGTACGTCCTTCCAAAGGACGTTCCAAGACAATAAAATTAAAATAAGGGCTTTCAGGCCATGTTTGGCCTAGTCCCTCCCCCCCCCCCCCCCCCCCAGGTTCTGACTCCTGTACCAACAGTTAAGAAGGGGGCTGTATCGTGAATGAAGCTATGCACTTGACCAACGGTTGTAATTTTGGACTGCATAATTCTTGAAGTAATAACTTTATAAAATCAACTTGACGTAATAAAGTTATCACTTCAAGAATTGTGCAGTCAATAGCTATAACTCTTATTATTTATTTATTTATTTATTCATTGGTGTTTATGGTCACATACTTAAGACAATGGCTAATCGTGACCGTAGCTATAACCGTAGCTATAACTCTTGGTCACTGGATATTTACTGATGAACTTGGAAATTTGAAACATGCTACTAAAAACGTCATTTTGACGGCCAAAAAATAACGCGATTTGTTATCCCAAAAGACACCAGAAGACTCCATTTAATAACTGATTTCAAAATTTTCTTGGGGAGAAGTGTTGAAAGTATGTTATTTTTTCTATCTTTATTAGTATTAAATCAAAAACGCACATTTTCTCGTTTCAATCGAAACATTTTGTTTGTTTCTATCGCATGTATGAAAGTCTTGACAGAGAGTCTGATCGAAGTGTTTACCCGAAGCGACCCCTGACCTTGCATATCAAACATGGCGAATGGGCAATGGGCTTATTATCATGAGCGATACTTTTATCTCTATTCAAGTAAGAACAATTCAATTTGGACTTTCGGTTCACAAAGCTGTTTTCGCACATATCAACTTTTCAAAATCTGACACAGAATGCATAACTCGGAAAGTTTGGAATTAAAATCGGGCTGATTTCTTGAGGATGAACAATTTAATTGCCGAGACAGACTAGATTTCGCTTAATAATGTCCCAAGATATGAGAATGTAGCAGTTACTAATTGTGTACGCTTCGAGATAACTATCAGGCGAAAAGACAAGCCTTGGTTTGATAATACGCTGCGTTGACAGATACGTCACGAGGACCGAGCAAGAAAGACCGCCCTTAAATGTAATATAACACAACACTGGGAAAATACAAAGAAACAAATCAAATGTCAATATCGTAATATGAAAATATTTGCTAAAGAAAAAATATCTTGATAAAGATGACGAATCTCTAACAAATGGAAAAGACCCCAAGCAGGTCTGGCAAATTGTGAACATGTTTTTGCGCAAAGGTACAGAAACTAAATACCACCTCCCTACGAAGACATAGATTCCGGTAAGAAAATTTCCGAACAAGGCTCTGAAAAAAGCTCAACTATTAATGGGATATTCACTAAGAATAGTAAAACAGATGACAAAACCCACCCACTCCCACTTATTATACCCCGCTGTGAAAAATAAGTTATCAGAAGTTACCTTCACAGAACTCAGAATGCAATATATTCTTAATGGTCGTCCAACTAAAACCTAAAAAAGCCAGTGGTCCCGGCGGGATGGGTCACAAAATGCTGAAGGAAACTCAAGGTACGGTTTGTAAATCCCTCCATTTACTTTTATTCCAAATCAATTTCTCGACCACTTACTGTTATCCACACGCATGGAAACTGGCTGATCTTGTACCATTGTTAAAAAATGGTGATCGATCCGATACAAGAAAGTACAGACCCATATCATTTCTCTGTTGCATTTGGAAAATAATGGAAAACAGTTTTTCACATAGCCTTCCAGTCCAGCCAATAAGAATTTACCATTCTCTTTGTTGTGCAGACGACAAAAAGCAAATTACCTGTCGAGTTTTCTGCGACATATCAAAGGCATTTGGCAGAGGCTGGCAGAGGCTGGCAGAGTCTGGCATCGGGGTTTATTGTTCAAACTTGAACAATATGGAATCGCTGGCCTACTCATCACTGGTTTGACAGCTATATGTTAAATCGTAATCGGCGCGTGTCTGTGAATGGTATGGTACCTATTCAAACTACAAACTTAAAGAAGCTTGCGTACCCCAAGGTCAGTTTCTTGTTGCGTTTTTATTCTTAGTTCACATTAATGACATTGCTGAGGACACAGAGTCTGTCACGAGACTGTTTGTTGATGATACCTATCTCACCAGAAGCGGCAGTAAAATAACAGACATGCCAACTGTTGTGAATCGTGATATCGTGATATCGTAACTAAAAATACTTGGGCCAAACAATGGCTAGACTATTTCAATGCACAAAAGACATATGCAATGATATAAACTTCCTTGATAACATATTAGCTCTTGCCTACGAACACAGGCACCTCGGTTTAACCATACAGTCCGATCTGTCCTGGGATATACACATCCAAGATATATGCAAAGGCGCAAAATCTAGATTGTACAGCTTGGAAGGCACAAAATACGTGCTCATCAGAAAAACGCTAAAGACAATGTACCAAGCTTTTATTTTACTAATCTTAGAATACCCCAGTCCAGTATGAAATGGCACACCAAAGAATCTTCTCAAGGTTTTTGATGACATACACTGCAATGCTGTTCGCAAAGTTTCATGTTTGACAAAATCAGTCTCAAGAAAACATCTCTTGGCCGAACTCGGTTGGTTGCCCCTCGAAGATAGGCGTTATATTCCCAGAATGGCTATTTTCCATAAAGTTGTTAATGGAAATGCTCCTAAATATCGCATTGAACTTCTTCCTCCTCCATTCGACGACCTAACCAGCTACAATCTTCGTAACGCATGCGATTTTATCCCGTGCGCATGGAGTTGATAAAAGGTTCATTTTCTTCCGGTATGCGTCCCTGTTTGGAACATACTTAAAGACAAATTAGAAATGATAGTCTTGAAAATGTTATAAAACATATCTCTCCGCCAAAAACTAAACCACCCAATAATTTTAACACAGAGAAACGTGTACAAAATATTAGTCACTTTTTGCGCCTGTGGGAATATAAATGAAACTGAAAGATCATTACTTACTTACTGTTGGGCTGTCATGGTAGCACGAGTGAACGGCCATGTTGTGACTTCATTACTATAGTAATACGGGGTGTCAGTGCACACGCGTAGCTCGTGTTGTGTGGGTGATACATGTTTCCGTTGTCCAGTTTGTATACTGAAGCCGCCATCTTGGTTTCTATGGTGGCACGTGGTTGATACGCAACTGAAAATTGTCTAATAGGACGGTGTGTGACCTGAGGAGGTGTTTTGCGGAGTAAATCTAATGGCCCAAATAGACCCGACAACGACTCAAGTTCAAGAATCAATCGAGCAGTGGCGGGGGCGGCCTTGCTCTAACAATTCGAATCTTATCGAGCAAATGAGCTATAGAGTAATTACTCGAAAGAGTGACTTCTTCGACTCATCTGGGTATTTGAGATACTTGCGACATAGCTCCTTTACAGCTCCTGGCTCATATACAGCTCCTATATGGTTCCTAGCTCCTTTACAACTTCTAGCTCCTATAAGTTCCTTGCTCCTATATGGCGCTTATACAGCTCCCAACTCCTAGAAGCCCTACCATTGGCTGCTACTACGACTTTAGCTATCTATCCTATGATCAGCCTCATTCGCTAGAGTATGCAGTCAGTGCTCGGCTGCTAGAGGTGCTGGAAACCAAGTATGATAGTGATATGTACTGGAACCCACAGTGGTAATAGTGTGGTGATAGGTACTGAGAGCCATAGTGTTACAAGTCAATAGTAATTCTACAAGGCTGCAAGGACGGTAGAACATATAATAATGGGGAATACAATAGAGGCTGATCATAAGCTAGATAGGTGAAGTCGTGGTAGAAGCCAATGATGGGACTACTAGGAGCTGGGGCTGTATAGGCGGCATATAGGCGCCTATAAGAGATAGGGACCAAATATGGGCTAGGAGCCATGTCGTAGGTATCGTCAATAGAATAAGATTAGAATCGTTAGAGCAATGGCTGTTCCAGTCACTCAATTGCGTCTTGAACTTCTCAGGAACACTGTCTCAGACAATGACGTGATAGTAGGCGGGTTTAGATGGACACAGTGGTTTGATCGGTCAAAAACTGTGATTGCTATGTGTAGCTAGGACTAGATAGACTTCTGGGGCAAGAGAGGGTTGGCATAAGCAGAAAAAGGAGGATTCTGAGAGAATTCGAGCAAGAAAACTAGGAATGTGGGAAAGAGGGTATAGGTAGATAAAAGCAGAGGATCCCGAAGAAAACCGAACTAAATAAACAGGCAGTAACCGAGGATCATATTGGGAGAATCATAGTCAAATAAAGTCCGTGTCGGTGATTTTAGTCGTTGTTTGGTGACTTTAGGTAGTTCACTGGTTGTTTGTGGTGAATGCCCACTGACACCGCGTATTACTATGGTAATGGCCTCTTAAACGGGCTACCATGACGTAAGTGGGTCATGTGACTATGACGTCACTTGGGATCATCTGATGCGATCCCCCGACGGGGTCGAGTCATACGAGATATACTACTCTCGTTGGAACGAGCTCGTCAAGAACGTTTCAATGAGGCGTCTAAGCCACATTGTTGAGGCAAAAATGAGAATGTTTAGTTATTTAACCCTTTACCTAACGTAACGGCCAAAACCGGCCAGCGCTATTCTCAAAAATCGCCAATTAATTTTCATTATTTGTTCATTTTTTGTCTCAAAAACATAGGCTATGACCCCTAGTTGGAACGAGCTCGTTCCAATGAGGGGTCATAACCTATGTTTTTCAGACAAAAAATGAAACAAATTAGTTATTGAAGAATTTTTTTGCAAGTGTCGTTTGCTTTTCATGTTAGGTAAAGGGTTAAGAAGTTTTGTGCGTGTGTTTTTTTTCTTTTGCAAGCGTAGCGTCTATTCCTTTTTGTTTGTTTTTGTTGGTTTGTTCATTGGAGTTTAACGACACTTTTAATAGCCATAGTCAAATCGTATTTACGGGCGGGGGAAGAAGCCGGAGTATTTCGAATGAAGCATCGGCGAGCAACTGTTAGACTCCTCGACCCTGCGAAGGTAAGTGCACCACCGACCCTATGCGAATGTAAGTGCACCACCGACCTGTAGTACCCATTATACATAACACAGCGCCATCGTGCTCCCACGTGGGCAATTGGGATTAAGTGTCATGCTCAAGGACACAACGTAGTCACCGCTGATCAGGATCGAACCCAGGCTCTCGGGCCATCAGTCTAATTCTGTAAGAAATTCGACGCAGTTATCGTCTGGAACCAGTCTAGCCCTCAAATAAGTCATCGCCTATGTTTAGATTTACTTGTCTGGATTATTTCAGTTGGGTGGAAATGTGAACCTATGGTTCGTTTTTGCGACCAAATAATACATTCCTGGAGACTGAATCTGAAAAATTTCATCAAGATTCAATTCCTCCAAGGGTTTGTTGTAAAAAGGTAAATCAGCATCGCTTCCTACTTTCATTATTGTCTCCTGCATGGATTTTAAATACAGAATAGTGTTGTATGGTATCGGAAAATGAATGTTGAAATCTTACAACGACTAAACCAAAACCTGTCTGGAAAAATGCAGAAAGCTTAATCCCAGCAGATAGTTTCCTGTCCCAATGTTCATATCCCATACTTTTTGTTATTTAGGCTTCATATATGAGATTCAGTAACAACTCTGTACTGGGGTCAACACAAAATTCAATAAACCTTTTTTTCACACCTAGACACCCTACCTGAAAATATGAGCACGGTTTAAGCACAGTTTAAACCTATTCTCAAACAACAAAAGTGGTAGGGCGGACACAACATGGGGTCGAATCAAAAGTTCGAAACCTTTGTGCACATATGGAGTCCTTACCTGAACATTTGAACACATTTTCAACGTTTCGAATTAAAACACCTAGGAGCCTTTCGCCGGAAACCGATTCCCTAATGACAAATGTGGCACTATGGGAGCCACATGGGGCCGGATAAAAAATCCGAAACCTTTATGCACAGCTAGAGATGATACATGAACATATTAACACACTTTCAACGTTTCGAATTAAACCCCAAATGGAGCCTTTCGCCGGAAACCGATCGTCCAACATAAGTGGCACCACGGGAGACACATGGGGCTGGATTAAAAATCCCAAACCTTTACCTGAACATATGAACACACTTTGAACGTTTCGAATTAAAACCCTCAAGAACCTTTTGCCGGAAACCGATTGTCTAACGACATAATTATGTGGCACCACGGGAGTCACATGGGGCTGAACAAAAACTCCGAAACCTTTATGCACATCTAGAGACCCTACCTGAACATATGAAGACTCTTTCAACGTTTCGAATTAAAAACCCAGGAGTCTTTGGTCGGAAACTGATTCTCTGCTGACAAAGGTGGCGTTACGTGTGCCACATGGGCCGATTAAAAAATCACAAACCTTTATGCACATCTAGAGACCCTTCCTGAACATATGAACACACTTTCAACATTTAGATAAAATTGTCGACCAATAACTTTGTCGGTCAAAGCTTATTTCTCCATCGCTTGAAGGCAATTTCTCGTGAAGTGTGGACATTGCGCGCGATATGGTGATGGAACAATTAGCGTTTTTCAGTCACTCTCTGAATACGTCAATTGAGTCAAGAAAACTTAGCAGTGAGACATTGGCTCACCCGACACATCTTCCGTATCTTCCGAAAATTTTTTTCGGAAGATACACGATGATGGGACAGATCTGTGTCTGATGATTTGGTGTCTCGCTCGCTATGCCAGTCTCTGTATTGTCGTTCAGTATTATTTTTGACGAATCTTTGGTTGTCACCCTGCTGCGCCTCCCGCCGAATTCTGGTTGCCTCCTGTGAGATGAGGCCTTCTGGCTCTTTTTCCCCTTAAATTAACTAAACAGAAAGCGATTGATACTCAGAACATTGTAAATTTATTTGGCCAATTCCACATTTCATAGAACAAGTAGTAATATTTACTAAAAGAGACAAATTATTTGTCTGTGATCTGCAGATCTCCAAGAGATAAATCCGACTTGTATTAAGGAGATGGCAGGTAGACAGCCAATCTGGCTATGCCCTCTCCATGTAATTTTTGTACCACATAATCAATACATATTGTTTATAATTTGTATCACTATTTGTAACTCGCATATGCTTTCAAATTTATTGTATGCTATTAAGGTACATTTATTACTAAATAAATATTGAATTTAGAATTAAAACCCCTAGGGGTCCTTTGCCAGAAACCTATTCTCTAACGACAAATGGCAATAAGGGCATTACATTGAGCCAAATAAAAAAACGAAACATTTATGCACACCTAGAGACCCTACCTGAACATATCAGCACACTTTCATCGTTTTGAATTAAAACCCTTTGGAGCCTTTCGCCGGAAACTGATTCTCTAACGACAAAAGTAGCGCTACAGGCGCCACATGGGGCCAAATAAGAAATCAGAAGCATTTATGTACATCTAGAGACCCCATCTGAACATATGAACACACCTTGAATGTTTCGAATTAAAACTTCTAGGAGCCTTTCGCCGGAAACCGATTCTCTTAACGAGAAAAGTGGCACTACAGGCGCCACATGGGACCGAATCAAAAGTCCGAAACCTCTGTGTATATCTAGAGACCATAGCTGAACATCTGAACACAAATTCAGCGTTTCGAGTGAAAAACCGTAGGAGCTTTACGCGGAAATTGATTGTCTAACAACTAAAGTGACACCACTTGAGTCACAAGGAGACGTATCAAAAGTCTGAAACCTTTATGAACTTCTAGAGACCCTAACTGAACATATAAACGCATTTTCAACGTTTCGGATTAAAACTCCTGGAAGCCTTTCGCCAGAAACCGATTCTCAAACGACAAAAGTGGCGTTACGGGTGCCACATGGAGCCGAATCAAAAATCCCAAACCTCCATGCACATCTAGAGCCGTTACCTAAACATATGAACACACTTTCAACCTTTCGAATTAAAAATCCTGGAAGCCTTTCGTAGGAAACCGATTCTCTAACGACAAAAGTGGCATCACGGGAGCCACATGAGGCAGAATAAAAAATCCGAAACCTTTATGCACATCTAGAGACCTACCTGAACATATGAACACACTTTCAACGTTTCGAATTAAAACCCCTAGGAGCCTTTCACCGGAAAACGATTATGTAACGACAAAAGTGGCACTATGGGCGCCATATGTAGGGCCGAATAAAAAATCCGAAACCTTTATGCACATCTAAAGAACCTACCTGAACATATGAACACACGTTTAACATTTCGAATTAAAACTCCCTGGAGCCTTTCGCCGGAAACCGATTCTCTAACTCGACAAAAGTAGCACTATGGGTACCACATAGGGGCCAAATAAAAAATCTGAAACCTTTATGCACATCTAGAGACCCTACCTAAACATATGAACACACTTTCAACATTTCGAATTAAAAACCCTCAGAGCCTTTCGCCGGAATCCGATTGTCTAACGACAAAAGTGGCACCACTGGAGCCAGATGGGACCGGATCAAAAATCCGAAAGCTTTATGCATATCTGGAGACCCTACCTGAACATATGAAAGCACTTTAAACAATCAAAATTGCATAGCTTTGGAGCCTTTCGTCGGAAAGCAATATTTCAGCTCAGTCTTCTACCTAAACATATGAACACACTTTCAACATTTCGAATTAAAAACCCTTAGAGCCTTTCGCCGGAATCCGATTGTCTAGCGACAAAAGTGGCACCACTGGAGCCAGATGGGGCCGGATCAAAAATCCAAAAGCTTTATGCATATCTAGAGACCCTACCTGAACATATGAAAGCACTTTAAACAATCAAAATTGCATAGCTTAGGAGCATTTCGTCGGAAAGCAATATTTCAGCTCAGTCTTTGAGTGTCGCCAATGCCACCACCTGGTGACAAAAATTCAAACTAACCTATTTTTGTCATCTCTACACCACACTTAAGAAGCAAGGTAAGTTTCAAAATTATAGCTCAAAAACGGACGTACATGGCCTACGGAGGTACAGACGGAGATCATCACTATATCCTCGCATTTTTTAATGCGGGATAATAATCAATTTTGTCTGCAAGAAGCATTGCGGTCTGGTCTCAGGAATGTTGCTGCTGATGGGGAGGGATTGCTAACTCAAATTCCGTTCTACTTTCCAAAAGGTGGGAAATTCCGGATTCGACAAAGGATATATTTTCACATTTTCGCCTTCAGTTTAGCGCACTTTTTTACATTCTCGCACCAAACCCGGAATAAATTTCGACAATTATGGAGATGGAGGCGGAATTTCAGAATCCCAAGACCATCTTCGAAAAATATCTGACCCGGTGTGGGTGCAGTTATATTTATCTAGTGAGAATCCCTGAGGCCTCCAGACTGGAAATTTCCAATCCCGAGAGTTACAATTCAAATTTGACAAATGAACACCCCATCTTTCAAGACCCTCTAGCCACAACTCTTGACACCCTCTGTCTCATGAACGTTTCCCCTATTAATCTCTTCCCCGTTGGTCAAGGTTCCCCAAGAGAAATTGCATCGAAAATTCAAGTTTTATCATAGCTTTCATAATTTAAAGATCGTAAATTATAAGTTCTGATTAATAGTGTATTATTTCTGGTATCTTATCTGTTTGTGTCAGCATCACGAAATTAACAGGGAATTGAATGTTTAAATCTGTCTTGAAAACGCCGCGTAAAACCATTAGAAAAATTAATTCTCAATATCTCAAAAAGTAATTTGGCAAATTTTCACGTGTTCTTTCATTTTGATATCGTGAATTATGTACTTTTGATAATCAGTCTAAAATTAATACTTTTCGTTTTCGAATTTAATCCGACGTCCGCAAGAAAATAAATCAATTGAGTGTGCACCCGGTTGGAAGATTTCCGTTGTGAATTAATCCAAGGGTAATAACTCTTAATGTTTATTTATCAAAGACGAGAGAAAATTAAAGATTTTAAACTGTTTTCGTTAATTTCTCTGATTTCTTCGAGGAGGGGATAGGGGAGAGGGGGAGGGGGGGCATTCAGAGGCGCCAGAAGCACTTCAGGACAGGGAGATCAGACCCCGGGAAAAGGGCATTTGCTAGCACTAGCAGCCCGCCATGACATGCCGATGCACATGTCTCCAAGGCCGAAGGCCCGAGGAGGGGGAGTTTGAGAAGAGGTGCTCCCTCCCATTGATTTTTGAAAGCACCCAGAACGAATTTGGAGTGTAGGCCTATTTTAGTTTTTCTTCGAGAAAAAATAATAGAATAAAATCGACTGGAGAACCTGGGAGGGCATAGCCTGTCCCTCGCTCCCGTGGTCCGAAGGCAGGGAGGGCAGCTGCCCCCTCTGCCACGGTGCTTTCGGTGCCCCTGGAGACATTTCTGCTATATTATAACTTGGTATACAGATTAAGCTTTTGAGCTTGTTCAACGTAACAAGGGTGACACCACCACCCCCAACCACAACCCCAACCACACCGAAAAAAAATGTTTCCACTCGGGACATTGTCGTCCAGATCGGTGTCTTAGAAGAAAATAGCTACCCACCTTGATGCAATTTACGAAACTAAGCACCTTGAAAAAAGATTATTGTTTTAACCCTTTACACAACGTAACGACCAAAACCGGCCAGGGCTATTACGCCCAATTAATTTTCATTATTTTTAGTTCACCTGACAGGGATGTTTTGATATTTGGTATGCAGCATCCTTAGGGAGGTGAGATTCAAGTTTGTTCAAGCCATGCCCCTAGATCCATATTTGGGCTCACTGTGGGAGCCCGAATGATAACTTAGTTCAAAATGAGAAATTTTCTTTAAAAATCTTCTTCTTCAGATCTAGCAGTCGGAATGTTTTGATATTTGGTATGCAGCATCCTTAGGGGGGGGGGGGGTGGGGGGGGGGGGGGGGTGAGATTCAAGTTTGTTCAAGCCATGTCCCTAGGTCCATATTTGCGCTCACTGTGGGAGCTTGAATTGTAACTTAGTTCAAAATGAGGAATTTTCTTAAAAAATCTTCTTCAGATCCAGCAGTTGGAATGTTTTGATATGTGGCGTGTAGCATCCTTAGGGATGGGGGAGGGGGGGGGGGGATTCAAGTTTGTTAAAGCCAAGTCCCTGGGTCCATATTTGGGCTCTCCGTGAGAGCCCGAATTATAACTTAGTCAATATGAGGAATTTTTCCTTAAAAATCTTCTTCTTCAGATCAAGATCCAGTAGGCAGAATGTTTTGATATTTGGCATGCAGCATCCTTAGGGGGTCAGATTCAAGTTTGTTCAAGCCAAGTCCCTAGGTCCATATTTGGGCTCACTGTGGGAGCTTAAATTGTAACTTAGTTCAAAATGAGGAATTTTCTTTAAAAATCTTCTTCTTCAGATCCAGCAGATGAATGCTTTTGATATTTGGTATGCAGCATCCTTAGGGGGGTGAGATTCAAGTTTGTTCAAGCCATGTCCCTAGTTCCATAAAATTTGTCTCTCATGACTTCATTCCTTTGTAGTGTTGATGAACCATGTCTAACTGAATGTGACCCCAAATACTTCTTTGAACCACTCTGCTGGTAAGCGATTAAGGCTCCTTGGGGCCAATTGTTTCATTTTTGTCTCAAAAACATAGGTTATGACCCCTCTTTGGAACGAGCTCGTTCCAATGAGGGGTCATAACCTATGTTTTTAAGACAAAAAATGAAAAAAATTAGATATTCAAGAATTTTGTTTGCAAGTGTCGTCTGCTTTTCATTCATTTTAGGAAAAGGGTTAAAAACCGTTTGAAGCATTGTACTGGATTCTTGCAGCATTGCTGAATATTCCAGAAAAAAAGAGGGGTGATTTGATGAATTTGGGGGTCTAAAAATACAAATGACTGTTGAAGTGTTTTTTTGTGTTGGGAATTCCCCACCCCCCCCCCCCCCCCCCCCCCCACAAACAAAAAAAAAAAAATGCGCCGGTGACGGTCAATTTCTTTCTGTTACTTGCTGCATAACCCCCTGTTTTGAGGGCAGAATAAGTTGTCTGATAGGCTATACTTGGCAAAGATACTTGAATGCCCAAATTAAAATGATGCAATAATATGTTTTTCACACGAACGTTATAATGGTCGCCTGTGGGGAAATATTTAGTACTTTTATTCCTAGATATTGATTCGCTCTAGTTTGTAACCATGTATTTTCTTTCTAGACTAGATTTGAAACGTGAACATAGAATAACAATAGAATAATGGAATAATTTATTATTAGCAATTAACAGCTTCGTGGAGGAAGATTGCAACACTGATAACACATAATACAACATATATAATATTAGCAGGGTTACCCGGCGTTGCTCAGGCCGAGGAGAGTATATTATAACTGTTTTCTACACCCAACCACACCCCGGCACTTTTTTAAACCTCACCGTTAGATTCATGGTAAAAAATTACCCCTAGTAGTCCCCTTTGAAGACCTATATCGGTGAGAAAAATTTTTGGTCATAACTTTTGGTGCCCATCTACACCCCCATCCCGATACTTTTTTAAAACTCACCATTAGATTCCTGATAAAAACGCACCTCTAGTAGACCCCTTTAAAGACATATATCGGTAAAAAAAAAATTTGGTCATAACTTTTGGTGCCCCTCTACAGCCCCACCCCGATACTTTTTAAAGGGATCTACTAGAGGAGCGTCGGTAAAAAAAATTTGGTCATAACTTTTGGTGCCCCCTACACACCTACCCCCACCCCACACACTTTTTAAACCTGACGATGACCTCAGCCATAAAAAAGTACTCCTAGTAGACCCATTTTGGACACTCGAGGTCGCCCCATATTCATTTCTACGCACGCTCGCACGCACGCACGCACGCACGCACGCACGCACGCACGCACGCACGCACGCACGCACGCACGCACACACACACACACACACTCTAAAATAGAGAGAGGCCATCCACAGCACTTTCGTCGTACTGTAGCCAGTGCGTTCCACACTTTCATGCTGCTACCGAAAGGAATTTGAACCAAGTAATCATGAGGACTTCATCTGAAAAAATAGATTCCAGCCATCGTTTTTGACGGTGTGCAATGGTCTAGTGGTTTAGACGCTGGACTCCCGATTGCCAGGCGGTGTTGCCGAGGGTTCGAATCCCGGCGGGGGATCAGAAACCAACATTCAAAATTCTTCTAAAACATGATTGTGTCATTTGAAAAAACACACACAAGCCCGTGCCAGTCTTCGTCTGAGGCCATCCACAGCACTTTCGTCGTACTGTAGCCAGCGCGTTCCACACTTTCATGCTGCTACCGAAAGGAATTTGAACCAAGTAATCATGAGGACTTCATCTGAAAAGCAAGATTCCAGCCATCGTTTTTGACGGTGTGCAATGGTCTAGTGGTTTAGACGATGGACTCCTGATTGCCAGGCGGTGTTGCCGAGGGTTCGAATCCCGGCGGGGGATCAGAAACCAACATTCCAAATTCCTCTAAAACATGATTGTGTCATTTGAAAAAACACACACAAGCCCGTGCCAGTCTTCGTCCGAGGCCATCCACAGCACTTTCGTCGTACTGTAGCCAGCGCGTTCCACACTTCCATGCTGCTGCCGAAAGGAAGATGAACCAAGTAATCATGAGGACTTCATCTAAAAAGCTAGATTCCAGCCATCGTTTTTTTGACGGTGTGCAATGGTCTAGTGGTTCAGAAGCTGGACTCCTGATTGCAAGGCGGTGTTGCCGAGGGTTCGAATCCCGGCGGGGGATCAGAAACCAACATTCCAAATTCCTCTAAAACATGATTGTGTCATTTGAAAAAAACACACACAAGCCCGTGCCAGTCTTCGTCTGAGGCCATCCACAGCACTTTCGTCGTACTGTAGCCAGCGCGTTCCACACTTTCATGCTGCTGCCGAAAGGATGATGAACCAAGTAATCATGAGGACTTCATCTAAAAAGCTAGAATCCAGCCATCGTTTTTTTGACGGTGTGCAATGGTCTAGTGGTTCAGAAGCTGGACTCCTGATTGCCAGGCGGTGTTGCCGAGGGTTCGAATCCCGGCGGGGGATCAGAAACCAACATTCCAAATTCCTCTAAAACATGATTGTGTCATTTGAAAAAACACACACAAGCCCGTGCCAGTCTTCGTCTGAGACCATCCACAGCACTTTCGTCGTACTGTAGCCAGCGCGTTCCACACTTTCATGCTGCTGCCGAAAGGAAGATGAACCAAGTAATCATGAGGACTTCATCTAAAAAGCTAGATTCCAGCCATCGTTTTTTGACGGTGTGCAGTGGTATAGTGGTTTAGAAGCTGGACTCCTGATTGCCAGGCGGTGTTGCCGAGGGTTCGAATCCCGGCGGGGGATCAGAAACCAACATTCCAAATTCCTCTAAACCATGATTGTGTCATTTGAAAAAACACACACAAGCCCGTGCCAGTCTTCGTCCGAGGCCATCCACAGCACTTTCGTCGTACTGTAGCCAGCGCGTTCCACACTTCCATGCTGCTGCCGAAAGGAAGATGAACCAAGTAATCATGAGGACTTCATCTAAAAAGCTAGATTCCAGCCATCGTTTTTTTGACGGTGTGCAATGGTCTAGTGGTTCAGAAGCTGGACTCCTGATTGCCAGGCGGTGTTGCCGAGGGTTCGAATCCCGGCGGGGGATCAGAAACCAACATTCCAAATTCCTCTAAAACATGATTGTGTCATTTGAAAAAAACACACACAAGCCCGTGCCAGTCTTCGTCTGAGGCCATCCACAGCACTTTCGTCGTACTGTAGCCAGCGCGTTCCACACTTTCATGCTGCTGCCGAAAGGATGATGAACCAAGTAATCATGAGGACTTCATCTAAAAAGCTAGAATCCAGCCATCGTTTTTTTGACGGTGTGCAATGGTCTAGTGGTTCAGAAGCTGGACTCCTGATTGCCAGGCGGTGTTGCCGAGGGTTCGAATCCCGGCGGGGGATCAGAAACCAACATTCCAAATTCCTCTAAAACATGATTGTGTCATTTGAAAAAACACACACAAGCCCGTGCCAGTCTTCGTCTGAGGCCATCCACAGCACTTTCGTCGTACTGTAGCCAGCGCGTTCCACACTTTCATGCTGCTGCCGAAAGGAAGATGAACCAAGTAATCATGAGGACTTCATCTAAAAAGCTAGATTCCAGCCATCGTTTTTTGACGGAGTGCAATGGTCTAGTGGTTTAAAAGCTGGACTCCTGATTGCCAGGCGGTGTTGCCGAGGGTTCGAATCCCGGCGGGGGATCAGAAACTAACATTCCAAATTCCTCTAAAACATGATTGTGTCATTTGAAAAAACACACACAAGCCCGTGCCAGTCTTCGTCTGAGGCCATCCACAGCACTTTCGTCGTACTGTAGCCAGCGCGTTCCACACTTTCATGCTGCTGCCGAAAGGAAGATGAACCAAGTAATCATGAGGACAACATCTAAAAAGCTAGATTCCAGCCATCGTTTTTTGACGGTGTGCAATGGTCTAGTGGTTTAGACGCTGGACTCCTGATTGCCAGGCGGTGTTGCCGAGGGTTCGAATCCCAGAGGGGGATCAGAAACCAACATTCCAAATTCCTCTAAAACATGATTGTGTCATTTGAAAAAAACACACACAAGCCCGTGCCAGTCTTCGTCTGAGGCCATCCACAGCTCTTTCGTCGTACTGTAGCCAGCGCGTTCCACACTTTCATGCTGCTGCCGAAAGGAAGATGAACCAAGTAATCATGAGGACAACATCTAAAAAGCTAGATTCCAGCCATCGTTTTTTGACGGTGTGCAAAGGTCTCGTGGTTTAGACGCTGGACTCCTGATTGCCAGGCGGTGTTGCCGAGGGTTCGAATCCCAGAGGGGGATCAGAAACCAACATTCCAAATTCCTCTAAAACATGATTGTGTCATTTGAAAAAACACACACAAGCCCGTGCCAGTCTTCGCCTGAGGCCATCCACAGCACTTTCGTCGTACTGTAGCCAGCGCGTTCCACACTTTCATGCTGCTGTCGAAAGGAAGATGAACCAAGTAATCATGAGGACAACATCTAAAAAGCTAGATTCCAGCCATCGTTTTTTTGACGGTGTGCAATGGTCTAGTGGTTTAGAAGCTGGACTCCTGATTGCCAGTCGGTGTTGCCGAGGGTTCGAATCCCGGCGGGAGATCAGAAACCAACATTCCAAATTCCTCTAAAACATGATTGTGTCATTTGAAAAAAACACACACAAGCCCGTGTCAGCCTTCGTCTGAGGCCATCCACAGCACTTTTGTCGTAATGTAGCCAGCGCGTTCCACACTTTCATGCTGCTGCCGAAAGGAAGATGAACCAAGTAATCATGAGGACTTCATCTAAAAAGCTAGATTCCAGCCATCGTTTTTTGACGGTGTGCAATGGTCTAGTGGTTTAGAAGCTGGACTCCTGATTGCCAGGCGGTGTTGCCGAGGGTTCGAATCCCGGCGGGGGATCAGAAACCAACATTCCAAATTCCTCTAAAACATGATTGTGTCATTTGAAAAAACACACACAAGCCCGTGCCAGCCTTCGTCTGAGGCCATCCACAGCACTTTCGTCGTACTGTAGCCAGCGCGTTCCACACTTTCATGCTGCTGCCGAAAGGAAGATGAACCAAGTAATCATGAGGACTTCATCTAAAAAGCTAGATTCCAGCCAGCGTTTTTTGACGGTGTTCAATGGTCTAGTGGTTTAGAAGCTGGACTCCTGATTGCCAGGCGGTGTTGCCGAGGGTTCGAATCCCGGCGAGGGATCAGAAACCAACATTCCAAATTCCTCTAAAACATGATTGACCCATTTGAAAAAACACACACAAGCCCGTGCCAGTCTTCATCTGAGGCCATCCACAGCACTTTCGTCGTACTGTTGCCAGCGCGTTCCACACTTTCACGCTGCTGCCAAAAGGAAGATGAACCAAGTAATCATGAGGACTTCATCTAAAAAGCTAGAATCCAGCCATCGTTTTTTTGACGGTGTGCAATGGTCTAGTGGTTCAGAAGCTGGACTCCTGATTGCCAGGCGGTGTTGCCGAGGGTTCGAATCCCGGCGGGGGATCAGAAACCAACATTCCAAATTCCTCTAAAACATGATTGTGTCATTTGAAAAAACACACACAAGCCCGTGCCAGTCTTCGTCTGAGGCCATCCACAGCACTTTCGTCGTACTGTAGCCAGCGCGTTCCACACTTTCATGCTGCTGCCGAAAGGAAGATGAACCAAGTAATCATGAGGACTTCATCTAAAAAGCTAGATTCCAGCCAGCGTTTTTTGACGGTGTTCAATGGTCTAGTGGTTTAGAAGCTGGACTCCTGATTGCCAGGCGGTGTTGCCGAGGGTTCGAATCCCGGCGGGGGATCAGAAACCAACATTCCAAATTCCTCTAAAACATGATTGTGTCATTTGAAAAAACACACACAAGCCCGTGCCAGTCTTCGTCTGAGACCATCCACAGCACTTTCGTCGTACTGTAGCCAGCGCGTTCCACACTTTCATGCTGCTGCCGAAAGGAAGATGAACCAAGTAATCATGAGGACTTCATCTAAAAAGCTAGATTCCAGCCATCGTTTTTTGACGGTGTGCAGTGGTATAGTGGTTTAGAAGCTGGACTCCTGATTGCCAGGCGGTGTTGCCGAGGGTTCGAATCCCGGCGGGGGATCAGAAACCAACATTCCAAATTCCTCTAAAACTTGATTGTGTCATTTGAAAAAACACACACAAGCCCGTGCCAGTCTTCGTCCGAGGCCATCCACAGCACTTTCGTCGTACTGTAGCCAGCGCGTTCCACACTTCCATGCTGCTGCCGAAAGGAAGATGAACCAAGTAATCATGAGGACTTCATCTAAAAAGCTAGATTCCAGCCATCGTTTTTTTGACGGTGTGCAATGGTCTAGTGGTTCAGAAGCTGGACTCCTGATTGCCAGGCGGTGTTGCCGAGGGTTCGAATCCCGGCGGGGGATCAGAAACCAACATTCCAAATTCCTCTAAAACATGATTGTGTCATTTGAAAAAACACACACAAGCCCGTGATAGTCTTCGTCTGAGGCCATCCACAGCACTTTTGTCGTACTGTAGCCATCGCGTTCCACACTTTCATGCTGCTGCCGAAAGGAAGATGAACCAAGTAATCATGAGGACTTCATCTAAAAAGCTAGATTCCAGCCATCGTTTTTTGACGGTGTGCAGTGGTCTAGTGGTTTAGAAGCTGGACTCCTGATTGCCAGGCGGTGTTGCCGAGGGTTCGAATCCCGGCGGGGGATCAGAAACCAACATTCCAAATTCCTCTAAAACATGATTGTGTCATTTGAAAAAACACACACAAGCCCGTGCCAGTCTTCGTCCGAGGCCATCCACAGCACTTTCGTCGTACTGTAGCCAGCGCGTTCCACACTTTCATGCTGCTGCCGAAAGGAAGATGAACCAAGTAATCATGAGGACTTCATCTAAAAAGCTAGATTCCAGCCATCGTTTTTTTGACGGTGTGCAATGGTCTAGTGGTTCAGAAGCTGGACTCCTGATTGCCAGGCGGTGTTGCCGAGGGTTCGAATCCCGGCGGGGGATCAGAAACCAACATTCCAAATTCCTCTAAAACATGATTGTGTCATTTGAAAAAACACACACAAGCCCGTGCCAGTCTTCGTCCGAGGCCATCCACAGCACTTTCGTCGTACTGTAGCCAGCGCGTTCCACACTTTCATGCTGCTGCCGAAAGGAAGATGAACCAAGTAATCATGAGGACTTCATCTAAAAAGCTAGATTCCAGCCATCGTTTTTTTGACGGTGTGCAATGGTCTAGTGGTTCAGAAGCTGGACTCCTGATTGCCAGGCGGTGTTGCCGAGGGTTCGAATCCCGGCGGAGGATCAGAAACCAACATTCCAAATTCCTCTAAAACATGATTGTGTCATTTGAAAAAAACACACACAAGCCCGTGCCAGTCTTCGTCTGAGGCCATCCACAGCACTTTCGTCGTACTGTAGCCAGCGCGTTCCACACTTTCATGCTGCTGCCGAAAGGAAGATGAACCAAGTAATCATGAGGACAACATCTAAAAAGCTAGATTCCAGCCATCGTTTTTTGACGGTGTGCAAAGGTCTCGTGGTTTAGACGCTGGACTCTTGATTGCCAGGCGGTGTTGCCTAGGGTTCGAATTCCGGCGGGGGATCAGAAACCAACATTCCAAATTCCTCTAAAACATGATTGTGTCATTTGAAAAAACACACACAAGCCCGTGCCAGTCTTCGTCTGAGACCATCCACAGCACTTTCGTCGTACTGTAGCCAGCGCGTTCCACACTTTCATGCTGCTGCCGAAAGGAAGATGAACCAAGTAATCATGAGGACTTCATCTAAAAAGCTAGATTCCAGCCATCGTTTTTTGACGGTGTGCAGTGGTATAGTGGTTTAGAAGCTGGACTCCTGATTGCCAGGCGGTGTTGCCGAGGGTTCGAATCCCGGCGGGGGATCAGAAACCAACATTCCAAATTCCTCTAAAACATGATTGTGTCATTTGAAAAAACACACACAAGCCCGTGCCAGTCTTCGTCCGAGGCCATCCACAGCACTTTCGTCGTACTGTAGCCAGCGCGTTCCACACTTCCATGCTGCTGCCGAAAGGAAGATGAACCAAGTAATCATGAGGACTTCATCTAAAAAGCTAGATTCCAGCTATCGTTTTTTTGACGGTGTGCAATGGTCTAGTGGTTCAGAAGCTGGACTCCTGATTGCCAGGCGGTGTTGCCGAGGGTTCGAATCCCGGCGGGGGATCAGAAACCAACATTCCAAATTCCTCTAAAACATGATTGTGTCATTTGAAAAAAACACACACAAGCCCGTGCCAGTCTTCGTCTGAGGCCATCCACAGCACTTTCGTCGTACTGTAGCCAGCGCGTTCCACACTTTCATGCTGCTGCCGAAAGGATGATGAACCAAGTAATCATGAGGACTTCATCTAAAAAGCTAGAATCCAGCCATCGTTTTTTTGACGGTGTGCAATGGTCTAGTGGTTCAGAAGCTGGACTCCTGATTGCCAGGCGGTGTTGCCGAGGGTTCGAATCCCGGCGGGGGATCAGAAACCAACATTCCAAATTCCTCTAAAACATGATTGTGTCATTTGAAAAAACACACACAAGCCCGTGCCAGTCTTCGTCTGAGACCATCCACAGCACTTTCGTCGTACTGTAGCCAGCGCGTTCCACACTTTCATGCTGCTGCCGAAAGGAAGATGAACCAAGTAATCATGAGGACTTCATCTAAAAAGCTAGATTCCAGCCATCGTTTTTTGACGGTGTGCAGTGGTATAGTGGTTTAGAAGCTGGACTCCTGATTGCCAGGCGGTGTTGCCGAGGGTTCGAATCCCGGCGGGGGATCAGAAACCAACATTCCAAATTCCTCTAAAACATGATTGTGTCATTTGAAAAAACACACACAAGCCCGTGCCAGTCTTCGTCCGAGGCCATCCACAGCACTTTCGTCGTACTGTAGCCAGCGCGTTCCACACTTCCATGCTGCTGCCGAAAGGAAGATGAACCAAGTAATCATGAGGACTTCATCTAAAAAGCTAGATTCCAGCCATCGTTTTTTTGACGGTGTGCAATGGTCTAGTGGTTCAGAAGCTGGACTCCTGATTGCCAGGCGGTGTTGCCGAGGGTTCGAATCCCGGCGGGGGATCAGAAACCAACATTCCAAATTCCTCTAAAACATGATTGTGTCATTTGAAAAAAACACACACAAGCCCGTGCCAGTCTTCGTCTGAGGCCATCCACAGCACTTTCGTCGTACTGTAGCCAGCGCGTTCCACACTTTCATGCTGCTGCCGAAAGGATGATGAACCAAGTAATCATGAGGACTTCATCTAAAAAGCTAGAATCCAGCCATCGTTTTTTTGACGGTGTGCAATGGTCTAGTGGTTCAGAAGCTGGACTCCTGATTGCCAGGCGGTGTTGCCGAGGGTTCGAATCCCGGCGGGGGATCAGAAACCAACATTCCAAATTCCTCTAAAACATGATTGTGTCATTTGAAAAAACACACACAAGCCCGTGCCAGTCTTCGTCTGAGGCCATCCACAGCACTTTCGTCGTACTGTAGCCAGCGCGTTCCACACTTTCATGCTGCTGCCGAAAGGAAGATGAACCAAGTAATCATGAGGACTTCATCTAAAAAGCTAGATTCCAGCCATCGTTTTTTGACGGAGTGCAATGGTCTAGTGGTTTAAAAGCTGGACTCCTGATTGCCAGGCGGTGTTGCCGAGGGTTCGAATCCCGGCGGGGGATCAGAAACTAACATTCCAAATTCCTCTAAAACATGATTGTGTCATTTGAAAAAACACACACAAGCCCGTGCCAGTCTTCGTCTGAGGCCATCCACAGCACTTTCGTCGTACTGTAGCCAGCGCGTTCCACACTTTCATGCTGCTGCCGAAAGGAAGATGAACCAAGTAATCATGAGGACAACATCTAAAAAGCTAGATTCCAGCCATCGTTTTTTGACGGTGTGCAATGGTCTAGTGGTTTAGACGCTGGACTCCTGATTGCCAGGCGGTGTTGCCGAGGGTTCGAATCCCAGAGGGGGATCAGAAACCAACATTCCAAATTCCTCTAAAACATGATTGTGTCATTTGAAAAAAACACACACAAGCCCGTGCCAGTCTTCGTCTGAGGCCATCCACAGCTCTTTCGTCGTACTGTAGCCAGCGCGTTCCACACTTTCATGCTGCTGCCGAAAGGAAGATGAACCAAGTAATCATGAGGACAACATCTAAAAAGCTAGATTCCAGCCATCGTTTTTTGACGGTGTGCAAAGGTCTCGTGGTTTAGACGCTGGACTTCTGATTGCCAGGCGGTGTTGCCGAGGGTTCGAATCCCAGAGGGGGATCAGAAACCAACATTCCAAATTCCTCTAAAACATGATTGTGTCATTTGAAAAAACACACACAAGCCCGTGCCAGTCTTCGCCTGAGGCCATCCACAGCACTTTCGTCGTACTGTAGCCAGCGCGTTCCACACTTTCATGCTGCTGTCGAAAGGAAGATGAACCAAGTAATCATGAGGACTTCATCTAAAAAGCTAGATTCCAGCCATCGTTTTTTTGACGGTGTGCAATGGTCTAGTGGTTTAGAAGCTGGACTCCTGATTGCCAGTCGGTGTTGCCGAGGGTTCGAATCCCGGCGGGAGATCAGAAACCAACATTCCAAATTCCTCTAAAACATGATTGTGTCATTTGAAAAAAACACACACAAGCCCGTGCCAGCCTTCGTCTGAGGCCATCCACAGCACTTTTGTCGTAATGTAGCCAGCGCGTTCCACACTTTCATGCTGCTGCCGAAAGGAAGATGAACCAAGTAATCATGAGGACTTCATCTAAAAAGCTAGATTCCAGCCATCGTTTTTTGACGGTGTGCAATGGTCTAGTGGTTTAGAAGCTGGACTCCTGATTGCCAGGCGGTGTTGCCGAGGGTTCGAATCCCGGCGGGGGATCAGAAACCAACATTCCAAATTCCTCTAAAACATGATTGTGTCATTTGAAAAAACACACACAAGCCCGTGCCAGCCTTCGTCTGAGGCCATCCGCAGCACTTTCGTCGTACTGTAGCCAGCGCGTTCCACACTTTCATGCTGCTGCCGAAAGGAAGATGAACCAAGTAATCATGAGGACTTCATCTAAAAAGCTAGATTCCAGCCAGCGTTTTTTGACGGTGTTCAATGGTCTAGTGGTTTAGAAGCTGGACTCCTGATTGCCAGGCGGTGTTGCCGAGGGTTCGAATCCCGGCGAGGGATCAGAAACCAACATTCCAAATTCCTCTAAAACATGATTGACCCATTTGAAAAAACACACACAAGCCCGTGCCAGTCTTCATCTGAGGCCATCCACAGCACTTTCGTCGTACTGTTGCCAGCGCGTTCCACACTTTCACGCTGCTGCCAAAAGGAAGATGAACCAAGTAATCATGAGGACTTCATCTAAAAAGCTAGATTCCAGCCATCGTTTTTTGACGGTGTGCAATGGTCTAGTGGTTTAGAAGCTGGACTCCTGATTGCCAGGCGGTGTTGCCGAGGGTTCGAATCCCGGCGGGGGATCAGAAACCAACATTCCAAATTCCTCTAAAACATGATTGTGTCATTTGAAAAAAACACACACAAGCCCGTGCCAGTCTTCGTCTGAGGCCATCCACAGCACTTTCGTCGTACTGTAGCCAGCGCGTTCCACACTTTCATGCTGCTGCCGAAAGGATGATGAACCAAGTAATCATGAGGACTTCATCTAAAAAGCTAGAATCCAGCCATCGTTTTTTTGACGGTGTGCAATGGTCTAGTGGTTCAGAAGCTGGACTCCTGATTGCCAGGCGGTGTTGCCGAGGGTTCGAATCCCGGCGGGGGATCAGAAACCAACATTCCAAATTCCTCTAAAACATGATTGTGTCATTTGAAAAAACACACACAAGCCCGTGCCAGTCTTCGTCTGAGGCCATCCACAGCACTTTCGTCGTACTGTAGCCAGCGCGTTCCACACTTTCATGCTGCTGCCGAAAGGAAGATGAACCAAGTAATCATGAGGACTTCATCTAAAAAGCTAGATTCCAGCCATCGTTTTTTGACGGAGTGCAATGGTCTAGTGGTTTAAAAGCTGGACTCCTGATTGCCAGGCGGTGTTGCCGAGGGTTCGAATCCCGGCGGGGGATCAGAAACTAACATTCCAAATTCCTCTAAAACATGATTGTGTCATTTGAAAAAACACACACAAGCCCGTGCCAGTCTTCGTCTGAGGCCATCCACAGCACTTTCGTCGTACTGTAGCCAGCGCGTTCCACACTTTCATGCTGCTGCCGAAAGGAAGATGAACCAAGTAATCATGAGGACAACATCTAAAAAGCTAGATTCCAGCCATCGTTTTTTGACGGTGTGCAATGGTCTAGTGGTTTAGACGCTGGACTCCTGATTGCCAGGCGGTGTTGCCGAGGGTTCGAATCCCAGAGGGGGATCAGAAACCAACATTCCAAATTCCTCTAAAACATGATTGTGTCATTTGAAAAAAACACACACAAGCCCGTGCCAGTCTTCGTCTGACGCCATCCACAGCTCTTTCGTCGTACTGTAGCCAGCGCGTTCCACACTTTCATGCTGCTGCCGAAAGGAAGATGAACCAAGTAATCATGAGGACAACATCTAAAAAGCTAGATTCCAGCCATCGTTTTTTGACGGTGTGCAAAGGTCTCGTGGTTTAGACGCTGGACTCCTGATTGCCAGGCGGTGTTGCCGAGGGTTCGAATCCCAGAGGGGGATCAGAAACCAACATTCCAAATTCCTCTAAAACATGATTGTGTCATTTGAAAAAACACACACAAGCCCGTGCCAGTCTTCGCCTGAGGCCATCCACAGCACTTTCGTCGTACTGTAGCCAGCGCGTTCCACACTTTCATGCTGCTGTCGAAAGGAAGATGAACCAAGTAATCATGAGGACAACATCTAAAAAGCTAGATTCCAGCCATCGTTTTTTTGACGGTGTGCAATGGTCTAGTGGTTTAGAAGCTGGACTCCTGATTGCCAGTCGGTGTTGCCGAGGGTTCGAATCCCGGCGGGAGATCAGAAACCAACATTCCAAATTCCTCTAAAACATGATTGTGTCATTTGAAAAAAACACACACAAGCCCGTGCCAGCCTTCGTCTGAGGCCATCCACAGCACTTTTGTCGTAATGTAGCCAGCGCGTTCCACACTTTCATTCTGCTGCCGAAAGGAAGATGAACCAAGTAATCATGAGGACTTCATCTAAAAAGCTAGATTCCAGCCATCGTTTTTTGACGGTGTGCAATGGTCTAGTGGTTTAGAAGCTGGACTCCTGATTGCCAGGCGGTGTTGCCGAGGGTTCGAATCCCGGCGGGGGATCAGAAACCAACATTCCAAATTCCTCTAAAACATGATTGTGTCATTTGAAAAAACACACACAAGCCCGTGCCAGCCTTCGTCTGAGGCCATCCACAGCACTTTCGTCGTACTGTAGCCAGCGCGTTCCACACTTTCATGCTGCTGCCGAAAGGAAGATGAACCAAGTAATCATGAGGACTTCATCTAAAAAGCTAGATTCCAGCCATCGTTTTTTGACGGTGTGCAGTGGTATAGTGGTTTAGAAGCTGGACTCCTGATTGCCAGGCGGTGTTGCCGAGGGTTCGAATCCCGGCGGGGGATCAGAAACCAACATTCCAAATTCCTCTAAAACATGATTGTGTCATTTGAAAAAAACACACACAAGCCCGTGCCAGTCTTCGTCTGAGGCCATCCACAGCACTTTCGTCGTACTGTAGCCAGCGCGTTCCACACTTTCATGCTGCTGCCGAAAGGAAGATGAACCAAGTAATCATGAGGACAACATCTAAAAAGCTAGATTCCAGCCATCGTTTTTTGACGGTGTGCAAAGGTCTCGTGGTTCAGACGCTGGACTCTTGATTGCCAGGCGGTGTTGCCGAGGGTTCGAATTCCGGCGGGGGATCAGAAACCAACATTCCAAATTCCTCTAAAACATGATTGTGTCATTTGAAAAAACACACACAAGCCCGTGCCAGTCTTCGTCCGAGGCCATCCACAGCACTTTCGTCGTACTGTAGCCAGCGCGTTCCACACTTCCATGCTGCTGCCGAAAGGAAGATGAACCAAGTAATCATGAGGACTTCATCTAAAAAGCTAGATTCCAGCCATCGTTTTTTTGACGGTGTGCAATGGTCTAGTGGTTCAGAAGCTGGACTCCTGATTGCCAGGCGGTGTTGCCGAGGGTTCGAATCCCGGCGGGGGATCAGAAACCAACATTCCAAATTCCTCTAAAACATGATTGTGTCATTTGAAAAAAACACACACAAGCCCGTGCCAGTCTTCGTCTGAGGCCATCCACAGCTCTTTCGTCGTACTGTAGCCAGCGCGTTCCACACTTTCATGCTGCTGCCGAAAGGAAGATGAACCAAGTAATCATGAGGACAACATCTAAAAAGCTAGATTCCAGCCATCGTTTTTTGACGGTGTGCAAAGGTCTCGTGGTTTAGACGCGGGACTCCTGATTGCCAGGCGGTGTTGCCGAGGGTTCGAATCCCAGAGGGGGATCAGAAACCAACATTCCAAATTCCTCTAAAACATGATTGTGTCATTTGAAAAAACACACACAAGCCCGTGCCAGTCTTCGCCTGAGGCCATCCACAGCACTTTCGTCGTACTGTAGCCAGCGCGTTCCACACTTTCATGCTGCTGTCGAAAGGAAGATGAACCAAGTAATCATGAGGACAACATCTAAAAAGCTAGATTCCAGCCATCGTTTTTTTGACGGTGTGCAATGGTCTAGTGGTTTAGAAGCTGGACTCCTGTTTGCCAGTCGGTGTTGCCGAGGGTTCGAATCCCGGCGGGAGATCAGAAACCAACATTCCAAATTCCTCTAAAACATGATTGTGTCATTTGAAAAAACACACACAAGCCCGTGCCAGCCTTCGTCTGAGGCCATCCACAGCACTTTCGTCGTACTGTAGCCAGCGCGTTCCACACTTTCATGCTGCTGCCGAAAGGAAGATGAACCAAGTAATCATGAGGACTTCATCTAAAAAGCTAGATTCCAGCCAGCGTTTTTTGACGGTGTTCAATGGTCTAGTGGTTTAGAAGCTGGACTCCTGATTGCCAGGCGGTGTTGCCGAGGGTTCGAATCCCGGCGAGGGATCAGAAACCAACATTCCAAATTCCTCTAAAACATGATTGACCCATTTGAAAAAACACACACAAGCCCGTGCCAGTCTTCATCTGAGGCCATCCACAGCACTTTCGTCGTACTGTTGCCAGCGCGTTCCACACTTTCATGCTGCTGCCAAAAGGAAGATGAACCAAGTAATCATGAGGACTTCATCTAAAAAGCTAGATTCCAGCCATCGTTTTTTGACGGAGTGCAATGGTCTAGTGGTTTAAAAGCTGGACTCCTGATTGCCAGGCGGTGTTGCCGAGGGTTCGAATCCCAGAGGGGGATCAGAAACCAACATTCCAAATTCCTCTAAAACATGATTGTGTCATTTGAAAAAACACACACAAGCCCGTGCCAGTCTTCGCCTGAGGCCATCCACAGCACTTTCGTCGTACTGTAGCCAGCGCGTTCCACACTTTCATGCTGCTGTCGAAAGGAAGATGAACCAAGTAATCATGAGGACAACATCTAAAAAGCTAGATTCCAGCCATCGTTTTTTTGACGGTGTGCAATGGTCTAGTGGTTTAGAAGCTGGACTCCTGATTGCCAGTCGGTGTTGCCGAGGGATCGAATCCCGGCGGGGGATCAGAAACCAACATTCCAAATTCCTCTAAAACATGATTGTGTCATTTGAAAAAACACACACAAGCCCGTGCCAGTCTTCGCCTGAGGCCATCCACAGCACTTTCGTCGTACTGTAGCCAGCGCGTTCCACACTTTCATGCTGCTGCCGAAAGGAAGATGAACCAAGTAATCATGAGGACTTCATCTAAAAAGCTAGATTCCAGCCATCGTTTTTTGACGGTGTGCAATGGTCTAGTGGTTTAGAAGCTGGACTCCTGATTGCCAGGCGGTGTTGCCGAGGGTTCGAATCCCGGCGGGGGATCAGAAACCAACATTCCAAATTCCTCTAAAACATGATTGTGTCATTTGAAAAAACACACACAAGCCCGTGCCAGCCTTCGTCTGAGGCCATCCACAGCACTTTCGTCGTACTGTAGCCAGCGCGTTCCACACTTTCATGCTGCTGCCGAAAGGAAGATGAACCAAGTAATCATGAGGACTTCATCTAAAAAGCTAGATTCCAGCCAGCGTTTTTTGACGGTGTTCAATGGTCTAGTGGTTTAGAAGCTGGACTCCTGATTGCCAGGCGGTGTTGCCGAGGGTTCGAATCCCGGCGAGGGATCAGAAACCAACATTCCAAATTCCTCTAAAACATGACTGTGTCATTTGAAAAAACACACACAAGCCCGTGCCAGTCTTCATCTGAGGCCATCCACAGCACTTTCGTCGTACTGTTGCCAGCGCGTTCCACACTTTCATGCTGCTGCCAAAAGGAAGATGAACCAAGTAATCATGAGGACTTCATCTAAAAAGCTAGATTCCAGCCATCGTTTTTTGACGGAGTGCAATGGTCTAGTGGTTTAAAAGCTGGACTCCTGATTGCCAGGCGGTGTTGCCGAGGGTTCGAATCCCAGAGGGGGATCAGAAACCAACATTCCAAATTCCTCTAAAACATGATTGTGTCATTTGAAAAAACACACACAAGCCCGTGCCAGTCTTCGCCTGAGGCCATCCACAGCACTTTCGTCGTACTGTAGCCAGCGTGTTCCACACTTTCATGCTGTTGTCGAAAGGAAGATGAACCAAGTAATCATGAGGACAACATCTAAAAAGCTAGATTCCAGCCATCGTTTTTTTGACGGTGTGCAATGGTCTAGTGGTTTAGAAGCTGGACTCCTGATTGCCAGTCGGTGTTGCCGAGGGTTCGAATCCCGGCGGGAGATCAGAAACCAACATTCCAAATTCCTCTAAAACATGATTGTGTCATTTGAAAAAACACACACAAGCCCGTGCCAGTCTTCGTCTGAGGCCATCCACAGCACTTTCGTCGTACTGTAGCCAGCGCGTTCCACACTTTCATGCTGCTGCCGAAAGGAAGATGAACCAAGTAATCATGAGGACTTCATCTAAAAAGCTAGATTCCAGCCAGCGTTTTTTGACGGAGTGCAATGGTCTAGTGGTTTAAAAGCTGGACTCCTGATTGCCAGGCGGTGTTGCCGAGGGTTCGAATCCCGGCGGGGGATCAAAAACCAACATTCCAAATTCCTCTAAAACATGATTGTGCCATTTGAAAAAACACACACAAGCCCGTGCCAGTCTTCATCTGAGGCCATCCACAGCACTTTCGTCGTACTGTTGCCAGCGCGTTCCACACTTTCATGCTGCTGCCAAAAGGAAGATGAACCAAGTAATCATGAGGACTTCATCTAAAAAGCTAGATTCCAGCCATCGTTTTTTGACGGAGTGCAATGGTCTAGTGGTTTAAAAGCTGGACTCCTGATTGCCAGGCGGTGTTGCCGAGGGTTCGAATCCCAGAGGGGGATCAGAAACCAACATTCCAAATTCCTCTAAAACATGATTGTGTCATTTGAAAAAACACACACAAGCCCGTGCCAGTCTTCGCCTGACGCCATCCACAGCTCTTTCGTCGTACTGTAGCCAGCGCGTTCCACACTTTCATGCTGCTGCCGAAAGGAAGATGAACCAAGTAATCATGAGGACAACATCTAAAAAGCTAGATTCCAGCCATCGTTTTTTGACGGTGTGCAAAGGTCTCGTGGTTTAGACGCTGGACTCCTGATTGCCAGGCGGTGTTGCCGAGGGTTCGAATCCCAGAGGGGGATCAGAAACCAACATTCCAAATTCCTCTAAAACATGATTGTGTCATTTGAAAAAACACACACAAGCCCGTGCCAGTCTTCGCCTGAGGCCATCCACAGCACTTTCGTCGTACTGTAGCCAGCGCGTTCCACACTTTCATGCTGCTGTCGAAAGGAAGATGAACCAAGTAATCATGAGGACAACATCTAAAAAGCTAGATTCCAGCCATCGTTTTTTTGACGGTGTGCAATGGTCTAGTGGTTTAGAAGCTGGACTCCTGATTGCCAGTCGGTGTTGCCGAGGGTTCGAATCCCGGCGGGAGATCAGAAACCAACATTCCAAATTCCTCTAAAACATGATTGTGTCATTTGAAAAAAACACACACAAGCCCGTGCCAGCCTTCGTCTGAGGCCATCCACAGCACTTTTGTCGTAATGTAGCCAGCGCGTTCCACACTTTCATGCTGCTGCCGAAAGGAAGATGAACCAAGTAATCATGAGGACTTCATCTAAAAAGCTAGATTCCGGCCATCGTTTTTTGACGGTGTGCAATGGTCTAGTGGTTTAGAAGCTGGACTCCTGATTGCCAGGCGGTGTTGCCGAGGGTTCGAATCCCGGCGGGGGATCAGAAACCAACATTCCAAATTCCTCTAAAACATGATTGTGTCATTTGAAAAAACACACACAAGCCCGTGCCAGCCTTCGTCTGAGGCCATCCACAGCACTTTCGTCGTACTGTAGCCAGCGCGTTCCACACTTTCATGCTGCTGCCGAAAGGAAGATGAACCAAGTAATCATGAGGACTTCATCTAAAAAGCTAGATTCCAGCCATCGTTTTTTGACGGTGTGCAGTGGTATAGTGGTTTAGAAGCTGGACTCCTGATTGCCAGGCGGTGTTGCCGAGGGTTCGAATCCCGGCGGGGGATCAGAAACCAACATTCCAAATTCCTCTAAAACATGATTGTGTCATTTGAAAAAAACACACACAAGCCCGTGCCAGTCTTCGTCTGAGGCCATCCACAGCACTTTCGTCGTACTGTAGCCAGCGCGTTCCACACTTTCATGCTGCTGCCGAAAGGAAGATGAACCAAGTAATCATGAGGACAACATCTAAAAAGCTAGATTCCAGCCATCGTTTTTTGACGGTGTGCAAAGGTCTCGTGGTTCAGACGCTGGACTCTTGATTGCCAGGCGGTGTTGCCGAGGGTTCGAATTCCGGCGGGGGATCAGAAACCAACATTCCAAATTCCTCTAAAACATGATTGTGTCATTTGAAAAAACACACACAAGCCCGTGCCAGTCTTCGTCCGAGGCCATCCACAGCACTTTCGTCGTACTGTAGCCAGCGCGTTCCACACTTCCATGCTGCTGCCGAAAGGAAGATGAACCAAGTAATCATGAGGACTTCATCTAAAAAGCTAGATTCCAGCCATCGTTTTTTTGACGGTGTGCAATGGTCTAGTGGTTCAGAAGCTGGACTCCTGATTGCCAGGCGGTGTTGCCGAGGGTTCGAATCCCGGCGGGGGATCAGAAACCAACATTCCAAATTCCTCTAAAACATGATTGTGTCATTTGAAAAAAACACACACAAGCCCGTGCCAGTCTTCGTCTGAGGCCATCCACAGCTCTTTCGTCGTACTGTAGCCAGCGCGTTCCACACTTTCATGCTGCTGCCGAAAGGAAGATGAACCAAGTAATCATGAGGACAACATCTAAAAAGCTAGATTCCAGCCATCGTTTTTTGACGGTGTGCAAAGGTCTCGTGGTTTAGACGCGGGACTCCTGATTGCCAGGCGGTGTTGCCGAGGGTTCGAATCCCAGAGGGGGATCAGAAACCAACATTCCAAATTCCTCTAAAACATGATTGTGTCATTTGAAAAAACACACACAAGCCCGTGCCAGTCTTCGCCTGAGGCCATCCACAGCACTTTCGTCGTACTGTAGCCAGCGCGTTCCACACTTTCATGCTGCTGTCGAAAGGAAGATGAACCAAGTAATCATGAGGACAACATCTAAAAAGCTAGATTCCAGCCATCGTTTTTTTGACGGTGTGCAATGGTCTAGTGGTTTAGAAGCTGGACTCCTGTTTGCCAGTCGGTGTTGCCGAGGGTTCGAATCCCGGCGGGAGATCAGAAACCAACATTCCAAATTCCTCTAAAACATGATTGTGTCATTTGAAAAAACACACACAAGCCCGTGCCAGCCTTCGTCTGAGGCCATCCACAGCACTTTCGTCGTACTGTAGCCAGCGCGTTCCACACTTTCATGCTGCTGCCGAAAGGAAGATGAACCAAGTAATCATGAGGACTTCATCTAAAAAGCTAGATTCCAGCCAGCGTTTTTTGACGGTGTTCAATGGTCTAGTGGTTTAGAAGCTGGACTCCTGATTGCCAGGCGGTGTTGCCGAGGGTTCGAATCCCGGCGAGGGATCAGAAACCAACATTCCAAATTCCTCTAAAACATGATTGACCCATTTGAAAAAACACACACAAGCCCGTGCCAGTCTTCATCTGAGGCCATCCACAGCACTTTCGTCGTACTGTTGCCAGCGCGTTCCACACTTTCATGCTGCTGCCAAAAGGAAGATGAACCAAGTAATCATGAGGACTTCATCTAAAAAGCTAGATTCCAGCCATCGTTTTTTGACGGAGTGCAATGGTCTAGTGGTTTAAAAGCTGGACTCCTGATTGCCAGGCGGTGTTGCCGAGGGTTCGAATCCCAGAGGGGGATCAGAAACCAACATTCCAAATTCCTCTAAAACATGATTGTGTCATTTGAAAAAACACACACAAGCCCGTGCCAGTCTTCGCCTGAGGCCATCCACAGCACTTTCGTCGTACTGTAGCCAGCGCGTTCCACACTTTCATGCTGCTGTCGAAAGGAAGATGAACCAAGTAATCATGAGGACAACATCTAAAAAGCTAGATTCCAGCCATCGTTTTTTTGACGGTGTGCAATGGTCTAGTGGTTTAGAAGCTGGACTCCTGATTGCCAGTCGGTGTTGCCGAGGGATCGAATCCCGGCGGGGGATCAGAAACCAACATTCCAAATTCCTCTAAAACATGATTGTGTCATTTGAAAAAACACACACAAGCCCGTGCCAGTCTTCGCCTGAGGCCATCCACAGCACTTTCGTCGTACTGTAGCCAGCGCGTTCCACACTTTCATGCTGCTGCCGAAAGGAAGATGAACCAAGTAATCATGAGGACTTCATCTAAAAAGCTAGATTCCAGCCATCGTTTTTTGACGGTGTGCAATGGTCTAGTGGTTTAGAAGCTGGACTCCTGATTGCCAGGCGGTGTTGCCGAGGGTTCGAATCCCGGCGGGGGATCAGAAACCAACATTCCAAATTCCTCTAAAACATGATTGTGTCATTTGAAAAAACACACACAAGCCCGTGCCAGCCTTCGTCTGAGGCCATCCACAGCACTTTCGTCGTACTGTAGCCAGCGCGTTCCACACTTTCATGCTGCTGCCGAAAGGAAGATGAACCAAGTAATCATGAGGACTTCATCTAAAAAGCTAGATTCCAGCCAGCGTTTTTTGACGGTGTTCAATGGTCTAGTGGTTTAGAAGCTGGACTCCTGATTGCCAGGCGGTGTTGCCGAGGGTTCGAATCCCGGCGAGGGATCAGAAACCAACATTCCAAATTCCTCTAAAACATGATTGTGTCATTTGAAAAAACACACACAAGCCCGTGCCAGTCTTCATCTGAGGCCATCCACAGCACTTTCGTCGTACTGTTGCAAGCGCGTTCCACACTTTCATGCTGCTGCCAAAAGGAAGATGAACCAAGTAATCATGAGGACTTCATCTAAAAAGCTAGATTCCAGCCATCGTTTTTTGACGGAGTGCAATGGTCTAGTGGTTTAAAAGCTGGACTCCTGATTGCCAGGCGGTGTTGCCGAGGGTTCGAATCCCAGAGGGGGATCAGAAACCAACATTCCAAATTCCTCTAAAACATGATTGTGTCATTTGAAAAAACACACACAAGCCCGTGCCAGTCTTCGCCTGAGGCCATCCACAGCACTTTCGTCGTACTGTAGCCAGCGTGTTCCACACTTTCATGCTGTTGTCGAAAGGAAGATGAACCAAGTAATCATGAGGACAACATCTAAAAAGCTAGATTCCAGCCATCGTTTTTTTGACGGTGTGCAATGGTCTAGTGGTTTAGAAGCTGGACTCCTGATTGCCAGTCGGTGTTGCCGAGGGTTCGAATCCCGGCGGGAGATCAGAAACCAACATTCCAAATTCCTCTAAAACATGATTGTGTCATTTGAAAAAACACACACAAGCCCGTGCCAGTCTTCGTCTGAGGCCATCCACAGCACTTTCGTCGTACTGTAGCCAGCGCGTTCCACACTTTCATGCTGCTGCCGAAAGGAAGATGAACCAAGTAATCATGAGGACTTCATCTAAAAAGCTAGATTCCAGCCAGCGTTTTTTGACGGAGTGCAATGGTCTAGTGGTTTAAAAGCTGGACTCCTGATTGCCAGGCGGTGTTGCCGAGGGTTCGAATCCCGGCGGGGGATCAAAAACCAACATTCCAAATTCCTCTAAAACATGATTGTGCCATTTGAAAAAACACACACAAGCCCGTGCCAGTCTTCATCTGAGGCCATCCACAGCACTTTCGTCGTACTGTTGCCAGCGCGTTCCACACTTTCATGCTGCTGCCAAAAGGAAGATGAACCAAGTAATCATGAGGACTTCATCTAAAAAGCTAGATTCCAGCCATCGTTTTTTGACGGAGTGCAATGGTCTAGTGGTTTAAAAGCTGGACTCCTGATTGCCAGGCGGTGTTGCCGAGGGTTCGAATCCCAGAGGGGGATCAGAAACCAACATTCCAAATTCCTCTAAAACATGATTGTGTCATTTGAAAAAACACACACAAGCCCGTGCCAGTCTTCGCCTGACGCCATCCACAGCTCTTTCGTCGTACTGTAGCCAGCGCGTTCCACACTTTCATGCTGCTGCCGAAAGGAAGATGAACCAAGTAATCATGAGGACAACATCTAAAAAGCTAGATTCCAGCCATCGTTTTTTGACGGTGTGCAAAGGTCTCGTGGTTTAGACGCTGGACTCCTGATTGCCAGGCGGTGTTGCCGAGGGTTCGAATCCCAGAGGGGGATCAGAAACCAACATTCCAAATTCCTCTAAAACATGATTGTGTCATTTGAAAAAACACACACAAGCCCGTGCCAGTCTTCGCCTGAGGCCATCCACAGCACTTTCGTCGTACTGTAGCCAGCGCGTTCCACACTTTCATGCTGCTGTCGAAAGGAAGATGAACCAAGTAATCATGAGGACAACATCTAAAAAGCTAGATTCCAGCCATCGTTTTTTTGACGGTGTGCAATGGTCTAGTGGTTTAGAAGCTGGACTCCTGATTGCCAGTCGGTGTTGCCGAGGGTTCGAATCCCGGCGGGAGATCAGAAACCAACATTCCAAATTCCTCTAAAACATGATTGTGTCATTTGAAAAAAACACACACAAGCCCGTGCCAGCCTTCGTCTGAGGCCATCCACAGCACTTTTGTCGTAATGTAGCCAGCGCGTTCCACACTTTCATGCTGCTGCCGAAAGGAAGATGAACCAAGTAATCATGAGGACTTCATCTAAAAAGCTAGATTCCAGCCATCGTTTTTTGACGGTGTGCAATGGTCTAGTGGTTTAGAAGCTGGACTCCTGATTGCCAGGCGGTGTTGCCGAGGGTTCGAATCCCGGCGGGGGATCAGAAACCAACATTCCAAATTCCTCTAAAACATGATTGTGTCATTTGAAAAAACACACACAAGCCCGTGCCAGCCTTCGTCTGAGGCCATCCACAGCACTTTCGTCGTACTGTAGCCAGCGCGTTCCACACTTTCATGCTGCTGCCGAAAGGAAGATGAACCAAGTAATCATGAGGACTTCATCTAAAAAGCTAGATTCCAGCCATCGTTTTTTGACGGTGTGCAGTGGTATAGTGGTTTAGAAGCTGGACTCCTGATTGCCAGGCGGTGTTGCCGAGGGTTCGAATCCCGGCGGGGGATCAGAAACCAACATTCCAAATTCCTCTAAAACATGATTGTGTCATTTGAAAAAAACACACACAAGCCCGTGCCAGTCTTCGTCTGAGGCCATCCACAGCACTTTCGTCGTACTGTAGCCAGCGCGTTCCACACTTTCATGCTGCTGCCGAAAGGAAGATGAACCAAGTAATCATGAGGACAACATCTAAAAAGCTAGATTCCAGCCATCGTTTTTTGACGGTGTGCAAAGGTCTCGTGGTTCAGACGCTGGACTCTTGATTGCCAGGCGGTGTTGCCGAGGGTTCGAATTCCGGCGGGGGATCAGAAACCAACATTCCAAATTCCTCTAAAACATGATTGTGTCATTTGAAAAAACACACACAAGCCCGTGCCAGTCTTCGTCCGAGGCCATCCACAGCACTTTCGTCGTACTGTAGCCAGCGCGTTCCACACTTCCATGCTGCTGCCGAAAGGAAGATGAACCAAGTAATCATGAGGACTTCATCTAAAAAGCTAGATTCCAGCCATCGTTTTTTTGACGGTGTGCAATGGTCTAGTGGTTCAGAAGCTGGACTCCTGATTGCCAGGCGGTGTTGCCGAGGGTTCGAATCCCGGCGGGGGATCAGAAACCAACATTCCAAATTCCTCTAAAACATGATTGTGTCATTTGAAAAAAACACACACAAGCCCGTGCCAGTCTTCGTCTGAGGCCATCCACAGCTCTTTCGTCGTACTGTAGCCAGCGCGTTCCACACTTTCATGCTGCTGCCGAAAGGAAGATGAACCAAGTAATCATGAGGACAACATCTAAAAAGCTAGATTCCAGCCATCGTTTTTTGACGGTGTGCAAAGGTCTCGTGGTTTAGACGCGGGACTCCTGATTGCCAGGCGGTGTTGCCGAGGGTTCGAATCCCAGAGGGGGATCAGAAACCAACATTCCAAATTCCTCTAAAACATGATTGTGTCATTTGAAAAAACACACACAAGCCCGTGCCAGTCTTCGCCTGAGGCCATCCACAGCACTTTCGTCGTACTGTAGCCAGCGCGTTCCACACTTTCATGCTGCTGTCGAAAGGAAGATGAACCAAGTAATCATGAGGACAACATCTAAAAAGCTAGATTCCAGCCATCGTTTTTTTGACGGTGTGCAATGGTCTAGTGGTTTAGAAGCTGGACTCCTGTTTGCCAGTCGGTGTTGCCGAGGGTTCGAATCCCGGCGGGAGATCAGAAACCAACATTCCAAATTCCTCTAAAACATGATTGTGTCATTTGAAAAAACACACACAAGCCCGTGCCAGCCTTCGTCTGAGGCCATCCACAGCACTTTCGTCGTACTGTAGCCAGCGCGTTCCACACTTTCATGCTGCTGCCGAAAGGAAGATGAACCAAGTAATCATGAGGACTTCATCTAAAAAGCTAGATTCCAGCCAGCGTTTTTTGACGGTGTTCAATGGTCTAGTGGTTTAGAAGCTGGACTCCTGATTGCCAGGCGGTGTTGCCGAGGGTTCGAATCCCGGCGAGGGATCAGAAACCAACATTCCAAATTCCTCTAAAACATGATTGACCCATTTGAAAAAACACACACAAGCCCGTGCCAGTCTTCATCTGAGGCCATCCACAGCACTTTCGTCGTACTGTTGCCAGCGCGTTCCACACTTTCATGCTGCTGCCAAAAGGAAGATGAACCAAGTAATCATGAGGACTTCATCTAAAAAGCTAGATTCCAGCCATCGTTTTTTGACGGAGTGCAATGGTCTAGTGGTTTAAAAGCTGGACTCCTGATTGCCAGGCGGTGTTGCCGAGGGTTCGAATCCCAGAGGGGGATCAGAAACCAACATTCCAAATTCCTCTAAAACATGATTGTGTCATTTGAAAAAACACACACAAGCCCGTGCCAGTCTTCGCCTGAGGCCATCCACAGCACTTTCGTCGTACTGTAGCCAGCGCGTTCCACACTTTCATGCTGCTGTCGAAAGGAAGATGAACCAAGTAATCATGAGGACAACATCTAAAAAGCTAGATTCCAGCCATCGTTTTTTTGACGGTGTGCAATGGTCTAGTGGTTTAGAAGCTGGACTCCTGATTGCCAGTCGGTGTTGCCGAGGGATCGAATCCCGGCGGGGGATCAGAAACCAACATTCCAAATTCCTCTAAAACATGATTGTGTCATTTGAAAAAACACACACAAGCCCGTGCCAGTCTTCGCCTGAGGCCATCCACAGCACTTTCGTCGTACTGTAGCCAGCGCGTTCCACACTTTCATGCTGCTGCCGAAAGGAAGATGAACCAAGTAATCATGAGGACTTCATCTAAAAAGCTAGATTCCAGCCATCGTTTTTTGACGGTGTGCAATGGTCTAGTGGTTTAGAAGCTGGACTCCTGATTGCCAGGCGGTGTTGCCGAGGGTTCGAATCCCGGCGGGGGATCAGAAACCAACATTCCAAATTCCTCTAAAACATGATTGTGTCATTTGAAAAAACACACACAAGCCCGTGCCAGCCTTCGTCTGAGGCCATCCACAGCACTTTCGTCGTACTGTAGCCAGCGCGTTCCACACTTTCATGCTGCTGCCGAAAGGAAGATGAACCAAGTAATCATGAGGACTTCATCTAAAAAGCTAGATTCCAGCCAGCGTTTTTTGACGGTGTTCAATGGTCTAGTGGTTTAGAAGCTGGACTCCTGATTGCCAGGCGGTGTTGCCGAGGGTTCGAATCCCGGCGAGGGATCAGAAACCAACATTCCAAATTCCTCTAAAACATGATTGTGTCATTTGAAAAAACACACACAAGCCCGTGCCAGTCTTCATCTGAGGCCATCCACAGCACTTTCGTCGTACTGTTGCCAGCGCGTTCCACACTTTCATGCTGCTGCCAAAAGGAAGATGAACCAAGTAATCATGAGGACTTCATCTAAAAAGCTAGATTCCAGCCATCGTTTTTTGACGGAGTGCAATGGTCTAGTGGTTTAAAAGCTGGACTCCTGATTGCCAGGCGGTGTTGCCGAGGGTTCGAATCCCAGAGGGGGATCAGAAACCAACATTCCAAATTCCTCTAAAACATGATTGTGTCATTTGAAAAAACACACACAAGCCCGTGCCAGTCTTCGCCTGAGGCCATCCACAGCACTTTCGTCGTACTGTAGCCAGCGTGTTCCACACTTTCATGCTGTTGTCGAAAGGAAGATGAACCAAGTAATCATGAGGACAACATCTAAAAAGCTAGATTCCAGCCATCGTTTTTTTGACGGTGTGCAATGGTCTAGTGGTTTAGAAGCTGGACTCCTGATTGCCAGTCGGTGTTGCCGAGGGTTCGAATCCCGGCGGGAGATCAGAAACCAACATTCCAAATTCCTCTAAAACATGATTGTGTCATTTGAAAAAACACACACAAGCCCGTGCCAGTCTTCGTCTGAGGCCATCCACAGCACTTTCGTCGTACTGTAGCCAGCGCGTTCCACACTTTCATGCTGCTGCCGAAAGGAAGATGAACCAAGTAATCATGAGGACTTCATCTAAAAAGCTAGATTCCAGCCAGCGTTTTTTGACGGAGTGCAATGGTCTAGTGGTTTAAAAGCTGGACTCCTGATTGCCAGGCGGTGTTGCCGAGGGTTCGAATCCCGGCGGGGGATCAAAAACCAACATTCCAAATTCCTCTAAAACATGATTGTGCCATTTGAAAAAACACACACAAGCCCGTGCCAGTCTTCATCTGAGGCCATCCACAGCACTTTCGTCGTACTGTTGCCAGCGCGTTCCACACTTTCATGCTGCTGCCAAAAGGAAGATGAACCAAGTAATCATGAGGACTTCATCTAAAAAGCTAGATTCCAGCCATCGTTTTTTGACGGAGTGCAATGGTCTAGTGGTTTAAAAGCTGGACTCCTGATTGCCAGGCGGTGTTGCCGAGGGTTCGAATCCCAGAGGGGGATCAGAAACCAACATTCCAAATTCCTCTAAAACATGATTGTGTCATTTGAAAAAACACACACAAGCCCGTGCCAGTCTTCGCCTGAGGCCATCCACAGCACTTTCGTCGTACTGTAGCCAGCGCGTTCCACACTTTCATGCTGTTGTCGAAAGGAAGATGAACCAAGTAATCATGAGGACAACATCTAAAAAGCTAGATTCCAGCCATCGTTTTTTTGACGGTGTGCAATGGTCTAGTGGTTTAGAAGCTGGACTCCTGATTGCCAGTCGGTGTTGCCGAGGGTTCGAATCCCGGCGGGGGATCAGAAACCAACATTCCAAATTCCTCTAAAACATGATTGTGTCATTTGAAAAAACACACACAAGCCCGTGCCAGTCTTCGTCTGAGGCCATCCACAGCACTTTCGTCGTACTGTAGCCAGCGCGTTCCACACTTTCATGCTGCTGCCGAAAGGAAGATGAACCAAGTAATCATGAGGACTTTATCTAAAAAGCTAGATTCCAGCCATCGTTTTTTGACGGAGTGCAATGGTCTAGTGGTTTAAAAGCTGGACTCCTGATTGCCAGGCGGTGTTGCCGAGGGTTCGAATCCCGGCGGGGGATCAGAAACCAACATTCCAAATTCCTCTAAAACATGATTGTGTCATTTGAAAAAACACACACAAGCCCGTGCCAGTCTTCGCCTGAGGCCATCCACAGCACTTTCGTCGTACTGTAGCCAGCGCGTTCCACACTTTCATGCTGCTGCCGAAAGGAAGATGAACCAAGTAATCATGAGGACAACATCTAAAAAGCTAGATTCCAGCCATCGTTTTTTTGACGGTCTGCAATGGTCTAGTGGTTTAGAAGCTGGACTCCTGATTGCCAGTCGGTGTTGCCGAGGGTTCGAATCCCGGCGGGGGATCAGAAACCAACATTCCAAATTCCTCTAAAACATGATTGTGTCATTTGAAAAAACACACACAAGCCCGTGCCAGTCTTCGTCTGAGGCCATCCACAGCACTTTCGTCGTACTGTAGCCAGCGCGTTCCACACTTTCATGCTGCTGCCGAAAGGAAGATGAACCAAGTAATCATGAGGACTTCATCTAAAAAGCTAGATTCCAGCCATCGTTTTTTGACGGAGTGCAATGGTCTAGTGGTTTAAAAGCTGGACTCCTGATTGCCAGGCGGTGTTGCCGAGGGTTCGAATCCCGGCGGGGGATCAGAAACCAACATTCCAAATTCCTCTAAAACATGATTGTGTCATTTGAAAAAACACACACAAGCCCGTGCCAGTCTTCGCCTGAGGCCATCCACAGCACTTTCGTCGTACTGTAGCCAGCGCGTTCCACACTTTCATGCTGCTGCCGAAAGGAAGATGAACCAAGTAATCATGAGGACAACACCTAAAAAGCTAGATTCCAGCCATCGTTTTTTTGACGGTGTGCAATGGTCTAGTGGTTTAGAAGCTGGACTCCTGATTGCCAGTCGGTGTTGCCGAGGGTTCGAATCCCGGCGGGGGATCAGAAACCAACATTCCAAATTCCTCTAAAACATGATTGTGTCATTTGAAAAAACACACACAAGCCCGTGCCAGTCTTCGTCTGAGGCCATCCACAGCACTTTCGTCGTACTGTAGCCAGCGCGTTCCACACTTTCATGCTGCTGCCGAAAGGAAGATGAACCAAGTAATCATGAGGACTTCATCTAAAAAGCTAGATTCCAGCCATCGTTTTTTGACGGAGTGCAATGGTCTAGTGGTTTAAAAGCTGGACTCCTGATTGCCAGGCGGTGTTGCCGAGGGTTTGAATCCCGGCGGGGGATCAGAAACCAACATTCCAAATTCCTCTAAAACATGATTGTGTCATTTGAAAAAACACACACAAGCCCGTGCCAGTCTTCGTCTGAGGCCATCCACAGCACTTTCGTCGTACTGTAGCCAGCGCGTTCCACACTTTCATGCTGCTGCCGAAAGGAAGATGAACCAAGTAATCATGAGGACAACATCTAAAAAGCTAGATTCCAGCCATCGTTTTTTGACGGTGTGCAATGGTCTAGTGGTTTAGACGCTGGACTCCTGATTGCCAGGCGGTGTTGCCGAGGGTTCGAATCCCAGAGGGGGATCAGAAACCAACATTCCAAATTCCTCTAAAACATGATTGTGTCATTTGAAAAAAACACACACAAGCCCGTGCCAGTCTTCGTCTGAGGCCATCCACAGCACTTTCGTCGTACTGTAGCCAGCGCGTTCCACACTTTCATGCTGCTGCCGAAAGGAAGATGAACCAAGTAATCATGAGGACAACATCTAAAAAGCTAGATTCCAGCCATCGTTTTTTGACGGTGTGCAAAGGTCCCGTGGTTTAGACGCTGGACTCCTGATTGCCAGGCGGTGTTGCCGAGGGTTCGAATCCCAGAGGGGGATCAGAAACCAACATTCCAAATTCCTCTAAAACATGATTGTGTCATTTGAAAAAACACACACAAGCCCGTGCCAGTCTTCGCCTGAGGCCATCCACAGCACTTTCGTCGTACTGTAGCCAGCGCGTTCCACACTTTCATGCTGCTGTCGAAAGGAAGATGAACCAAGTAATCATGAGGACAACATCTAAAAAGCTAGATTCCAGCCATCGTTTTTTTTGACGGTGTGCAATGGTCTAGTGGTTTAGAAGCTGGACTCCTGATTGCCAGTCGGTGTTGCCGAGGGTTCGAATCCCGGCGGGAGATCAGAAACCAACATTCCAAATTCCTTTAAAACATGATTGTGTCATTTGATAAAAACACACACAAGCCCGTGCCAGCCTTCGTCTGAGGCCATCCACAGCACTTTCGTCGTAATGTAGCCAGCGCGTTTCACACTTTCATGCTGCTGCCGAAAGGAAGATGAACCAAGTAATCATGAGGACTTCATCTAAAAAGCTAGATTCCAGCCATCGTTTTTTGACGGTGTGCAATGGTCTAGTGGTTTAGAAGCTGGACTCCTGATTGCCAGGCGGTGTTGCCGAGGGTTCGAATCCCGGCGGGGGATCAGAAACCAACATTCCAAATTCCTCTAAAACATGATTGTGTCATTTGAAAAAACACACACAAGCCCGTGCCAGCCTTCGTCTGAGGCCATCCACAGCACTTTCGTCGTACTGTAGCCAGCGCGTTCCACGCTTTCATGCTGCTGCCGAAAGGAAGATGAACCAAGTAATCATGAGGACTTCATCTAAAAAGCTAGATTCCAGCCAGCGTTTTTTGACGGTGTTCAATGGTCTAGTGGTTTAGAAGCTGGACTCCTGATTGCCAGGCGGTGTTGCCGAGGGTTCGAATCCCGGCGAGGGATCAGAAACCAACATTCCAAATTCCTCTAAAACATGATTGTGTCATTTGAAAAAACACACACAAGCCCGTGCCAGTCTTCATCTGAGGCCATCCACAGCACTTTCGTCGTACTGTTGCCAGCGCGTTCCACACTTTCATGCTGCTGCCAAAAGGAAGATGAACCAAGTAATCATGAGGACTTCATCTAAAAAGCTAGATTCCAGCCATCGTTTTTTGACGGAGTGCAATGGTCTAGTGGTTTAAAAGCTGGACTCCTGATTGCCAGGCGGTGTTGCCGAGGGTTCGAATCCCAGAGGGGGATCAGAAACCAACATTCCAAATTCCTCTAAAACATGATTGTGTCATTTGAAAAAACACACACAAGCCCGTGCCAGTCTTCGCCTGAGGCCATCCACAGCACTTTCGTCGTACTGTAGCCAGCGCGTTCCACACTTTCATGCTGCTGTCGAAAGGAAGATGAACCAAGTAATCATGAGGACAACATCTAAAAAGCTAGATTCCAGCCATCGTTTTTTTGACGGTGTGCAATGGTCTAGTGGTTTAGAAGCTGGACTCCTGATTGCCAGTCGGTGTTGCCGAGGGTTCGAATCCCGGCGGGAGATCAGAAACCAACATTCCAAATTCCTCTAAAACATGATTGTGTCATTTGAAAAAAACACACACAAGCCCGTGCCAGCCTTCGTCTGAGGCCATCCACAGCACTTTCGTCGTAATGTAGCCAGCGCGTTCCACACTTTCATGCTGCTGCCGAAAGGAAGATGAACCAAGTAATCATGAGGACTTCATCTAAAATGCTAGATTCCAGCCATCGTTTTTTGACGGTGTGCAATGGTCTAGTGGTTTAGAAGCTGGACTCCTGATTGCCAGGCGGTGTTGCCGAGGGTTCGAATCCCGGCGGGGGATCAGAAACCAACATTCCAAATTCCTCTAAAACATGATTGTGTCATTTGAAAAAACACACACAAGCCCGTGCCAGCCTTCGTCTGAGGCCATCCACAGCACTTTCGTCGTACTGTAGCCAGCGCGTTCCACGCTTTCATGCTGCTGCCGAAAGGAAGATGAACCAAGTAATCATGAGGACTTCATCTAAAAAGCTAGATTCCAGCCAGCGTTTTTTGACGGTGTTCAATGGTCTAGTGGTTTAGAAGCTGGACTCCTGATTGCCAGGCGGTGTTGCCGAGGGTTCGAATCCCGGCGAGGGATCAGAAACCAACATTCCAAATTCCTCTAAAACATGATTGTGTCATTTGAAAAAACACACACAAGCCCGTGCCAGTCTTCGTCTGAGGCCATCCACAGCACTTTCGTCGTACTGTTGCCAGCGCGTTCCACACTTTCATGCTGCTGCCAAAAGGAAGATGAACCAAGTAATCATGAGGACTTCATCTAAAAAGCTAGATTCCAGCCATCGTTTTTTGACGGAGTGCAATGGTCTAGTGGTTTAAAAGCTGGACTCCTGATTGCCAGGCGGTGTTGCCGAGGGTTCGAATCCCAGAGGAGGATCAGAAACCAACATTCCAAATTCCTCTAAAACATGATTGTGTCATTTGAAAAAACACACACAAGCCCGTGCCAGTCTTCGCCTGAGGCCATCCACAGCACTTTCGTCGTACTGTAGCCAGCGCGTTCCACACTTTCATGCTGCTGTCGAAAGAAAGATGAACCAAGTAATCATGAGGACAACATCTAAAAAGCTAGATTCCAGCCATCGTTTTTTTGACGGTGTGCAATGGTCTAGTGGTTTAGAAGCTGGACTCCTGATTGCCAGTCGGTGTTGCCGAGGGTTCGAATCCCGGCGGGAGATCAGAAACCAACATTCCAAATTCCTCTAAAACATGATTGTGTCATTTGAAAAAAACACACACAAGCCCGTGCCAGCCTTCGTCTGAGGCCATCCACAGCACTTTCGTCGTAATGTAGCCAGCGCGTTCCACACTTTCATGCTGCTGCCGAAAGGAAGATGAACCAAGTAATCATGGGGACTTCATCTAAAAAGCTAGATTCCAGCCATCGTTTTTTGACGGTGTGCAATGGTCTAGTGGTTTAGAAGCTGGACTCCTGATTGCCAGGCGGTGTTGCCGAGGGTTCGAATCCCGGCGGGGGATCAGAAACCAACATTCCAAATTCCTCTAAAACATGATTGTGTCATTTGAAAAAACACACACAAGCTCGTGCCAGCCTTCGTCTGAGGCCATCCACAGCACTTTCGTCGTACTGTAGCCAGCGCGTTCCACACTTTCATGCTGCTGTCGAAAGGAAGATGAACCAAGTAATCATGAGGACAACATCTAAAAAGCTAGATTCCAGCCATCGTTTTTTTGACGGTGTGCAATGGTCTAGTGGTTTAGAAGCTGGACTCCTGATTGCCAGTCGGTGTTGCCGAGGGATCGAATCCCGGCGGGGGATCAGAAACCAACATTCCAAATTCCTCTAAAACATGATTGTGTCATTTGAAAAAACACACATAAGCCCGTGCCAGTCTTCATCTGAGGCCATCCACAGCACTTTCGTCGTACTGTTGCCAGCGCGTTCCACACTTTCATGCTGCTGCCAAAAGGAAGATGAACCAAGTAATCATGAGGACTTCATCTAGAAAGCTAGATTCCAGCCATCGTTTTTTTTGACGGTGTGCAATAGTCTAGTGGTTTAGAAGCTGGACTCCTGATTGCCAGGCGGTGTTGCCGAGGGTTCGAATCCCGGCGGGGGATAAGAAACCAACATTCCAAATTCCTCTAAAACATGATTGTGTCATTTGCAAAAACACACACAAGCCCGTGCTAGTCTTCGTCTGAGGCCATCCACAGCACTTTCGTCGTACTGCAGCCAGCGCGTTCCACACTTTCATGCTGCTACTGAAAGGAAGATGAACCAAGTAATCATGAGGACTTCATCTAAAAAGCTAGAATCCAGCCATCGTTTTTTGACGGTGTGCAATGGTCTAGTGGTTTAAAAGCTGGACTCCTGATTGCCAGGCGGTGTTGCCGAGGGTTCGAATCCCGGCGGGGGTATCAGAAACCAACATTCCAAATTCCTCTAATTGTGTCATTTGAAAAAACACACACAAGCCCGTGCCAGTCTTCATCTGAGGCCACACACAGCACTTTCGTCGTACTGTAGCCAGCGCGTTCCACACTTTCATGCTGCTGCCGAAAGGAAGATGAACCAAGTAATCATGAGGACTTCATCTAAAAAGCTAGATTCCAGCCATCGTTTTTTGACGGTGTGCAATGGTCTAGTGGTTTAAAAGCTGGACTCCTGATTGCCAGGCGGTGTTGCCGAGGGTTCGAATCCCGGCGGGGGATCAAAAACCAACATTTCAAATTCCTCTAAAACATGATTGTGTCATTTTACATACATACATACATACATACATACATACATACATACATACATCTTACATACATACATACATACATACATACGTATACGTACGTACGCACGCCCGCCCGCCCGCACGCACGCACGCACGCACGCACGCACGCACACACACACACACACATAATGTGACTTTGAATAGTCGATAAGTCCCAAGTTTGTTTTTTCCTGTTCTCTTATTATCATTGTGTATATCTTCTTTAAATAATTCAATATGACCCAATTCAAGTTTGGACTTTAAAAAATTAAGTTTACTTTTGTAAATTTCAGTTTCTTTTAAACTGTTAAACCCATGTCCTGTAAGTGTTTCACACACTGAGTCAGTGAGTTTACATTATTTCTTAGCTTCCACAGAAGCATCATTTAGAATATATCCGGGAAATAGTAATTAATTTACTAATATAATTTGCGAATCGTACTAAAGCATCTAATGTTATTGGATATCGGCCAAGCTCCGAGCATAGATCATGGTTGGAGGAGTGTTTACCAACATTTAAGATCAGATATGCGCCCTTTTAGTCGGTGCAATATCTCTGTTCCTCGTAATCAGCCCCGTCGACCATATTTCACAGCCGTGTAATAATATCGGCTTAATTAGTTTATCAAACAGCTTAGAAAAAACAAACACGGTTGGCGTGCATTTCTTTTTGAATGAGCTGTGTAAGCTGTACTGAGCCTTGAGCCCCTTAAGACTAAGTTCAAACTGTGCATGTTTCAAGACGCCATTTTCCGAAAAGGTTATCCCTAGGTATGTGTATTTTGAGGTACATTCCAGTTCTTTACCCCTTACTGAAAATTTGAGGATATTCGTTATTTTTCGGGCCTTAAAAATCATATATTTCGTCTTGTCTATGTTTATCAACAAGTTGTTTTGCTTTCTATGCGCTTCTAGTTTGTTCAAGTAGTTCTGTAGACCCCTTAGTGAATCTGAGGTCAGCACTAAGTCATCCGCAAACAGTAGGTGATTCAATTTACGGTTGTTCAGGTTTATTGGATCAGAGTCTTTATCAAAAATCCCACTGATGTCATCTTTAAAAATCTTAAACAATGTCGGCGAAATGGTACATCCCTGCCTCATGCCAATTGCCATATTGCAAATTTGGTACATTGCGTCATTCACAGAAATGCAGACTGGGTTCACTTTTGTTCGACATTCCACCATTGAGTTATTTCCGATTATTGCCTCAGAATGTCAAGATTTCGTTTTTTCAGATGATATCTTCAGCATGACTCAAAACAACCAAGGTATATTGTATTTGGTATATTTGCGTCATTCACAGAAAATACGGGCCAAGTTCGCTTTTGACGTTTACGAGACATTTCTATGGACCTATTGTCTGAGAATTTCTAAGATTTTATGTATCAGGTTGGTAACCCAGTGTTAGGGACGTAGCTAGAGGGTGGATGGTTTGGAAATTCGGTGATCTAAATTCCAAAAGTTGCTAGTTTAATAATATCAATCTCATATGCTCTTGACAGATTTTTTTCGGTCAGGGCCAGACTGATTTTCCAATTTTCTATCAAATGCGCCGACTTTTACAGTCGGCGATCAACATTTTCCGAAATTTCAACTCGAATCTGTGGCCGGTCCGTTTTTCGAATTCATCGTTCCGTTTTTCCGACTCTGAATTCAGACTTAGTTGATGGGTATATACTTCACTGCTTTTGTGGTAGAAGTCAATCAGAAGGAGTAGATATTGGCTGAATAGCTGTCAGTCTATATTCCTTGTGTAACTTGGTCAGTGTAATGGGAAACCTATGGACCTACCTGGGGAAATGCGTTTTGTGGATAAAATGACTAGATTTAAGCCAAAGGGAGGCCTCATGCAGAATCAGTTTCAAGGGGTCAAAAAACTCTTCACGAAGGATCACGACCCACCACCACCACCACCACCACCACCACCACCACCACCACGACCACCGAGAGTGGATACCCCACGCGAACTCTCCTCCAACTCAGGCCTCGGAACATGCCTATAAATACACACAAGAGAAGAGAAAACCACCAAATAAAAACATACACACATACACGAAAAATCTAGATCCAGATCAAACAGTCCCGTGCCCCAAGCCCGGGCTGCCATGAAAGGCGGTGGTCCCTTTTGGTGACTTGGTTAAAAAGGTCATTTCTTTGGGATGATAGGTGATCTATGCTTATCACCACCATACCCAAAGACATGAGTTTAGTGTTGGACACAAATCATCCGTTATTATGCTGAAACGAGTAATTTTTTTCTGATGATCGGTTATCTATGTCCATCACCATACCCAAAGACACGAGTTTTGTGTTGGGCACAAATCATCCGTTATTATGCTGAAACGAGTAATTTTTTCTGATGATCGGTGATCTATGTCCATCACCATACCCAAAGACACGAGTTTAGTGTTAGGCACAAATCATCCGTTATAATGCTGAAAGGTTCATTCACATTGCAACCCCTGGCTTTTGCGCGTGGGACCACCGCATCCCTACAGCCAACTGGGCCAGAAGCACAATTTAAATTTTTTTCAGTGTATGAAATGAAAAGTTTCTTGTTAGGTTTTAATTATGCTTATGAGACTAATTTTTTTGATGGCTTTCTTTTTTTTCGAGAGAGGGAGACTAATTTTTTCAGATGGCCTTAGTTTGGACAGTAAGTCTCCGCAATCAGAATCCCTGGAGAGATACTATATCGTACTTCAGCGAGGCTGAGGAGGAGACCATTTCTGACAAGAGAGGGTATTAACCGATTTATATTAAAAAATAGAAAAAAAAGATAAAAACAATGCATGTTATGTAAGAATTGGTGGTATACTGTCCCATTTCAATCTAGTTCTGTTATCTTTGACGGCGGAGTACATAAGAGTGGAGTACAACTCTATGGTTTCATATCTTTTAAGAATTCCCCTATATACTATAAAGGTTGGGGGACGCTTTCCCCCTGCTGCACGAATAGATATACTTCTTATAGATTATTAAACACATGTCCAGATGTCCGGCGGATCACAGGATTCCGTTGCCGAAACTGGCCCTAAGATGATATAACGCTTGCCTGGATTGAGGCTCAACTGACATCTTTCATTTAAACTCTTTAGTATTAATATAAGAACAGTTTTGGAAACTGAGCAATCAAAAAACAAGTGGGATATTGTTTATTTTGCTTCTCCGCAAAAAGAGCAGAGTTCTGTTTCCGAGAGACCGATTTTGAACAGTTTTGTGTCAGTCACTAAAATTCTATGATTTATTTTGAATTGAAGACTTTGTAAATAGTCCTTCGTAGTTTGTTAGGAAAGCACTCCTGACATTTTAACTCTATGTTTTGGAAACGCGTTTATGTATTTCTCCACACGTTGAATATTAAGACTTAACCCTTTACATAACATGAAAAGCAGACGACACTTGTAAAAAAAATTATTGAACAACTAATTTTTTTCATTTTTTGTCTCAAAAACAAAGGTTATGACCCCTCATTGGAACGAGCTCGACGAGCTCGTTCCAATGAGGGGTCATAACCTATGTTTTTGAGACAAAAAATGAAAAAATAATGAAAATTAATTAGCGATTTTTGAGAATAGCGCTGGCCGGTTTTGGCCGTTACGTTGGGTAAAGGGTTAACAAAGGGGTTAAATGTTTAGGCTTACCAAACTGTAGGCATTCTTGAATTTCGCCACAAGTGTAAGTTGGGGCCAATGATATTGCACTCTAAAATCAGTTGGGTTAAAAATCAACCCAAATCAACTGGGTTGATAGAATACGAACCCACTTGGGTTCATATGCACTCAGCCCAGGGAATTGGAGCAGTGTTTGTTCACCGTAATAATATGATTTTGAGCTTACTGATAAAATAGGACTCCGTAACCAGAGCCAAGTCTTCTAAAATGGGTATCACAAGTATAAACGATTGCCTGAGGTGGATGTTATACTTGGGCTGTGGCCAAGATGTACAGTACAGTCGCCATGGACTGGTTGTAATCCACGCATGGGCAGTGATGTTCACGCCTGCGTTTACCAGGTAATAAAAATCATCAGCAAAATTTTATTTAATGAAGCACCGGGTTGCATCCAGTGCTTCATTAATTAAATTTTTGAAGATTATTCCTATAATTAGTGTTTCAATCTAATATTATTGCGTCCGTGGAAATACTGCCCACTCCGTGGAAAATGACCAGTCCACGGCGGTCGTACTGTAGCCACAGATGATTAAAGTGACCTTAAACACATATAAATAAGTAAATAATTTGTTCTGAAGATCTAGTTTCTCGAAAATGACTTCACTTTTATGTCTCCAGAGATTCTAGACAGATATAACCAATTTGGAAATCGACATTTGGAGTCTTATGGACAAGTATACTTAGAGAAGTCGGGATTTCTATTGAAGATCTTCTAAGATCGTTTAATGAATCAAGTCACATAGTCTCTTAATTGACAACGTTAAGCTGGATCGTAATTATCTTTCACTGTCTAATTTTCATTTCTTTTTACTGAGAACAAGAAGCTTCTGATTGAATTGTAGTTTATATCTGGTAAAACGCCATGGGATTCCAATGCGACTTCTCTCTCAAATAATGGATTGGAAATTCATTAGTCGAATTTAATAACCGCTAATGAAAATGCCTTCATGTAGAAATTCAAATTTCCTCACTTCTTAGAACTGTAATTATCAGCCTAAAAATCAATTAATGTTTCTAACAATGAGGAAAAGCCTACACTGGAATGTTATTTCTTCTTGTTGCTAATGTTTTCTATGCAGATGAGTGGAGTTTAATGGTCTGACACACTTGCATCATTTAGCTCAAAGCAATGTCTAAAGCTGATGAGAAACCTAACGAAGGATATGGTAATCGACACCGTGGAACTACGCAGCAAGCTAATTACTAATAAAATATGCAAACAGAAGGGAACAGAATATTTTAACCACCCAAAATCGACAGGAACATAAACATTCTCTTGATCTGATCGCAGTGAATCGTCTTTGAAAACACTCTCACAAACACACACAAGACACCCCACCCTCACATGCAAACACATCCCTGTCTGATTGTGTCTCGCAACGGGGATACGTACCAAATCGAAAGGTCCCCATTTGTCTGTAAAAAGTCCCAAATGTGTCTCAGTTGTCAGGAATTTCACTCCAGTTCAACACGCAATTCTATCCGGGTCTTTTAAACTTTTTTTACTGGAGCGGGGGGTGGGGAGGTCTATTTAAGCTCTTTCGTTGTTTTTTCGAACAATTTTAAGGCCAAAACAAACGGGGGATCGTGGGAAATGGGGACGTCACCATTTGGAGGTTTTTGGAGTGAAAAAACATACCCACTTGTCGGCAGTTGCTAACAAATTCACGTACCACAGCTAGTGACGAGGAAGTGAGAAATGGGTTACAAAAATGTCTCAGTACTTTAGAAATGTGGAAACTACAGGAGGGAGGGGGAATCAGGAAAAAATTGGAAACATAACGTGTCATTTTTTGTATTTTTATACTTTTCAGATCCACCAACCCCTACCTGAAATTTTTTTTCTTAACCCTTTACCTAACGTAACGGCCAAGCGCTATTCTCAAAAATCGCCAATTAATTTTCATTATTTTTTTCATTTTTTGTCTCAAAAACATAGGTTATGACCCCTCGTTGGAACGAGCTCGTTCCAACGAGGGGTCATAACCTATGTTTTTGAGACAAAAAATGAAAAAAATTAGTTATTCAAGAATTATTTTTGCAAGTGTCGTCTGCTTTTCAGGTTGGGTAAAGGGTTAAAGTTCTGATTTGGGTATCAAAGTCAAAGAGAACACAAAGTGTTGGATCTCCAAGATTACCACCAGCACTCTGCACCAATGATTAATTGCGAAATAAATCATGGATGATCCAACTATTATTCGTGAAGTAACATAATCAGTTAGACGGATAGGATGATGGATGGACGAATAGGCAGACATATGGACGCATGCAATCTAGTATATTCCCAATCTCTCTAAGAGTTCAGCCTGTAATATAACTGCTCCAATATAGATGTTTGGTTCTTTATGAAATCTTGCAGACATGTTAAGTATGGCATGCTCTTTCAGGCACACAAGAGATGGTGCCCACACATCCTTGGAGATTGGGAGCCTGATTTTTTGGCCCAGGCTGCGCACACCTTCATTTATTTATGGCGTCATGGTGTGAAATGACTTCCCCAAAATGATTTTTATTCCTGTTTATTCCTATTTCCTATCGTTTCTGTTGCATTAAATAGCATCAAATATAACCAAAAGTTCTCTGTAATGGAACCTAAGGAGGCATTTGTGTCCTTGTACAAAAACATGGTGAAAATACTGAGGACAACAACTGGGATGAGATGACAAAACAGAGTCAATGTTACAAGAGACCTTTTGCTGAATAAATCACCAGAAATGGTGTCATTAGTTTTTTTTTATCAAGAATTTACCATCTGCATGTGCATTTTCAAAAAACTGCTCTGCATATTTTTTTTTCGCTTTCCAGCCATGACTCTCCCCTGTCTCAACACCAGTTTTAGAGGAATTCAGTCAGAATTTACATCACTATAAGGGTGGAAACTATTCACAATACTTCATACAGGGCTTTTGGGACTGTTTTATATCATTCCCAGCTCATTTTAAACTTAAGCTTAGTCAAAAATATGAATTGGGAAAAAAATTACATCGTCTGTGAAAACACATGCTTGACAAGCTGAGACTACCCACCTACCCCAACGTCGTGTCTGCAATTTTATCCCCACCCCCACCTCCGGAAAATCTGCAGCATTATTTATTACAAGTTCTGATTAATATTACTGGGACCAGTGGCGTAACCAGGGGAGGGGCGCATGCCCCCCCCCCCTTCAGTCATGCCCCCTCCCCTCAGGTCATGGGGCCTAATTATTGATGCTTTTCACAACTTATAAATTTTGGACACAAACGGAATCAGAGGCAAGGCGTTAATTTGTCTCAAATTTCAATTTTTTTTTCCCGGGGGAGCCCCCCCCCCCCCTCCAGCGAGAAGGAGTGTCCCCCTCTTGTGCTCGTCCCCATCTCGCCGCTACGTGGCTCGGATGGTGCTGCGCTTCATATTCTCTGTGCCCCCTTGTAGTTCGGCGATCTGAACTACGTAGGGGGTAGCCGCTACGTTCAGATCGCTGAACTGGTACCCCTAGATATTACTCTTGCCCCCCCCCCCCCCCCCCCCTAACTTTGATACCCTGGCTGAGGAGCGCGGTGGCTATGTGGTAGACCTGTTGGACTTTTATGCTAGAGGTCCTTGTCAGGGACGACTCGCGTTGTGTCCTTGTGCAAGGCACTTTATCACGGTTGCCTACATGGGGGCACGGTGACGCCGTGTACTAAGGCGTACTGCACACCAGTGGTGCACATATCTTCAACCGCTGTAACCCTGCTTGAGCGGAACTTGAACAGAGTTAGAATGTTGAGGAGCTGACAGTTGCGCGTCGATGCTCGGTGGTTCTCTCCAGGTACTCCGGCATCCTCCCCCAGTAAAACTGTCACGGTCACGATTCGCCATTGTGCATATGTATGTGAAATTAAACATCAATAAATAAATAAATAATATCCTGGCTACGCACCTAACTGGGATCACGGGAGATGACCGATGCGGATGCATTCAGATACATCTACGGATATACGCACGGTTACACGTGGTGTGGTTTTCATAACATCTGCAGGGTCAATAGTAAACCACCATTTTTGCAGCTCACCAGGGAGGGATTTGCTAGAGGATGAGGGCGCAAAATCGATTAAGTACCGAATATATTGTAACCTACTCATGAAGTTCCAACTTATGTTTTGCAATTTTTTGTCACAAGCGACAACAGTGATGCCTCTGGGGATTTCACATGCCTATCCTTTGTATTCCATTGGCCTGGCATGTGTTGCAAAATCATTTATTTTGCCCCTCGTGCAGTCTCGCTCTTTGTTTATCCGATATGTAGCCGACATATGGATTTTGAAGGTAGAAACCCAAGAAATATTTCGGTAGGGATATGAACTTGTGTGCGATACGGATTTACGCTGGTATCACGTTGGGGTGGCATGGGTATATGCTGGCGATAACTCATATTCAAGAGGGTTTTTTTTAATGAAAAACATTTTTTTGACAGAATTCAAAACACGGAATTCTATTTCACGGACTCGGCTAGGAATCCAACTTCCGGATCCCTTCTTTTGTCTGAATTTACCTACAGGATCCCTTTTTAGGATATATCTGTGGTTATATTTAGCTCATTAGAAGATATCATCATTCACGTTTCTCGGCACTCCACTTACTGCACCCCATCTTCCAACCGACTGGCCTCCGGTGCCCCCTTTTTCCGAGATGAGTCGAGGAGTAGTAAGAGCAGTGCTCTTAGAAGCGATTGCTCTTCTTGCCCTTTGGCTCATTTGGGGAAATCAAAAGGTATACTCATAATAGGTATCCTCCCATAGGGCATCACCATGTCATAACATAACATAACATGTCAATTTACTCCAAGAAGTAATTGCGCTCATGGCTCTTTAGCCCATTCGAAGAAGTCACCATCCACCTTTCTCGACACCCTGTCTTACAACCGACTGGTCGTCGTGTACCTTTTTTCGAGATGGGTCGGGCAGACTGTATTCCACTCCTAGTAGTAGTGGAAGCCTAGTGTGGTAGTGGTATGAACCGGAACCCGTAGTGATAATAGGGTAGTGATAGATAGTGAGAGCCAATGTTACTAGTACCACAAGTCAGTAGCAATGGTGGGAGACTCTTGCACAGGACAGATAGCGGTAGCCAATAATGCTAGTACAGACCAGTAGTAGTGTCAGAAAAGAGTGTAAGCTAAGTTAGGTAACCATGGGAAAACCTGGAGACCAAGGGCCGAACAGGTACTATATGAACCATAACTATCCTCCAAAACGTATCATCCAATACTACACCACCAGGCCATAAGTACCCTCCAATGCCCGCGTGTGCCCATGTGCTGCATATGTTATGCGCACATTGTGCACAAGCACATCTCCGCACATCCAGCGTGTGTTCATGTGATGTGTACACATTGTGTACTCGCACGCAAGCACATCTGGGAAGTCGTTATAGGTAGACCAGAGCAGACAGAAGTCATAAGCATAGATAGAGAACAGGTGCAGGGATGTGAAAATAGGCCCTGGAGTACGTACGAAAACGTTAATTTTGGGGCTTACAAGTAATTGTCGGGTCGATTTGGCTAATTCGATTTACTGCTGTTGAAACGAACGCACCCACAGAACACCCTATGTCCTATTAGAAGCTTTCTAGACTCATAGCAACCACGTGGCAACAAAGATAGCAGCTCCAGCGTGTCCACTTAAGTGAGTTGGGTTGGTTTTGGTGGTTTGTGGATAGTCCTCGGGTACATTTGGGTATTACTCCAGTTGAATTGGACACACACTTATTCTATTAGAGAACTTTCAGCTTCATAACAACTATGTGTCACTTAGAAACCAAGATGACGGCCTACAGTAAAAAAATGGACGACGGAAACATGTCTTACCCTAACAACACGTACTGAGCATGAGCATTGACTCAACATATCATCATTGTTATGGTGTCACAATATGGCCGCCCACGCAGGCTAGCATGACAACCCAACATGGTGTCACTTCCGGGGCCCGTGAAATATGGGTAGTCCAGCCCCCTCTTAGCTTGTTTCCCACGAAATTGAAGGTCTGTTCCATATGAACCGTTAAGATCGCTAAGATCACTATGGTATCATCTCGCTGATGCGTCTATGTCATTAAAAACTATCCCAGACTTGCCTCGCCTTATCAGTAGAAATCTTCTTCGCTTTACTGGTATGGAATATACGCAAAATCCATTACTGATAAAGAAAATCAAACAAACAGCCAACAAATCTTTAAACTCCCCTGTGGCATCTATTTCTTTTTCACTTTTTCGGACATAGCCAAGCCAACCATTATATCGTTTTAGCACCAAAACAACTTTCCACGGAGCCAAGATTTTCGACAGCGTGTAATGCGATAGCAAATTGATTTCCCATCCAAATTAATGGTTAATAGCACAAACTTAGTGTATCTATAGGGACCTCTGCCGCCCGACGCAGTAATATAGCGGTCGAGCTAGTTCAGCGATCTGAACGTAGTGGCTACCCCTCTACGTTCAGATTCTTCCCATTCAATCCTATAGAAAAGTTCCATCAAGTTTTTATGGGAACTCAAAACTCGAAATGAGGAAAATATATCAAGCTTTCGCCCTTATTACCGGCTGCAATCGATAGTACACGTATTTCCTTACATTTGGGAAGAGTTTATTAATCCAAACTAGGTTTTATCCTTTAAATGTCGACATTTGTGTACTCGTGAGGCGGCGACGGAGATTTCAAAATCGGCCATGTTGTTGTTTAAATATAAAACAGTAAAAACGATAACCCGGTAATGGCGCCGAAACGAATAGACCTTTTCATCGATGCGGAATAGGAAATTCGATCTCATTCGCGCAGAGGAGGCCATCAAACTCGGTCGCATTCGCACAGAGCAGATTATCAAACCCATTCTGCACAATTGCGATCGAATTTCCTATTCCGTATCGATGAAAAGGTCTATTCGTTTCGGCGCCATTACCGGGTTATCGTTTTTACTGTTTTATATTTAAACAACAACATGGCCGATTTTGAAATCTCCGTCGCCGCCTCACGAGTACACAAATGTCGACATTTAAAGGATAAAACCTAGTTTGGATTAATAAACTCTTCCCAAATGTAAGGAAATACGTGTACTATCGATTGCAGCCGGTAATAAGGGCGAAAGCTCGATATATTTTCCTCATTTCGAGTTTTGAGTTCCCATAAAAACTTGATGGGAACTTTTTCTATAGGATTGAATGGGAAGAATCTGAACGTAGAGGGGTAGCCACTACGTTCAGATCGCTGAACTACGGTCGAGCAAGGAAGTTCACATCCATCTGAAGTTACGTTAGTTGAGCGTAGATAATAGACTGAATTGTGTTTTTTTTCATTTGAAAATAATCTGGCAGGTTGTTCAAGGGTCCAGTAAGTCCACTACTAGCGGATATCCGCATCCATAACATTTTCGTGCTTAGTTCATATCCACGCCGTTGATTTAATTAACACGAGGTCTCAAAACTCGTCATTAGAGGTTTGATGTGCAATCTGCCGTACAGATCGCCTTCCCTACAAGTAAAGGTACAGGGGCAGCGGAACCGTGGGGGGGGGGGGGGGGGGTGCTGGTTGGCTTCAGCCCCTCCACTTTTTTGCCGTGCCATGTTTTTTTTGTATGCATATATTTTAACACAATCAATGACTGGTGAAACAAGGGGCGGATCCAGAGCCTCTCCCATATTCTCGCCAGCTATGTTTCTCTCGTACTGGTTCAGTTTCAATGGATTTCAGATCATTTTTTTGCAGTTAGTGGCAGCAAACGCTAAAATGTATACAGTCTGTTGAAAAATCGGTTAACTGAAATAGATCGTAATCTTACAGACATACAAGTACTAAATCCACCCCCAGACAAGATAATCCACAGACAGTATAATTGCTGTAAACGTCTGGTAAAGCATACAGGTGAGGTCTATTTATCAGTATTGGTCGTTACGACCAAAGCTGATAAATAGACTTCACCTGTATGCTTTACCGACGTTTTTTAACGGCTCTCAGAGTGTGAAAGTTTTCAAATACATTTTCATACCGATGACCACCCATCACCCGATCCAGCCACCCCCCCCCCCTCCCCTCCTACACACACTTTGAAAATCGTTCCGCCGCCCCTGAGGTATATCAAACGCTTTTGAAATCTTCCAGAAACAAGTATAATTCCATCTGTAAATACTCTTATTCTGTCGGAAGAAAATGGAAAACGGGTCATATGTATCGGGGAACGAAGAAAACAATGCTTTCAAACGTCGCAATGAGAAAGTATTAGCCGTAACACGTCCATGTGTGTGTGAATATGACAGACATGCTGGTAGCGAAATTTGATTTGTTTCCACCGAAAAATCTAAAAAATAACAGTTTTAGCATACCTACCCTACCGCTGCACACGCAATTATATGCAAGAAGATATCCGTACCCGCATCTATACCTATCCGCATTGGTCATCCAATTTCATTACTCGGAATTTTGTTACTCTCCCCATTATTTATTATAGATCAGGAATTTAATTACTTATTGGGTCAGTAGTTGATACAGACAATAGTGCGGCGAAGCAATCGTCCCTCCCCTTTGGACAGAAATAACCTATTTGTGTTGTTGGTTATACACAGAGTAGTCGCTTGACTGGACTGGTTACGTAAAATAATTCATGAGAGGTGAGGGACGTTGTACAAACACGAGTGCGCAAATGCGCACGAGTGTTTTACAATATAGTCCCTCGCCTCGAATGAATTATGTCACGTAACCAGTGTTATTAATTAAAGTTTATTACTTTTCATTATTAACGACAATTAATAACATTGGGATGGTAACATTGCTAGTTATTTTAGACCTTAGTGCTGCTTTTGACACTGTTTGTCATAAAACTCTGCTAGAGACAATGAATTCTGATTTTGGACTTAATGGTGTAGCTGCTAGCTGGCTATCATCATACCTCAAGAATTGACAGCAGCGTGTATCAATAAATGGTAATCTGTCAAAAGACTTTCATCTTGAATGTGGAGTCCCACAGGGCAGTTGCCTTGGTCCTGTTCTGTTTCTATTCTATATTTCAAAAATGTTCACCATCATTGAATCTCACCTGCCTGACGTCCATGGTTATGCTGATGACACACAGGTCTATTTCTCTTTTCGACCATCAATCAAGGATCAAACTAAAGCTCTAGAAACTATTGAATCATGTATTTCGGACATTCGGACATGGATGGTTTCAAACAAATTAATGATAAATGATGATAAGACTGAATTCCTAATAATTGGTTCACGACAGCAACTCACTAAAGATGACATCGATTCGGCGAAGGTAGGGGATTCCGCCATCAGTGCAAGTAACAGTGTACGTAATCTTGGTGCCTTCTTCGACTCAACCATGTCTATGGACAGACATGTTACAAATATGTGCAATAAGGCTTTCGGAGGTCTCTACAAAGTTAAACAGATAAGACAGTTCCTCACCAAAGACTCAACAAAAACCCTAGTTCATGCCTTTGTAACTTCACATTTGGATTATTGTAATGCCTTACTGTTCAACCTGCCACAATATCATTACTCTCGCCTGCAGATGGTACCAAATGCATCAGCCCGGGTGGTATGCAGGGTATCACGATCTCAACACATCACTCCTTTCTGAGGGATATGCACTGGCTGCCAGTCAAGTACTGAATATTTTCAAAACTTTATTATTAGTTTTTAAGACACAAAACAACATGTTACCAGCCTCTAAGAAGAACTCCTTAATACCAAGAATGTGTGTCAATACAACCTGAGGTCGATGGTAAAATGCTACTACATGTTCCAAAACATAGGTGTAAGACATTTGCTGGCCCTCACTTGTGGAATAATTTACCAGAACACCTAAAAAGACTGTCAAATGTCAACCTTTTCAAGAAAGATCTCAAAACATACCTGTTTCAAAAAGCCTATAAGTGATGTTGTGGACTGTAAGATACTATATATATTCCGTTTGTATATTTGCACGAGCTCAGTAACATGTACAGCGCCTTAGAATATGGTTCTACATCTTCTGAACTATAATTTTGGCGCTATATAAATGTGTATATTATTATTATTATAAACAGCATTTAGTCAAAAGGAAATCGGAACAGCGCTTTTCTTGGATGCAGAAAAAGCGTTCGACTCGGTATGGCACAATGGCGTGAGATATAATCTAGCGAAAATAGGATTACCCACTAAAATTCTGAGGATCATATCATCATTTGTAACTGACCGAAAAATCAAGGTGAGGGTTAATCGCGAGGTGTCAGAGAAAGTAACACTCGAAGTGGGAACCCCACAAGAGTCGGTTCTTAGCCCGCTTCTTTTCATAATATATGTAAGGCCAGCAAGTCCCGAAACATAATTAAAAACCGCATACAGGATACCATTCGCGATCTTGAGAGCTGGTGCGCCCTGTGGCGCATCAAACTCAATGCCGCCAAAACTCGAAAAGTTACGTTCTTCAAGAAGCAAAGGAAAAAACCAGTCCCCAGTATCGCTCTCCAGTTATACGATCACAAATTAGAAGCAAGCAAAGAAGCCAATTTTTGGGATTTATCCTAGATAGCAATCTCAGTCTAAACAGTCACGTAAACTCCATTACGGTTAGAGCTACTAAACGTATCAATTTTCTGCAGATGATCAGGGGTAGAAATTGGGGAGCAAACAAAGATGTGCTTCTCAAGCTCTACAAAGCATTTGTACGTCCGGTACTAGAATATGGTGCCATAATAACAAGTGACCTGAGCAAAACCAACATTCAGAAGCTACAGAGGGTTCAAAATTATGCCCTGCGTATGGCACTATGCAAACCCAAATGGACACCGATGAAGGAACTTCACGAGCTAACACAAATAGAAACTATTGATACGTGATTAAATGACCTACAAAACAAAACCCTCAAGAGGCTTCAAGATAGTGAATTAATGAATGAGCTGAACGAACACCGATCCCTTAACAGAAAAACAAAATAAGTTTCCAGAAAAAAAAATAATTATACAATATAACTAAATTGCGTGGAGTCAATGAGGATCGCCTCGCTACTCATTGAGAACTTTAGGATAGAGTCTGTGAGGACTGCCTCGCAACTCTGCTAAAGCGCGATTGAAATGCGTTTAATAAGACCTATATAACAAAACCCTCCACATACTCCAGGATAGTGAATCAATGGTGAAGCTGAACGAACATCGAACCTTTAACAGAAAAACAAAATAAGCCACAGTAAATTAAAATTACTCAATAGAATTAAACTGCGTGGAATCAGTGACGATTGCCTTGCTACTCATTGAGATCTTTAGGATTGAGTCTGTGAGGATTGCCTCGCAACTCTGCGTGTGGGGAGTGGGCTCCGAAGAAACCCACCCTTCACTCTCACTCCATCCATAGCAACAATCACACAACAGTCACAATATACAATAGCGGATACCTATCTTTCTCTCTACCTATAACTTTTCAAATCGAACATTCTCAAATTTTCTTGCAACACTCTTATCAAGAAGACGCATGGAAATGGTAGACTAAGCGTTGGAGGAATTGGTGCAACCTACCTTTCTGTTAACATATACAGGGAACCACCAAACACCAGGCAAGGATTGAAACAAGCTTGTCTGGCGGGGGACGAGTGTACATTTTATACAAATAAACATTTGAATAAAGATTTAACAACCCTTTTAATGGCTTGAGGGTGTGTGTCTGTGAGAGGGTGTTTGTGGTGTTTTTTGTTTTTTGGGTTTTTTTTCCCCTCCAATCACCCCGTCATCTGTTCCCCCTGAAGGCAAACCAGATAGCCATTACTCAGCATCCACTCTCCCTTATAGGCTGATGGATGACTCCCAGCTTTCAAAAACACATATTGCGGATTTTTTCTTTTTAGTAACCGTTAAGGACAGTATGCTGGGGCTGCTCATAAACCAGCGACTGTTTGGGTTTCTTTTTCCTTTTTCTAAAATAACCACCAAACTACGGTTTCAGTATTACCATAAATTTGCCCACTTCGCTTAGCAAACACGGAGCAGAACGCTTGTAATTATGCAAATTCCTCTCCATTTTCCAGCTCGAGGTTATTAGGGTCGCAGGGGATTTCAACCCCACATCGTCCCTGTGCGCCTTCGGCGCGCAGAAACTTTTCATTCATTCAAGTGTCAAAGCTCCTGACTGAACACATCTCACAACTTGGATAATTAACAAAGCCTACTGTTCTCTGTAGCACTTATGTGCACTCTAGTGTCATTTGCAAGTGTTTATCTTTAACTCTATCTATTTTCTGTCTGCTTTTCTCTGTTAAAACTAAATATACTTTAACTAAACATTTTACCAGTAATTTGCTGATAACTTAGACAATAACTGATAACTAAACAGAGTGTAATGGCAACTAACTTCACTTCTGAACCCACTTCGGGGGTGGATTTAACATCGATGTTGTCTGGTTTTCAAAAAGATTGAACGACACTATTGAGGGTTTGCACTCGTATCTTAAGGCTCAACAAGAACAGTTCGAGAAAGAAAGTCTGGAGTTAATAAAAGCGTCAGAGGAATCAAAATGGGAAAATCGGCATCTGAAAAAAGGGGGAAAAGTAGACATAAATCAGGTTTGGGTTCGTGCTACAGCAACGGAAGCTCTAAACAAAAGGGCCAGAGTGTGGAGCCCAACACGTTGGGCCCTAAAACGAACACAGTTAAGGATATATCGCTAGTGCTTCTAAAGCAGTTGATACAACTCAGCAGATTTCAAAATCTAATCCTAGCAAGGGGATGGTGGGCAAAACTAATCCTACACCTGGTTCGCCTTTTATAGATAATACCACAGAGATGGGGAGACCTATGCACGCCATCTCTTTGGAGGTACCACCAAATCGGGGCTCGGAACTCGTTACCGCCAGTCAAGATAACTGGTTGCGTTCGCTCATAGAGCAAGAGGCAACTACTGTTCCCACCTGTGATGTGGTTAATCAGATTACGCCGCGACCGAAAAGGAAATTGGATACAGACTTCCAAGAAAATGGTGAGCCCCTGGAAATAGAAACGGTGGCTAAGAAAACCCGGAAAGCGTCGACAGACACCGATAACCCGGGTGTTGTTGTCGTTGAGACCTCGGACACCATGGATGTTACACTAGTAACAACCAGTGCGGAAATCCATAATGAGGGGAAATCGGCGGACAGTAACGCAACGGAAACGATACCGGCGACGCCAACATTCACCACTGACAGTGGTGGATCGTTCGCCGACAAGGTAAGAGCCCTTTCTAAACAACATCAAAAGGAAAATACGGCCAAACACCAGACGAATGAACAACAGCATCAACCGCTGCAAAACCCTTGCGTAGTCGTCACAAGGGTTCACACAAAGATTAATGATGGGGATACTGATGTAGCCCTGTTGGGATACCCCTGGGGCAGACTAATATATAAGGCTACAGGCAACCCTATGTCGAAAATTAAGGAAAAAATCCCCAATAGGACCACAAAACTAAACTTCATTAGCAAAGGTGTTTGTATAAACGGACAAAAATATCATACTGAGGAGTATCGTGTTTTGCCTCAGCCCACACAGTGTCATAAATGCTAGAAATTTTGCCATATGTCGATCAAATGCAAAGGAGAGTTGCGTTGAATGAAATGCGGCGAAAAACATTTAACAAAGTCATGCAAGGTTTCAACACTGAAATGCCCAAATTGTAACGGGCAACAGCCAAGCAATTATCGGTGCTGTCCCCACTACAAAAAAGTTAAAACCGACATAGAACTCAAAGCTATGAATGTCAACAGCGTAGAAAACTCAACCTCTCCGCATTCGATGTGCAGCCTAATGGCTGGTTCAACTTTTAATATAATGAACAAACACTTCGACGTCAGTCTTTCCGACATATGTAAAGAAGCTGAGAAAACAGCATCCAAGGTATATCGAACTCAAATCTCATCTGTGCTAATAGAAGCCGCCATAAATAAAATATAAATCACACCCATAACAAGTTAACCAGTACAATTACGTCAGGTACTGACCAATTATGGATAAGTTGAAAATAATTCAGTGGAACGCTCGAAGCGTTAACTGCAAAAGCTCACAGATGTCCGATTACTTCACAAACGCAGATGCAATTGGTATCAGCGAAACATGGTTAAAGCCAAGCAAGACATTTTTCCTAAGTGGATTCAACATTATTAGACGAGACCGTCCCACACAACGTGGAGGCGGAGTTGCTCTCCTCATAAGGCAGGACTTAAAATATAAAACGATATCAAGCGATCACCTCGACGCAGAGGTGATTGCCGCTGAGATTGAACTAGATCACAAAAAGTTGCCGTAATCTCATATTATATGAACCGAAAAAAGAGTTGACAGCAAAGTCTTTGAATTCTTTGTGAAGAAATACAAACACTGTATTTTCTTAGGTGATTTCCATACCAAACATCGAGTTTTCGGGTGTAATAAAACGAAGCCCAATGGCAACCCCACCTCTTTAATATCATCGAACAATTTGATCTTTTGTATTAATTAACGACCAAGACATTACTCACGTTAGTAACAACACACTCCACCAATACGACATCCTTGACCTTATTATAACCAGTAAATCACTACCTAATCAAATGCAAGACATATTTGTGGGGGACGATTATTTAGGTAGCGACCACCTGCCTGTTCATGTCACATTACACGGTTGCATCGGACCCACAAGATACCCCACAATGAGTTAGGAGGAATCTATCCAAAATTGACTGGGACCTCTTCAGAAAAATAATTCAGGTTAAAATAAATAAAAACGACCCAATGAATACCTGCGAGCTCGAACAAGCATGTACCAATCTCAGTGAGGTAATTAACAACACTCTTGATGAGATTTGTCCCAAACAGACTGTTAAACCACGGGCCAACAGAATAACTGAAACCACACTCCAAATAATAAAACAAAAAAGAAAGGTCTTCCGTGCATACAAATCAGAAAAACTTCCAACTAAAAAGGTCGAACTTGAAGTCGTGTATAATCGTCTCCACGGCGAAGTTAAAAAAAGCAATAGCAAAAGACAATCGAGTGGGATGGAAAAAAGCAACGGAAAATCTGATTCAGGGAGCCAAAAATGTTTTGGGACACTTTTAAAACCCTTACTGGACAAAAACATAAAGACGCCAACAGTAACGCTCTTAAGATCAGCGATGGAACTATGGCCCTGGATGACAAGGCGAAGGCTGGCGCCTTCGCAGGGCTCCTTAAGAAATATTATCGCCCCCATGAGGGCGATAGGTTTGATGATGAGTTCAAAGAAAAAGTAAACAAATTTGTTCAAGACAATAAGACAACGTGTAACGATGTCAACTTCAGCCAAACGTCCGAGTATGGAGATGGCCATGAACTTACGGAACCGATAAGCCAAGAAGAAGTGGCTAACACAATTAAAAAATGTAAGTCTTCTTCTTCCCCAGGAGGGGACGAGGTCTCATATAAAATCCTGAAACAATGTCCCAATACTTTTTTCGGTAGACTCACTAACCTCCTAAACTGTTGTCTCTCTAGTGGATACTTCCCAAAATGTTGGAAAGTAGCTACAGGAGTCGTGATACCCAAACCCGACAAGGACTTGAGCAACCCAGCAAATTACCGCCCAATCAGCCTACTCAGCTGTATCGGAAAAATTTTCGAACGGATTCTCACGACTAGACTCCGCGGCTATCTTGAATCAATCAGCTTTTCAATAAGTGGCAAAGGGCCTACAGAAGCCAAAGAGAGGGAATCGAACATGTTTATAGACTGGTAGATTATATGAAAACGGCGTTCAGTCAAAATGAAATAGGAACCGCGCTATTACTCGACGTAGAAAAAGCGTTTGACTCTGGCACAATGACATGAGATACAAACTAGCTAAAATGGGGCTACCTACCAAAATTCTAAGGATCATATCATTTTTATCTGATCGAAAAATCAAAGTGAGGGTCAACCGCGAGGTGTCAGACGAGGTAAAACTCGAAGCGGGCACTCCACAGGGTTCGGTCCATAGCCCGCTCCTATTTATAATATATGTGAATGACATTGACAAAGTAGGGAAGAACCATGTTGAACTATCTAAATTCTCAGACGACAAATGAATGTGGACGGCCAGTAAGTCTCGAAACATAATACAAAACCGCATGCAGGATACCATCCTCGACCTTCAAGACTGGTGCGCTCTGTGGAGCATCAAGCTAAATGCCGCGAAAACACACAAAGAATCACATTCTATAAAAAGCAAAGGAAAAAACCTGTCCCTAATATTGAGCTTAAGCTTTACGACCATAAACTTGAAGCTAGTAATGAGGCAAAGTTTCTGGGATTCACCCTGGAAGCAGTCTCAATCTAAACAATCACGTAAACTCAGTCACTGTCAAAGCCACTAAACGAATCAATTTCCTGAAAATGATCAGAGGTAAAAATTGAGGAGCCAACAAAGAAGTTCTCCTCAAGTTTTACAAATCATATATACGCCCAGTACTAGAGTATGGGGCCATAATAATAAGTGGCCTGAATAAAACCAACATTGGAAACTACAACGGGTCCAAAATCATGCCTTGCGCGTGGCTCTGCGCAAGCCCATGTGGACATCGATAAAATAACTTCACGAGATAGCAAAAATAGACACTACAGCAATGCGCTTAAAAGATCTTCAAAGCAAAACTCTAAATAGATTTCAAGACAGCGAAGTAATAATAGAACCGAACGCGCATCGCGTCCTCAACAGGAAAACTAAATAATCTGGGGCGTGTCCATCGAAAGGGTTGAAGATTACATCATTGCGATGGGGTGAGTCAGGCATTCTGTGATATAAATTCAGAACTGGCTGCGGGTGACACGATACGCACGAAAGCTTGCCTCTGTTACCAGTGGCAGTTGCAAACAGCGAGGAAAATCTCCACCTGCTGCCGGGTCTCCCCTCCCCGAGATATAAATTTCGAGGAAAAAATGCTGGCTTCCCCATCCGCATGTCACTGGTCGTCACGGACGGGCTAGTTGTAAATTAAAAACCGAATTGCTTTAATTTCCAGCTCTCTATCTTTTCTACCTCCTCTATCTCATCAGACACACGACCAAACTGAATGACAAACTATGAGGGATTGAAACAAGACCAAGGCAAGGATTGAAACAATCTTGCTAGCAAACAACCCTTTTAAGGGCTTTTTTTTTGGGGGGGGGGGGGGGGGGTCATTTGGAATTCCCGAAGGATAACCAGATATCTCATAATCACATACGGCTTCCTATCTCCCACAATGCTTGATGGATGACTCCCGGTTTTTCAAAACTAAACTGTTGGAGCTTTCTCCACTCCTTTTTTGTAACCGCTATAGTCATATAGCGGGGCCGCTACCAAACCGGCGTTGCTGTTTGGTTTTCTTTTTTCTTCTTCCCTTAAATTTGCCATCGCACAACATTATATTCTGGCTCGCCACCATGGTGGGACTCAAACCTCTACCATCGCCAAGCTGGAACCGAATGGAGCCCACTCTCTAATAGTCTTAATGGTGTTGTGGGGTTGATTGTTGACAATCTATCATTCCAACGTAAACTGCCGGGAATTCTAACCGCGTGCATACCCCATCAGACCCCGTTTGAGGCAATAGGAAAGCTAGTCCTGTGTGATCCAGGTGAAATAAAATAAGGTTAACCGGGTCGCAAGGGATTTTAAATCCCACATAGTCCCTGCGCGCCTTCGGCGCGCTAAAACCTTTCATTCATTCATTCAAAGTTGGAATCATTTTCCTCACAGACTCTCTGAAGAAGCTAAACTAAGCGAAACGCGTCGAGACAGACGAATTGTTTTTTACCTTTGCTGAAGACTACAACCAATCCAGGTATTTTTTTTAATGGGTAATATCTAGGTTTTCCTTTTCATTTATTTCATTTTAATTTTATATTGTCAATTCATCTACCTATTCTTCAAATGGCTCATAAAAGACAGAAGCATCAGGAAAAGGGAGTTACCCAGCCTAGAAGGAGCCAGGAACAATCGTTCCAGGCCTATTCTAGGCTGGTCAAGGCCCTTTTTCGGGTAATTCAGTGTTTGCACCACATTGGGCTCTTGGGGCAGCATTTGGCAAATCGGGATTTACCGAAGCAGTTGGAGAAGAAAGTAGATGAGTTAGGTGGCTTCTAAAGCCAGCTCTTCCCATCCCACACATTTTTCTGTTTTTCGACAGATTAGTGTGGGATGGGCCAACCAAACGTTAAATGCTTTAATTGAGCATTGCAAGCAAAATTTAAACGAGTTGAAGTCCAAGACCACTTTGGCTATGCGACCCCCTCCTGGACTCGGAAAAAATAGACTTCAACAGCGCTTCGGCATGTGCCTTGATCTGGGCTGAAAACTTTAAAAATAAGTTGACAGATAAGACGATTTCGGCCTATGAGTCTTATATTTCGGAACTTCGCCCAGCGTCTGGAGTAAGGAACAATACAGGAGGGAGCAAGCAAACTCCGGTCCGTGTTCTCCCTCTACCCCAACGCGAAAAGCATAATAAGAAAAGATCAAGGCAAAGTACTTCTCCCTCTTCTTCTCCCTCTCCTATCAGAGTAAGCGCCTCAATCTGCAAACATCTCTGGTCCATATTGTAACTGAAGATTCTCGCAAATTGAGTAACGCTGTCTCGCCTCGTCTTGTTCCTCTACCTCCTACTCCTCCTCAGCCTTTCTTCTCCGGTTCTCCTAGTGCTCTCACTAGAACTCCTCCTGCTTCTCCTTCTGTTTTCTGTCCTGCTTCTCCCCCCCCACCCCCAGTGGGTTCAATCAGGTATATCGTACTGAGAGAAAGTCAAATCACGGAGCCGCAACTCGGGCCGCTCATTTGGTTCTAAATTCTCCCAGTTTCGGCATAAAAGCTATATTTAAAGGGCACAGGGGCCAGTCCAGTCCCCCAAAAATGTTATTAAATATCGGCGTGAATTCTCGAAGTGATAATACTGATCTCGTATTTAAGCAGTTGCGGAATATGTTTAGCGATATCAGGGTCAAGTTTAGATCAGCAAATATTTATTTCGCTGAACTAAACTTTTTCGCAAAAACTCCTTCAGGCTGAGAGGAGAACCTTGAGCATCATCAGTGAAACCATTCGGAAAGTGAAGGACGTTAATGTGATACCAAAAATTGATGACGCGAAGTTTGATGTTGCTCAGGATTTAATACATTGGACCACGAGAACCGCCAATATTATGTACGATCACTGGTTGAACCATCTAGATTTAAACTAAGTAAAGGCAAAGGTAACAACCGCCTAACTGATGTGGGATTAGGAACTAATGTGGTTAACCTATCTGGCACCAATGACCGAACAACCCAAGAGAAGTCTCTTTTAGATCGCGGTTTAACTTCTGTACCAGCACCGAAGCCTAGCAGACCGCTTTAGAAATTCCAGCGGTCGGAAACTTCCTTTTACAGAATCATCTGGTTGGTCACCTCCAGATGGTGAGGTAGATCCCGAAATTATTGAGGCGAGCAAACGAATCCTCCAAAAGGTGTTCAGCATGAACACAATCTCCGAAAAAGACAATTTAACAGCTGGTGAACGGAGAGCCTCCACGAAACTTCGAAAAAATAAGAAATTAATAATTAAACCAGCCGACAAAGGTGCGTCGGTAGTCGTTCTATCTAAGGATAATTATATAAAGGAAGCCATGAGACAACCCAGCAATACTAAACATTATAAGAAAATAGATTCACTTATTTGGCCGAGTAATGTCGAAAAATTCAATAAGATTTTAAATTTCTCCTCGACGAAGGTCTCATAACCAATAAACAATTGAAATTATTTAACAGCTGAGCTCAGTGCTCAAACAAGACAATTTTACATCCTACCAAAGATCCACAAGGACCGTTCTTCATGGACGGATGACGTAACTCCACCCGGGAGGCCAATTGTATCAGATTGTAACTCAGAGTCTTGTGCGATCTCGGAACTAATTGATCATCATCTTAAACCTATAGCAAATAGACATCCGAGCTGTCTAGAAAATACACAGGATTTCCTGTCCAAAATTTCGAAATTGAAAATATCGAAAAATGCTATCTTGGCTACTTTGGATATCGACAGTATGTATACAAACAGTGTGTGAGTGATTCATCACTAGGTACAATATAATGCCCTCGCCCGCTAGACATTCAATGGCCTGAGCCCTTTTGGTGCGGAAATATATATATATATATAGGAGGAAGGAAGGACCTCGCTCTTAACGGAAGTCCACATTAGGTTTCCATATATGTTGTTTGGCAGAAACCAAAAATATCTGTAGGGGTGGGGTGCACTGTGATTATCGGTCCAGGTCGTTTAGGAAATCTGACAGGGTGTTTTTTGATGAGAAACTGAGGTCATCCTCGAGAAGTTAAATTTTTTTTTTAAAATTCGGATTTTCAACATAGTGTTCTGGAATTACGAATCGGTGTCAGCTGATTGTGAACGAGTGTGTTTGAAAATCGCCTGGAGTTCTTTGATGAACTTGGCTAGATTTCTAATTACTTTACTGTTTGTGTTGGTAAATAATTGCTGGAGCTTAAACATATTTGGATTTCAGAAATACTAAGGTCTTTTGTGTTTTGTTCGGAGATGATTGAGTTTTCGCAAACCAAAATTTAATGAAATTCGTCACCATTATCCAAACTACAAGAGTTTCATTTTCTTTGTAAGGACAGGTGGTGGTTTCGCATTCGAAACTTGAGTGGTGGGGTAACTATCGAAGGCAGAAGTTTAAGATGATCTTCAAACACAGGATATGGCTTATTTAGTAAATAAAATTGAAATTTGGTAGATTTATTCAGGTTAGCCCTTCATTCCTGTCAACCGCATCAGATAATCTTTGCTTTACGATGTAGTCGAACCATTTACAGTTAGGGATACATTGGTTTGTCCATAAACCAAAACCGATACTATTTAGCAGAGAGGAGATGTACTGTATCCGGGGACTTGTATATACTCCAGTAATGTTTTTGCTTTATAATAATAGATAGATAAGTCTGGATATTTTAGACTCATTCCAAGTTACAAGCTTGACCCAGAAGCTTAAACTTCTTATTTTTATTGTGGTGTCTTTGGGATTAAACCGATTTCTCCGTATAACAAACTACTTCCCATGGAGTTTTTTCGTTTCAAAATGAATTTTAAAAACCTGAGATCTAGCTTTTGTAATGCAGATCCATTGGTGTGTCCCCATATTTCAAATCCATAAAGCATTATTGGTGCAATAGAATTTTTGTATAACTCTATGATGATGTCGAGTGTGTGTGTGTGTGTGTGGGGGGGGGGGGGGGGGGGGGGGGGGGAGCTGATGCGAAGCATACATCGCCTTTTTGGCATCGTTGCATCTATTATTTTTTTTTGTATTGTAAGATCCTGACTGTGTAAAAGTTGTTCCCAAGTATTTTTTGCTATTGACAACTTCTATGGGCATACTACCAACGGAGAAAGTATCACGTGGGCTTATATTGCTTAAACAGTTTATTATCTTAGTCTTAGAAATATTAATTTGTAGTTTTCATTTCGCACAGCATTCCCCAAAGACATTTAGTGTGGGTTTTGCATTTTCTTACCTGAACTCGAAAGGAGAACTGCGTCGTCAGCATACAATAAAACAAGGAGTCGTGGGTATACCCCAGGGTCGTCTGTACCGCTGAGTAAATTGTCAAATTCAATATCAGGACACTCGCTTCAGAGTAAGAACGATTCTAAATCATTAAGATACAAGGAAAAGAGAATCGGTGATAGTTGTTAAAAGAGATCAGTCTCCGTCTCGTGTGAATCCTGGGGCATAAATTGTCTTCTTTGGGGGCTGACTGCTCTGTTCGGCAAATAGTGCTCGGGGGAGGGTGGGGAGGAATAAATCCTCTAAACTCGCGGCCACCTTAAGTGTCCTCTTCAGATGATACAAGTTTAAACAATACTTTTATTTCAAATTATTTATTTCAAATAATATTTTTATTTCATTACCATGCCACAAGTATCCTGAAATACGTATGTGCCTACGTGCTGCATGTGTTGTGCGCACACTGTGCACTTGCACACAGACACATGTTGGCACACCAAGCATGTGCTTGTGACACATTGTGCACTAACACACAAGCACATTCCATCAACTACTATCCCACGTTCCGTGGAATCCATTTTTCCAGTATCCAACTATACTTCTAGAATCCCTGTTTCATCGTATGTGCCTATGTGCTGCATGTGTTGTGCGCACATTGTACATAAGCATGCATGCTCATATTGGCACATCCAGCATGTGTCGCATGTAAAGTGACCACATTGTGACACAATGTGTACTAACACATACACACATATCGGTAGGATCAACATACCGTTTCTTATATGTAAGGTGCCTTAGCTTGCACTGGGTCTATGCATTCTATAGACTGATACAGGCTTTGATGAATGGGGTGATCTGACTGAGCCTATTAAAGATTTAGCCACGGGCAAATGGCGAGACAGAATCGGGTATAGCTACTAAGCTTGTAGTAGTGCTACAAGTTAGTAATGGTTGTCTAAGAACGATAAAGAACTTTGGGTGGCCTACAAGGCCAGGGCAAACCGGTACAAGGAGACATAATTATCTTCAGATAGCCTCCAAAAGGTATCCTCAAAATGTCTCCTCAAATAGTACATTGCCATGTCACGAGTATCCTCAAATACCTGTATCCACCTGTGCTGCATATGGTGTGCGCACATTGTGCACAAGCACATATCGGCACATTCAGCGTGTGTCTATGTGCTGCATGTGATGTGTACACATTGTGCACTGGCACACAGACACATCTAGGGATGTCAGGATACATTATAGGGAAGTCGGGAAAGTCATAACATAGGCCAAGGAATGGGGGAAATAAGCTGTAGAATAGACCAAGATAGACAGAAGCCGGGGATTTCAAAGGAATCCTTTCTAGTAAAACAATTGTCGGGCTGTTTGTGATAATTCTAACCGAGGATTTTAGGAAAAGAAAACTACTCCAATTTAAAAGAACGTACCTTATAGCACTGCGTGCTACACTTATCAGCCCAAAATGGGGCTTCTTTCTCCAAGGCCGTTGTTTTTGGTAAACGGAAACAAGTTATCACACAAACAACACGCACTACATATGTGCATTGACACCACGTATCACCATGGTTAGGACAAGACAACCCAACATAGCGCCACTGCATCACTTGACATGACGTCACTTCCAAGATCATCCACCGAAATCATCCAGAATTGAATTCAAAGATGCGAGACATACTTCTGTCAACTTTGAAATAATGCTAATTCGGTGATCTGAACGTAGTGGCTACCCCAGTTGGCAAACTGCCATATCTTTTAAATTGCTAATGATTCATTTTAGTCAGTTATATTAATAGGTAGAAGAAAATATAATTCTAGAAAATACATTTGTAAAAGTTTTATAGTATTGGCTCCTGGTCTTTTAAGAGAGAACATGATTACTAGCAAGCTAGAATCGATATTTGAGACGAAAATGTCTCAACTGGAGAAAGTGTGCGTGTGTGTGGGGGGGGGGGGGGGGGGGGGTGTCACCATCCCCTTAGCGACGCCCCTGTTTCTACCTGTGATTATTTATTTATTGGAGTTTAACGACACTTTCGAAGTCAGGGTCACTTCGTATCAGACAGTTTTTCGGGTGGAGGAAGCCGGAGTACCCCGAGAGAACCACAGAGCAACGACGAGCCGCTGTCAGGCTTCCCAGCATACTAACTCCACACAAGCAGGCTTAGCATTGGCTGAAGACAAGTGCACCATTCACGTGCAGTACGCCTTAGTACATAACGACACCGCGTGGGCAATTGGGGTGAAGTGTCTACTTGTGATAAGCTTTTGCAGAGATATTTTTTTTAAATGAAACGAACTATTAAAAGCAGGATTTGACAGCGAATATTACCAATTCTCCAGAGCTGGGTTAAGTTGGAGTATTTTAACAGAAATGGCTTGATTCGTAAAGAAGGCATGAACTTATTAGACAGTCCAATAACCATTCTGTGAACAATTAGAGGAAATGTAGAACGAGAGAATGAATCACAGCCAATTAGACCACCATGATGTGAGTCTTCAAGACGTAAATTGGAATTATCCTGTTGTAATCTTAAAAAGAAAACATGGTTAATGGACGAGAAAGCTTAACCAGGAGCTGAATGTGGTAATACGGAATCAATATCATGAAAGAAATGCGATGACTTGTCACGAAGGGGGCACAGAGATTAGGCATTTTCAAAATGTTCTCAGTCGGTTTGTGGAGACAATATCATACTAATCACATCAGCCAAAACCTTAGACTGTTACAGATACATTTCCCCGGGAATACAGTTTCGGATTTAAACCTTTACCTAACGAATCGTTGGCATCCGCTCGCACAATCTGCAAACTGAGTTATAATGAGGGTACTTCCAATGAGGGTTATAATTTTGATTTTTTTAAAAATCTGAAAAAATAACAAATATCGACATCGTGTGAGTTGGGTAAAGGGTTAACTCTTTACCCGCTGAGTATTTTGTAAATATTTTACACAAAATCTAGTCATGGCTGCTGTGAAGCAGCCATGACTAGATTTGATGAAAAGTTTATATTTAACTCCATGAATCATTGGTGAAAAATTTCATACAATTTACACAGGTAAAATTTGATTAAATGTGCCCAAGTTTTACTTATTTCAGGGGCAAGAAAAATCCTGTCCTGATAGGAATATCCACCAGCAGCATGCAAGGAGTTAATATGATAAATCGGGCTGCTGACTGGTTAGGTTGAAACACTTTATCGGGCATGACTAGAAGACGACACTTGTAAAAGAAATTACTTTAATAACTACAACTTTTCATGTTCTGCCTCCAAAACATAGCTATATATATATATAGAACCTCTTACTGGAACGAGCTCCCAGTGGCGGACAACTTCAGATTGTCGTCCGGGGTCAAGGTGTTGCCATAATCCAATGCATCGCTAAGTATTGTTTAGTGACTGTTTTCCTAAAAACAGCTGGATTATATGGTTTTATGGACCCATTTTGCCGCTCCCAACAAATGCCGCTCGGCACCCCCCCTCCCCCCCCCCCCCCCCAGTGCCACTTTTTAGTTCCAGTTATGGATGTTTATAGCTATGTTCTCAGATACTGAAAAAATATAATCCGAATAGCGATTATAGTTTGGCTCTGTTACCATGATTTAAAAACAAAAAACAACTTATTATTCTGTTGCTTATCCGAGGTTGCTGCAGTTGAATGAGTAGCCAAGAGGGGTTTGGGGGAGTGCTAAACCCCAATTTATTTTTAATTCTGGATTGGAGTATCAGATACAGATTCGTTCTTGCTTTCAACCATGTACTTGCACGAGAATAGATTTGATATTTGGACGTTGGACTTGTAAATCGCACACCCAGTCTGCTATCTATACAAATGGAGATCTACATCGGCTTCTGTTTTACCAGTAAAACACAGCTTGTTTTCCACAGTACTTAAGCACTGTTTCACTTCTACTAGGCCCCCACGGGGAGGACCAAATATTCACCCAGAGTCGAAACACCATGTTCATGGACGATGTACGACAGGTGGAGAATGATCACAAAAGCTCACCCTGATTTTAATGAAATTGAACCTGACTTCCCTAAGGATGGCGTATGCTATATATCAAAAGATACTGACCAGGGTTCGTTAGAAGATTTTTAAAGAATATTCCCCTTATTGCACCAAGTTAAAATTCGGGCTCCGTTACGGAGCATACCCAAAACTTGATTTCAACAAATTTGAATATAACCCCCCCCCCCCCCCCCCCCCCCTCTCTCCAAGGATGTTGTGTACCAAAAATCAAAAGATTCTGACTGGTGGATCTGAAGAAGATTTTTTTTTATTCTTCATGTTGCACAAAGTTACAATTCATTCTCCCTTAGGGAACCAAAATATTAATTGAGGGACTTGATTTGAACAAACTTTGAAATTAAGATGTAAAAGGGCGACCATCACTGCGTGTTGAGCACCCATTCGAAACGGGCACTCAACGCGTAGCGACGGCCAACGTGGGACGCGTCGGTGGCAACCCCCATCGTAGTAGTAAAGGTCCACCTCCAGGAAAATTTAGTACTCCCAATTCTTCAGGAGAAGTGGCAATTGTTATCTGTGCGGAGCTGTGAGCTACAAACAGCTAAGATGGGTAAAGTGCGTCTAGCAAGATGATCGGGTTCTCGATATGTTGAATATTCACGAAGATCAAGCCATTGCGAGTCTTGAAATTGTAGGGGAACGGCGTACCCCCATAGAGAAAAGTACTGGAATGACGTTCCCACACATCACTGCTTGACTCCTACCCCTGTGAGGATTCTGTATACCAAATAACATGGAGACCAAATATCAATCCGGGGACTGATTTGAAGAAACGTAGATCCTACCTCCCTGTGGATGCTGTATACGAAATATATAAAAGATTCTGACTGGTGGAGCTCAAGAAGACAATATTTAAAGATTACCCTCCATATTGTACTAAGTTAAAATTCAGGCTCCCCTAGAGGGCCCAAATATTACCAAGGGACATGATTTGAACAAACTTGAATCTGACCCCTGTGACAATATTGTATACCAAATATCAAAACATTCTGGCTGGTGGTTCTGGAGAAGATTCTTGAAAGAATATTTCTCATATTGCACTAAGTTAAAATTTGGATGTGGGCTCCTGCATGAAACCCAAATAAACACCAAGGTGCTTAAGTTTAACAAACTTGTATTTGCCCCACACTCCTTCCTTATGCCGGAAAGATGTAGACTAAATGTGAAAAGATTCTGTCCGGTGGTGGTTCTGGGGGAGATTTTTAAATTTTTTGCAAATATGTTGACTTAGCATTTTTTCAATTCCCCCCTATGGTACACCATGGCAAAACTGATGGCATTTTTTTACCATTCGATTCTACTGGTCCAATGCTTCTTACCAAATAACAATTCTCTATTCTGTGCGGTTTGGGAAATTGGAGCATCTGAAAATATTTCTATTTTTAGCTCGCTTGGTTTCCACCCCTCCCCAGTACAAAGGCCAATTGCCATAAGAACTTTGTTTGAACAAACCTTATTCTACACCTCAAGTGGGAACTCTGTACCAAATATCAAATCATTGTACTTATCTGTTCATCAGATTCTTTTTAAAATTTTGGGAGCATTTTCCCACCCCCTCTCTATGGGGTGGGCAAGTTGATTTGAACAGAATCAAAATGCGATGTCAGTACAAAGAATCACCTCCAGTTTAACTGAAATTGGTCCAACAGTTTTGGAGGAGAAGTCGAAACACCATGTTCATGGACGATGTACGACGGGTGGAGAGTGATCACAAAAGCTCACCCTGACTTTCGGAGCTGCAAAAAGTTACGTATCATGTAAGGTATGTCAATTTGTGTGCCATATTTTCTTTCCACTATCTTTTTGTCATATCGCAATAATACCCGTAATCTAATGCATGGATCCCACTCCATTAGGCACAGGTGTTTGACAGGTGCCAAAGATCATTAAAATGGTGTATTTGAAGCTTTTTTTGACAAATTATGTATTTTCCCATGATTAAGTATTAAAAGAGGGACCCTCTTTAATACTTAAGCATGAGAAAATACATAGTCAAAAAACCTTCAAATACACCATTTTTAATGATCTTTGGCATATGTCAACCTGTGCCTAATGGAGTGGGACGTGATAGTGCCGATATGAATCTCCTCTGATCATCTGATATCACATTTTTCAAGGAAGGTTCCAATATTCAAGGACTTTCCTCATCTGTGGCAAGACATTTCCAGACAGCTTCCATGCCGGGGCTCTATCAGAATTTTTTGTGGACCCCTAAATCAGTTCCATTGAACATTTTTTGATAAAATGGAACCCCACGGATACACAGATACAATTTCCCCAGCCATTTGTCTTGGCCAGCACTGTACATTCCTGATTATTTTTAGTGAAGTACAGTGTGTAGTCAAAAGATTTATTATTGGAGTTTAGGGTCACTTTCAGCATCTATAGCTGACACATAGATAGGTTTAGCCAATCGTCTGTACCTATGCCACCCACATTAAAAGAACTGCCACCCCAGGTGTTGGTTACTGGGTTCCACTTTACCAGAAAAATAGAGAACTGGTATACAACAGTAAACAGGTACAGTGGAACCATGTTAATTGAAAAACCACTTTGCCAATGAAAATTATTCAATTAACAGGGGTATTCAATTAACAGGGACTGTGTCACTTCCCTGTATTCTAGAGATAAACTTAGCATTTATTCTATTATATCGTCTTTGACAGAGCTCCATGAGATCTGTCAAACAAGATATAATAGATTAAATGCCTGTATTGGATGTAATGAGGCCATATAGGTCTACAAACCATGCAAAACTGGGGAGATTCAGGGTAATTTTTCGACAGGTTACAAGATTTTTTATTCAATTAACAGGAGTTTACTCTATAACCTGTATTCATTTAACAGGTCAAATTTGTACAAGAGGTATGGTAAATGGTTTTGTGTTGGGAAATTATATTCAATTAACAAGAGTTATTCAGTTAAGAGATATCCAATTAAGTGGGCTCCACTGTATTGCTCCATTTAGTGGGGTTCCCATGGGGGATAGTCAAGGAATACAATCTTCTGTAATTAACACTGAAATTTTTTATTCAAGTCTCGTCCTCTCAACGTGGTACATAAAAGAATTAACAGAGGAAATTGTTGGAATCAACTTGAATAAGAATTGACATCTTGGTCACCCAATTTGGGAGTTACAAAGAGTTCATTCCAGCTCAAATCAAGCCTGTATAATGGATTCAAAGATGCAAATAAGGAATCTCCTTTGAATACTATTTAAAACTTTACTAAACTCGAAAAGCAGACAAAACATTCCCCCAAAAGGCAGGGAATATCTTTCAAAAAAATTCTGGACTTCCCCCCGAGAAATGTTTGGCTGTATTAGGAGGCATTATGAGGCTTGAAAGAACATCAAAGCATGGTATGTCATCTATAATTTTATTAGCTGACATCCCACGCAGATCATAGAACTGAGGATTTTGGGGAACTGTGGGGATTTTGGGGAGTGATAGCTCCACTCAGGCCCACCATGGCTATGCCACTGTTGCCAAGTCCTATTTTACACCAACCTAGCATAGTAAACAAGCACTTCTTCACTTCCCAGGGGTTCCTGGGGGTTCTCAGAGGAAAGGGACAAAAATATTTAAAATTATGAACACTTAAAAGTCAAAGCTAAAAATGGAAAAGAATAATCATACATTGTTTACTGTGTCCATCTTGAACAATCTATGACATTCTATGGAAATAAACATTTCAATAATCAGGGAAGATGAGGAAAGAGGGCGCCAAATGTGCAGCTTAGGAGTAATGGAGACATTGGAAGGAACATTTACTTTTAGAATGACCCAAATACTTGCCTTGTAGAATAAGACTCTGAGAAAATAAAAACAAAGTGAGTGGGGGCTCACGAGAAATACCCCCCTTTGCCATTCAGCCATCTGAAGGTGATTTAATGAACCCTTTACCCAATGAAACAGACAAAGCCAGCCAGTATTATTATACAAAAATCTCCATTCAATTTCAAATTTTATTATGTTTTCATAAGCTTGTCTCAAAAACAAGCTTATGACTCCTCATTGGAACGAGCTCACTGAGCTCACTCCAATGAGGGGTCATAAGCTTTATTTTTTTGACAAACTTTTTATCTGTTAGTATTCAAGAATTAATTTTCTGAGTGGCATCTGCTATCTGCACTGGGTGAAGGGATAGCAGACTGTTGTCAGTGGCATGACGAGTAGGAATATGTTCCCATATTTCGGTGTACCAGTTTAGCAGGGATAAACCCTCACTGAGTGATGAATATTTGGTGATTATCTGTTATCAGTGTAGCTCTGAAAAACCTGTGCTGGCTGATTCGGATAATCATTGTGGACATATTTTAGTTTAAACAATATTTATTCGGTGAAAGTGCCATATGTAACAGGATTTAACACCAAGAAAACAACAGATCCCAAGAGCAATCCCAATCATCATCCCATTACAAGCAGCCTACCTGTGAAGTATGAGTACTGTGCGACCATTGGTACAAAAGTTATTGCCTGGAAATGAGTGTGAAGAGCAGACGGATGAATAGACGGACAAATTGATCTTTTACATATTGACCCCAAATGCAATCCCAACGATCAACACCTCAAATGCAAGCACAATATGAAGTTATAGCTTCGTACACAAAAGAAAACTAAAATTATTGCACAGAAACTAAAAATTCTGTTTATAGTAACAGTGACCTTGACCTTTGACATATTGACCCCAAATTCAATCCCAACGATCAACACCTCAAATGCAATCACAATATGAAGTTATAGCAAAAACAAAAGTTCTGACATGGAAACCAAAAATCTTTTATAGTAAGTGACCTTGACCTTTGACCTATTGACCACAAGTGCAATCCCAATGATCGACATTTCAAATGCAACCACAATATGAAGTTATAGCTTTGTACACAAAAAGAAAACTAAAGTTATTGCACGGAAACCAAAAATTCTATTTATAGTAACAGTGACCTTGACCTACAGATCCCAAGAGCAATCCCAATCATCATCTCATTGCATCCAGCCTACCTGTGAAGTATGAGTACTGTGCGGCCAATGGTACAAAAGTTATTGCTCGAAAATGAGTGTGACAGATGGACAGACGAACGGACGGACAAACAGATGGACGTTCTTACACGTTCTTACTTTTGGGGTTTTTCCGATGTTAAACCCTAACCCCACAAGGTCAAAAAATTAACCCCACAGTGCAAAAATTAACCCCACAAGTGGCCACTGTACTAAAACAATCCCACAACTACCACTGACCATAAATTGTAAACCCCACAATGTACATCTGCTAAGCCTGGACAGACAAATGGATGGACAGATAAACAGATGGACGAATGGACAGAAGGATGAATGGACAAAGTGATTTCTATATACCCCCCTTTTATAAAAGGGGGTATAATAATGGAAGAATGGGACAAAAACATGGGAGATAAGTGGATGATGACATGAGGGAAAAGGTCACTATAAAAGTTGAAGCAATTGAGAAGGCACCTCTTGGGAAAATTATAAAACAGTTTGTATCTGGATGCTGGGAGATTAGGAGGGAGAGTGGTGGGGGGCAATGAGACTGCTGTTGGCCTCCTCGTTAAAAGACTGTCAAATCAGCAGTAGGCCCAAGTATTATTATTATAAAAGAGTATGGAAATCCTAGAATCATCTTTCCATCATAAATACTAAAGTCTTTCAGGTAAAAATATACAGATATAAAAGACAAATTAACATACAAAATCTACTTTATATATCTTCAACACTTTTATTATAAATTCTAACAATGAAATAAAATTAATTGCTTTCAAAAATATTCCGCATCCATTCATTTTGAGACTAAGGAAGATTTTTCCAAATTTTTAGTCAACTAAATCTCTTACTGGATGTTTTAACCAAGGTGCTAATTAATATTATAGCAGCATGAAAAACTGAAGAAATACTAGCACCACAAAATATAATAACATCTGTACATATCCTCTAACCATGCCTGAAAATAAAATCTGTCATTTGTAGAATGATGACCCCTGAGGGTGAACTTGCTGATGCTATCCCATACAGTGTGTCAAATTATGCTCTTGGTACCTCTTGCTGTTTAGGTTTAAGACCTTTATTCAGATTGAGGTTCACAGAGGGTAAATTTGGTGATGCTACCCTGCTGTTCACCCTCTGGGGACCTCATTCTGCAGATGACAGTCTGCTTATTTTCAAGCTTGCCTCTAACATCTAAATATAACTAACTGACAAGCTTGAATAATAAAAATGACTAATCTAGTTTCATTGTCTTTCTAGGATGAGGTTAATTTCAAGGACTTTCGTTTTGGACAATTTTTAATACCATAACAGGGTTTCATACTACTTTGAGTAAACTTTGATTATAGATATCAGATAAGAAAAAGACAGTTTTTGATAATAAATCATAAATTAACACAAAAGTTTGCGACAAACACATATATTCATCAGTCATGTAAAATATCCGATAGAAAACTAAGCAGATTGTATTTGTCAAAATCCTAGAATGCTTCAAAGTTTTAATTTCTATTGCACAGCATTCCATTAAAACTTAAAAGCATTCTTATAAATCTAGGACGTTCAAGGCTAATGCACAAATTTCAAATTCAAGGTCTATCAAGGTTTTCAAGGACCACAATGAACTCTGAGACTGTCAAAAAAAGGGATGGGCAGTTTTTAACCCTTTCAAACCATTAGGCATAATTTTTTGCAGAAAGAAAGTAGTAGCATTCAATGATAAATACATATTATCGCTACAGTGAAGTGATCTGGGTCATAGGATCACGTCGATTTGAGGAGGTCTGATCGCCAGATCTGACCTCCTCAATGAGACGTGATGCGATGACCCAGATCACTTCACTGCAGCGATAAAAGGTTTATTATATGACTTATAGTTCAACATTGCATGCCAATGCTGGCTTTAAGAATTCCCCCAACCCTTTTTTTGGTAAATTGGATTGAAGTAAAAAAGAACTATTTTTGTGAACACTTTTTTTGTAACAGGTGCACACTTCTGGGGAATACCCTGATGCACATAAATACGATAAAAAATACCCGGATCGTCGTTCAAGTGCACCCATTCAAGCTCAGAGTAAAGTACTTTCTGCAGGCGGATAGCTAATTATGCGAATTCGAATGCACCCGTAAATTGTCCATCATTGTATACTGATACGGAATCGGATTCCACACTGTAGATTTTCCGGGGATCAGGAAAAAGATTGTCAAACAGTTAGTGATATAAATTACATAGTCATATAATAAAATGACAGAATACACAACAAATCGGTATAAAAGAAGGGTCAGCAGAAGTTAACCTTTACCCAACATATAGAATATAAAAATTTATTATTTTTTTTTTAAAATTTTCAAAAAATGTCAACAAACTCATATCAAGTGACCCCACATTAGAACGAGCTCGATGAGCTTGTTCCAATGACAGGTCACATGATATGATTTTGTTGAAAGTTTTTGAAAAACATATTTTTTTCAACTGCTCAATTGTAAATAAAAATGCCGATAGGATCACCGATCCAATGTCGAGCTGTGACAGCACAAAAGTGGGTTTAATCATTATCAACTTATCGTGTGCAGTTCTCTATCATGTATATCTATTTCTATAAAACAATACCATTTAAGAGCTCTTGTTTGAAAGGGTAAACAGTTAAGATAACATGTCAACTTGGACAATGGTCTTGTTGGTGTATCTCTACGGTTTACCAAGAGAGACATTAATGTCTTCTGAAGAACCCCTTCCCCTCATCTGTTACTTTTATTGGTCTTCTTGTTCCATATTTCCGACCAGACCCATGCTTACCCATCCCTCTTCCCCCAGTTGTCTAGGGATGGGAAACAAGGGGATGGTGTTGTCTTCTCTTTCGTCAGTGACCCAAAACCGGCATGTTTAACAGTTAGTGCACAAGCTGGCTACCCTGTCATCTGAAAAGAATATTGTACAAGAGACACTGATGGTGTTGCGTTTGCCATAATCATTGAAAATTATCATCCCTTGAGTGCAACAAGGTGCCATCTGCGTTGCTAAAAGCATTGCAGATGGCACCTTGTTGCACTCAAGGGACATTTCGTAGTTACAAGTAAACAAGGGGGGCCCAGGAGGCAAAGTTGTTCAAAGAAGGATTTAATTCAGAATCTATGGCTAGTTAACACAACAGAAAAATGAAGTCATATAACTATTTATAGCTCTGTTGTCCATGCGAGATGATTTTTCTAGTATTCAGATGCTACTAGAAATAATACACTGGCTTCGGTAATGCTAAACACAAGGTCATTTTTTCAGTACCTGGAATTCTAAATCTCTGCTTTTCAGTTTCCAGATTCTAGGATGGGTGGCAAATCTTGTATTCCAATAAAAAAAAAACTTCCATGTATCAATTTTTAGAATGGTGGAGGAAGAGGGTCTACTGGGTGAACTGTTTAATATATACTTTAAAATGAGTTATGAAGGATTCTGAGTGATTTAGTGCAAGAATTTTCCCAACTGACTGTGGGGGGGGGGGGGGGGGGGGGGGGGGGGGGGCGAAGGTTGATGAGATGGGATGAATTCACTCAAAATCCTTCAAAACTCATTTTAAAGCCCCCAAAAAAGGTTCGCCCAATGGATCCTCCCACAATGCTCCAGGGGCCTCTTGAGATTTAATCTTTATTACAAATTTTAATCTTTATTACTTTATTTACAAATGTTAATCTTTATTCTTATACACCACATATACATTGGATTAAATAAAGTTGATGACACATGGACCTGTAACTCATGGACATAATTCAGTTAAACAAACAAATAGTACTGATGTAACAGTTTTTCTCCCACCACTATGGTACTGAGACATAAAGTCATGTGAGACAGCTGGGAGAGATATGCCTGTCTCACCCCACCCATGTGACCACCCTGTATTGGCTTATTAGCATATTTAATGAGCACAAGACTATTCAATCATTGCACATTCTTCTGTAAACAAACAACATGGTTTCAAGTTTTGGAAATATTAGCAAACATTTTTCAAAGAAAATAGAAATAAAAACACAGACCGCAAACCAAAGAACATTTGACACTTTTATATGAATTTTTGGATGAACGTCATTATGAATGGAGTGAGTTGCATGAAATTCCCATTGAAAAGTTATGTGAATACATTGCAGAATTCATAATATGATGTCACTGGAATGTGTCAATGTTCATTTCGCTACAAATCTTTAACCCCTGTCTTGCTGGCATTGGGATTTGATTTTGTGGTATATACCTGTGGTATATACAGAACTTCTGTGTGTTCTTTCCGATAAGCAAATCAGTTTTTTTCAAAAATGGACAACAAAATTGTTCGATATAGCTGCACGTGCCCCTGAATTACTTTTGATGATGTCAGACTGGTTTGGTGGGGGAAGAAAAATTATTCCTGATGGGGGAGGGGGTGTGATGGGGAAATTTCACCCTCGGGACATGATATTTGGTCCAGATACTCGGTAAGCCTCGTGTCTGGACCAAATATCTTGCCCTCGAGTGAGATTTCCCCATCTCACACCCTCACCCACCAAGGATAATAATAATCTCCCCACCCTCAATTTAATCACAAAAGCTTTTAAAGAATTAGCTTTGGTACCTCTGTGTCATATTAAAAAACATCTAGAACACATTTGAAAACTTGTCAGTCAGGGCGAGAGACTGGCAAAAATCAAACAAGAGGCCTCTAGGGACCTTAATTGCTCACCTGACAAAGTGGTTCAAAGAAGTAGTTTGAGTCACATTCAGTTAGTCATGGTTCATCTACACTACAGAGGAATGAAGTCATGAATTTATTCATAAGTCTAGTGTCCATGTCAGATTATTATTATGATACATCTTCCTGATGGCTTCTAATTCTATCAGCTGTAGACAAGCACTGCCAAACTTCCAAGGGTTGTTATGTCACTGCAGTTTGAAAGGCAAATTTTATGGTAAAACACTAAGGAAAGGATGTACAACCTTGAACCTTACCTCCCGCTCCCTGCCCCCACCCCCCTTAGAGGGCCCAAAATTAAGCCAGGGACTTAAATTGAACAATCTTGAATCTGATATCCCTAGAGATGTTATATACCAAATTTGAAAGGATTCTGATGGGTGGATCTGAAGACAAAGATTTTTAAAGAAATCTCCTCATATTGCACCAAGTTAAAATTTGGGATCCAATAGAGAGCCCAAATATTAACTCAGGGACCCAATTTTAACAAACTTCAATCTGACCCCCCTAGAGATGCTGTATACCAAATACGAAAGCATTCTCATTGGTGGATCTGAAGACGAAGATTTTTTTAAAAAATTCCTCATATTACATTAAGTTAAAATTTGGGCTCCCATTGGGAGCCTTAACATTAACCCATGGACGGTTTGAACAACCTTTAATCTGATCCCCCTAGAGATGTTGTATTCCAAATATCAAAAGATTCTAATTGATGGTTCTGGAGAAGAAGATTTTTAAGGAAATTTCCTCATACTGCACAAGGTTAAAATTTGGGCTCCCATAGGAGGCCCAAATATTAACCCAGGGACTCAATTTGAACAAACTTGAATCTGATCTCCAAAGAGATGTTGTATACCAAATACGGAAGCATTCTGACTTAAAAAATTTTGATTGGTGGTTCTCAAAATTGTTTTTAAAGAATATTCCTCATATTGCACTAAGTTAAAATTCAGGCTCCTATTGGGAGCTCAAATATGAACAGGGACTTGATTTCAACAAACGTGAACTTTGTGAAAATCAACATTTTTCAAATGATAAAATAACATACAGTTAAAAAATATCGCCGAATTTATGTGAAAATGGTACAATTTCAGCATCTTAGTCATCAGCTAACTGAAATCAGTCAATTTGTTTTACTCTGTCATTCCTGATGAATAATGAAGGCAAGAACAATGGTCTTTTAGGACTCTACTTGAAAACATATCACTAACAGCAGTACAACAAACTAGAGACTTCAAAGAGATAATATGTTGTAAATTACAAATGTTGTTGTTAAGCTGATGAAACCAATAAATTCTATACATGACAGGGATCCCTCCCTCCTTCCTCCGTCTTTTCTTATGCCCTTTTTTATTAGGCTTTCCCAAAACCAGTTTGGGAAATTAGGCTTTCCTAAAACCAGTTTGGAAAAGACTCTTGTTATTGTTCTTTTTCAAAATTTTTCTTTATTTTTATTTTTTTTTTTGCCGTCAATTTTGTCTGTTGCACTGCTCAAAAACAAGCTGTACGATTTTAACCAAATTTGGCAAACTTATGTAATGCCATAAAATCTAGTGAAATGAGGTATTGTCATGTCTGTTAAAATGCTTATTTTCAAAATATTCTGCCAAATCCGTCGAAATTTCACCATTTTTCTAATGTCTCAAAATTGTTTACAGTTATTTAGCTCAAATTTTCCACACATTTTGAGCATAACATGATACACCAAAATCACCACAAAAATATTTCAAAATTAACCCTCATTGGCCAAAAATGACACAAATATAGCTTTTTTCTTCAAAATTGACCAACTTCAAGGGCAAATGTCTCTAATTTCAAAGTTGCTTGTAAAAATTGTTTTGGTATGGATAGATGCAACAATGATTGCGGAAGAAAGTTGCTGTTTATGCTTTAATCTCAGATTTAACCCTCAAGCACAATGAGGGCGAGAATAAGTGTACCATTTGAAAATGCCAAAATTAGCCAACTTTGGTTGCTTTTTAAATCATTTTGGAAAGGATTAAGTTCAAACACTTTACAATTCAAGATTGGTTGTAAAGTTGAACCGTATGCCCATTCTGGTCGCATAAAAGTAGGTCCCGTCCAAAAAATGCCCCATTTTTTCAAAATTTGGTAATTTCAAGGGACAATTTACTCCATTTCTAATTGATTGAGCACTGAATGTTTTCTTTGGCTGCATGCAGCAGTCAAGGTATGACAACTTTTGTTTATATGTTATTATTAAAAGTTTAACCCTTGGCAGATTTGAGACTTCCTATTAGGGTACTGTCAGAATAATTGTTATTTTTGCCAACTTTTACATGCAATTTATCAGCACAGGAGCCATATTTTCTCAGAACACTTCTCATAAGAAGATAGGACATTATTCCTAGAACAATTTTGCTGTTATATGTTTCATTAAAAGTTTTAAACCTCACCCAGTTGTCGGGCCTTCATTGAACTGGAGTACCCCAAAATTGTACATGTTCATTCAAATACCAAGATTCAAGATTCCTCCTTGTTCTTATCAGAAACTCAAGCTGCGATTGATGACAGGTCTCTGGAAATTGAAATGAGGTATCGTCATATTCATAAAAAAAAACGTATTTTCAATATATTCTGCCAAAACCATCAAAATTTCACCATTTTTCAAAAGTCTCAAAATTGTTTACCGGTATTTAGCTCCGATTTTCCAAACATTTACAGCATAATATGATGCAACAAAATTACCGCACAAATATTTCAAATTTAACCCCTATTGGCTAAAATGACATGAATGTAGCATTTCTTCTATAAAATTGACCAACTTTAAGGGTGCATGCCAGCTTGAAAGAGTACAGTCATAGAGTAGTTATACAGGCCTGCCAGCCTGCTGCCGACATTAACCATACACTATTCACGTCATTGTTGTAAGAAAAATAGTCTCCCTGCCTGCTTCATTTGGTCATTTCTGGCAACTGAATTGCCTGAAATTTTCGGCTCCTTCACGACTCGGGGGTGGTGGGGCACAATCCTCCAAGACACCCCAGCACGTATGCCCATGATTCATCAAAATTGTTAACAGTTACTAAGCTCATATTTCCCACCACACATTTAGAGCATATTATGATATACCAAAATCACCACAAAAATATTTTAAAATTGACCACCATTGGCCAAAAATTACATGAATAAGGCTTCTTTCTTCAAAATTGACCAACTTTAAGGGCAAATTTATCTAATTTCAAGGTTCTTGTAGCAATTATTTTGGTATGGATAGATGAAACAATGATTGTGGAAGACAGTTACTGTTTACTTTTTAATCTCAGATTTAACCCTCAAGCACAATGAGGGTGAGAATAAGAGTACCGTTTGAAAATGCCAAAATTAGCCACCTTTGGTTGCTTTTTTCTTTCATTTTGGAAAGGGTTAATTTCAAACACTTTGCATGTCTGTATCACAATTGACTATCAAGGATATTTGCTGTTGTATGTTTGCTTGTAAAGTTTAACCCTATGCCCATTCTGGTTGCATAAAAGTAGGTACCGTCCAAAAAAACCTCCCATTTTTTCAGAATTTGGTAAGTTTAATGGACAATTTACTCCATTTCTGAATGACTGAGCACTGAATGTTTTCTATGGCTGCATGCAGCAACCAACGTATGACAACTTTTGTTTTATATGTTGTTATTAAAAGTTTAACCCTTGGCAGATTTAAGACTTCCAATAAGGGTACTGTCAGAATAATTGTAATTTCATATTCGTGAAAATGCTTGTGTTTTCAAAATATTCTGCTACAACCATCAAAATCTCTCCATTTTTAAAAAGTCTCAAAACTGTTTGCAGTTATTTAGCTCCAGTTTTCCAAACATTTAGAGCATAATATGATACATCAAAATCACCACACAAATATTCCCAAATTAACCCTAATGGCCTAAAATTACATGAATATACAATTTTTTCTTCAAAATTGACCAACTTCAAGGGCTCATGCCAGTGTGAAAGAGTACAGTCGGAACAGTTGTTATACAGGCCTGCCTGCCTGCCTGCCTGTCGCTCGCTGAACAAATCTTGTGTTTTAAATTTTTCTCTATGGCTTAACTCAACATAACTTGGCTTTGGCCACTTGAAGAATCGCAGTTTGAAATATTGTGATTTCAGTGAATTTTGCAGTTTTCTGCACTCATTTTCTCCCAAAACGAAAAGTGCATCGTTCAATGTGCTTTCTATACAATACAGTCTGCCTTTTCAAATTAAAACTTGGGAAAGCCCGTAATTTGTCCAACAAATTACAATTCTCTAGTTATTTGCTTGAATTTGCTCAGTCTCGTTGAATTTTCGAAATCCTCTGTACTCTGATGATGAAATACCAAAGATTTTAACCCGCACTTTTATCATAGAATGCAAAAATTTCATCTGCTTGAATTTTCTTATCCCTCTGAACAAGGGCTGTCGTGATTATTTGATTAGTCGACTAAGTGTGAACTAGTGTGATAGTCAACTTTTTTATTTTTAATCGACCGTCATTCATTTTCAAAGTGGTACATGTTGGGTTTAACCCTTTACCCAACGTAACGGCCAAAACCGGCCAGCACTATTCTCAAAAATCGCCAATTAATTTTCATTATCTTTTCATTTTTTGTCTCAAAAACATAGGTTATGACCCCTCGTTGGAACGAGCTCGTTCCAACGAGGGGTCATAACCTATGTTTTTGAGACAAAAAATGAAAAAAATTAGTTATTCAAGAATTTTTTGGGCAAGTGTCGTCTGCTTTTCATGTTAGGTAAAGGGTTAAATTGCACTGTCTAATGAGGTGAATGAACAATTAGATTATTAACCTTTGAAAATCTAACTATAGTTACTTGTAATATCCACTGGCCTTTGTTTTGTGCAACAAAGTAATTTGAAATTTCAGGACTAAACAACTGAGTGCTGGTTTTGTATAACCAGTACTCTGTTAACCCTTTACCCAACGTAATGCCAAAAAACGTCCAGCACTATTTACAAAAATCACCATTCAATTTTCATAATTTTTTTGTCTAAAAAACACAGCTTATGACCCCTCATTGGAACGAGCTTGATGAGCTTGTTCCAATGAGGGGTCATAAGCTATGTTTTTGAGGCAAAAAATAAAAATATTCAGTTATTCAAGAATTTTGTTTGCAGGTGCTGTCTGCTTTTCGTGTTAGGTAAAGGGTTAACCCTTTACCTAACCTGAAAAGCAGACGACACTTGCAAAAATAATTCTTGAACAACTAATTTTTTTCATTTTTGCCTCAAAAACATAGGTTATGACCCCTCGATGGAACGAGCTCGATGAGCTCGTTCCAACGAGGGGTCATAACCTATGTTTTTGAGACAAAAAATGAAAAAAATAATGAAAATTAATTAGCGATTTTTGAGAATAGCGCTGGCAGTTTTTGGCCGTTACGTTAGGTAAAGGGTTAATCAGTACTGAAAAGCATCATTCAAATGGTGTACCATTTGAATAATTGGCAGTTTGGGGAGTTATTGCAGACTGCCGAATAAATAGAATCTTCAGTCTTGCAATTGTACACTCGAACAACCTCATTGGAACAATACAAACTATGAAAGTGAGAAGGTTGTCTGAACGGTCAGTTCACTTGAAAGTGCTGGCTTGTGACATGTGTAGAAATGGAGGGAGATGTATGTTCGAAATTTCTGGAAATTAGTTATAGAAACGAAACATTTTCACAAAAATTCTTCTGTTTAAATTCTTCAGATTAATTGGAGATATTTAGGCTTTCCCAAAGCCAGTTTGGGAAAGACTCTTGTTATTCTTCTTTTTCAAAATTTTTCTTCTCTATTTTTTTTTTCCTCTCTGAATTTTGTCCGTTGAACTGCTCAAAAACAAGCTGTACGATTTTGACAAAATTTGGCACACTTATGTAATGTCATAAAATCTAGTGAAATGCGGTATCGTCATATCTGTCAAAACATGTATTTTCAAAATATTCTGCCAAAACCTTCAAAATTTCTCCATTTTTCGAATGTCTCAAAATTATTTACAGTTATTTAGCTCAAATTTTCCACACATTTAGAGCATAATATGATACACCACAATCACCACTCAAATCTTTCAACATTAACCCCCACTGGCCAAAAATGACATGAATATAGATTTTTTCTTCAAAATTGACCAACTTCAAGGGCAAATTTCTCTAATAACAAGGTTGTTGTAACAATTATTTTGGTTTGGATAGATGCAACAATGATTGCGGAAGAAAGTTATTGTTTACTTTTTAATCTCAGATTTAACCCTCAAGCACAATGAGGGCGAGGATAAGATTACCGTTTGAAAATGCCAAAATTAGCCAACTTTGGTCGCTTTTTCTATCATTTTGGAAAGGGTTAATTTCAAACACTTTTCATGTATGTATTCACAATTGACTACCGAGCGTATTTGCTGTTGTAAGTTTGGTTGTAAAGTTTAACCCTATCCTATTCTGGTTGCATAAAAGTAGGTACCGTCCAAAAAAACTCCAATTTTCTCAGAATTTGGTAAGTTTAGGTGACGATTTACTCCATTTTTAATTTCTTGAGCTATGAATGTTTTCTGTAGCTGCTTGCAGCAGTCAAAGTATGACAAATTTTGTTCTATATGTTATTATTAAAAGTTTAACCCTTGGCAGATTTGAGACTTCCCATAAGGGTACTGTCGGAATAATTGTTATTTTCACCAACGTTTACATGCACTTTTTCAGCACTGGAGCCATATTGTCTCAAAACCTTTTCCATGAGAGGATTGGGCCTTCATCCAAGAACAATTTTGCTGTTATATATTTTATTCAAAGTTTTAACCTTCACCCAGTTTTTGGGCCTTGAATTTGAGTGCCCTAAAATTCTTCATAAAATTGGCCAATTTGGAGCTCACTTTTCTTCCATTTTCGAAAGGAATATCAAAAAATGATTTACATGTTCGTATTTACAATTGCCTACCGAGCATATTTGCTGTTGTAAGTTTGGTTGTAAAGTTTAACCCTATGCTCATTCTGTTTGCATAAAGATAGGTGCAGTCCAAAAAAACTATCGTTTTTCAGAATTTGGTAAGTTTAAGTGATGATTTACACCATTCCTAATTGATTGAGCGCAGAACGTTTTCTATGGCTGTATGCAGTAGTCATAGTATGACAACTTTTGTTTTATATGTCATTATTAAAAGTTTAACCGTTGGCAGTTTCGAGACTGCCCATATGGGTACGGTCGGAATAATTGATATTTTCATAAAATCACTGAATATTGATAAGCGTGCAGTGGTAGTTTGGAATAGAATATACGAAAATGCTTAAGAAATTCGGATTCACACTTCAATTCCAAGAATATTTTCTGTTATAAGGTTGCTGTAAAGTTTAACGCCATCCCTGTCTCAGATGCATAAAGATTGGTGCCGTCGAAAAAAAACCTCCCATTTTTTCAGAATTCTGTAGGTTTAAGTGACAATTTACTCCATTCCTAATTCATTGAGCGCTGAATGTTTTCTATGCCTGCATGCAGCAAGCATAGCATGACAGCTTCTGTTTTATACGTTATTATCAAAAGTTTAACCCTTGGCATATTTAGGAGTTCCTATGTGGGTAAAGTCGAAATAATTGTCATTTTCGTAAATTCAGTCCCTGAATATATTGGTAACCGTGCTGTGGCCTTTCGGTGGTTCTACATGAAGCCGCAAATAGTTGAGGTTGAAAAGTTCATCAAATAGACAGATATGATGCCTAACTCAGCCGGTAACAGGTAAATAATGAATGGAAAAGTCGTTGAATTGAGAATAAGTAGGGACGAATTGCCCTCGGTTTCCACTTGATCCACAGTATTTCCACGCGGTCTCGGCACTTGACAAAGATACTAAACTGTCGGGCAGGGACAGTAGAAAACATTCTGAGAATTCAAGTTACTGCCTTGCATGGTCGGGACATAATTGGCATATATCCGACATTGTGTCTGTTCAATTTGAATGTCAAATTAGCCAGATGACGGCTTTTTCTCCGCCGGATCAAGTTGTCGGTTTCTGCCGGGACGGTCTAAAATAAGCCGTTTAACTCAAAACTTTCTGTCCCATATGAATGTGCGAATATTTTGATAGGTAAATAGTGAATGGAAACGGCATTGCATTGGAAATAGAGTAGGGACGAATCGTCCCCGCGGTTTCCATGTGATCCACGTTGTTCCCATGTGGTCACGACACTCGACAAAGATACTGTCCTGTAGAGCAGGGATAGTAGAACAACTTCTGAAGATTTCGTGTATCTGTCTTCACTGGTCTGGACGCAGTGGGCGTATGAGCGATACTGCTGTCTGTTCAATTTTAATGTCAAATTAACCAAATTACCGCCTTTTCGCCATTAACCTATGCACGATTTCTGTCCACTTTTCATTTTCGGCAATTAGCTAACTGTTATCCAAGAACAATTTTGCTGTTATATGTTTTAGTCCAAGTTTTAACTGTCAGGCCTTGAACTGGTGTACCAACTTGAACATGTTCATTCAAGTAGCAAAATTCAAGATTAGCCCATGTCTCTTTTCAGACACTCAGTCTGTGATTGATGTTCACACATTAAGAGCATAATATTATACACTAAAATCACCACACAAATATTTCAAAATTAACCCCTATTGACCACAAATGATATGAATATATCATTTTATCATCAAGATTTACTAACTTTAAGGGCAAATTTCTCATAATTGCCAGGTTGTTGTAACAATTATTTTTGTATGCATAGATACAACAATGCTTGCAGAAGAATGTTACTGTTTAGTTGATAATCTCATCTTTAACCCTCAAGCAAATGAGGGTAAGAGTACCATCCGAAAATGCCAAAATTAGCTAACTGTGGTTGCATCTTCCTGTCATTTTGGAAAGGGTTAATTCTAAACACTTTGTTTTGCTATAGGTAGAGATGCCTAATGAACAAATCCTCTGCTGTAAGTTATGTTTTGGGGGCTAAACACAACATAAGCTTTGGCCATGATAAGAATAGAACTGTCAGAAAAAAAATTGATTTTCAGTGAATTTTGCAAACATCTGTACTCATTTCCTCTAATTGCAAGGTTGTTGTAGCAATTATTTTGGTATGGATAAATGCAACAATGATTGTAGAAGAAAGTTACTGTTTACTTTTTAATCTCAAGATTTAACCCCCAAGCAAAATGAGGGTGTGAATAAGAGAACAGTGAGAGAATGCCAAATTATCCAACTTTGGATGCTTTTTGTCTATCATTTTGGAAATGGTTAATTTCAAACACTTTGCTTTGCTATATGTAGTCTGCATTTTCACACTGGAAAGTTGGGAAAGCCCGTAATTTGTCCAACAAATTACAATTCTCCAGTTTAGTGTTTCTATTTGATCTCAACACAGAAGTGGACACATTCATACATCGTCAGTTTTAAATTTGTAAGTATAATAGAAATTGTTTGTTGAATTTATGGGGAACAATTATCAAGCGACTAACCATCAACTAATGCTGGTGATTAGTCAACTACAAAAATTGATAGTCGCAACAGCCCTACTCTGAATGCTGATAATGAAACGCCAAAAATTTCAACTAGCAATTTTATCCTAGAATGCAAAAATTTCATCTGCTTGAATTTTCTGAACACTTTCCACATTAATATTGAAATACCAAAATTTCAACATGTAGTTTTTTGCTAGAACTACCCAGAATGCAATTACAAATTTCACCAATTTGGCATTGTGAGCTCTTAGTGAGCTCTGTTAAACAAAACTGAATTGGTTCAGTTCACACTTGCATTATGGGAAAGATTTGCAGCTTGAAATTTTAGTATTTTGAGATCAGGGAGAGAAGGTTAAGCTGCTGAAGGCCCAGTACAAAAAACTTGGTCAGGGTTCAATGACTTGAGGATGAAAAAAATTCAGGAACCTTTTTGAGTCATTTGCAAGCACCTTTCAGATAAATTTTAAGACTTCTTCCCTCCTTGGTCAATAATCCTGAGTATTATCTTGACTGCAAGTCAGTGTAAACAGATATGTTTGAGAGAAAAGTTTTTGTTTACTAATCCTTCAGCAATGCCGTTGAAACAAATTGATTGTTGTTTACTAATCATATTTGAGCTATACAAGAAAAGTGCATCTGTTTCTAAGGAGCAACTAAAATTCAAGGACTTTACTCAAAAGTTCAGGCTCTTAAAGGCCTTGAAAATGAATTTTCAAATTTCAAGGCTTTAAAAGAACACAATGAACCTGGTCTATTACCTAGCAGAGTTTTAATCTTGATATTTGTGAACATAATATACACCAACAAATAGAAACATCAATGATTTCTTGACAGAAGTTGCAGCAAATGAATAGTTATGAATTAAAAGAAAATAAGAAAATCATTATCTCAAAAATGAACTTGATGCCACCCTGACTGCATGAAGATAAAGTTACTCCTATCAAAATTTTAAAAACTGCTGCTCAGTACATCATTGGCAACACAGATATCAAATTAGAACCAGATGTCAAATTTTAACAAGACTGCTGCTTTTTCAATCTATGTATATAACATTGCCAAGTGACAAACTGGATATTGGATAAATTCTGATCCTCATACAAAGATAATTTTCACTGATGGTTTGACTTTGGGCAACCCTGGAGCATTAGCTCTCACATACTTGGAAGGAATGCTAAGTAAACCTCGAATATTGAAAGAAGCAGTAGCAGTCGAGAGCAAAAACTATAATGGAGAGCTCAAAGGTTTAGAAAAGGACACAAACTTTGCCAGAAAATGGGTAGCCAAAAATATTTCATCCAAGAACATTGTTATCTTCTGTGACTGTGTATCAGCCGACAATCACCAACACCATACTGCTAGATCAGTATGTCAAAATTACAATCAACTGCTGGATAAAATCTTCAATTTTTACAGAAAAGTTATTCTAAAGTTACAATTAAATGGATTGCCGGCCATATCAACAATAAAGGAAACTACCTGGAAGATAGTTTCCTTTATTGTTGATATGGCCAGCAATTGAGGAGAATATTCTGAAGAAATGGCAAACTCACTGGGACAGCATAAGTAGTGCTGAACATACACATAATCTTTTCTAGAGCTGGCATGATTATGAAATTTCATGATCGACTTTCCGAAGAAGAACAATCGATTAAAGTTGACTTTAATCATACTCTGAACTATAGAAATAATTATATAGAAACAATATTTTTAGTCATTAGTTCCTTGGGCCAGACATTCTTTAGGCATGCATATATGCTGTACACCTACTGCTCTCAAAGGAAAATTCAGACTCTTGACCATTTTTGGCTCAAACCTGAGCCTTGGCTCAAGTTTGGACCTGAGGTGTCAAGAGTCTAATAACACCCGCATTGAGATTTATGAAGCACTTGCACTCATTGGCAAAATGAGAAGTGCAGTTATTTGTACTAACAGACCTGGTGTTATGTGTTGTATCTTTATACTTCATTTCCATATTAATTATAACATATTCTGATATTCTACAGCCTCTGAAACTTCTTACGAGCATGATGGGAAAAAGAGTAATAACTAATAATTCGTCAGTAAAGGAGTGAAATCTTGAAATTGTAGTCAATTATGGATGTTTCTGACAATTAGTCGACATTTCAATTAATCATGACAAGCCAAGAGAAAAACCAAAAGAAAAGCACTTTAATATTACCTGTGATCATAAAACAGAAAGAAAAATACAGAGATTGAGATTAGGGCACACAAACCTAAAAGGGCACTTGGGAAAATACATAATTTCCTTTTTGACTGTCCATTTTTCCAACATCAAATCCAGGATATGCAGGACAACAATGAACAAGGCTTTATAACATCAGATACAGCCATCACTCACCAACATATAAACATGCAGACATTGCTTGGTGACAAAAGTGTCAGTAACCCCAAGATGCAGTCAGCCTTCCATGATGCTTTAGTCTACTACATTAAGAGCACACAGCAGGCTATATAGAGGGTCTTTTTCCCTTGCCTGCCATGTTGTATTTGTCTAAGTATAGAGTTTTAGTATCAAGATGTAAATGCACAGTGAAAACCTACAGGAGACCTTTTTTCAACTGCTGGTGGACAACAATAACAACAAAAGTGATTTGAATATCATGACTTACTTCAATAAAAGTTATCAAAATAATAAGAAATATGATTTGTGTTGTGTTAGTTTTATTTCACTGGCATTTCAAGCGGGAACCATAAAGACACCAGGGCATTTTTTGCCTATTTTGGTGTATCTTGAAGCGATGTTTAATTGCTAAATACACACAACAATTGAGTATTATCTTTCAAAACCATGGTAAGAGTTTAGTGACTCCTAAAAAAATAAGGAATTGTTGATTTTAGCTAAAATGGAGCTTTTCTTGTCAATTTTTCCATCTTGACAAAGCCCTGATGTTGTGTATATGGGAGGGTTTCCCACTATAATTATTACAGTTGGAGTGGCTAGGTAAAAGCATGTGTGTGAATAATGCATTTTGTTACTGATTATTATTGTTCTGTTTCACATTTCAAATTTTTGACATTGTAAAAATGTTATGCTTGAGCAGCATGCTCCGGGGATATACACGTGCTCTGGAAAAATGCAGGCAGAAATGTAAAATGATGGAGTCTGTGTATTTTGTTAAAATTCAATGTTGTGTTTGCAGAATAAAAGAAGTGTTTTATGGAAATGCAACTCGTTTATGGAGCTGTTCCCCAGATCTCACCCATGATGTGGTGTGGAGTAGAAACGTAGTAACGTAATACCAAATCTCACTGATAGAACAAGACAGATTCCATCAGTGGCAGAGCCATGGTCTGAAATCAGGGGGGACCCGCATAGTTTGGGGTGGAATCTCAGGAAAAATGTTTGTACTGTTGTACTGAGGGCAGGAAATCATAAACATTATTTTCAAATTTAGGGGTGGGAGGAGCAAGTGGGATTTGGGGAGAAGGGAGGTAAGGGGCTGAGCTCCCTAGGCACCCCATGGCTCCACCACAGGATCCAACTAACATTTAGTGTTTGACAGGTCTATATTGACGATTTTGATATATTAAAATAAATTCTCTTCTCAGCATTTCTTTCTTTAGAAATTTCACTCCTCCCTATTTTAATGAGGGAGAAGTCACTTCTCCCCAAAATTCACTCCTAGGCTGGTCCCTCGATTACAGCAGACATGATTCAAGTTTATGGGCAATTCAATAAAATACTTGGAAGGTTCAGAGTTAATTAATAAACAAACTGAAAAGTGACAACATGTGTGAATTTGACTTTTGGGGCAGGTTGTCGTGAAAGTTAACTGGTAGAGTGCTGGAAGCCCATATTTGGGCTTTATTCTGAAGTCCAGTATTGCAATTTAAAGGCTTCATATTCTGTGGATGTGCTTCATATTATCTTTGAAGTGATATTATTTTATCTGTTAGGATTTGCCTTGTCACAATTTATGGGAGAGTGCCTATATGCACTCTCCCATAAATTGTAACAAGGCGAAGATGCACAAAGAAATTTCCAGGACCCAAAATAACTTAGCACTTTACCAGTTAAATACATGTATGTAATATCTTTTTCAAGTTTATTCACCAAATTTGAATTTGTATTTTCAGCAATGATGCAAGTGGAAATTGGAATATAAAAGTATTGTTGCCTAGAACTTATTGGTTTACACCCATTTAAAAATAAGGGGTGTACAGGACATTCTAGAATGTGTGATAAAAATAAACTTGTATCACACTTTTGCAAATTCAGAATGGAACAAGTAATATTTCTGGGGATACATGGACCCATTCTGATACAAGAGACCATTTACTATCCCCAGCCAAAACAAAGTTTGCGGGGGATATAGAAATGGGTTTTGTCCATCTGTCTGTCCATCCATTCATCTGTCCAGGCTTAGCAGATGTACATTGTGGGGTTTACAATTTAGGGTCAGAGGTAATTGTGGGGTTGGGTTAGTACAGTGTTTACTTGTGGAGTTATTTTTTGCACTGTGGGGTTAATTTTTTGATCTTGTGGGTTAGGGTTTAACAAGGAAAAAAACCCACAAGTGAGAACGTGTAAGAACATCCATCCATCCATCCGTCTGCCCGTAACAACTTCGAACCTTCATATCTCAGTCAGTGGATATTGGATTTAAATGATCTTTGCTATGCTGATAGACCACCAAGGGGGAAAGGAAATTCACAAGAACAGGTTTTGTTCATTTTTTTCTCTACAGTTAGGGGCCTTTTTCAGCTTTTTTTCAACTTAGAAGCCCTTGGCGCAGGATACCGGTGGCGTTGCACCCTGTTTTGATGTTGTAATGTGGAGGTCATCAATCTATAGTAGCTGAGTTTGTGTTATTTCCATAGAAACTCAGGTGTTAGACACAAAAAAGTTGTATTTTTCAGATGATGCATTGAAAGTTGAAACTATGAATGGAAGTTCGAACAGAGTAGGAAGTAACAATAAAACTGGTCATGCTTAAGAAGATTATTTTGGATTTTTCTTTTATTTTATTTCCTTAACCTCTCTGAAGGACACTGTTTAATCCTTACTTTATTTTACCAAAAATAACCTGCTTCAAAATCTGCAAACATGTGTAATAAATACACAAGTGTTTGAATGGGTTAATATTTTGGAAATTGGAACATAAATGTACTGTTGCATAGAACTTATTGGTTTCATCATAAAAATTACAAAAATTTTTGAAATTTGCTTTGTATTGTCCCTTTACCAAACATGAAGACAGGATGACAAATGCAAAAACTTTTCACGAATATCCAACTATATGTATTTTAATCTATTGCCTCAAGAATGTAGCTTATGACCCATTTTAACAAGCTTGTTCCAATAAGCAGTCATAATAAGCTATGTTTTGGAGACAAAAACTGAAGAAAAAAAAAAAGTTAATGTCGTAGCGCTGACCTGATTTAAGGGCCTGTGAATCTATCAGATCGAATTGAATCTCTAATTGAATCAGACACAGGATTTTGAATCAAATGGAATCACTTATTGAATCTAAAGACTCTGTAAATATTGCCCCTCTTACAACGGTAAATATTGCCAGTCTCCACTCAAGTATTGTACTCAACGGTGACTCGTCTGTTTGGGCAAGTCAATAACAAAAGACTTCTATGCTAGAGGTCCCGAGTTTGATCCCCGTCCGGAACAACCCGCGTTGTGTCCCTTGGCAAGGCACTTCATCCTGGTTGCCTACATGGGGGCACGATCACACTGTGAACTAAGGCGTACTGCACATCGATGGTGCACATATCTTCAACTGCTGTAACCCTGCTTGATCGAAGCTTGAATAGTTAGAATATTGAGGAGCTGGCAGTTGGTCGTCCTTGCTCGGTGGTTCTGTCCGGGTACTCCGGCTTCCTCCACCCAAAAAACTGTCATAGTCACGATTAGTCATTATGCATAAGTATGTGACCTTAAAACACAATTAAATAAATAAATAACAAAAGTGGACGATGCCAGAATGGAATCAGAGTAGTTTCGGAAGCAGACCCTCCCTGAACTCTTTTTCCATCATCAGGTCTCCTGTACAGGAGACCTGATGATAGGAGAAGAGTTCAAGAGGATGCACTTCATAGGATTTTTAGAAAATGTCTGAATCAATGTGACTCAAATCGAATCAAACAGACTTTTGAAGTTTTGCAGTCTATAGCATGATTTTTCATTATCAGTATGTTAGGTAAACAGGTAAACTCAGAATACAGGCACTAAAAGACACAGTAGGTAACAGCCACTGGACATTCTATTCACTTCATTTATAAGGTAGTGCTTGAACATCAATTTTATTTTTCGTTCTCTCTGAAACTTTCTTTCGAGAAGTATCACTACTTGGATCAGGTCGTATACTGGGAAGAGGTTCTGATTTAAATTTTGAACGAAGTTTATCCTTCAAATCTGAATTTTCATTTTTTATCACATTAAGTTCCCGCTTTACACTAACAAAATCTTTAAAATTTCCTGATCGGTCCTTCCCCATTGACTGTCTTTTGATTGAATTCAGTTCAAGAAGAATTTTTTTGTATTCTCTGTGTAAAGTCTCTCTATCAGCTTCAGAAGCAGTTAATGTCTGCTGAAGCTCCTCAAGCTCTTGCTGTAAGCTTTCAATAATCTGTTCATAACTCTGAAGTTTCTCTGTTCCTTCCACTTTCTCATTATGAAGTTTTGAAAGTTTATTTTTTAAAGATTCTAATAATTCTTCCTTCTCTTTTAGATTCTCACTACCCTCGTATTCCTTTTCATATTTGGTCAACTTGAATTTCATTTCACGATTTTTTTGATTAAGTTCTCCTAGTTCCTCATTAAGTTTCTCATTACAGTCACGAAGATTCTGCAGCTGCTCTTGATCTGTAAGCTGTCTTATCTGACTGAGTTTCATCATTTCAATTTCATTCAGAAGATCATCAATTTCTTTCTGTTTCTCATCCAGTTTGGTGTTGACTGACTACAAAAAATAAATTGAAAAATTATAACCTTTTGTGTGAATAAATGAAAGTGTCAATGACACTGTAGCTCAACTTGACAAACTTGAACTTAGTTAAGTTATAAATGAAATGGCAAAATTGAAGCTCATTGGTACCAATGTTATTTGATGAAATTTCAACATAACAGCATTGTGTGTGCACAATGTCAGAGTAATCCATGCATTTTTAAATGTAAACTGTAAGACTGGCTAAAGGAAGAATGTTGATACACAAATGCAGTATGTTCAGAGGTTATTGTAAATGGCAACTTTTTACATAGAAATGAATGCTTATCAACAACTCTTATCTAAAGGTCTTGCCTAATGAGGACACCAAGTTCAAAAACAATCCTATAATAAATGTGGCCTGTAGGCCATGTCAAAGAATGTTGATGCACAAATGCAATAAATTAAAGATTGTTGCGAACAACAACAGTTTTTGATGGAAATGAAAAGAAAATCAATAGCTCCTATCTTTGTCACCCTGCATAAGCATACAAAGATTCAAAACAACCTGATAATGAATGTGTCCTCTGAGGCATGCCAAAGAAAGATGTTAATGCACAAATGCACTAAGTAGAAGGTCATTGCTTGTGGCAATGGGTTTTTTATGGAAATTCATAAGTGAGAGTGCAAAAGGATAAGTTGATGCACAAATGCAGTAAGTTCAAATGTTGGTGATAACGACAATATATTTTTATGGAAATGAAAAAAAGCAATAGCTCACATCTAGAGGTCACACAGAACACACATACCAAGTTTCAAAGTGATCCGATCATAAATGTGCCCTGAAGGACGTGTTAAAGGGAAATATTGAGGTTTGACTAAGTTCAAAGGTCAGCGGCAACATTTTTTGACAGAAATGGAAGAAAATCGACAGCTCCCATATAGATGTCACCCCACACAAGCTCACCAAGTTTGCAAGCGATCCAGTCATAAATGTGCCCTGCAGGGTGTGTGAAAGGGAAATATTGATGCTTAACTGCGCTAAGTTTTTTCTAAGTTCATTGAAGGTCATTGCCAGTGGCAACATTTTTGACGGAAATCGAAGAAAATCGATAGCTTCCATCTAGAGGTAACCCCAAACAAGCATGCCAGGTTTCAAAGCAATCTAATCATAAATGTGCCCTGTTTGGTGTGCCAAAGGGAAATATTGAGGTCTGACTAAACTAAGTTCTAAGAACGTAGGCCGCAGCAACATTTTTTGATGGAAATGGAAGAAAATCGATAGCTCCCATCTAGAGGTCTCCCCAAACAAGCATGCCAGGTTTCAAAGCAATCCAATCATAAATGTGCCCTGTAGGGTGTGCCAAAGGGAAATATTGAGATCTGACTAAACTAAGTTCTAAGAACGTTAGCCGTGGCAACATTTTTTGACGGAAATGGAAGAAAATTGATAGCTCCCATCTAGAGGTCAGCCCAAACGAGCCAGGTTTCAAAAAGCACTCTGATCATAAATGTGCCCTGTAGGGTGTGCCAAAGGGAAATATTGAGGTCTTCTGACTAAACTAAGTTCTAAGAACGTTGGCCGTGGCAACATTTTTTGACGGAAATGGAATAAAATCGATAGCTCCCATCTAGAGGTCATCCTAAACAAGCATACCAGGTTTCAAAGCAATACAATCATAAATGTGCCCTGTAGGGTGTGCCAAAGGGAAATATTGTGGTCTGACTAAACTAAGTTCTAAGAACGTTGGCCACGGCAACATTTTTTGACGGAAATTGAAGAAAATCGATAGCTCCCATCTAGAGGTCACCCCAAACAAGCATGCCAGGTTTCCAAGCAATCTGATCATAAATGTGCCCTGTAGGGTGTGCCAAAGGAAATTGTGGACGTATGTACTAACATACTAACGACTACGTATGTACGCCGACGGACGAGAAGTGATGGCAATAGCTCAGCTTGACTTTGTCAAGTTGAGCTAAAAAAATGGCATTTTGTTTAAGCTTATTAATTTTACTAGGATTAGGAAGTAAGTTATACAACTTATTAATTAATAAATTAATTAATTTATTTATTTAATAGGATTTAATGACATTTTCAACAACCAGCATCATCTCATGTCAGACAGTTTTACAGGTGGAGGAAGCCAGAGTACCTCCATGCAACAGCAGACTCCCCAATGTTCTAACTCCACACAAGCAGGGTTAGCATTGGTTGAAGACAAGCGCACCATCAAGGTGTAGTATGCCTTAGTACACAGCACCACCATGCCCCCACATGAGCAATCATGATGAAGTGCCTTGCTCAAGGACACAACTCAGTTACCCCCTAGTGAGAATCGAACCATGGACCTTTTGGTTTGAAGTCCAATGCCTTAACCACTAAGACACCACACACCCATATACAACTTATACTAACAGCATTTCTTGGCCCAGTGATATGGTTTATGGGATGACTTTTGTGGCGGCAAATTTGTGGCCTCACTCCACTCAGATACTACAATGGGATCTTGAGTCTTTAGTGAGTATGTCTCTCTCTGCACAGGACACAGCCATTTTACGTCACTATCTTATAGAACAGTATGCTGTGAGAGCATCAATTCCATGTTTGATGCTGTCAGAGAATGTTTGGACACCTCAAGAACTTTCTAGAAAAAAGGTCGATCCTTCAAGCATGAGAGACTAGTGCACTTATCCACTTGGCTACCAATCTCCATGAGTGGCATTAGATGAGCACATGTCAATATAAACAAGACATTGGTAAGAAGGGTCAGTAATAATGTAATCCTGCCATACTGCCAGATCAGCTAGATCAAACATAACGCCTATTTCATCATGTTTGATCTGGCCAATTTGGTCTCATTTCGTAGAATTAAATTATTACTGAATCTCCCTACTAAAGAAAACTGATTCATCCATTTTTCCACAGTAAATATTGTATATGAAATCTTTCAAGATTTTAGGGTTAAATGGGTTAACCCCTTACCCAATGTAACAGTCAAAACCAGCCAGCATTATTCATAAAAATTACCATTTAATTTTCATTTTTTGTCTCAAAAACATAGTTTAGGACTCCTCATTAGAATGAGCTCATTGAGCTCATTCCAACGAGGGTTATAAGCTATGTTTTTGATGCAAAAAATTAAAAAATTTAGTTATTCAATAATTTTGTTTGCAAGTGTTGTCTTCCTTCCAGGTTAGATGGAGGATTAAGCAAAACAGATGAATGGGATCCCTGTGAACAGACAATTTTTAGTGGAGACTAATACAAATCAAATCATTCAAGATGTTAATAATTTTACTCAAGTTTCAAAAGGAATTGGGCGAATCCATATAACATTATTTGAACACAGTGACTATATGACCACTTTATTCTGTCTGAGTTATGTGCACAATCAATGATGACAGGAAACTCATGATGTTTCAGGCCTGTCAAAATTTAAAATCTATACAACCTGAAAGTAGGGCCTTTAATGAAAGTGTCAATGACACTGTAGCTCAACTTGTTAAGACATGTACATGTATAGTATGTGACACAGCAATGACAAACATCTAGGTAATGACCTGATAACAAAGGTACATGTAAAGTATTTTAACGGTCTGTGCATAAATACTGACCGTAGCCTGTAACAAATGTATAGGTAAAGTATTGTAAAGGCGGGCAACAGTCAGATGCTAAACTAGAAAAGAAATCTTTGAGACCCAGAGTGGGTCTGACTGAACCCCAAAATATTTGTTCTCATAGCACAGTGATAACAAAGGCATCCAAAAACACTCGCTCCTCTCCCAAGGTGATAACAAAGGTACCCAAGAAGTTTTGTGAAGATCGGTTCATACATACGGCCTCTTGCCTGAGCCGTAAAGAAGTTGTGTACAAAAAACTGATTGGACCTAATTTCGGTACAAAATGGCCTCTGCAGCCATCTTGAATTTTGGACCACACTCAGAAACACTTGTTCTTATCCCAAGGTGATAACAAAGGTACCCAAGAAGTTTCGTGAAGATCAGTTCATAAATACAGCCTCTAGCCCGAGCCGTATTAACATATGCACTTACTGTGTATAAGTAGCACTGAATAAATCAAAGTTCATCTAATTTGCATAATTTCTGCACAAGAAAAAAACCCTGTATTATATGTGATGTATTCCATGTTACTAAACATTCATTCAAAAATTTGTTCAAATCAGAACCTTCATATAGAAGTTCTGTACAAAAAACTGATTGTACCTAATTTTGGTACAAAATGGCTGCCGGCAGCCATCTTGAATTTTGGACCGCACCCAAAAACATTCGTTCTTGTCCCAAGGTGATAACAAAGGTACCCAAGGAAGTTTCGTGAAGATCGGTTCATAAATACAGCCTCCAGCCCTAGCCGTATTGACATGTGCACTTACTGTGTATAAGTAGCACTGAATAAATCCAAGTTCATCTAATTTGCATAATTTCTGCACGAGAAAAAAACCTGTATTATATGTGATGTATTCCATGTTACTAAACATTCATACAAAAATTTATTCAAATCAGAACTTTCATACAGAAGTTCTGTACAAAAAACTGATTGCACTAACTAAAGTACAGAAGTTGTGTACAAAAAACTGATTGGACCTAATTTCGGTACTAAATGGCCACTGGCAGCCATCTTGAATTTTGGATTGCATCAAGAAACACTCATTCTCATCCCAAGGTGAAAACAAAGGTACCCAAGAAGTTTTGCGAAGATCGGTTCATAAATATAGTCCCAAGCCCGAGCCGTATTGACATGTGCACTTACTGTGTATAAGTTGCACTGAATAAATCCAAGTTCATCTAATTTGCATAATTTCTGCACGAGAAAAAAAAACGTATTATATGTGATGTATTCCATGTTACTAAACATTCATACAAAAATTTATTCAAATCAGAACTTTCATACAGAAATTCTGCACAAAAAACTGATTGCACTAACTAAAGTACAAAATGGCTGCTGGTGGCCATCTTGAATTTTGGACTGCATCCAAAAACACTCGTTCTCATCCCACGGTGATAACAAAGGTACTCAAGAAGTTTCGTAAAAAGATCGGTTCATAAATACGGCCTCTAGCCCAAGCCATATTGAACTGTTGACGGACAGATGGACGGACGGAGATGGACTACTGGGCATGGCATAACCTCAAATTTGACTTACGTCAAAGTTGAGCTAAAAATGTTACTGTGTGAACCATTTCATCCCACGTTACCTTTTTTTAAGTAAGGAAATTAAACAACTGTATTGTGTAATCAAATAGTGATACCTTAGTGTCTGCAAGACTCACTGGCAGTCTTGCCCCTGACACCCCAGGGCTAGAAGCTAGAAGGCCAGGGGTACCTGGGACAAGACATGGCACTGAAACCATTGAAATACCATTGCTATTATTAGTATTAGTATTCCTTTTAACTGTAAAACTTGACAAAAATAATTTTAAAACAACTGGATATGATGAATGTATTAGGCCTCACCCTATTAATTCACATACTACTGGATCCACCACACACATAAGTCAACAAAACAAAAAAAATCACCAGCACAGATCCATTCTTTCAAAACTGTTGCCAGAGTGACAAGAACTAAGAGCAGCAAGTGTTGTATATGTTTCTTCATGCAATACCACAGATAGCATTTTCACCTCATTGGAGTGGTGGCATTTCTCACATGTATAAATGTTTGCCATTTTGAACAAATAAATAAACACACATGCCAAATAACTCCCCCTGCCTAACCATTCAACATGGTCAATATAAAAATGATTTCCATGGACAAAAAACAACAATACAAAAGGTTCACAGGTTCATAACTGTGGAAGGCGTGCATGAATGAAACTTGCAGTATGTTAATATCTCTCCCCCATATTGCACCATACTAATGGACATTTTAAAAAGGAGTTAAAATGCAAAAAGTTCATAGGGACAGTTTTGGAAATATGTCGATATTCTTTCAAGTCTAACAAAGGTTATAACTCTGTTGAGTTTGAATGGACAAAACCCTCAAAATGTGGAGATTCTTTCCCCCATACTCATCTCTGATCTTACAAAAGGAATCAAAATACAACAACCTATGCTGGAGTTATAATGCAAAACCTTTGTTCAGACAGTTTTCTAAGTCAACCAAAGGCCATAACTCTGGAATGAATAAAAGGACAAAACTCACAATGCAGGGACATCCTTTCCTCCATGCTGATCTCACATCATTCCAAAGAACATCAAAATGTGACAGACTGGTTGTAGAAGAGGTCAAATACTCCATAGTAAACTTAGAATGAGATGCAGTGACTTAAATGCTCATAAATTCAAACGCTTCTTAACAAACAACCCTAAATGTTCTTGTGGAAATTTAAATATTAAAGTAAATTTCCTTCCTTATTATACCTTCCACAATTCTTTACAGCAGACTGGCATTACAGTGGACATCCCTAACTAGGAAGTATACTCTCTATTTTGTTCTTTCCCAAGCGATTTAGGAAAGAAATGTAGTGTAAAACCACCAGGAAAAAAATAAGCCAAAACTTGGTCGAGTGTGGCCAGCACACACCCAGTTGGGGAACTCTTCTCTGTGTACTAATCCACGACTTTCCGGTACCAGTGCGCAGACGTATAACCAACGTGTCATTCTATTTGAATCCACCAACATTGGAGTTATGTGATCAGCAGGGAGGAAGGATTCTAACCCAATAAAAAGACGGGAGGGCCTCCAGGTAAACAATTGCGGTAGGTATAATAAGAAAGGAAATTTACTTTAAAATTTAAATTTCTTATCAACCTACCTCACAATTGTTTACAACAGGCTGAAAAGACAATAGGAGCAGGGAATCACATAACCAACCTCCACATAACCTGACTGTGCTGGACAGAAGATTACCCAAGGCCTATAAAACCATCGCATCACAAACATTGAAATAGACAATGAGAGATGAGGAGTATATGGCCATGTGTGACACAGACAGAAAGGACAGTAACAAAGCACAAGGCCTGAACTGATCATGAAAGAAAAGCATAATGGCTAGGGTTGATAACAGCCTGAGCAGAAGACAGAGGTCCTAAAGAAAAAAGGTCCTCAGATTGCTCCTACAAATGACGCAGGTAGAAGAAGGTGGAGAAAGTAGAAGGGTTTCTCCAGTAGGCTGGCTGCATAATGTCCGACAACTTGATGGAGTTAGCAAAAGCCCAGGAGGAAGACAATGCAGGCACATTGTGGGCAGAAATGCGACTGATATTGCAACTGTCACTCACCAAACGAGCGTATGGCGCTCGAATAGCAAGACAAATCCACCTAGAAATGGATTGAGGAGAGATCTTGTCGACCAGGGATCAGAGACGGAAAGAATTGCTTCCTGCCTTTCCAGTTGAGGTAAATGTGAACTGAACGAACTGGACAGAGCAAATGGCAATTATCATCAACTGACGGAAGAGCTCGGATACAGAGAGAAGGTGGAGTAGTTTCTGGTATCTGATTTTTGGCCAGAAAAGAGCAATCAGTGGTAAAAGTGAAACTGCTGGTGGCGCTCTTGAAAAAAGGCTGGATCAACTGAGAGGGCATGAAGCTCACTAACTTTCCTGGCTGAGGCAAAATCCATTACAAAAAGCCGTCTTGTATGTGATAAAATGTATATCCACCTGGGATAATGGTTTGAACGGTGCCCTCTCCTCCCCACCCCCAAAAAACAAAACAAAAGAAAAGCAGCACCCAAGAAAGATTCCATCTTGGGGTCAGCTGCAAAACCCTAGGCGTTTCAAAGAAAAGTGCCGAATAAGCTTGGAGAGGTACAGATTAGTGCCGATAAAATGCTTTCCCACATACGAAAAGGTCTCCGAAAGCATAAACCTGTACCCATTGATGGTAACAGGTTGGAGACCCCGAGAATCAAACAGATGTACCAGAAACTCTGCAATCTGTGTAATCGAAGGATCGGCAAAATCAACAGAGTGATCAGCACACCATTGACAGAAGACCTTCCATTTAGCCACATATGCTAAACCAGTGCTGCCTTGAAGAAGAAATGCACCCTACTGCTCATCTCGAAAAACCTCTATGGAGGAGACAGGACCGGACAAAAGATATGAGTGAAGGCACAATGATGTCGGGTCAACTTGAAACCTCCTCAGGTGACCTTGACAGACACGGTCATGGTGTAGATGGAGATGTACCAGAACCGCCACCAACAGAGTGCAGAGCTCACTGATCCATACCCGCTGAGGTGATGGGAGTGATCAGAATGATTCAACAACTGCAGGTTCGTATCTTGGTTAGAACCTGAGGCAGAATCGGAACTGGCGGGAAGGCACAGTCGACTAGTCTGTTCCAATCAAGTGACAGAGCATCCACAGCAAAACTAGAGGATCTGGACACAGGGACACGAAAGTGTCCACCTGATGGTTTCAACAGGTCACAAACAGATCGATGTGGGGATGACACCAGAGACTGCAAAGCGACTGGAACTCTGCTCTGTGAAGCATCCACTCAGTGAAAATGATATTGCCCCGATGCAGGGAGTCAGCTTGGACATTCAAATGACAGGGAGTGTGACAAACCACCATACCGGAGTTGACGTCCTGAGAAAGCAGTAGAAGATCCTGAGCCAATTCATACATGGAAACCGAGTGCGTGCCGCCCTGGTTCCGAATGTAGGCTTCCACTGTCGTATTGTCAGACAACAGAAGGATCTGATGATTCGAAAGGTAGGGGATCCACTGCTGGAAACTCAGAAGAAGAGCAAGAAGCTCCTTCTGACTGACGTGAAGAGCTGCCTGATCCTGGTCCCAAACTCTGTGAATGGAAAGACCTAGACGATCCAATGTCGTTCCCCATCTGAGATCGCTGGCATCTGCCATCAGAACATGATTGTACGTGGGCAAATCCAATAACTCCCTGCGTAATCCACTGAACATCCATCCAGGGAAGAAGGCGACGACTGAGAGATGCTGGTAACTTTAGTACCAGATCCAGAGGATCGACATTTGGCCTCCAACGACTGAGCATGGAGAGGTCTGACATGCAGCCAACCTAAAGGAATGAGATCCATCACCAAACCGCCGAGACCAAGCAGCCGGAGAATACTCTGGGCTGTCGCGGATGTGGACTGGTTTAGAGTCAGGGTGAAAGCCAAGAGAATCACTGCCCTCACCCGGGAACTGCCACCATATTCATATGAGTATGGAAGTCCATCCCCATATGACAAGACAAAACAACTGAGAAGGGACCAGGTCTGACTCCTGTTTTTTTTAATCCGAACTCTAGTGAAGAAAGCAGGTCCAACAGCTTGTCGACATCAGACTCCAGAAGAGCAGGACTGGTGTGCCTCTGGAGGGTGTCGTCCAGATAAGCTGAAGTAGTCACCCTGGACTGTGTGCAATGGAAGGCTATCACAGGCAACATCAGTCGAGTGAAGGCCCAAGGAGCCAGGTTGAGGCTGAGAGGCAAAGCCTCGAACTGGTAAACTCGCCCCAGAAAAGCAAACCTGATATACTTTCGTGATGTCCAACGAATCGGAACATGAAAGTAAGCGTCTCGCAGGAAGCAAAATCTGCCTGGAGAATGGAGCGGCGAACAGACCTGAAAGTCTCCATGCTGAACTTAGGAGCAATGATAGACTGGCTCAGGATACTCAGATTGATAACCGGACTGAGTCGGCCATCTTTCTTTGGCACCAAGAACAGACAGGAATAAAATCCCACTGAATGAATGTTCTCGACAACCTCTTGACAGGAGATTGTCTATCTCCGTGGTAAAAAGTTCCCGACGTACACCATCTGAAGGAACTTGGGTTGAAAGTGGCACCCGTGACAGAGGGGGTGCCTCCGGGAGGATATCCGCAGACTGGACCATACAACATCTAACACCCAAGGATCGGATGTGATCGCGGCCGAATGGTCTGCAAACCCTGATATCCTTTCTCCAACCTGGGACGAATCAAGGTGAGGTCCTTCATTTCGAGCCCCGGGGAGGTCCGTGAGAGAAAGCACCTCCTCTACTAGTTGAAGGATCCCGAGACCTCCCTCTGTTCTGTCGGCACTTACCTTTACCACGTGAGTCAGAGGAAGAAGCAGAGACAGGAGGATCAACCCTTGACTTCGCAGTGGATGAAGCAGAAGGGCGCTTGTTAGGCTTGGAATAGCCTTAGCCTCCAACAGAAGGCAGATCAAGCTGGCAAAGCGGCAACTGATCTTTGGAATGGCGCAGGATGTCATCCTGGGCGTTGCCACAGAATCATGGAATAGACACAAACACACCAAAGCAGCAGAACGGAAAGCAGTACACTGCACTTCAGAAAGAATCAGCTAGTGTCCAGCACTGCATCCCGGTGAACTAATTCCAGATTAGTCATGTTACAGGCATGCATGTGAGTAAGATGCATAAGCGCCTTAGAAAGAACACGCAAGGGAGCTTGTATGTCGTCAATATCTGGAGGTAGATAAGTGGCTAAGGCAGACACGACATGATCCGAGAGAGATAGCATGCCCAGCATCTCTCTGGATATGCCCAACAGGGACTCCAAAGTCGCCATAGGAATATCGGCCGACTTGGGCTTGGAAAGGTCGAGTGCGGAGCAGTCCTGATCCAAGACCGTCAAAGTCGGGCAGACCGATGGATTGGCAGAATCGTAGGAATGGTAATGCACAGGGGGCAAAAAAAGTATCGGCCCTAGTGAAGAACGAAATCTTCAGAGCCTTGGAACTCAGCTTAGAGTCCAATGCTGCAAAAGCTTCGACCACCTGTACCAACTGGTACAGTCAAAGGTGCCCAGAAGCAGGTTGCTCCACAGGCTGTATGTGCACGACCAACGATCACAGCCTGGCTGAAACCTCTGGCTGGTCTGACAGTTTGAGCTCCAGAAGGAACTCAAAAACAAAGTCAAGAGCCACCCCCAAGTCAAAAGACTGATGGCTCTCAACATCAGGTGTGTCTAACCCATCTTCAGAGTCGGAAGACACATAGCCCACCTTGGGCATACCAGGTGAAGCCTCCCATGGTGTAGAAACACCAGGGGGATCAGAAAGTGGCCTGCTTCCAATCCCAGGAGGTGGCGCCACTGAGGATACCTGGAAACCATCAGTAGCATCGCTGGAGGCAACGGGAAGGCTCTTGGAAAGAACCTGCATGAGCAAGGAGAGGCCTCCCTAACAACGGGTGGCAGCCAAAACATCTGAAGGCAGATGCTGATAGCGGTATGAATACCCCGTGGATCTGGAGTGCGGGAACTCGGGAGTCACCATGGATCTCTGAGGAACAGAAGGTCCAGGCTGCACAGTTTTGCTGGTTCCGCAAAACTGGCTGAAGGACCAGAATGCATGAACAGAAGCACAACAGAGTCCATGGTGACCCCACCATGTACATGAATCCAAAACAAAACCTGCCTAGTCTAATGGATGGGAGACCAACGTAAAGGAACTGGCTGGCAACCCAGTCCGACTTTACCAAGTTGAAGTTAGGGAAGGTTGAGGCCAAGAACCCATGTCAATGAAGCAGAAACACCTGCAGGGATAACCCGAGGCCGGCTGAAATGGAGACCAAACACGTCACCGACAGAGCAGCAGCAGGAGTGGATACATCAGTAGCTGTTGACAAAGGCGGAAAAGCAGAGACAGCAACCAAGCTCTGCTCCAAAGAAGGAGTCACAACCCTTGTGACAGCCTCAGATGTCGACTGGAGGGGGACAGCAGTCCCAGAACCAGGTATCTCTTTGCCAGAAAGTCAGCAGCTACTGTGGTATCCACCACCAAAAAAGACTGCAAACCTCCAATGAAGGGGTAAAACTCTCTCCAGACAGAATCGGTTCGGGAGGCCCCGAATGACTGTGTTCCCCTTTCCGTGGGTGCGGGAGGAATGGCCACATGCCCGAACTACACAATAGACTGAAGCCCAAAGGGTGGAAAACCAAGAACCACACTGCCCATAGTATCTTACAATGGAATGCCCATATCAAGTGGAGCAGGAATCATGGGAATCTTCAACATGCTAAGGCCACAAATATCGCCCGCAAGACATAGTCCTTGGCATATTTGGTAACAGCAATGTAGATGGGAAAGTGAATCCAAAGAAAAAATAAATTGGGACACCTCCAGCTACCAGAGTAAGGTGGCAGGAAACAAAGGCCCAACGGGAACAGAAAAAGTACCCCAGCAGCCAAAAGGGGAAAAACTGGCGGAAATTTGTCCCTCAACAGAGAGTAGAAAAGCTGCCACAACAGCCCCCAGCTGACACCTAACTCAGATAAAAGCAGTAGGAAGGAGATGATTTTAAACGATAATTCCCCATATTGCACTTAGTAAATATTTGGGCGCCCTTGGGGAACCCAAATATTAACCCAGGAACTCAATTTGAACAAATTTGAACCTTACACCTCTAGAGATGTCACATACTAAATACGAGAGGATTCTCACTAGCGGGTCTGAAAAAATATTTTTTTAAAAATTTTCTCATATTGCACTAAGTTAAAATTTGGGCTCCAATAAAGAGCCCAAATATTCATCCAGGGATCCCATTTGAACAAATTTGAATCTAACCCCCCTAGAGATGCTGTATACCAAATATCAAAAGAATCTGACTCGTGGATCTGAAGAAGAAGATTTTTAAAGATTATTACCCATGTTGCACAAAGTTAATATTCAGGCTCCCACCGAAAGCCCAAATATTAACCCAGGGACTCGATTTGAAGAAATTCGAATCTTACACCTCTAGAGATGGCACATACCAAATATGAAAGGATTCTCAATAGCAGGTCTGAAAAAGAAAAGTTTTTAAGAAATTTTCTCATATTGCACAAAGTTAACATTTGGGCTCCAATACAGAGCCCAAATATTCATCCAGGGATCCCATTTGAACAAACTTGAATCTAACCCCCCTAAAGATGCTGCATACCAAATATCAAAAGAATCTGACTGGTGGATCTGAAGAAGAAGATTTTTAAAGAATATACCCCCTATTCCACCAAGTTAATAATCAGGCTCCCATAGGAAGCCCAAATATTAACTCAGGGAGTCGATTTGAACAAATTCAAATCTTACACCTTTAGAGATGTCACATACCAAATATGAAAGGATTCTCGCTAGTGGGGCTGAAAAAGAAGATTTTTTAAGAAATTTTCTCATATTGCACAAAGTTAAAATTTGAGCTCCAATAAAGAGCCCAAATATTCATCCAGGGATTCCATTTGAACAAACTTGAATCTAACGCCTTCTAGAGATGCTGCACACCAAATATCAAAAGAATTTGACTGGTGGATCTGAAAAAGAAGATTTTTAAAGATTATCCCCCATATTGTACCAAGTTAATATTCGGGCTTCCATAGGAAGCCCAAATATTAACCAAGGGACTCAATTTGAACAAACTTCAATCTGACGCCTGTAGAGATGCTGTATACCAAGTATCAAAAGAATCTGACTGTATGATCTGAAGATTTTTAAAGCTTATTCCCCATAGCAAGTTAATTATTTGGGCTCCTCTGTTGAGCCCAAATATGAACCTAGGGGGGTCGATTTGAACACACTTGTATTTGACCATCCTACAGATGCTGTATACCAAATATCAAAAGATTCTGATAAGACGTTCTGAAGAAAAAAGTTTTTTTCAATTTTTGCAAATATGCTGACTCAGCATTTTTTCAATTGCCCCTACAGAACACCCTAACACAACGGATGGCCTTTTTTTTTTTTTTAATCCATTCTACCAGTCAAAAGGATGCTTCATACCAAATAACAGTTCTCTGTTCCATGTAGTTTGGAAAATAGGCATTTGAATTTTTTTCTATCTTTAGCCCCTGGGGTACCCACGGGACAACGAAAACAAAAACTTTCGGGCATCAATCAAGTACTTTGGACCCACTTATGCTACATGCCAAATTTGGTTCAAATCGGCCCATCGGTTCTTGAAACAGAAATTTGGGGCAGAGCCCAAAATGGATACGTGCCCACAGAGAGCCCAAATATTGATCTACCAACTTCTCTTGAACAAACTTTAATCTTCAATACCAAAGAGTGTTACATACCATATATCAAGGCAATCTCTCTGGTTCATGAGAAGATGATTTTAAAAGATTTTTAGGCTTTGGCATCATTGCCCAGAGCCAGAAGAAGGCAGCCGCTCCATTTGAACAAAATACAAGGGTATACCCCAGGGATGGTTTGTGCAATATATGTTTGAATTTGGCTGAATGGCTGTGGAGAAGAAGCCAGGTTTGCAAAAGTTAACGGACGTCAGACGCCAAGTGATGGCAATACCTCACACTGACTTGCAGTCAGGTTAGCTAACAAGAGACCAAAATAGCATGGTACACGAAAAATCGCGTGCAAAATCGGTACAGAGAAAAAATATATATCACAAAAAATACGGCGAATAATCGAGAGAATATACAAAAACACAGCCCTGTATGTCTGGATGGTGAAGCAACGGCTATGAGTCCACAATTCAGAAAAGAAACATTGTCAACATCGAGTCAAAAGGTATCATTGTTGATGAGCAAAATAAAACGCATCTTCACAAGATGGCAGAAGAAAAAGTAATGACACGTTGGTTATACATCTGCGCACTGGTACCGGAAAGCCATGGATTAGGAGTACACAGAGAAGAGTATCCCTTACTGGGTGTCCGCCGGCACACTTGACCCAGTTTTGGCTTATTGTTCTTGGTGCTTTTGCACCACTTTTCTTTCCCAAATCACTTAGAAAAAAACAAAATAGAGAGTATACTTTCGAGTTAGGGTCTTCCACTGTAGTGCAAGCCTGTTGTAAACAAGAGGCCCCAGGGGGCCTGGGGGTGCTCACCTGACATGGTAGCCTAAATATCAAGCCAGGGAATTGATTTCAACAAGTTGCATCTGCCACTCCTAAGAAAAACTTATACCAAATATCCAAAGATTCTGACAAGTGGATCTAAAAAAAGGAATTTTAAAGAATATTCCTCGTATTGAACTAAGTAATATTTCAGGCTCCCACAGGGAGCCCAAATATGAACCCAGGGACTTGGCTTGAACAAACTTGAATCTCACCTCCAGTGGGATGCTGTATACCAAATATTAAAAAATTCTGACTGGTGGATGTGAAGAAGAAGATTTTTTAAGAATATTCCTCATATTGAACTAAGTTATAATTCGGGCTCCCACACAGAGTCCAAATATCAACCCAGGGACTTGGCTTGAACAAACTTGAATCTTACCCCCCTAAGGATGCTTCATACCAAATATCAAAACATTCCGACTGCTGAATCTGAAGAAGATTTTTAAAGAAAAATTCCTCATATTGAACTAAGTTATAATTCGGGCTCCCACATGGAGTCCAAATATGAACCCAGGGACTTGGCTTCAATAAACTTGAGATGAATAAACTAAGGATGCTGCATACCAAATATCAAAATATTCCGACTGCTGGATCTGAAGAAGATTTTTAAAGAAAGAATTCTCAGTGCCATGTAGTTGTGGAGATATGGGCGTTTTAATTTTTTTCTATTTTTAGGCTTTTTCCTCTGGAAAAGACTCTTGTTATTCTATGGATTACTATTCTTTTTATTTTGGGGGGGTGGGTGGGGGGGGGGTGGGGGGTGGTGGAGGTGGGTGCCTGGTGGGGGGGGGGGGGGGTTGTTTTTGTTTTTTTAGGCTTTTCCCTCTGGAAGACTCTTGTTATTCTATGGATTATTAGCCTTTTTGGGGTTTTTTTCCACAAATTTTGTCCATATGACTCAGAAGCCATTTTTGATTCGATTTTCACAAAATTTTGCACACTCATAGACGGTCACAAAATCTAAAAATGTACCAAAGCGGAATTTTTGATTTAACCCTTATTTCATCAGAATTGGTAAAAAAAACTGCCAAAATTGGGGTTTATAGGCACTTTCTCGAAACAGGTCTTGTAGATTTGTTTTAAACATTCATCATTATTAGACCTGTCTGTGACATGACCTTTGATACACACGACATATTAGGCGATGCATATGGTAAACCTCCACAGGCGGCCAAGGTACCCAAGAAGTTTCGTAAAGATTGGTTCATAAATACGGCCTCTAGTCTGAGCTGTATAGAAGTTGTGTACATAAACTGATTAGACCTAATTTTGGTACAAAATGGCCACTGGCAGCCATCTTGAATTTTAGACCGCACCCAGAAACACTCATTCTCATCCCAAGGTGATAACAAAGGTACCCAAGACATTTCGTGAAGATCAGTTCATAAATACAGACTCTAGTCTGAGCCGTATTGACATGTGTACTTACTGTGTGTAAGTCGCACTGAAAAAATCAAAGTTCATCTAATTTGCATAATTTCTGCACGAGAAAAAAACGCGTATTATATGTGATGTATCCCATGGTACTAAACATTCACACAAAAAATTATTCAAATCAGCGCTTTCGTATGGAAGTTCTGTGCAAAAATCTGATTGCACCTAATTTTGTACAAAATGGCTGCCATCGGCCATCTTGAATTTCGGACCAGACCCAAAAACACTCGTTCTCATCCCACGGTGATACCAGAGGTACCCAAGAAGTTTCGTAAAGATCAGTTCATAAATACGGCCTCTAGCCCGAGCCGTATTGGCATTTGTTTTTACCTAAAAAAATCACCTTATCAAACTGAGTCATCTGAGACTACTACACTCACCTTTCTCATAACATCAATGAAGGAACTTCAGTGAGACAGTTAAAAACAATTCATCAGACACTGTGGGGTCATGAAAAATCATGGAATCTCATCGGGAAAAGCCATGATTCTCCAGAATCATAAAGTCTAGTTTTTTTTTTAGTTTTTTTTTTCCAAACATTTTGTCCGTACGATTCAGAAGCCATTTTCGAACCAATTTTCTTGAAATTTTGCACAGTCATAGACAGTCACAAAATCTAAAAATGTACCAAAGAGGAATTTTTGATTTAACGTTTTTATTTCCTCAGAACTGGCAAAAAACTGTCAAAATTGGGGTTAAAAGGCACTTTCTCGAAACACGTCTTGTAGATTTTTTTTAAACATTCATCCTTATTAGACCTGTCTGTGACACGACCATTCATATACAAGAGATATTAGGCGATGCATATGGTAACCCTCCACAGGCTGCCAACCTAAACATTTTTTGATGAAATGGGCTGTTTTCGGGCTCCTAAACCACCCAGGCAATACACGAGAGATAAACATAACTTCATTTATTGGAAATGGAATTCACCGTGGATCATTTTTGTAAGCAATAAGGGTATTCAAAAACCAAGCGTTAACCCGTTTTGTGCTGGTTAAACTGCAATACCCCCTCAAAAACTAAAAAATTAATGTTTTCTGTGGATTTCTCTGAACAAGTCTTGTAGATTTTCAAGAAAAATTGGCCACTCGCAGGTCCTGGTGTGGCAATACAAGTTGCATAGACAAAATACTCCGGTGAGCATTTGTTAACCCTCCACGAGCTGCTAAAAGTCAAAATTGTGATAAAATGGGCTGTTTTTGGACAGCAACAGCACCCAATGGGTACGCCACAAAGAAAAGTACTTCCTTTTATCGGGCGCAAAATTCATACGGAAACATTTTTGTAAGTAGTAAGGGTATTCAAAAGTCGAAGTCTTAACCCATGTTTGTCAGGATAAAAAGAGATACCCCTGAAAAGCTTAAAATTCCCATTTTCTGTAGATTTCTCTAAGAGCATGCTTGTAGGTTTTCAAGAAAAATTGACTATTCGCAGGGTTTTGTGTGACATTACAAGTTGCATGGACAAAATATTCTGATGAGCATTTATTAACCCTCTACAGGCTGCCAAGCATCATAATTTTTTTTAAATGGGCTGTTTATTCGGACACCCACAGCATGCAATCTATACCCGAGAGATACACATAATCTCCTTTGTTGGAAGTGGAATTCACTGAGGACCATTTTTGTAAGTAATAAGGGTATTCAAAAACCCAAGCGTTAACCCCTTTTGGGGTGGTTAATAGAGATACCCATCAAAAGCTTTAAAAAAATCATGTTTTCCCTGGATTTGTTTACAAACATCTTGTAAGTTTTCAACAGAAAATGGCCATTGATAGGTCTTGGTGTCACATTAACGGTTGCATGGATAAAATATTCTGGTAAGCATTTGTTAACCTCCATGGGTTGCTAAATGTCAACATTTAGAAAAAATAGTCTGTTTTTGGACACCAACAAGAACAAACGGGAATGCCATAGAGAAACATAACTTCTTTTACCGGGCGCAAAACTGATAGGGACAAATTTTAGTAAGTAGTAAGGGTATTCAAAACTCGAGGTCTTAACCCATTTTCGCCTGGTTAAGGAGATGTACCCCTTAAAAGCTTAAAATTCCAATTTTCTGTGGATTTCTCCAAACAAACTATTAAGTATTCAAGAAAAATTGACCATTTGCAGGTCTTGGAGAGACATTACAAGCTGCATGGACAAAATATTCTGGTAAGCATTTGTTAACCCTCCAGAGGCTGCAAAGCATAGAAATTTTGAGAAAATGGGCTGTTCTTGGGCACTCATTGCACCCAATGTGTACCTGCAAGATAAACATAACCTCCTTCGTTGGAAGTGGAATTCCTCGAGGATCATTTTTGTAAGTAAGAAGGTATTCATAAAACCAAGCATTAACCCGTTTAGAGCTGGTTACAGAGATACCCCTCAAAAGGTTAAAAATTCATGTTATCCGAGGATTTATCTAAAAACTTCACGTAGATTTTCACAAAAAATTGGCCATTCTCAGATCTTAGTGTAACATTACAAACTGCATGTACAAAATATTCCAGTAAGCATTTGTTAACCCTATGCAGGTTCTCAAACATCAAAATTTTGATAAAATGGGCTGCGTTTGCCTAACCGCAGCCCCCAAAATTAAGAAGAGAAATCAACTTAAGTGGAAGTAGAATTCACTAAGAATTATTTTTGTAAGTAATAAGCATATTCAAAAAAACAAACCTTTACCTATTTTGGGCTGGATAAACAATGATACCCATCAAAAGCTTAAAATTCATGTTCTCCCTGGATTTCTCTGAAAACATCTCGTAGATTTCAAGTAACTAGAGTGATGTCACACATGCAGCCCGACTGTCCCAGCAATGGCAATGCTTAGACACAATGGATTTTTAACCACAAACTTTTAAGCAACAAGATAAAAATGCATTTTTGACGAAAGAAAAAAAAAAAAGTGCCTAATTGGTGCCCCGGGAGAGGGGGGGGGGGGGGGGGGGGTGTTACGTGAGTTTAAAAAAAAGTTTTGCATGAAGTGACTGTAAATAGTTAAAAATGCATATTGGAGGAAAGGAAGAAAAAAAAAATGCCTAATTGGCGGGGGCTGGGCAGGGCAATAACTTCAACAATTTTCACTGGAGGATTTTGATCATCAAACTTGACCTAGAGTTATGTACTGAAAAGAATTGAAATCTGTTAACTTTTGTTTATATTATGGCATAAGGAAAGTTCGGACAGACAGATGGACTGACGAATGGACGGATGGACTGACGGATGGACCGACAGATAGACGGACGGAGCGAGCTCTGTGCTATATCCCTCTCTTGTGGGAGGGGATAATGAAAGTGTCAAAGACACTGTAGCTTAACTTGTGTATGTGTTGTGTTTGATGAAAAGGATAATGTTCAATGTTTATGAAAGGATTATGAAATAAGACAAGAATTGTGATAATTGGGAATATGTTAATTTCTGTTATCTGTATGCTATGTTTTTAATAAAAATAATATGAGGTGTACACGGTACTAAAGAGCTGAGGGGTGGGTTAATATGACCTCACAGTTAATGTATGTGGCCCTCACAGTTAACGTATGTCAATGAAAGTTACCAAGTTACAGTGAAATTATTTCAAAATGAGTCATCCTATCAAGTTACACTGAAATCCCTTCATAAATATGGCCTGTAGACTGTGCTCAAGGTTTTCGGGCTTCAGGCCTGTGTAGCCATGACAGTAGACCGATTGCAACTAAAAGGGAACGTCCTCATCTCGACATTATACTGAGTAATTCTACTAAGTTACAATGAAATCCCTTCACAAATACGACCTGTAGTCTTTTAAAATATTTTGGGTTTTGGGCTCGGGAAGCCATCATGGTTGAATGATCGCGACCAAAAGTGGGCGTTGTCATTTGGGCATAATCTGGAGTGATCCTACAAAGTTACAATGAAACCCCTTCATATATATGACCTGTAGACTGTGCTCAAGGTTTTGGGGCTTCGAGCCACTGAAGCAATCACAGTTGACCAAACACGACCAAAAGGGGATGTAATCATCTAGGCATTATATGGAGTCAACCTAACAAGTTACAATGAAATCTTTCCATAAATATGACCTATAGACTATGCTAAAGGTTTTGGGGCTTTGGGCCTAGGCAGCTATCAAGGCTAAATGATCGCGACCAAAAGGGGATGTTCTCATCTAGACACTATTTGGAGTCATACTACCAAGTTACATTGAAATCCCTTCATAAATATGACCTCTGGACCGTGATTAATGTTTTCAGGCTTCGGGCCCCTGTAGCCATCACAGTTGCCCAATTGCGTCCAAAAGGAGTCGTTTTCATATAGACATTATATGAAGTCAACCTTCCAAGTTACAATGAAATCCCTTCATAAATATGACCTGTAAACTGTGCTATAGGTTTTCGGGCTTTGGGCCCAGGCAGCCATCATGGTTGAATGAGCACAACCAAAAGGGGACATTCTCATTTGGGCATCATCTGGAGTGATCCTACGAAGTTACAATGAAATCCATTCATAAATATGACCTGTAGACTGAGCTCAAGGTTTACAGGCTTCAGGCCCCTGTAGCAGTCATAGTTGACCAATCATGACCAAAAGGGGATGTCATGATCTAGGCATTATATGGAGTCAACCTAACAAGTTACAATGAAATCCTTCCATAAATATGACTTATAGAGTATGCTAAAGGTTTTCGAGCTCGGGCAGCCATCAAGGCTGAATGATCGCGACCAAAAGGGGACATTCTCATCTAGACATTATTTGGAGTCATCCTACCATGGTACAATGAAATCCCTTCATAAATATGACTTGTAGACCGTGCTAAAGGTTTTCGGGCTTCGAGCCCCTGTAGCCGTCACACTTGCCCATTCGTGTCCAAAAGGGGCTGTTCTCATCTAGACATTATATCAACCTACCAAGTTACAATGAAATCCCTTCATAAATATGGCCTGAAGACTGTGCTAAAGGTTTTTGGGCTTCGGGCTCGGGCAGCCACCATGGGTGAATGATCGCAACCAAAAGGGCACATTCTCATCTGGGCATGATCAGGAGTGGTCCTACAGAGTTACAATGAAATCCCTTCATAAATATGACCTGTAGACTGTGCTCAATATTTTCGGGATTTGGGTGCCTGTAGCCATCACAGTTGACCAATCACAACCAAAAGGGGAGGTCATCATCTAGGCATTATATGGAATGAACCTAACAAGTTACAATGAAATCCTTCCATAAATACGACCTATAGACTATGCTAAAGGTTTTTGGGCTCGGGCAAACATCAAAGCTGAATGATCGCGACCAAAAGGGGATGTTCTCATCTAGACATTATTTGGAGTCATCCTACCAAGCTACAATGAAATCCCTTCATAATTATGGCCTGTAGACTGTTCTAAAGGTTTTCGGGCTTTGGGCCCCTGTTGCCGTCACAGTTGCCCAAAAGGGAACGTTCTCATCTAGACATTATATGAAGTCAACCTATCAAGTTACAATGAAATCCCTCCATAAATATGACCTGTAGACTGTGCTAAAGGTTTTTGGACTTTGGGCTCGGGCAGCCATCATGGTTGAATGATCGCAACCAAAAGGGGACATTCTCATCTGGGCATCATGTGGAGTGATCCTACGAAGTTACAATGAAATCCCTTCATAAATATGACCTGTACTCAAGGTTTTCGGGCTTCTGGCACCTGTAGCCGTCACAGTTGACCAATCACGACAAAAAGAGGATGTCATCATCTAGGCATTATATGGAGTCAACCTAACAAGTTACAATGAAATCCCTCCATAAATATGACCTTCTGACTATGTTAAATGTTTTTGGGCTCGGGCAGCCATCAAGGCAGAATAACCAGGATCAAAATGGGACGTTCTACTTCCATACATTATTTGGAGTCATCCTACCAAGTTACAATGAAATCCCTTCATAAATATGACCTGTAGACTGTGCTAAAGGTTTTCAGGCTTCGGGCCCCTGTAGCCGTCACAGTTGCCCAATCACGTCCAAAAGGGGACTTTCTCATCTAGACATTATATGAAGTCAACTTATCAAGTTACAATGAAATCCCTCTATAAATATGACCTGTAGACTGTGCTAAAGGTTTTTGGGTTTTGGGCTCGGGCAGTCGTCACGGTTGATAGATCACGCCCAAATGGAGAAATTCTCATCTAGACATCATAAGGAGTCAAACTACCAAGTTACAATGAAATCCCTCCATATTAAACATGACCTGCAGACTGTGCTAAAAGTTTTTGGGTTTCGGGCTTGGGCAGCCATCATGGTTGACAGATCATGCCCAAAAGGGGACATTGTCAGCTAGGCATTATACAGAGGCATCCTACCAAGTTACAATGAAATCCTTTCATAAATACGACCTGTAGACTGTGCTAATGGCTTTCGGCTTGGGCAGCCGGTTGACCGATCACGACCAAAAGGGGACGTTCTCATGTAGACATGACCTAAAACCTGCATATGAAATTTTGTGACGACCAGACAAGAACTACTGGGTGTAGCCTGTACCTGAAGGTTGAATAAAAAACTTTAACCAGAAACTTTAACCACAACTCCAAATGTCAACTAAACAGGAAAAAAAAACAAAAAACACTTGAACCTTCAGTAAAAAACTTTAACCACAAACTTCAACCAAAACTCTAAATGTTAACAGACAGACAGACGGATAGACTGGTAGATGGACGGATGGACGGACGGACAAAAGTCATGACTATTGCCCTCACTGTAAACAGTCGGGCAAAAAATGGCCATTCATCGTTTTTGGTGTGAAATTACAAGTTGCATAAATAAATACTTCTGTTAGCACTTGTTAACCCTCTACAAGCTGCCAGACATCAATATTTTGGATACATTTGAGATAAAATGGACCATTTTCAAATAGACACGGCACTCAGTGGGTATGTGTCAAACAAACATAACTCCTATTTGGGCCATTAACTTGTCGGACGACGATATTGATATTAACCAACTCCACCGTTAATGATGGTTTTTACCTAAACAATTTTTTTATCAAACTAAGTCATTTGAGACTACTATACTCATCTTTCTCATAACATCAATGAAAGAATTTCAGTGAGACAGTTAAAAACAATTCATCAGACACTGTGGGGTCATGAAAAATCATAGAATCTCATCGGGAAAGGCCCAGGGCTGGGAGAAGTTAACTGTTAACGTGTTAAACGTGTTAAAATATTTTAACGTGTTAAAATTCTCTTAATGTCAGTTAATACATTAAATTCAGAGCCGGATCCAGGATTTTAGGATAACATGTGCCATCCTGTCCCAAAGCCTAATTTGTGCATTTAATATTGATCAAACCACCTAATTTAGCTATTTTAAGGGTTTTGTGTTTTGTCTGGCCGATAGGAGGGTGGGGGGGGGGGGGGGGGGGGGCGCCATGTGCCACCACCTTAAATTCGCCTGTGTAAATTTATGACTATATGATTTTATAACTTGGTGGATGATGGTGCCATAAAAATTTGTCATATATTAGAAAATACACACGTTAGTCTCTTTTCTCATTGTCTCAAGTTTTTAACTGAGTCAGAGACAGTGGTTGGAAGTTAGAACGACTTTCGATGGGCGATGAGGAATTCGTAGGTAGCATGAGCATCCCCTTGATCTCGAGCTACCTGGACCCCCGATTCAAAAAACTTTCTTTTGTTCCGACCACTGTCTCTGACTCAATTAAAACTATCATTAAAGAAGAAGTAACTAAAATGTGCCCTGTCGAAGTAGAACCGGGAAATGTTACAGTTTCTGTCTCAAATGATGAACCACCGGCGAAGATTAAGAAGTCATTCTTAGAAGAACTCCTTGGAGACGGGCGTGAGTCCAGTGAAAACTGCGAAAGGGCAGACATTGATGCTGAGATAGCGGAGTATGAAAGGTCAAGGTCACTGTCCATCACCGATGATCCACTAGTCTGGTGGAAGAATCAAGAGATGGTCTTCCCCAGATTAGCCAAACTAGCAAAGCGCTATTTAGCAGTGCCGGCAACTTCTGCCTAGTCAGAGAGACTATTTTCTGCTTTTGGTTTAGTTTTTGAGCACCGCCGCATGTTGCTGCTGAGAGAAACGGCATCTGCTATTATTTTCCTGCACGAAAACTCTTCAGAATTCACCTTTTAGATTATGTTGCACCTATGGACTATGGTTTTATGCTTTCAGCACATAAAGTTTCGTTCAAACATACAAATAGAGTTGAAATTGGGTTTGTTGTTCTTTTCGAGCATTTTAACCATTTTTAACACGTTAACGTGAATTTCTTTAACGCATTAACGCGTAAAGGAAAAAATTAACTGCTCCCAGCCCTGGAAAGGCCATGATTCTCCAGAATCATAAAGTCTAGTCTTAATAATTGACACTGTGAAACATTGTATATGCTTCTATAATGAATAGGTTATTAAAGAACTATAAAATTGGTAATCATATTTATCCGCGATGACAGTTGCTGTGCATCTAATGAGTTTTCGACTCGCAAGAGAACTGATTTCAATAATATCCCGCTCATCCTATCACCAAAAGCATTTTTCAGTTGTTTGATAGCTTAATGATATACTTTCCGGTTACTTTATTATGCTATCCATATATTCTCAGCGTCGCGATCTAGTATTATACGTGCATTTTGATAATTGAAAAAAAACAGTTCGTAGAAGGCCATCCTTAATTATGGATGCGCAAATCAATAACCATATCCCCTGTGACCCAACTCTTTAGCTAATATTTAGGCTTTTCCCTCTGGAAAACACTATTGTTTTTCTACGGATTATTATTATTTTTTTTTTTATGCTTTTCCATCTGGAAAAGACTATTGTTTTTCTACGGATTATTTTTGGTTTTTTTTTTTTTTTTTTTCCCCCACACATTTTGTCCGCACGGTTCAGAAGCCAATTTTCGAACCAATTTTCAGAACATTTTGGACACTCATAGAGGTGCACAAAATCTAAAAATGTACAGAAGCAGAATTTTCGATTTAACCCTTATTTCGTCAGAATTGGCAAAAAACTGTCAAAATTGGGGTTTATCGGCACTTTCTCGAAACACGTCTTGTAGATTTTTTTTAAACATTCATCATTGCTAGACCTGCCTGTGACATGACCTTTGATACATGTGACATATTAGGCGATGCATATGGTAACCCTCCACAGGCTGCCAAACATCGAAATTTTAATGAAATGGGCCAGTTTCAGACCCCCACAGCACCCAAATGATACACGAGAGATAAACATAACTTCCTTTATTGGAAGTGGAATTCACCGGGAATCATTTTTGTAAGTAATAAGGGTGTTCAAAAAACCAAGCGTTAACCCGTTTTGGGCTGGTTAAACAGCAATACACCCCAAAAGCTCAAAAATTCATGTTTTCCGTGGATTTCTCTAAACGAGTCTTGTAGATTTTCAAGAAAAATTTGTTACTCCCAGGTCTTGGTGTGACAATAGAAGTTGCATGGACAAAATACTGTGGAGAGCATTTGTTAACCCTCCAAGGGCTACGAAAAGTCAAAATTGTGATAAAATGGGCTGTTTTTGGACGCCAACAGCACCCAATGGGTACGCCACAAAGAAAAGTGCCTTCTTTTATTGAGCGCACACTCTATACAGAAACATTTTTGTAAGTAGTAAGGGTATTCAAAAGTCGAAGTCTTAACCCATTTTGGGCAGGCTGAAGAGAGAGACCCTTAAAATCTTAAAATTCCCATTTTCTGTGGATTTCTTTAAAAAGATCCTGTAGGTTTTCAAGAAAAATTGAATACTTGCAGGTCTTTGTGTGACATTACAAGTTGCATGGACAAAATATTCCGGTGAGCATTTATTAACCCTCTACAGGCTGCCAAACATCGTAATTTTGTTGAAATAGGCTGTTTTCGGACACGCACGGCACCCAACGTGTACCTGAGAAATAAACATAATCTCCTTTGTTGGAAGTGGAATTCACCGAGGACCATTTTTGTAAGTAATAAGGGTATTCAAAAAACCAAGCGTTAACCCCTTTTGTGGTTGTTAATAGTGATACCCATCAAAAGCTTAAAAGTTTATGTTTTCCCTGGATTTCTTTACAAACATCTGGCAGGGTTTTCAAGAGAAAATGGCCATTGATAGGTCTTGGAGTCACATTACCAGTTGATTGGATAAATTATTCCGGTAAGCATTTGTTAACTCTCCATGGACTGCTAAATGTCAAAATGTTGAAAAAATAGTCTGTTTTGGGACACCAACAACTTCAAATAGGAATGCACCAGAGAAACATAACTTCTTTTACTGGACGCAAAGCTGACAAGGAAACATTTTTGTAAGTAGTAAGTGTATTAAATAATCGAGGTCTTAACCCATTTTTGACTAGTTAAGGAGATATACCCCTTAAAAGCTTAAAATATCAGTTTTCTGTGGATTTCTCAAAAAAAATTTTTAAGAAAAATGAACCATTCGCAGGTCTTGGAGTGACATTACAAGTTGCATGGACAAAATATTTCAGTAAGCATTTGTTAACCCTCCAGAGGCTGCCAAGCATAGACATTTTGAGAAAATGGGCTGTTCTTGGGCAACCAGAACACCAAATGTGTACCTGCGAGATAAACATAACCTCCTTCATTGGAAGTGGAATTCATCGACAATCATTTTTGTAAGTAATGAAGGTATTCACAAAACCAAGCATTAACCCGTTTTGGCCTGGTTACAGAGCGATACCCCTCAAAAGGTTAAAAATTCATGTTATCCGAGGATTTCTCTAAAAACATCTCGTAGATTTTAAAGAAAAAATGGCCATTCTCAGATCTTAGTGTGACATTACAAGTTGCATGTACAAAATATTCCAGTAAGCATTTGTTAACCCTATGCAGGTTCTCAAACATCAAAATGTTGATAAAATAGGTTGTGTTTGCATACCCAATATGCCTTAAGTTGAGAGAAGAGATCAACATAAGTGAAAGTAGAATTCACTGAGAATTATTTTTGGAAGTAATAAGAGTATTCAAAAAACAACACTTGACCCGTTTTGGGCTGGATAAACAATGATACCCATGAAAAGCTTAAAATTCATGTTCTCCCTGGATTTCTCTGAAAACATCTTGTAGATTTTAAAGAAAAATGGCCATTCGCAGTTCTTGGTGTGACATTACAAGTTGCATGGAAAAATATTCCCATTAGCACTTGTTAACCCTCTAGAGCTGCCAGACATCAATATTTTGGATACATTTGAGAATAAATGGACCATTTTCAAATAGCCACATCACTTAGTGGGTGTGTGTCAAACAAACATAACTCATTTTGTCGGTCATTAACTTCTCGGACGACGATATTGATATTAACCCTCTCCACCTTAATGATGGTTTTGCCTAATCATTTTGTTTATCAAACTGAGTCATTTGAGACTACTATAACCACGCTTCTCACAACATCAATAAAGGAACTTCAGTGAGACAGTTGAAAACAATTCATCAGACACTCTGGGGTCATGAAAAATCATGGTATCTCATCTGGAAAAGCCATGATTCTCCCACAAGAAGCTCAAATATGGGCCCAGGGATTTAACAGCAAATATGTGGCACTGTTGCTATCATATATGAGGTTGTGTAAGTGTTGGTGAATGATGATAAAAACAATTTGACATTACAGGGTGTATTTCCAACAAGATCTGGTTGGAAGATAAACAAAATTGTTAACATCATCAATTAGCACTAACACTCATTTTGGCTGATTTTAGGGATATTTATGGAATTTTGGGCAGAAAATTGGCTGTCAACATCGTACCATGTCTTTTGTCACAAGTATTTCACAAAATATTTTCAAATAAAGTAATATAACAAAAATATGAGTTTGGAGGGTGAATGGTTTATTAATGACCCAGGAGAAAGGAATAATAGCCTAAGCCAGATGGTTTATTATCATCTAGGGTAGGTAATAAACCAGAGGGCTCTTATTTATTTCTTGCGGCCCATTAATAAACTGGGATGCCTGACAAAATCCTGTTATTACAATTTTTACCAGTTACATGTACTTGTTTTCATCAACGGCCCACTTTTTGATGCCATGAATTATGGAGTTTTACTGCCTACTAAACTCTGTTAATAAACTAAACAAGAGGCCTGGGCTGAGTGGCAGAGGCACTCACCTGACATGGTAGCCTAAATATCAACCCAGGAAATTGATTTGAACAAGTTGCATCTGCCCCTGCTAAGAAAAGCTTATATCAAATAAAAGATTTTGACCGGTGGATCGGAAAAAAAAAGATTTTTAAAGAATATTCCTCATATTGAACTAAGTTATAATTCGGGCTCCCACAGGGAGCCCAAATATGAACCCAGGAACATGGCTTGAACAAACTTGAATCTCACTCCCCCCCCCCCCCCCACCCCCCACCCAAGGATGCTGCATACCAAATATCAAAAGATTCTGACAGGTGGATGGGAAGAAGATTTTTAAAGAATATTCCTCATATTGCACTAATCTGAACATTTGGGCTCCCATGGAGAGCCCAAATATGGACCCAGGGATTTGATATAAACAAACATGTGAATGAATCTTCCAAAGATGTTATACATGATATATGAAATCCTTTGGAGCAGTGGTATGGGAGAAGATTCTTTAATGTTTTTCCCATTACCCACAAGTGTTAAAAAATGATGACTCAGCATTTTTTCAAAGTCCTGGAAAAGTAGCCTGTGATAAAAACGATGGCAAAAAATATGTTTTGGACCATTCCTTCTGCTGTTCCTAAGGAAGCTTCACACAAAATAAAAATTCTCAGTGTTGTGTAGTTTTGGAGATATGGGCGTTTTAAATTTTTTTTATTTTTAACACCTGCATTTCCCATGGGGTGACGGGAAATTTTTTGGGGCATAAATTAGGTTCTTATGACCCAATAAGCCCTCGTATCAAATTTGATTCAAAATGGCCTCTCCGTTCGGAAAATAGAAATTTTGGTACAATTTAGGCTCCCACAGGAAGCCCAAATATGAACCCAGGGACTTGGCTTTATTACAAACTTATATCTTACCTCCCTAAGGATAATTTATACCAAATATCAAAAGATTCTGACTGGTGGATGTGAAGAAGATTTTTGAAGAATATTTCTTATATTGAACTAAGTTATAATTTGGGCTCCGACAGAGAGACTTGGCTTGAACAAACTTGAATCTCACCCCCTAAGGATGCTGCATACCAAATATCAAAACATTACGACTGCTGAATCTGAAGAAGAAGATTTTTAAAGAAAATTCCTCATTTTGAACCAAGATAAAATTTAGGCTCTCACGGTGAGCCCAAATATGAACCCAGGGACTTGGCTTAAACAAACTTGAATCTCACCCCCTAAGGATGCTGCATACCAAATATCAAAACATTACGACTGCTGAACCTGAAGAAGAGGATTTTTAAAGAAAATTCCTCATTTTGAACCAAAGATATAATTTAGGCTCTCACAGTGAGCCCAAATATGAACCTAGGGACTTGGCTTGAACAACCTTGGATCTCACCCCCTAAGGATGCTGCATACCAAATATCAAAACATAATGACTGCTGAATCTGAAGAAGAGGATTTTTAAAGAAAATTCCTCATTTTGAACCAAGATAACATTTAGGCTCTCACAGTGAGCCCAAATATGAACCCAGGGACTTGGCTTGAACAAACTTGAATCTCACCCCCTAAGGATGCTGCATACCAAATATCAAAACATTACGACTGCTGAATCTGAAGAAGAGGATTTTTAAAGAAAATTCCTCATTTTGAACCAAGATATAATTTAGGCTCTCACAGTGAGCCCAAATATGAACCTAGGGACTTGGCTTGAACAAACTTGAATCTCACCCCCTAAGGATGCTGCATACCAAATATCAAATAATTCTGATTGGAGGATCTGAAGAAGATTTTTAAAGAATATTCCTCATACTGCACTAATTTAAACATTTGGGCTACCAAAGGGAGCCCAAATATGGATCCAAGGATTTGATTTCAATAAACATGTGAAACAATCTTTCAAAGATGTTATATGTGAAATTTGAAAGGTTTGGAGCAGTGGTTTGGGAGAAGAGTTTTAAATGTTTTCCCCATTACCTATGGTGTTAAAAAATGCTGACTCAGCATTTTTTCAAAAGTCCCGAAAAAGTACCCTATGATAAAACTGATAGCAATTTTTTTGGACCATTCCATTCTGTTGGCCCGAAGGAAGCTTCACACAAAATAAGAATTCTCAGTGCTGTGTAGTTTTGGAGATATGGGCGTTTTAAATTTTGTCTATTTTTAGCTCATGCGGTTCCCATGGGGGCGACGGGAAAAATCTTTTGGCATAAATTAAGTACTTATGACCCAATAAGCCCTCATATCAAATTTGGTTCAAATGAGCCTCTCAGTTTGGAAAATAGAAATTTTGGGTGGAGCGAAAATTGTTTTCCGCTCCCATAACGATGGCAAATTACGCCCACAAACTTCTCTTGAACAAATCTGAGTCTACACCTCAAAATGAATCTGCACACCAAAAATCAAGTCTCTGCTACTGCTGGTTCGTGAGAAGAAGATTTTTTAAGATTTAGGCATACTTTTTGGGCGTTCCCTACCGAGGGGCGGGGCATCTTGATTTGAACAAAATCAAAATGCGATGTCATAACAAACAATCATCTCAAATTTCTCTTAAATAGGTTCAGCAGTTTTGGAGGAGAAGACATAAACACCATGTTCACAGACGACGGATGCTGGAAGACAGGCGACAGATGACGGATGGTGAGTGATCACAATAGCTCACCCAGACTTTCAATCAGGCAAGCTAAAAATGCCTGCTAAAGTGGTAATAAATACAGATTAATACAACAGTCAATTGATCTGTGTTGTTGTATTCTGTCGAGTTGACAAGGTGAGATCGGCCAGATCAAACGAGATGCGAGACAGAATACAACACAGATGAATTGACTGTCGTAGTAATTTGTTTATTATATGACAATTTGTATTTTTAAACTGATCACAAAACCTGAAAAATCAAATACAACAATAATTATATCAACCAAATAACCATTAACAATTTATGGAATTGGGGAATCCCAAATGCGTAGTAATATCAAATGTTTGTGTCAAACATGAAACATGAAAGTCAAAACAATGGAGGAAAGACTTGAATTTCAATCGAAATCGCTTTCGATAAAACAGATTCTCCTACGTTTTGTTGGAATCCCATCTTGAAAATAGTTGTTAATTGTTATTTTGCAACTGTTCAGCATGGCACGTTCAAATAGACCTCCACAAGAATGTTTATCAACAGAGTTTAATGAGGAGACATTTGTGTTTATGTTCTGTGCTTATGTTTATTTATAGGTCACTGGTAGAAATAGTCCATTCACGAGTGCCTCATTTGAAACCAGCATGATAACGATCTGGAAAATTTGACACTCTTTTTTTCTGAAGAGATGGATTTGAAGGCCAAACTACAGTGGTATTGAGGGGCTATTTGTGGTAGTCATATAATAATTTCACATAACAAATGTCAGATCAGATATATCAAACTAGATGATACATGTGAAATTGGGAATACAATGATGTGCTTAATTACCTCAAAAGCACTCCCAAAACACTTTTGGCTTGTGCAGGAACTAAGTTTGAAATGGCATTGCCATTGTCACTAATATGCAGACAAATGATTGTGTGTGGGGTAAAGGGTCAGCCATATTCAGTACAAACCTTTACATACATGTATGTACATTTAATCATCATCATTTTTTTTTTTAAATCTTCAGTAATTACCTGATCATCTACTAATTGGAATGAATATGTCAAACTGTCAATAACTTGATATGTTACAAATATACCTAATAACTCATATGCAAAAAATCTATCTGATCAACGACATAGTCTCTATTAAGTGGAAAATCCTGGTGACGGTTATTCAACCCCATAACATTAACCCAACCTGTGATGACCTTTGTAACTAAAAAAATAGATTTTATTAGGGACATATTTGTTTGCCTGAATTTTATACACTTACCAAGTTGAAAGTCTTGCCAAAACCAACCAACGCAAAAATGTACTACATAATCTTGAATAACTGTGAAATTCTTTTTATAAGTTCAAGAATTCAGTAAACTCCACTGATATCAAAACAACTGGATTGCTAGGATGTTCATTGGTCAGATATAGAAAAGGGCCTCAACTGCCACCATCTTGGAGGAATCCAGACAGGGAGCAGGTGTTGATATAAACAATGCTCAACAAATAAAAAAAATTCTCCAAACGTTTTCAATTTATGGACACGTCACAATTTCCAATCGCTTTTTACAGAATATACTTTAATATCCATGAAAAATGAATATGTTGATGATGTGCACATTTTTCAGAGCAATACATACACAGAAGGACACACACATATGAATGGTTTAGTCGATATGGCACTTGTGACAATATGGAAGGATAAAACTTGAGGCTGATTAATGCATTCACATACATGTGTCATTCTGTGTTTATTACATGCCTTTATGACTGATAAAACAATTATTAGAAGGACACTTAGTAATTCATATTACAACTATCAACACAATGAACACTTTTTATAGCCAATAAAAGTTGCAAGGGGAACCTGTGTTACTATTTCGTTCCCTGAGTTCCAATGTGTTCTATGTGCCTACTGGTACATAGAACACACTGGAACTCAGGGAACAATTTTCAGCTATTGCTAATGATTCAAACTGTAATTGCATTGCATGATTTGTAGAAAATTCCAGTGAAGTTTCACTTCTATTTAAAAATAGTTTGTCAACGATTTCCGTTCTGCACAAATGTGCAGAAGAGATTTTCATTTTCTGCATGGTTTAGTGTTACTGTAGATGGGGATTGCAAAGAACAGGCATGAAATAAATATTGAATATTTACAACATATTTTAGTTATTACTCATGTAAATCAAGTGCAGAGATTGGAAAGTTAAAACAGTGTTGCTGCTTTTCATGCTAGGTAAACACCATGATGTTTGACATTATGTGTAACAGCTTTCACATCATCGATTGTGAGGAGTTATCACATTGACTTGGTGACATCTTAGGGGGGGGGGGGGGGGGGGTGGGCAGTCTGATTTGCAGTGTTTTTTGCTGGTGTTCCAGCAATTCAATTGTATCGAGATCACAGGTACACCCCTATTAGTTTATTATCAACTTTGCCAGTAAAAACAGTCAATTTATAGATGTTCAATGAGAACCAGTTTAAAGGGAAATGTACAAAATGAGTTCAATAAAGTAGGCCTGCAATGAGCCTTTGGCTCAGTCTGGACCTAATTTAGTGGACAATTGTCATAAATTTAACTATAAACAGGGCATGAGATGAAGATTCTATTTATTACTTGATTCAATGCCTGGAAATAAGCAATCTGTCATTTGCAGAAAGAGGTCCTCAGAGGATGAATTTGCTGATGCTATCCCAAACAGTGGACCAATTTATCTCTGGGTACCTCTTTCTGTTTAGGATGGAGACCTTGATTCAGAATGAGGTTCACAGCGAATAAAACTAGAAAATTGCCAGATATTTTAAAATGCTAATGGTTTGTTTTAACTTTTTTAAAGTTATAACTAGAAAATACAATTATAAAAGCAGCATTGCTTGGCCCTGTTATTCATCAGCCTGCATCACTCTGCAGAATTTCCAGACTCTTTCCAGCTGTTTGGTTTAGAGATATCGTGTCAGCACCATATATTATACTTGATTCTCGATGTTCCTCACAAAAACCTTACTGAACCAACTCTTTCCTAAAAGTTTCAGTTTAAGAATATGCTTTGGGGGGCGCGGTGGCTCAGTAGGTAGAGGTGCAGGCTGCAAGCCGAGAGGTCCTCGGTTCGAATCCCACCTGCGGCAACCGCATTGTGTCCTTGGGCAAGACACTTCACCCCCATTGCCCATGTGGGGGCACGGTGACGCCGTGTACTAAGGCATACTGCACGTCGATGGTACGCATGTCTTCAACCAATCTAACCCTGCCTGAGCTGCAGTGCGGAGTTACGATGATGGGGAGCTGGCAGCTGCTCGTCGTTGCTCGGTGGTTCTGTCCGGGTACTCCGGCTTCCTCCACCCGTAAAACTGTCACGGTCATGATTAGCCATTGTGCATAAACATGTGATCTTAAACATCAATAAATAAATAAGAATATGCTTCCCCTCTATACTCAGTTTATCTGTGTCGTTTCTGTATATATCTTTCTCTGTGATGTTTAAATTCCCCACCCCCTCAATACTCATAGTCCCCCATCTCTTCTACAATATTCAGTTTGCCATCACATTCAAGAACAGAGAACTTCCCCACACTCCACCTTCATGTAGACTGTATTCTATGGACTTCAAATATAACCTTGCTGGTTTCATCCAATTCCAACCTCAATTAGCTCCCATACCTCTCAAGAATTGCGAACACTTTGTTTAGCCAATCATTACATTTGCAAAAAATAATCTTGTCATCTTCAGGTCCACAATGGTACAATGCACTCTGCAGGAGTTCATCTCCCAAATCTTTGATGTAAAATGCAAAAGGAATCGGAAAGAAGATGCATCCATGCTTGAGGTCCATCTCCAGAGGGACCCATTTTATTGCAACATATTACCTATGGTGAGTTCACTTTGTTCATCTTTCATGATTTCAACAAATTCATCTCAGTTGATGAAAGTCCCAAGCTTTCACCACATTCCATCTATGGACTTCAAATATAACCTGGTCATACATTTTTAACACCCCAAAAGGCTTCTTACTGTTGTTCATTTTATCACAGTGAAAAGTTTGTGTCTCCCCTTCCTCTCCTAAACCCCTTCTGGCTTTCCCCCCAAAATCTTCAAACACCTTCACTAGTCTCTCATATAGAACTTTACAGAATACTTTTCCAATTTTGCTACAGACTGAGATTCCTTGGTAATTATCTGAAGCTTCCTTTTCTCCCTTTGTGGGTATAGAAATTAGCTTTCTTCCTCTCCATTCTTTGAGATCCTCATGGTCAAGCTGAATAATGTTGTGAGGTTTTTAGGGAGTGTCCCTCCCTCTTGTTCAGGAACATGCAGGGAATTTCATCTGTCCTCCCCACCTTTCCATCCTTTTAGTTTAGAGACCACTTTTTGTATTCTTCTATATTTACTTACTCAGAATGTTGATAAATTTTCATCTTCCTCTTTGTACACACTGGCAGGTTCCCATTGCCTATCATTTAACTTTTTCCAGTACTTGGCAAGTTCTGATGTGATTTTCTGTATACCCTCCACCAACTTTAAACAAATTGGCAATATCTGTCCACATAATATGCAAATTCAGCAGTTGAAAAAATTATATTTAAAATAATAAATGTTGATATCTGCATTGGGTAAAGGGTTAATACTCTGTGAAATATTTCTTTTGTTTTGTTCGCCCATTTCCATAATCCATTTGAACTTGACTCCCAAGATTTATGTTACTGTCCTCAGGAGAATTAGGATTCCTCCTCTTCGATTTATTGTCTTTAAACTTACCTACAATTTTCGTGACTGTTCAAAAATACAAATCACACTCCAATACATTTTATTGAAAACAATTCTGTTATTTTTTTTCTAATTATCTCCAATAAATGATGAGTTTTCAAAAAACCAAATGCCATCTGAAACCTTTCTTATTTATTTATTTATTGGGGGTTTAATGACACTTTCAACAGCCAGGGTCACCTCATGTCAGAAAGTTTTTGTGGGTGGAGGACTAGAGTACCCAGAGAGAACCAATGAGCAATGGAGAGCAATTGTACACTCACCAATGTACTACCTCCACACAAGAAGGGTTTGAATTGGTTGAAGACAAATGCATCATCGACGTGTAGTATGCCCTAGTACACAGCATCACCGTGCTGCCATGTGGGCAATAGGGATTAAGTGCCTTGCCATAGGATGCAATGCAGCTACCCCAGGCGGGAATCAAACCATTTACCTTTCAGTTTGAAGTCCAATTCCGTAACCAATGAGCCACCACACTCCCTGCTGATACTTTCTTAATTCATAGACAGAATTATTTGACCACATTAATTGTTATGCAATTTTGCCACAAAACAGATTTAATCTATGGTTTTAGACTCCCAACAGCATTTCTAGATAGTGGAATACTGAATTACAGTTTCTGACTGTATGTTTGTTTTCTTATTGGTATTTAACCCTTTACCCAACGTAACGGCCAAAACCGGCCAGCGCTATTCTCAATAATCGCCAATTAATTTTCAAAATATTTTAATTTTTTGTCTCAAAAACATAGGTTATGACGGCCCCTCATTGGAACAAGCTCGTCGAGCTTTTTCCAGCGAGGGGTCATAACCTATGTTTTTGAGACAAAAAATGAAAAAAATTAGTTATTCAAGAATTTTTTTTGCATGTGTCGTCTGCTTTTCATGTTAGGTAAAGGGTTAAGGTCACTTTCCTACCAATGACTAAATCATCACTACCACAGAAGTAAAAGGCCTAGTTTAGCTAATCTTTGTCCTTATGCTTCACACTTTAGTGGACGCTTCCTATCTGAGGCAGGTTACCAGTCCTCTCGTACCAGTAAAAGTGGTACCATTCCAACAAGGTGAAACCCAACAAGATACATTAAACATATTTTTATTTGCCATAACTATTAAGAAAAATGGGATAGGAGGACAAGTGCTTTCCACTTAGTGGAAACCTGTGGAAAGCACCCAACAAGATGAGTGGGTAAAAGATCCATCAAGATGATCCCAACAAGGCAAACCCCAACCAGAAAAAGTTTTTTGGTTCTTAAATTAATTAAAGAGAAAAAAGGAGAAATAAGAAATAAAATGTGAATGTTTATATTGTTTGGGGAATTTGGGGATTATTTTTACTTTTTTATTTGACAGCTGCTGAGCAGTTATTAGTTTTTTTCACTCTTGGGATTGTCTGTAATCATTTTTATATTATCTAACTCAAGAAAGTGTGTATTTCTATAGTTATTTGTTTGTGATTTTTAATTTTATTTATTTCTTTATTTACTTTGAAGTTTGGTGGTAAATTACCTATATTTTAGTCAAAACCATGTCATAACAATGAGTGGTCACTTTGCCAATTGAAACCTCTTTGTCTGACAGTAAGCTGATGGTGCAGTAATCTCTAACACCAAGAACTACAATTCATGTCTCCCTCTCTAGTCAAAGAAGTGAAACTTGTGGTTCACAATCATTATATTGCCTTGTACTTTTATTCTCATTGTTTCCATTCGCATCTTAATTTTTTTTTTGTCAATCAGAATTGGATGAACCCTGGGGATATTTTCAGATAAAACAAATATACTATGCATCAGTTTTTTTGTTTCTGTGCATTTTATCAATGGGCATTCTATCCATCCTGGTCTTTGTGTTTGGGAACAATTTCTTTGGATACTATACCAAGTACTCAGAAATACTCAGAAATACCCAAACTTTAGACTTGTTTATTCTCAGTGTACGGAAAAGTGCCCTTCGGGAAAATTGCCCTTCCAGAAAGTTGCCCTTCAGAAACGCACCCTTCTGGAAGACTATCCTTCAAGAGAAATGAGGAGGTCAGGAGGAAAAGTGCCCTTAACATTACAAAACATGATTTTTCAACACATTTATTTGACAAATTCATGAGATGTATGTGACATTAATTTTACATTTTTAACCTATAGTTAGCACATATGATGGGGAGCATGACACTTCGTCGAAAGACTTTTGGTTGAATGCATATTTGGTTGAAGCGACACTTGGTCAAAATGACACTTGGTCAAATGGACACTTCATCGAATGGACAGTTGGTCGAATGGACACTTGGACAAAAGCACATTTGGTCAAATGCACAATTGGTCAAATTTTCATTTCTAAAAATGAAAGTGTCGATGACACTGTAACTTAACTTGACTGTGTGCTGTGCTTGATGAAAAGGATAATGTTCAATGTTTATGAAAGGATTAGGAAATACAACAAGAATTTTGATGATTGAGAATATGTTAATTTCTGTTCCCTGTAAACTATGTTTTGAATAAAAATAATTTGGGGTGCAGACTGTACTGAAGAATTGAGGGGTGGGTTAATGTGGCCCTCACAGTTAATGTACGTCAACCAAAGTTACCAAGTTACAGTGAAATTATTCCAAAACAAGTCATCCTATCAAGTTACAATGAAATCTCTTCATAAATATAACTTGTAGTCTTTGCTCAAGGAATCTGGGTCACATGATGGCTCGGCAGTCACAGTTGACCGATCATGACCAAAAATAGGACAGTCTCATCTAGATATCATACCAAGTTATCCTACTAAGTTACAATTAAATCCCTTTATAAAAACAACCTGTAGACAGTACTAAATGAATCCAAGTCGTGTGACCAGGTGGTAGTAACGGCTGACTGATTGTGACCAAAATAGGACAGTCTCATCCAGACATCATTTTGATTTATCCTTCCAAGTTACAATGAAGTCACTTCATAAATATGAACTGTAGACACTGTGCTAAACAAATCTAGGTCACAGGCCTGTGCGGCCATCACGGTTAACTGATCACAGCCAAAATGGGACATTCTCATCTAGACATTATACTGAGTCATCCTACCAAGTTACAATGAAATCCCTTCAAAAATACAACCTGTAGACTGTGCTAAAGATTTTTGGGTTTCGGGCTCGGGTAGCCATTACGGTCGACAGGTTGCAACCAAAAGGGGAAGTTCTCATCTAGACATTATACAGAGTCATTGTACCAATTTACAATGAAATCCCTTTATAAATATGACCTGTAGACTGTGCTAAAGGTTTTCGTGCTTTATGCCCCTGTTGCTGTTACGGTCAACCGATCGCAACTGAAAGGGAACATTCTCATCTAGACATTATACTGAGTCATTGTACCAATTTACAATGAAATCCCTTCATAAATATGGCCTGTAGTCTGTGCTATAGGCTTTTGGGCTTCAGGCCTGTGTAGCCATCACAGTTGACCGATCGCAACCAAAAGGGGACATTCTTGTCTAGACATTATACTGAGTCATCCTACCAAGATACAATGAAATCCCATCATAAATATGACCTGCAGTCTACGCTAAAGGTTTTGGGTTCAGACAGCCATCACGGTTGACCGATCATGACCAAAAGAGGATGTTCTCATTTAGACATTATCTGGAGTCATCCTACCAAGTTACAATAAAATCCCTTCATAAATATGACCTGCAGACTGTATTAAAGGTTTTGGGGCTCTGTGCACCCGTAACCATCACAGTTCACCGATCGCAACCAAAAGGGGACATTTTCATCTAGACATTATACGGAGTCATCCTACCGGGTTACAATGAAATCCCTCCATAAATACGACCTGTAGACTGTGCTAAAGGTTTGGGGGGTTTGGCTCGGGCAGCCATCACTGTTGACAGATTGCGACCAAATGGGAAAGTTCTCATCTTGACATCATATGGAGTCATCCTACCGGTTCATTCCCACTGGACCAATTTCCTTTAGACCAATTCCCACTAGGCCAATTCCCAAAAGAACAATTCTCCAAAAGATCAATTCGCCTTAGAGCCAACTGATATGTTCTACTTTTAAAATAATTTTATATCATGAATTTGATATATTTATCAATATTTATAAATGTATTTAATGTTATTGATATTTTATAGATGTTGGGCTGATTTTTCATAACAATTGTTTTAGTAATCACACACTTTCAAAGGATGTGATTCTTTTTATTGTTTTGTGGTTAACAGTTGTGGGCTGATATTCGTAACAAAACAAACACAATCCTTTGCGTTATTTGTGACTTTAGTAAATGTATGGCTAACAGTGGTTTTTATAGATAATATACTACTCAAAGTTTGCTAAGCACCAACTATTGGACACATCATTGAGAAATTTTCTGGTGACATATTTGCAATAATTTTGGTGGATATGATTGAGGAATGTATTGAGATGGTCCCCAGTGTTTACATTAGCTCTCTTGACAGGCAGACTTTTCGTGACAGTCATGGAAAGCATGTACCCCTTGATTTTCATGATGTTTTTGTGTACTGTCTACATATACATGAAATGTGTAGGGTATTCAATCTTCATTTCAACACAAACCCTTATGATTTAATGATTGAATATGGTGAATGCAAATGTAAGAAGACATTTGTCTGAAGCAGAAATGTGGCAGGCTGTAGGGATGGTGGAGCAAGGAGCTAACCATCGTCAGGTTGGTGAAGCCCTTGGTGTGCACCATACGGTGATCACCAGAGGCTGAGCAAGATTTCAGCATTATGGCACACCAGTAAGACGGCAACATGGTGGAAGAGGTAGGGCAATATCTGCAGCTGAAGACCAGTTTTTGATCATTCAGGCCCGTGGGAACCGCTTTGCCACAATAACCCAGCTTTGCAGTGACCTTCAGAATGCATCCGGGGTAAATGTTTCGTCGCAGACTATCCGGGCAAGGTTGCAAGAAGGTGGTCTCCGATCGAGAAGACCATGTATTCACATTCCGCTGTCCCAGAACCACAGCCAGGCACGATATGAATGGGCCATGGACCACGTTGGATGAACCAGAGAAGAGTGGCGACCTGTCCTTTTTACAGATGAGTCAAGGTACTGCCTAGACAACACAGATAGGCATTCTAGGGTATGGAGAAGACCAGGATAGCGATTCCTCTCCTAATATACAATGGCGAAGCATACATATAAGATTTACATAACGACATTAACAAAATAGCATAATGAGTTAGGCTTGATTTAATAAACAGATAGAGAAATGAAGAGAATGTTACCATAGTCGTTGGGTTGAGAAATAAACTTCGGATAACTAGTTATTATAAGATAATGTAGAATAGTCAGTGAGGTGCACCACGGAATGCGAAAGTGGCAGGCAGTAGTTGGTCTCGTGCGTTCAGCCCCAAAGTCTATACCAGACCTAAATGATGGCCGCATAAAGCCTCTAATCGCGAATTCGTGTTTTTTGAAAGGTTCCAGGTCCTACATCACTGTTCTTACAGCCAGGTCGTTAAACTATGAAAATTCGTACGGAATAGAAAGGTGTGTGCACCAGTATATAAAGACCGGAAGGTTGCATCTAGCAAATAAGTAAGGAAGTTTCTTTCACACACTGGCGCGCTTCAACCTTTTTCTTACAGACTGAAGCCAGCCAAACCAAACACTAAAGGGAATGTACCTCACAGCATAGTCAGGAATCCAACCAACTCAGTCCCATCTGACAGAGCTCAAAGAGCTCCGTCAGACAAGAGGGAGTGGGTCCAGTTCCCGTAGCACTATCATTATTGATGGATATCGGGCTGTATGGGGGTTATGTTATTCGAAACATCCACTTTGGGAGATAAAAGACTGGACCGCCCTCGAAATCTGAATATTTTTATTCCGCGATATTGTGGGTTTGCCAAACATAAGATCGTCTGTGGAGTCAATGTCTACATGAAGATGAGAAAGGCGTCTGCGAATGATTTCTCATTGTTCATCATATAAAGTGCACTCGAAAAAATAATGAAACATATTTTCAATGGGATTTCCGCAGCTACAGCAAGGTGAAACAGAAATGTAATTAGTGAATTTGTCGCTATTCAAATCACTACAGCCATTCCTTAATCTGCAGTGTATAATATTTAATTTCCTTGCGCCCAAGGAGAAATAAACTGGGGGTTTCGGGGTAGGGTTTAAGTTTAAATATTTTATTTTAAACTCTGTGACAGTTTCCGATTCGGCAATGTAACGAGGTAGTTTATTCCAGGCTAAGACCATCGAAGGTAAGAACGATTTTTTGAAACATTCCGTACAGGCTTGGTATGCACTGAAGTTGTTTGGATTGCGTAAGTTATAGCTACCAATGTCGCCCACACGCGGGGGTAATAGATCAAACAAATAGTCTGGGGCTATATGATTTACTATTTTGTACATTGTGCAGAATTTGTGGATTTCACGATGTTGTGAAAGGGTGGGCCATCCGAGTTCCAGAAGGATACATTCTGAGAAAACTGATCTTGTCAGGCCTGTGATGATACGAGCAGCATCAATGTGCAGTCTGTCAAGTCTTTTTAGAAGGCAGCTGGGCGCACAATCCCAGACTGCATCTCCGTAATCCATCAGCGGGAGAATATAGGATAAATATATTCTTTCCAGTATTTTTCGAGGGAGAGTAAGTTTCAGCTTTCTAAGTTGTGATATTCTGGCAGCTACTTTTTTGCAAATCTCGTTAATTTGAACATCCCATTTCAAATTACTCTGAATATAAAGACCTAAGTGTTTGTGACTACTGCTATAAGAAATGTTACTGTTAGCAAAAGTGATATCTGGAAAAGTAGAATTCGATGTGTGTGAGAAATATATCGACCGTGTCTTTGTTGGGTTGAATGCAACCAGCCAGCGCTCGGCCCAGACATTAATTTTCTCCAAATCATTGTTTAGAGTATTAGCTAAATTTTCTGAGTTGTAGTTACTCGAAGTCAAGCATGTGTCATCACCATACATTCGTGCCAGTGAGTCAAGGGCGTCGGAAAGGTCATTGATATAAGTCAGGAAGAGAAATGGACCGAGAACAGAGCCTTGCGGGATGCCAGATGTAATATTTTTATATCGCAAGAATGTATTATTGATCAGCTCTCGTTGTTTACGATTTTTCAGGTAGTTTTCAATCCATGTGAGGGCTTTTCCGGAGATACCATATTCTCTGAGTTTAAATATCAACCCTGTGTGCCATACTCGCTCAAATGCTTTAGAAATATCACAAAAGACAGAACATGTTTGGAGTTTTTTATCTGGTGAGTCGCACAAAGAGTGATAGAGCTCTACAAGTTGGAAAGTGGTGTTGTGTCTGGGAATAAATCCTGATTGGTATGGATACAGAAGGTGATTCTCATGAAAATGTAGGAAAATGGACTTTAGGGCCACTTTTTCAAGTATTTTACTCAAACAAGGTAGAAGTGAAATACGTCGGTAATTAGTTTTATCTCTTGAGTCACCCTTTTTATAGACTGGTATAACATTTGCTTTTTTCCATGCATCTGGAAACTCACACGAGTTGAAGGAAAGCTGGAATAATAGACTCAGAGGGAAGGCTATGCTTTTGGCAGTACCTTTCAACATTTTAACACTGATATTATCGTGTCCATGGGCCTTGTTTGATTTCATCAAGTTAATAGCTGACGTGATATCGTCGATATCAAAGATAATTTCAGTCAGACTGTTTGGACAACATGGAGTATTATTTGGGAGTTCGCTGTTAGTATCACAGATGAGACCATTGTTTATAAATGTATCGTTAAGTAGTTCAGCTTTTTCTTCATCTGTGAAAGCAATGCTATTGGGGGTATTTATGTCATACTTGTATAAGGGTGGGATCACAGATACTTTTTTCCTGTTTAATAGTTCTTTTATAACATGCCAAAAATTCCTCGCAGATGTGTTAGAGGAGAGTAAGTTTTCAAGATTAGATTCATATTGTCTTTTAGTGTATTTTTTCATATTGTTGACGGTGTTTCGTGTTGATTTATATATTTCCCAGTCCTCAATTAATTGAGTTTTTATGGCCTTTTTTCTTAGTCTGTCATGTTTCCGTATTGTGTAACGTAGTTCCGATGTGAACCAGTGTTTATCCTTAGGGCAGATCAAAATTTGGGATTTAGGTATACACTTATCGATTATATTCAGAAAAGTTTCGGTAAAGTTTTTCGTGGCAATATTTATATCCTGGGCATTTTCAATTTGGGATATCCAGTCCACTTGTGTAACGAGATTATTTGCAAGATCAAAATTTGCTTGTTTATAGTTCCGAATTACTCTGGTGTAAGATGTGTTCAAAGAATAGTTAAATGTAATACAGCAGTAAATGGCAGAATGATCAGACACTTCGAGATCAAGAGTATCACATTCCGTTATCACAAACTGGTCGCTCAAGAAGAGTCTGACTGTTTGGAGTAATGTGAGTAGGTTTACATACCAAGTTTCGCAAGTTACAGTGGGTTGCAATTTCATTTAACCTTGTGGATGGTTGTAACAGATCTGAATTGAAGTCACCGGTCAGAATTAAGGACTGGTGGCTGTCCAGAGCTTTTTCGATAAAGTTGTCCAAGAGCTCCCAGTAATTGGAGGCAGCATAATGCTCCGATCTGTAGGAGACTGCTAGGAGAAACGTTTCAGTTCTAGAGTGAACTTCGAAGCACATTAACGAGTCGTCAAATTCCATGTCCGGTCTCCAGCAATACAGTAACCCCTGATCAAAATATACTGCGATACTCCCTCCGCGTTGATCTCTATCGCTCCTAAAGGGATCTAAAAACCCAGGAATACTGATATCACTAGATGGGAACTTCTTATCTAGATGAGTTTCAGTGAAGCATAGAATATTGAATTCTTGGATTATTTCAGATATTTGTGTTAATTTCTACCTAATGCTACGTATATTGTAATGGAAGATTGACAGTATTTGCCTCTCATTTTCGCAGGCCAGACCCGGATTTGGTTCAATGTCCCCAGCAAGGATTGGTAATATGATACAGAGGAATATAGGTTTCGCCTTATGAATAGCTGGAATCTTGAGTATAAATGGTTTTGAATAGGTATTACTTACCGAGGGCTGGTTGGAACCACTATCGAAGGTGCCTATTGAGGCTCTATACTGTTGAATTGTGATACCCATAGCGTTGTATTATGAGAAAAAATATGGAGATTGTCCTAACTATTGGCATTGACAATGGCGTAGGTTCGAGCTCTTCCTTTTTTCCAAACACGACGAGGTTAAGCAGCCCACACCCACCGGTTCCGCATCCCAAGGTACACCTCCCATGACTACTTATGTTGTCAACCTGTTGATTTTCAGAGGGACTATGGTACTTACTACAGGAAGTTGAGGACCTGGATAGAGAAAAAGGGTAAAAAGATAATATGAGTTGAAAGGATAAAAGTAATTTAAACAAAGCATGTAGTTTTTGGTCGTACAGGAGCATGTGTATGAATTCATGGTGTCGTTATTTTATCATGAGTGGTCGAATGCGGAGTACAATAATACACCCATGGTCATAAGTTAGAGAATAAAGTGGAAAGGAGAAAACAGACGTTATCACACAACCTTATGGTACATTTACCTCCATAGCTATACATGTCAATTTACCATACATACTGGGGTTTTTTTTGCGTCCTTTAAAAATATATATATATACACATATATGCGCATACTCACATACATGCATGTACACATATATGCATCAATAGACATAAATACATACATACATACCTACACACATATACACATATATTCACACAAAGACACATACATATATATAAATAAGTGCCAATGGAGAAAGCGTAATTAAACGTTATCATCGATCACCCCAAGCCACACCTACGTGAATAATATGGTACTCGAGTATTTACATATATACATACCTAAGAATCAAACTTGTATTGCAAGTAATTCTCTGATCAAAAAAGAAAGGGGAGTATCATGACAGAAGATGGAAATAATAATAAAGGATAGACCTTAAAAACTTGGTCTCAATAAGCCAACTCTGCTTCGGTGTTGTAGTGAAAGAGTTATTTGGAGATCTCTACACTTCAGTCTCAAATACATATCAGCATGCGAGCATATACTTGCATTACGGTAGCCTTTACTCCACCTGAATTTTTAGCCGGCAGTACTTCAGTCCTTATAGCACCATCAGACAAAAAATATAAAGAAAAATCGACTCCATAATATTTGAAAGAGAAGCCCATATACACGAAAAAAAACCCGCCACTTGCAAGCCGCGTACAAAGGCACACACTGCAGGAGTTAATCATCATGGGCACCCCCTCTCCCTCAAGCCCCTTTCCCACCTCACCACCACTTGTTAGCTTTTCCAAAAGACGGCAGACGACAACTGGCTTTCGTTGGAATGATTAATCATTTGTCCAATGCACAAGCCAGGCAATTTAAGAGCCCACCACACCCTGTATATGTACCCTGCCCCTCCCCCAGTGATTTTAAATAGTGTACCTGCCTTGCCTCAATCTATGAAATAGTGCCAGTTGCCAACCTCTTACAGTTTCAAAAGTTCCAGCACTCCAAGTGTACCCATCCATTCCTGCGATGAAATTAAATGGAGTAGTAGTAGGCACCCTCCCACAAATTGCTGCAGGGCAAACACATCAGACTAGACTGTAAGGACACTCCCATTCAGCCCCGATCACTGTTATCAGCCCTGTGCGTATTTAGTATTAGATAAGATGTACTTGTCACACAGCTATGAGAGCGTGCCAGTAGGCACACTCCCACAAATTGCTGGAAGGCAAACACATCTGACCAGACTGCTAGAACTCTCCCATTCAGCCCCGATCGCTGTTATCAGCCCTGTGCGTATTTAGTATTAGATATAAGAAGTACTTGTCTCACAGCTCGCCATCATCTCAGCATAGCATATACCATGTCAGCCAATTCCATATTGGACACGTGCACTCATAAACTCATAATATTTAGAAGGCAATGCTCAAAACAGACTAGTAAATGAAGAGAATTGCATTGCTGCATGTTGGATTTGGAATAAGTGTGATAGAGCTTCTATGTAGTGAATACAATGGCACACAGAACGTTGGTTGGTTGTAACAACAATGGGCGACTTCTGCTGAGGTCACCAGGACTGTCCCCAAATATATATTTCATATTATGGTAACGTTGAATATAGAATGTATTTTAGATTTGTGGGGATCGGTCCTCTTGATAAAGAATACGGCCCTGTGTAAGGCGAGTAGGTTAGCCCCTGTGAAAAACTCCTTGATCTTACCCACGAAAGGTAGCCGAAATTGGGCAAGATCAAGAATGCAAAGGCCCCTTAGTCGCTCTTCCGATGTGCACTGTGTCATTACTTAATAGGGTAAGTTTAATTCTAGTATTAACATTCATTTGGGAATTTGACTGGATTCATCATTGGTAAGGCAGGTGGGTGGATAAAGGTGAGACTGTATTCTATGGGCAGTATTCTATGGGCAGCCCGTAGATAATATGAGGGTATGGTAATTCATCAATTCGTTTCCGAGCTGAACTGTTATTGATAATTCACAAATTCGTTGGATTGATTTTTCCACACTTTCTCAGTCGAAGGGCATGCCTCATCTCAGATTGTGTATTATGTAAGAGACTTCATCACATTAAACATTAAAGTTATTTTCGGATGTTCGCTTTTGCTAATTAGTTTATTTCAGATAATTTTGGGAGTTTAACAACTTTGTATTTGTATTAATAATAGTAGCCATAGTAAAAATAAGCAAAAAAGAAGGGAAGAAAACAATCGCCATTCTCAAGGCAGGGCTGTGTCATCCCGTCGAAACGAGCTCACTGAGCTCGCCTAAACAAGTGGACACAGACCCACCATAAGAATGAATACATTCGGATGTAATAAAGATTAAAGTTATTTTTGGATATTCCCCTTCGCTGATTAGTTTATTTCAGGTAGTTTTTCGACAGTTAAACAGCTTCGTGTTTGTATTAATAATAATAGCGATGGTAAAAATAAACAGAAGAGAAGGGAAGAGAACAGTTGCCATTTTCAAGGCGTGGCTGTGTCATCCCGTCGAAACGAGCCCGCCTCAGCGAGTGGACACAACCCGGCTATGAGAATGAATACATTCAAATGAAGGAATGGGAAAACATATTCTATTGAAACATTACAAGTAGCAATGACATTTAAGTTTATATAAGAGGGTGGAGAAGACCAGAGGGTGGGAGCTAATACAATCTATTAAATAGAAATCTTGGACTTTGTAGGGGGTGAAGGGACCCAGGATAAAGAGCTATCGGAGAGAGAATCATGGGGGATCAAAATCAAAATCGAAAGTGGCGGGGGGAGGGGGGGGGGGGAGGTCAGCGAAAGGAGGTACTGAGCCGGCTTGCGTGAAAAGGAGAGCCATGGGTTATTGTTATTGTGTAATTAAGTGATTGACGTGGGGTGTTGAATGGATAATCTTGTCAATGGCATCAGTGGAAGAATGGAACAACATCCCACAAAGGACCACCAGGAACCTGATTGGGAGCATGAGAAGGCATTGTCAAGCTGTAATTAACAGTAATGGGTCTCATGCTCGATATTGAACCCATACCAGTTCGGTCCGTCAACTTTTTGGCATATTGAAAAATTTCCTCTTTTACCAATAATATCCATTTTCCATGGTTATCGTATTCAAAAGCTAAGAAATAATGTCAAACACAAATAAAATCTTAATTTCTGTACTTAAATCATTAAAGATATAATTAAATAACAAATATAAACACTTTTCATTACAATATTTCTACTAAAACGTAAAACAGGTAGTTGGATATACTTGGTGCTTAGCAAACTTTGAGTAGTATAGTAATCACAGACTTTCAAATGATTTAGAATCATTTCTCGACCAAGCCAAGTAATTGTGCTCAGTAGAAATAGAAATGTTACATGTATTGCTGTTGTTATAAAGCTATATTTTTGTATGTTATGAATATATTGAAGGCCAATTTTTGTAGATGGTGGTGTGTGTGTGTGTGTGTGGGGAGGGGGGGGGGGAAGTCAATGCAGAAACACTCTCACATTAATTGGATTAAAAATCAACACAAATCAAGTGGGTTGGGTGAAAATGAACCCAATTGGGTTCATATTCAACAACCTAGTTGATTAGTAGATTTGCATTGATTTTTAACCCAACTGATTTTAGAGTGTAATTTACTGATTTTGGTGTTTCAAGGGTTATGGTACAGGTGCATCTTCCCATGTCATATGTATCAAAGAAATATCATGTTATAAATCTATATTTTAGTATTTGAGAAATTGTGAAATTGAAGTAAATGGGTTGAGACATTGAAGTAAAATGTTACATATATTTAAGTAAAATGTTATATGTATTCAGCTGTGCTGAAATGTTATAAACCTATATTTTTTGTATGTTATGCATATAAATATTTTTTTATCAAATAAAGTGCTTTTCAGTAAACAAATGTTTTCCTAATTATCCTTAATCAACCCTTAATCAATAACAGTAAATAGTTGGCCTAAAGGGAATTGGTCTAGTGGGAAGACACCATCCTACCAAGTAACAATGAAATCTCTCCATATTAAATATGACCTGTAGACTGGGCTAGAAGTTTTTAGGTTTCGGGCTTGGGCAGCCATCATGATTGACAGATCATGACCAAAAGGGGACAGTCTCATCTAGAAATGACCTCAAACCTGCATATGAAATTTTGTGATGATCAGACAAGAACTATGGGGTGGAGCCTGTGCTAAAGGAAAATGTGAACAGACTTCTGCACGCATGATGGCAATAGCTTATCTTGACTTTGTTAAGCTAAAAAATTAGGCCATTTCATTGAATTTAAAATTCAAACCTTTTTTAATTTTTTCAACGTTTTTTTCTTTATTTTTTTTTTCTCTTTTTTTTTGGAAGTAGTATAAAGGTATATAGAGATCTGGCTATTGTTGTAAACAAAGTTATTAACACATTCCTCAGTTATTTCTGTAAAATATATATTAGATATATCTGCTATATTTTCAATGGTGTCCTCTCATTCTGCCTACAGCTCATTCTGCCTACACCCAATCTGCCTACAATTTTCAATAAATAATCTAATTACTTCTACACTGATAAAAGCTAATCTCCCTCGTAATAAATAGACTGCTCCTAGTTTCATAACCTCTTTTGTTCTCTTATGTCATAGTACCCAGATATCAGTCAGCTAATTTTTCCTAAGTTGATTTAGTATAAATTACCCTATAGGGAAAATTTGCTTTCAGAAATTTCAGTATTTTAACATGAATTAGCAAGGTGTGTTTTCTGTAATGTGACAAGGAATTTTAAATCTGAATAAAATAAAATTACATAAATTTACAGTAAAAATCACAAATCAAGCTTCAAAACATGGCTAACTGCATCTAAAAACTGAATGGGTGACTTTAGTCCTTGTCTGAGTTGCTCCTTGAGCCGAATAAAACGAGAGTCTATTTCTCTGTAGATGCGTTTTCTGGCTGCTGGAGCAGCGCCATGGTCAAGCTGGTGCACGGACATTTCCCCATCGGACATTTCCCCATCCGGACATTTCACCATCGGACATTTCCCCATCCGGACATTTCCCCATCGAGGGCGGACATTTTCCCATCAGCATTCCCCCATCAGAGGCGGACATTTCCCCATTGGAGGTGGACATTTCCCCGTCGGATATTAACACCTTTCCCCATCGAGGGCGGACATTTCCCCATCAGACTTTACCCATCGGAGGTGGACATTTCCCCATTAGGCAATGCCCCATGTCCAATGTAGCTGACAGCTTCCACATGTGAATGAGTGACAAGTAACTCTTAAAAAGTTTTCATTTTTTATTCTTTTATATCTCGAAAAACAACATCTCGGCATATGGTATAGGCATTAGCACATTTTAGCACAATCTGAATTTCACAACAATGAAAACACATCAATAATAAAAAACAAGAATTTTTATCTGGTTACAAGTGTATATATATAAATACGCTTGCTTATAAATCTCTTACACATGCTTCTTGTTGAGTTGTTTGATAAACACTGATGCATTCATTGACATTTATTTCAATGGAGACGCGACTGTTTATCAATCAACTTAACAATATTTTTGAACGAAAGTAGTTTGACAGAAAGAACAAATATTAAAATTGCAATGAAAACATCCATATTGTTCAATCCACTTGTGTGATAAAAAGTAATGTATTCATTGAATTTCACATCAGTGAAGACATGGCCGTTATCAATCATCTCAACAAAAAGTTAACTGTAAATTGCTACGAAAACAGAACACAAATGCCTTATAAACATGAACAATTCAAACAATATTACCCATGTCGGCTTAATAAAAAGGGAATGATACACAACAAATCAATAGGAAAATTTCAAACAAACAGACCCCCCAAAAATTAAGAAATGGATGGTGAAAAGGCCGCATGGGGAATTGTCCGTTTTTCTATTAAGCAGAATGGGGTAATGTCCGATGGGGAAATGTCCGGCCTAAATGGGATGGGGTAATGTCCGGATGGGGAAATGTCCAGCGACCGGTCAAGCTGAGTCCTTGCCTTTCTATCCCTGTCTTCAGTTGTCTTTAATTGTGTTATAAACTCATACATATTTGGATGCGTTTTAGACAGTGAATGATTTAGTTTTGAGTGCCAGCCCTCAAGGTGATTATTAGTCTGCGTTCCTACATTACCATGTTGATTCCACATTGGAAGTCTAAACACTGCATCATCTACCCAGGTAGAAGTGACATAATCAATAAACTCTATAATTTGCGTGGTGTGATCAGGTCCCTCATTCATTACATCAATCCACACATCATGTACCTGGTCTACAGGCAACAGTGGAAAACACGCTGCTCGTCTCACTAAACATTGCACACCTTCATTGGTCTGATATAATTGTGCAAGACCAAGTCCCGGCACCTTCCTCAAAATACACTGGCTGAAATGAAACATGCACCCACGAGTTTCTGTGTCCAGAAATACTTCCTCAATGGCCTTTAACACTGCCCCTTCAAAGTCTGTTTGAATACTTTCTGGAGGTAAAACAGAGCCAGTCTTTTCATTCACAACAGCACACAGTTCATTAAAAAGATGTACATAAGTCACTTTCTGCCTATTGGGCATCAAAGCGACAGCTACAGGGAACATTTATTACCAGACACGTAATGTATTGCATATAGTTGAGGCTAGGGCATGAATAAAATATTCCACCCATAAATAAAACTGAAGCTTCCTGCATCGTACACAACATCTCATCTGTAGCAAAAAACAGAATTTTGTCACCAGACCCATTATCAATAGCAAGAAATCTTCTTCCATTCTTTGCATTACGTGTACAGTACCCATATGAGACTGGTCAATTAATACCCCACTTATTGATGCTAAATTTAGATTAGTGCTATCTATTTATAGAGGAACTATTTATGAGTGGGCGTGTACAATTAATTACTTATCTTCATTGACAACAGAGCAACAATAACAAGAACATTGGCTTTGATATATTTTATTTAATTCAAGTGTTTCAACATTTAACAAGCGATAAGCTATAGAAACACAAGACACTGCACATAGATATTTATATAAATAAGTTTGTTTTTTGCACATAGATATTTACATAAAAGAGTTGTCTTTTTTAATATTTTAACTTCATTTGGTTTCTTTATAACTAACATTACAGTACGTTCAACGTGAATTGAAACAAAAACGCCGCCGCGGTGTGTTCTCCACCGTGGAGTTCCAGTGGACCGCAGTGTTTGATCAGTGGAAGACAGTTTCAAAACACTGTGACCCACCGTGGTCACGACCTTTAATGATTAATTTAAATGCTTTTGCACGTCAGTTTTCTTGCTGATTAATACATATTGTCTTGTGACGTCAACTGGCAAGACAACTGCGTTTGTTATCGGTTGTACTAAATACAGCAAGTCCCTAATAAGTCCCTAAGTCCCCTTGGATACAAAATACAGCAAGACCCTCAAACACACCGCTAATAGCGTCAAAAATAGAGACTTTATCATAGAACTGCATGTTGACTATTTATTTTTGTTTTTATTTGTTTGTTTTTTTTTCAAATTTAAAAGCAGTAAATGCTTGACAATTTTTTGTTGTTTTGAACAGCAGTTCCGGCGATCTCCGAGTCGCGTGTGTGTAAAATAAAAGTACAACTTTTAAAAGAGATGTTTTTGAAATGCTATCTGAAAATGTTTTTTTGATACTTACTTGTTTTATTTTATTTGATTTTTTTTATTTGTTTGTTTATTCTTTCATGTTTAAAGAAGGTCCGCCGGCTTGAGCACTCTAATATTTTACCTGTTCAAAACAAGCTAGTGCTTAAGTTCTCTCCGGCTTCGTCCACAATTAAATCTCTCTGCTCCGACCCTGGCTGCTAAAAGTGCAGAGAAATAAATAAATAAATAAATAAATAAATAAATAAATAAATAAATAAATAGTTTAAGCAAAACTAGTCGACGCAAGTCGTAACGGGTCAAACAAACGCAAACACCGAATAGCAAGCATGCTTTAATTTCATCAAGTTTTGTGAATTAAATCTAGAAAATAATTTACGAAAATCATCATTGAGAATCATGCTTTAAAAATTACAATTTCAGTAAATAATGTAATAAATAATTATAAACAACGAAACTGCCAACCCGAAATTTCTGAAGTGTTTCTTTATAAAGTCAAAAAAGTTCCGAATTTATCGATGAAAATGCTCGATATATACTTAATAATTGCACATAGGCCTAATAAACAAATTTGACAGTCGTTTGCAAATTCATGTCTGAGGTTAAATTTTGTGAGTGCTTTACATGATAAATGCTGTGTTTTAAAGGGACTTGCTGTAATTAGTACATGAGGGGACTTAGGGACTTAGCGACTTATTAGGGACTTGCTGTATTTAGTACGACCCTTTGTCACTGGTAGCAGATAATTTATTTTAAATTAAAATTGGAATTTGGAGGAGGCAGACGGCGACTATTGCTGTGGTTTGAAATTGTAAATTGGGAATAGAACAGTCAGTTCCATTTGGTTAAGTACAAAGTCCTCGTCACTTTCGAAACTAAACTGTTGTGTTTGCTCGATCGATTTGATCGAGGAAATAAATAAACCAGACTTGAAAAAAAAACAACTACTATTCGCGAAGTTCCCAATTTCACATTTTGTTTACAGCTGTAGGCCAACATGTGATGAACCGTGTTTTTCTTGGGTGGGAAGTGGGGGGAAAAAGCCTCCTGTGCACGGCTAATGATCAAAGTGATACCAGTTTACAACATTGAGTCAACTCGACCAGCTCATCCTCTTTCCTGTCTTACTCTTGTCGGGCTACGCAATTAAAGATTCTTATAAAAGGGATATAGTAAAAAGAAAATATAGTGTTTTTGAATGGATACCAAAAAAGACCAACCTCTGATGAAAATGTGTCTCATAAGCCTACATAGGCTGGATTTCATATAAATATTTTGTGAATACTCTATGCATATTATGTATGTGTATTGAAATTGAAATGTGACACTTAAATGAAATATTCTACTACTACTACTACATTAAAGTAGTTGGGATTGAAGTGATTAATTAAATAGAGTAGATTAAACTACCACTTGCACAAGGTGTGAAATAACATTTGAGTGGCGCGACAAAGCACAGAGCTGTTCTTCAAACCAACATCTTTTTTAATACCTCTGCACATGACAAGCTTGAGAAAAAATGAGACAAATCAACATTTTTAATTACTTTTTATTAATTCAGCAATCATAATTATAACCATATGTAAATAAAATCAATAGAAAATAATATATTTTTTTTATTTTTCAATACCGATAATGACATCCCGATCGACAAGCCAGACCACCACACATCATAACCCTAGCTCAAACATGCCCCGAAATTTCGTATTATAATTGTTGGGTTTTGTCCCCCACACGTGTCTTGAAACCCCAAAAATTACATAAGTCTTTCAGATAGGAGATTTTAATTCCTCTATCGGAGATTTTCTGGCGCAGCCCACACATAAAAAATTCCAGTGTCTTGGCAGTGTAAGATTCAGTCATCCATACCACTCCTAAATGGTGAAGTAAATAGCCCCAAATCCCACCCCCACCGGCTCCCTCCCCATCCCCGAAATGAGGCACTTGGACCCCAGACTCCCATAAACCCACACGCAGAAATTGGCCTATATCATTGATAGCTTACCAATCTGCCCCCCCCCATCTTGGCAAGTTTTCCTTGCTAGTGCATGCAGACGCTTCAATATACGGATTCTGAAGCGTCTTGGGCTGAAAGGTTCCAGAGCCACCACAAGCATTCCTTTTTCTTTCATGTAGTTTATTTATGTTAATTCCACTATCAGCATGTACATTGTAACATTCCACTCTGAACTTAACTTTTAAAATCGTAAATCGGGGGTTGGCGTTGCGGTAACCGGTTCTCGTCAGATCATCAAAGTTAAGCAATGTCGAGCCCGGTTAATCATCAGATGGGTGACCGTCTGGGCGATCAATTCGGACTGCCACGTTGTGTCCTTGGGCAAGGCACTTAACCCCGATTGGCAACATGGGAGCACGATGACGCCGTGTACTAAGGCGTACTGCACGCCGATGGTACACAAGTCTTCAACCAATCAAACCCTGCCTGTGCTGCAATGCGGAGTTACGATGTTGGGGAGCTGGCAGCTGCTCATCGTTGCTCGGTGGGTCTCTCCGGTTACTCCTGCTTCCTCCACCTGTAAAACAGTCACGGTCATGATTAGCCATTGTGCATAAGTATATGACCTTAAACACCAACAAATAAATAAATAAATAAATCAATTCGGACTCCCACGTTGTGTCCTTGGGCAAGGCACTTAACCCCGATTGGCAACATGGGAGCACGATGACCCCGTGTACTAAGGCGTACTGCACGCCGATGGTACACAAGTCTTCAACCAATCAAACCCTGCCTGTGCTGCAATGCGGAGTTACGATGTTGGGGAGCTGGCAGCTGCTCATCGTTGCTCGGTGGGTCTCTCCGGTTACTCCTGCTTCCTCCACCTGTAAAACAGTCACGGTCATGATTAGCCATTGTGCATAAGTATATGACCTTAAACACCAACAAATAAATAAATAAATAAATAAAATCGTAAATCGGATACCCCCCCCCCCACCCCACCCCCCCCCCCCCCCCCCACCCCCCACAATTTATTCAAAATTCAGTACCGGTAACTCTTCTCCGTCAATAGCCACAGTTAGGTAAAAGACCGTCAGGGAAATGTCCAGATATTGTGCTGGTCAAGTTATAATTATTTCAACTCACATCCATGATTTCAGTACGGTATAATATTTATGTTTTCGTAATTCCTCGAGTTCTGAATCGATTTTGATGAACAACATTCGAAATCGCAATAGCTTTTAATAACTTTTTCACATATTGAACTATCTTTTTAATATTTCAAGTAAAAGTAAAAGTAATTTTTCACTGACTGTGAAAAAATTTGATTCAATTAAGAGCCGGTGACTGAGAGATCAAAAGATGAACCGACGTCAGTCGAACATCCCATCACACAGTTTGACATATTCATGCAAGATTAAAAACACAATTCAAATTCCATATTTTGATTATTTTGTTGCCATATTAATGCTTTTTATTATCAAAAAACACGTATGAAGCATACGTATTCCATTTATACTTAAGTCCAATGCCTAATAATCACTGAACAACAATGAACTGAAACTATTTTTGGTGGAAGAATAAACCTGATTACCGCACTCGCAAAAAACACAAGTTAATTATAGACAAATTGAAGTCACGTGGTGGGGTTTTGAGACCCCACCTCGTAGTGTAATTAGTGGGGTCTCAATTTCTGTGTTCATATGGGCAGTGTACACGACATGGTGAGACTCCATCTTGTTGGTTCACTTCTGCCAGAGATGCTGGAAGTTTTGGTATCTTCTTTCGGCGATGTCTTTTAAGACAAGAGTCTATACTTGTGAAAGAAGGTGTAATAGCAGCTTCGTCTTCTGTCATGTTGTTCAATTCTTCTCTGTAGATTTATTGCATTGGTGTTACCTCTTCACAGGCACGGTTTCCCATGTTACTCATGAGTCTCAAAACATGAGGGATTTCCATTCAAAGATGTTTTTGCTCTGTTACATTTTTCACAAAATCATCAACTGTACTGAGTCCACCTTTGCAATGATCAAATACACATTTCCAGTGAGTAGTTGACTTTCGGTGTACATTTTAACGATACCTAAACCCATCAAGAAGAAACTGTTGACCACCAGCTTGAGAGGTTATAAATTCTACTCTGTGCATTCCTGCCATAGTGCAAAGATTACTGATGAACCTTGTCTATGAATCTTATAATATATATGCTAAGAATATGAGGCCAGTTTTTAGTAATTTTGCTTTTTTTCTAAAAACATGCATTCAGTATTACTTTGTTTGCAGTTATTTATTCAAACACTGAAACAATTAATTCACTCTTGAGTCAAGAAAATCTGTTTATTTATACTACATATCAAAAGAAAAAACTACAAACAAAATACAAAAAACAATGAAATAATAGTACAATAAGCAATTAAACTCATGCGCAATCATTACAGTAATTAGTGTTTTGATTAACTGACTTGCAATCAGTGGTTAGTGTCTTGATTTGTGGCCCAGTCCATTTTATCACTGGGTATGTATGTGTTTTGTTAATCCCCTAGAAAGGTGTTAATTGGTTTTAGAAAAGTGTAGGCAGAATAAGCTGTAGGCAGAATAAGCATTTTGGTTCAATCCCGTTTGTCCCACTTCTGGATTTTCACACCTCGGGATAGATTTCCTGGTTGTCCCACGTTGCTTAAAACAACATGTTATAGTCTTTATTATATTAGTCTTTATTATAATCTGAACACAGGTTCACCTGATATGGTGATCATTTATTAATGAACATTTATCACAGAATTGTTTTTAAAAATGATTAATTTTAACCGGTGAATAATACACAACATTCGGTCAATCGTTTTAAGTTTTTGGTATAAGTATTTGACATTTAGCAGAAATGTTTCACAATTTCATTTTACAATCGTATCGTCGACATGGCAAGTACACAGATTCAAATTGAGTTCATCGAGAATAAACGTGGTGGACAAAACCTTGTGTTCAACAATAACTGTCATATGGTCAAAAATCGAAGACAAGATAAAGTATATTGGAGATGTGCTGTAAGAATGTGTCCTGCAATACTGCGTACACATAATCAAATACTAGTTGGGTTCAATCATCAGCATAACCACAAAGCGAACAACACAGATATTAGTGTGAGAAAGACTTTAATTAATATTAAAAAACGGTGTAGGGAAGAAGCAACACCCGTATCCCAAGTGTATAGACAAGAACTTTCAAAGCTTCGAACAACTGACTGGAATGACGATGTTCAGAACCTGGTGGAAAAACTACCCACACGACAGTCGTGTCACAGTGCGCTATACCATCAACGGTCAAAGCTGATTCCAAAAATACCCAAAACATTGTCAGAACTGCACTTAAAGGAAGAATGGGCTGAAACGTCAACAGGGGAACGATTTCTACTTGTGAATGCTACTGATGAAAAGATATTGATATTTGCGATGGATAAAAATCTTCAGCAAATAGTAGCAACGGACACTGTCTATGGTGATGGAACATTTTATACGTGCCCAACCTTATTTTTCAGTTATACACACTGCATGGTTTTGTTGATGGCCATATGTATCCACTTGTATATGCCCTTCTTCCCGGAAAAAGTGAGGTCATTTACAGGAAGTTTTTTCATCTCCTAAAAGAAGCTTGTGTTGCCAGAGAGCTTAATTTACACCCTTCAGTGATGTTTTTTGACTTTGAAATAGCGGTACGAAATGCAGCTAGAAATGAATTCCCTGGTGTGAGCATCAAAGGGTGCTTTTTCCATTATACTCAGTGTTTATGGCGCAAGACACAAAGCACCGGCTTACAAACTGAATATAAAGAAGATGAGAAAGTTCGCAGACTTGTACGCAGGGCTGCCATTTTGCCATTAGTGCCGGAGGAACTAGTTGAAGACGTGTGGTTTTTTGCACTAGACGAGTTTGGAATGTAGGATTCCACTGTTAATGCCACACCATTTACTGACTATGTAACTACCCAATGGGTTGAAGGCGAAATAACTTCATGGAATCATTTCCACACAGAGGGGTCCAGGACCACAAATCATTTAGAAGGATGGCACAGCAAAATAAAAAAGCAGATCCAAACTGCTCATCCAAATATATACTGCCTTATAGACCACCTAAAAGCCATCCAATCATTCAATGAAGTCTCGCAGATGCAGCTTGTGGCAGGTGGCCTTCCTGCACCGAAAGTATAGAAATATTGACAGTAGGCATAATACTCTCAAACAAAGACTTTTGAATGGAGAGACAGACATTTTACAATATGCAGACCATGCTTCAGATCTGTTACATTTAGAAGGTTAAATATTGAATGAATGAATGTATAATTTATTATTGATATTCAACATAATATAAATAATGTTTTCACATTACTGAGTGTTTTATTTGTGAAAATTATGGGTGCACAGAATAATATCTTGAAACAACCAGCAAAGTTTTAGCTCGTGGACGCGGGTATTATGTATTATTTATATTATCTGAAACAACTAGCAAAGTTTCAGCTCGTGGACCACCGGGTTGTACCCAGTGGTCCACAAGATGAAATTTTGCTAGTTGTTTCTAGATAATATAAATAATACATACTACACGCGTCCACGAGCTGAAACTTTGCTAGTTGTTTTTGGATAATATAAATAATACTTTCACATTTCTGAGTGTTTTATTTGCTGAAAATTATGAGTGCACAGAATAATAATATCTTTAAACAACTAGTTAAAATTGTGCTAATTATTTCAAGTTTTTTTTTATTCTATGCACATCTAATTTTCAGCAAATAAAACACTCACTAATGTGAAACAAACTATAAATCAAAACCTTTCATCAAACCGCCTAACAAGTAATTAAAACTTCCTGATTGTCCCACTTTTTTATTACGTTTTAACTACCTGAATTAAGAAAGTGGGACAAACGGGAAGTCACCAGAATAAGAGGTAACCTTTTCAATGCATATTCCTCTCCCCCACACCAATTTTTTTTAAACATCTTTCGTCGAAAACTTTATGAACGTTTGACAAAAACTGTATTCGACCAAATGTCCATTTGACCAGGTGTCCATTTGATGAACTATCCATTCGACCAAATGATCATTCGACGAAGTGTCTTTTGACGAAGCGTCATGTAGCCATATGAGGCAATGCTGGTGTACATTTTATTATTTATGAGCCCCTTCTGAGATGGTTCACCTCCTGACATGAGTAGAAGTTCTGAAGGGCACTTTTTCCAGGGTTCTGTATTCTCAGAGAATAACTCAGCATTGTAAGAGTCCTGGGGTTTGACAACCTTTCTTGGGTTTCACCTCAAATGTCAGCAGTGATTACATACAATGTATTTAATCAAGAAGTCACAGTGAACACATCCTACTTAAATCTAATTTTTTTTACCTAATGCAAATTCTTATACAGAACTGCCTCAGTCTGCCTGTAAATTAATTTTAAACTCTGTATTAATAATTTGTTCTTACACAAGAGACTGTGATAGTACAGATGAAGTAAAAATGTACAGACAAATAAATGCTAGCGAATTGCTATCTGTTTATCAGAGTGCAGTGTTAAAAAATATGCCACATGTCCCTTAAAAATAAACAAAATTCTTCTTGGAATAAACAGATATTTTATTCTATAATCAGTTGCATATTAGCCACAGTTACCCAATTCATACTTCTGACTGCAACTTTAAAAACCCTCATTAACTTTCCATGAGTGACAAACATTAACTAGGTATCATTAACTGGCATTGATTTTTCTGGAAATTTCCAACAAGATGATCATCAGAAAGTAAGTTCATTACAAAGAATAATCAAGTTGTTTGCAAGGGCTAATTGCCTCCTAAATTGGCAGGATAATTGGATGCCTGGGTTATTAAAATTTGTGTGATATTTGGTCATGTTGTATGTGCGTGTTTATTCACACATTGATTATTAATTAAAATGACAATGACTTTGTCTCTAATCCAGACATCCATGTCCTAGATTTGATATTTACTCATTTTTTAGAAAATTAATAATTATACACATCAAAGATTTTTCGTAATGAGTTTATATGATAAGAAGATTTTTCTAACCCTTCTTTTCCTGAACTTATGGTTACTGTTACTTCAACTCACTTATTCTGCAAACTACATTTGTAGTTTTTGACCACTAAACTTGGGGTCTTCCGAACAGGACGAATCCCAAGAAGATGAACGGGTAAACAAATTTTGAGCAGCTAGTGAGCAGTTATTACAATTTTTTTTTTTTTCATCTTTTGACTGCCCACAGTCATGGTGCTCTATGGCTGTATAGAATCACAAAAGGCCTTATGGAAAAGGTGAGTCTTAATGCTCAACTTGAATGATTCTGAAAAATCCATTTCTTTTTGATGAGTTGGAAGAGGCTTCCATAATTATGTTTGGCCCAGCAATGGCAAATTCTCTATAACTAGCAGTACTTTAGATGAGGGTTGAGCCAGATTATATTTATATGATGACCAAAGAGACCACAGTGGCTTGTGTCTGGTGAGCAAATTAGATAAGCCAAGTGGTGCAAATCCTGCAATGCATTCAAATATAAAAATAGAGGGGTGTCATTTGTGTGCAAAGCACACTATAGTATATCCCCGCATTCGCATTTGTGATTATTGTCGGGGCCGAATCAAAAATCCAAAACCTTTATGCACATCTACAGACGCTATTGATTAACATGAACACACTTTTAGTGTTTCGAATTGGAACCCCTAGGAGTTTTTCTCCGGAAACCATTCCTCTAACGTCAAAAACGGTGCCCCTTGCACCCCTCAGGGCAAAATCAAAAATCCAAAACCTTTATGCACATCTACAGACCCTATTGATTAACATGAACACACTTTTAGTGTTTCGAATTGAAACCCCTACAAGTTTTTCACTGGAAACCATTCCTCTAACAACAAAAGTGGTGGCCCTTGCGCCCCGAGGGCCGAATAAAAAATCCAAAACCTTTATGCACATCTACAGACCCTACGAATGAACATGAACACACTTTCAATGTTTCGCATTGAAACCCCCAGGAGTTTTTTGCCAGAAACCATTCTTCTAACGCCAAAAATAGTGCCCCTTGCACCCCTCGAAGCCGAATCAAAAATCCAAAACCTTTATGCACATCTACAGACCCAATTGATTAACATGAACATACTTCCAGTGTTTCGAATTGAAACCCTGGGAGATTTTGTTCTGGAAACCATTCCTCTAACAACAAAAATGGTGCCCCTTGCGCCCTCCGAAGCTGAATCAAAAATCCAAAACCTTTATGCACATCTACAGGCCCTATTGATTAACATGAACACACTTTCAGTGTTTTGAATTGAAACCCCTAGGAGTTTTTCTCTGGAAACCATTCCTCTAATGACAAAAATGGTGCCCCTTGTGCCCCTTGGGGCCGAATAAAATATCCAAAACCTTTATGCACATCTACAGACCCTATTAATGAAGATGAACACACTTTCAATGTTTCGAATTGAAACCCCTAGGAGTTTTTCGCCAGAAACCATTCTCAAACAACAAAAATGGTGTCCCCTGTGCCCCTCGAAGCCGAATAGAAAATCCAAAGCCTTTATGCACATCTACAGATCCTATTAATGAAGATGAACAAACTTTCAGTGTTTCAAATTGAAACCCCTAGGATTTTTTTGCCAGAAACCACTCCTCTAACAACAAAAATGGAGCCCCTTGCACCCCTCGAAGCCGAATCAAAAATCCAAAACCTTTATGCACATCTACAGACCCTATTGATTAACATGAACACACTTTTAGTGTTTTGAATTGAAATCCCTAGGAGTTTTTCTCCGGAAACCATTTCTCTAACGACAAAAATGGTGCCCCTTGCGCCCCTCAGGGCCGAATCAAAAATCCAAAACCTTTATGCACATCTACAGACCCTATTGATTAACATGAACATACTTTTAGTGTTTCGAATTGAAATCCCTAGGAGTTTTTCTCCGGAAACCATTCCTCTAACAACAAAAATGGAGCCCCTTGCGCCCCTCGGGGCCAAATCCAAAACCTTTATGCACATCTACAGACCCTACAGACCCTACTAATGAACATGAACACACTTTCAGTGTTTCGAATTGAAACTCCTAGCAGTTTTTTGCTGGAAGCCATTCCTCTAACGACAAAAGTGGTGCCCCTTGCGCCCCCGAAGGCCGAATCAAAAATCCAAAACCTTTATGCACATCTACAGACCCTATGAATGAACATGAACACACTTTCAATGTTTCGTACTGAAACCCCTAGGAGTTTTTTGCTGGAAACCATTCTTCTAACGACAAAAATGGTGCCCCTCGCACCCCTCGAAGCCGAATCAAAAATCCAAAACCTTTATGCACATCTACAGACCCAATTGATTAACATGAACACACTTCCAGTGTTTCGAATTGAAATCCTGGGAGATTTTTTTCCGGAAACCATTCCTCTAACAACAATGAAAGTGTCAATGACACTGTAGCTCAACTTGTCAAGACAAAGACATGTACATGTATAGTATGTGACACAGCAATGACAAACATCTAGGTAATGACTTGATAACAAAGGTACATATAAAGTATTGTAACGGTCTGTACATAAATACTGACCGTTGCCTGTAACAAATGTATAGGTAAAGTATTGTAAAGGTGGGTGACAGTCAAATGCTAAAATGCTAAACTAGAAAAAAATCTTTGAGTCCCAGAGTGGGTCTGACTGAACCCCAAAATATTTGTTCTCATAGCACAGTGATAACAAAGGCACCCCAAAACACACTCGTTCCTGTCCCAAGGTGAAAACAAAGGTACCCAAGAAGTTTTGTGAAGATCAGTTCATAAATACGAGCTGTATAGAACTTGTGACAAAAAAAATGATTGGACCTAATTTCGGTACAAAATGGCCACTGGCAGCCATCTTGAATTTTGGACCGTACCCAGAATCACTCATTCTCGTCCCAAGGTGATAACAAAGGTACCCAAAAAGTTTTGTGAAGATCGGTTCATAAATACAGTCTCTACCCTGAGCCGTATTGACTTGTGTGCTTACATTGTGTAAGTAGCACTGAATAAATCAAAGTTCATCTAATTTGCTTAATTTCTGCACGAAAAAAAACCCCTTACAATATGTGATGTATTCCATGTTACTAAACATTCATACAAAAATTTATTCAAATCAGAACTTTCATACAGAAGTTCTGTACAAAAGACTGATTGCACTAATTTTGGTACAAAATGGCTGCTGGTGGCCATCTTGAATTTCGGACCGCACCCAAAAACACTTGCACTCATCCCATGGTGATAACAAAGGTAACCAAGAAGTTTCGTAAAGATTGGTTCATAAATATGGCCTCTAGTCTGAGCTGTATAGAAGTTGTGTACAAAAAACTGATTAGACCTAATTTCGGTACAAAATGGCCACTGGCAGCCATCTTGAATTTTAGACCGCACCCAGAAACACTCGTTCTCGTCCGAAGGTGATAACAAAGGTACCCAAGACATTCAAGACATTTCGTGAAGATCAGTTCATAAATACAGACTCTAGTCTGAGCCGTACTGACATGTGTACTTACTGTGTGTAAGTTGCACTGAAAAAATCAAATTTCATCTAATTTGCATAATTTCTGCATGAGAAAAAAACCTGTATTATATGTGATGTATCCCATGGTACTAAACATTCACACAAAAAATTATTCAAATCAGCGCTTTCATATGGAAGTTCTGTGCAAAAATCTGATTGCACCTAATTTTGTACAAAATGGCTGCCATCGGCCATCTTGAATTTCGGACTGGACCCCAAAACACTTGTTTTCGTCCCACGGTGATACCAAAGGTACCCAAGAAGTTTCATAAAGATCGGTTCAAAAATACGGCCTCTAGCCCAAGCGATATTGGCATTTGCACTTACAGTGCTGAAAGTAACACCAAAAAACATCAAAATTAGTCTAATTTGCAAAATTTACGCACAAGAAAAAACCCCGTATTATATGTGATGTATTCCATGGTACTAAACATTCATACAAAAAATTATTCAAATCAGAGCTTTCATATGGAAGTTCTGTACAAAAAACAGATTTCTGCATCGTCGGTACAAAATGGCGGCTGGCAGCCATCTTAAATTTCGGACCGCACCCAAAAACACTCGTTCTCGTCTCACGGTCATAACAAAGGTACCCAAGAAGTTTCATAAAGATTGGTTCATAAATACGGCCTCTAGCCCGAGCCATAGCAGCTTGGCACTTACAGCTCTGAAAGTAACACTAAATAAATCAAAGTCAGTCTAATTTGCATAATTTACGCACGAGAAAAAAACCCGTATTATACGTGATGTATCCCATGGTACTAAACATTTATACAAAACTTTATTCAAATCAGAACTTTCATACAGAAGTTCTGTACAAAAAACTGATTTTTGCATCATCGGTACAAAATGGCCGCTGGCAGCCATCTTGAATTTTGGACCACACCTAAAAACACTCGTTCGCGTCCCAGGGTCATAACAAAGGTACACAAGAAGTTTCGTAAAGATCGGTTCATAAATACGACCTCTAGCCCGAGCCATAGCCAATTGTTGACGTACGGACAGACGGACAGACGGACGGACAGACAGACGGACGACGGGCCATGACAATAGCTCAAATTTGACTTCGTCAAAGTTGAGCTAAAAATGGTGCCCCTTGCGCCCTCCGAAGCTGAATCAAAAATACAAAACCTTTATGCACATCTACAGGCCCTATTGATTAACATGAACACACTTTCAGTGTTTCGAATTGAAACCCCTAGGAGTTTTTCTCCGGAAACCATTCCTCTAACGACAAAAATGGAGCCCCTTGCGCCCCTCTGGGCCAAATAAAAAATTCAAAACCTTTATGCACATCTACAGACCCTACAGACCCTATTAATGAATATGGACACACTTTCAGTGTTTCTAATTGAAACTCCTAGCAGTTTTTCGCCGGAAACCATTCCTCTAACGACAAAAATGGTGCCCCTTGTGCCCCTCGGGGCCGAATCAAAAATCCAAAACCTTTATGTACATCTACAGACCCTATGAATGAACATGAATACACTTTCAATGTTTTGAATTGAAACCCCTAGGAGTTTTTCGCTGGAAACCATTCCTCTAATGACAAAAGTGGTGCCCCTTACGCCCCCGAGGGCCGAATCAAAAATCCAAAACCTTTATGCACATCTACAGACCCTATTGATTAACATGAACACACTTTTAGTGTTTCGAATTGAAACCCCTAGGAGTTTTTCTCCGGAAACCATTCCTCTAACGACAAAAATGGAGCCCCTTGCGCCCCTCGAAGCTGAATCAAAAATTCAAAACCTTTATGCACATCTACAGACCCTACAGACCCTATTAATGAACATGGACACACTTTCAGTGTTTCGAATTGAAACTCCTAGCAGTTTTTCGCCGGAAACCATTCCTCTAACGACAAAAATGCTGCCCCTTGCGCCCCTCGGGGCTGAATTAAAAATCCAAAACCTTTATGTACATCTACAGACCCTATGAATGAACATGAACACACTTTCAATGTTTTGAATTCAAACCCCTAGGAGTTTTTCGCCGGAAACCATTCCTCTAATGACAAAAGTGGTGCCCCTTACGCCCCCGAGGGCCGAATCAAAAATCCAAAACCTTTATGCACATCTACAGACCCTATTGATTAACATGAACACACTTTTAGTGTTTCGAATTGAAACCCCTAGGAGTTTTTCTCCGGAAACTATTCCTCTAACGACAAAAATGGAGCCCCTGGCGCCCCTCGAAGCCGAATCAAAAATCCAAAACCTTTATGCACATCTACAGACCCTATTGATTAACATGAACACACTTTCAGTGTTTCAAATTGAAACCCCTAGGAGTTTTTCTCTGGAAACCATTCCTCCAATGACAAAAGTGGTGCAGCTTGCACCCCTCGGGGCCGAATCAAAAATCCAAAACCTTTATGCACATCTACAGACCCTATTGATTAACATGAATACACTTTTAGTGTTTCGAATTGAAACCCCTAGGAGTTTTTCTCCGGAAACCATTCCTCAACGACAAAAATGGAGCCCCTTGCGCCTCTCGGGGCCGAATAAAAAATCCAAAGCCTTTATGCACATCTACATACCCTACTAATGAACATGAACACACTTTCAATGTTTCGAATTGAAACTCCCAGCAGTTTTTCGCCGGAAAACATTCCTCTAATGACAAAAATGGTGCCCCTTGCACCCCTCGGGGCCGAATCAAAAATCCAAAACCTTTATGCACATCTACAGACCCTATGAATGAACATGAACACACTTTCAATGTTCCGAATTGAAACCCCTAGGAGTTTTTTGCCGGAAACCATTCCTCTAACGACAAAAGTGGTGCCCCTTATGCCCCCAAGGGCAGAATCAAAAATCCAAAACCTTTATGCACATCTACAGACCCTATTGATTAACAGGAACACACTTTTAGTGTTTCGAATTGAAACCCCTAGGAGTTTTTCGCCGGAAAACATTCCTCTAACGACAAAAGTGGTGCCCCTTACGCCGAATCAAAAATCCAAAACCTTTATGCACATCTATAGACCCTATGAATGAACATGAACACACTTTCAATGTTTTGAATTGAAACCCCTAGGAGTTTTTCGCCGGAAACCATTCCCGGACGTATGGACGTACGGACAGATGGACGGAGACAACCAATATATCCCCGCAATTTTTCAAATGCGGGGATAAAAATTGAACTGAATTCTCCACTCAATCAGAAGCCAGTGGAGATAGAAAAAGAACCATCATAATGTGGCAGAACTTTTGAGACCATGTGATGACACATGCCACACAATTTTGGATGTGCTAAAGCAAATAAATACCTATTTTATGAAGCAATCATACTGATTTCTGAATGAAATTCCACCTAAGTAAAACAACACTTATACAATCATCACCATGCTTATTGATGAGGTTTAGAACACAACACCATCGTTTACCAGCTGAAGTTGGTGACTGGGAAAATATCCCACATCGTTAAAGAAAATGTGATTTTTGTAAGGTGGGACGAGATGTGCATCGCCTGCTGCTAGTATGCGACAAACTGCAGCCACTTAAGGAAACAAGAGGCCCCAAGTGGCCTTAATCGCTCACCTGCCAAAGTGGTTCAAAGAAGTATTTGGTGTCACATTCAGTTAGATGTGGTTCATCAACACTACAAAGGAATGAAGTCATGAAAGGCAAATTTTATGGAAAAACACTAAGGAATGGATTTGAACAAACCTGAACCTAACCTGCACCCCCTGCCACCCCCTCACCCCACCCATAGAAAGCCCCAATATTAAGCCGGGGACTCAAACTGAACAAACTTGAATCTCACCCCCTTATGGATGCTGCATACCAAATATCAAAAGCTTCTGATTGGTGGATTAGAAGAAGAAGATTTTTATCCCCGCATTTGAAAAAATGCGGGGATATATTGGTTGTCTTCGTCCGTCCGTCTGTCCATTCGTCCGTCCGTACGTCCGGGAATGGTTTCCGGCGAAAAACTCCTAGGAGTTTCAATTCGAAACATTGAAAGTGTGTTCATGTTCATTCATAGGGTCTGTAGATGTGCATAAAGGTTTTGGATTTTTGATTCGGCCCTCGGGGGCATAAGTGACACCACTTTTGTCGTTAGAGGAATAGCTTCCGGCGAAAAACTCCTAGGGGTTTCAATTCGAAACATTGAAAGTGTGTTCATGTTTATTCATAGGGTCTGTAGATGTGCATAAAGGTTTTGGATTTTTGATTCGGCCCTCGGGGCGTAAGTGGCACCACTTTTGTCGTTAGAGGAATGGTTTCCGGCAAAAAACTCCTAGGGGTTTCAATTCGAAACATTGAAAGTGTGTTCATGTTCATTCATAGGGTCTGTAGATGTGCATAAAGGTTTTGGATTTTTGATTCGGCCCTCGGAGGCGTAAGTGGCACCACTTTTGTCGTCAGAGGAATGGTTTCCGGCGAAAAACTCCTAGGGGTTTCAATTCGAAACATTGAAAGTGTGTTCATGTTCATTCATAGGGTCTGTAGATGTGCATAAAGGTTTTGGATTTTTGATTCGGCCCTCGGGGGCGTAAGTGACACCCCTTTTGTCGTTAGAGGAATAGCTTCCGGCGAAAAACTCCTAGGGGTTTCAATTCGAAACATTGAAAGTGTGTTCATGTTCATTCATAGGGTCTGTAGATGTGCATAAAGGTTTTGGATTTTTGATTCGGCCCTCGGGGGCGTAAGGGGCACCACTTTTGTCGTTAGAGGAATGGTTTCCGGCGAAAAACTCCTAGGAGTTTCAATTCGAAACATTGAAAGTGTGTTCATGTTCATTCATAGGGTCTGTAGATGTGCATAAAGGTTTTGGATTTTTGATTCGGCCCTCGGGGGCATAAGTGGCACCACTTTTGTCGTTAGAGGAATGGTTTCCGGCGAAAAACTCCTAGGGGTTTCAATTCGAAACATTGAAAGTGTGTTCATGTTCATTCATAGGGTCTGTAGATGTGCATAAAGGTTTTGGATTTTTGATTCGGCCCTCGGGGGCATAAGTGACACCACTTTTGTCGTTAGAGGAATAGCTTCCGGCGAAAAACTCCTAGGGGTTTCAATTCGAAACATTGAAAGTGTGTTCATGTTCATTCATAGGGTCTGTAGATGTGCATAAAGGTTTTGGATTTTTGATTTGGCCCTCGGGGGCATAAGGGGCACCACTTTTGTTGTTAGAGGAATGGTTTCCGGCAAAAAACTCCTAGGGGTTTCAATTCGAAACATTGAAAGTGTGTTCATGTTCATTCATAGGGTCTGTAGATGTGCATAAAGGTTTTGGATTTTTGATTCGGCCCTCGGGGGCGTAAGTGGCACCACTTTTGTCGTTAGAGGAATGGTTTCCGGCGAAAAACTCCTAGGGGTTTCAATTCGAAACATTGAAAGTGTGTTCATGTTCATTCATAGGGTCTGTAGATGTGCATAAAGGTTTTGGATTTTTGATTCGGCCCTCGGGGGCATAAGTGACACCACTTTTGTCGTTAGAGGAATAGCTTCCGGCGAAAAACTCCTAGGGGTTTCAATTCGAAACATTGAAAGTGTGTTCATGTTCATTCATAGGGTCTGTAGATGTGCATAAAGGTTTTGGATTTTTGATTCGGCCCTCGGGGGCGTAAAGGGCACCACTTTTGTCGTTAGAGGAATGGTTTCTGGCGAAGAACTCCTAGGAGTTTCAATTCGAAACATTGAAAGTGTGTTCATGTTCATTCATAGGATCTGTAGATGTGCATAAAGGTTTTGGATTTTTGATTCGGACCTTGGGGGCATAAGTGGCACCACTTTTGTCGTTAGAGGAATGGTTTCCGGCGAAAAACTCCTAGGGGTTTCAATTCGAAACATTGAAAGTGTGTTCATGTTCATTCATAGGGTCTGTAGATGTGCATAAAGGTTTTGGATTTTTGATTTGGCCCTCGGGGGCATAAGGGGCACCACTTTTGTCGTTAGAGGAATGGTTTCCGGCAAAAAACTCCTAGGGGTTTCAATTCGAAACATTGAAAGTGTGTTCATGTTCATTCATAGGGTCTGTAGATGTCCATAAAGGTTTTGGATTTTTGATTCGGCCCTCGGGGGCGTAAGGGGCACCACTTTTGTCATTAGAGGAATGGTTTCCGGCGAAAAACTCCTAGGGGTTTCAATTCAAAACATTGAAAGTGTATTCATGTTCATTCATAGGGTCTGTAGATGTGCATAAAGGTTTTGGATTTTTGATTCGGCCCTTGGGGGCGTAAGTGGCACCACTTTTGTCGTTAGAGGAATGGTTTCTGGCGAAAAACTCCTAGGGGTTTCAATTCAAAACATTGAAAGTGTGTTCATGTTCATTCATAGGGTCTGTAGATGTGCATAAAGGTTTTGGATTTTTGATTCGGCCCTCGGGGGAGTAAGGGGCACCACTTTTGTCATTAGAGGAATGGTTTCCGGCGAAAAACTCCTAGGGGTTTCAATTCGAAACATTGAAAGTGCGTTCATGTTCATTCATAGGGTCTGTAGATGTGCATAAAGGTTTTGGATTTTTGATTCGGCCCTCGGGGGCGTAAGGGGCACCACTTTTGTCGTTAGAGGAATGGTTTCCGGAGAAAAACTCCTAGGGGTTTCAATTCGAAACATTGAAAGTGTGTTCATGTTCATTCATAGGGTCTGTAGATGTGCATAAAGGTTTTGGATTTTTGATTCGGCCCTCGAGGGCGTAAGTGACACCCCTTTTGTCGTTAGAGGAATAGCTTCCGGTGAAAAACTGCTAGGAGTTTCAATTCAAAACACTGAAAGTGTGTTCATGTTCATTAGTAGGGTCTGTAGATGTGCATAAAGGTTTTTGATTTTTGATTCGGCCCCGAGGGGCGCAAGGGGCACCATTTTTGTCGTTAGAGGAATGGTTTCCGGAGAAAAACTCCTAGGGGTTTCAATTCGAAACACTAAAAGTGTGTTCATGTTAATCAATAGGGTCTGTAGATGTGCATAAAGGTTTTGGATTTTTGATTCGGCCCTCGGAGGCGTAAGTGGCACCACTTTTGTCGTCAGAGGAATGGTTTCTGGCGAAAAACTCCTAGGGGTTTCAATTCGAAACATTGAAAGTGTGTTCATGTTCATTCATAGGGTCTGTAGATGTGCATAAAGGTTTTGGATTTTTGATTCGGCCCTCGGGGGCGTAAGTGACACCCCTTTTGTCATTAGAGGAATAGCTTCCGGTGAAAAACTCCTAGGGGTTTCAATTCGAAACATTGAAAGTGTGTTCATGTTCATTCATGGGGTCTGTAGATGTGCATAAAGGTTTTGGATTTTTGATTCGGCCCTCGTGGGCGTAAGGGGCACCACTTTTGTCGTTAGAGGAATGGTTTCCGGTGAAAAACTCCTAGGAGTTTCAATTCGAAACATTGAAAGTGTGTTCATGTTCATTCATAGGGTCTGTAGATGTGCATAAAGGTTTTGGATTTTTGATTCGGCCCTCGGGGGCGTAAGTGGCACCACTTTTGTCGTTAGAGGAATGGTTTCCGGCGAAAAACTCCTAGGGGTTTCAATTCGAAACATTGAAAGTGTGTTCATGTTCATTCATAGGGTCTGTAGATGTGCATAAAGGTTTTGGATTTTTGATTCGGCCCTCGGGGGCATAAGTGACACCACTTTTGTCGTTAGAGGAATAGCTTCCGGTGAAAAACTCCTAGGGGTTTCAATTCGAAACATTGAAAGTGTGTTCATGTTCATTCATAGGGTCTGTAGATGTGCATAAAGGTTTTGGATTTTTGATTTGGCCCTCGGGGGCATAAGGGGCACCACTTTTGTTGTTAGAGGAATGGTTTCCGGCAAAAAACTCCTAGGGGTTTCAATTCGAAACATTGAAAGTGTGTTCATGTTCATTCATAGGGTCTGTAGATGTGCATAAAGGTTTTGGATTTTTGATTCGGCCCTCGGGGGCGTAAGTGGCACCACTTTTGTCGTTAGAGGAATGGTTTCCGGCAAAAAACTCCTAGGGGTTTCAATTCAAAACATTGAAAGTGTGTTCATGTTCATTCATAGGGTCTGTAGATGTCCATAAAAGTTTTGGATTTTTGATTCGGCCCTCGGGGGCGTAAGGGGCACCACTTTTGTCATTAGAGGAGTGGTTTCCGGGGGGAAAAACTCCTAGGGGTTTCAATTCAAAACATTGATAGTGTATTCATGTTCATTCATAGGGTCTGTAGATGTGCATAAAGGTTTTGGATTTTTGATTCGGCCCTTGGGGGCGTAAGTGGCACCACTTTTGTCGTTAGAGGAATGGTTTCTGGCGAAAAACTCCTAGGGGTTTCAATTCAAAACATTGAAAGTGTGTTCATGTTCATTCATAGGGTCTGTAGATGTCCATAAAGGTTTTGGATTTTTGATTCGGCCTTCGGGGGCGTAAAGGGCACCACTTTTGTCGTTAGAGGAATGGTTTCCGGCGAAAAACTCCTAGGGGTTTCAATTCGAAACATTGAAAGTGTGTTCATGTTCATTCATAGGGTCTGTAGATGTGCATAAAGGTTTTGGATTTTTGATTCGGCCCTCGGTGGCATAAGGGGCACCACTTTTGTCATTAGAAGAATGGTTTCCGGCAAAAAACTCCTAGGGGTTTCAATTCGAAACATTGAAAGTGTATTCATGTTCATTCATAGGGTCTGTAGATGTGCATAAAGGTTTGGGATTTTTGATTCGGCCTTCAGGGGCATAAGGGGCACCACTTTTGTCGTTAGAGGAATGGTTTCCAGCGAAAAACTCCTAGGGGTTTCAATTCAAAACATTGAAAGTGTGTTCATGTTCATTCGTAGGGTCTGTAGATGTGCATAAAGGTTTTGGATTTTTGATTCGGCCCTCGGGGGAGTAAGGGGCACCACTTTTGTCATTAGAGGAATGGTTTCTGGCGAAAAACTCCTAGGGGTTTAAATTCAAAACATTGATAGTGTATTCATGTTCATTCATAGGGTCTGTAGATGTGCATAAAGGTTTTGGATTTTTGTTTCGGCCCTTGGGGGCGTAAGTGGCACCACTTTTGTCGTTAGAGGAATGGTTTCTGGCGAAAAACTCCTAGGGGTTTCAATTCAAAACATTGAAAGTGTGTTCATGTTCATTCATAGGGTCTGTAGATGTGCATAAAGGTTTTGGATTTTTGATTCGGCCCTCGGGGGCATAAGGGGCACCACTTTTGTCATTAGAAGAATGGTTTCCGGCAAAAAACTCCTAGGGGTTTCAATTCGAAACATTGAAAGTGTATTCATGTTCATTCATAGGGTCTGTAGATGTGCATAAAGGTTTTGGATTTTTGATTCGGCCTTCAGGGACGTAAGGGGCACCACTTTTGTCGTTAGAGGAATGGTTTCCAGCGAAAAACTCCTAGGGGTTTCAATTCAAAACATTGAAAGTGTGTTCATGTTCATTCGTAGGGTCTGTAGATGTGCATAAAGGTTTTGGATTTTTGATTCGGCCCTCGGGGGAGTAAGGGGCACCACTTTTGTCATTAGAGGAATGGTTTCCGGCGAAAAACTCCTAGGGGTTTCAATTCAAAACATTGAAAGTGCGTTCATGTTCATTCATAGGGTCTGTAGATGTGCATAAAGGTTTTGGATTTTTGATTCGGCCCTCGGGGGCGTAAGGGGCACCACTTTTGTCGTTAGAGGAATGGTTTCCGGCGAAAAACTCCTAGGGGTTTCAATTCGAAACACTGAAAGTGTGTTCATGTTCATTCATAGGGTCTGTAGATGTGCATAAAGGTTTTGGATTTTTGATTCGGCCCCGAGGGGTGAAAGGGGCACCATTTTTGTCGTTAGAGGAATGGTTTCCGGCGAAAAACTGCTAGGAGTTTCAATTCAAAACACTGAAAGTGTGTTCATGTTCATTAGTAGGGTCTGTAGATGTGCATAAAGGTTTTGGATTTTTGATTCGGCCCCGAGGGGTGAAAGGGGCACCATTTTTGTCGTTAGAGGAATGGTTTCCGGAGAAAAACTCCTAGGGGTTTCAATTCGAAACACTAAAAGTGTGTTCATGTTAATCAATAGGGTCTGTAGATGTGCATAAAGGTTTTGGATTTTTGATTCGGCCCTCGGGGGCGTAAGGGGCACCACTTTTGTCGTTAGAGGAATGGTTTCCGGTGAAAAACTCCTAGGGGTTTCAATTCGAAACACTGAAAGTGTGTTCATGTTCATTCATAGGGTCTGTAGATGTGCATAAAGGTTTTGGATTTTTGATTCGGCCCCGAGGGGCGCAAGGGGCACCATTTTTGTCGTTAGAGGAATGGTTTTCGGATAAAAACTCCTGGGGGTTTCAATTTGAAACACTAAAAGTGTATTCATGTTAATCGATAGGGTCTGTAGATGTACATAAAGGTTTTGGATTTTTGATTTGGCCCCGAGGGGCGCAAGGGGCACCACTTTTGTTGTTAGAGGAATGGTTTCCGGTGAAAAACTCCTAGGGGTTTCAATTCGAAACATTGAAAGTGTGTTCATGTTCATTCATAGGGTCTGTAGATGTGCATAAAGGTTTTGGATTTTTGATTCGGCCCCCGACAATAATCACAAATGCAAATGCGGGGATATACTATAGTGTGCTTTGCACACAAATGACACCCTTCTAGTTAAAGAATATTCCTCATATTGCACTAATCTGAATATTTGGGCTCCCATAGAGAGCCCAAATATGGACCCAGGAATTTGATTTCAACATACATGTGAATGAATCTTCCAAAGATGTTATAAGTGAAATATAAAAGCCTTTGGAGTAGTGGTATGGGAGAAGAAGATTCTTTAATATTTTTCCCATTAATCAGAGTTAAAAAATGATGACTCAGCATTTTTTCAAAGTCCTGGAAAAGTATCCTATGAAAAAAAGCGATGGCAATTTTTTTTTTACCATTCCTTTCTGCTGTTCCTAAGGAAGCTTCACACAAAATAAAAATTCTCAGTGCCATGTAGTTTTGGAGATATGGGCATTTTAAATTTGTTCTATTTTTAGCTCCTGCAGTTCCAATGGGGCGACAGGAAAAATGTATTTGGCATAAATTAGGTAATTATGACCCAATAAGCCCTCATATCAAATTTGGTTCAAATTGGCCTCTCAGTTTGGAAAATAGAAATTTTGGTACAATCTGGGCTCCCATAGGAAGCCCAAATATGAACCCAGGGACTTGGCTTTAACAAACTTATATCTCACCTCCCTAAGGATACTGTATACCAAATATCAAAAGATTGTAACTGGTGGATGTGAAGAAGAAGATTTTTGAAGAATATTCCTCATATTGAACTAAGTTATATTTTGGGCTCCCACAGGGAGCCCAAATATGAACCAGGGACTTGGCTTGAACAAACTTGAATCTCACTCCCCTAAGGATGCTGCATACCAAATAACAAAGAATTCTGATTGGGGGATCTGAAGAAGATTTTTAAAGAATATTCCTCATACTGCACTAATTTAAACATTTGGGCTACCAAAGGGAGCCCAAATATGGATCCAAGGATTTGATTTCAATAAACATGTGAAACAATCTTTCAAAGATGTTATATGTGAAATTTGAAAGGTTTGGAGCAGTGGTTTGGGAGAAGAGTTTTAAATGTTTTCCCCATTACCTATGGTGTTAAAAAATGCTGACTCAGCATTTTTTCAAAAGTCCCGAAAAAGTACCCTATGATAAAACTGATAGCAATTTTTTTGGACCATTCCATTCTGTTGGCCCGAAGGAAGCTTCACACAAAATAAGAATTCTCAGTGCTGTGTAGTTTTGGAGATATGGGCGTTTTAAATTTTGTCTATTTTTAGCTCATGCGGTTCCCATGGGGGCGACGGGAAAAATCTTTTGGCATAAATTAAGTACTTATGACCCAATAAGCCCTCATATCAAATTTGGTTCAAATGAGCCTCTCAGTTTTGGAAAATAGAAATTTTGGGTGGAGCGAAAATTGTTTTCCGCTCCCATAACGATGGCAAATTACGCCCACAAACTTCTCTTGAACAAATCTGAGTCTACACCTCAAAATGAATCTGCACACCTAATATCAAGTCTCTGCTACTGCTGGTTCATGAGAAGATTTTTTAAGATTTAGGCTCACTTTTTGGGTGTGGCCCTACCAAGGGGCGGGTCAACTTGATTTGAACAACTTGAATTGACATGTGATAGGGAACATGCACACCAGATTTGGTTCAATTTAGCTGAGTAGTTTGTGAGAAGAAGTCGATAATGTAAAGTTAACGCCGGACGACGGGCGGAAAGTGATCAGTAAAGCTCCCCTTGAGCTTCGCTCAGGTGAGCTAAAAATATATCAGCAAATAATATAGCATAGAACCAGTAACTTTAAACTGACTGAGCTATTTGAAACCAAAGTATGGAAATACCAAACAACTTCTATAGGTTTATGTGTAAAATAATCAGAATGAATGAATGAATGTTTATTTGCAATATATGTAACGCTTACATGTACAAAGTAATCGTAATACAAGATTAAATATAATTAAATGAATGTGGATGTATGAAAACAATTACTCAATTGGTTACATAAAATGCGTGGAGATGGCATAGCCAAGTTGGCTGTCTTCCTGCCAAATCCACCAGACAGGCTATAACATTTATCACAGACTGCAGTTTGTATTGGTTGGTGACGTATAAAAGACCTTCGATCCAGATTGCTGTTGAGATAGACTTACTCTCTCTTTGTATTATATTTGCAAGAAAGATCTCGAGGATCGTTATTAGCATCCACAAGATGTTGATTTGATTCTTATCATAACTGTTGAATGTGGGTTCAATGGCTAGTGGATAAATGTCAGTTTCATTGTCGCAACTTCAATTTGGTTATGAGACAAAATTGAATTTTAACACAATTTTTGTGATATGATATCCGTCAACGAACTGTATTCTACAGTTCATTGATAGATATCATATCACAAAATATGTAACTTTTGTGTTACTCAAGAACAATACATGACACACAAACATTATCCAAAATACTTCAATTTTTAAGAATCTATAAGGTAATGTTGAATTATAATGCCATGAGTTCATGTTAATTCTTTCGTGAAGCGAGCAAGATGTCAAGTCAAACGAGAGTCCGGCAAGCGAGAATCGGCTAATTGACCATTAACATGGTATGTAACGTAATAGTGGTGGGAAATAAACTTGTTGTTAAGTGCGGGTTAAAGCAAACATACTCAGGTTTTTAGTGCTTTTACCTAGCTTGTTTGTTAGGGATTAAAGACACCTTCAACAGCGAGGGTCATACTGTGGAAGCTGAAGTACCTGGAGAGAACCAGAGGGCAGGGTTAGAATTGGCTGAAGGCAAATATACCGTCACCATAGCTTATGTCTTAGTGAACAGTGCCACTATGCTTCCAATTGGGCAGAGTCTGATTGGAAGGCAGCCTTTTATGCTTGATAGAAAAGATAGAGATAAAAAGTCATTCCGAGTTTTCACTGTTGACTGCATTTTGTCTGGTTTTAAACATTTATTCATTGGGTTTAATGACACATTTAACAGCCAGGGTCGTGGTGACGAACATTTTTACACCTTCAACAGCGAGGGTCATACTGTGGAAGCTGGAGTACCTGGAGAGAACCAGAGGGCAGGGTTAGAATTGGCTGAAGGCAGATATACTGTCACCATACCTTATGTCTTAATGAACAGTGCCACTATGCTTCCACTTGGGAAGAGTCTGATTGGAAAACAGCCTTTTATGCTTGATAGAAAAGACAAAGATAAAAAGTCAATCTGAGTTTTCACTGTTGACTGCATTTTGTCTGGTTTTAAATATTTATTCATTGGGTTTAATGACACATTTAACAGCCAGGGTCATGGTGACGAACATTTTTACAAGTGGAGGAATGCAGAATACTCAGAAATAAACACTGAGCAGTGGCTAGGAACTGTCAGACTCACCAACTTACTAATCCTGCACATGCAAAGGTAGCAGTGGTTGGAGATATATGTACCACTGATGTGCAGTACAATTTTGCACACTGTGCCACCATACTCCCACTTGGGCAGATTGGATGAAGTGTCTTGCCTAAGAACACATAAACAAAATGACACTTGTGTGTGAATGGGTTAATCTATATGGCATGAATGAAAGCACGGAAGAATAGAATGAGAAGCTGCCATATTGATTAACCCATTCACATATGCCTGTCATTCTGTGTTTATTACACACCTTTATGTCTATAAAAACAATTACAAGAACACTCAGCAACTCATTTGAGAAGTATCTACAAAAGAACAAATTTTATCGTCAACCAAAGTTGTGAGGGGAACCTGTATTACAATTTTGTCCCCTGAGTTCCAATGTGTTCTATGTGCCCTCTGGCACATAGAACACATTGGAACCCAGGCACGATTTTTAGCTATCGGCAGTGATTCAAATTGTAACTTCATTCCACGATTTGTACAAAATTCCAGTGAAATTTTGCTTCTATTTAAAATAAGTCTGTCAACGATTTCTATTCCAAACATATGTGTGGAACAGATTTTCATTTCCGCATGGTTTAGTGCTGTTGTAGATGAGGATTACATAGAACAGGCATGTAATAAAATGCAGATGATGAGGGTCAAGTTCAAATCGTCAACATTTCAATCTCAAGTCTAATGCACTAACCAATAAGCCACTTTGCTGCCCAATTTTGCATAACGAATGATCAATGTCTTGAGCGATCAAAAAATTAATTGATCGATTATGCGTTACTTTTGATCTACTGTATTATATGGGCTAACAAGGGAACAACCTTGCTCCAAAACAGGTAAAAAATGTCACACTGACACACATCAATTATATGTGAGAGTAAAGCATGCAAGTTACGTGTTGACATACTTGTTCACTTGCATCATCATAATACTGTATCAGTTGCTGGAAATGGTCATTCTTAACCCTTTACTCAATGCGGGTAGCATATGATACTTGCAAAATAAACTCTTGAAGTACTAAAAATGTTCAATTTTTGTCTAAAAAAATAGCTTATGACCCATCATTGGAACAAGTTCAATGAGCTTGTGCCAATGAGGGGTCATAAGCTATGTTTTTGAGACAAAACTGAAAATTTGAATGGAGATATTTGTATATAGCACTGGCCAATTTTGTCTGTTACATTGGGTAAAGGGTTAATGCTGTAAATCATCAACAGTATGGCAATTACCGGTATTCAGCTACCTATTAGGGCAAGTTATTAATCAGTTAACAAAGGTTAATCCATGTGATTAAGAAAAGCCATTAATCATTTCAGCTCTAAAAATGACTAAAAAAAATGGCTAAATACCCAATTTATCAAGTTGTAGTCCTTTCGAAAAATGAACAATTTCATCGGAAAGTTTGTACAAAAGTTAGGTATATACCATAGGTATATACTAAAAAATTGATTTGTAACACTCTCCGTTAAGGGGTTAATGAATCTGCGCATGTCAAACTCTAATGTAAAGGGCATTGTGAGATTATTGATCGATCAATAAATTCGCACAGTGATATTATAAAATCTGCAGAGAAACATGGGGTTGAAACAAATCAAGTTTAATATTTGAATAATAATCCTTTTCTCCGCGACAAATTCATCAGTTTTTATATTTGCAAATCGTGAAGCCATTTTGTTTATTTACAATTGAGCAGACGATGATGAAATAGTTCCAGTAACCTAATAAAATATGTAAATAAGTATGTCACGTGGGGTGGGTGGGATAGAAATATCCCACCCTGCTGTCTCACCCGGGACATGCGTATGTTTCACGTATAGTGGGGGGAGAAAAATAATTCCATTATTATGAAGGAGTACAGATGATGCCACAAATTGGTATTGTTTGATGAATGGTTACACTGCAACCCATTCAACTCACAATGGAAAATTCAATACAGTAGAAGGGGTAACTACATGATAATTTGAGGAACATAACCACTGGTGACAATTTGTATACCTAGATATCCCCTATTTAAAGTGACTACTCCATACACTTTTAACATTGGGTGTGGATATTGTCCTTGCTGGGTAAAGGCAGGCTGGTGAGAGGGGTTTTAATAACCGATGTGACTTGGCAGGTACTGCCGCGGATGTTGTGCACATGACTCTTGTCATTATGAATACTATACAGCATATCAAAAGCAAGTAAAAAGTTGGCACAGCCAACAGATGCTCCCCCAAAATGCAAGCAGACAAATATATATTTGACAGAACACATGTGAAGTAAAAAAAAAGGTAAAGGTCATATATCAAAGCAAACTGGTGTTATCATCCTGAAAGGGGCATAACTCTGGAACAGGAAATGCCATTACAATGAAAATTGAACTTGAGCTGCATTTTAAGGTAGCTAGTAATGTTGCAAAATAATAAAGTCACACATCAAAGCAAACTGGAGTTATAATCTGGAAACCATTAACTTTACCATTTTGCTACGTTTCAAGGGAAATGCCATAACAATGAAAATTGAACTTGGAACTGCATTTTATAGTAGGAAGTAATGTTGCAAAATAATAAGGTGATACATCAAAATAAACTGAAGTTATCATCCAGAAACCACTGATTTTACCATTTTGTGGCTTTTCAAGGGGCATAACTCTGGAACAGGAAATGCCATAACAGTGAAAATCGAACTTGACCTGCAATTCTTTTTAGGTTCATGTAGTAATAGTGCACAATGATGAGGTCACACATCGAAGCAAACTGGAGTTATAATCCGGAAACCATTTTTTTGGATGGACCGACAGATGGACGGATGGACAAAGCGGCAACTATATGCTCCCCTCAAATTTTTTTCAGGGAGCATAACAAATACAACCTCCATTTAATTATTTGTTATATCTTGTACTCCTAAACAACTGTGTATATACTATGTTTATATTATTGTATTGCACAAATGTGTGGAAAAAGGCAGAATAAACAAGAGGCCCCAGGGGGCCTGAGGGTGCTCACCTGACATGGTAGCCTAAATATCAAGCCAGGGAATTGATTTCAACAAGTTGCATCTGCCCCTCCTAAGAAAAGCTTAAACCAAATATCCAAAGATTCTGACCAGTGGATCTAAAAAAAAAAGATTTTTAAAGAATATCCCTCATACTGAACTAAGTAATAATTCGGGCTCCCACAGGAGCCCCAAATATGAACCCAGGGACCTGGCTTGAACAAACTTAAATCTCACCTCCAGTGGGATGCTGTATAGCAAATATCAAAAGATTCTGGCTGGTGGATGTGAAGATGAAGATTTTTTAAGAATATTCCTCATATTGAACTAAGTTATAATTTGGGCTCCCACAGGGAGCCCAAATATCAACCCAGGGACTTGGCTTGAACAAACTTGAATCTTACCCCCTAAGGTTGCTGCATACCAAATATCAAAAGCATTCTGACTGCTGAATCTGAAGAAGAAGATTTTTAAAGAAAAATTCCTCATATTGAACAAAGTTATAATTCGGGCTCCCACAGGGAGCCCAAATATGAACCCAGGGACTTGGATTTAACAAACTTGAATCTCACTCCCTAAGGATGCTGCACACCAAATATCAAAACATTCCGACTGCTGGATCTGAAGAAGAAGATTTTTAAAGAAAATTCCTCATTTTGAACTAAGTTACAATTCGAGCTCCCACAGGGAGCCCAAATATGAACCCAGGGACTTGGATTTAACAAACTTGAATCTCACTCCCTAAGGATGCTGCACACCAAATATCAAAACATTCCGACTGCTGAATCTGAAGAAGAAGATTTTTAAAGAAAATTCCTCATTTTGAACTAAGTTACAATTCGAGCTCCCACAGTGAGCCCAAATATGGACCTAGGGACATGGCTTGAACAAACTTGAATCTCACTCCCCAAGGATGCTGCATACCAAATATCAAAACATTCCGACTGCTGAATCTGAAGAAGACAATTTTTAAAGAAAATTCCTCATTTTGAACTAACTTATAATTCAGGCCCCCACAGTGAGCCCAAATATGAACCCAGGAACTTGGCTTGAACAAACTTGAATCTCCCCCCCCCCTCCCCCCTCCCCCCCCCCCCCCCCAAGCATGCTGCATACCAAATATCAAAAGATTCTGATTGGTAGATCTGAAGAAGAAGATTTTTAAAGAATATTCCTCATACGGTACTGCACTAATTTAAACATTTGGGCTCCCATAGAGAGCCCAAATATGAACCCAGGGATTTGATTTCAATAAATGTGTGAAACAATCTTCCAAAGATGTTATATGTGAAATTTGAAAGCTTTTGGAGCAGTGGTTTGGGAGAAAAGTAGTCTTAAATGTTTTTCCCATTACCCACAGTGTTAAAAAATGCTGACTCAGCACTTTTTCAAAGTCTCCAAAAAGTACCCTATGATAAAACTGATAGCAATTTTTTTGGACCATTCCATTCTGTTGGTCCTAAGGAAGCTTCACACCAAATAAGAATTCTCAGTGCCGAGTAGTTTTGGAAATATGCACATTTTAATTTTTTTCTATTTTTAGCTCCTGCTCCTGGGGAGAGGGGAAAAAGAATTTGGGCATAAATTAAGTACTTATGACCCAATAAGCCCTCATGTCAAATTTGCTTCAAATCTGCCTCTCGGTTTGAAAAACAGAAATTTTGGGCGGGGCGAAAATTCTTGCCCCTCCCACAACGAAGGCAATCTATTATCTCAAATATCAATTAAATTGGTTCTGCGGTTTAGGATGAGAAGATGCAAACACCATGTTCACGGACGACAGACGCCGGACGGTGAGTGATCACTAAGCTCTCCTGACTGAAAGTCAGGTGAGCTAACAAGTTGACCCAAATAGTCCAAATGCACCCCCCCACCCCTCCACAATATATGTTTTTGTTGGTGGATACCTCTTCATGTGTATTGTACTATTACACAGAATAGTAATTATAGGAAACCTAAAAAAAACATCCAATGAAATAATAAATATCACGTGTACAAGATAAAAAGTAGTAATAAATTATAATGAATACGTAAAACAAGGGGCATGACTCAAGTGCTTCCACAATGTGTGAAATGTTTTTTGCATACAACTCATTTTAAAGCCCCCCCCCCCCCCCCCACACCTCAAAAAAATAAAATAAAAATAAAAAAATTCATCCAATGACGTCCCCCCTGCCCCTCCCCTACCACCACAACATATTTTTGCACAAAATGAATTGAAACCACTCAAAGCAAAAAAAAATCATCACTCAATAATAAGCACACCCCCTGCTCTCTATAAAAAAAAACAAGAGGCCACAAGGGGCCTTAATCGCTCACCTGACAAAGTGGTTAGAAGTATTTTGGGTTACATTCAGTTGGTTAATGGTTATGGTTCATCAACACTACAGAGGAAGACATGAATTTATTCATAATTCTAGTTTCCATGTCAGATGATTATTATCATAGGTCTTTCTGACTGCTTCCAGTTATATCAGCTGCAGACAAGCACTGCCAAACTTCCAAGGGTTGTTTATGTCACGGCAGTTTGAAATGAAAATTTTTTTATGGTAAACCCTAAGGAATGGATTTGAACAACCTTGAACAAAACCTGTCCTCTCCCTGCCCCCATCCCCATCAAGACCCCAAATATTAAACCATGGATTTGAATTGAACCAACTTGAATCTGATCGTGGTAAAAATGTCATATAGCAAATATGAAAGGATTCTGACTTGTGGATTTGAAGAAGATTTTTAAAGAAATCTCCTCATATTGCACTAAATTAAACTTCGGGTTCCAATAGAGAGCCCAAATATTAACAGAGGGACCTGATTTGAACTTCAATCTGACCCACCCCCCCCCCCCCCCCCCACCCCTCCCACCCTTAGAGATGTTGTATACCAAATAAGGAAGCATTCTGATTGATCGTTCCGGAGAAAAATTTTTTTAAAGATATTTCCTCATATTGTGCAATGTTAAAATTTGGGCCCCCTTACGGAGACCAAATATTAACCCACAGACACGATTTGAACAAACTTGAATCTGACCACCCCCTAGAGATGTTGTATATCAAATATGAAAGGATTCTTACCAGTGGATCTGAAGAAGATTTTTAAAGAAATATCCTCATTTTGCGCCAAGTTAAACTTGGGCTCCAACAGAGAGCCCAAATATTAACTCAGGGACTCGATTTGAACAAAACTAAATCTACCCCCCCCTAGAAATGTTGTACACCAAATATGAAAGGATTCTGGCTGGTGGACCTGAAGAAGAAGATTTTTAAGAAATATCCTCATATTGCAGTGATTGCACTAAGTTAAAGTTTGGACTCCCATAGCCCAAATATTAACTCATGGGGCTTGATTTCAACAAACTTGAATCTGCCCCCCCCCCTCCCCCCCTCCCGAGATGTTGTATACTAAATATGAAAGCATTCTGGGAAGATCTGAAGAGGAAGATTTTTAAAGAAATTTCCTCATATTTACCCAGAGACCTGATTTGAACAAATCTGAATCTCACCCCCGTCCCCCAAAGAGATTTTGTATACTAAATATGAAAGCATTCTGACTGGAAGATCTGAAGAAGATTTTAAAGAAATTTCTTTATATTGCACTAAGTTAAACTTCAGGCTCCCACAACTAGCCCAAAAGCTGCCCCCCCCCCCCCCCCCCCCCTAGAGATGTTGTATACCCAAATATAAGAAGATTCTGATTGATGGTTCTGAAGAAGATTTTAACAATTTTTTTTTTCAAATATATGGGTACTATCAGAGTTATGCCCTTGTGGTGCCCCATGTGAGTGTGACAATTTTATTTGAACAAACTTGAGTTAACATATAAGGAAGATGCACACCAGATTTGGTTCAATTTGGTCCAGTAGTTTGTGAGGAGATGTTGATAACGGAAAGTTAATGATGGATGGATGGACGACAGACAAAAAGTGATTAGTAAAGCTCCCACTGAGCTTTGCTCAGGTGAGCTAAAAAACCAAAATGTGATGTCAGAAGAAGCAGTCACCTCAAATATAACTAAAATTGGTTCAGCAGTTTAGGATAGGCAGGTGCAAACACCATGTTCATGGATGCCGAACAACAGACACGGAACAGTGAGTGATCACTATAGCTCATCCTGACTTTCAGTCAGGTGAGCTAAAAACTGATAGCTCATATCTAGAGGTCACAGTGAACATGCATACCAAGTTTCAAAACAATCCAATGATAAATGAGACCTGTGCAATGTGGCAAAGGAAACTGTTGACATACATAATGGCTCAATTAAACATCATTGTTAATGGCAACGTTTCTCAACAGAAATGAAAGAAAATCAATAGCTCCCATCTAGAGGTCACAACAAACAGGCATACCAAGTTTCAAAGCAATCCATTCAAGAATGCACCACGCAGGGCATGCCAAACTGATATACAAATCCACAACATTCAAAGGTTGACACTAAGGGCAATGTTTTTTGTTGGAAATGAAAGAAAGTCAATAGCTCCCATCCAGAAGTCACCCTGAACACACATACCAAGTTTCAAAGTGATCTGATGATAAATGCGACCTGAGCAGTGTGCCAAAGGAAATTGTTGACATATATATCAGATAGGTTGAACCTTGTTGCTAATGGAAACACTTCTCGAAGGAAATGAAACTAGAGATGCTGTATACTAAATATGAAAGAATTCTGACTGATGGATATGAAGAAAAAGATTTTCAAAGAAATTTCCTCATATTGCACTAAGTTAAAATTTGGGCTCCAATAGAGAGCCCAAATATTAACCCAGGGACCCGATGTGAACAAACTTGAATCTGATCCCCCTAGAGATGTTGTATACCAAACATGAAAGTATTCTGATTGTTGGATCTGAAGAAGATTTTCAAAGAAATTTCCTCATATAGCACTAAGTTAAAATTTGGGCTTCAATAGAGAGCCCAAATATTAACTTAGGGACCCAATTTGAAATAATCTGAATCTGATCCCCCTCGAGATGTTGAATACCAAATAAGAAATGATTCTGACTGGTGGATCTGAAGAAGAAGATTTCGAAATAACATTCCTCATACTGCTCTAAGTTAATCTTTGGGCTCCAATAGGGAGCCCAAATATTAACCCATGGACTCAATTTGAACAAACTTGAATCTGACCTCTCCTAGAGATGTTGTACATCAAACACCAAAAGATTTCAACAGGTGGATCTGAAGAAGAAGATTTTTAAAGAATATTCCACATATTGCATAATGTTAAAATTCAGGCTCCAATAGAAAGCCCAAATATTAACCCAGGGACCTATTTGAATGTTGGATACCAAATATGAAAAGATTCTGACTGGTGGATCTGAAGAAGATTTTTAAAGAATATTCCACATATTGAACTAAGTTAAAATTTGGGCTCCCATAGCCCAAATATTAACCTAGGGACTCGATTTGAACAAACCTGAATCTGACCTCCCTAGAGATGTTGTATATCACAAATGAAATGATTCTGACTGGTGGATCTGAAGAAGAATGTTTTGGAATTTTGGAAAGAAATTTATGGGTGCTATCAGAGTTATGCCCCTGTGGTGCCCCCTGTGGGCATGGCAACTTCATTGCAACAAACTTGAATTGACATATGATAAGGAACATGCACAGCAAATTTTGTTGAATTTGGTCCAGTAATTCGTTAGAAGTTGATAATGTCAAGTTAACACCGAACAGACGACAACGGATGACGACAGACAGAAAGTGATTAGTAAAGCTCCCCTCGAGCTTCACTCAGGTGAGCTAAAAATTCATCTAATGCATTACCACCTTATGGAGCCATCTGCTTTCCCCCATAAAATCACTTGAAATGCTCCAAAACTCATTTTTAAGCCCCCCCCCCCCCCCCAAATCATTTTTAAGCCCCCCCCCCCCCCAACTCATTTTGAAGTCTTAAAAATAAAAAAATAGCCCCCCCCCTCCCCCCCCCCCCCCCCCCAATTTTTTCTCTTAATATAATCACTCCAAATCCTCCAAAACTCATTTTAACCTTTTTTTAAAGGCCTGGATACTTTTATACATTTTGCTACACTTTGATAGTTTATATCCTGTTACTTTGTAGTTGTTTCTAGGCAAGTTTTGGCTGCCTATACAGGCAGCCAAGACTTGCCTAGAAACAACTGCCAAGATACTTAGAATATACCTTTCAAATTTACCCGGAAACCACATGTTGAGGCACCTTTTAAGCTGTGGTAATAAGTGAGTAAAATTGGAATTAGGCCTTCTCTGGCTAAAACATACCCCCCAAATATCACTGAATAATTGTAGGAATAGCAGAGTTCACAAAGGTATCCACCCCATTTTAAAGTCCCTACAGTCTTGCAACAGGAGACAATAACCAGAATGTTCTGAAAACAGACCTCCTCCTACTCCCAAATAAGTATTTAACAAAACAAAAAAGAAAAATCATTATTGTCAACACTTTGAAGGTAATAAACTAGGACTGACCGACTGTCCACAAACATGAAATGCATTTTTGGGTATGTTGATTGCATGTTAGTTCAATGGGGGTACAGACAAAATCCCCCTTGACAATTCCCCCTCCCCTGACAAAAATCCTCCTGACAAAATCCCTCCCAACTCTTTCTACTATGATAGACAAAATCTCCCTCTTCAATTATTTTTCTTTTTGATCGCATATATAACTGTGTTGTTTTAGTAATAAGACATGAACTTTTGATTAGGTGTTTTCCTGTGTACAGTTTGTTTTTATAACAATAACTTAAAAACTTTGGACAAGAAAATCCAAATAGATAATTAGCTGGCATATTTTATAACCAGTTTCTTTTGATGTACAGGAATTCCTCTCATGTATAGGGCAAACTATTTGAATGTTTGAATGTATTTGTCACCTATACCATATAAATATGGATGAATTAAAAATTAATCAAATCTAGACTTCAGAAGACCATTTCGACTCTAGGCATCTCTTGTCCCATCACCTGGACTGTCCAGGAGAAGGGCGAGAGTGTCTACCTGACTTTGGAATTCACCACTACCAAAGAGAACACCACACCACCCCCCAAGGGTAGAGGTAGTACCTTTAATGAGAGGATCCCCTCTCACACTGGTCCTCACCCAAGGGGGATTGGAGGCCCTGAAAAGAGGCAATGAAAACTCAGAAAAAAGAGCCTGTCCACCAAGCGGAGGAATGCCCGACGCTTGGAGGCATTTTTGGAGAAGAAGAGAGAGAACAGTGAGGAAAAGAAAGAGCCAGAGGCGACTAACACTTTCCCTCCTACTCCCACAGACAGACCCATCCTACTGCCAGCTCCCCAGCCGGAGTTGTCGGATGTGGAAGAGTCTGTGGAGACTGAGGTGGAAATGGAAGCTGCCCTCTGGCCACTTCCTGATCCTCAATTGTCTCTTCCTTTGTAACCAGAATGCCAGGACCCGGACACACGACTGGAGCAGATGAAACTGGACAAGGAGAACCACAGAAAGGAAATGGATCAACAACACCAACAGCTACTCGAAAAAATCAAAGAACTGGCAGAGGCACATACACAACAAAAACCTCAGACTCCTTCCTCACCACTCATAACAACTCCAGATTCGGCTAGAACTAGACCATACGAGCCAAGCCAGCCATCATCAAGCAGTCCACCAATTATGCCAACTGCCATGGTCTCCCCACCTAGACCACCTCCTATCAAAAAGAAACTAAAACGACACAAGCGGCGCTGATTACCCATAACTCCTCCTCCTTTACCACTGCAAGACAAGACCTAATCACACAGCTAAAGAGGGTCGAAAGGGGCTTGCCTCACACTGTCCATGCGCGCCTTTGGCGCGTAAAACACATTTCATCTCTAATCAAATCTTTTGACTCTTTCTCCATTTTTTTTTCAACTTTTCTTTTTGCTTCTCTCTTTCCCCCAGTAACCACAACGGAAATAAAATATAATAACTGCTATGGAAATTTGATAACCGTTACAGAGTCTGATCATCCTTCATTCCATCCCAATAGGTGGTCAACCACCTCCAGGGAGGTGAGCGTTGGTCCTGCATCCCTCTTCTTGCCCCTTTTTTGTAAATGCCACTTGTGCGCATGTATATCCCAGCGAAATAGGTTAACATGCAGGCCTGCCCCCAAACCAGGGAAGTTTTGGTCTTTCTTTGGGTGGTGCCCCAAAAGGAGCCTTTGGTTGGGTTGGTTGTGAAAGTTGCTTGACTGCCGAAGCTGAAAACGGCTCTTCGTCTACAAGAAATGCCAGAGTCAAATTATACTTGCCAATGACGGTCTCAGAACAAAAAGAAGTGGCAGATTATACTTCCCTGAAGACTCTACCCCACCACCCTAGGGGAGAGGTAGCACCTTTGTTGAGAGGACCCCCTCTCCCACTGGTCCTCACTCAAGGGAAGATAACCTCAACTAGAACATCAAGAACACCAAAGCCTTCTCCCTCAGCCTTTCCTCCTCTGCTGTCTCCTGTCATGATCGTGATCTGCGAAAAACTTCAATCCAAAATGCCAAAGAAGGGTCGAATGGGGCTTGCCCCAAACCATCCCTGCCAGCCTTTGGCGCATGAAACCATTCATTCTTCATTAATCAAACATTAGTCAGTTATAAACTTTTTTTGAATTCAGTGGAAGTGTTTGATCTTGAGTTCATTGATTTTTTCATATATGTTAATGGAACCATACAAATATGGAAATTATTGGAACCAGTTAAATGAGCTGGTTCCAATGAAACCAATATCTGTTTGGTTTTAATGATACTGACTTGGATGCATGATTTTATTCTGGTTTGTTGGTCTTATCTTATGTTGGTTTGATCTTGAAAATCCAGGTCAAGTTAGAGATTGTTGTGCTATATGTATTTGTGCTTTTTCTCACTCAGCTGCTCTTATTTTTTTCCTATTTTATAGTTTGTATAAATGAAATTTTTTTAAAAATGCCAATCAGTTCATGAGAAGGTTTGGGTCCACCTTTGTGTGGGTTTTTGTCTGAATGGGGTCTGAATGGGGTTTGGTCTTTATTTGAGTGGACCAGGCCTCAAAATGTTTATTAAAAATGTACATGTGACAGGAAGAAATATTTTCAATTTGTCACCATACCATCAAGTTCTATGTGAATACTAATAACTTTGGACTGATTATTAGCTCTTAATTAACCTGTAACATTTAATCAAAGAGGCAAAATGTGGCCTAAGAACAATTGTTCATTAGTAAGCCTCCAAAGACAAATGTCATTATACAGGCAATGGTTCTTGCATATCTTGGAAGGCAGTCAACACTGGACTCAAAATCACTGCTATCCACCAGACTTTAGGTGCAGTAAAAACCCTATATGAATTTATTAATTTAATTATGGTGTTTAACCCCTGACCTAACATGAAAAAAAGACAACACTTGCAAACAAAATTCTCTTTAATAACTAATTTTCTTCATTTTTTGTGTCAAAAACATAAGTTATATAATCCCTCACTGGAACGAACTTGATGAGATCATTCCAAAAAGGGGTCATAAACTATGTTTTTGATAATAAAAACTAAAAAATAATGAAAATTGAATGGTGATTTTTCAGAATAACACTGACTGGTTTTGGCTGTTACTCTGGGTAAAGGGTTAACCCTTTAACCAACGTAACGGCCAAAACCCACCAGTGCTATTCTAAATAAAAAATCAATTAATTTTTATTATTTTTTCATTTTTGCCTCAAAAACATAGGTTATGACCCCTCGAGGAGGAGTGCGTTCCAATGAGGGGTCATAACCTATGTTTTTGAGACAAAAAAATGAATTATTCAAGAATTTTTTTTTGCAAGTGTTGTCTGCTTTTCATGTTAGGTAAAGTGTTATCTCATGACCACAATTATATATAATCAAGTTTAGCCAATCATTTATAGATATGCAGTTATTTCAGAGAACTCACATCTCAGGTATTTGTTATACCAGCAGTAAAGAACCTCTTTACTACAAAATCAGGAATAGCTAGCTCACTTCCTGGGGTTACCACAGGATATCTATAGTTGTTCAGGGTCTCTTTTAACTTTGATGGCTATATAACGACTGCAGCACAAGTAGAGATGGGCAATATACTGAAAAACTGAAGTGATGTCGATATCATGGGGATAGAGAAAAACCAAACCAAACCCATCGCTGAATACCAAAACCGTCTGAATTTTAAAATTCTCTACATTCCTTATTTATAAGTCCCTGTTCTGGCTTGATTAACAGTTGAAAAATTCATTTTCATGAAAGAAGTAACTGATTTTCTTTTCAGTTTTGTTATCACTCAAGACAATGGACTGGGCAACTTTCCTGAATTCCCACTAGACTGCAACCTGTACATGTTCAATTGCTTAGCAATGATTTCTAGCCAAGACCTGACTAGAAATCACTGATCAGGTGTTTTGTCTATTGTCAGCAGGATCTCCTATGTTCTGAGATCACAAAAGCCTGAAATAGGTCTTTAAACATTAAGGTGCATTTAGAACAAGTCATAAAAATACTGTAGATATGATTTGTGGTCGTAAAAGAAGGCCACTGTTGAGCTCGTTGGCAGTGTCATTTATAGTATTGTGGTAGAATGATACTACAACAACTTATTCAGCTTTTCCTGATGTGAATTCCTCTTTGATACTATCGAACCGCAACCAAGGTATACCCGCACCCACCCACCCGCCCCCCCCCTCCTTAAAAATACCAAAACCGATACCAAACACAAAATTCCAATACCACATATCTCTAAACATAAGAATAAAGTCAAGTTTAGCCAACTTGTTTATACGTACATGAATGCTACCCACTTTAGAGGAAATTCACCCCAAGCACTGGTGACTGAATCATATTTTACCAGTTGGCCCTCAGCACACTGATGTCGGTAGGATTTTTCAAGCAGCACACTTGCACCATAATACAACTAGGAACTTAAGCAATTCAGCTATTCTGACAGACATCAGAGGGTTAAACAAAACTTGTTTACTGCAGAGAAGAAGCACTATTCCCCTTCCAGGGTTCGCGTGGAACCCACAGGAAATGAAAAGATGGTGCAGGTCTTAAAGGTCATGGGAAATATCTGAATGAAAACAATTTAATAATTTATTTTTATAACTTCTCATAGAAACAATAATTAATGGATGCACTGCCTCAATGTCCTCTCTAAAGATAGAATTAATGGTTTACATCGGTGTCGTCCCACCTAGCCAACCTTTTTAATTTCATTAGTAGCGTCTGGCCAACCTTTTAATGATCAGGAGTAGCGTCTAGCCAACCTTTTTTTTTCACACTTGCTTAATCCTTGTTATAGTCTGTAGCATACAAATTGTCATTTTTTTTTTTGCAAAATAAAAATCATTTTTGCAAATTAAAATATTGTTGTTTTTTGTCAGTCGGTTGAATTGAGAAAACAATTTGTTTTTGATGTCTTGTTTTGCAAAAATAAAATATTCTGCCGCTGTCTTGTTTACACGGTGTTTGATATTTCTTAGATTCACTAATTGTGCCTTTGAAGTGAACAACAATCACGGTGTTTGTCTCATCTATTATTTTATGTTTTCAAAACACAGTCCCATATTATATATATATGGATCTTCTCAGCATGAATTGTCAGTAATCATGGCTTCCGCACAAGTTGACATTGATTTTCTTGATAATGGTAGAGGTGGTTTTTTCTTGATTCATGGTGGATTTAAATTCTCTATCAGAACACGAAATCATGGACGTTGCTATTGGAGGTGCGTTGATCGGAATTGTCCGGCTACAGTGGTGACAAAAGAAAGTATTCTTGTTAAGTTCGGTAATGGACATAATCATACTTCTGATATTGAGAGTATTGCTTCAAGTGCATTCTTGTCGAAAGTTAAGAAGCGATGTCGCGAAGAAGTCGGACCAATCCCGAGCATTTATGATGAAGAACTCGGAAGCTTGCGAAATACAGATTCACATGAAGTTCATGAAGTTATCAAAAAAATTCCCACATTTGAGAGCTGTAAGTCGTCTTTATACAGGAATCGATTAAAAGTTCTTCCAAAGTTGTCACGAGAGCAAAATCAAATTGAACTTGGTGATGAATGGACAAAAACTTTTGCTGGAGAACGGTTTCTATTGCGTGACATAGTAGATGAACAGAACCGACGAATCTTAGTTTTTAGCACTGACGACAATTTGCGACGATTGTGCAATTCTGACATTATTTTTGCAGATGGAACATTCTATTCGTGTCCCGAGTTGTTTTATCAGCTGTATTGTATTCATGGAATGGTTGACCGTAAAGTTTTCCCCTTGGTGTTCGCGCTTCTGCCAAATAAAACTCAATCAACTTACTCAATATTTTTCAACATTCTGAAGGATGAGATTCTTCAACGAAACTTAACGTTTGCACCAGATACATTCATGATAGACTTCGAGACGGCGGTGATGAACGTTTTGGAGTGCGTGTTTACTTCCGTGATGGTTAAAGGTTGTTTTTTCCACTTTACACAGTGTATCTGGAGGAAGACTCAATCCGTTGGTTTAGTGAGACATTACAATCAAGATGATGACGTCAAACTTCTTGTCCGGAGGGCTGCTGTTCTTCCACTCATTCCCGTCCAACATGTTGAAGATTTCTGGCTAAATGCTTTAGAATCAGCCGAGGACATTTCCGTGGATGTCACCGCATTTACTGACTATGTTACCGAACAATGGGTAGAGGGTGTTCCCATCAGCAAATGGAACCATCACAACAACGACGGCGCAAGAACAACCAACAATGCGGAAGGTTGGCACAGCAAAATAAAAAAAATGTGCAGAGCTGCTCACCCAAACATATACTCTTTCCTTGTGTTGCTAAAGAAATTGCAGGCAACCAACGAAGCAAAAATGATTCAACTTGAATCCGGAGGTCTCGCACCAAAAAGACGAAAGCGTTACAGAACGATAGACAATCATTTGAAAACACTGAAGAACAGACTCAATAGTGGCAATCTGGACGTTTTTGAATTTGGTGACGAAGCAAGTAAATTACTAAAATTGAAATAATGTGAAGGTACTTATAGATTTTATTATAAAGTTGAGATGTATTTTGATATGATGTTGTTTGATTATGTAGGTAAGACGATACAGACTATAGCCTAATCCTCTACTGCAAAAGTTGTGTTCAGCCAACCTAACACCTTTCTGTAATTCACACCTATTAACTGGTATTTTAGGAAGGTTGGCTGAGTGGGAATAAACCCTTTAACCGTTTACATCATCCAAAAATAAAGATTATAGCCCAGGTACCATGGTATGACTTTCAAAACCAAACAATCAAAGGGACATAACTTGTGTCAGTTTCCCCAATCACAATTTTTGTATTGATTCTTTTCAAACAAACATTAATCCTGAGATGTGAAAGAAATGAAATAAAATAATTAACAGTGGTATGAGAACTTTTAACTCACTTGACGCCACAACCGCTTAATCAAGTTTAATAAAATCAAGCTACCAGTATATTTTTGTTCACACTTGAACCTGGATTGGGTAACTGCTCAATTATAAAATTCTCTTATAGCTCTTTGCCGGCAACTGACAGGTTTTCCTGACCATAACAAAATACTCTGTTACCTGTCAGTGTTAGAGGTATGTTACACATTCATGTTAATAACATGTACACCTATAAATAGATATTATCCTCTCAGCAATGATTTCTTAATGCAAACAGTCCACAGAATTTTTCATAAAACCAAGACATGGATTCTCGAAAGCAGCCATGACTTTATTTCATGAGAAATTCAAGGAAATACGCTGGTTAAGCGCTGACCCTTTTCCCTATTGAATTGGCCACATCCATCTGCGTAATTTTCAAATTATTGATTTATTTATTTATTGGGGGTGTGGGGGGGGGGGGGGGGGGGGTTAACAACACTTTCGACAGCCAGGGTCACCTAGTGTTGGACAGTTTTACAGGTGGAGGAAGCTGGAATACCCAGATGAATAAAATATCTTTTTAAAAAAAAATCAACACAGCAATATCACATGATATGGTTTTGTTGAAAATTTTACTTAAAATTGAAAAAACAATAATTAAAATAATAAATTTTGATTTCCTGCATATTGGGTAAAGGGTTAATGAAGGTACTCTTTAGATTCAGGAATCTCAACCTTCTGCACACTGATATTGAAAAATCAAAATTTCCTGCTTTTTCCTATTATGCAACTACGAATTTAACAAATTCAATCTTGTTTTTGAAAAAGCTCATGAGCAAAGTTAAACAAGATTGGATTGATTAAAATCCCTGGTGCATTATCTGAAAAAATATGTGGCTTGAAAGTCCAGTATTTTGACTTCAGAGTGCAGAGGGGGAAAAAACAAGAGGCCCCAAGGGGTCTTAATTGCTTACCAGAGAAAGTTATTAAAACAAGAGGCCCCCAGGGGGCCTGAGGGCTCTCACCTGACATGGTAGCCTAAATATCAACCCAGGAAATTGATTTCAACAAGTTGCATCTGCCCCTCCTAAAAAAGCTTATACCAAATATCCAAAGATTCTGACCAGTGGATCTAAAAAAAAAAGATTTTTAAAAAATATTCTTCATATTGAACTAAGTAATAATTCAGGCTCCCACAAGGAGCCCAACTATGAACCCAGGGACTTGGTTTGAACAAACTTGAATCTCACCTCCAGATGCTGTATGCCAAAGATCAAGATTCTGACTGGTGGATGTGAAGAAGGATTTTGAAGAATATTCCTCATATTGAACTAAGTTATAAATCCCACAGGGAGCCCAAATATCAACCCAGGGACTTGGCTTGAAGAAACTTGAATCTCACACCCCTAAGGATGCTGCATGCCGTATATCAAAACATTCCGACAGCTGAATCTGAAGAACTTTTTTAAAGAAACATTCCTCATATTGAACTAAGTTATAATTTGGGCTCCCATAGGGAAACCAAATATGAACCCAGGGACTTGGCTTCAACAAACTTGAATCTCATCCCCCTAAAGATGCTGCATACCAAAAATCAAAACATTCCGACTTCTGGATCTGAAGAAGAAGATTTTTAAAGAAAATTCCTCATTTTGAACTAAATTACAATTCGAGATCCAACAATGAGCCCAAATATGAACCTAGGCACATGGCTTGAACAATTGAATCTCACCCCCCTAAGGATGCTGCATACCAAATATCAAAACATTCCGACTGCTGGATCTGAAGAAGAAGATTTTTAAAGAAAATTCCTAATTTTGAACTAAGTTATAATTCGGGCTCCCACAGTGACCCCAAATATGAACCCAGGGACTTGGCTTGAACAAACTTGAATCTCACCTCACTAAGCATGCTGCATACCAAATATCAAAAGATTCTGATTGGTAGATCTGAAGAAGAAGATTTTTAAAGAATATTCCTCACACTGCACTAATTTAAACATTTGGGCTCCCATAGAGAGCCCAAATATGGACCGAGGGATTTGATTTCAATAAACATGTGAAATAATCTTCCAAAGATGTTATATGTGAAATATAAATTTTATAGTAAATTTCCTTTCTTATTATACCTACCGCAATTGTTTACTACAGGCTTGCATTACAGTGGAAGACCCTAACTCAGATAAAATACTCTCTATTTTAATCTTTCCCAAGAGATTTGGGAAAGAAAAGTGGTGTAAAAACACCACGAAAAAATAAGCCAAACTGGGTTTAGTGCCATTGGCGCACACCCAGTAGGGGATGCTCTTCTCTTAGTACAATTCCACGACTTCCGTTAACCAGTGCACAAGCAGTCATCAAACCATTCTTTTGAGTCCGCCAACATAGGAGTTATGTGATCAGAGGGGAGGAAGGATTCTTACCCGAATAAGAAGACGGGAGGGCCTCCATGTAAACAATTGCGGTAGGTATAATAAGAAAGGAAATTTACTATAAAATTTATATTTCTTATCAACCTACGTTACAATTGTTTACTACAGGCTGAATAGACAATAGGATGGAGGGAATCACATAACCAACCCACACATAACTCAATTTCACTGGAATGGTTGACAGAGGAAGAGATCCCTAGTCCTATCAAACCATAGCATCACAAACATTAGTAAAAGACTATGAAAGATGAGGCATATGGTGATGTGCGATGCACAGACAGAAAGGGCAGTAACAGCACGGAGCTGGAACTGACCCTGTAAGAAGCTGAATGGCTGGGATAGACAACAGCCTGAGCCAAAGAAAGAGGGCCCATAGGACAAAGGTCCTCTGTCGGCTCCTGCAACTGTCGCAGATAAATGGAGAAGGTAGCATTTCTCCAGTAGGCTGACAGTATAACATCCGACAACATGACAGTTAGTAAAAGCCCCGAGAGGAAGACAATGCACGCACCTCGTGGCAGAAAAACGATTGGTAATACAATCGCCAGTAGCTAGACGAGCGGAAGCTGCATGAGTAGCAAGACAAATCCATCGAGAAATGGATGCAGGAGAGATCTGGCATGTGAGAAAATGCATATCCATCCAGGATAAAGGCACGAACCCCCCCCCCCCCCCTCCCAAGCAGAGCAGCGCCCAAGAAAGTGTCCACCTTGGAGTAAACTGCAAAAGTCCTAGGCCTTTTCAAGGAAAAGAGCTGAACAAGCTTGGAGAGGCAAGGATGAGTGCCGAAACAACACGGCACCACATATGGAAAAGGTCTCCGAAGCATGGACTTGTACCCATTGCTGGAGACTCCCAGAAACAAACATATACCAGAAACTCTGCAATCGGTGTGATTAAAGGAGTGACAGAAGCAACAGAGTGATCGCACACCATCGACAGAAGAACCTTCTACTGAGCCACAGAGGCTAAACCAGTGGAGTGAGTGCCTCCTTGAAGAAGAAAAGCAACTCCACTGCACGTCTCTAAAAAGCACTACGGAGGAGACAGGACCCGATAAAAGACATGTGCGAAGGCACAATGAAGTCGGGTCAACTTGAAACCTCGGGCGACTTTGGCAAAGAAAGTCGCGACGTAGAGGGAGACATGCTGGAACCGCCACTAGCAGAAAGCGGAGCAGATTGATCCACACCCACCGAGGAGACAGGGGTGTGATCGAAAGGATTCGACGACTGCAGGTTCATAACTGGGCAAGAACCTGAGGCAGAATCGGAACCGACAGGAAGGCGTAGCCGACAAGACCGTCCCAAAGGAGGGCCAGAGCATCCACGGCGAAAGCCAGAGCATCTGGACACGGGGACACCTGATGGTTCCAATGAGTCCCAAAGAGATCGATGTGGGAACGCCCCCAGAGATCGCAAAGAGACTGGAACACCGCCATGTGGAGCATCCACTCGGTGGAAAAGAACCTGCCCCGTCAGGACAGGGAGTCGGCTAGGACGTTCAGACGACCGGGAATGTGACGAACCACCACTCTGATGTTGACATCCTGAGCGAGCAGTAGAAGATCCGAACGAAATCGTACATGGGAACATAGTGCATTCCGCCCTGGTTCCGAATGTAAACAACCACCGTAGAATTGTCAGACCACAGAAGGACCTGACAATCCAAAAAGCGGGGGATCCACTGTCGGAAACACAGAAGAAGAGCAAGAAGCTCCTTCTGGTTAACATGAAGAGCTGCTAGATCTTGGTCCCATGACCCGTGAAGGAAAAGACCTAGAGGATCCAACATCACACCCCATCCGAGATCGCTGGCGTTTACCATCAGAACACGATCGGACATGGGGAAGTCCAACGGAACTCACAGCATAATCCACTCAACATCTGTCAGGGGAGAAGGTGATGAGGAAGACACTCCGGTAACAGAAGCACCAGAACCAGAGGATCGACATTCGGCCTCCAAAGACTGAGCAAAAGGTGTTGGAGAGGTCAGACATGCAGTTGACCTAGAGGAATAAGATCCGTCACAGAAACGCAGAGACCAAGCAGTCAGGGAAGACTCCGAGCTGATGAAGTCCATCCCAGATGACAAGACGGAGAAGGGACCATGTCCGACTTCTCTCCGTTGACTCTGAACCCTAGTGACGTGAGTAGGCTCAACATTGTGATGACATCAGACTCCAGAAAAGCAGCATTGGATTGCCTCTGGAGGATATCAACTAGACAAGCCGAAGTAGTCACCCTGGACTGTGTGCGATGGAAGGCTATCACATGCGACATCAGTCGGGTGAAGGCCCAAGGAGCCAGGTTGAGGCCGAAAGGCATGGCCTTGAATTGGTAAACTTGTCCCCGAAAAGCGAACCTGAGATACTTCCGCGACGCCCGATGAATCGGAACGTGAAAGTAAGCGTCTCGCAGGTTGATGCTGGAAGCGAAATCTCCCTGGTGAATGGAACGACCTGAAAGTCTCCATGCTGAACTTGGGAGCAATGATAGACTGGTTCAGGATACTCAGATCGATAACCGGTCGGAGTCGGCCGTCCTTCTTCGGCACCAAGAACAGGCGAGAATAAAACCCCACTGACTAAATGTTCTTTACGACCTCGATCGCCCCCTTTTGCCAGGAGACTGTTTATCTTCGTGGACAAAAGTTCCCGATGTAAAACGTCTGAAGGAACTGTGGTTGGAAGAGGCACTCTGGACAGAGTGGGGTGCCTCTGGAAGGATATTCGCAGCCCGGACCAAACAACATCTAACACCCAAGGATCGGATGTGATGGTGGCCCAACGATCTGCGAACTCTGCTATCCTTCCTCCAACCTGGGACGAATCGAGGTGAGGACCTTCAATTCGAGCCCTGACAAGGCCTGCGAGAGGAGAAACCACCTCCTGTACTGTATGAAGAATCCTGAGACTTCCCTCTAGCCTGCCGACGCTTACCCTTACTCTGTGAGTAAGAAGTAGAGGCGGTGGCAGAAGGATCTGCCCTTTGCTTCGCAGAGGAAGCAGAAGGGTACTTGTTAGGCTTTGAATGGCCCCTGCCTCCCCTAGAAGGCTGATCAAGCTGACGAAGCAGCAGCTGATCTTTGGAATGACGTAGGACGTCATCCCGGACCGTTGACACGGAACCATGGAACAGTTGTGGACCTGCCAAAGAAGCAGATCGAAGAGCAGCGCGCTGCCCCTCAGGAAGGGATCGGCCTGTGTCCAGCACAGAGTCCCTTCGAACTAGTTCCAAATTAGCCGTGTTACAGGCATGTGTGTGAGTGAGATGCATGAGCACCTTGGACAGCACACGCAAAGGAGCCTGTACATCGTCAAACTTATCTGGAGGCAGATAAGCAGCTAAGGCAGAGACGACGTGATCTGAGAGAGAAAGCATACACAGCATTTCTCTTGATAATCCCAACATGGACTCCGGAGTTATCATAGGAATGACGGAAGGCTTGGACTTGGAAAGCCCGAGGGAATTGGAGTCCTGATCCAAAACCGTCAAAGTCTAGCAGACTGACGGTTTGGCGGAATTGTAGGAACGATAATGCACCAGAGGCAAAAAGGTGTCAACCCTGGTGAAGAACGGAGCCTTCATAGCCTTGGAAACTCAGCTTCGAGTCCAAGGCTGAAAATGCTTCAACCACCTGTAGGGACTGGCACGGTCGAAGACGCCCGGAAGCAGGTTGCTCCACAGGCTGTAGGCACGCGACCAATGATCGCGGAAAGGATGACACTGTCGGCTGGTTTGATGGTTGGAGATCCGGAAGGAACCCAAACACAAAGTCAAGAGCTGCCCCCAAGTCAGAAGACTGCTGGCCCTCGACATCAAGGATGTCTGACTCCTCCCCTGAGTTGGAAGACACATAGCCCATCGTGGGCAAACCAGCCGACGCCTCCCATGGTGTAGGCACACAAGGGTGATCAGAGAGCGGCCTGTTTCCAATCCCGGGAGGCGGCGCCATTGGGGGTGCCTGGAAACCACTAGCTGCCTCACTGGAAGCAACGGGAAGGCTCTTGGACAGAACCTGAGTGAGTAAGGAGAGGGCCTCCCTAAGCTCACTGCCCATACCGGCCGGTACGACATGGGGACGAACCGGCAAAGTGGCTTCACACCTGACCCTCTTAACCAGTGAAGGGTCACGATCCTCCAATACACACGAAGTTGGGCATCGGGCGGCAGCCGAAACATCTGAGGGCAGACGTGTATAGGGGTACGACACACCCCGAGGATCAACATAGCGGGAACTCAGGAGAGTCGCCGCGGACCTCTGCGGGGCAGAAGGTCCAGGCTGCACAGAAGGCATTGGTCCCGCAAAACTGGCTGTGTGACCAGAATGAGTGGACGGAAATGCCACGGAGTTCATAGTGGCCCCACCATGAACATCCGAATCCAATGACAAAACTGTGGTACTCGACGGCACAGAGACCACAGCAGAGGATTCGGCCGGCAGCCACTTCCAACTTCGCTGAGTTGAAGTCAGGGAAGGCTAAGGCCGATACCCCACGTCTACACTACCAGACACTGCTGCAGACCCCTGCAGGTAGAAAACTGCTGTGCTCAACGACCGAGAGGACACAGCAAGGGGTTCGGTCGGCAGCCACTTCCAACTTCGCCGAGTTGAAGTCAGGGAAGGCTGAGGCCGATACCCCACGTCAACACCACCAGACACCTCTGCACACCCCTGCAGGGATAAAACTGCTGTGCTCAATGTCTGAGAGGACTTAGCAGGGGGTTCAGTCAGCAGCCACTTCCGACTTTGCCGAGTTGAAGTCAGGGAAGGCTGAGGCCGAAACCCCACAACCACACTATAGACATCACTGCAGAGATAAGCCGAGGCCGGCTAAAACGGTGCCCGATGACGTTGTAGACGGAACAGCCGATGGCACTCGACCCAGTTTTGGCTTATTTTTTCGTGGTGTTTTTACACCACTTTTCTTTCCCAAATCTCTTGGGAAAGATAAAAATAGAGAGTATTTTATCCGAGTTAGGATCTTCCACTGTAGTGCAAGCCTGTAGTAAACAAATGTAAGGTAGGCTGATAAGAAATTTAAAAGCTTTTGGAGCAGTGGTTTGGGAGAAAAGTAGTCTTAAATGTTTCTCCATTACCCACAGTGTTAAAAAATGCTGACTCAGCACTTTTTCAAAGTCCCCAAAAAGTACCCCATGATAAAACCGATAGCAATTTCTTTTGACCATTACATTCTGTTGGTTCTAAGGAAGCTTCACACCAAATAAGAATTCTCAGTGCCGTGTAGTTTTGGAGATATGGGCGTTTTAATTTTTTTTGGCATAAATTAAGTACTTACGACCCAATAAGCCCTTATATCAAATTTGGTTCAAATCTGCCTCTCGGTTTGGAAAATAGAAATTTTGGGCTGGGCGAAAATTCTTGCCCCTAGCATAACGAAGGCAAATATAGCTCCTCAAACTTTTCTTGAACAAATCTGAGTCTACACCTCAAAAGGAAATTGCACACCAAATATCAAGTCCATGCTACTGCTGGTTCATGAGAAGATTTTTTAAGATTTAAGCACACTTTTTGGGCATGGCCCAACCGAGAGGCGAGGCCACTTGATTTGAACAAAATCAAAATGTGATGTCATAACTATTATCTCAAATATCAATTAAATTGGTTCAGCGGTTTGGGAGGAGAAGACGCAAACACCATGTTCACGGACGACGGACAACATATGACGGATGGTGAGTGATCACTATAGCTCCCCTGACTGAAAGTCAGGCGAGCTAGAAAGGATTTAAGGTCACATTCAGCATGTATGGCTAGTTAACATAACAGAGGAATGAAGTTATGTAATTTTTATAACTCTGTTGTCCATGTAGATGATTTAAATGCCCTGATTTCCAGTAATGCAAAAAATGGCCGTTTTTCCATGACCTGGAAATGTTAAAAAATTTATAGTAATTTATATATTTTTTATACTTACCAATGACCCAGACATAGCTGGTGCTAACTCTTAAAATATAGGGCCAAACACAAATTTTGCCCCCCAATCCCCAAAATTTGCATCTAAAACCAAAGAAAACATGTCCTGAAAGGCCCTCCACACTTCGCCTCTACTGCGCATGCGCAGTGTCAAGGACGTTCCGAAATTCGCGCCATTAATCATTCTAAAAACCAGTGCCTGGTAAGCGCTATGTACTCAGCGGGGAGGCAAGAGTTCCCAACTCCTGGGAGGGCCATCCCCGTCTGGGTCATTGGTAAGTATAAAAAATATAGAAATTACTATAAATTTTTTAACATTTTTATACTGTACCAATGACCCAGACATAGCTGAATAGTAAAAAGGCTGGAGGGCCAAGGACATAGAGCAAAATGGAATACGCTCAATAATATAAAATAGAGTCATCCCCTGTAGGGAAAAAGAAGTAATAGGCCTTACATGTATCTTTCTTATTTATGATAAATTAGAAAGATACAACACCTTCAAAAATTGAGCTTCATACATCCATGTACTCTATTAATATCCAATATAATCCTTATACTAATAATTTTTAAAGTAAGCCAATAAATAAAGTAAGTCTAGAGAATTGAGACTCTTATACTCCTAAAAGTGTCTGAGGATTGCATAATCATGTCCGTTGACATATGCAATAATCAAAAGCTATACTTTAAAAACTAAGACTTGAATGAATTTTAAAAACCTAAACTTCTCACTAAACAACCATCCCAATAACAGCTCAGAATTACTAACTCCGGAGGAGGTATCCCCTTGTTTTCATAGTAAAACAGGTGACCCAAGGGAACACCCTCCCCCCCCCCCTTTTTCTTGCCCTGGGTCAAATAGCCCAGAGCGAAGAGGGCAGCAGAACGGAGACACTGCCGAAACAGACAGCCTACCTAGCTATAGTAGCAACTGTTAAGTGAATGACATTCTGAGCAGTAGATAATAGACCTAACAATAGAGGCCTCCAGAAATGGACTCGATATTTCTGAGATAAAAATTCATGAATGTGGATGGCTGAGCGCAATGAGCAGCCTTCAAAAATCTATAATAGCGACACTATTAATGTAAGCCCAAGATGTAGAAGAACTCTTACTTCATGAGCCGAAATCTTAAGCACAACTGCTAAGTCAATGATATACCATAAGCAGTACCGATAGTTAATAGAATCCATTAACAATAGAATGGAGCGTAACGTCCTTCTACTAGGCATCAAAGACAGAAGAAGGTTACGCCCATAGTAATAAACAGATATCTGTTTATAAATACATAAACTCTACCCGGAAAGAGTAAAGGCCTATGCCCGTACGAAGACGGAAGGACCTTAATAACAATAGGTTCCGGATATTAGGAGCCTAACTCTTATGCAAAAATCCAACCTAAATAGTAACGGAATAGTGATTCCGAAACTACGAAAGTGAAAATCATCCATTGATAGTGCATGAAACTCACTGACTCTACAGTAAAAGAGAAACCAACAGAATTACTGTCTAAAAGGTCAGAATTTGAAAACTACTGTTTCCAGAGGCTCAAATGATTACTTAGCTAAATAAGAACCGAAGTTAAAATCCATATAGGAATTTAATCTAAAGATTCTAAGTCTATTTATCAAAAAGTTACTAACTGACTTAGATAAAGAGACATAAGACTCAATTGTAAACTATCCTAGAGTGCATAGGTATGAGGTAACATAAACCTATAACCTTAATAATAACAGGCTGCAGTAGATCTTGTCAAACAAGTATACTAAAAAGTTGCAATGACTAGTATGGAGGGATCAACAATATCAACATAATGATCCCTACACCAACGACGGAAGAGCCTCCACTTTAGCCGCATAGAATAGCGAAGAAGAGGATCTCCTATAGTAAGAAATCGTGTCCCAAAGCTTGTCCAGTACAATGCTTACAGTGCAATACGGACCACACAACGGAATACATGAAGGTTGCGACCTTGCGGGTTGTGATAAAGATGACACGATTTACCCAGTGAAAAAAGATCCTCACATTGAGGAAGATTTCACGTTAAGTCCCACAGTAGACAAGACAGTAAATTACCCATGATCTCTGTGAAGATAGAGATGCTATCAACAGAAATGTATTGTGGTTGTTTATCTTAGCAATACCTGCTGAAACAACAGCGCCAGAGGATACGCGTATCCTATCATTCCGTCCTATAGATCAATAGAGCGTTAACAACATTAGCTCAGAGATCTGGACAAGCCAACACATACGTCTGCAATAGATTAGCAAGCTGTGTCGTAAATAAATCATCATTGGGCGCTCCCATAGATAGCAAATCTGATTGAATACTTGTTTGTTGAGAGTCCATTCTGACAGCAACAAGCGACCCCTAAGTGAACGGGAGTCCGGTAAAACAATCAGACGACCCGGAATATGACGGACCAAAACAGAAGTTGGTGTAGTATAACCAACAGACGGATTCTTTCCATTAAATTGAATAACGGAAACGAAAGAGTGCCTCCCTGGTTCCGGAGATACGCCACTACTGTCGAATTAACGGACAGGATTTGGGCATGCGTTTATGAATAATGTTCATGCAATGACATAAAGCAAGCCTAAAAAACATTATTCCGCAGAAGAAAATTGGTTACTAAGAGACTGCGGAACCCAAAGACCCTGGCACTTCGAATCCGTTGGGATCAGTATTATATCCCAATCTGTTTGACTGGCAACCGTCAAAACAGCAACACTCGGGTCCGGCAACTGCGGTGGCACTCTCTGAGTCAACCACCGAATATTTGCCCCAGTCTGAATCACTTGTAACACTAGATAGACAAGAGAACGTGTAAATCGAGCAATTCATGGATTGCCGAAAAGTTGCCGTCGAAGAGAAGTTCCTCCGAGAACGAAGCGACTCTGAGAGAGTTCTTAACCTTACTATCCACGCGTGTGGATGTAGCTAGGGCTGCGTCACGTCTAACCAACTCCAAACAGCCACTGAAGGGCGGAGTTATACGTGAACAAACTACTGCCCTCAAAAGAAATTACATTGAGAATAATATCCCGTAAATCTTTTCTTGAAGACGTAACGAAAATGCCTCAGTAAGGCGGATTACGTATGATAAAGCGTCTAAGTTAAGTCTACTATACATCATGTCGTTTCCAACATTGAAGTTGGAAAAGACATAAACGGCGAAAAAGAATATTTCCAGTCTTTAACCACACCGTCTAGACGCATATGAACTCTCGGTATGCCCTGCTCTGCCAAAATAAACTATTCGTATAAATGATAAAACGGCAGAAATGAGCAACGCGGACAAGAAACTAAACTATCATGCTTGGTAGCAGGCTTGTATGCATATATAGCGTCGAAAAATAAAACACATGTTGTAATGACATAATTGGACTGCGTCAGTAAGTCAGGGACAATGTCCCTGAACCGATCGAAAAATCCGAGTCCAATGACGCTATAAGTCTCTTATCCAAGATCGCAGCAATGAAGTCCGAAATAACAATCACTGGAAGATAATGCCAGAAGATATGAAAGGCAGCTTCCGATACTACTAAAGGGAAAACTCGAAAACTTTTGAATCCCTTTCGCCATCTTGTCGGACCCTATAAAGCGTTCGGTCGTCCGTACTTGTTGCAACCGCGGACCGCACCGAACCAGCACCGTCGGATAATTCCTGATTCGACCAAGAAACTGTCAATTGCTGGGATGCTGCGAAACAACTCTGCTAACTCGGATAGCACGTCCGTCACTGAGGCCTGAGGAGAAGCGGTCCTACAATGCATTGCCGCTGGAAGCTCTGTGATCGTTACCCCGTGCATACTACCAATATGCGAGCGAACGGAGTGTATAGGCCTCGTGTCCCATGGCTACCGGATGGCGCGACCTATTCGCCGTGGAATCATTGAATGACGAAACTGATCGGATACTCGAGGTCACGTAGCCAATGTGCGGTCGTGTGCCCTGCTGTGAGGATGAGGAAGCATTAAGGACAGTCTCTAGGACTGTCAATATAACGGAGCGTCCCGACCGACAGACATATGCTCCGAATGTAAAATATCTGAACCACAACATGCGGTCCCCTATGTTGTTGGACGAGAGAGGGACCTCTCTCGCTCACAGCCCGGACGGACCTGGACAAGCCAGGAACCGGACTAACAGGCTTCCTCCGATCTGTCCTCAATCTGCCGTCACTGGGTGAGTACTAAAGTAATTAAAGTGCTCGCATCACCCAAATCTCCTTCCTAGACCGCAACGGATGAACCCGGCAGCCGAACCATTCGATGAATGTACGCTACACCGGGTGAGCTAGCGAATGTCACTCCGTAGGCGATAGACATATTCCATGAGCACTTATTGCCGCTAGCTCTTCATTAACTATGACGACAGAGGCACACTTTTGAAAGACATCTCTGTAACTTTGCGAACAAGAAACCAGAAATGCTTGGTTATAGCAAGCATAAAATAATAATATATATAGCGTCATTCAATAATTCGAAAGTTTGTGTGACATTATTGTTACTATGTCGGAACTGAGGGACGATGTCCCTGAACCGAACCAAAAATTTCTAAGTCCACCGACGCTATCAGTTTCTTATCCGGCATCGCAGCATTCTGGTCCGACGAAAGAAGCTGTAGAAGACCAAGTCAGATGACATACACAACAGCATATGTTGTTCCGAAAGGGAAAGCTCGAAATCCTCCAAATCCCTTTCGGTATCCCGTCGGACCGGATGATATTTTCGGACGTCCGTACCCGCTTCCGCGGAGCGCCCCGACCCAGCATCGTCGGATAAAAAATATGCGACAGATTCAGTTGATGCTGGGATGCTGCGATAAACTGTGCTATTTAGGAAAGCACGTCCGTTCCCGAGGCCTGTGCAGTAGCGGTCTTACGATGCATTGCCGCCGGAAGCTCCGTGTACGTTGACTCCCGCACACTTCCTATGCGAACGTCCGGAGTCTGCAGGCCTCGTGTCCCTGGCTACCGGATGGTATGACCTGGTCGCCGATGAATCTCTGACTGACGAAGCTGACTGGATATCCGTGGTCACGTAGCCAAGAGTGGTCGTGTGCGCAACTATGAGAATGAGGAAGCCTTATTGACAGTCTACTCCAGACTGACTATATGTCGGAGCGTCCCGAGCGACGGACGTATGCTCCAAATGCGAAACATTTGTACCACAACATCTGGGGCCAGATGTTGTTGAACGAGAGAGGGGCCTCTCTCGCTTGCCGTCCGGATGGACCGGAACGAGCTATGAACCGGACTAAAAGGCTTCCTCCGTTCTCCCTCCGATCCGCCGTCACTGGGTGTGCATTAGGTTGATTTATAGTGCTCGCATCACCCCAAAATTCCTTCTAGACCGCAACAGACGAACCCGGCTGCCGAACCATTCGGTGAATGGACGCCGGGCGAGCTAGCGGACGTCAAAGGCCGTCAAACCTACTAGGGTCCTCTTAGGCAATTGGCGTATTTACATGAGCACTTTTCCGCTAGCCCTTCATTAATTGTGACGACGGAGGCACACTGTTGGAAGACATCACAGATACATCACCCTAATCTTGATCGTCTGAAATAGAAATTGATAAAGTAGAGTGACCCTGCGGGGAAAGGACCGGAGTGTCCAATTCCCCAATAACATACCGTGACATACACTTCCCATATTGTCATCGAAAACATACGATACAGAACAGGAGTTAATGCGAGTACACTGACCACATATAGAATGATTATAAAGTCAGAGGAAGACTTCCTCTTATTACAATTGATCAGTATCCTTTCAATGTGAAAAGAAAACAAGTCCTGGTACTCGCACTAACCCCTGGCAATCAAAATACATAATAATAATATGATCCATTAATATAGAAAAAATAATTGAAATCAAAATATTTTGAAAAAATATTTTTTCAGAACAGCCCAAGTTTCTGAAAAGTAACGTTGAGCCCCAATGGATCCCAAGCCTAAGTGTGGACAAAAATTTTAAAAATATTTTAAACAATTTATTCAACACTTACGAACAATAATAATGTATCTAGTTATGATTAAAATAACATCAAGATATTATTTTCCAGAAATCCCCCCCTCACACAGAGGGCTGTTGTAAATGTAAACAATGAGTGTAAAAACACTAAAATAAGACTCCAGGCACCCAGGCCCGAAATCAGTTACCAAAAATACACTATCTGATGCAAAACAGAGACTTCCAGGGAAGAAACTGCAGAACATCAGATGGTAGATGCAGAACACAACGCCTAACCACCCGTAGGTGAAGACGTTAACATGGGGAAAAGAACAGAATTCATTCTGTTATTCAGCTAAAACTCCCAAGAAAATTTAGTAATAATAATTACAAAAACTATGCCAAAAGCATGGGAGAATAGCAAGGGGGGACTTAAAGGACAGGGAGAGAGGAAAACACTTAAAAAACAGTGTAACTAAATAATCAGACAACAAAATGGCTGCTGCCTCGAAAATAGGTAACTTAACATAATTTCATTAAAAAATTTTAAGTTACAGCCCTGATAATATTCTGTCACACATTTTTTCCTCTCCTCCTTCTCTATCCTCCTTAGAATCACCATTTCACTAATATTTATGTGTCTGGCATCATTTAAACTGAGATTTACAAGCACAAAGATCAGTCAGATGTTAACTGATGAAGGGCCAAACTTAGAATGATTAATGGCACCAATTTCGGAACGTCCTTGACACTGCGCATGCGCAGTAGAGGCGAAGTGTGGAGGGCCTTTCAGGACATGTTTTCTTTGGTTTTAGATGCAAATTTTGGGGATTGGGGGGCAAAATTTGTGTTTGGCCCTATATTTTAAGAGTTAGCACCAGCTATGTCTGGGTCATTGGTACAGTATAAAAATCTCGGTTTTCCAGTTTTCAGGATAGGTGGCAAATCCCTGCTTTCAAACCTTGATTGTGTCAATATAATATTTTTAACTGGGTAAAATGAGTTTGAAGGATTTTTAATGCTTTTATGCAAAAAAGATTTCAGCCAATGATCTTGGGAGGGGGAAGGTTGAGGGGTGGGAGAGGAGCAGTAGAGTTAATTTCTTTTCTTCACACCACTCCACCCACCCATGGGGTCAATGTGATGAAAAGATATTTTTTGCACACAATCACTCAAAACCTTCAAAACTCATTTTAAAGCAAAAAAGAGAAAAAAACAAAAGAGGCCCTGTGAGGCCCTAATCACTCACCTGAGAAAGGAGCTTAAAGAAGAATTTAAGGTCACATTCAAGATCTATAGCTAGTTAACACTATAGAGGAATGAAATTAGATGTTATGTAATTTCTTATAACTCTGCTGTCCATGTGGGATGATTTAAATGTAAAGATTTCCAGTAACACTACAGGGCCATTTTTCAAGAAGCTGGAATTCTAAATATCTACTTTCTAGGGTAGGTGGTGGTTTAAACTCTGATTGTGTCAATGTCATATTTTAAACTGTGGTTGGAGGTAGGGTGGAGGGGGCTGTGGTACAGGGTCCAATGGAGAACATTCATGCTGTTTAGGTCTAAAATGAGTTTTTTATGGATTACAAGTGATTTTGTAGACAATTTTTTAAACATTTTTTCACCCAAATGATGTGGTAGGATGGGTTGGGTGGGGGGGGGGGGGGAGGGGGGGAGGGGGTGGAGGTGGGACAGCATTGCGACATTTTTATGTATTAAATCACATGAAGTCTTTCAAAATTCATTTTAAAGCAAGACAAAAAATCCCCCTTTGGACTCCCTGCACCATTCCTTCCACCTCCAAAACCATTTGTTTTTGGTGTGACAATTTTATTTTTGCCATCAAAATCTCTCAAAATCTTTCAATTCAAACATCTTAAAGCAGAAAAAAATCACCCTACAACCACCAGTCCCCGTGCCTCAAGCAACCTGGGGGCCCCCATTTGAACAAACGTTAATCTTATCCTCCCATATATAATCTAACTAAACTTGGTCACAATTGGCAATTGAACTAATTTAAATAAACAAATAGTAAATTTTACATTGGGTTCTGTGTTAAATTCCAAACCCCTCTAGTGTCCCGCAAAATCAGTGGCACATAATGCCTTGAACAAATTTTACTTTACATATTAATGCTGGTGTAAATGCTGGTGTCATCCCAACAAGAAATAAAATGTTTATATTTATGTGATTTGCGATATTTTGGGGCTGATTTTTACCTTTTTTGAGCAGTGGCTTTGCATTTATTATTTTTCTTTCTTTCTTTTTTTTATCTCTTAATCGCCCACAATCATTGTTTAGTGCAAGCAAAAGTTTATTTCCATAGTAATTTCAATAGTTGTATCTTTTGGTTTTGTTTTTTTTTTTTTTTTTTTTTTAATTTGTTTTTTTCAAGTTTGGCTGATACAAAAGTACAAAAAAATTTCAGCAAACAGCCTCATAACAATGCGTTGTGTCTTTGTTAATTGAAATCTCCTTGTCCGACAGTAAGCTGTGTTCGCAGTTTATGGTGCAATAATAACTAACAAAGAACATATAACTCTTGTCTCTCTATCTCTTGTCTCAATAACAATACTTTGTTTTCACTAAATGCAGTGCAAACAATCAGCCTGCTATCTTTGTGAAAAGGCTCACTTGTGACACTAAAAGTGAATTTCAAAAAATAATATTGCAGACAAAGTTGAAAAACATGTTCTAAAAAAAAGAGAGATTTTTATATAAATTCTGATACAGGCCCCAAAAGTTAAAAATACTTTCGGATAAAATCAGCGTTCTTGTAAATTATTTGACATAATTTGCATCCACATATAATTTACGCTTTATAAAATTAAGAGGCTAATTCGCAGTTCAATATGAGCCTTTCCACACCCTATCCTTGATAAATTGAAAAATTTCCCCACAATTTTATAAATCATAAATAATGTGCAAATGGAAAAAATGTTTAAAAATTATTATATTGTATGGTACAAGGTGTAAACTCCTTTATTTTTTGTTACGGGAGTGTGATTTTATTGCGTTTTTCAAGCCGGTTTATAATAAATGAAATATCTCAAATACATCGTTTTTTCTCTTAGAAAATAACATTCCACTTCAAAATACCCTTCTTATATGCATTTTGACCCAAACCTCAAAATAAATGGGTTATATAGTCGTTTTAATTACATTTGTCTTGTTGGGATTATCATTTTCGACATTCATCCTGTTAGGATTTGTCTTGTTGGAATAAAGCATAATGCTGTATATCAAGCATCAAAAGATTCTGTCTGGTGGGTCTGCAGAAGAAGATCTTTGAAGAATATTCCTTATATTGCAGGAAGTAAACAAAACAGTATCCCGTTGGGAAACCAAATGCAAACCGAGAAACTTGAACAAATTTGAACCTGTTCCCAAAAAGGATGTCATATATCAAATATCAAAAGATTCTGACTGGTAGATCTGAAGGATCTTGTAGTTTCAGAGGGAAAGATTTTTGTAAAATCCATAAATCAGAATCAGAGAATGTCTCTGGTGGCCATATTTTCCAACCAACGAGAACAAAAAGAGGATCGTTTGTAGAGGGTCTCCTATAGACCATTCCTGCGAAGTTTGGTTCACGTCGGCTCAGTAGTTCCAGAGAAGAAGATGAAAATGTGATTTCTCATAGGGTTTCTATAGTAACTATAAGCTGCAATTGTAGCCATGTTTGCATCACCATCAACATTAAATGAGGATCATTGGTAGAGGGTGTCCCAGTCATCAACCATGCAAAGTTTCAAAACATTTGGCCCTGTGGTTTCAGAGGAGAAGATTTCTCAAAATTCACCAATCAGAATCAAAAAATGCTTCTCGCAGCCATGTTTTTCGATGCATGGTAACTAAATGAGGAGCGGTTGTAGAGGACCTGCCAAAGACAATCCCTGAAAGGTTTGGTTCACATCAGCTCAGTAGTTCCAGAGAAAAAGATGAAAATGTGATTTCCCATAGGGTTTCTATTGCAAATATAAACCACAATTGCAGCCATGTTTGCAACCCGATCAATATTAAATGAGGATCGTTGGTAGAGGGAGTCCCAGTCATCATTTATGTGAAGTATCAAAACATTTGGACTGGCAGTTTCAGAGAAGATTTTTGAAAATCCATCAACCAGAATCAAAGAATGCCTCTGGCGGCTATGTTTTTCAACCCACGGGAACAAAATGAGGATCATTTGAAGAGGACCTCCCTTAGACCATTCCTGACAAGTTTGGTTCACATCAGCTCAGTAGTTCCAGAGAAGATGAAATTTGATTTCCCATAGGGTTTCTAGAGTAACTATAAGCTGCAATTGAAGCCATGTTTGCAACCCGATCAACATTAAATGAGAATCGTTGGTAGAGGGTGTCCCTGTCATCAACCATGCAAAACATTTGGCCCTGTGGTTTCAGGGAAGATTTTTCAAAATCCACCAATCAGAATCAAAGAATGCCTCTGGCGGCCACATTTTCAAACCCATGGAAATAAAATTATGATTGTTTGTAGAGGACCTTCCATAGACTATACCTGCCAGGTCTGGATCACTTCGGCTCAGTAGTTCCTCCGAAGAAGATGAAAATGTGATTTCTCATAGGGTTTCTATAGTAACAGTAAGCCGCAACTGCGGCCATGTTTGTCTCCTGATCAACATTTAATGAGGATCGTTAGTAGAGGGGATCCCAGTCATCATTTATGTGAACTTTTCAAAACATTTGGACTGACGGTTTCAGAGGAGAAGATTTTTGAAAATCCATCAACCAGAATCAAAGACATGTTTTTCATCCGACAGGAACAAAATGAGGATTGTTTGTCGAGGACCTCCCATAGACCATTCCTGCCAAGTTTGGTTCACACCAGCTCAGCGGTTACAGAGAACAAGATGAAAATGTGAAAAGTTTACAGATGCCAGACGATGGCAGATGCCAAGTGATGTGAGGAGCTCACATGGCCTTTTAGGCCAGGTGAGCTAACAAAGAGAATCGTGGAGAACATGGATATTTTTTTTAATGGCCTTACATCAAGATAAAAAATCATGAGGTATCACAAGGAATGCGCCCATCATTTCAAAAACTATATGCAAATGTAAATACCAAGCATTAGCATTGATTGTGGTCTACAATATAAGAGAGAAGTTTGTATACTCTCCCAAAGCAGAAAGTGTCATAAATCAGATACAAGCTTCCCCCACAATTCCCCCCAGCCATTTTTTAGGAAACTGTCATATAATGAACATGATTTCTATCAAGATAATAAATCATGAGGTATCATATGGAATGCGCCCATCATTTCAAAAACTATATGCAAATGTACAATACCAAGCATTAGTATTAATTGTGGTCCCACTACAATATAAGTGAGAAGCTCATAATCTTTCCCATCGCAGAAAGTGTCAGAAATCAGATACAAGCTCCCCCCCCCACCCCCACCCTCCCGTTTTTGTGAGGAGATTGTCTAAAAAAAACAGAGGGCAGGGAACCACAATTAATGTCAAACGTTGCGAACACAATGTAATGGAATCACTGTTGGACATTTTGCCTTAGATCCCCTGACACTGATTCCAGATTTCTGAGATAGAAAGTACTAAGGGTAGAAGGCTAGGTCCAGTAGGCAGCCTTCATAATATCAGACAAGGTGATTGAGTTTGAGTATGCCATGAGGATGAGAAAGCTTACACCTTATGAACAGAACTTTTGTTCAGTCTGCTATTCACACTGGATGTACTACTGTATGCAATGGGGATAGCCGACTGAATCCATCTGGAAATGGAATGTACTGAAATGTCTTTCTTAACAGGAATAAGAGAAAGGGAGGGTCTTTTTCTTCCTTTCCTAGAAAAACTAGATCTTCTGACATAAGTCCATACCTAGCATAGGAGGGGACTAGAGTTATTGACAGGAGGTAAGGCATTGATGATAATAGGTGTTGGTAATTTATTTGGTACCTGGTTTTTTGCTAAACAAACAACTTGAGTGGTAAGAGTAATGATATATCTCATACTACAATAGAGAGTATCTCAATACATATCCCTGGAATTCACTGACTCTCCTGATTGAAGCAAAGGTGAGGAGGAATATTGTTTTATATGTGAGGTACTTAAAACTCTCTTGTATCCAATGGTTCAAAGAGAGCTTTATGAAGTTTTAAGAGAACCTAGGCAATACTTCATTTTGGTATAAGCTGTAAGGACCAGGGTCTTTTGATAGAGAAATGTTTCAGCAATTTAGACGAAAATTGGTCTGAGCCTATTGATATATGGATATTTAAATTTTATAGTAAATTTCCTTTCTTATTATACCTACCGCAATTGTTGTATTTTGTCTTGGTGTATGGTCCAAGCCCCCCCCCCCCCCCCCCCCCCCCCCCCCCCAGGGACAAACACGAATGTGAGTGGATGCCTATCTAGCCTTTGCCTGTAACAACCCAACACCACCACCCCCACCCCCCCACCCCCAGTCCAGCCATTTTTCCTTGCTCATGCAAGCCCATCCCGGTGCTTCAATGCATGGAGGCTGAAACATCTTGGGCCGAAACGTCCCAGGACCAAAACGTTCAAGAACCAACACAAGCATTCCTTCTTCACTCATGCCATTTATTCATGTAAACTCTTTGTTCAATCTGTACAATTTTAGTGAGAAAATATTCATTCTTATTATCTTTTGACAGGTTTTATTTTTTGTACAATAAAAATTACTCAATGCTGACAATACATATCGTTTTGTTTAAAAAAAAAACACCTGTTGTTGCCGGTACAATGAAGTTGTGTGTGGTTGTGGTAATTTCGTTTTTGTTTTTTATTAAAAAAAATATTTGAATTGTGTTTTGTATTACTCACGTTAGAGAAGGTGCCCTCAGTGTTCATAACTCCCATTGTGAAAAAAAACAAACAAAATAATCCTGTTGGTTCAAAATAAAGACAAAATACTCTGCCTGACATGTTCTGAATTTGTTTGTATATAAGTAAGGGGAGGTAACTTAATTCTTGTGATATCTCACAACAGATTTTTTTCAGTTTTCAACAAACTTTCAATTATATTTTTTTTTTACATAAAACGGATAAATTTGGTATGAACCATAACAATAGTATATATAATAGGTCAGCTGAAGTTAATTATACTTAAGAGATTATGTTTTTATTTAATTTATATTTCGAGTTTATATAATTTTAACTTCACGTAACAATATATATATGAGAATATATTTGGCATACAATGCATTTGATAAAAACACAACCAATATTTAATCTGACCGCCCTGGAGCACATAATGTGTCCCCATTGTTGTAAACAATATGGCTCTCCCTTGTTTTGTTTTCAAAACAGTCTTTCATGTAGCATGGGTCAAACTGGATATTATAACTTAGGGGTATTAATTCATATTTGTTTTTGAGCAGCTATTTTTGCAGGGATCACATCAGGAAATAATAATAATTGGGTCTTCTTCCTTGGGACAAAACGTCCCAGTCCAGCATGGCTTTACGAAAGTTAAAAAATTTATAGTAATTTCTATATTTTTTATACTTACCAATGACCCAGACATAGCTGGTGCTAACTCTTAAAATATAGGGCCAAACACAAATTTTGCCCCCCAATCCCCAAAATTTGCATCTAAAACCAAAGAAAACATGTCCTGAATGGCCCTCCACACTTCACCTCTACTGCGCATGCGCAGTGTCAAGGACGTTCCGAAATTGGCGCCATTAATCATTCTAATAACCAGTGCCTCGTAAGCGCTAGGTACTCAGCGGGGAGGCAAGAGTTCCCAACTCCTGGGAGGGCCATCCCCGTCTGGGTCATTGGTAAGTATAAAAAATATAGAAATTACTATAAATTTTTTAACATTTTTATACTGTACCAATGACCCAGACATAGCTGAATAGTAAAAAGGCTGGAGGGCCAAGGACATAGAGCAAGATGGAATACGCTCAAAAATATAAAATAGAGTCATCCCCTCTAGGGAAAAAGAAGTAATAGGCCTTACATGTATCTTTCTTATTTATGATAAATTAGAAAGATACAACACCTTCCAAAATTGAGCATCATACATCCATGTACTCTATTAATATCCAATATAATCCTTATACTAATAATTTTTAAAGTAAGCCAATAAATAAAGTAAGTCTAGAGAATAGAGACTCTTATACTCCTTAAAAGTGTCTGAGGATTGCATAATCATGTCCGTTGACACGTGCTATATTCAAAAGCTATACTTTAAAAACTAAGACTTGAATGAATTTTTAAAACATAAACTTCTCACTAAACAACCATCCCAATAACAGCTCAGAATTACTAACTCCGGAGGAGGTATCCCCTTGTTTTCATAGTAAAACAGGTGACCCAAGGGAACACCCTCCCCCCCCCCCCCCCCCCTTTTTCTTGCCCTGGGTCAAATAGCCCAGAGCGAAGAGGGCAGCAGAACGGAGTCACTGCCGAAACAGACAGCCTACCTAGCTATAGTAGCAACTGTTAAGTGAATGACATTCTGAGCAGTAGATAATAGACCTAACAATAGAGGCCTCCAGAAATGGACTCGACATTTCTGAGATAAAAATTCATGAATGTGGATGGCTGAGCGCAATGAGCAGCCTTCAAAAAACTATAATAGCGACACTATTAATGTAAGCCCAAGATGTAGAAGAACTCTTACTTCATGAGCCGAAATCTTAATCACAACTGCTGAGTCAATGATATACCATAAGCAGTACCGATAGTTAATTGAATCCATTAGCAATAGAATGGAGCGTAACGTCCTTCTATTAGGCATCAAAGACAGAAGAAGCTTACGCCCGTAGTAATAAACAGATATCTGTTTATAAATACATAAACTCTAACCGGACAGAGTAAAGGCCTATGCCCGTACGAAGACGGAAGGACCTTAATAACAATAGGTTCCAGATATTAGGAGCCTAACTCTTATGCAAAAATCCAACCTAAATAGTAAAGGAAGTAGTGATTCCGAAACTACGAAAGTGAAAATCATCCATCGATAGTGCATGAAACTCACTGACTCTTCAGTAAAAGAGAAGCCAACAGAATTACTGTCTAAAAGGTCAGAATTTGAAAACTACTGTTTCCAGAGGCTCAAATGATTACTTAGCTAAATAAGAACCGAAGTTAAAATCCATATAGGAATTTAATCTAAAGATTCTAAGTCTATTTATCAAAAAGTTACTAACTGACTTAGATAAAGAGACATAAGACTCAATTGTAAACTATCATAGAGTGCATAGGTATGAGGTAACATAAACCTATAACCTTAATAATAACAGGCTGCAGTATATCTTGTCAAACAAGTATACTAAAAAGATGCAATGAGTAGTATGGAGGGATCAACAATATGAACATAGTGATCCCTACACCAACGACGGAAGAGCCTCCACTTTAGCTGCATAGAATAGCGAAGAAGAGGATCTCCTATAGTAAGAAATCGCGTCCAAAGCTCGTCCAGTACAATGCTTACAATGCAATACGGACCACACAACGGAATACGTGAAGGTTGCGACCTTGCGGGTTGTGATAAAGATGACATGATTTACCCAGCGAAAAAAGATCCTCTCATTGAGGAAGATTTCGCGTTAAGTCCCACAGTAGACATCAGAGTAAATTACCCACGGTCTCTGTGAAGACAGAGATGCTATCAACAGAAATGTATTGTGGTTGATTATCTTAGCAATACCTGCTGAAACAACAGTGCCGGAGGAGACGCGTATCCTACCATTCCGTCCTATTAGATCAATAGAGCGTTAACAACATTAGCTCAGAGATCCGGACAAGCCAACACATACGTCTGCAATTGATTAGCAAGCTGTGTCGTAAATAAATTATCATTGAGCGCTCCCATAGATAGCAAATCTGATTGAATACTTCTTTGTTGAGAGTCCATTCTGACGGCAACAAGCGACCCCTAAGTGAACGGGAGTCCGGTAAAACAATCAGATGACCCGGAATATGACGGACCGAAACAGAACTTGGTGTACTATAACCAACAGACGGATTCTTTCCATTAAATTGAATAACGGAAAGGAATGAGTGCCTCCCTGGTTCCGGAGATACGCCACTACTGTCGAATTAACGGGCAGGATTTGGACATGCGTTTCTGAATAATGTTCATGCAATGACATAAAGCAAGCCTAAAAAACATTATTCCGCGGAAGATAATTGCTTGCTTAGAGACTGCGGAACCCAAAGACCCTGGCACTTCGAATCCGTTGGGATCAATATTATATCCCAATCTGTTTGACTGGCAACCATCATAACTATAACACTCGGATCCGGCAAATGCAGTGGCACTCTCTGAGTCAACCACCGAATGTTTGCCCCAGTCTGAATCTCTTGTAACACTAGATAGACAAGAGAACGTGTAAATCGAGCAATTCATGGATTGCTGAAAAGTTGCCGTCGAAGAGAGGCTTCTCCGAGAACGAAGCGACTCTGAGAGAGTTCTTCACCTTACTATCCACGCGCGTGGATGTAGCTAGGGCTGCGTCACGTCTAACCAACTCCAATCAGCCACTGAAGGGCGGAGTTATACGTGAACAAACTACTGCCCTCAAAAGAAATCATATTGAGAATAATATCCCGTAAATCTTTTCTTGAAGACGTAATGATAACGCCTCAGTAAGGTGGATTACGTATGATAAAGCGCCTAAGTTAAGTCTACTAGACATCATTGTCGTTTCCAACATTGTGGTTGGAAAAGACATAGACGGCGAAAAAGAATATTTCCAGTCTTTAACCACGCCATCTAGACGCATATGAACTCTCGGAATGCCCTGCTCTGCCAAAATAAATTATTCGTATAAATGATAAAACGGCAGAAATGAGCATTGCGGACAAGAAACTAAACTATCATGCTTGGTAGCAGGCTTAAATGCATATATAGCGTCGAAAAATAAAACACATGTTGTAATGACATTATTGGACTGTGTCGGTAAGTCAGGGACAATGTCCCTGAACCGATCCAAAATTCCGTGTCCAATGACGCTATAAGTCTCTTATCCAACATCGCAGCAATGTAGTCCGAAATAACAATCACTGGAAGATAATGCCAGAAGATATGAATGGCAGCTTCCGATGCTACGAAAGGGAAAACTCGAAATCTTTCGAATCCCTTTCGCCATCCTGTCGGACCCTGTAAAGCATTCGGTCGTCCGTACCTGATGCAACCGCGGACCGCACCGACCCAGCGCCGTCAGATAATTCCTGATTCGAGTAAGAAACTGTCGATTGCTGGGATGCTGCGAAACAACTGTGCTAACTCGGATAGCACGTCCGTCACTGAGGCCTGAGGAGAAGTGGTCCTACAATGCATTGCCGCTGGAAGCTCCGTGATCGTTACCCCGTGCATACTACCAATATGCGAGCGAACGGAGTGTATAGGCCTCGTGTCCCTTGGCTACCGGATGGCGTGACCTATTCGCCGTGGAATCACTGAATGACAAAACTGATCGGATACTCGAGGTCACGTAGCCCTGCGTGAGGATGAGGAAGCATTATCGACAGTCTCTCGGACTGTCAATATAACGGAGCGTCCCAACCGACAGACATATTCTCCGAATGTAAAATATCTGAACCACAACATGCTGTCCCCTATGTTGTTGGACGAGAGAGGGACCTCTCTCGCTCACAGCCCGGACGGACCTGGACAAGCCATGAACCGGACTAACAGGCTTCCTCCGATCTGTCCTCAATCTGCCGTCACTGGGTGAGTACTAAAGTAATTATAGTGCTCGCATCACCCAAAACTCCTTCCTAGACCGCAACGGACGAACCCGGCAGCTGAACCATTCGATGAATGTACGCTACACTGGGTGAGCTAGCGAATGTCACTCCGTCGATCCTACAAGGGATCTCTTAGGCGATAGACATATTCCATGAGCACTTATTGCCGCTAGCTCTTCATTAACTATGACGACAGAGGCACACTTTTGAAAGACATCTCCGTAACTTTGCGAACAAGAAACCAGAAATGCTTGGTTATAGCAAGCATATAATAATATATATAGCGTCGTTCAATAATTCGAAAGTTTGTGTGACATTATTGGACTATGTCGGAACTGAGGGACGATGTCCCTGAACCGAACCAAAAATTTCTAAGTCCACCGACGCTATCAGTTTCTTATCCGACATCGCAGCATTCTGGTCCGACGAAAGAAGCTGTAGAAGATCAAGTCAGATGACATACACAACAGCATATGTTGTTCCGAAAGGGAAAGCTCGAAATCCTCCAAATCCCTTTCGGTATCCCGTCGGGCCGGATGAAATTTTCGGACATCCGTACCCGCTTCCGCGGAGCGTCCCGACCCGGCATCGTCGGATAAAAAATATGCGACAGATTCAGTTGATGCCGGGATGCTGCGATAAGCTGTGCTATTTAGGAAAGCACGTCCGTTCCCGAGGTCTGTGAAGTAGCGGTCTTACGATGCATTGCCGCCGGAAGCTCCGTGTACGTTGACTCCCGCACACTTTCCTATGCGAACGTCCGGAGTCTGCAGGCCTCGTGTCCCTGGCTACCGGATGGTGTGACCTAGTCGCCGATGATTCTCTGACTGGCGAAGCTGACTGGATATCCGAGGTCACGTAGCCAAGAGCGGTCGTGTGCGCTACCATGAGAATGAGGAAGCCTTATTGACAGTCTACTCCGGACTGACTATATGTCGGAGCGTCCCGAGCGACGGACGTATGCTCCGAATGCGAAACATTTTGTACCACAACATCTGGGGCCAGATGTTGTTGTATGAGAGAGGGGCCTCTCTCGCTCGCCGTCCGGATGGACCAGAACGAGCTATGAACCGGACTAAAAGGCTTCCTCCGTTGTCCCTCTAATCCGCCGTCACTGGGTGTGCATTTGGTTGATTTATAGTGCTCGCATCACCCCAAAACTCCTTCTAGACCGCAACGGACGAACCCGGCTGCCGAACCATTCGATGAATGGACGCTACACCGGGCGAGCTAGCGGACGTCAAAGGCCGTCGAACCTACTAGGGTCCTCTTAGGCAATTGGCGTATTTACATGAGCACTTTTCCGCTAGCCCTTCATTAATTGCGACGACGGAGGCACACTGTTGGAAGACATCACAGATACATCACCCTAATCTTGATCGTCTGAAATAGAAATTGATAAAGTAGAGTGACCCTGCGGGGAAAGGACCGGAGTGTCCAATTCCCCACTAACATACCGTGACATACGCTTCCCATGTTGTCATTGAAATCATACGATACAGAACAGAAGTTAATGCGAGTACACTGACCACATATAGAATGATTATAAAAGTCAGAGGAAGACTTCCTCTTAGTACAATTGATCAAAATCCTTTCAATGTGAAAAGAAAACAAGTCCTGGTACTCGCACCAACCCCTGGCAATCAAAATACATAATAATAATATGATCCATTAATATAGAAAAAATGAAAGAGTCAGTGACTCTGTAGGTCAACTTGGATATGCCAGGAATTAGTACTTGCAGTGACCAAGACAACTGAATAATGAATATGACAGGAATTAGTATTTGTTTTAGCCCAGTCAACAATAATAAAAGAAAAAGAATTACAAGGTGACTGTAATGGACTACAGATTAAGACCAATCATTGTAGATTATTATTTTTGTGTGGAAATTTTCAGTCCCAAACAAAATATTTTCAGACTAAAATTTTTTCTTCTTCTTCTTAAAATTGACCAAAATGCATCAAAACACAAAAAACTAATTTCCGGATTTTGGTCCAAAATTTTCTAAGTCCCACCCGGACCCTAATTTGCATAATTTATTCACGAGAAAAACTCTGTATTATATGTAATGTATCCCATGGTACTAAACATTCATACAAAAATTTATTCAAATCAGATCTTTCATTTGGAAGTTCTGCGCAAAAATCTGATTGCACTTAATTTTGAACAAAATGGCTGCTAGCGGCCATCTTGAATTTCAGACTGGACCCCAAAACACTCCTTCTCGTCCCACAGTGATAACAAATGTACCCAAGAAGTTTCGTGAAGATCGGTTCATAAATACGGCCTCTAGCCCGAGCCGTATTGGGATTTGCACTCACAGTGCTGAAAGTAACACTAAATAAATCAAAGTTAGCCTAATTTTCATAATTTACGCACAAGAAAAAAACCTGTAATATATGTAATGTATCCCATGGTACTAAACATTCATACAAAAAATTATTCAAATCAGAGCTTTCATATGGAAGTTCTGTACAAAAAACAGATTTCGGCATCGTCGGTACAAAATGGATGCTGGCAGCCATCTGGAATTTGGGACTGCACCCCAAAACACTCGTTCTCGTCCCACGGTCATAACAAAGGTACCCAAGAAGTTTCGTAAAGATTGGTTCATAAATACGGCCTCTAGCCCGAGCCATAGCAGCTTGGCACTTACAGCTCTGAAAGTAACACTAAATAAATCAAAGTCAGTCTAATTTGCATAATTTACGCAAGAGAAAAAAACCCGTATTATATGTGATGTATCCCATTGTACTATACATTTATACAAAACTTTATTCAAATCAAAACTTTCATACAGAAGTTCTGTACAAAAAACTGATTTTTGCATCATCGGTACAAAATGGCCACTGGCAGCCATCTTGAATTTCGGACCACACCCAAAAACACTCGTTCCCGTCCCACGGTCATAACAAAGGTACCCAAGAAGTTTCGTAAAGATTGGTTCATAAATACGGCCTCTAGCCCGAGCCATAGCAGCTTGGCACTTACAGCTCTGAAAGTAACACTAAATAAATCAAAGTCAGTCTAATTTGCATAATTTACGCACGAGAAAAAAACCCGTATTATATGTGATGTATCCCATGGTACTAAACATTTATACAAAACTTTATTCAAGTCAGAACTTTCATACAGAAGTTCTGTACAAAAAACTGATTTTTACATCTTCGGTACAAAATGGCCGCTGGCAGCCATCTTGAATTTCGGACCACACCTAAAAACACTTGTTCCCGTCCCAGGGTCATAACAAAGGTACACAAGAAGTTTCGTAAAGATCGGTTCATAAATACGACCTCTAGCCCGAGCCATAGCCAATTGTTGACGTACGGACAGACGGACGGACGGACAGACGGTCGACGGGCCATGACAATAGCTCAAATTTGACTTTGTCAAAGTTGAGCTAATAATTGAAATCAAAATATTTTGAAAAAATATTTTTTCAGAACAGCCCAAGTTTCTGAAAAGTAACGTTGAGCCCCAATGGATCCCAAGCCTAAGTGTGGACAAAAATTTTAAAAATATTTTAAACAATTTATTCAACACTTACGAACAATAATAATGTATCTAGTTATGATTAAAATAACATCAAGATATTATTTTCAAGAAATCCCCCCCTCACACAGAGGGCTGTTGTAAATGTAAACAATGAATGTAAAAACACTAAAATAAGACTCCAGGCACCCAGGCCCGGAATCAGTTACCAAAAATACACTATCTGATGCAAAACAGAGACTTCCAGGGAAGAAACTGTAGAACATCAGATGGTAGATGCAGAACACAACGCCTAACCACCCGTAGGTGAAGACGTAAACATGGGGAAAAGAACAGAATTCATTCTGTTATTCAGCTAAAACTCCCAAGAAAATTTAGTAATAATAATTACAGAAACTATGCCAAAAGCATGGGAGAATAGCAAGGGGGGACTTAAAGGAAAGGGAGAGAGGAAAACACTGAAAAATCAGCGTAACTAAATAATCAGAATGACAACAAAATGGCTGCTGCCTCGAAAATAGGTAACTTAACATAATTTCATTAAAAAAATTTAAGTTACAGCCCTGATAATATTCTGTCACACATTTTTCCTCTCCTCCTTCTCTATCCTCCTTAGAATCACCATTTCACTAATATTTATGTGTCTGACATCATTTAAACTGAGATTTACAAGCACAAAGATCAGTCAGATGTTAACTGATGAAGGGCCAAACTTAGAATGATTAATGGCGCCAATTTCGGAACGTCCTTGACACTGCGCATGCGCAGTAGAGGTGAAGTGTGGAGGGCCATTCAGGACATGTTTTCTTTGGTTTTAGATGCAAATTTTGGGGATTGGGGGGCAAAATTTGTGTTTGGCCCTATATTTTAAGAGTTAGCACCAGCTATGTCTGGGTCATTGGTACAGTATAAAAATATAACGTCTTTTAAAACAGACTATAATACACTCGTTTTCGAAATGCTACTTTCGATTTCCATGACTTTTCCATCAACAACATGGGAATTCTCGGAACTCAGAATTGGTAAAACTCAATGTGTATCTTTGATAAATTATCGTTTCCAACAAGCATTCTGTGTTATAAATTTATATATCGTGACCAACTTGTTTAATTTTCAAAATAAAACAGGACAACTATTTTGAAAAGTGTCAAATCGGGAGAAAATAGGACGTGACTGTGAGTTGGTGCCTCAAACTGGGAGACTCATGGTGAAACTAGGAGAGTTAACAGGTCTGGTCGTGATGCAGAGGGAGACGCGCTGGAACTGCCGCCAACAGAGAGCGGAGCTGTATGGATCCACACCCACTGAGGCGACAGGGGAGTGATCAAAAGGATTCGACAACTGCAGGTTCGTATCTTGGCTAGAACCCGAGGCAGAATCAGAACTGGTGGGAAGGTGTAGCTGACTAGACCATTCCAATCGAGTGACAGAACATCCACGGCGAAAGCCAGAGGATCGAGACACAGGGACACAAAAGTGTACACCTGAGGGTTTCAATGGGTCACAAAACAATCGTCATGAGGACGATCCCAGAGATCGCAAATTGACTGGAACACTGCCCTGTGAAGCATCCACTCGATGGAAAAGAACCTGCCCCTTTGGGACAGGGAGTCGGCTAGGACGTTCAGACGACTGGGAATGTGACAAACCACCACCCCGGCGTTGACATCCTGAGCGAGCAGTAGAAGATCCTGAGCCAATTGTACATGGGAACCGAGTGCAGGCCGCCCTGGTTCCAAATGTAAGCAACCACTGTCGAATTGCTGGACAACAGAAGGACCTGATGATTCGAAAAGTGGGGATCCACTGCCGGAAACACAGAAGAAGAGCAAGAAGCTCCATCTGGGTGATGTGAAGAGCCGCATGATCCTGGTCCCATACACCGTGAAGGGAAAGACCAGAGGATCACAATCTGAGATCGCTGGCATAAGCCATTAGAACATGATCGGACATGGGCAAGTCCTTCGGAACTCCCTGCATAATCCACTAAACATCCGCCCAGGGAAGAAGGTGACCATGAAGAGATGCTGGTAACTGAAGGATCAACATTCGGCCACCAACAACTGAGAAAGTGTTGGAGAAAGTGTTGGAGAGGTCTGACATGCAGCCCACCTAGGGGAATGAGATCTCTCTGGATAAGCCCAATATGGACTCCAAAGTCGCCATAGGAATAATGGCCAACTTGGCGTGAAGTCCTGATTCAAGACCGTCAAAGTCCTGCAGACTGACGGATTGGAGGAATAGTGGGAATGATAACGCATAGGGGGCAAAAAAGGGTAACATCCTAGTGAACAACAAAGTCTTCATAGCCTTGGAACTCAGCTTTGAGTCCAATGCTGCAAAAGCTTCAACCACTTGTACCGACTGGTACGGTCGAAGGAGCCCAGAAGCAAGGTGCTCCACAGGCTGTAGGCGTGCGACCGGTGATCGCGGCCTGGCTGAAACCTCCTGCTGGTCTGACAGTTTGAAGGAATTCAAACACAAAGTCAAGAGCTGCCCAAAGTCAGAAGACTGATGGCTCTCAACGTCAGGTGTGTCTGACCCATCGCCTGAGTCGGAAGACACGTTGTCCATGCCAGGTATACCAGCCGATGCCTCCCATGATGTAGGGACACCAGGGGATCAGAAAGCAGTGCCCTGCTTCCAATCCTGGAAGGTGCAGCAACGGAGGGCACCTGGAAATCACTGGAGCTCCCTAAGCTCACAACCCGTATCTGCCGGTACGACGTGGGAATGGCCCGGCATCTGAGCCTTTAAACCAGCGAAGGGTCACGATCCTCTAGAACACCAGAAGTGGGGCGATGGGTGGCAGCCAAAACATCTGAATACAGATGCTTATCGGGCTATGAAATACCCTGAGGATCTGAAGTGCGGGAACTCGGAGAGTCACCACAGACCTCTGAGGGACAGAAGGTCCAGGCTGCACAAAAAAGTGCCGATCCCGCAAAAACTGGCTGAATAACCAGAGTGCATGGACGGAAGCGCAACAGAGTCCACGGTGACCTCAGCATGGACATCTGAATCCAAATCAAAACCTGCTGGGCACGACGGCGGAGAGATCACAGTAGAGGGGTCAGCCGGCAACCACTTCCGACTTCGCCAAGTTGAAGCCAGGGAAGGTTGATGCCGATATCTCCTCATCCAAGAAGCAGAAATCCCTGCAGGTAGAAGCCGAGGCCGGCTGAAACGGAGACAGATGACGTCACCGACAGAGTAGTAGCAGGAGCAGATACATCAGTAGCTGTTGACAAAAGGCGGAAAAGAGGAGAGAGCAACCAAGCTGGGCACCAAAAGAGGAATCACAACCTTAGTGACCTCCTCAGATGTCGACTGATATGGGACAGTAGTCCCAGAACCAGGCATCTCTGCCAAAAAGACAGCAGCTACCGTGGTATCTACGCTATAAAAAGACTGCAAAACCCCCAGCATGGGGTATAACTCTCTCCAGACAAATCGTCAAATCGGGAGGCCCTGAATGACTGCGTTCCCCTTCCCGTGGGCGCAGGAGGAAAACGTCACGTGCCCGACCTACACAACAGACGGAAGTCCAAAAGGTGGAAGGCCACCCAACCCAGCCCACAGTGTCTTTCAATAGAACACCCAAATAAAGTGGAGCATGAATAATGGGAAACTACAACATGCTAAGAAAACGAAATGGCCTGCAAGGTATCGTCCAAGGCATATCTGGCGAGAGCAATGTAGATGGGAAAGTGAACCCAAGGACACCCCCAGCTACCAGAGTAAGGTGGCAGGAAAACAAAGGGTCGATGGGAACAGAAGTACCCCATCAGCCAAAAGGGAACTGGCAGAAATTGTACCCTCAACAGAGGGGAGAAAAGCTGCCACAACCTCCCCCAGCTGACACCTAACTCAGTTAAAAGCAGAACCCAAAGGGTTAGCATTAATGAACAGAAAGACCGAAACTGCAGGGTACGCGAAAATTGCGCACGAAATCGGTTTTGAGATTTATCACAAAAAATACAGTGAATAATCGAGAGAATATATTAAAACACAGCCCTGTATATCTGGATAATGAAGAAACAGCTATGAATCCACATAACAGAACAGGAAACATTGTTAACATCGCGTCAAAAGGTATCACTGATGAGGAGCAAGAAGATCCACCATGCATCCATCATGGCGGAAAAAAATAGAATGGCATGTTGATTATAGTCTGTGCACGGGTTCTGGAAGCTGGGAATTAGTACATGAAGAAGAGAGTCCCCTACTGGGTGTGCGCCGGTCACACTCGACCCAGATTTGGCTTATTCTTTCTTGCACCACTTTTCATTCCCAAATCGCTTGGGAAAGAAGAAAATAGAGAGTATTTTTTCTGAGTTAGGGACTTCCACTGTAATGCAAGCCTGTTGCAAACAATTGTAAGGTAGGTTGATAAGAAATACCTTTCATGAGAATAAGTATCAGACAACATAGAACAGTATCCCATGACAGTAACTGGTTGAAGCTTTTTAACATCAAAACAAAACACAAGAAAAATCTGCAGTATTGGAGACTGAAGGATGCATATAAGAGACTGAACTGTCCAGAAAACTGGAGTAGAAGACTCTCCATTCTGCTGCATATTTTAGGGAAGATAAGGTCCTCCTTGGAGTAGAAATGCAGTCCACTGTTCTTCTGGAAAAAACATTTGCATCTGAAAAAGGATCGGATAACAGAAAGGCGTGTAGGTTGAGAACCAAAGGATTGCTGTGTAGTCTGTAGTTGTTGCCTTGAAATAATATATCCTACCACAGTGGCAGTCAACGCAGAGTGTCTGTTAGAAGAGGCCTGAGAAGGATGAACCATGTTTTCTGAGTAGACAGAGGGGCAACTAGAATGATTATCCTGTAATGTGACTGTTTGATTTTAGAAACACAGGTGGATTAATGGAGTCAGAGGAAAGGCAATGCCGACTTTTCCATTCCAAGTCATGGATATGGCTTCTACTGTGAACACTGACGGATCTGGGCATGGAGAAACAAAGTTCTGAAGTTGTTTGTTCTATCTCGTGGCAAACAGGTATATCATTGCACATTTCTCTATGTTGCAAAGAGCTGAAAAGGCTCTCCTGTTGAGTGTCTATTTTGTCGGAAGAATTTTCCTGTCTTTAAAGACCATTTACTATCCGATAGGGACGGCCTGGAATATGGCGAATTGATAGCAAAATGTCCTCTTCCAGAGTGATTAGAAGAATCTGTACAGTTAGTGTGAACACATGACAAGAATGTGTTTCTCCTTGATTGCAGAGATAAGCAACTACTGTTGAGTTATCCAAGAGAATCTGAATCTAGGAACCAATTTCCAGTGTTGTAGACAGAAATCAAATTGCTAACATCTCCTTCTGACTGATGTTAAGATGTGACTGAGAGTTTTCCCATTGGCCATTGCAGTATAGATTCTCTGGCATCAATGAGCCTCCCCAACCTTAACTGCTGGTGTCTGTCATTCAAGTTGGAGGATTTTCCAATGGAATTCTGTGACATCCACTCGACATTTGTCCACTTGTGGATGTTTTCTTTGATCAATGGAGAAAGATGTATTGGCCAACCAGTTTTCTGGGGAAAAGAATTGGAGATGTCACATGAACAGGTGGGTGAGTGGAATAAGGTCTGTCGCTACTTCACACAGACCTAGGAGTCTCATGAATTCCAATGCAGTCACAGAGTCTGCTGTTATCGAGAGAGAGAATGCTCTGATTAACCAAGCTCTCACTACAGGAAGACAGACTAGGTTTTGATGAGTATGAAATTCCATGCTGAGGATAAGAAAATCAGTTGATTGGTTAGATCTGACTTCTCTAGATTGACAATGAACCCCAGGACTGCAGAAGAGATAGGAGATTTTGGACATCTTGCAGAAGAGTTTCCTTGTGAAAAGTCTCTGAAGAATGTTGTCCAGATATTCCAAAGTCAGGGCTGTTAATCAACCTCTGAAATGAGCCATTACTGCATTCATAACACAAGGAAGATTCAAGGGGCACGGTTTAGGCCGAAACACACTGCACAGAATTTATAAACCTTGTCATTGATAGCAAACCTCAAGTATTTCCTGAACACATGGATATTTATATGAAAATAAGCCTCCTTGAGGTCGTTGCTTGCCGCAAAGTCGTTGACTGAATGCTGTTCTTAATAGTGATGAACCGATTATCAAAACTTGCTATGAACCGATTACAGATTATTTCTCTGCCAATTATGCCGATTCCGATGGTTGAAATAGGACACAGAAGAAAATCTGTTGGTGCTTGTTATACTTCAGAATTTCATTGATAAATCACCAATTGTGAAAGCTTAATACCACATAAGTTCTCAGAGTATGCATGTTTAGTGCTGCAATATTAGCCAGTAGTATTTGCATTTTTTAATGTTGAAAAAGGAAGATTTCTTGTCCAGTGGAAGAACATGAGTTTGGATTGAAAATACTTAAATTCACTGAATAGTAATGCAGATTCCCTCATGAAAGTTAAAAAATTTAGAGTAATTTATATATTTTTTATACTTACCAATGACCCAGACATAGATGGTGCTAACTCTTAAAAATATAGGGCCAAACACAAATTTTGCCCCCCAATCCCCAAAATTTGCATCTAAAACCAAAGAAAACATGTCCTGAATGGCCCTCCATACTTCACCTCTACTGCGCATGCGCAGTGTCAAGGACGTCCCGAAATTGGCGCCATTAATCATCCTTATAACCAGTGCCTGGGAAGCGCTATGTACTCAGCGGGGAGGTATGAGTTCCCAACTCCTGGGAGCGCCATCCCCTCTGGGTCTTTGGTAAGTATAAAAAATATATAAATTACTATAAATTTTTTAACATTTTTATACTGTACCAATGACCCAAACATAGCTGAATAGTAAAAAGGCTGGAGGGCCTAGGACATAGAGGAAATTCCAATAAGCTCAATTATATAAAATAGAGTCATCCCCTCGAGGGGAAAAGGAGTATTAGGCCTTACATGTATCTTTCTTATTTATGATAAATTAGAAAGACACAACACCTTCCATAATTGAGCATCATAACATCCATGTACTCTATGAATATCCAGTATAATCCTTATACTAATAATTTTTAAAGTAAGCCCATAAATAAAGTTAGTCTAGAGAATAGAGACTCTTTATACTCCTTAAAAGTGTCTGAGGATTGTATAATAACGCCCGTTTGACACGTGATATATTCAAAAGCTATACTTTAAAAACTATGACTTGAATGAATTTTTAAAACATAAACTTATCACTTAAAAACCATCCCAGTAACAGCTCAGAATTACTAACTCCGGAGGAGGTATCCCCTTGTTTTCATAATAAACAGGTGACCCAAGGGAACACCCTCCCCCCCCCCCCCCCTTCTCCTTGCCCTGGGTCAAATAGCCCAGAGCGAAGAGGGCAGCAGGACGGAGTCACTGCCGGAACAGAAAGCCTACCTAGCTATAGTAGCAACTGTTAAGTGAATGACATTCTGAGCAGTAGATAATAGACCTAACAATGGAGGCCTCCAGAAATGGACTCAATATTTCTGAGATAAAAATTCATGAATGTGGATGGCTGAGCCCAATGTGCAGCCTTCATAAAATCTATAATAGCGACACTATTAATGTAAGCCCAAGATGTAGAAAGAGCTCTTACTTCATGAGCCGAAATCTCAAGCACAAACTGCTGAGTTAATGATATAGCATAAGCAGTACATATAGTTAATTGAATCCATTAGCAATAGAATTGAGCGTAATGTCCTTCTATTAGGCATCAAAGACAGAAGAAGCTTACGTCCTTACTAATAAACTGATATCTGTTTATAAATATGTAAACTCTAACCGGACAGAGTAAAGGCCTATGCCAGTACGAAGACGGAAGGACCTTAATAACAATAGGTTCCGGATATTTATTAGGAGCCTGATTCTTAACCAAAAATCCAACATCAGTAGTAAAGGAAACAGTGTTTCCGATACTACGAAAGTGAGAATCGTCCACCGATAGTGCATGAAGCTCACTGACTCTTCAGTAGAAGAGAAGACTAAGAGAATAACTGTCTTAAAAGGTCAGAATTTGAAAACTACTGTTTCCAGAGGCTCAAATGATTACTTAGCTAAATAAGAACCGAAGCTAAATTCCGCATAGGAATTTAATCTAAGAATTCTAGGTCTATTTATCGAAAAGTTTCTAACTGACTTAGATAAAGAGACATAAGACTCAATTGTAAACTATCATAGAGTGCATAGGTATGAGATAACATAGACCTATAAACTTAATAGTAACAGGCTGCAGTTGATCTTGTTAAACAAGTATACTAGAAAGTTGCAATGTCTAGTATGGAGGGATCAAAAATATCAACATAACGATCCCTACACCAACGACGGAAGAGCCTCCACTTTAGCCGCATAGTATAGCGAAGAAGAGGTTCTCCTACAGTAAGAAATCGCGTCCATAACTCGTCCTGTACAATGCTTGCCGTGCAAGAAGGACCACACAATGGAATACGTGAAGGTTGAGACCTTGCGGGTTGTGATGGAGTTGACACGATTTCCCCAGCGAAAGAAGATCCTCTCATGGAGGAAGTTTTCGCGGTAAGTCCCACAGTAGACACCTGAGTAAATTTACCCACGGTCTCTGTGAAGACAGAGATGCTATCAACAGAATTGTATTGTGGATGTTTATCTTAGCAATACTTGCTGAATCAACAGTGCTGGAGGATACGCATATCCTATCATTCCGTCCTATTAGATCAATAGAGCGTTAACAACATAAGCTCAGGGATCCAGACATGGAAACACATACGTCTGCAATTGAATAGTGAGTTGTGTCGCAAATAAATTATCATTGGGTGCTCCCATTGATAGCAAATCTGATTGAATACTTGTTTGATGAGAGTCCATTCTGACGGCAACAAGCGACTCTTACGTGAAAAGGAGTCTGCTAATACAATCAGACGACCCGGAATATGATGGACCGAAGCAGGACTTGGTGTACTATAACAAACAGAAGGATTCTTTCCGTTAAATTGAATAACGGAATCGAATGAGTGCCTCCCTGGTTCCGGAGATACGCAACTACTGTCGTATTAACGAACAGGATTTGGACATGCATTTCTGAATAATGTTCATTCAATGACATAGTGCAAGCCTAAATAACATCATTTCCTAGAAGTTAAGTGCTTGCCTAGAAACTGTGGAACCCAAAGACCCTGGCACTTCGAATCCGTTGGGATCAATATTGTACCCCAACCTGTTTGACTGGCATCCGTCATAATCATAAAACTCGGATCTGGCAACTGCAGTGGCACTCTCTGAGTCAACCACCGAATGTTTGCCCCAGTCTGAATCTCTTGCTACACTTGATAGGCAAGAGAATGTGTATATCGAGCAATTCATAGATTGCTGAAAAGTTGCCGTCGAAGAGAAGCTTCTCCGAGACCGAAGCGACTCTGAGAGAGTTCTTCACCTTACTATCCACGCGCGTGGATGTAACTAGGGCTGCGTCACATCTAACCAACTCCAGGTTGCCACTGAAGGGCGGAGTTATACGTGGAAAAACTACTGCCCTTGAAAGAAATCACATTGAGGATCATATCCTGGAATTCTTTCTCTTGAAGACGTAATGATAACGCCTCAGTAAGGTGGTCTACGTATGATAAAGCGTCTAAGTTAAGCCTATTAGACAACATTGTTGTTTCCAACATCGTGGTTGGAATTGACATAGTCGGCGAAAAAGATAATTCCCAGTCTTCAGCACTGCCGTCTAGACGCATATGAACTCTCGATATGCCCTGTTCTGCCGATGTAAATTATTTCCTAGAATTGAAAAAAGGCAGAATAGAGCATTGCGGACAAGAAACTAGACTATCATGCTTGGTAGCAAGCTTATATATAGCGTCGTTAAATAATTCGAATGTTCTAAAGACATTATTGGACTGTGTCGGTAAGTCAGGGACAATGTCCCTGAACCGATCAAAAACTCTGTGTCCAATGACGCTATCGCATCAATGTAGTCCAACGGAACAACCTCTGGAAGATAATGCCGGAAGAAATGTATGGCAGCTTCTGTTGTTCCGAAAGGGAAAGCTCGGAATCGTCCGAATCCCTTTCGCCATCCTGTCGGACCCTATAAAGTGTTCGGTCGTCCGAACCTGATGCAACAGCGGAGCGCACCGACCCAGCGCCGTCGGATTATTCCTGATCCGACCGAGAATTGTCGTTTGCTGGGATGCTGCGATAAACTGTGCTATTTTGGATAGCACGTCCGTCACTGAGGCCTGTGGAGAAGCGGTCTTACTATGCATTGCCGCTGGAAGCTCCGTGTTCATTACTCCGTGCATACTTCTATTATGCGAGTGAATGGAGTGTATAGGCCTCGTGTCCCTTGGCTACCGGATGGCGTGACCTGTTCACCGTGGAATCACTGAATGACGAAGCTGGCCGGATACTCGAGGTCACGTAGCCAATGTGCGGTCATGTGCACTGCTGTGAGGATGAGGAAGCATTATCGACAGTCTCTCGGACTGTCAATATAACGGAGCGTCCCAAGCGATGGACATATGCTCCGAATGCGAAATGTCTGTACAACAACATCCGGTCCCATATGTTGTACGAGAGAGGGACCTCTCTCGCTCGCAGCCCGGATGGACGTGGACGAGCTAGGAACCGGACTAACAGGCTTCCTCCGATTTGTCCTCTAATCCATCGTCATTGGGTGTGTACTAAAGTCTATTATAGTGCTCGCATCACCCAAATCTCCTTCCTAGACCGCAACGGACGAACCCCACTGCCGAACCATTCAATGAATGGACGCTACACCGGGTGAGCTAGCGAATGTCAACTCCGTCGATCCTACTAGGGACCTCTTAGGCGATTGACGTATTCCATGAGCACTTATTGCCGCTAGCTCTTCATTAACTATGACGACAGAGGCACACTTTGAAAGACATCTCAGTAACTTTGCGAACAAGAAACCAGACATGCTTGTTAATAGCAAGCATATAATATATATAGCGTCGTTCAATAATTCGAAAGTTGTGTGACATTATTGGACTGTGTCGGAACTGAGGGACGATGTCCCTGAACCGAACCAAAAAATTTTGTGTCCACCGACGCTATCAGTTTCTTATCCGGCATCGCAGCATTCTGGTCCGACGAAAGAACCTCTAGAAGATAAAGTTAGATGACATACACAGCAGCTTATGTTGTTCCGAAAGGGAAAGCTCGAAATCCTCCGAATCCCTTTCGGTATCCCGTCGGACCGGATGAAATTCTCGGACGTCTGTACCTGCTTCCGCGGAGCATCCCAACCCAGCGTCGTCGGATAATACATTATGCGACAGAGATTCTGTCGTTGCTGGGATGCTGCGATACGCTGTGCTATTTGGGATAGCACGTCCGTCACCAAGGCCTGTGCAGTAGCGGTCTTACGATGCTTTGCCGCTGGAAGCTCCGTGTATGTTGACTCGCGCACACTTTCTTATGCGAACGTCCGGAGTCTGCAGGCCTCGTGTCCCTGGCTTCCGGATGGTGTGACCTGGTCGCCGATGATTCTCTGATTGGCGAAGCTGACTGGATATCCGAGGTCACGTAGTCAACAGCGGTCGTGTGCGCTACCATGAGGATGAGGAAGCCTTACTGACAGTCTCTCCGGACTGACTATATATCGGAGTGTCCCGAGCGGCGGACGTATGCTCCGAATGCGAAACACTTTGTACCACAACATCTGGGGCCAGATGTTGTTGTACGAGAGAGGGGCCTCTCTCGCTCGCAGTCCGGATGGACCTGGACGAGCTAGGAACCGGACTAAAAGGCTTCCTCCGTTCTCTCCTCTAATCTGCCATCACTGGGTGTGCATTTGATTGATTTATAGTGCTCGCATCACCCAAAACTCCTTCTAGACCGCAACGGACGAACCCGGCTGCCGAACCATTCGATGAATGGATGCTACACTGGGCGAGCTAGCGGACGTCAAACCTACTAGGGTCCTCTTAGGCAATTGATGTATTTACATGAGCACTTTTCCGCTAGCTCTTCATTAATTGTGACGACGGAGGCACACTTTTGGAAGACATCACGGATACATCACCCTGATCATGATCGTCTGAAACAGAGATTGATAAAGTAGAGTGACCCTGCGGGGAAAGGACCGGAATGGCCAATTCCCCCACTAACATACCGTGACACACGCTTCCCATGTTGTCAACGAAATTAACACATACAGAACAGGAGTTAGTGCGAGTACACTGACTACATTATACAATGAGTATGAAAGTCAGAGGAAGATTTCCTCTTATTACAATTGAACAATATCCTTTCATTGTGAAAAGAAAACAAAGTCCTAGTACTCGCACCAACCCCTGACAATCAAAATACATAATAACCTGATCCATTAACATAGAAAAAATAATTGAAATCAAAAAATTTTGAAAAAATATTTTTTCAGAACAGTCCAAGTTTCTGAAAAGTAACGTTGAGCCCCAATGGATCCCAAGCCTAAGTTTGGACAAAAATTCTAAAAATATTTTAAACAATTTATGCAACACTTACGAACAGTAATAATGTATCTAGTTATGATTAAATTAACATCAAGATATTATTTTCAAGAAATCCCCCCTCACACAGAGGGCTGTTGGAAATGTAAACAATAAGTGTAAAAAGACCAGATCAAGACTCCAGGCACCCTGGCCCGAAATCAGTTACCAATAATACACTATCTGATGCAAAACAGAGACTTCCAGGGAAGAAACTGCAGAACATCAGATGGTAGATGCAGAACACTATGCCTAACCACCCATAGGTGAAGACGTAAACATGGGGAAAAGAACAGAATTCATTCTGTTATCCAGCTAAAACTCCCAAGAAATTTTAGTAATAATATTACAGAAAATATGCCAAAAGCATGGGAGAATAGCAAGAGGGGACTTAAAGGAAAGGGAGAGAGGAAAACACTGAACAAGCAGTGTAACTTGATAACAAGAATGACCACAACAGGCTGTTGCCTCGAAAATAGGTAACTTAACATAATTTCATTAAAAAATTTTAAGTTACAGCCCTGATAATTTTCTGTCACTCATTTTTCCTCTCCTCCTTCTATATCCTCCTTAGAATCACCATTTCACTAATATTTATGTGTCTGGCATCATTTAAACTGAGATTTACAAGCACAAAGATCAGTCAGATGTTAACTGATGAAGGGCCAAACAAAGAATGATTAATGGCGCCAATTTCGGGACGTCCTTGACACTGCGCATGCGCAGTAGAGGTGAAGTATGGAGGGCCATTCAGGACATGTTTTCTTTGGTTTTAGATGCAAATTTTGGGGATTGGGGGGCAAAATTTGTGTTTGGCCCTATATTTTTAAGAGTTAGCACCAGCTATGTCTGGGTCATTGGTACAGTATAAAAATATGAAAGATTTGTCGTCTGTCTTGTAAATGAGAAGCAAATTGATTTTCTTAAATGATTCAAACAGTTGTGAAGACTGCTTTGGAAATGGTAGAGAATGATCTTGCTTCTGGAAATGAATTCTGTCTGATGAAGAAAATAATATACAAGATGAAGAATACTGTAGCTCCTTAGGAATGCAGCTGGATGAAGTTGCACCACAAACTGCATTGTTTCTTTATGTTGCAAAATTAATGATTGGCCATCATATTCATCTCCAGACTTTCAGAGCAGAGCAAAATGACTGAGAGCTATCAATATCATCTGACTGATTAGACTACAAGTATGAATCTGAGCCATCTGTGTAAGAGGTGTGTTTGACTCAACTGATGACAACTCCCTCCCTGTATACCATATATGAAAAGATTCTGGATCTGAAGAAGAATATTTTTGAAGAATATTAATTATATTTCAACAAGTTAAAATTTGGGCTCCCAAACATTAAATTTAAAGTTATCAAGTTAAATTTCCTTGTAGATTATTTGATGTCAAGTAGCAATTTTGTTCTTGCTTCTAATCAAAAAGCTTGGATTTAAAGGAAATCAAAACGTTAGCATGAAAAGTATCATGTGGAGGTACAAGGGTACTGAAGTTTTCCCCTTACTGTAAAGGGCCCCTTGAAAATGTTTATCTTCTTGTATCAGTTCATGTGATAATTCTGGTATGAACTTAAAAAACATAGATACCTTCTAATTTCTTTGAAACCATGGCTTATAGCTACTCAATAATAAGAGTTAGACCATGGCAGAGCATGGTGCAAGGCAATTTGAAAATTGAACTCTAAGAAAATGATATTATAAAATGCTAGAAGTCCTTTGTCACCTGGTTATTTATTGCTGTAAAATCTCTATTAACTTGGTCTAATGTAGCTTACACAATCTGACCTCCAGCTTGGTATAGGAATTTCATATCTTGTAGCCTAAGATTGTTGTGCTTAACCAGTTTCGTTGGCTGATGGGACTACTCAGAGGTTCTGTTTTGTTATACCCTCATCTGGCAAATGTATTTTTTGGCAGCTGCATTTTTGGAGGCTGCCTCGGCCATTGCATTTCGAAGGATGCATTTATCAAGTCTTGGCAGATGAATGCTTCCATCCATTGTTACGCAAACAAATGTTGATTTATGGGGGATAAGGGGTATTGGGTTGGGGGAGGGGAGAAACTTTTAGTATTATTCCAGTTATGGTGGAAGTTGGAAACAAAGTTATTTTGTTTTGAGATAACCGCACTGTTATTGTGATTATCTGTATATGTTGCAATGAGGGATAAAGACGTTAAAGCACAACTAGTCAGTGTCAGATATGACTATTATAAATGGCTGAGGACAGGAAAGGAGGTTAAGAATGTGACAGTAACTGATGGTTAATGGTACCAAAGTTGCAGTGAGAACTAAAAGAACTGATGAATAAAAAACTGAACCGTTATTAAAAATTATAAATTTACAGTAATTTGTATATTTTTATGCTTACCAATGGCCCAGACTAGCTGGTGCTTAATTCAAAGTTATCAAGGGTCAAACACAAATTTTTACCCCTCCCCCCCCTCCCCCTTGCAATCCCCAAAATTTGCTTGCAAAACCAAAAATTAAAAGTCCTATCTGGCCCTCCATACATTTACTCTCCGCGCATGCGCAGACATCAGGAAGTGACCGGAATTGGCGCCAACATCATTCTTTGTAAAAGAGAGTACTGCATGAAAATTCAGCGGGGAGGTATGAGTGCCCACTCATGGGAGGGCCATCTCCGTCTGGGCCATTGGTAAGTATAAAAATATACAAATTACTGTAACTTTATAATATTTTTACACTGTAAACCAATGGCCCAGACTAGCTGAAACGTAAAAAGGTGGAGGGTCTAGGACTTCAGAATTAGTATATCAACATAGTTCCAATCCTGTAATCCAAGGTGAAAGGAAATTAAAATTATTAAGAATTACATGTATTTCTCTCTATACAGTAATAGAGAAGACATATCATACAAAAGTAGCCCAGTTCAAGTAATTCCGTATTCTTAGCATGAAGACTATTCTAATTGGATGTAACGAGTTTCCAATTTTTAAGGTTAGCCCGGACTAAGCCCCAAAAATTAGGATGGTGTATTTGAGAATAAGAGAATATCCCCCACATCCCCCACAAACATACGCCATACACAATAAAACTCCATCTGCATGCAGGATATAATTAGACAAAACAGCTTCCTTCATAGTTACATACAGACATGTTAACCTTCCAAAATTTTTTTCAGGGAGATTGAAGAAAATTTTCAGGGAGATGACAGGATTTTCAGGGAGATTTCTTTTTGCGCGTAGAAGCCACGTGTGGATCAATTTTAAATACAAATTAATACCAAATACCCCCCCCCCCCACCCCCACACACACAGACATAACAGGAAACAGTCCAACAACAATACATCAAAGGAACATACGCCAACGTTCTACTAACCGGTGGTGAGTGACCCAGACCTGTTAACCTCTCGAGGTGACTGTCAGTGAGATTTTGATGAGCTCCCAGTGAGACTCGGATGCTTGTCAGTGAGATTTTTGCACGTGGGCAGCACATCAATAATTTCCATGTTACCACCACCCCCCCCCTCCCCTCCCCCCCCCCCCCCACACACACACATACATTAAACATTCCACCCTAATGTGTTTTATTTGAACAATTTGTCCTTTCAAAAGCCAAAACATAGAAATATAGAGAAAAACAGAAATCAAAAATATGGATGTGGTCATGTGCCAATATCTGAGTTGTTCCAATGACATCCATATTTCAATGGTTTTATGTACAAAATGTTTGGAGATATTTTCGACCTTTTCAGCACTATATCAGTTTTGACGCTGTGTTGAAAGTTTTGGATCTATTTGGGAAATTATGGGTACTTGCGGCGACCTGCGGTAACCTGCGGCGATCTGTGGTGTTTAGGCACACCCCGAGCCCGGTTGTTGTGGTAATTCGATCAGCCAAAGCCCAGCGCCCCACCTAACCACACCGGGTACTCACTGGAAGTAGTTGGTCATTTACGAAGGGGATTTGGAATGGGGTGATCATTTTTCAGTGAAACGTGAACATTATGCCACAGCCAGCCCAGGACAAAACATCTCCGGGATATTTAATTTATTTTGTTGTCCATTTATCACAACGAATGAAAAAACGTCCAAGTGCCGTAAATTAGCAACTTTTTAGAGATTTTTTTCACCAAAAACATAATTTTTTTCACAGCCTGCTTTAGAAAATTGCGAATCGGAAATTTTTCCCAATATATTGAAAGTTAAAAAATTTATAGTAATTTATATATTTTTTATACTTACCAATGACCCAGACTTAGCTGGTGCTAACTCTAACAAAACCAGGGCCAAACACAAATTTTGCCCCCCAATCCCCAAAATTTGCATCCAAAACAAAAAGAAATCATGTCCTAAAGGACCTCCATACTACGCCTCTACTGCGCATGCGCAGTGACGCAGTCATCCCGAAATTGGCGCCAATTATCATTCTTACTGGCAGTGCCTGGTCAGCGCTATGTACTCAGCGGGGAGGCAAGAGTTCCCAACTCCAGGGAGGGCCATCCCCGTCTGGGTCATTGGTAAGTATAAAAAATATATAAATTACTATAAATTTTTTAACATTTTTATACTGTACCAATGACCCAGACTTAGCTGAATAGTAAACAGGCTGGAGGGCCTAAGACATAGAGGAAAATCCAATAAGCTCAACTATATAGTAAAGAGGTAACCCCTTAAGGAAAAAAGGAGTATTAGGCTTTACATGTATCTTTCTTATTTAATATTAAATTAGAAAGATACACTACCCTTAATAATTGAGCACAATAACATTCATGTTCTCTATTAACATCCAGTATAACCCTTATACTAATTATTTTTAAAGCAAGCCAATAAATAAAGTAGTCCAGAGAATTGAGACTCTTTATAATCATTTAAAAGTGTCCGAGTATTGTATATTAAAGCCCGTTTGACACTTGACATATACAAATGCTTCACACCGAGCTACACTTTAAAAATAAGACATGAATGAATTTAAACATTAATATTACACTTTAAAACCATCCTGGAAGCGACTCAGAAATACTTACTTGGAGGAGGCATTCCCTTGCTTTTCACTATAAAGCAGGTGACCTAAGGGAACACCCGCCCCCCCCCCCCCCCCCCTTCCCCTTGCCCTGGGTCAAATAGCCCAGAGCGAAGAGGGCAGCCGGACGGAGTCACTGCCGGAACAGAAAGCCTGCATAACTATAGTTGCAACTGTTTAGTGGACGACATTCTGAGCAACAGATAACGGACCTAAACAATGCAGGTCTCCAGAAATGGACTCAATATTTCTGAGATAAAAATTCGTAAATGTGGATGGCTGAGACCAATAAGCAGCCTTCATTAAATCTGTAATAGCAACACTATTAGCATAAGCCCAGGAAGTAGAAAGAGCTCTTACTTCATGAGCAGAAATCTTAAGCACAGACTGCTGAGAAGAAGATAAATCTTCATAAGCAGTACGGATAGTTAACTGAATCCATCTAGCAATAGAATGGACTGAAATGTCCTTTCTATTAGGCATCAAAGACAGAAAGAAACGTTTCCGTCCCTTTCTGATAAACTGAGATCTCTGTTTATAGATACGTAGTGCTCTAACAGGACAGAGTAAAGGCCTACGCCCATCTGAAGACGGAAGAGCCTTAATAACAATAGGTTCCGGATATTTATTAGGAGCCTGATTCTTAGCTAAAAAACCCACATTAGTAGTGAAGGTGATAGTGTTCCCAACACTACGATAATGAGAATCATCAACCGATAGTGCATGAAGCTCACTGACTCTTCTGGCAGAAGAGAAAGCTGAGAGAAAAGCTGTCTTATAAGATAAGAATTTGAAATCTACTGTCCCAAGAGGTTCAAATGGCTTTTCCTTCAATTTAAGGAGAACCCAAGCTAAATTCCACTTAGGAATTAATCTAAGAGTTCTGGGTCTATTTATCGAAAAGTTTCTAACCAACTTCGATAAAGAGACATTAGATCCAATTTGTAAACTATCATGATGTGCATAGGTATCAGATAACATAGATCTATAACCCTTTATAGTAACAGGCTGCAGTTTGATTTCGTCAAACAAGTATACTAGAAAGTTTGCAATGTCTGGTATAGAGGGATCAAATATATCTACAGAATGATCCCTACACCAACGACGAAAAACCTTCCACTTAGCCGCATAGTTTAGCGAAGAGGAGGTCCTCCTACAGTTAGAAATCACGTCCACTGCTCGTCCTGTAAAGTGCTTGACATGCAAGAAGGACCGCACAACGGAAAAACGTGAAGGTTGAGACCTTGCGGGTTGTGATGGAGTTGGCGCGATTTCCCCTGCGAAAGAAGATCCTCTCGTGGAGGAAGCTTCCGCGGTAGGTCCCACAACAGACACCTGAGTAGATTTATCCACGGTCTCTGTGGCGACAGAGATGCTACCAACAGAATCTTGCATTGAGATTGTTTTATCTTTAGCAATACTTGTTGAATTAACGGCGCTGGAGGATACGCATATCCTATCATTCCGTCCCAAGGGATCGACAGAGCGTCTACTGCAAATGCTCTTGGATCCGGACACGGAGACACATACGTCTGCAACTGATTGTTGAGATGTGTCGCAAATAAGTCTATCATTGGCCGTTCCCATTGGTAGCAAATCTGATTGAATACTTGTTTGTTGAGAGTCCACTCCGACGGCAACAAGCGACCCTTTCGTGAAAGGGAGTCTGCTTGCACATTCAGACGACCCGGTATGTGACGGACCGAAAGAAGAACGTGATGTTCTAACGCAAACAGAAGGATTCTTTCCGTTAGATTGAACAACGGAACTGAATGAGTGCCTCCCTGATTCCGTATATACGCCACTACTGTCGTATTGTCGGATAGGATTTGGACATGAGCATCGTGAATAATGTCCATCCAGTGACGTAACGCAAGCCAAATTGACATCATTTCCTTGATGTTTATGTGCTTGCACAGGAATTGCGGATCCCAAAGACCCTGGCATCTCGAATCCGTGGGGATTAATGATGCACCCCAACCTGTTTGACTGGCATCCGTCATAACGGTAAAACTCGGATCCGGCAACTGCAGCGGAACTCCTTGAGTTAACCACTGAATGTTTGCCCAAGTCTGAATCTCTTGTTTCACTTGATCTGACAAGAGAACGTCTACATCGAGCGAATGAATTTTCACACTCCAATTCTGAGTCAGGAAAATTTGAAGAGGACGTGTGCGTAGCCGCCCCATCGGAATGAGATCCGCGGCGGCTCCGCACAGACCTATCAGTCTCATAAATTCTCTCGCCGTGACTTTGTCTGCGTGCAGACAATAGCGAGCGTAACAACTGACTAATTTCGCTCTGGCTAACGGCAGACGAACGAGATTGTTGTGCGTCTCGAAGCTCATTCCCAGATGAGTGAATGACTTGGACGGCACCAGATCCGACTTCTCCTCGTTTACTATAAAACCGAGACGTCGGAGCAATAGAAGAAGATTCTGAACATCGTTCTGAAGCGTTAACTCGTTGCCGTACCTCTGAAGAATGTCGTCCAGGTAGGCCGACGTTACCGCAGACGAATGAGCTCGGAAGTAGATCATTACCGAGTTCATTAACCGAGTGAAAGCCCAGGGTGCTAGATTCAATCCGAAGCACATCGCCCGGAATTGATACACCAGTCCCAGGACTGCAAAGCGTAGATACTTTCGGAATGTCGGATGTACCATGACGTGAAAGTACGCATCTTTGAGATCTATGCTCGTTGCATAATCGTTCACCCGAATACTCGCTCTGACCGATCGAATCGTCTCCATATAAAACTTCGGAGCGACGATCAGCTTGTTTATCCAGCTCAAATCTATGACTGGACGGAACGAGCCGTCTGGTTTCGGAACCAGAAACAGATGGCTGTAGAATCCCAGAGATTCCTGGTTTTCTACGACCTCTACCGCGTTCTTCATTGAAAGAGACTGCACCTCTGATAACAGAGCGTCTCTTTTCTGTGGATTTGACGGAAGATGAGTCCACTTTGGACTTCAGTTAATGGAGGCTTTCGTTTGAAGGATATCTTTAGACCTTCCGAAGTCACTCCTCTCACCCAAGGGTCGTCCGTAATCGACGCCCACTCTTGTGAAAAACTCGACAACCTTCCGCCAACCGGAACGCGATAGAGGTTTAAGCCATCACCTCCTGGACCTGCGAGGCCTGCGGTAGGAGAAACCACGTCTTCCACGACTCGCACCTCGCCTCGTCGACCTCGGGGCGTCCGACCGATTGTCCCGGCCTGAAGGACGTCCCGAACGAAAGTCGCTATCCTGACGGTCTCTCGAATAAGACCAAGAGGACGCACCGGAACCTCTATAGGAACCTCTCTTGGGCGCATTAGACCCAGAAGTGCCTGTCTTATTTGTGTCTGCTGTATCCGACTTTTTAGGAGCCGATCTGAACAACAGAGAATCATTAGCTTTCTTTTTAATTTTATCATAAATAGCGGAAAGCTTGCCGTCAAAGAGAAGTTCTCCTGAGACCGAAGCGACTCTAAGAGAGTTCTTCACCTTAGAATCCACTAGTGTGGATGTAGCTAGGGCTGCGTCACGTCTAACCAACTCCAGATTTGCCACTGAAAGGGCGGAGTTACACGTGGAATAAGCTACTGCCCTTGAAAGAAGTCTTAAAGAGGATTGTATATCCTGAAACTCTTCCCCTTGAAGGCGCAGTGATAACGCCTTAGTAAGGTGATCTGCGTAAGATAAGGCATCTAAATTGGCTCTGTTAGACGCAATAGCTGTTTCCAACACCGCGGTTGGAATAGAAGCTGACGACGGTAATGATAGCTCTAAGTCTTCCGCCTCGTCGTCCATACGCAGAGGAACTCCCGGTATACCCTGTCCTGCCGTATCGAATTTATTCCTTGCATTAATGAAAGGCAGGTTGAGAGTATTAGCGGACAAGAAACCTGCTTTCCCCGTCCTGGAAGCAAGTTTAAATATAGCGTCGTTCAATAATTCAAATGTTCTAGCAACATTATTGGACTGCGACGGAAACTCGGGAGCGATGTCCCTGAACCGCTCAAAAAATTCAGAGTCCAATGACGCTATAATTCTCTTGTCCAGAAGCGCAGCAGTCTGACGGAACAACTTGAGGGAGAAAGTGCCGGATGAAGTCCACGGCAGCTTTATGTTGTTCCGAAAGGGATAGCTCCAAGTCATCCGTATCCCTTTCACCATCCGGTCGGACCTCACGATGTTCCCGGTCGTCCGCCCCCGATGCTTCGGCGGAGCGTACCGACCCAGCGCCGTCGGATAATTCTCGATCCGACACCGTTTCTGTCGGCTGCTGGGATGCTGCGATAAGCTGTGCTATCTGCACAAGAATGTCCGGCGTTGAGACCTGCGGAGGCGCAGTCTTTCGCTGCTTCGCCGAGGGCAGCTCAGCATCAGATGGCTCCCGCATACTTTTCCTATGCGAACGTCCGGAGTCCATCGGTCTCGAATCCCTGGCTGCCGGATGGTGTGACCTGGTCGCCGAAGAATCCTTCATCGGCGAAGCTGGTAATATATCGGCGGTCACGCAGCCAAGGTGCGGTCGTGTGCGCTGACGAGAAGAGGAAGCCTTAACAGTCTCCGCGGACTGCTTATACAACGGAGCGTCCCGAGCGACGGACGTATGCTCCGCTAAAGACACATTTTGTACCACAACATCTGGTCCCAGATGTTGTTGTACGAGAGAGGGACCTCTCTCGCTCGCGGCCCGGCTGGACCTGGACGAGCTAGGAACCGGACTAAAAGGCTTCCTCCGTTCTCGCTTACTATCCGCCGTCACTGGGTGTGCATCTATTATGTTTATAGTGCTCGCATCACCCAAAATTTCCTCTTGGACCGCATCGGACGAACCCGGCTGCCGAACCATTCGGTGAATGGACGCTACACCGGGCGAGCTAGCGGACGACATTTGTCTAATCTCCATGAGCACTTTTGCCGCTAGCTCTGAATTCATTTGTGACGACGCACATTTGAAGAAGATAACATGGAAACATCACCCTGTTCTGGTTCCTCTGAAATAGAAACTGAGAGAGTAGAGTGACCTTGTGGAGAAAGAGCCGGCATCGCTCTTTCTCCAGAAACAACATATCGTGACACACGTTTCCAATGTTTCTCATCCCAATGTTCACATAAAGGACAGGGATTAATGCGAGAACACTGACTACAATTAATACAATGATCATGAAAGTCAGAGGAAGATTTCTTCCTATTACAATTTGAACAACGTCCCTTCATTGTGAAAGAACAACAATAAGTCCTAGTTACTCGCAAAAACCCCTGACACAAAGATACATAATAACATGATCCATTAATAAATGAAAAAACAATTGCAAAACAAAATAATTTTGAAAAAATATTTTTTCAGAGAAGCCCAAGTTGCTGAAAAGTAACGTTGAGCCCCGATGGATCCGATGGCTAAGTGTGGTCAAAAATTTTAAATTTATATAAAATAATTAATGAGACACTTTCGGATAATATAAATGTATCTTATGATGAGATAAACTACCACAAAGGCAAACAGCCCCCCTCAAAAAAGGCTGTTGCCAATGAAAACAAACAGTGTAAACACACTAGAAAACATGACTCCAGGCACTGAAAAAACTGGCCCGGAATCAGTCATCAATTACACTCTATCTGATGCAAAACAGAGACTCCCAGGGGAGAATCTGTAGAACATCAGATGGAAGATGCAGAACACAAACGTTATACACCCATGGGTGAAAACGTAACTATGGGGAAAATAACAGAAAACATTCTGTAACCAAGCAACTCTCCCAGGAAATTTTAGAAATGAAATTTCTCAAAAATATGCCAAAAGCATGGGAGAATTGCCAGGGGGGACTTTAGAAGGCTAGGGGAGAGGAAACACTGAATAAGCAGTGCAACAATTAGCAAGAATGACAACAAGAGGCCCATGCCTCGAAAATAGGCAACTTAACATAATTTCATCAAAAAATTTTAAGTACAGCCCTGATTATTTTTTGCCACTTCTTTTTCCTCTCCTCCTTCTATCCTCCTTAGAATCACATTTTCTCAAAAAATTACGTGTCTGGCATCCTTTAAAATGAGATTTACAAGCACAAAGATCAGTGAGATGTTGACTGATGAAGGGCCAAACAGAGAATGATAATTGGCGCCAATTTCGGGACGACTGCGTCACTGCGCATGCGCAGTAGAGGCGTAGTATGGAGGTCCTTTAGGACATGATTTCTTTTTGTTTTGGATGCAAATTTTGGGGATTGGGGGGCAAAATTTGTGTTTGGCCCTGGTTTTGTTAGAGTTAGCACCAGCTAAGTCTGGGTCATTGGTACAGTATAAAAATATTACGGCAACTCATATGTTTGAGCCGTTTGTCTGCAAAATTGGCTATAATTATCTGAAGTGAAAGTGAAATCCAAAATGCACAATAATAAATTTGTGCGTATTTTTGCACATGTTCGATTGGACAAAATTTATGCGTATGGAACTTATTTTTCGATTTGACTGCTACCTGTATACAAGCAAAGGTGTGCCTTTAATATATAATCAATTTCAGCAATTATCCTGCATCTCAAATTCATTTAATCCGCCTGTCAAACGTGTTGCAAATAATCACAACACGGCCATTGACAGAAATGAGATTGGTCACCAGTTCTTACGTAAGTGGTGACGTTTCACACAAACTTAATGACCTTGCCATTGAGAGTAGAGCACATGCTTTTGTATTTGTAAACAAAAGCTGGTGGATTCAGTTTTTGTCTGGTATGTCGACTTTCCGGGAGATTTTGGCCCAAATTGACTCCCGGGCAGGAGGGCGGGAGGGGATAGCTAATTCCGGGAGAATCCCGGGCATTCCGGGAGAGTTAACATGTCTGGTTACATACCTATCAAGCCAGAGGAGAGGTAAATGAAAGTGTCAATGACACTGTAGCTCAACTTGTTAAGACATGTACATGTATAGTATGTGACATAGCAATGACAAACATCTTGGTAATGACCTGATAACAAAGGTACATATAAAGTATTGTAACGGTCTGTACATAAATATTGACCGTAGCCTGTAACAAATGTATAGGTAAAGTATTGTAAAGGTGGGTGACAGTCAGATGCTAAACTAGAAAAGAAATCTTTGAATCCCAGAGTGGGTCTGACTGAACCCCAAAATATTTGTTCTCATAGCACAGTGATAACAAAGGCTACCCAAAACATACGCGTTCCTGTCCTAAGGTGAAAATAAAGGCACCCAAGAAGTTTCGTGAAGATCAGTTCATAAATACGAGCTGTATAGAAGTTGTGACAAAAAACTGATTGGACCTAATTTTGGTACAAAATGGCCACTGGCAGCATTTTTGAACCGCACCCAGAAACACTCGTTCTCGTCCCAAGGTGATAACAAAGGTACCCAAGAAGTTTCATGAAGATCGGTTGATAAATACAGCCTCTAGTCGAGCCGTATTGACATGTGCACTTACAGTGTATAAGTAGCACTGAATAAATCAAAGTTCATCTAATTTGCATAATTTCTGCACAAGAAAAAAACCCATACTATATGTGATGTATTCCATGTTACTAAACATTCATACAAAAATTTATTCAAATCAGAACTTTCATACAGAAGTTCTGTACAAAAGACTGATTGCACTAATTTTGGTACAAAATGGCTGCTGGTGGCCATCTTGAATTTTGGACCACACCCAAAAACACTTGTTCTCATCCCACGGAGATAACAAAGGTACCCAAGAAGTTTCATAAAGATCGGTTCATAAATGCGGCCTCTAGCCTGAGCTGTATAGAAGTTGTGTGCAAAAAACTGATTAGACCTAATTTCGGTACAAAATGGCCACTGGCAGCCATCTTGAATTTTGGACCGCACCCAGAAACACTCGATCTCGTCCCAAGGTGATAACAAATGTACCCAAGACGTTTCGTGAAGATCGTTTCATAAATACAGACTCTAGCCCGAGCCGTATTGACATGTGTACTTCCTGTGTGTAAGCAGCACTGAAAAAATCAAAGTTCCTCTAATTTGCATAATTTCTGCACGAAAAAAACCCTGTATTATATGTGATGTATCCCATGGTACTAAACATTCACACACAAAATTATTCAAATCAGCGCTTTCATGTGGAAGTTCTGTGCAAAAATCTGATTGCACCTAATTTTGTACAAAATAGCTGCCATTGGCCATCTTGAATTTCGGACTGGACCCCAAAACACTCGTTTTCGTCCCACAGTGATACCAAAGGTACCCAAGAAGTTTCGTAAAGATCGGTTCATAAATATGGCCTCTAGCCCGAGCCGTATTGGCATTTGCACTTACAGTGCTGAAAGTAACACTAAACACATCAAAGTTAGTCTAATTTGCATAATTTACGCATGAGAAAAAAAAAAACGTATTATATGTGATGTATCCCATGGTACTAAACATTCATACAAAAAATTATTCAAATCAGCGCTTTCATATGGAAGTTTTGCGCAAAAATCTGATTGCACCTAACTTTGTACAAAATGGCTGCCAGCGGCCAACTTGAATTTCGGATTGGACCCCAAAACACTCGTTCTCGTCCCACGGCCATAACAAAGGTACCCAAGAAGTTTCGTAAAGATCGGTTCATAAATACGGCCTCTAGCCCGAGCCGTATTGAATTGTTGACAGACAGACAGACGACTGGCCATGGCATAAGCTCAAATTTGAGCTAAAAATCACACCCCCCCGACTCCCTTTTCTTTTGAAGGAATAATATATTATTAATAAATAGTGCTTAATGCCACTTCAGAAGTTAAGGCTATAGCGATGATCCCAGTAATTAATATTGCCCGCTATATAACGTACACCGCAGACGGCATACGCAGATATGTCGAAAACCGGTGATATAATACAACATACACATGAAAAACATGTTACATAATAACATACACATGTCCAATCGAACCACAATGAATGATCTCTGGAGAGTAAACACACTTCCGAGGTAACCCACAGGTGACCCCATTCAGGTGTACAATAAATTCCAGTAACAACACGCCCCGACGTGTTCTATCCGATAGCTATAACACTATAAGCGTGGGAATAAACGAGATGAGTACTGACATTAATAGAAACCTGGATCTAGAAATGGAAGTAAGTATGATTAACAGGCTCCGACATGGACCGCCCCCGAAATAATTCATTATTTCAAAGGTCCATAATATACAATAAACCAGGGTTTCCGCTAGGGGAAAATTTGTGGGTTCGGTAGTTTAAAGAAAGTGAAACTCAGACGCCGAAGGTGTCTGCCGCACATACCGAAGGCATCTGCCGCACATGCCGAAGGCACGTGTGTATAGAGGGGGGTCCGGGGTGGTTCTCCCCCCAGGAAAATTTTGATTTTTAGGTGCTCTTTGGGGGCATTCTGGTCGCTAAAATGCTGAATAATTGAAGTGGAAAATATGTATTTTTTCCTCCTACAATTCTCCAAATTCCCACGGGACACACAATACTACATCTGGTCGGAGGTTTCATAAAAATACAAATCCAAAACAACACAAAATCCATGAATCCTGACAGTGACTGCGACGCTTGACCTCAATTTTTTTATACAACCCGATACATGCCAATGTAAATAACTGGAAATGCAGAGAGAACGAAATATTCGAAAAGAACCATGATGCGGATGTTTGATGTCATGCACATGCAATTACATCATTTATCGTTCGAAGTAAAAGCCAGTGATTTTGGACCAAACACGACAATTTGAGTCCAAAATTTTATAGGCGACGTTTAGGATTTGAACTTTGTTTTCCCCTCTCGTCTGGGGGTTATAAAGTATCAGGTTGTCACCAGTAATAGTAGGCATAGTATACAACATAATTATGCCAAAATTACATGGAAACAAAGGATCCTGAGTGTTGTTACGATACAGCATTGTACTCGACATTTTAACCACCAGCTTTTCTGATTGATCATACTATGATCGGCGGGGTAATGGGTCCGGTCGACAGACCCGCAGCCGGTCTAGCGGAAACTCTGATAAAGCGTCAGCCTAATAATTATTATGCGCATGAGCATTAAAATCCTGCATGTAATCATCTGAATACCAGTTAACTGGTTATGCAACCTCAGAGGTACCCAAAGACTAGCAATTTAATTAAGATGAAATATGCGCTCGTATATGACATATAGACGAATAATCACAGGAAACCAATCCAACTAAAAAGTGGATGTGCCCATGAGGTTGCCATAGAACATGACCCAGCCGCCAATCAAAAAGTGAAGAAATGCATGTATGTATTTAAACTTATATGAGGTTTGTGGGAAGAAAACTACGTCTTGCCTGGTAATCGCCCTTAAACACATTGGCAGTGTGTGTGTTTTTCAAGTGACACAATCATGTTTTAGAGGAATTTTGAATGTTGGTTTCTGATCCCCCGCCAGATTTCAAACCCTCAGCAACACTGCCTGGCAATCAGGAGTCCAGCGCCTAAACCTATAGACTATTGCACACCGTCAAAAACAATGGCTGGAATCTAGCTTTTTAGATGAAGTCCTCATGATTACTTGGTTCATCTTCCTTTTGGCAGCAGGATGAAAGTGTGGAACGCGCTGGCTACAGTACGACCAAAGTGCTGTGGATGGCCTCAGACGAAGACTGGCACAGGCTTGTGTGCGTTTTTCAAATGACACAATCATGTTTTAGAGAAATTTTGAATGTTGGTATCTGATCCCCTGCCGAAATTCGAACCCTTGGCAACAGCACCTGGTAATCAGGAGTCCAGCGCCTAAACCTCTAGACCATTGCACATCGTCAAAAATGATGGCTGGAATCTAGCTTTTTAGATGAAGTCCTCATGATTACCTGGTTCATCTTCCTTTCGACAGCAGCATGAAAGTGTGGAACGCGCTGGCTACAGTATGACCAAAGTGCTGTGGATGGCCTCAGACAAAGACTGGCACAGGCTTGTGTGTGTTTTTCAAATGACACAATCATGTTTTAGAGGAATTTTGAATGTTTGTTTCTGATCCCCTGCCGGGATTCGAACCCTCGGCAACACCGCCTGGCAATCAGGAGTCCAGCGCCTAAACCTCTAGACCATTGCACACCGGCAAAAACGATGGCTGGAATCTAGCTTTTTAGATGAAGTCCTCATGATTACTTGGTTCATCTTCCTTTCGGCAGCAGCATGAAAGTGTGGAACGTGCTGGCTACAGTATGATGAAAGTGCTGTGGATGGCCTCAGACGAAGACTGGCATGAGCTTGTGTGTGTTTTTCAAATGACACAATCATGTTTTAGAGGAATTTAGAATGTTGGTTTCTGATCCCCCGCCGGGATTAGAACCCTCGGCAACATCGCCTGGCAATCAGGAGTCCAGCGCCTAAACCTCTAGACCATTGCACACCGTCAAATACAATGGCTGGAAACTAGCTTTTTAGATGAAGTCCTCATGATAACTTGGTTCATCTTCCTTTTGGCAGCACCATGAAAGTGTGGACTGTGCTGGCTACAGTATGATGAAAGTGCTGTGGATGGCCTCAGATGAAGACTAGCATGGGCTTGTGTGTGTTTTTCAAATGACACAATCATGTTTTAGAGGAATTTTGAATGTTGGTTTCTGATCCCCCACCGGGATTCAAACCCTCGGCAACACTGCCTGGCAATCAGGAGTCCAGCGCCTAAACCTCTAGACCATTGCACACCGTCAAAAACGATGGCTGGAATCTAGCTTTTTAGATGAAGTCCTCATGATTACTTGGTTCATCTTCCTTTCAGCAGCGGGTGTGTGGGGGAGGGGGATTCAAAGTCATATCGAACCCTCCTCATCAGCATTATTTAATCGTTCTTGTGTTAGTCATAAAATAATATAGGAACCGCAATGGTTCCCTCACGTCTAACCGACTCCATTATGCCACTATGTGCGGAGAAAGACGTGAAGAACAAAAACTTCCCCTGATAAATAAGGTCCTCTCGTGGAGGAAGCTTCCGGGGAATGTCCCATAACGGACACTTGAGAAGACTGATCCAAGGTTTCTGTGACGACAGAGGTACTACTAGTAGGATTCACAACGAGGCTGTTTGATCTTAAACATAATCTACTGAATCAAATGAATAGGAGGATACACGTATCCTATCATCCATCCCCATGAGATCGGCACAGCGTCTACTGCATGCGCTCAATGGTTGGGGCATGGCGACACAAATGACGGTAAATAATTGTTCCTGTGCGTCGCAAACAGATCTATCATGGGGCGATCCCTCTGGTAGCAAAACTGTCCAAATACTCGCTTGTTGAGCATCCATTCCAACTGCAACAGACAACCTTTCCGAGAGAGCGAGTCTGCTAGTACGTTCAGCCGACCCGGTATATGATGGATGAAAAGATGAACAAGATGATTCATGACATATTAGGAAAATCTTCTCCGTTAGTTGGCATAACGGAAATGAATGGGTGCCGCCCTGGTTCCCGATGTACGCTACTACTGTAGAGTTGTCCGACCACATTGAACATGGACGTCCGTAATTATGTGAATCCAATGTTGTAGCACTAGCTAATTAACTTCATCTCGTTGATGTTTATGTGTCTCTCCTGGAACCGAGGGTCCCAAAGACATTGACACCTCAAGACTGTGGGACTTAGGGTCGCGCCCCAACCCGTCAGACTCACATCCGTCATAATAGTGAAAGCCGAATCCGGCAGTTGCAGGTTAACTCCCTGAGTTAGCCACTGAATATCTGCCCAATTGAACCCTTGTTTTACTAGGTCCGTTAAAACAATACTGGTTCAAGCGAAAGCGTCTTCACACTCCAGTTCTGAGTGAAGAATATCTGGAGGGGATGTGCGCGCAGACGGCCCATCGGAATGAGATCCACAGCTGCTCCGCACAACTCAAACAGTCGCATGAATTCCCTTACTATTAATGCATCTGAGTGTAGACAAAAGCGAGCATAACAACTGACTAATTTCGCTCTGGGTAATGGCAGACGAACCAGATTGATTGAGTTTCAAAGCTCAATCCCAAGTGAATAGACGACTTGTACGGAGCTAGATCCAACTTTTTCTTGTTACGATGAAGCCGAGACGTCAGAGTAATAGAAGCAGACTCTGAACATCGTTCCGAAGAATAATTCTGTTGCCGTATCCCTGTAGAAGGTCGTCCAAGTAAGCCGACGTTACCACAGACAAATGAGCATGTAAGTAAGACATTATTGAGTTCATTATTTGAGTAAAATGCCCAGGGGGCCAGATTCAGACCAAAGCATATTGATCTCAACTGGTACACCTTCCCTTGTATGGCGGCCTGCAGGTACTTTTAGAATGCCGGATGTACCAGGACATGAAAGTACAGATCCTTAGATCTATGCTTGCCACATAGTCGATCACTCGAACGCTCGCCTTTACCGACTGAATGATTTCCATAAATAAACTTTTAGAGCCATGATAAACTTGTTATCCAGCTCAAGTCTTTCACCGCTCGGAACAAGCTGTCTAGCTTTGGTATGAGGAACAGGTGATTGTAAAAATCTTGAGAATCCTGATTCTCCATGACCTGCATTGCTTCCTTGATAAGAGAGCTCTCTTATGCGAGAATTAATGAAAGATTTGTCCCACGCGGACAACTTGTTAGTGGGGTTTTACTCGGAATGATAGCCGTAAGCCGTCCAAGACTACACTTCTCACCCACTAATCTTCGGTGATTGTTATCCAGTTTTTTTGCGGAGCTTGATAACCTTCCGCCAACTGGCCAGCAATAGATGTTTAAACCATCACCTGTATGACCTGCAAGGCTAACGGGAGGAGGAACCACGTCAAAGGACATGAAAAATCCTCGTCTCGTCGGCCTAGGGGAATTTGACCTATAATCCCGGTCAGACCTACCCCCCTTTTTTGAGTCGCTATACTGACGACCTCCAGAGTAATTATAAGAGGGTTTCTTGTGCCCTCGTGAGGAGTTTCCTTTTAATGATTTTTGTCTGGAACACCCTCCTTTACTCTTTCTGCTGAAGCGGGTCGTTGATACGCCGACTTCAAAAGCAGAGCACTAGACGCTTTCTTAGTAGCCTGTTCATAGACTAACGAAAGCTTGTCGTCGAAAATAGTATGTCCGGAGACCGGAGCGACTCCGAGAGAGCTTTTCGCCTTGTCATCTATCAGTGTTGACGATGCAAGGGCAGCATCACGTCTGATTAACTCCAGATTAGCCACTGTTAGGGCAATTATATATACCACATATATATAATTGCCCTGGAAAGAACTCTGTTAGGGCAGAGTTCTTTCCAGGGCAATTATATATACGTGGTATATGTAATTGCCCTGGAAAGAACTCTAAGAGAGGTACGAATGTCCTCAAAATTCCTTTCCCTTGAGACGTTGTGTCATAGCTCTTGTAAGGTGATCTGCATAAGACATAACGCCCAAATTCGCTCTATTTTAAGAAATTGCCATCTCAATTGCATATGAGCGAATAATGAATGATACAGGTAAGGATACCTCTAGATCCCCAGCCTGCTCATCCAAACGCAGAACTCTCTGAACATTTTCCCCGACCGTTTTTAACTGAACGTGGTCCAAAAAACGGTATGTATACGGAAGATGAAGATAAGAAACCACCTTCTTCCTCGCACTCAAGAGGATAAATATGTCGTTGTCGTCTATACGGCCGAAGGCCTGCGACACCTGCATAAACTGAACTGGAAAAGAAAGGACTTCCTCCTTTGTCCGGATAAAGTCTGCGCCTAACGATGTCTGCAGTTTCTCTCTTGGTGTCACAGCATTCTGATTCGGCGGAACAAAAGCAGGGTAGTATTGATGGATGAAAGCCATCACAACCATGCACTGTTCCGAAAGGGAAGGGTAATCCTCTTCCTTATCCCTTTTACCATCCAAGAGAATCAGTTGCGAATCTCGGTCCATTGCATCTGCGCGAACAGATGACAGGACCGACCCAGCAACGTCCGACAGCTCAGATTCTGAGTCTGAGGGATGCTGCATCTGCACTTGCTGGGATGCTCCGAGTGTCCCGATGATCAAGGCTTCATCTCCCTAGCTACCAGATGGTTTGACTTCACAGACGAAGAGTGGATCCTTCTTCATGCAGCAGGCTGGATATCCGAAGTCGGGTAGCTAGGATGCGGTCGTTGTGCTTAAATAACGTAGCGGAGGAACCCTTGACTGAAGCCGACCCCGGCTGCAGACTAGACGGAGCATCCCGAGTGGCAGGCAGACATATGCTCCGTCTCGTGCAAGTTTCCAACCAGAAAACTTAATTTCAGCCTTGTGAATCATAGCGGAGGAAGTCTTGACTGAAGCCGACCCCGGCTGCAGACTAAACAGAGCGTCCCGAGTGGAGGGCGGACATATGCTCTGGCTTGTGCAAGTTTCTCAAAACAACATCTGACCCCAGACGTTGCTATATTAGAGAGGGGTGGCCTCTCCCGCTCGCGGTCTATCAGACCTCGCCGACTACAAGAACTTGCAGACTTCCTCCCTATTTCTGTCGTCGCTGGGTGAGCATTTATATTATAGTGCTTGCTCTACCCAATCCACCTCTTAGACCGCAATGGACTTACTCGGAGTCACAGCACCCACAGACGAAGTACCACTTCACTGGTCGAGCTAGCTGCTTGCAAGAGATTAACACCTTTACCCAAAGGCCCTAACTGCAATAATGAGCACTGCAGCTAGCTCTATATGCTCCATGGGGCACGACAACGGTAGCACACTTGGATGGGTGTCAGAATATCATCACCATGTTCATGTTCCTCTGAAATAGAAACTGACAGAATGAATTAAAATGCAGTAAGAGGCTCTGATCCTCAGAACCTCACCGCCAACAACGTACCGTGACACCTGACTCCAACATCAGTCTTCCCAGTGCTACACAAGAATGACAAGAGTCTGCAGGAGTGTATCAACTAAAGTCGATATCAGTCCTCCAAACTCCACAACAATATACATGTATATATATAACTGAGATGCATGAATAATAACAATCATAATTAAATTCAAAATATTTTTGTAAACAAAATTTTTTTTTTGAAAAACGCCCAAGTTCCCAAAGGGAACATGAAGAGCCCAAGGGAATTCCGATAGACCCTAAGTGTGGACAAAATCCAAAATTTTATGAGCTACACTACCGGAATAATAATTCATGTATTCTACAGTATATTACAGTAATATAATATAAGAAACTACCTAAATATGACAATGTTGATAATGTAAACAACGTCAATGTAAACAAAACATCAGGCACACAAAAAGGCCCAAAATCAGAACCAATTGAAATGCTATCAAATGCAAAGCTAGATCTTCATACAAAGAAAAAACGATACATTGGATAGAAGATGCAAGACTAAACGGCCTAACACCAATAGGGTGAGGACGTAACCCTGGGGAAGAAACAGAATAATATTCTGTAATGAATGTTAAACTCTCAAGAAATTTAATAAAAAATTTCAATGAAAAACAGCCAAAAAGCTTAAGAGTTTAACAGGAAGGATTCATGGAAGGATAGGGAAGGAATACTTAACAAACAGTGGAATAATCATTTTTAAGAATGATGACGTCAGGCGTATGTCCCGAAATTGGGAAACATAAAATAATTTTATAAATATTATAAAGTTACAGGCCTGAACGACCAAAACTACCGTTGAACACTTCCTTCATCCAATAACAGCCTTGTATCCACCAATTCTTGCATTGATTTGTGTCTGGCATCCTCAAAAAAGGAGATTTTAAAGCACAGATTTCATTTCATTGTTGATGACTTTTTGGGCCAAACAAAGAATGATGTTGGCGCCAATTCCGGTCTCTTCCTAACATCTGTGCATGTGCGGAGAGTAAATGTATGGAGGGCCAGATAGGACTTTTAATTTTTGGTTTTGCAAGCAAATTTTGGGGATTGGGGGGGGGGGGGGGATTTGTGTTTGGCCCTTGATAACTTTGAGTTAAGCACCAGCTAGTCTGGGTCATTGGTTTACAGTATAAAAATATGATAAATTTTAAGTAATTCGTATATTTTTTATACGTACCAATGGCCCAGACTAGCTGGTGCTAACTCAAATTAATCCAAGGCCAAACACAAATTTTACCCCCCAATCCCCAAAATTTGCATGCAAAACTGAAAAATCAAGTCCTAGATGGTCCTCCATACTTTTGAGATCTGAGCATGTGCAGTATCCAGGAAGGTACCGAAATTGGCACCAACCATCATTCTTTCTACAGATGCCTGTTAAATGTTATAAACAGCGGGGAGATATGAGTGCCCACTCATGGGAGGGCCATACCCGTCTGGACCATTGGTAAGTATAAAAAATATACAAATTACTTAAAATTTATCATATTTTTATATGACAATCAATAGCCCAGATTAGCTGAATTGTAAAAAGTCTGGAGGGCCTAGGACTTAAAGGAAAATCCAATCTCTTAATTACTTCAGTAAAGGATAGCTCCCACAGGAGAACAGGAGAAGATAGGAATTATATATGTCTTTCTCTTTTACGAGAAAAGAGAAAGACATAACACCAACAATGTAACTGAGTATTACATAATATATAGGGGGCACGGTGGCTCAGTAGGTAGAGGTGCAGGCTGCAAGCCGCGAGGTCCTCGGTTCGAATCTCACCTGCGGCAACCGCGTTGTGTCCCTGGGCAAGACACTTCACCCCCATTGCCTACGTGGGAGCACGGTGGCATTGTGTACTAAGGCATACTGCACGTCGATGGTCCACGTGTCTTCAACCAATGCTAACCCTGCTTGTGTGGAGTTAGTATGTTGGGGAGCTGACAGTTGCTCGCCGTTGCTCGGTGGTTCTCTCTGGGTACTCCGGCTTCCTCCACCCGTAAAACTGTCGTGGTCATGATTAGCCATTGTGCATAAATATGTGACCTTAAACACCAATAAATAAATAAATATACATAATATATAATTCTATATTTAATGCCAGCATAACCCGTTATGCTAATTCGATGAAGGAAAACCAATATATAAAGATAGACCAGAGAAAGAGACTCTTTATACTCATTTAAAAGTGTCCGAGGATTGTATATTAACGCTTGTTTGACACGTAATATATACAAATGCTTCACAGTGAGCTACACTTTAAAAACAGTACATAAATGAGACATAGTTATTGCTTCACACCAAGCTACACATTAAAACCAACCCAGCACGATGCAGGACTACTGTCACTGGAGGAGGTATTCCTTTGCTTTTCAATATAAAGCCAGATAAACATAAGGGAAAACCCATCCCCCCCCCCCCTTCCTCCCCCCCCCCCCCCCCCCCCCCCCCCCACCGCCTTCACCTTGTTCTGAGGCAAAATTCCTCAGAATGAAGAGGGCAGTGGAACAGCATCAGTGTTGGAGCGGACTGCCTAAAGACCTTATAGATGTACCATTAATGGACAATATTTTGAGCAACAGAAAGAGGACCCAAAGATCTAAGGTCACCGGAGATGGACTTTAAATTTCTCAGCTAAAACTTGGTAAATGAAGAGGGCTGTGTCCAGTAAGCAGCCTTCATGAGATCAGTAATGGTTATACTGCTAGAATAAGCCCTAGAAGTGGACAGTGCTGTAACCTCATGCGCCGAGATCTTATTGACAGAACGTTGATCCAAAGATAGATTTTCATAGGCAATGTGTATTGCCAACTGAATCCATCTAGCGACAACATGAACAGAAACATCTTTTCTGTTAGGAATCAAAGAAAGAAAGAAACGTTTTCTTCCCTTTCTAATAAAATCTGATCGACGTTTATAAATGCGCATAGCCCTGACTGGACACAGCAAAGGTCTAAGGTTATCCGAGGATGGTAAGGCCTTAATGACAATAGGCTCCGGCCGCTTATCCGGAATCTGATTCTTAGCCAAAAATCCCACTTCCGTAGTGAGGGTAATGGTATTACCCACACTACAATATTGAGATTCATCAACAGATAATGCATGAAGTTCACTGACTCTTCTAGCAGATGCAAAGTCTAAGAGAAACGCTGTTTTATAGGTCAAGAATTTGAACTCTACGATGTCTAACAGCTCAAAAGGAGCTTCAACAGAACCCAAGCCAAATTCTCAATTAATCTGAGGGTTCTAGGTCTATTGATAGAGAAATTTCTAACTAGCTTGGATAATGAAGTATTTGATCCAATAGCCAAGTTATGATGAGCGTAAATCTCTGATAACATAGATAACATGTTTTCTGTGCAAGAAGGACCACACAACGGAAATATGTGAAGGTTGAGACCTTCCAGGTTGTGATGCAGTGTGCGTGACTTCCCCTGATAAAGAAGATCATTCTCGTAGAGGAAGCTTCCAGGGAATATCCCATAACAGACACCTGAGAAGATTGATCCAAGGTTTCTGTGACGACAGAGGTTCTACCAGCAGGATTTTGCAATGAGACTGTTTGATCTTTAACAGAATCTGCCGAATCAATGGAGCTGGAGGATATGCATATCCTATCATTCCGTCTCATGAAACTGACAGAGCGTCTACTGCATACGCTCGATGATCTGGGCATGGCAACACGAACATCGGTAACTGATTGTTCCAGTGTGTCACCAAAAGATCTATCATGGGACGATCCCACTGTAGCAAATCTGCCTGAATATTCGCTTGTTGAGAGTTCACTCCGATGGCAACAGGTTACCTTTCCGAGAGAGCGAGTTTGCTAATACGTTCAGACGACCCGGTATATGACGGACAGAGATGAAAGTGATGATTCAGGGCGAATAGGAGAATCATCTCCATTAATTCGCATAATGGAATCGAGTGAGTTCTGCCTTGGTTCCTGAAGTAAGCAACTACTGTTGAATTGTCCGACAGAATTTGAACGTGGACTTTCGCTATTAGGCGAATCCACTGTTGGAATTCTAGCCATATTGACATCATCTCTTTGATGTTTATGTGCTTCTCTAGGAACCAAGAGTACCAAAGATCCTGGCACTTGAAGTCAGCAGGACTTAGGGTCACACCCCAGCCCGTCTGACTCGAATCCGTCATAATCGTGAAAGCTGAATAAGGCAGTTGAAGTGGAACTCCTTGAGTTAACCACTGAAGATCTGCCCAAATCTGAACCTTTTGTTTTACCAGGTCCGTTAAAACAATACTGGTTTTGAGCGAATGCATCTTCACACTCCAGTTCTGAGTAAAGAATATCTGGAGGGGACGCGTGCACGGGCAACCCATCGGAATAAGATCTGCAGCTGCTACGCACAGCCCCAACAGTTGTATGAACTCCCTTGCTGTTACTGCATCTGAGTTTAGACAAAAACGAGCATAACAACTGACTAATTTTGTTCTGGGTAATGGCAGATGAACCAGATTGTTGTGAGTCTCGAAGCTCATTCCCAAGTGAGTGAATGACTTGGACGGAGCTAGATCTGACTTTTTCTCGTTTACTATGAAAACGAGACATCAGAGCAATAGTAGCCAACTCTGAACATCATTCTGAAGAATAATTCTGTTGCCGTATCTCTGAAGAATGTCGTCCAAGTAAGCCGACGTTACCGCAGATGAATGAGCTTGGAAGTATGACATTACTGAGTTCATTATTCGAGTGAAAGCCTAAGGAGCCAGGTTCAGACCAAAGCACATTGCTCTGAACTGATAAACCTTTCCTTGCACGGCGAATCGCAGGTACTTTCTGAATGCCGGATGTACCAGGACATGAAAATAAGCATCCTTTAGATCTATGCTTGCCGCATGGTCGTTCACTTGAATGCTTGCTCTTACCGACCGAATGGTTTCCATATAGAACTTTGGAGCCACGATAAACTTGTTTATCCTGCTCAAGTCTATTACCGGTTGGAATGAGACGTCTGGCTTTGGTACAAGGAACAGGTGACTGTAAAAGCCTTGAGAATTTTGATTCTCGATGACCTCTGTCGCATCCTTCAATAAGACAGCCTGTACCTCCGCTAGGAGAGACTCTCTTTTGAAAGGATCCGCCAGAAGATTTGTCCAACGCAGACATCTTGTTAGTGGGGGTTTCGCTCGGAATGATAGCCGTAGGCCGTCTGAGACTACACATCTCACCTACTGATCTTCCGTGACTGCTATCCAGTTTCTCGCGAAGTTTGATAACCTTCCGCCAACTGGCAAGCAATAGAAGTCTTGACCATCACCTGTTGGACTTGTGAGGCTTACGGGAGAAGAAACTATGTCCTCCCCACGAAGATCCTGGCCCCGTCGGCTTAGGGGCGTCTGACCGATAATCCTGATCAGACTTATGCCCCTTTCCCGAGTCGCTGTATTGACGTACTCTGGAGTAATTATATGAGGGTTTCTTGTACTCTCGTGAGGAGTTCCCTTTTGATGATTTTGATTTGGAACGTCCTCGCTTACCCTGGTCTGCTGAAGCGTGTTGTTGAGACGCCGACTTCAAAGGCAGAGCACTGGAAGCTTTCTTAGTAGCCTGTTCATAGACTAACAAAAGCTTGTCGTCAGAGATAGTATGTCCGAAGACAGGAGCGACCCGGAGAGAGCTTTTCACCTTGTCATCTATAAGTGATGACGATGCAAGGGCAGCATCATGTCTAATTAACTCCAGATTTGCCAGTGTCAGGGTGGAGTTATACATGGTATACATGGCTTCCCTGGAAAGAACTCTAAGTGAGGTACACACATCCTCGAATTCCTTCCTGTTGAGAGGTTGCGCCATAGCTCTGATAAGGTGATCTGCGTAGGACATTGTGTCCAAATGCACTCTATTCGATGAAACGGCACATTCCATTACATCTGAGCGAATTGCTGAATGAAGCAGGTTAGGATATGTCTAAATCCCCGGCCTGCTCATCTAAATGCAGAGGAGCTCTCTGAGCATCTTCTCCAACCGTTTTAAATGAACGTATATATATGGAAGATGTTGATAAGAAACCGCCTTTTTTCCTCACACTCGAGAGGTTAAATATGGCGTTGTCTACATGACCGAAAGCCTGTGACACCTGCCTAGACTGAACCGGGAAAGAAAGAACTTCTTCTTTCCTCCGTATAAAGTCTGCGTCTAAAGATGCCAGCAGTTTCTCCCTTGTTGTCGCAGTTTGCTGATTCGGCGGAACAAATTCAGGATAGTATTGATGGATAAAGTAAATCGCAACCATATGTTGTTCTGAAAGGGAAGGGTAATCCTCTTTCTTATCCCTTTCAGCATCCGAATGAATCAGCTGTGAATCTCGGTCCATTGCATCTGCGTGAACAGATGACTGGACTGACCCAGCACCATCCGACAGGTCACTCCCGGAGTCTGAGGGAGGCTGCTCCCGCACTTGCTGGGATGCTGCGATCAGACGCGCAATCTGCGACATCAAGTCCATCACCGAGGCTTGAGGAGCAGCGTTTTTCTGTTTTTCAGCTGTTTGCTTCTCCTGGGGTTGCGTTCTGGAGATGGATCTCTTCCCCGAACGTCCCGATGATCGAAGCCTCGGCTCCCTAGCTACCGGATGGTCTGACTTCACGGGCGAAAAACTGGTTCCATCTTCGCTCAGGTGGCGAGATATCCAAAGTCGGGTAGCTAGGATGCGGTCGTGTGTGCTTACTGATCGTAGCGGTGGAAGCCGTGACTGTAGCCGAGGCCGGCTGCACTCTAGACAGAGCATCCCGAGTGGCAGGTGTGGACGTATGCTCCAGCCCATGTTTCTCATAACAACACCTGGCCCCAGATGTTGCTGGGTTAGAAAGGGACCTCTCCCGTTTGAGGCCTTTTCAGACCTCGCCGAGCCTCCTGACAAGAAACTTGCTGACTTCCTGCCTATTTCCTTCGTCGCTGGGTGAGCTTTTGTTTTTAAGGTGCTCACTCTACCCACTACACTTCCTTCAACCGCATCGGACATATCGGCTCTCACGGACGGAGTAACCGCTTCACCAGGTCGAGCTAGCTAGGCAAGGGATAAGGCCTCTAGTTAGTGTTCTTAACACTAACTAGAGGCCTTATCCCTTGCCTAATATTCATGAGCACCTTAACAGCTAGCTCTGTTTGCTCATCAGAGTGTGACAACGATAGCACACTTTTGGTGGGTGTCACAACACAAACACCATGTTCTTGTTCCTCTGAGAAAGAAACTGAAAAACTTGAATTATCTTGTGGTGAGAGCACTGGCATTGGCATCTCACTGTCAACAACGTACCATGACACTTTGTCATCCCAATTGTCACATGTAGGACAAGAATCTGCAGGAGTACATCGACTACAGGCAAGGCAACAAGCATGTAAATCTGAGGAAGACTTCCTCGCCTTGCATTTTGAGCAGTAAGCTTTCATGATTAATCAAAAAATTAAGTCGATCATACTCCCACAAACTCCACAATAAATATATGATAAAGATACATAATAAATAGTAATCAAAATCAAAATCGAAAAATTAAATTCAAAAAATGAAGAGCCCAAGGGCATCCCGATAGAGTGTAAGTGTGGACAAAATCCAAATTTTTTTGCTACACTACCGGAATATTAATTAATCTTACAACAATCCTACAGTAATAATAACTAAATACTACATATATTTAAAGACGCTGCCAATGTAAACAACGTCAAAGGAAAAAACTGGAAACAAGACATCAGGCACAGGAAAAAGGCCCAAAGTCAGTAACAGATTTTAAAGCAACCAGACGTAAAGCAAGATCTTCAAACGAAGAAAAAACGATACATCGGATAGAAGATGCATGACCAAAATGACCTAAAACCCCTATGGTTAGGACATTACCATGGGGATAAACAGAATAAACATTCTGTTAAACACATTAAACTCCCAAGAAATTTAATAAAAAAATTCGATAAAAATAAGCCAAAAAGCTTGGGAGTTTAACAGGAGGGCTTCAAGGAGGGATAGGGAAGGAACAGTTAACGAACAGTGGAAAAATCATTAGCAAGAATGATGACATCAGGCGTATGTCCCGAAATTGGGAAAAATGAAATAATTTTTATAATTATTATAAAGTTACAGCCCTTAACGTTTCTAACCACCGTTGTTCACTTCCATAATCCATTCATATCCTTGGATTCACCAATTTTACCAATGATTTGTGTCTGGCATCCTCAAAAAAGGAGATTTAAAAGCACAGATGTCAGTTCATTGTTGCTGACTTTAGGGCCAAAGAAAGAAAGAATGATGGTTGGTGCCAATTTTCGGTACCTTCCTGGATACTGCGCATGCGCAGATCTCAAAAGTATGGAGAACCATCTAGGACTTGATTTTTTCAGATTTGCATGCAAATTTTTGGGATTGGAGGCAAAATTTGTGTATTGCCCTGGACTAATTTGAGTTAGCACCAGCTAGTCTGGGCCATTGGTTGTCGTATAAAAATATGTGTTTGTTTTTCATTTAATTTGGTTTTCATTTTTTGTGAGGTGTGTGTTTAATGCCGTTAGGAAAGTTTAGGAGTCACAGTATTGATATAGCACTGCCGCTACATATTTGAGCACATTTGTGTGTGGTAAAGACTTGTGATGTTTATATCTGGTGATGTATTGCCACAGTGGGGTGGAATGATCAGGTAGGCGAGGAGATGCCCCTTTTCTGTTGTCCATAGTCCATATTTATTTGTGAGTGTTTCTATATCCCTTTCATGTCTGATATCTTTAGCTGACTAGTGATGTACTGCTCACTGGCATCGGCTATTGGCTGATAACAACCTATCAGTGTCGGTTTAACACTTATGTCAACTTATCAGCAATTCCAATGGCCAAACAAAATGGATAGGCCTAAGCAATTTGGGTTGATTTAATTATTGCAATCATATTTACAGATGAGAGTTATTGCCTGGACATTAATTTAACTTCATTTCACCACAGACAACTCATATCTTTTCCTGCGAGAAGACATGCAGGTTAAGCTGGGTTGATGCTAAATTATGTACTCTGAACATAGATTCCCTCCCTGAAAAGAAAAAAAAATATCGGGAGTGATCTTTAACTTATGCTGCGATTCCAGACCCATTCCTAAACCGATTATCCCTTGTTGCTAATACTACCTGACACCATGGGTCTTGGTAAAGATAAATTTTATAATAATCATGCTTAAAAAATTGAGAAAATAATTGCATAATTATATGTCATGTCTCTAATTTGGAGGTGTTGATACAATATGGGCACAGTGTTTACAGGTATGAATTTGGGGGAATTTCAAGATTTGAACATAACATGGCTAATAATTTTCTTGTAGCACTCATCAGAACTACAGAAAAGATTATGTTTAACAGTTGCCATTTAGATCAGTGATGGTAGATTAACAGTTTTCATTATATGTGCTAGGCACAAGTTAACAAGTGGAATATGATATTATATTCTGAGTGCAACAAGGTACCATCTGCAATGCTTTCATTGCATAATATTATTTTATTCAATTTGTGTAGAATTGATCAAAAAAATATTAGGAAATATATAATTTTTTAGCCTTCTTGGGTTATGACAACCTTCTTGGCTTATGTCAAAGAACCTGTGATTGATTTGTTTTGAAAACAAAAATGTTTTGAGCAAATATATTTTTTTCAATTTTAAAGGACATTTGTATGCAGACATATTATATCCAATTTGTTTTTGCTTAATATCAATATGTTTTTATGCTTAACTAAAGCTCTGGTTCTGGTTTGATTTGATAAAGTGTTAAGAGGTATCCCCAACAAAAAAGTCTTACATGCTATCTGTTTTTAAATAAGTCAAGCTATGTAAATGGAAGAAAGTGGAACAATTAATTTTTCAACAAGATTTTGGAAAGCTTGTTGCAGTAATACAGACTTATGTACGATGTCCATGTTTATCATCTTGAAAATTTATTGCATTAAAATAGCATGACTAAAAAGCTGCCTGGAAAGTGTTTCCAAATTGTGAAATGCCTCTCAGATAATCATTACTACTGTATACATGTACTCACAGCTTCTTTTTCATCACTCTGCGATTGTTGGTGAACTTGTGACAGAAGCTCTCTGTTAGTCTTCTGTAAATCTTCAATTTCAGTATTTAACTACATTGAATAAAAAATAAATATATTAGGCTCATAAAATACTCCAAGCTGTGTCTCAGACTCATCCGTTTTTTCTGTATATGCTATTAATTAAGTCTTCAACATTTTTAAATGAAAATGTCAAAAACACTATAGCTTACCTCGACTTTATGCTGCATTTATTAGAATAATGTCATAATCACCTCTCTGATGTTGCATTTAAGTAAACTGTGACATGATTATGAACTTTGTTATCTATCAGATAAAAAAAACTCTTGGAAAAAATTTGAGCTGATGTGGCCATTCTAGACAGCCAACCATGACAGAAATATGACCTTCTTAAGATGGCTGCTATGGCATCCATTGCAGGCAGCCAACTGTGACTATAATCAGACATTCTGATCTAGGTATGAACTTGAACATGCACACAAAACTTTATGTGGATTGAAAAAGAATTGCAATCTATAGCCTGTGCTGAATGAGTTGTGGACAGTGTTAGAAATCCAAGATGGCAGCCATATATGGGAGGACAACAGTTACCAAAATAGGATGTTCACATCTACTCATGATATTAAGTTATCCTGCCAAATATAAAAAAAAAAAACACTTATGTATAAATGTGACCTGTAGCCTGTGCTGAGGAAATCCAAGATAGCTGTGGAGGAGAAGGCAGCTGTTCTCTTCCGAAGCGTGTCTTTTCGGCCTCGGGAACATTCGGCCTCGGGAACATTCAGCCCCGGGAACATTCGGCCTCCATTTTAAACTAAGGAGACTAAGAGAGACATGGTTAAAACACCTTTATTACAACCTGCCTAGGCCTAACCTCTAAATCGCACTTAATACAAGGATACATTTTTGATGTTAGACAAGCAAGTAAGCAAGCAAGATTGATGTTGGAATGAATGAATGAATAGTTTCAGTGCACTCAAAGCGCACAGGGACGATGTGGGATTGAAATCCCTTGCCACCCAAATAACTTTATTTGCTTTATAACTTTATTTGCTTATGAATCCACAAGAGTCAGAAGCGGAGCCAATAATCTTATTTAGCTTGAGTGTGGGCATTGGCAATAGGGTAGTGGGTTGAGATGGCTGATAACCTCAAACTGGAAGATGGCTAGGAATTTTGCATAACTACAAGAGTTCTGCGCCGTGTTTGCTTAGAGAAGTGGGTATATTTATATTGATGTTGGACTCTGATGTTGAACAGAGTGGGGAGTTGTTTTTATGCAAGAAGTGTTCAAATAAATGTTCAAAGAAACAGTAAAAAACAGTATAAGATTATCTCATCAAGGACAATTACAGTCCGCTTAAAAGGATTAAAGGTTCAAAGAAACTGTAAAAACAGTATATGATCGCTTAATCAAGTGCGATTAAATCAATGAAGCTTCAGTCACACTGTAAACGTCGTGTGAGTATCTCATCAGAGGTCAGAACTTTGATCACTACTTCGGTCAGAACATTTAAAAACAAAATTTTTAAGTTGAGTTGTGCCAAACAACACCCAAGAAGAAGTGTATCATTTCAGATTTGCATGTTGGCTTTGGAGCACATATATTGTCATTCTGTTATTCAATACAGTGGATTTTATACAATGGATTTTATATTTCATTATTCATTATGGATCGATCTTGTGCTTAATATATTTCAACTTTAGGAATAAAGGTAGGTACACCGTATATATTATTCTTTAAAAAAAATAGTCTGGAAAACCTCCTAATTTACAAAAAAAAAAAAAAAAATGAACTAAAAAATTATTTTTTAAAGTTATTTTTCCACTCCCAAACTCCAAAAATTTTTACCAAAAGTGAGAACATTCGGCCTCAAAAGTGGGAACATTCGGCCTCAAAAGTGGGAACATTCAGCCTCGACCGAGGCCGAATGTTCCCGGAAAAATACCTGGGGCCGAATGTTCCTGAGGCCGAAAAGACCTGGATCCTTCTCTTCTATGCATGAACCTGAACATGCATATGAAGTTTGGTAAGGATCAGAACAGAACTGTGGGTTGTAGCCCATGCTGAATGAATTGTGGACAGACTAACAGACTACCTGATTCACAAACATCTGCATGCACCAAGTTAAGCTAACAGATTGTTACTGGTAGAGTGCTAGTTTACATCTGGCAGTCAGAATGTGTTTATATAAGAACTTAAATTAATTATCTGTAGGTTTATCTGTGTATGAATGTGGGATGGACATGTTAAGTTGTCTGAAGTGCATAGCACTTGATAAAAAACATGGAATATACCCATAGTAGCTTGGTGTACCAAATGTTCACCACGAGTGGTAAAGTGGTGTTAACTGCGAGCCTTTGGCCATGATCATCAGGTTATTAAGAGTCACTATTATTTTTTCTCGATTTTACTGAGCAGCAGACGTACATACATGCAAATTTGTTTTTGTTTACATTAGCATTGGTGGGCAGTACTTCCACTGTCAATTTTATTGCCAAAACGAAATGGAAAAAGAAATGGAGCCGTTTTCGTTTTAATAACATAACAACATACTATTTTGAGTTATGGATGCTTTATTAACATGAGACGATGCGTGTTTGTTAATTTTTGCCATCTTATGAGGTAAACCCATATAATAATAATAATAATAATAATAATAATAATAATAATAATTGATTTTTTAGAGCGTAAAACCACAAACAGTGTTCTAAAATGCTTGACAGAAATAAATACACTTTTCTGAAATGAAGAGTCACATCTGTTTTGGTTGCCTCTTAGAGAGGTTTAGGAGAATGCTTCAGTAAATAGGAAAGTTTTAAGATTTCTTTTGAAGACACTGAGAGTTTCTGAAGTTCTGACACTAATTGGCGGGGAATTCCACAATCTGGGACTCACGATGGAGAACACACGATCATGAGCCTGATTAGATCTGCTGAAAGGCACAACTAGTTGAATTTGGTTTTTAGATCGGAGACTGCACGTTGGTTTATATACAGTGAGGACCTCTTGCAGGTAAATAATAAAAACGTAATAAATAATTGCTGGTTTCATTTCACTCTTCGCAAGTCAACGTGCGGTAAATTAAGACAAGTTTGCATTCAGGTTGACATCACCAAAGGTCAACTTCTATGTAGTTCTACTGCAGGTGTAAAATTTAACTACCAGGTAATGAAATCCCCTTGCTGGTGTGTTCACCACGGTTGGTGTGTAAAGCTACAATTTATGTCCTAGGCTTTTTATATATAGTAGAATAGTTTATCATGGTACAAAACACAATACACCCATCCCAGATTCATACTCTGATAATGTGACAGATAACTGATTTTGAGTCTTATTATTTAATTTAGATGTGGTTACTTGTATTAAAATGTATCATGAGGTGGTCAAAATCTCTGCCATTAAAATCACTGCAGCTGCATCAACTTTTGTGTGGGCTACAGTTTTAATATTTTCAACTAATACACAAGTTTGAAAATACTCAAGAGGAAAAACAGTGTGAACAACCCATTTTGCCCACATGAATACTATTAAATTTGTAAATTATTTTATAAATATTATAACAAGAGACCCATTGGGGCCTGAGGAGCTCACCTGACCATAGTTGTATAAAGAAGGATTTAATTAGCATCTATGACTAGTTAACACTACAGATGAATGAAGTTATTTAATTATTTATAACTCTGTTGTCCATGCCAGATGATTTATTTCTAGTATTGGGATGCTACCAAAGAAATAATACCAAGATTTTCAGTAATGCAAAAATAAGGAGTCCAAATATCAACCTAGGGACTTAACTTGAAAAAACTTGAAGGATGTTGTATACTAAATATCAAAAGATTCTGACTATCAAAAGATTACCAATTTTGCACTATGTTAAAATTTGCCCTCTCCCCCCTCCCCCATAGGGAACACAAATATCAACCCAGGGACTTTATTTGAACAAATTGAATCTGACCCCTCAAAAGATGCTGTATACCAAATATCATTCTGATTGTATCTCAAAAAGCAGATTTTCAAAGCTTATTCCTCATATTGGACTAAGTTAAAATTTGGGTTCCAATATGGAGCTCAAATATTGACCCAAAGATTTGATTTGATTTGAACAAATGTAGATGTGACTTCCCAAATGATGCTGTATACCAAATATCAAAAGATTCTGACTGGTGGATCTGAAGAAGAAGATTTTCAAAGATTATTCCTCATATTGCACTTAGTTAAAATGTGGGCTCCCTCAGAGAGCCCAATTATCAACTGATCAATTTGAGTTGAACAAACTGAATTCAACCCATATAAAGAGTCTGTATGGTATATATTAAATTATTCTGACTGATGTTTCTGGAGAAGAAGAGTTTTAAAGATTATTCCTCATATTGGACTAAGTTCAAATTTGAGCTCCAATAGGGGGCCCAAATATTAATCCAGGGACTTGGTTTGAACAAAATGAGATCTAACCTCCATAAGAATGCTGTATACCAAATATCAAAAGATTCTGATTGGTGGATCTGAAGAAGATTTTTAAAGATTATCCCCCATATTGCTCTAAGTTAAAATTCGGGCCACCCCACCCCCCTCCACAGGAAGCCCAAATATTAACCAAGGGACTTGATTTGAACAATCTTGAATCTGACCCTCATAACAATGATGAATACCAAACATTAAAAGATTTTGACTGGTGCTTCTGAAGAAGATTTTTAAAGATTATTCCCCATATTGCCGTAAGTTAAAAATTCGGGCTCCTGTATGGACCCCACAATGAACCAAGGGGGCTTCATTTTAACAAACTTGTATCTGACCTCTGTATGGATGCTGTATACCAAATATCAAAAGATTCTGATCACTGGTTCTGGAGGAATTTGTTTTTCAAATTTTGAAAATATGTGGACTCGGTATGTGTTTGATGCTCCCCCCCCCCCCACCCCCTACAGAACACCCTGACAAAATGGATGGCAATTTTCTTTTACTATTGAATTCTACTGGTCCTAAGGATGTTTCATACCAAATAACAGTTCTCTGTTCCATGTGGTTTGGGTAATATGGGCGTTTGAAAATATTTCTATTTTTAGCTCCTGTGGTTACTGGGGGACAGTTAGGTTTTTTTTGCATAAATCAAGTACTTATGACTCAATAATTCCACATACCGAATTTGGTTCAAATTGGACCATCGGTTCAGAAAATTATAAATTATAAATTTAAAGTAATTTGTACATTTTTTATGCTTACCAATGGCCCAGGCTAGCTGGTGCTAACTCAAGTTATCAACACAAATTTTGAACCCCACAATCCCCAAAATTTGCTTGCAAAACCGAAAATTAAAAGTCCTGTCTGGTCCTCCATACATTTACTCTCTGCACATACGCAGCCATCAGGAAGTGACCGGAATTGGCGCCAACATGATTCTTTGTAGAAGAGAGTACTACATAACAATTCAGCGGGGAGGTATGAGTGCGCACTCATGGGAGGGCCATCTCCATCTGGGCCATTGGTAAGTATAAAAAATATACAAATTACTTATTTATAATTTATAATATTTTTATACTATAACCCAATGGCCCAGACTAGCTGAATCGTAAAAAGGCAGAGGGCCTAGGACTTCAGAATTAGTAGACCAACATAGTTCCAAGCCTGTAATCCAAGGTGAAAGGAAATTAAATTTAAAAGGAATTACATGTATGTCTCTCGATACAGAATAGAGAAGACATATCATAAATAAGGAGCCCAATTCAAGTAATTCCTTATTCTTAGCATGAAGACTATGCTAATTTGGATGTGAGGAGTTCCCAATTTTTAAGGCTAGTCCAGACTAAGCCCCAAAATTTAGGATGGCGTATTTGAGAATGAGAGGATATCCCATACAAACATACGCCATACACAAAAAGAGCAACGCGAAGCGTGGCATATGCCTCCTCCTGCAATACCATGGATAGCATTATGCCATCAAAAGCATGACATGTGCCTGCAGCTATCTGTACTAATGTAAACAAGCATGGCAAAAATTATTTCAATCCAATGTATGATGACAGAGATAGAGCAGCAAATATGTTGGACGGACACATTTTTCAATCATCCCCTAAGTTAAACAAGGGCCAATAACACTGTAAATGCTCATGCGAAGATATTAATTCTACTGTAGGATCCGTTTCCCCATGCTGAGGAACAAGCATGGTAAAAATTATTTCAATCCAATGTATGATGACAGAGCTAGAGCAGCAAATATGTTGGACGGACACATTTTTCAATCATCCCCCAAGTTGAACAAGGGCAAATAACACTGTAAATGCTCATGCGAAGATATTAATTCTACTGTAGGATCCGTTCCCCCATGCTGAGGAACAAGAATGGTAAAAATTAATTGAATTCAAAGTATGATGACAGAGCTAGAGCAGCAAATATGTTGGACGGACACATTTTTCAATCATCCCCCAAGTTGAACAAGGGCAAATAACACTGTAAATGCTCATGCGAAGATATTAATTCTACTGTAGGATCCGTTCTCCCATGCTGAGGAACAAGCATGGTAAAAATTATTTCAATCCAATGTATGATGACAGAGCTAGAGCAGCAAATATGTTGGATGGACACATTTTTCAATCATCCCCTAAGCTAAACAAGGGCAAATAACACTGTAAATGATCATGCGAAGATATTAATTCTACTGTAGGATCCGTTCCCCCATGCTGAGGAACAAGAATGGTAAAAATTAATTGAATTCAAAGTATGATGACAGAGCTAGAGCAGCAAATATGTTGGACGGACACATTTTTCAATAATTTTTCAATAATAATTCCTTAAGTTAAACAAGGGAAAATAACTCTGTAAATGTTTATACGAAGATGTTAATTCTGCTGTAGGATCCGTTCCCCCATGTTCACGGACAAGCATGGCAAAAATTATTTGAATCCGACACATAATGACCGTGCTGGAGCAGCAAATATGTTGGACGGACGCATTTGCGGTAAGCACGAATGTACGAACGTACAAACGTACGCAGCTCTCCACTAGATACCCCCTCCGACCAAGTCGGGGGCATAATAAAACACAAGTTGTATCCAGGATATAATTACAGACAAAACATCTTCACTCATAGTTACTTATCAAACTGGAGGAGATGTAAAAAAAAAAAATCCCCCCCCCCCCCCTTTTTGAAGGAATCTTCTTCAAAAAGAAAGAGGGGAGTGCTCTGGAATCAGTAAAGCGGTACCAAATAACAATATAAATATTCGTCGAACAGGCACCCAGGTATTAATTATTATTAATAAATTGGTGCTTAATGCCACTTCAGAAGCTAAGGCTATAGCTGTGATCTTGGTAATTAATATCGTCCGCTTGTAACATATACCGGAGTCGGCATGCGCAGATAGGTCGAAAACCGGTAATATAATATATAACATACACATATCCAATAGAATAACAATGAACGATCTCTGGAGAGTAAACACACTTCCGAGGTAACCCACAGGTGACCCCATTCAGGTGTAAAATAAATTCCAGTAATAACACTCCCCGATGTGTACCATCCGATATCTATGAATCTAGAAACATGCGATTATCCGAGAGTGTAAGACAAGGTGTATTCGATTGGGTACCAACATTAATAGAAACCTGGATCTCGAAATGGACCGAGTTTTGATTAACAGACTCAACACGGACCGCCCCCGAAATAATTCATTGTTTCTAAGGTCCATAACATACAATAATGCGTCTGCCTAATAATACATTTATTATGCGCGTGAGCATTGAAATCCCGCATGTAATCATCTGAATACCAGTTAACTGACTAGACAGCCTACCAGGTACCCAAAGACTAGCAATTTATTGAGGATGAATTATGAGCTTGTATTTGACATATAGACAAACCACCTCAGGAAACCAACCAACTAAAAAAGTGGATGTGCCCATGAGGTCGCCATAAAACACGACCCAGCCGCCAATCGAGAAGTCATGAAAAGCATGAATGTACATAAAATCATAGACTTATGGGAAGAAAACTACGTCTTAACCTGTAATCGCCTCTTAACACATTGGTGTGTGTGTGGGGGGGGGGGGGGGGGGGGGGAGGGGATTCAAAGTCATATCAAACCCCTTTCACCCGCATTACTTTAATCGTTCTTGTGTTAGTCATCAAAGAAAATATAGGAACCACAAGGCTCCCTCACGTCTAACCGACTCCATAATGCCACTAAGGGCAGAGAAGGACGTGAAGAACAAATACTTCCCCTGATAAAGAAGGTCCTCTCGTGGAGGAAGCTTCCGGGGAACGTCCCATAACAGACACCTGAGAAGATTGATCCAAGGTTTCTGTGACGACAGAGGTGCTACTAGTAGGATTTTGCAACAGGACTGTTTGATCTTTAACAGAATCTGCTGAATCAATGGAGTTGGAGGATACGCATATCCTATCATTCATTCCCATGAGATCGACAGAGCGTCTACTGCGTATGCTCGATGATCTGGGCATGGCGACAGAAACGTTGGTAACTGATTGTTCCGGTGCGTCGCAAACAGATCTATCATGGTGTGATCCCACTGGTAGCAAATCTGCCCGAATACTCGCTTGTTGAGCGTCCATTCCGATTGCAACAGGTGACCTTTCCAAGAGAGCGAGTCTGCTAGTAAGTTCAGATGACCCAGTATATGACGGATAGAAAGCTGAACATGATAATTCATGACATATAGGAGAATCTTCTCCGTTAGTTCGCATAACGGAAATGAATGAGTGCCGCCCTGGTTCCTGATGTACGCTACTACTGTCGAGTTGTCCGACAAAATCTGAACATGAACGTCCGCTATTATGTAAATCCAATGCTGTAGCGCTAGCCATATTGACATCATCTCTTGACACTTCAAGTCTGTGGGACGTAGGGTCACGCCCCAACCCGTCTGACTCACATCCGTCATAATCGTGAAAGCCGGATCTGGCAGTTGCAGCAGAACTCCCTGAGTTAACCACTGAATATCTGCCCAAATCTGAACCCTTTGTTTTACTAGGTCTATTAAAACTATACTGGTTTCAAGCGAAAGCGTCTTCACACTCCAGTTCTGAGTAAAGAATATCTGGAGGGGACGTGTGCATAGGCAGACCATCGGAATAAGATCCACAGACGCTCCGCACAGCTCCAACAGTCACATGAATTCCCTCGCTGTTAATGCATCTGAGTGTAGACAAAAGCGAGTATAACAAATGACTAATTTCGCTCTGGGTAACGGCAGACGAACCAGAGTGTTGTGAGTCTCGAAGCTCATTCCCAAGTGAATGGACGACTTGGACAGAGCTAGATCCAACTTTTTCTCGTTTACGATGAAACAGAGACGTCGGAGTAATAGAAGCAGACTCTGAACATCGTTCTGAAGAATAATTCTGTTGCCGTATCTCTGTAGAATGTCGTCCAAGTAAGCCGACGTTACCGCAGACGAATGAGCTCGGAAGTATGACATTACCGAGTTCATTATTCAAGTGAATGCCCAGGGAGCCAGGTTCAGACCAAAGCACATTGCTCTGAACTGATACACCTTCCCTAGTATGGCTAACCGCAGGTACTTTTTGAATGCTGGATGTACCAGGACATGAAAGTATGCATCCTTTAGATCTATGCTCGCCGCATAGTCATTCACTCGAATGCTCGCCCTTACCGACTGAACGGTCTCCATACAGAATTTTGGAGCCACGATAAGCTTGTTTATCCAGCTCCAGTCTATTACCGGTCAGAACAGGCCGTCTGGCTTCGGTATGAGGAACAGGTGACTGTAAAAAACTTGAGAATCCTGATTCTCAACGACCTCTAGTGCTTCCTTTGCCTGTACCTCCGCTAGGAGAAACTCTCTTTTGCAAGGATCTGATGGAAGATTTGTCCAAGACGGACAACTTGTTAGTGGGGTTTTCGCTTGGAATGATAGCCGTAGGCGATCCGAGACTACACTTCTCACCCACTGATGTTCCGTGACGGTTATCCAGTTTTTCGCGAAGCTTGATAACCTTCCGCCAACTGGCCAGCAATAGAGGTGTTAACCATCACCTGTATGGCCTGGGAGGAGAAACCACGTCCTCCCCGTGAAGAACCTCGTCCCGTCAGCCTAGGGGCGTCTGACCGATAGTCCCGATCAGACCTACGCCTCTTTCCCGAGTCGCTATACTGACGACCTCCAGAGTAATTATAAGAGGGTTTCTTGTACCATCGTGAGGAGTTTCCTTTTCATGATTTTTGTCTAGAACACCCTCCTTTACTCTTGTCTGCTGAAGCGGGTCGTTGATGTGCCGACTTCAAAAGCAGAGCACTCAACACTTTCTTAGTAGCCTGTTCATAGACTAACGAAAGCTTGTCGTCGAAAATAGTATGTCCGGAGACCGGAGCGACTCGGAGAGAGCTTTTCGCCTAGTCATCTATCAGTGTTGACGACGCAAGGGCAGCATCACATCTGATTAACTCCAGATTAGCCACTGTTAGGGCGGAGTTATACGTGGTATACATAACTGCCCTGGAAAGAACTGTAAGAGAGGTACGAACGTCCTCAAATTACTTTCCATTGAGACGTTGCACCAAAGCTCTTGTAAGGTGATCTGTGTAAGACATAGTGTCCAAATTCGCTCTATTTGAAGAAACTGCCGTCTCAATTGTGTCTGAGCGAATAATGAATGATACAGGTAAGGATACCTCTAGATCCCCGGCCTTCTCATCCAAACGCAGAGGAATTCTCTGAGCATCTTTCCCCACTGTTTTTAAATGAATGTGGTCCAAAAAAACGGTATGTTTATGGAAGATGAAGATAAGAAACCGCCTTCTTCCTCGCACTCGAAAGGTTAAATACGGAGTGGTCTATATGGCCAAAGGCCTGCGACACCTGCCTAGACTGAACCGGAAAAGAAAGGACTTCCTCCTTTGTCCGGAAAAAGTCTGCGTCCAACGATACCAGCGGTTTCTCTCTTGTCGTCGCAGCATTCTGATTTGGCGGAACAAATTCAGGGTAGTATTGATGGATGAAATCGCAACCATGTGCTGTTCCCGAAAGGGAAGGGTAATCCTCTTCCTTATCCCTTTCACCATCCGAAAGAATCAGTTGCGAATCTCGGTCCATTGCATCTGCATAAACTGGACTGAACCAGCAACGTCCAACAGCTCAGGTTCTGAGTCTGAGGGAGGCTGCATCTGCACTTGCTGGGATGCTGCGATCAGCTGTGCAATTTGTGACAGCAAGTCCATCATCGAGGCCTGAGGAGCAGCGGTCTTCCGTTTCTTAGCCGCTTGCTGCTCCTGGAACGGTATGCGTCGGAGATGGATCTCTTCTCCGAACGTTCCAATGATCGAGGCCTCGTCTCCCTAGCTACCGGATGGTCCGACTTCACGGGCGAAGAGTGGTTCCTTCTTCGTGCAGCAGGCTGGATATCCAAAGTCGGGTAGCTAGGATGCAATCGTGTGTGCTTAAATAACGTAGCAGAGGAAGCTGTGACTGAAGCCGACCTCAGCTGCAGACTAGACGGAGCGTCTCGAGCAGCGGGTGGACATATGCTCTGTCTTGTTCAAGTTTCCAACCAGAAAACTTCATTTCGGCTTGTGAAACGTAGTGGAGGAAGCCATGCCTGAAGCCGACCCTGGCAACAGACTAAACAGAGTGTCCTGAGTGGAGGGCAGACATATGCTCCGGCTTGTGCAAGTTTCTCATAACAACATCTGGCCCCAGATGTTGCTAGATTAGAGAGGGGTCTCTCCTGCTCAGGGTCTATTAGATCTCACCGAGTACAAGAACTTGCTGACTTCCTCCCTATTTCTGTCATCGCTGGGTGAGCTATTTATATTATAGTGCTCGCCCTACCCACATCTACACTTTCTTCGACCGCAACAGACTTACCCGGCATCACGGCACATACGGATGGAGTACCGCTTCACCGGTCGAGCTAGCTGCTTGCAAGAGATTAAAACCCTTAACAAAAGGCCCTAACTCTTGCAATAATGAGGACTGCAGCTAGCCCTATATGCTCCATGGAGCACGATGATGGTAGCACACTTGGATGGGTGTCAGAATATGAAAAAACAACCCATATATGAGGACGCTGTCAATGTAAACAACATCAATGTAAAGAAGACATCAGGCACACAAAAAGGCCCAAAGTCAGAACCAATTTAAATGCTACCAGATGCAAAGCTAGATCATCATACAAAGAAAAAACGATACATCGGATAGAAGATGCAAGACACAACAACCGAACATCCCTAGGGTGAGGATGTAACCCTGGGGAAAAACAGAATAATATTCTGTCATATATGTTAAACTCCCAAGATATTTAATAAAAAATTTCAATAAAAAATAGCCAAAAAGCTTAAGAGTTTAACAGGAAAGGTTCATGGAAGGATAGGGAAGGAATACTTAACTAACAGTGGAATAATCATTAAAAATATGTCCCGAAATTGGGAAACATAAAATAATTTTATAATTATTATAAAGTTACAGCCCTGAACGTCTAAAACCACTGTTGAACACTTCTTTCATCCAATAACAGCCTTGTATCCACCAATTCTTGCATTGATTTGTGCCTGGCATCCTCAAAAAAGGAGATTTTAAAGCACAGATGTCAGTTCATTGTTGCTGACTTTGGAGCCAAACGAAGAATAATGTTTACGCCAATTCCGGTCACTTCCTGACTTTTAATTTTTGGTTTTGCAAGCAAATTTTGGGGATTGGGGGTTCAAAATTTGTGTTTGGCCCTTGATAACTTTGAGTTAGCACAAGCTGGTCTGGGCCATTGGGTTATAGTATAAAAGTTAAAAAATTTATAGTAATTTATATATTTTTTATACTTACCAGACTTAGCTGGTGCTAAACTCCTTAATTCAGGGCCAAACACAAATTTTGCCCCCCCCCCCAATCCCCAAAATTTGCATCAAAAACTGAAAAATACATGTCCTATATGGTCCTCCATACATTTACTCCTCTCGCATGCGCAGTGTCAAGGAGGTCCCAAAATTGGCGCCAATTATCATTCTTACAACTGGTGCCTCATAAGCGTTATGTACTCAGCGGGGAGGTATGAGTTCCTAACTCCTGGGAGGGCCATCCCTGTCTGGGTCATTGGTAAGTATAAAAAAAATATATAAATTTAATACTATAAATTTTTTAACCTTTTTATACTGTACCAATGACCCAGACTTAGCTAAATAGTAAATAGGCTGGAGGGCCTAGGACATAAATGAAAATCCAATAAGCTCAATTATCTATAACAGAATATCCTCTCCAGGAGAAAAGAAGAGATAAGCTTTACATGTATCTTTCTTATTTATATTAAAGAAGGAAGGCACAATACCGATCAGTAATTGAGCATAATAATAATCAATGATCTCTATTAACATCCAGTATAACCCTTTATACTAATATTTTTAAAGGTAAGCCAATAAATAAAGGAAGTCCAGAGAAATGAGACTCTTTATATTCATTAAAAGTGTCCGAGGATTGTATATTAACGCTCGTTTGACACATGACATATACAAATGCTTCACACCGAGCTACACTTTAAAAATATTACATGGATGAGTAAACATTAGCTTTACACTTTAAAACCATCCCGGTACCGACTCGGAATTACTGACTCTAGGGGAGGTATTCCCTTGCTTTTCACTATAAAGCAGGTGACCTAAGGGAACACCTTCCCCCCTCCCCTCCCCCCCCCCTTCCCCGGGTCAAATACCCCAGAGCGAAGAGGGCAGCAGGACAGAGTCACTGCCGGAACAGAAAGCCTACATAACTATAGTTGCAACTGTTTAGTGGACGATATTCTGAGCAACTGATAACGGACCTAAACAATGGAGGTCTCCAGAAATGGACTCAATATTTCTGAGATAAAAATTAGTGAATGTGGAAGGTAGAGACCAATATGCAGCCTTAATTAGATCAGTAATAGCAATACAATTAACATAGGCCCAAGAAGTAGAAAGAGCTCTTACCTCATGAGCTCAGATCTTGAGTGCCGACTGCTGAGAAGAAGATAATTTTTCATAAGCAGTACGAATAGTTAATTGAATCCATCTAGCAATAGAATGAACCATAATATCCTTTCTATTAGGCATCAAAGACAGAAAGAAATGCTTACGTCCCTTTCTGATGAACTCAGATCTACGTTTGTAAATACGTATTGCTCTAACAGGACAAAGTAAAGGCCTACGCCCATCAGATGATGGAAGGGCCTTAATAACAATAGGTTCAGGATACTTATTAGGAGCCTGATTCTTAGCCAAAAATCCAACATAGGTGGTAAAGGTAATAGTATTACCAACACTACGGAAGTGAGAATCCCCCACAGATAGTGCATGAAGCTCACTAACTCTTCTAGCAGAAGAGAAGACTAAGAGAAAAGCTGTCTTATATGTTAAGAATTTGAAGTCCACTGTGTCAAGAGGCTCAAAAGGCGCTTCTTTTAGCTTAAGAAGAACACAAGCCAAATTCCACTTCTGAATTAATCTAAGGGTTCTAGGTCTATTTATCGCAAAAATTTCTAACTAACTTAGATAAAGAGACATTAGTTCCAATCATTAAGCTGTCATGATGTGCATATGTATCGGATAGCATAGACCTATAACCCTTAATGGTGATAGGCTGCAGATTAATCTCATCAAACAAGTATACTAGAAAGTTTGCAATGTCTGGAATGGAAGGATCATAAATATCTACGGAATGATCCCCACACCACTGACAAAACACCTTCCACTTAGCAGCATAGTTTAGCGAAGAGGAGGTCTTCCTACAGTTAGAAATCGCATCCACTGCTCGTCCTGTAAAATGTTTTCCGTGCAAGAAGGACCGCACAACGGAAATATGTGAAGGTTTAGACCTTGCGGATTATGATGGAGGATGCGCGATTTCCCTTGCAAAAGAAGATCTTCCCGTTGAGGAAGCTTCCTCGGCATGTCCCACAACAGACACCTGAGTAGATTTATCCACGGTCTCTGTGGAGACAGAGATGCTACCAACAGAATCTTGCATTGCGATTGTTTTATCTTGAGCAATATCTGCTGAATCAACGGCGCTGGAGGATACGCATATCCTATCATTCCGCCCCAAGAGATCGAGAGAGCGTCTACTGCAAACGCTCGAGGATCCGGCCAAGGTGACACATACGTCTGCAACTGATTGTTGAGATGTGTCGCAAATAAATCTATCACTGGCCGTTCCCATTGGTTGCAAATCTGATTGAATACTTGCTTGTTGAGAGTCCATTCTGACGGCAACAGGCGACCCCTCCGTGAAAGGGAGTCTGCTAAAACGTTCAGACGACCCAGAATATGACGGACGGAGAGAAGAATCTGATGTTCTAGTACAAAGAGAAGAATTCTTTCCGTTAGATTGAGCAACGGAATGGAATGAGTGCCACCTTGGTTCCAAATATACGCATCTACTGTCGTATTGTCGGACATAATCTGCACGTGTGCATTCTGAATAACGTCTATCCAATGACATAGAGCAAGCCAAATCGACATCATCTCTTTGATGTTGATGTGCTTGCTTAAAAACTGCGGATCCCAAAGACCCTGGCACTTCAAATCCGATGGGCTCAGTGTCGCGCCCCAGCCTGTTTGACAGGCATCCGTCATAATCGTAAAACTCGGATCTGGCAATTGCAGTGGAACTCCCTGAGTTAACCACTGTATGTCTGCCCAAGTCTGAATCTCTTGTTTCACTTGGCTTGACAAGAGGGTGTCCGTCTCGAGCGAATGAATCTTCACTCTCCAATTCTGAGTCAGATAGACCTGGAGAGGACAAATGCGTAGCTGCCCCATTGGAATGAGATCCACGGCAGCTCCGCACAGACCTATTAGTCTCATGAATTCCCTCACTGTAACTTTGTCTGAGTGAAGACAATAGCGAGCGTAACAACTGACTAATTTCGCTCTGGTTAACGGCAGACGAACGAGATTGTTGTGCGTCTTGAAGCTCATCCCCAGGTGGGTGAATGACTTGGACGGCACCAGATCCGACATCTCTTCGTTTACTATGAAACCGAGACGTCGGAGCAATAGAAGCAGATTCTGCATATCGTTCTGAAGGTTAACTCGTTGCCGGACCTCTGAAGAATATCATCCAGGTAAGCCAATGTTACCGCAGATGAATGAGCTCGGAAATGAGTCATTACCGAGTTCATTACTCGAGTGAAAGCCCAGGGCGCTAGATTCAGACCAAAGCACATCGCTCAGAACTGATAAACAACACCTAGGACAGTGAAGCGAAGATACTTTCTGAATGCCGGATGTACCATGACGTGAAAGTACGCATCCTTGAGGTCTATGCTCGCAGCAGTCGTTCACTCGAATGCTCACCCTGACCGATCGAATGGTCTCCATATAAAACTTTGGAGCCAGGATCAGTTTGTTTATCCAGCTTAAGTCGATCACTGGACGGAACGAGCCGTCTGGTTTCGAAACCAGAAAGAGATGGCTGTAGAAACCTGGAGATTCCTGGTTTTCTACGACCTCTATCGCGTTTTTCGTTAAAAGAGACTGGACTTCTGATAGAAGTGTTGTTCTTTTCTGACAATTTGACAGAAGCTGAGTCCATCTTGGACTTCGAGTTAATGGAGGTCTGCCTTTGAAGGACAGTTTTAGTCCTTCCGAAATAACCCCTCGAACCCAAGGGTCCTCTGTAATTGATTCCCAATTGCTTGAGAAACTCGACAGTCTTCCGCCCACCGGAACGCAACAGAGGTCTAAACCATCACCTCCTGGATCTGCGAGGCTTGCGGGAGGAGAAACTACATCCTCCGCAACCCGTGCCTCGCCCCGTCAGCCTAGGGGCGTCTGACCGGTTATTTCGGCCAGCGTAACGGCCCCTACTCGAGTCGCTACTCTGACGATCTCTAGAGTAAGACCTAGAGGAAGCATAGGAACCTCTATAGGAATTTCCCCTGGATGAACTCGTCCCAGAAGGTCTTGGCCTACTCCTCTCTGCTGGTTCCGACTTCTTGGAAGCAGACTTAAATAGCAGAGAGTCCGAAGCTTTCTTAGTTAATTTATCATATATTTCAGAAAGCTTGCCACTGAAGAGAAACTCTCCAGAGACCGGAGCAACTCTAAGAGAGTTTTTCACCTTACTATCCACGCGTGTGGAAGTAGCTAGGGCTGCATCATGTCTAGCTAACTCCAGATTTGCCACTGAAAGGGCAGAGTTATACGTGGACAAAGCTATGGCCCTGGACAGAACTCTTAATGACGTCTGTACGTCTTGAAATTCTGGTCCTTCAAAGCGTAATGCCAACGCTCTAGTAAGGTGATCTGCGTATGAAAGAGCATCTAAACTAGCTCCGTTTGACGATATCGTCGTTTCCATCGTTGACAACGGAAGTGACATAGACGACGACATGGATATATCAAGGTCTTCAGCCTGGTCGTCTAAACGCAGAGGAACTCTCTGGATGCCCTGACCTGCCGTATCAAACTTATTCCTTTGATTGATGAAAGGCAGCTGTAGAGCAGATGCCGGTAGGAAGGCTGACCTGCTCATCTTGTTGGCAAGTTTATCAATAGCGTCATCCAATAATTCAAATATCCGAGAGACATTCTTGGATTGTGACGGAAATTCCGGGACAATGTCCCAAAACCGATTAAAAAAGTCGGTGTCCAGTGGCACTACCACCCTCCTATCCAGCTGCGCAGCATTCTGGTCCGGCAGAACAACTTCTGGAAGGTAATGCCAGATGAATTCTACGGCTATTTTATGTTGTTCCAAAAGGGAAATATCTAACTCATCGGAATCCCTTTCGCCATCCTGCCGGACCTCTTGCAAATCTCGGTCGGCCGCACCCGATCCAGCGGCGGAACCTACCGACCCAGCTTCGTCTGACACTTCATGTTCTGACAGAGGCTCTGCCGGTTGCTGGGATGCTGTAATTATCTTTGCTATCTGTGATAGCACATCCGTTATGGAGGCCTGGGGAGCCGTGGTCTTACTGGATTTAGCCGCCGGAAGCTCCCTGGACGTTGAATCCTACATACATCTTTTATGCGAACGTCTGGATGTAGAAGGCCTCGTATCCCTTGCTTCCGGATGGCGTGATCTGGTCGCCGTGGAATCCCTGGTCGGCGAAGCTCACTCTATATCACTGGTCACGTAGTCAAGGTGCGGTCGTGTGTGCTGCTGTGAGGATGAGGAAGCCTTATAGGTAGCCTCGCCGGACTGCCTATATACTGGAGCGTCCCGAGTGGTGGACGTATGCTCCGACTGTGTAACGCTACGGACTACAACATCTGGTCCCAGATGCTGCTGTATGAGAGAGGGACCTCTCTCGCTTGCCCAGCTGGACAAGCTAAACACCGGACTATCAGGCTTCCTCCGATCCATCCTCCTTTCTGTCGTCACTGGGTGTGCACGTGGATGTTTTATAGTGCTCGCAACACCCGACTCTCTCTGCTGGACCGCAACGGATGAACCCGGGTCTGACCCATTCGGTGAATGGACGCGACACCGGGCGAGCTAGCAGACGTCAACCCCTTCAAGTTCCTTTCGGGTAACTGACAGATCTCCATGAGCACTTTTGCCGCTAGCTCTTCGCTTGAATGTGACGACGGAGGCACACTTCTGGACAACATCACGGAAATATCACACTGTTCTTGTTCCTCTGAAAAAGAGAGTGAAAGACTAGAGTGACTCTGTGGAGAGAGAACCGGATTGGCCCTCTCTCCAGTAACAACATAACGTGACACACGTTTCCAACGTTTGTCATCCCATTTGAAACACACAGAACAAAGATCAGTGTGAGTACACAGTACAATTAATACAGAGATCATGAGAATCATAGGAAGATTTCCTCCTATTACAATTTGAACAATAATCATTCATTGTGAAAGGTAAACCATCATAGTACTCGCACTAATCCTTGAAAATAAAGATACATAATAAAACAATCCATTATAATCATTAAGAAATAATGATTCGAAAAGAAAAAATTTTTTCAAAAAAACCAAAATTTTTCACATAGTACTCGCACTAATCCTTGAAAATAAAGATACATAATAAAACAATCCATTATAATCATTAAAAAATAATGATTCAAAAAGAAAAAATTTTTAAAAAAAAAACAAAATTTTTCACAAGAGCCCAAGTTCCCAATGGGAACCCTGAGCCCAATGGATCCCAAAAAAGCCTAAGTGTGGACAAAAATTTAAATTCATTTTGAAAAAAATTAATGAGACACTTACGGACAATATTAATGTATCTTACTATGAAATAAGAGATGCAGAAGACAAATAATCACTATCAGCAGTAACTATTGTCAATCTAAGCAAAAGTGTCAACAAACCGGAAACATGACTCCAGGCACTGAACAAACCTGGCCCGAAATCAGTTACCAATTTAAAACACTATCTGATGCAAAACAGAGGCTTCCAGAGAAGAAACTGAAGAACATCAGATGGTAGATGCAGACCAAAACGCCTAAACATCCCTAGGGTGAGGACGTAAACATGAGGAAAAAACAGAAATAATTCTGTTACCAAGCCAAAACTCCCAAGAAATTTTAGTAATGAACATTACAAAAAACTAGACTTTATGATTCTGGAGAATCATGGCTTTTCCCGATGAGATTCCATGATTCTTCATGACCCCACAGTGTCTGATGAATTGTTTTTAACTGTCGCACTGAAGTTCCTTCATTGATGTTATGAGAAAGGTGAGTATAGTAGTCTCAAATGACTTGGCTCGATCCTAATTAACACCATAATTATGGAAACACTGGAACTACCAGCGCGACTGAAGAGAACAACAGCAGCTCTGGGCATCTCTTGCCCTGTCACCTGGACTGTCCGGGAGACAGGCAAGAGAGTCCATCTGAACTAGGAGTTCGTCATTGAAGAGCACAACACCGCCACACCTTCTTCAGGGAGAGGTAGCACCTTTTGTGAGAGGAACCCCTCTCACACTGGTCCTCACCCGAAGAAGCCTGGACCTGGCCCTGAAAAGAAGAAGAGCAAGAAGAAGAGTCCGTCCACCATGCGCCGGGATTCCAGGCGCCTGGAGGCCTTCCGGAATAGGAAGAAAGAGGTGAGCGAGAGGATGGAGGTCCTGGAGGCAGCTGCCAGTTCCCCTCCTAGTCCCACTAGTACACCCAACCAACTGCCAGCTCCTGAGCCGGTACTGTTGGATGAGGAACGTCTGGTGGAGACTGAGGAGGAACCGGAGGTTGCCTTTTCACCACCTCCCACCCCTCACTTCCTTCTCTACCGGACAGCCCGGGTGTGTCAATCTCAGCAACACAGCCACCTAAGTCTGCAGTCACCGCCGAAGAATTAAGGAGAATGATAGAGATGGGAAGGCGGGCAGTTGAGATGGGAAACCGAATCGCCTCCGAAACCCACGAGTTCAGGGAACAATCCAAGGCAGATCTCAAAAAGGAATTAGACGCAATCCATTCACCAAACTCAACACTAAACTCAACATCGTCGACTTCCACATCACAATCTCAACCACCTCCAAAGAAAAAGAGCCGGAAGAAGCCTAGACGGGGTTAAGCCACCTCCCTCCTTCCTTTTCCTCCTCCACCGCGCCTTGACATCCTACAACAACAACAAACAACTAACGAGAGTTGAAAGGGGCTTGTCCTCCAAATCGTCCCTGCGCGCCTTCGGCGCGTCAAACCATTTCGTTCGTCTCAAATGACTCAGTTGATAAGAAAATTGTTTAGGTAAAAACCATCATTAACGGTGGAGTGGGTTAATATCAATATCGTCGTCCGACAAGTTAATGACCCACAAAAGGAGTTATGTTTGTTTGACACATACCCACTGAGTGACAGCCACCAGGGATCCCAACACAACTTTTAATCCTATGAGAATCTCAGAAGTTTAAAGTCAAGAGAAATTGGCGGTGAGTGGGTTTCTGGCAGGCAGGAAAAGATTGATGAAGATTTGCATATTGGACATTAAAATAGCACTTCAGACATACACGAACGGTGTTCAGACCGCTGGAGGCAGCGACTTGAAATTTTCAGAACTTGTCCTACGAACCCTGGCCGACATTTTGGGATCTGTTTGGAGTGTCCGGACCGCGTGGAAAACACCAAGCATCGCTTGGAATGTGAGAGTACTATTCGCCCCGACTCTATCAGTTTAGAATGGACACGGGCAGTGTTGTAGACGACTGTAGAGACTGTAGAGCTGCGATTGAGCATAACGTCCCAGGTTTCGGTGCCACATTGCCTGACCAGCTCCAAAAGAGCAGCGGGGGAGGGGTATCCGGACACTATCTTTAAACCTTAGATAATCGTCAGAAGTTGAAGTGAAAAGAAATCGGCGGTGAGTAGGTTTTTTGGCGGGTAACGATTAACGAAAATTTGCCAATTAGACATTAAAATTGCACTTCTCACAAACATGAAGCGTGTCTAGACCGCTGAAGGCAGCGACATCTAATTTTCAGAACTTGTTCTACGCACCCTGGCCGACATTTTGGCATCTGTTGCGAGTGTCGAGGCCGCGTGAAGAACACCATGCATCGCGTGGAAAGTGAGAGTACTATTCGTCCCGACTCTATCAGTTTGGAATGGACTTGAGGACTGTTGTAGACTACTGTAGAGCTGCGATTGAGCATGAAGTCGGAGTTTTTTGTGCCAAATTGCCTAACCGGCTCCAAGGTATGATTTTTCGTCTGTACATCGCCCAGATCGACTGTAGTTTATACCGTTACCATACGTTGAAGTAGCCTTTTGTCATTTTCGCCACTTTTGCCCCAGATTTGAGGGTACCTTCCTTGAACCCCATTTTATAGCAAAATCTAGCCGTGCTCCCAACAACGCCCTCTCCCCGTCGGCCCTGGTGCTTCTAAAAATAGAAAGGTCAATGGGTAGGGGCCCGTTAGCAAACAAACGGGGGCAGGGCAGGTGTACTTGGTGAAAAAACAGTTGTGTGAACATCCCCAGAAGTGAAAACCTATGCTCAGTGGCTGTAATCAAGATGTTAATTTAGACTCCCATTACGGCCAAGATACTACAGAATGCAAATGGGTGGGTGGCGGGCATCATCACTGGATCTAATGTTGTATTTCATGTTTTCTTTATATTCTATTTATTTTTTTTATATCTCTCTCTCTCTCTCTCTCTCTCTCTCTCTCTCTCTCTCTCTCTCTCTCTCAGTTTAATTTGTGTTTGTCTATAATGTTTATAATATTTAGATTTTGCGAGATTCTGTTATTTATGGAATATGTTCTGCCATATTGTAAATTATTAGTCACTGTACAGGAACGGAGGGGCTTCTAAGTGGTAAGCCCTTGTCCTCCAATCCTGATTTGCATTGTCAAATGGCAAATAAAATATGTTTAATCTACTCTAACAGTAGGAGGGGGGGGGGGGGGGCATGTGTCCTAGGTAAAAAAACAGCATCGGGGCAGGTGTCCTAGGTAAAATAAACAGCATGGGGTGGGGGGTGTCCCCGCTAATTAATTTTAATAGCAGGCAGTTGTTCATGGGGCAGGTGTCCTATTCCACTGCCCAGTATTCCAAATTTTCTATGGTACTTGGCCTTGACGGAAATAACATTTCAACAAGAAACAACGGGAAACCTATTTGCAATAAAGCTGCAAATATAAACTTGATTTTAGGACCATTCCATGGACATTTTAAGCCTACTGCGATATCGGCGTTTCTTACTCTCGTCCTTTCACCACACCGCAGTATTTTACCCGAGTCGAGTTCTGACGTCATGCAAGTTTGACCGACATGCTTTCAATTTTGTTATTGACAACAACATATTTATAATTTCGTGCTTACTGATCCGAATTTTGAAAACGACACACGCAATCCCGAAAGCGTTTTCTGAAAAACACGATTCTGTAAAAGGTTTTTGTGAAATTTGATTATTTTTTTTATTTTCAATTTCGATGGCTCTTGTTGAAAAGGTGCTAATCACTGATCGTCCCTAACGAGATCAAAGACACGCCGTAGTTTAATAACAGACAGAGAATCTTCTAAGAATATACATGCGCAGTCCTAAAATGCAATAAATCAAGTGTTTTTTCACGTTTTATGAGAGAAATATGTCCAATTGTATCATTTAATCATTTTTAGGTATATGTGGGTGAGAAATTTTCTATACGGACAAAATACAGGCTAAATAAAATATTTGCCATTATTTTCCGCAGACGTATTTTTGTCTTTGCTTCTTGGGGAAATTTCTTGCTGCTAAATACAACGAAGGTGTGTTATTTGATATGGTCAGAACCGTCAGGTGGTCGGGTCCGAAACCGCACCTCGCAGAAGATTTAGTGGGGGGTGTCGATTTTACAAGTAATGTAGGCAGCGTACACGGCATGGGCTGTCTGTCTTTAATCCGACAAAACAGGGTTAAGGCTTGGTTTTTTGAATACCCTTATTTATTTATTTATTTATTTATTTATTTATTTATTTATTTATTTATTTATTTATTTATTTGTGTTTAAGGTCACATACTTCTGCACAATGGCTAATCGTGACCGTGACAGTTTTAGAGGTGGAGGAAGCCGGAGTACCTGGAGAGAACCACCAAGCATCGACGAGCAACTGTCAGCTCCTCAACATTCTCACTCTGTTCAGGCTCCACTCAGGCAGGGTTACAGAGGTTGAAGACATGTGTACCATCGACGTGCAGTATGCCTTAGTACACGGGGACATCGTGCCCCCATGTCGGCAACCGGGCCAAAGTGCCTTGCACAAGGACACAACGTGAGTCTTCCCGGACGGGGATCGAACTCGGGACCTCTAGCATAGAAGTACAACAGTCTACCACTGAGCCACCACGCTCCCTTGAATACCCTTAATACTATCATACATTATCCCTCAGGAATTCTAAGTCTGATAAAAGAGGTCATGTTTATCTATTACATACCCATTTTGCTGCCCGAAAACAGCCGATTTTATTAAAATTTCGACGTTTAGCAGCCTGTAGAGGGATTAACAAACGACTAGCGGAATATTCTATCTATGCAATTTGTAAGACCTGCCAATGTCAAATTGTTCTTGAAAATCCCCAACAAGCAGTTAGCGAAATCCATGGAAAATGTAAATTTTAAGCGTTTAAGGGGCATCTCTCCTTATTCAGTCCAAAATGGGTTAAGTTTCATTCTTTTAAATACCCTTACTACTTACAAACCTTAAACACCAATAAATAAATTAGATTCCATGATTTTTCTTGACCCCACAGTGTCTGATGAATTGTTTTTAACTGTCTCACTAAAGTTCCTTCATTGATGTTATGAGAAAGGTGAGTATAGTAGTCTCAAATGACTCGGTTTGGGTTTGATAAAAAAATGTTTAGGTAAAACCCATCATTAATGGTAGAATGGGTTAATATCAATATCAATGTTTCCCTATCAGTTTTGCGTCCGGTAAAAGAAGTTACGTTTCTCTGTGGCATTTCCATTTGATGTTGGTGTCCAAAAACAGACCATTTCCTCAATTTTTTTTACATTTAGCAGCCCATGAAGGGTTAACAAATGCCTACCAGAATAATTGATCCATGCAACTGGTCATATGACACCAAGACCTATCAACGGCCATTTTCTCTTGAAAACCCCACAAATTGTTTGTAAAGAAATCCAGGGAAAACGATTTTTTAAGCTTTTGATGGGTATCCCTGTTAACCTCCCCAACAGGGGTTAACGCTTGGCTTTTTGAATACCTTTATTACTTACAAAAATGGTCCTCTGTGAATTCCACTTCAAACAAAGGAGATTATGTTTATCTCTCATGTATACATTAGGTGCTGTGCGTGTCTGAAAACAGTCCCATGGTAACAACATTACGATGCTTGGCAGCTTGTAGATGGTTAAAAAATGCTCACCGGATTATTTTGTCCATGCAACTTGTAATGTCACATAAAGACCTACGAATAGTCAATTTGTCTTGAAACCCTACAAGTTACCGTTAGGGAAATTCACAGAAAATGGGAATTTAAAGCTTTCAAGGGATATCTCTCTTTAGCCTGCCCAAAATGGGTTAAGACGTCGACTTTTGAATACCCTTACTACTTACAAAAATGTTTCCATATAAATTGTACGCGCGATAAAGGAAGGCACTTTTCTTTGTGGTGTACCCTTTGGGTGCTTTTGGTGTGCAAAAACAGCCCATTTTATCGCAATTTTGACCTTCAGCAGCCCAGGAAGGGTTAACTAATGCTGACCGGAATATTTTGTTCATGCGACTTGTAATGTCACACCAAGACCTGCAAATAGCCGATTTTTTCTTGAAAACCTACAAGATGTTGTTAGAGAAATCCACAGAAAACGGGTATTTTAAGATTTTAATGGGTATCTCTCTTTAACCAGCCCAAAATGGGTTAAGACATCAAATTTTGAATACCCTTACCACTTTCAAAAATATTTTCCGATCAATTTTGCGTCCGATAAATGAAGGCCCCTTTCTCTGTGGTATATCGTTTGGGTGCTGTTGGTGTCTAAAAACAGCCCATTTTATCACAATTTTTATGTTCAGCAGCTCGGGGAGGGTTAACTAATGCTGACCGGAATATTTTATCCATGCATCTTGTAATGTCACGCCAAGACCTGAGAGTGACCTATTTTTCTTGAAAATCTACAAGACTCGTTTAGAGAAATCCACGGAAAACAAGAAGTTTTGAGCTTTTTTGGGGTATTGCTGTTTAACCAGCCCAAAACGGGTTAACACTTGGTTTTCTGAACACCCTTATTACTTACAAAAATGATCATCGGTGAATTCCACTTCCAATAAAGGAAGTTATGTTTACCTCTCGGGTATCGTTTGGGTGCTGTGGGGGTCTGAAACCGGCCCATTTCATCAAAATTTCGATGTTTGGCAGCCTGTGGAGGGTTACCATATGCATCGCCTAATATGTCGTGTGTATCAAAGGTTGTGTCATAGGCAGGTCTAGTAATTATGAATATTTAAAAAAAATCCTAAAGACGTGTTTCGAGAAAGTGCCGATAAACCCCAATTTTGGCAGTTTTTTTCCAATTCTGGCCAAATGTGGGTTAAATCGAAAATTCCGCTTCGGTACATTTTTAGATTTTTTGCCTCTCTATACGTGTGCCAAATTGTGTGAAAATCGGTTCGAAAATGGCTTCTGAATCGTACGGACAAAAATGTGTGGAAAAAAAAATAATAATCCGTAGAAAAACAATAGTCTTTTCCAGAGGGAAAAGCCTAATAAGCCAAAACATGGGAGAATAGCTAGGGGGGAATAAGGAAGGTAGAGAGGAAACACTGATCAAACAATGGTACTTCACAGCAAGAATGACAACACCAGGGCTATGTCTTGAAAAAAGGCAACATGAAATAATTTCATAAAATAATTATAAGTTACAGCCCTGAACATTTTTTGGCACTATTTTTTCCTCTCCTCCTTATATTTCCTCTTTATTTCCACCATTTCTCTCATCAAAATGTGTCTGGCGTCATGAAAACTGAGATTTGGAAGCACAAATAACAGTAAAGTGTAACTGTTTTGAGGGCCAAACAAAGAATGATAATTGGCGCCAATTTCGGGACCTCCTTGACACTGCGCATGCGCAGAGGTGTAAATGTATGGAGGACCATATAGGACATGTATTCTTTGGTTTTTGATGCAAATTTGGGGGATTGGGGGGACAAAATTTGTGTTTGGCCCTGAATTAAGGAGTTTAGCACCAGCTAAGTCTGGGTCATTGGTACAGTATAAAAATACACAGAAATTTTGGGCAAATATTGCTCCACAAACTTTGTTTGAACAAACTTGATTCTACACCTCAAATGGAAGCTCCATACCAAATATCAAATCATTGTACCTTCTTGAAAAGAAGATTTTTAAAACATTTTGGAGCATTTTCCTCCACCCTCTCCCTATGGGGATGGGCATGTTGATTTGAACAAAAACAAAATACAATGTCAAAACAAGCAATCAGCTCAAATTTAACTAATATTGGTTCAATGGTTAAGGAGGAGCAGGTGCAAACATTATGTTCACGGACAATGGACGGTGAGTGATCACTATAGCTCATCCCGACTTTCAGTGAGGTGAGCTAAAAATAGCAGCATTTGGGAATTGTAGATTCCATGGATTAGAATTAGTGTTATTGCTCATTCTTCTCATGAATGACAAAAAGATTGTCTGTACTAGAAGGACTGCAAAATACAACCACCCAGTTATTTTAAGGTAGTTTATTGTCAAAATTTTAGTCTCTTACTTATGCCATAGCACACTTTCAGGCAGTGCTTTCAACCACAAGACAACAATTTCAGTTTACACATGTTCTATTTTTCTTTTATTTTGGTATATAATTTACTGGGGTTATTTCTTTCTAGCCATTTTTGAACTTTGAAGAAAATTTCCTAAAATTTGACCCAAGTGAGGTTGGATGACCCCTTAAGAAAGAATACAACTTTTCAAAGCAATACAAGTGTCTGTTTGTAGCTGTATTGGGACGAACGCATTAACACACACATGAATAATTCCAATGTTTTTAGAGGGTATTACAGACTGTCAGCACCTTCCTCATGTGTGCCACTGATACCACTGTTCAAGAAGAGTAATTTTCTATTACCAAAATTATCCCACATTCTACCAGTCAAGATATTTTGTTCTGAGTGGGGTTCTGTTGCCCAAAAATTTCTTTTCACTAAACTTTTAACCAAGGAAATTCTGTCCAACAATCAAATACTAACTGTCTACCTTTTTTATTTTTATCTTGCTCTGTTTCTCACTGTTCAGTTTCTCCTCAACAACTATCATCATCTGAAACAGTATAAACAAAATACAGTTACGTATATAACACAGAAGGCTCTCTTATTAATTACTGACCCCCCCCCCCCCCCACCCATTCACAGCAATTCTAAACTAGAGGCTCAAGTGAACCTGAAACGCTCACCTAACTCAAGTTGTCAATAGAGGTGAGTATGTCAGTAAGTGATGAAGAGCAAGAGTAATTTTTTGATTTGCCACGACACAACCAAAACCAATATTTTGGCCATTTGTTTCTGCTGGTCCTAGGACAGCTTCTCAGGAAAAAAACAAAGCTCTGTTTTTGTGAAGTCTCAAAAAAGTGTATGTACACATTTATTTATTGTTTTTTAGCTTATGGGGTTCTCTCTACCCCACACCAAGGGGAGTAGCCACATTTTTGGAAAAATGGGCAACCTTCCACAGGGAGCTTAAATCTTGACCTAATATATTCTTCTGAAGATTTATTTATTTATTGATGTTCAAGGTCACATATTTATGCACAATGGCTAATCATGACTGTGACAGTTTTACGGGTGGAGGAAGCCGGAGTACCCGGAGAGAACCACCGAGCAATGACGAGCAGCTGCCAGCTCCCCAACATCATAACTCCGCACTGCAGCACAGGCAGGGTTAGACTGGTTGAAGACATGCGTACCATTGACGTGCAGTACACCTTAGTACACGGCGTCATCATGCCCCCACGCGGGCAATGGAGATGAAGTGTCTTGCCAAGTGTCTTGCCCAAGGACACAACGCGGTTGCCGCAGGTGGGATTCGAACCAAGGACCTCTCGGCCTGCAGCCTGCACCTCTACCTACTGAGCCACCACGCTCCCCTTTTGAAGATACTTGAATCTGCATCACCAAAGAAAGTTCCATACAATAATTCTAAGTATTATTGCAAGTGGTTTATGAGAGGATAATTTTTAAAGCATTTCTGGCTTTTTGGCCATTTATCACACCATAAGGGGAATAGAAACTTTTTGGGCGGAAAAAACTCAGAAGAGTATATTCCAACAAGATGCATTGAACCAAATTAATTGATATTTAGTCCAAAAGTTTTAAAGAAAAAGATTTAGTTGATGGAGCACAAGAAAGATGATGATTCATCATTTTTCCATTACAAACTGTGTTACAATGGTCATTCCCTACAGCACCTCATGACAAACCAATAGCATTTTTCTTTCATCCATTTGATTCCACTGGCTCTAAATAAGCTTCATACCAAATAACAGTATTCTGGTACATGCAGTTTTATAATTATGGGTGTTTGAATTTTTGTCTATTTTTAGCTCCTAGGATTACCACAGGGCTGAAAAAAAAATTGGGACATAAATCAAGTACTTATGCCCAATTATACATGACAAATTTAGTTCAAATCATCAGCCCATTGGTCCTGGAAATAGAAATTTTCCCAAAAAGAGCCCAAATATTGGCCGAGTTCCTTTGAAAAAATTTGAATTTGCATCACTAAAGTAAGTTCCACGTCAAAAACTGAAGCTTTATTGTGAGTGGTTCATGAGAAAATGATTTTAAAAGCATTTTAGGTTTTTGGGCCATTAACTCACCCCAAGGGGAACAGTAAATTTTGAGGAAAAAAACCTAGAAGAGTATACTCCACCAAGGTGCTTTGTACCAAATTACAAATGTAGTTTAGATTTGGCCCAAAGGTTCTGAACAATACTTATTTGATGGAGCACAAGAAAAATGCTGACTTTGCATTTTCCCACTACCAACAGTGTTAAAATGGACATCTCCATACGGCATCCCATGACAAAATAGCAATATTTTTTGCCCCTCTGATTCCATTGGTCCTTCGGAAGCTACATACCAAAAAACAATATTCTGGCCCATGCAGTTTTTTAAATATGAGCATTTGAAATTTTTTCTACTTTTAACTCCTGGGGTTCCCATTGGGAGGTGAACAAATATTTTTGGGTATAAATCAAGTACTTATGACCCAATTATACTACATGCCAAATTTGGTTCAAATCAGCTCATCGGTTTATGAAAGAGAAAATTAGGGTGGAGCCCAAAATGGGCATGCCACCACAGGGAGCCCAAATATTGACCAACCAACTTGCCTTGAACAAACTTTAATATTTACCACCAAAGGAAGTTCCATACCAGATATCAACACAATCTCTCTGGTGGTTCATGAGAAGATTTTAAAAAAATATTTAAGCTTTTGGGGTATTAACCCTACCCCAAGGGGAGTAGAAGCTTTTAGGGAAAAAAAACTCAGAAGAATATACGCCACTAAGATGCTTTGTACCAAATTAGTTTAGATTAGAGCTGTTCGGTTGTGAAATTTTGCCGTTTCAGTTTTGGTGTTGGTTGTGTTAAAAGAGTTGAACCTCGGTTTCAGTTTCGGTTTTTATTTCAAATTATTTACAAATGGGAAAACTCCACAAAATACTGAAACTGTTAGAAAAGGCACTTTTTGAAACTAAAATTCTTCCCCCCCCCCTCCCCCCCCCCCCCCCATCCATCCCAAATTTCCATGCCATGCTTCCTTTTGTGTACAGCTTGATTTCATATACACATACCACAAATGGCAATGATGACTGTTAAATTTGCAGGGTTTCTTCCCCATGCATTTGATGTCACACTTGTATCTGATTCCAAAAATCCTCAATCATAATTTTCATTCAAATACTGATAGGCACACGTATTCCGAACATTTGAATGAGAATTACATCAGAGTCAGATTCAACAGCAGATTTTGTCCATTCGATGACTTTAACAAGATAAGCCAACACAGCAATGTTTTAATGTTAACATTGAGCAGTTTAGAGCAAATTACTTACAGAATAGATTCAAACAGTGACCTTGGCCCAGTGTAAGTGAAACTTGGCAAACTGTGAAATCTTGCATTCAACTTCAGTCTGTTTTTTAAAGCCACCTTCGATTCAAAAAATGTCAGGTCTGCATAATCAACTTTGTGCCTCGATTCAGTGTTGTGTTTCAACTGAATAGTGTTTCCGTATTTTGTTGTAACTTTCTTCTTACAGAGTTTATATGTCTGTGGCATATTTGTCTTTTTACCTCTGTTATTCAAAGCATATCTGCACAAGACATTTATCGTCCTTTCCTGCACACTATGTTACATCATCGATAGACAAAACAAAACTTTCTCGGCTATGATTGAGAAATAGATATAAATACAAAAAACCGAAAGTACATTTTTTTTTTGACATGCATGGTTGTCATTTTCATTTTTTTTCGATAACCAACAACTAGTAGATTTTTTTTGGTTAACCGGACAGCCCTAGTTTAGATTTGGCCCAAAGGTTCTAAAGAAGAATATTTAGTTGATGGAGCACAAGATAGATGATGACTAAGCATTTTCCCATTGCCAACAGTGTTAAAAAGGGCATCCCCATGTGGCACCCCACAACAAAATCAATAGCACTTTTTTGGTTCCATCTGATTCCAATAGTCCTAAAGAATCTTCATACCAGAAAACCATCAGTTCTTGAAATAGAAATTTTGGGTAGAACCAAAAATGGGCATGCTTCCATAGAAAACACAAAATGTTAACCTACCGACTTGCCTTGAACAAATTTTAATCTTCACCACCAAAGGAATTTGCATACCAAATAAATATCGAAGCATTCTCTATGGTGGTTCATGACAAGATGATTTTTTAAAGATTTTTAGGCTTTTGGGGCATTATCCCCAGCCCGAAGATGGCTGCAGCTTCATTTGAAAGAAGTAGAAAGGCTATATACTCCAAATATGGTCTGTGTCATGAATGTTTAATTTGGCCCAGTGGTTTTGAAGAAGACAAGCTTCAAATTAGTGAATGGAGCACAAGGAAGATTTCCTATTGACAATAGTGTTAAAATGGGCTTCCCCATATGGCACCCCATGACAACAATGATAGCAATTATTTTTGGTCCACCTGATTCTGCTGGTCTTAAGGAAGTCGAATACCAAAAAACAATATTCTGGTCCATGCAGTTTTTGAAATATGAACATTTAAATTTTTTTCTCTTTTTAGCTCCTGGGGTTCCAACGAGGCTGGGGAAAAAATGGCGGTTCATGAGAAAATTTTTGGAGAAGAATTTTAGGCTTTTTGGGCATTATCCTCAGCCTGAAGATGGCAGCAGCTTCATCTGAACAAAGTAGAAAGGGTACACTCCAAAGATGGTCTGTGTGGGCTGGGCAGGGCAGGGCAGAACAGTATAACTGTAAATATTGCTCTTCAAACTTCCCTTGACCAAACTTGTATGTACACCTCAAAAGGAAGCTAACTACCGAATATAAACTCATTCCATCCAACGGATCAGGAGAAAGAAGATTTTTTTTAAAAATTGGAGCAATAAATTCTTATTAACTCGTGCGTGTCTTGCGTGATTCATTGTTTTGGCTGGCACTTTGTTTTTAAATAGCCATTTTGTGCTGGTTGCTATCAGTTGGGGCGAATTGTTCGAATGACTACGCCATTACAATTCTTTTCAGAAATATAAAATTGGGCTAGTTTAGGCTATTTTCATAGCCGTGTGATGGACTTTAACAGCAGCCGTGTATTTATTTATTTATTTATTGGTGTTTAAGGTCACATACTTACGCACAATGGCTAATCGTGACCGTGACAGTTTTACGGGTGGAGGAAGCCGGAGTACCCGGAGAGAACCACCGAACAACGACGAGCAGCTGTCAGCTCTCAAACATCGTAACTCTGAACTCTGCACCGCAGCACAGGCAGGGTTAGATTGGTTGAAGACATGCGCACCATCGACGTGCAGTACGCCTCAGTACACAGCGTCATCGTGCCCCCATGTAGGCAATCGGGCTGAAGTGTCTTGCCCAAGGACACAATGCGGTTGCCGCAGGTGGGATTCGAACCGAGGACCTCTTGGCTTGCAGCCTGCCCCTCTACCAACTGAGCCACCGCACCCCCTACAGCAGCCGTGTTGACTTTTTTTTTGCGAATGCGGAAGCAGGTGTTTTTAAAAAATAAAACATAAGAAAATACAGTAAACTGCCATGTCTCCCAAGGAAGTTTTGGAGGGCGACTTGAATTTCGCCCCCAATGTAAGCCAAGGCGACTTGAGGAATGACAAGGCGACTTCTTCGCCCAAGTCGCCCACTCGGCTGACCCGTGATTCCCCCTCCCTCTCCCAGGGGGCATGGCAACTTGTTTTGAATACAATTGCAATGCAATCCTATGTTCAAAAAATCCCTAAAAATTCTTTGACACTGGATGAATGGTATTTTAATAAAAGCCACAATCACACCTTTCATGCAGGACAGTGAATGATGGCTGACAGACGTGGAGTGAGCACTACAGTCAAGTGAGCTAAAAATGATTTGTAATCTATACTAGGTATAAGAGCAAAAATTGTTCTATTCAGTATTTGTATTCAAGAGTACCAAACAATAATGCAGTTTTTCAGAGATGAATTGTTTTTAGTAATCATGGCAGTTTGTGAACAGGATAATTCAGGAAATATTCGAATACACAGAAAAATTTACTCTGTTCATTAATAAATTGGATACTTTAAGTTTTGAATACACTTTCTCATGTACTCATGAATACATTTTTTTAACAAGAGGTGCGCAGCAGGCGTTGAGTTGTGGCTACTTTCTTCATGCACTCTCTATTGAAAATCAGAAAAGTCATCGTGCTGAGCTCAAAATTTGCAAAAATTGAAGCAAACAAGCTTAAAATTCGTAAAAATAGACTAATTGAGGCCCATAACTTTTTAATGAAAAATCTGGCCTGGCCAGTTTTCGAACTTGCTTGAGAAATTATTGCAAAAGACGTACATGTATGGCAAATATTACTCAAATCAGAGAACATTTGTTCAAGTTATTGCAGTAACAAGCTCAAAATTCATAAAAATTAACTAATTAAGGCCCATAACTCTGTAACAAAAAATTGGGCTGGGCCAGTTTTCGAACTCGCTTAAGATATTATTGCAAAACACCTGCATTACAAATATCAGTCAAATCGGAAAATGTTTGTTCAAGTTATTGAGCTAATGAGCTCAAAATCTGTAAAAATTGACTAATTAAGGCCCATAACTCTGTAACAAAAAATCAGGCCATGCTAGTTTTCGACCTTGCTTGAGATATTATTGCAAAAGACCTGTATGGCAAATATTAGTTAAATCGAACAACGTTTGTTCAAGTTATTACACTAACAGTGTGAAGACATCTGAATGCCTGCCCGGACAGACATGTTAACCCTCCTGGAATGCCCGGGAAATTCCCGGGAATTCAACATTGTTCCCGGTGTCCCAGAAAAAGATCTGCTTGGGACGGAAATCCCAGAAGATATTAGTCAAAACATTTGGCAGTTTTGAAATGATTCAAGGGTCAATTTGCGATCAGTTTCAAAAGATTTATAGTCTTGGCATTACCCTGTTCGAAAATCATTAAAATGATTGTAAAATTAATTAAAAGCAAAAAAGGATGGTTGTACCTTTTTGAAGTGTACAAAATTTGTCTCGATCAGCTGTTTTCATTGTGGTGACCCTTTTCAAACACCTGATCACCAACCCCTTCAGATGTTTAGTTTGTAAAAAAGCTTTTTTCAACAGAGAATTCCTCTTTAATAATGTTCATTTATATTTTTCCTGCATTTGAATAAGGGTGCCCATGTATTGCTTTACAAACTGCAACATTGTGTTTGAACATTGAAAAGAGAACGTAAATCAAAATTCAGTTGATGGGTGCTGCCATTTTTAACTCAGAATTCTAGGAGATACTGGGGAAGTTCCCTTGATTTATTTTCTAGTGATAAAAATCTCGGTCTCGGAATCACCTCTTTCTTTAATGTAAATCTTTGAACCAAACCCAGTGTTTGGGAAGTTGAACTGATGACAACTCTGGTTTAATTCTAAGGTGAAAGCCTTTTTGGAAGTGTTTTTATTTATTTTATTTATTAATATTTTCTTGCAAAATGATATGAAAATGGATAGGATCTACGGAGAAATTCATTTCCTGTCACTTTTACATTTCTGAAGAGGTCCTCTGTTGAATAATACTTTTTATACTCCTCAGTGTACTCTTGAGCATTTTTATTTTTTTCAACTCATGTCTGTGGTTCAGCAGCTACGAAGTGATTATAGGAGAACTGCTGGAATTTTGTTCAAATAGGAGAACTGCAAGAAATTTTTTGAAGTTGAACAAATGAAATTTCTGAACATTTGTGGGAGTTAATTATACCTCAATTATTTTTTACTAATTACTTGTCTTCAGATTACTGCTACAGTCATGAATTGTTTGTTGGAGAAGAGCAAGAGAACAATTTTTTTTTATTTAAGTTTGACATCTGCATGTGTTGTACATGAAACTCAAAAATGGTCTTTTTCCAGCTGTTAATTCTGTAGTTTTGGGTTCCATTTTCTATCATTTTTTTTTTGGGGGGGGGGGGGGGGAACAGAGGGGGGGTGTTTATTGGGAGAAACTTGATTACTGTTATGATCCCATTGTTTATGAATAGAATAGTTTGAATAAGCCATTAGACAGGATACAGAACCAGCTGAGATAAGAAGTAGTGTAATTCCAAAATGAAAATTTATACTTGTACATTTTGACCATAGTTTTATTTGGAAATACAACATATGTGAGCTGCATTAATACTTTTGTAGTATCTCCTGTGGGGAGAAGTCCTCTCATTGAGGATGAGTTAGGGGCAGTCAACTTTCTGCATACAGCATTTTCTGTCACACAAAATTTTCCCTGAATTCCATGCCATTTCCCTGAAAATCAACCTCAATTTTTTTTTTTTTGGGGGGGGGGGGGGGGTGGGGGGAGGGGGTTAACATGTTTGGCCCAGATGCATGCCGTCAAGCCAAAGGTTTTGGTTTTTAACACATTGCTCTGATTGGGATGGTGGAGAATTTGTGCATTTTAACAACTACAGACTGTATACACTGATAACGTTTTCAAAAGTAAGCATTCTACAATTTCAATATTCTGATACATTAGTATGGGAATACAACAACTCAGTCATACCAACACAATGACATATGTTCACTTGGCAACTATGAAAGCTTGTACTGTTAGTTTTATTAGTTTGATACATTGCTTGGTAGGTTGTGTTGTAAATTTCTCATATTCTTAACTCCAATATTTCATTGCTATATGAAAAGGTTACAAAATTGTTTACCATGAAAAGGTTTACAGTACCAAAACAGGCAAGAAGATTTCACAACTATAGTTCTGTTTCCATGTCACTTAGGGTCCTGCGAATCACACATTTTTTATTCAAATTGAATCTCAAATCGATCACGTCTATTATTCATAATCGAATCAAGCCTGGAATTGAATAAGTGGAATCTTGAAGATGACCGATGGGGGTTGGGGTGTTATAAACACGATTTCTACCAACTGTGATTGCTCAAGTCGTGACTGATAAAATAATCGTCAAAGGCATGCCTTAATGATGTAGTTGGAATATTACCCCTGTAAGGATTATAGTTCATTGTCGACATTCCTTGGAAACCTTAAATTTGCATTTGACAGTGGTAAGGACTAGTGATACTGAAATTAGTATGGATAGCGGCATGAGTGAAGGTGTTATTTATGTTAATGTACCAGACGTTACACTCAGTCTTTTATTTCAACATCATTTATGTACGATTTGCATCTGAACTGTGCATTTTATGAGACAATGAAGATAACTTATACCAAGCTGTATTCCTATGAAATAGATTTGAGAGGAAACAAATCGGACAGCTAATTTTGAATCAAACCAAATATCAACTTAAGATTTAAAATCGAATCAAATCTCAAAGCATCGCAGGGCCCTAATGTCATGTCGGTGGGCACAAAGACAAAGAGATCCTTTTAGCAGTTAACATGATTATGACACTCAATATGCATTGGTCTAGCAATAAAAAGTTCAAGTCCTGTATTGATACAACAAAATAAAACAACAGGACCAAATACTGAGTTCCAGTAATCTCTGAAATCCGCTGGATTGCAAAAATAGCTTCTGACTTGTTTCCATGTTGTTACATGTAACTGGTAGAGTGCTAAATTATTTTTTGTCTTGTAAAAAATTGTTCACATATCTTTGCCTTGTTACAATTTATGAGAAAATGTCTACTGGCACTCTTCTCATAAACTGGAACAAAGCAAATCCTTACAGATTAAATAATGTCATTTTGAAAATAATATAAAGCACATCCACAGAATATGAAGCTTTTAAGTTGCAGTACCTGCCTTTCAGAACAAGTGCAGTGATCAGACAATCATCCCCTATGGAAGGTGGATTACTGTGAAATATATTGATATAACTAGTCCCAATATTACCCATATTTCTGTGGTTTTACTGGAAGCATGCAAATACCTGTAAAAAAGTTAAGTAAGGCCAACTTGCATAATTTATGCACAAGAAAAAACCCTGTATAATATGTTATTTATGTTATGTCCCTTCCCTTCAAATCTGAAAATTTGAGACAAAAGCATGAAAGCATCTCTGAGATACAGGCGGTAACAGTACACAACATAATACACACAAAAATATTACCCCAAAAAAAGGTTAAGTAAGGCTAATTTGCATTATTTATGCATGAGAAAAAACCTGTATATGTTATTTATCTTATGCTGTTAGACTTCCATACCAAAAATTACTGAAATCGGAAATGTCGTTCAGAGGTTTTGAGCATATAATGAATTACAAGCAATTTCCAACAAAAATGGCCACCAATTGGACATTTTGAATTTTTTCCGGAAAAAAATTGATGTGCATCAATTTTTCCTAATACCCCCATCTAATCTGAAAATTTGAAAGAAAAGCATCAAAGTATCTGTGAGATACAGGTGGTAACAGCACACAACATAATACGCACAAAAATATTACCCCCAAAAAGGTTAAGTAAGGCTAATTTGCATAATTTATGCACAAGAAAAAACCCCTGTATGATATGTTATTTATCTTATGCTGCTAGACCTCCATACCAAAAATTATTGAAATTGGAAAAGTCATTCAGAAGTTCTGAGTGTGTAACGAATTACAATTTCCAACAAAAATGGCCACCAGTCGGCCATCTTGAATTCTTCTTCCAGAAAAAAATGACGTGCATCAATTTGTCCTAATGCCCCATCAAATCTGAAAATTTAAAACAAAAGTGCCAAAGCATATCTGAGATACAGGTGGTAACAGGACAGAGGGATGGATGGATGGATGGACGGACAGATGGATGGATGGACAGAGTGCAATCCAATAGTCCTCTTCACGGTGAAATTCAAAGAAAACAATCCAAGAGGCATAACTCCTGAAACAAAATTCAGACTGGTCTGGTTTTCAAACTCATTCAAGATACTGTTGAGAAAACAAAAAGATCAAATTTGATAAAAATTGGATATTATTTGTTCCAGTTATTCAGCTGACATCACCCACAAGACAGAATTTTAAATAAAAAGAAACAATTTAGGTGGCATATAATATGGGCTTCTCGCAATTCACCAGTTAAAACATGAAGCTTACTATCAATCAACACTAAATGGGTTAAAACCATCAAAATATTCACAAAAGCTTCAGGGATGCTGAGGTTGAGTTGTGGTGGAGAAAAATGACACCTGAAATAAGTGAAACTAAGAAACAATCTAAGTGGCATACCGCTAGGATAAATTTGGAAAAATTTGGTTAATGCTTGTTCAAGTTATGCTGACACCACCCATAAATCCGAAATTCAAAGAAAACAATCCAAGAGCATAGCTCCTGAAAAAAAATTTCAGACTGGTCTGGTTTTCAAACTCATTCAAGATACTGTTGAGAAAACAAAAAGACCAAATTTGATAAAAATTGGATATTATTTGTTCCAGTTATTCAGCTGACACCACCCACAAGTCAGAATTTTAAATAAAAAGAAACAATTTAGGTGGCATAACTCCCCAAAATAAATTCTGTATGGACCGATTTTCAAACTCATCCAAGATATTCTTGAGAAGAACTCACAGGCCAAATTGGGTGAAAATCAGATAACATTTGTTCAAGTTATCATGCTGACATTGCGACACAGACAGCCAGATCGACATACAGGTGGATGCTCACCAATCTTTATCTTTATAATATAAGTTGAATGGTTGACATAACTTGACCAAAGAATTTCAATGGGAAATAAGTCCAATGTGAGAGCAACATTGTGCCCCACAAACAAATCAACAACCATAATAGTGCAAGGCAGTATAGCTTAAAATAAACAATTGCAATATTGTAAAAAAAATGGTCCAGGGTTTTAGCACAGCTTGCAGTAAAAAGTCCACATCCATTTTTATCACTATCAATACACTGCCACCATTCTATCATATGCTGTCATTTGGAATAAATCTTTGAATAATAATATTCTGGAACTTCCACTGTATTTTAACCCTCTGCATAATGATATCCAGATACTTAAATTTCAAGCTGCAGCTTTTTCCCACAATGCAACTAGGTATTTAACCAATTCAGTCTTGTTTGACAGAGTTCAGTGATTAATTTGGTTAAATGTTCTGAGGTGCAGTAGGTGAAAATTTGGAGCTTGAAACTTTGATATTTCAACATCAGTGTGCCGAGGGTAAAGTGAAATGCAGAGTACACATTGCATTATTATTTTTAGTCTTGGTTAGACTCGGCCCCATCCTGGCCTACTTGGAAAGTATGGGTGGGGCAGAGTATTACAGTGAGTATCTTAATATCTATCTTAGCTCTTTAGGTCCTGGAAGTTTTTTTTATACATTTCTACTGCACGATAACAATATAGGTTTGGTGATATTGCCCTTATATCTAGACAAGGCTTGGCTGCCTATACAGGTAGCCAAGCCTCGTCTAGACACAACTGCCAACAAATAGAAACCTTCTTGCAAGGGTTAAGTGAAATGCTGAGTACACATTGCATTATTATTTTTAGTCTTGGTTAGACTCTGCCCCATCCTGGCCTACTTGGTAAGTCTGGGTGGGGCAGAGTCTTACAGAGAGTATCTTTATATCTATCTCAGGTCTTTGGGTCCTGGAAGTTTTTTTTTATACATTTCTACTGCACAATAACAATATAGGTTTGGTGATATTGCCCTTATATCTAGACAAGGCTTGGCTGCCTATACAGGTAGCCAAGCCTCGTTGAGACACAACTGCCAACAAACAGAAACCTTCTTGTAAGGGTTAAGTGAAATGCAGAGTACACATTGCATTATTATTTTTAGTCTTGGTTAGACTCTGCCCCATCCTGGCCTACTTGGTAAGTCTGGGTGGGACAGAGTCTTACAGAGAGTATCTTAATATCTATCTCAGCTCTTTGGGTCCTGAAAGGTTTTTTTTATACATTTCTACTGCACAATAACAATATAGGTTTGGTGATACTGCCCTTATATTTAGACAAGGCTTGGCTGCCTATACAGGTAGCCAAGCCTCGTCTAGACACAACTGCCAACAAATAGAAACCTTCTTGCAAGGGTTAAGTGAAATGCCGAGTACACATTGCATTATTATTTTTAGTCTTGGTTAGACTCTGCCCCATCCTGGCCTACTTGGTAAGTCTGGGTGGGGCAGAGTCTTACAGAGAGTATCTTTATATCTATCTCAGCTCTTTGGGTCCTGGAAGTTTTTTTTTATACATTTCTACTGCACAATAACAATATAGGTTTGGTGATATTGCCCTTATGTCTAGACAAGGCTTGGCTGCCTATACAGGTAGCCAAGCCTCGTTGAGACACAACTGCCAACAAACAGAAACCTTCTTGTAAGGGTTAAGTGAAATGCAGAGTACACATTGCATTATTATTTTTAGTCTTGGTTAGACTCTGCCCCATCCTGGCCTACTTGGTAAGTCTGGGTGGGACAGAGTCTTACAGAGAGTATCTTAATATCTATCTCAGCTCTTTGGGTCCTGAAAGGTTTTTTTTATACATTTCTACTGCACAATAACAATATAGGTTTGGTGATACTGCCCTTATATTTAGACAAGGCTTGGCTGCCTATACAGGTAGCCAAGCCATGTCTAGACACAACTGCCAACAAATAGAAACCTTCTTGCAAGTTTACTCCAAGGCCATATATTGGGGCACCTGTTCTAAGCTAGTAAAATTAGTTAAAGTTATTAATAGACCATCAAGGGTTAATTCTTTTTATTACATGCCTGTTCTGTGAAATCCCGTCTACAGCAACACTAAACCATGCGGAAAATGAAAATCTGTTCCACATACATGTGCGGAACAGAAATTGTCGACGAACTATTTTTAAATAGAAGCGAAATTTCACTGTAATTTTCTACAAATCGTGCACTGCAATTACAGTTTAAATCCCTGGAAATAGCTAAAAATCAGCACCTGAGTTTCAATGTGTTCTATGTGCCAGTAGGCACATAGAACACACTGATATTCAGGGGACAAAATAGTAACACAGGTTCCCCTCACTAAATTGGATGGCGATAAAATGTGTTCTTTTTGTTGATAGTTGTCAAAGGAATTGCTGAGTGTCCTCCTAATAATTGTTTTTATAGACATGAAGGCATGTAATAAACACAGAATGGCACAAGTGTGTGAATGGGTTAATAGATATGGCACTTGTGCCATCGTGGAAGGATAAAACACTCGAGGTCTGTGGCCTCTCATTCTATCCTTCCACGCTGGCACTCGTGCTATATCGATTAACCCATTCACACGCGTGTGTCGTTCTGTGTTTGTCAGCAGAAGGCAAATTTTCTTGCCCATTACAAAATACCCTGTTACCTAGTAAAGGTTTAATCTTCCACTTGTTCAGAAAATATCCCTTATTAACAGGAGTATTACTCATAAAATATTTCTTAATGCCAAACTCTATAGAATTTTTATGAAATTAATCATGGATGCTTTCCTGCAGCAATGCCTTGATTTTACAAGAAATTCAAGAAATAACTCAGCTGGTTAAGAGTGAAGCCTTTGATATCATTTGGTTGCCAATTGGTGACAATATATGCATTGATGGTGATATAACAGTTCTTCTAAACCCTGTACTTATTTATTGGGGTTTAATGACACCTTTGACTGCCAGGGTCACCTCATGTCAGACAGGTTTACAGGTGGAGGAAGCTGGAGTACCAGGAGAGAACCACTGAGCTGTAGTAAGTAACTGTCAGATTCCCCAACATACTAACTCTGCACAAGCAGGGTTAGCATTGGTTGCAGAAATCTCACTATTTTACAATTCAATAGTTTAATATATCTGAGCATTGCTAACAGTAATTACCTTAATACAGGCTATCGCTGACATAGCCAGTATATCATAATACCACACAGCAATGAATCATAAGACATATATATGCATAAAACTCACTGAAAGCTTTAACCATCAAATCCCATACAGACACTTTTATACTACAAAAAGTTGACTCCAAGTGTATCCTTTCTTGAAAACTCAACCTGTAGTCTGCATTTATCTTAGCTGTGTTTTCACGTCATTCTTGGCACCTGTACAGGCAGCCAACAAAGATGTAGAAACACTGCAGTCATCTGTGGCTGTGCACATGTATATAAGGTAGTAATTATAGTAAGATTTAATCTGAGGCTTTTGATGTCAAAATATCAAAACTTCAAGCTGCAACTTTTTCCCTTGATGCAACTAAGAAGTTAACCATTTGATCATGTTTAACAGAGCTCAAGACTAATTTGGTTAATTCCTAATTACATTAAGCGGAATATTTTCCATTTAAAATTTTAGTATTTTGACATCAATGTGCAGAGGGTTAAACAGAAACTATACCCACCAAATGAAAACAATGTGTTTCACATTCAATACATTTGTACATCATTAGCACTAGGAAACAGTTGGCATAAAAAACAGCAGTTGCTTTATCAACTGACCCACAGACTTGTGTCAATTAATTTGTTTTTCACCTAACACACAACACAGAGAAGTGACAATTGTTTATACAATCAGCATTCAATGGACATTGGAGATTTTCATTATTGGGACAGTGTATTATTTTAGATAGCAGCTGAGGATATTATTATTCTGTGGAATATGAAAAAATTTATAGTAATTTATATATTTTTTATACTTACCAATGACCCAGACTTACCTGGTGCTAACTCTGAATTATTCAGGGCCAAACACAAATTTTGCCCCCCAATCCCCAAAATTTACATCCAAATCAAAAAATCCAATGTCCTATATGGTCCTCCATACTTTTGTCCACTGCGCATGCGCTGTGTCAAGGAAGTACAGAAATTGGAGCCAAATCCTCATCCTTACAACCAGTGCCTGGTAAATGTTATATGATCAGCGGGGAGGTATGAGTTCCCAACTCATGGGAGGGCCATCCCTGTCTGGGTCATTGGTAAGTATAAAAAATATATAAATTACTATAAATTTTTTCAGATTTTTATACTGTACCAATGTCCCAGACTTAGCTGAATAGAAAAAAGGCTGGAGGGCCAAGGACATGAAGGAAAATCCAATAGGCTCAATTACATATATAGAATTATCCCCTCAAGGAGAAAAGGAGGAACAGGATTTACATATATCTTTCTTGTTTATACAAAATAAGAAAGACACACTACCAATCCGTAATTGAGCACAATAACATCAATGATCTCTATTAACAATCCAATTTTACCCATTATACTAATTTCTTAAAGGAAAGCCAATAAATAAAGATAGTCCAGAGAATGAGACTCTTTATACTCATTTAAAAGTGTCCGAGGATTGTATATTAATGCTCATATGACATGTGACATATACAAATGCTTCACACCGAGTGTTACGGTATGGAAATAATATTGATATTGGTAACAGAAAGAAATCTGAGAATCAGCAACAATAACTATGAATTTAACTATTCTGAAATTTAATTTAAAATTAATAAAAAAAAAATGATACAAAGATCTTTTACACTAATTGGTTTACAGAAAATAAAAACAGTGGTACTTAACAATTATTGAATTAGTCCAAAGTACAGTTTGACAGAATCCAGTAATCCAGTGGTGAAGAACCTAGTGAAGAAAGTTACCAGCTGGTAGTATTAAATCCAAGAATGTCTCTTCAGAAACAGTATCCTGTAGACTTGTAATAAAATTTTCACTTAGAAATTTCAGCAGTTTCCAATAAAATATAATGAAATACTCTGCAAAATTCAAATGGAGTAAAAAAATCCAAGAAGTATTGGCACCACAGGTAATTTTCAAATAATCCAGTAGAATCCTGGCTTTTCACAAAATAATATTATTCTGTTTCACAGAAAGTATAAATTCTCTTTTCCAAGATGAATAGATTCTCTTCAAAATTCTCTTTTGGAATCAATCTTCCAAATTCAGAAAAGAAGCACTGCTTCTATAATAAATGCACTGTTCTGAAACAATAATAATCTCCAATGAAAACAACTGAAGTGAGTCTTTCTGAAATGGATTTCTAAAAATGAGTTTCTGAATTCTGTTGACAAACCTTTATATAGTAACCAGATAGAATGTTCCAGAAGATGAAAATTCTACAAAGTTCTAACAGTTTCTATGTGATTCTGTCATAGTTCAAGTAAACAAGGTCTTTGACCTACTTAAACAATCAACAGCTATTTGTACAATATATTAGTGTAACAAAGATGTAAACAAGGTCACTGAGTGCAAATGTGTGAGACCAGTCAGAAAATGCAGAAAAAAATATCAATCTCAATATAATTATCCACTAAGGATATATCAATCTCAATATAATATGTGTGCTATATAACACCGAGCTACACTTTAAAAATATTACATAAATGAGATAGACATTAGCTTTACACTTTAAAACCATCCCAGCACCGACTTGGAATTACTGACTCCAGAGGTGGAATTCCCTTGCTTTTCACTATAAAGCAGGTAATATAAGGGAACACCCCCCCCCCCCCCCCCTGCTCTGGGTCAATCATCCCAGAACAAAGAGGGCACCAGGACAGAGTCACTTCTGGAAAAGAAAGCCTGCATAACTATAGTTGCAACTGTTTAGCGGACGACATTCTGAGCAACAGATAATGGACCCAAACATCTAAGGTCGCCAGAAATATAGACTCAATATTTCTAAGGTAAACATTTGTGAACGTAGAAGGCTGAGACCAGTATGCAGCCTTCATCAGATCCGTAATAGCAATACTATTAGCATAAGCCCAAGATGTAGACAGCACTCTAACTTCATGCGCTGAAATCTTAAGCACAGACTGCTGAGTAGAAGATAATCTTTCATAAGCAGTATGAATAGTCAACTGAATCCACCTGGAAATAGAATGGACCATGATGTCCCTTCTATTTGGAAGCAGAGACAGAAAGAAACGTTTTCGTCCCTTTCTGATAAACTCAGATCTACGTTTGTAAATACGCATAGCTCCAACTGGACACTGCAAAGGCCTATGGTCATCTGAGGACGGAAGAGCCTTAATAACAATAGGCTCAGGGTACTTATTAGGAGCCTGATTCTTAGCCAAAAATCCCACATTGGTAGTCAAAGTAATAGTATTATCAACACTATGATAGTGAGAATCATCAACAGATAGAGCATGAAGCTCACTAACTCTTCTAGCAGAAGAGAAGGCTAAGAGAAAAGCTGTCTTATAAGATAAGTTTGAAGTCTACCATGTCAAGGGGTTCAAATGGCACTTCTTTTAATTTCAGAAGAACCCAAGCTAAATTCCACTTAGGAATTAACCTAATGGTTCTAGGTCTATTTATCGAAAAGTTTTTAACTAACTTTGATAAAGAGACATTAGATTCAATTTGTAAGCTATCATGATGAGCATAAGTATCCGATAGCATAGACCTATAACCCTTAATAGTTACTGTCTGCAGTTTGATCTCGTCAAACAAGTAGACCAAAAAATTAGCAATGTCTGGAATGGAGGGATCATAGATATCAACTGAATGATCCCTACACCAACGAGAGAAAACCTTCCACTTTGCTGCACAATTTAGCGAAGAGGAAGTCCTCCTACAGTTAGAAATTGCATCCACTGCTTGTCCTCTAAATTGCTTGCCGTGCAAGAAGGACCGCACAACGGAAATACGTGAAGGTTGAGACCTTGTGGGTTGTGATGCAGTGTGTACGATTTCCCCTGCGAGAGAAGGTCCTCCCATGGAGGAAGCTTCCGAGGAATGTCCCATAACAGACACCTGAGTAGATTTATCCATGGTCTCTGGGGCGACAAAGATGCTACCAACAGAATCTTGCAGTGAGATTGCTTGATTTTTAGCAATATCTGTTGAATCAACGGAGCTGGAGGATACGCGTATCCTATCATTCCATCTCAAGAGATCAAGAGAGCATCTACTGCGAACGCTCGAGGATCTGGGCATGGCAACACATACGTCTGCTACTGATTGTTGAGATGCGTCACAAACAAGTCTATCATTGGACGGTTCCATTGGTAGCAGATCTGATTGAATACTCACTTGTTGAGAGTCCATCCTGACGGCAACATAAACCTTTCCGAGAAAGGGAGTCCGCTAGAACGTTCAGACGACCCGGAATATGACGGACCGACAGAAGAACATGATGCTCTAGGACAAACAGAAGGATTCTTTCTGTTAAGTTGAATAACGGAATGGTATGAGTGCCTCCCTGGTTCCGAATATACGCTACTACTGATGAATTGTTGGACAGTATTTGAACATGTGAATTCTGAATTATGTTCATCCAATGACGTAGCGCAAGCCAAATTGACATCATCTCTTTTATGTTTATGTACTTGTTCAGAAACTGTGGATCCCAAAGACCCTGGCACCTCGAATCTGTTGGGCTCAATGTCGCGCCCCAACCTGTTTGACTCGCATCCGTCATAATTGTAAAAACTGGATCCGGCAGTTGCAGTGGAACTCCCTGAGTCAACCACTGAATATCTGCCCAAGTCTGAATCTCTTGTTTTACTTGGTTAGACAAGACGATGTTCGTTTCGAGCGAATGAATCTTCACACTCCAATTCTGAGTGAAGAATAACTGAAGTGGACGAGTGCATAGGCGCCCCATCGGAATAAGGTCTGCGGAGGCTCCGCACAAACCTATCAGTCACATAAATTCTCTCACTGTTACTACACCTGGGTGTAGACAAAAGCGAGCATAACAACTGACTAATTTCGCTTTGGGTAACGGAAGACGAACCAGATTGTTGTGCGTCTCGAAGCTCATTCCCAAGTGAATGAACGACTTGGACACAACTAGATCTGACTTCTTTTCGTTTACTATGAAACCGAGATGTCGGAGCAATTGAAGCAGACTCTGAACATCGTTCTGAAGAGTTAATCTGTCGCTGTACCTCTGAAGAATGTCGTCCAAGTAGGCCGAAGTTACCACAGACGAATGAGCTCGGAAATGAGTCATTACAGAGTTCATTATTCGAGTGAAGGCCCAAGACGCTAGATTCAGTCCGAAGTACATTGCTCGGAACTGATAAACGACTCCTAGGACAGCGAAGCGGAGGTACTTTCTGAACGTCAGATGTACCATGACGTGAAAATACGCATCCTTGAGATCTATGCTCGCAGCATAATCGTTCACTCGAATGCTCGCTCTCACTGATCAAATGATCTTATAAAATTTCTGAGCCACGTTCAGCTTGTTTATCCAGCTTAGATCTATAACTGGAAGGAACGAGCTGTCTGGTTTTGGTACCAGGAACGGGTGACTGTAAAAACCGTGAGATTCCTGGTTTTCTATGACCTCTATTGTGTTCTTCTCCAGAAGAGATTGCACCTCTGATAGAAGCGAATCTCTCTTCTGAAGGTTTGACGGAAGCTGAGTCCATCGTGGACTTGGTGTTAACGGAGGCTATTCTCTGAAGGACAGTTTTAGACCTTCCGAAATAACCTCCTGAACCCATCGGTCATCCGTAATTGACAACCAATTGGTTAAGAATCTTGACAGCCTTCTGCCCACTGGAGTGCAATAGAGGTTCTTACCTTCACCTGGACCTGCAAGGCTTGCAGGAGGAGAAACTATGTCCTCCCCAACCCGCACCTCAACCAGTCAACCTAGGGGCATCTGACCGGTTCCCTCGGCTAGCATTACGCCCCCTACCTGAGTCGCTACTCTGACAGTCCCTGGAGTAAGAACTAGAGCCTTTTTTAGATCCTCTATAGGAGCTTCCCTTGGATGTACTCGCCCCAGAAGTTCCTGACTAACTCCTCTCTGCTGAGTCCATTTTTTTCGAAATGGGCTTAAAGAGCAGAGAATCTGAAGCTTTCTTGGTAATCTGATCGTAGATTAATGAAAGCTTACCATCAAAGAGAAGTTCTCCTGAAGCCAGAGCGACTCGAAGAGAGTTTTTCACCTTAGAATCTACCCTAGTGGATAAAGCCAGGGCAGCATCACGTCTGACTAACTCCAAATTTGCCACAGAAAGGGCGGAGTTATTCGTGGAAAATGCGATTGCCCTAGAAAGAACTCTCAAGGAAGTTTGAACATCCTGGAATTCTTTACCATCGAGATGTTGTGCTAACGCTCTGGTAAGGTGATCTGCGTATGATAATGCATCTAAACTGGCTCTGTTTGACGAGATTGTCGTCTCCAACCTACTGGAGAGAATCGACATAGATGCCGGCAATGACAACTCCAAGTCTTCGGCCTGGTCGTCTAAATGCAGAGGAACTCTCGGAATGCCCTTTCCTGCCGATTCAAATTTATTTCTATTGTTGATGAACGGCAGATGTAGAGCATGTTGCTATAAGAAACTGGATCTGCCAGTCTTAGAGGCTAGCCTAAAAATAGCGTCATTCAGCAATTCAAATGTTGGTGAGACATTGCTGGACTGGACTGGAAACTCAGGAACGACATCCTTAGTCCGGCCGAAGAAGTCTGTGTCCAGTGATACTATCAGTGTCTTATCTGGTATCGTAGCTCTCTGGTCTGATGGAACAACGTCTGGAAGGTGTTGCCAGATAAAATCTACAGCCACTTTATGTTGTTCCAGAAGGGAAAAATCCAGCTCCGCAGATTCCCTTTCAACATCCGACTGGACCAGATGCGAATCTCGGTCGTCCCTATCTGTCACTGCAGGGGAACGTACCGACCCAGCTTCCTCAGACAGTTCCTGATCTGAAAGAGTTTCCAAAGGTTGCTGGGATGGTGCAATGAGTTGCGCTATCTGCGATAGCAAGTCCGTCATGGAGGCCTGTGGAGCTGAGGTCGTACGTTGTTTAGCTGCTGGAAGCCCCTGCTGGGACGGTACCTCTTGCATAATCCTTTTATGCGTACGTTCCGACTGGTAAGGCCTCGTGTCCTTGGCTACCGGATGGAGTGACCTGGTCGACGTGGAATCTTTTGTCGGCAAAGCAGGCTGGATATCTGAGGTAACGTAGCTAAGGTGCAGTCGTGTATGCTGGAGTATGGAAGAGGAAGCCAATAGACTAGCCGACACCAGCTGTCTATGCGACGGAGCATCCCGAGAAGCGGCCTCTCTTGCTCGCGGTCCAAGTAGACCTGAACGAGCTAGCTACCGGACTAACTGGCTTCCTCTGATCCATCCTCCAATCCGTCATCACAGGGTGTGCGTGATCCGAGATTATACACCCTTTCTCCTCTCCTGGACCGCAACGGACGTACCCGGCATCACATCACCCACATTACGAGTGACAGATCCGCCGGTCGAGCTAGCTGGCGACAAGGTCGTCAATCCTACTAAGGATCTAGGCACTTGTCTGATTTCCTTGAGCACTTTTGCCGCTAACTCTTCATTGGTTTGCGACGACAGCAGCACACTTCCAGAAGACATCACAGAAACATCACCCTGTCCTTGTTCCTCTGAAAAAGAGACTGAAAAACTAGAGTGACCCTGTGGTGAGAGGACCGGCATGGACCTCTCACCACTAACAATATACCGTGACACATGTCTCCAACGTTTGTCATCCCAACTGGCACACACTGAACAAGAATTAGTGTGAGTACAGTGACTACAGCAAATATAATGAGAATCAGAGGAAGACTTCCTCGATTTACAATTTGAACAATATTCTTTCATAATAAATTATACAGCCGTAGTACTCGCACTAACCCTTGAAAATACAAAGATTACATAATAATAATACAATCCATAACAAAATTTCGAAAAATAATTCTAAAGAAAATTTTCGAAAAAAAATTTTGACATGAGCCCAAGTTCCCAAAGGGAACGATGAGCCCAAATGGATCCAAAAAAAGCCTAAGTGTGGACAAAAGTTTTAAAACATTTCTAAAAATTAATGTTACACTTACGGACAATATTAATGTACCTGACTATATAATAAACCTTACAGAAGACAAGGAATCACTGACAGAAGTAACCGTTGTCAACATAAACAAAAGTCAATAAAAACCGGAAACAAGACTCCAGGCACTGAAAAACATGGCTCAAAATCAGTAACCAATTTAAAACACTATCTGATGTAAAACAGAATATTCCACAGAAGAATCAGCAATACATCGGATGGTAGATGCATGACCAAAATGCCTAAACACCCCTAGGGTGAGGACGTACCCATGGGGATAACAGAATAAACATTCTGTAACTATGCTAAAACTCCCAAGAAATTTCAATAAAAAAATTTAACAAGAGGCCACAGGGGGCCTGAGGGTGCTCACCTGACATGGTAGCCTAAATATCAACCCAGAGAATTGATTTCCACAAGTTGCATCTGCTCCTCCTAAGAAAAGCTGAAACCAAATATCCAAATATTCTGACCAGTGGATCTAAAAAAAGATTTTTCAAGAATATTCCTCATACTGAACTAAGTCATAATTCGGGCTCCCACAGGAAGCCCATATATGAACCCAGGGACTTGGCTTTAACAAACCTGAATCTCACACCCCTAAGGATTCTGCACACCAAATATCAAAACATTCCGACTGCTGGATCTGAAGAAGATTTTTAAAGAAAATTCCTCATTTTGAATCAAGTTACAATTCGAGCTCCCACAATCAGCCCAAATATGGACCTAGGGACATGGCTTGAACAAACTTGAATCTTACCCCCCTAAGGATGCTGCATAAAAAATATCAAAAGCATTCATCTGCTGGATCTGAAGATTTTTAAATAAAATTCCTCATTTTGAACTAAGTTGTCATTCAGGCTCCCATAGTGAGCCCAAATATGAACCAAGGGACTTGGCTTGAACAAACTTGAATCTCAGCCCCCTAAGGTTGCTCCATGCCAAATATCAAAACATTCCAACTGCTGAATCTGAAGAAGAAGATTTTTAAAGAAAAATTCCTCATATTGACTAAGTTATAATTTGGGCTCCCACAGGGAGCCCAAATATGGACCCATGGACTTGGCTTTAACACACTTGAATCCCCCCTCCCCCCAAGGATGCTACTCACCACATATCAAACCATTCCGACTGCTGGATCTGAAGAAGAAGATTTTTTAAGAAAATTCCTTATTTCGAACAAAGTTACAATTCAAGCTCCCACATTGAGCCCAAATATGGACCTAGGGACATGGCTTGAACAAACTTGAATCTCACCCCCTAAGGATGCTGCATACCAAATAGCACAAGATTCTGCCTGCTGGATCTTGAGAAGAAGATTTTCAAAGAAATTTGCCTGAAATGCACTAAGTTCGAATTTGGGCTTCTATAGTGAGCCCAAATATGAATCCAGGTGGCCGATTTGAACAAACTGGAATCAGATCCACCCCACAATGTTGCATACCAAATATCAAAAGATTCTGCCTGTAGGATCTGGAGAAGAAGATTTTTGAAGAAATTTGCCTGAAATGCACTAAGTTCAAATTCGAGCTTCTATAGTGAGCCCAAATATGAATCTAGGGAGCCGATTTGAACAAAATAGAATCAGATCCACCCCACAATGTTGCATACCAAATATCAAAAGATTCTGTCTGCTGGATCTGGAGAAGAAGATTTTTTAAGAAATTTGCCTGAAATGCACTAAGTTCAAATTTGGGCTCCTATACTGAGCCCAAATATAAACCCAAGGGGCCGATTTGAAGAAATTTGAATCAGATCCACCCCACAATGTTGCATACCCAATATCAAAAGATTCTGCCTGCTGGATCTTGAGAAGAAGATTTTCAAAGAAATTTGCCTGAAATGCACTAAGTTCAAATTTGGGCTCCTATACAGAGCCCAAATATAAACCCAAGGGGCCGATTTGAACAAACTTGAATCAGATCCACCCCACAATGTTGCATACCAAATATCAAAAGATTCTGCCTGCTGGATCTGGAGAAGAAGATTTTCAAAGAAATTTGCCTGAAATGCAGTAAGTTCAAATTTGGGCTCCTATAGTGAGCCCAAATATAAACCCAGGGGGCCGATTTGAACAAACTTGAATCACATCCACCCCACAATGTTGCATACCAAATATCAAAAGATTCTGCCTGCTGGATCTGGAGAAGAAGATTTTTTATGAAATTTGCATGAAATGCACTAAGTTCGAAATCGGGCTCCTATACTGAGCCCAAATATGAACCCAGGGGGCCGATTTGAACAAACTTGAATCAGATCCACCCTCCAATGTTGCATACCAAATATCAAAAGATTCTGCCTGCTGGATCTGGAGAAGAAGATTTTTTAATGTTTTTCCCATTGCCTACAGTGTTAAAAAGTGCTGACTCAGCACTTTTTCAATGTCCCGAAACTGTACCCTATGATAAAACCGATGGCAATTTTTTTTTACCAATTCTTTCTGTTTGTCCTAAGGAAGCTTCACACCAAATAAAAATTCTCGGTGCCGTGCAGTTTTGGAGATATGGGCGTTTTAATTTTTTTCTATTTTTAGCTCCTGCGGTTCCCATGGGGCTACAGGAAAAAAAAAATCAGCATAAATTAGTTACTTATGACCCAATAAAATTTGGTTCAAATCAGCCTCTCGGTTTGGAAAATAGAAATTTTGGGCGGGGCCAAAAATTTTGCCCCTCCCATAACGACGCCAAGTATAGCCCCACAAACTTCTCTTGAACAAATCTGAGTCTACACCTCAAAAGGAAGCTGCACACCAAATATCAAGTCTCTGCTACTGCTGGTTCATGAGAAGAAGATTTTTTAAGATTTCAGCACATTTTTTGGGTGTGGCCCTACCCACGGGTGGGGCAACTTGATTTGAACAAAATCAAATTGCGATGTCATAACAAACTATTATCTCAAATATCAATTAAATTGGTTCAACGGTTTGGGAGGAGAAGACGCAAACACCATGTTCACGGACGACGGACGACGGAGGGTGAGTGATCACTATAGCTCTCCTGACTGAAAGTCAGGTGAGCTAAAAAATTATACCAAAAGCATGGGAGATTAGCAAGGGGGGTTTCAAGTAAAGGGAGAGAGGAAACACTTAACAAACAGTGGAGATTTCATAGCAAGAATGAAAACATCAGGCCCATGCCCCGAAATTAGGGAACATGAAATAATTTTACATAAAAATTATAAGTTACAGCCCTGAACACATCCTTCCTCTGTTTCTTCCTCTCCTCCTCTTATTTCATCCTTGGATCGACCATTTCCATCATGATTTTGTGTCTGGCATCATTTTAACTGAGATTATAAGCACAGATATCAGTGAGATGTTACTGATAGAAGGGCCAAACAAAGAATGAGGATTTTGCGCCAATTTCGGAACTTCCTTGACACTGCACATGCGCAGTGGACAAAAGTATGGAGGACCATATAGGACATTGGATTTTCTGATTTGGATACAAATTTGGGGGATTGGGGGGGGGGGGGGGGGCAAAATTTGTGTTTGGCCCTGAATAATTTAGAGTTAGCACCAGCTAAGTCTGGGTCATTGTACAGTATAAAAATATATTTGTGACATTACTTTCATTTTATATTGGAACAGCATTTCCAAATCTTTCAAGAGAATTTATTCTTTCTGTGAACCAAGATTTTCTCTAGTGAAAAGTCAGAATTCTACTTAATTATTTTAAAACAACCTCTGTGGAGCCAATTTATTTATTTATTTATAATTATTTATTTATTGGTGTTTAAGGTCACATACTTATGCACAATGGCTAATCATGACCATGACAGTTTTACAGGTGGAGGAAGCCGGAGTAGCTGAAGAGAACCACTGAGCAGCTGCCAGCTCCCCCACATCGGAACTCCGCACTGCAGCACAGGCAGGGTTAGATTGGTGGAAGACATGCGCACCATCGACGTGCAGTACGCCTTAGTACACGGCATCATCGTGCCACCATATGGACAATCGGGGTTAAGTGCCTTGCCCAAGGACACAATGCGGGAGTCCAAATCGATCGCTCAGACGGTCACCCATCCAATGATTAACCGGACTCGACGTTGGTTAACTTCGGTGATCTGACAAGAACCTTGTGGAGCCAATACTTGTTCGATATTATTTCCATTTGAATTTTGCAGAGAACTTTCTTGGAATTTATTGGATACTGCAGAATTTTTGAGTGAAAACAGGGGGGGGGGGTGGAAAAAATTTGCAAAACACTGATGCCGGGGTGGGTGGGTGGTCAAGGACAAAAAAAAAATTTTTCTGATGCTTGCAAATTTTTTCCTCAACAGACACTCAAGTTATCAGGGGGTACCTACCATAGGTTATATATGATTATAAAACTGTTATTGCAGCTGAGCTATGATTCGGCTTATAGTGATACAATGTATGACATATTGAATAATGCAAGTTAAAATGCATCACTAATTGCAATTGTCAAACACAGCACTCTAAGGATAAGTTATCTTGAGGGTGTTCCGTTTGATTAAATTTCTAATATGTTCACCCTTGTGAGATCGGCTGGCTTAGATGAGGAGCAAAGACAATTATGTGAAGTCAGGAACAGTTACAGATTTCAGCTGCAGGAACAATTCTGTACAATGATGTATTCAGACCTATTATGAAAACACCAATGACTCTTATTGCCATTGTAGGAAGTATGTAACACAAAAACTACTAAACATTGAACCTGATTGAACTGCTAATTTATTTCAAACACATCTGAGAACACAGGTGTCAACAAAATCATGTACCAGACCTTCTGGGGCTGGACTTAAAATAAGTAATAAATCCCCTCTCCCAACCCAGCCATGCCCCACCCAAACCTTCGTCAAAAAAATCAACAATTTGTATGATATTTTACAAAGCTTTCTGAACTCTGTCGAATACCATATATATTGTTGGTTTCTACAACATGTCTGAAGACATGGAGAGATAACTATAGGTAAAAAGTTAATGATATGACATTCAAGAGTGTTAATGAATTACAATAGAACATGCCTTAAGAGACCGATGTCTTTGGAGACCATGTTTTATATGGACATACCTGGACATACCAGCTTTACTTTATATTTGATTTGTTGTGGGAGACCATCTGCCTTAAGAGACCACTTTGGTCTGATAAAAAGGATGTTCTTTCAAGACCTGTCCTACTGTACAAGGTCAATCACTCAATACTGTATGATAAAATTGGTTATGGTGCAGTATGGTGGGAAGGATGATGCAGAAGCATGAATTTAGTGGGGGTGGGTGGTTCAGATAACCCCGGAAAAAATTTGTAAAACTGGAAAAAAATTATTAGATTGATTGAGTTAACTATCTGACATATGTAGCAGTAACAATTCTTAAAAATATACCTCTTTTTTATGTTTGTCCACCAATGTTTTAGTCAATTCATCCCCCCTATCCAAATGCTGCTGTTCAATCCTCTTGATCCTCTCCTGGCTCTCTTTGGCAAGGGCATGCAGCTCTTCACATTCTGATTGGCTATCCTTGAAGGGGAAAAACATATTTGCTAAAGTTTGCTAATATTTTCTTGATATTACAAAAAAGTACAACACATATATAATGTTCATGGATGTCCCAAGAAAATCTCTGTAAGGTGGAGAGATTGTGTTTTTTGATAGATTAAAAAAATGCTCACACATGAATTAAGGCTATATCCAGGATATGCTAATTTATTTTAGGCAAAACTTCTTGATTATGAAATTGGACAAATCTTTGAATAACACAGACATATTATACCAGTACATCAAAATGAAGGTTGCATTGCACAGAACCTAAATCAATACATATCTACAACTAAACTGGTAGAAGAGGGTTCTGGTAATTCTTGAAAGTCTTCTACCATATTTTTGTGATAGTTGCAGCCTTGTCAACTGTTACATGCACCGGTACTGGCACCGGTTCTTGTCAACTATTACATGTATCGTTACATGTACTGGAACTGATGGTACTCAATACCTTGTAACTTGTGTGAATGTGATTTCAGCAGTCTAAAACCTGTAACAAGTTAATTAAATGGACATGTGGTAAAGAGACAGTTAAAAATGCATCCATTCAAAGCTAGGAATGACTACAATTCCTATGGGGACCCTGTACAATACATGTGGGTGAATGGAACTTCTGTGTCATTGATATGACCCTTCACTGACCTTCCACTTCCAGGGTTCCCACTCAAATAAAAGTACTTGAATTTCAGCATGGTCTTTGAAAAGTGCTTGCATTTGCTTCTATCCTTGAAAAGTACTTTCTACCACCTTCCTTGAAAAGTACTTGAATTTAGTTTACCTGTAACCTCTGAGACAAGAAGTTTCACGACAACCAGCACCACAATATTCTCCCTTGAAAACATAACGGTGCCAAGTGTAATTCTTTAGCATTGCAGTAGACACCTTTATGCTTTCAAGGGACGATATATGCTATGTCAGAAAATCAGTCAGGAATCGCATCTTCTATCTCTCTCTCTCTCTATATATATATATATATATATATATATATATCTAGCTAGGTAGATTTTGTAGAAATCAGGTCCTTAACCCTTTACCTAACCTGAAAAGCAGACGACACTTGCAAAAATAATTCTTGAATAACCAATTTTGCTCGTTCCAACGGGGGGTCATAACCTGTGTTTTTGAGACAAAAAATGAAAAAAATAATGAAAATTAATTGGCGATTTTTGAGAATAGTGCTGGCTGGTTTTGGCTGTTACGTTAGGTAAAGGGTTAAGACTGAAATTCTTTGGATCATTCATGGTTTTATTGGTTTATATGAAAATTGTAATAGTTCCTGGAAATTGTGGTCAAAGTCTTTGAAAAGTGCTTAAATAGTGCTTGAATTTGCTTCTCAGTTATCAGTGGGAACACTGCCATCAGTTAGCCTGACCTGCAGCCTGCCTCATGCAAGGGAATACCAAACACAGTTGGAACTTGGAACATGCATGTAGCATGTAGTGGCTACATGCTATTAGCATGTTCCAAATTTCAACTGTGTTTGTATTCCCTTGCGTGAGCTTTTTTTGCCACTGTCAGTCAAGTCGTCACTGAGTTTCTCTACAAATCTTGTCAACTCGCAGAGTCTAGTTAAGCTGAGGCATGTTTGGAAAATTTCAATTGTCTTCTTGACTCATTTCATTGGGGAAACATGCAATTACCTGTCCCACATCTCCCCACCTGTATTCTGAGGCAAATAACCTTGACTATGACATATTTGTGAAGGATTGTATCATTCTACAAAGGTTATGCTCTTTATTCTGTAAGGATTAAAGGATGCTAAGGTGTAACCTCAACTCTCATGAGTTACAAAGCAATGAATTGCCATGAAGTAGCAGTCTTTAATGCGTAGCCTTTGATAAGTAACAAAAACAGGAAAATCGAGTGTTTGGGTATTATATCTGTTGGTTCATTAATCCTATAATATATCATTAAAACGTTCCTGAAATACCAGGTCTGCAGTATGTTTAATTTGGTCACCTCAGTACTGGTACTTGGGTAAAACCCTCTGTACCATACAAATACTAAAATCCTTGGTAACAACAGTACGTTGACAAGCCTGGACAGCTGTAAACAGAGGCAAGTTATATAAAATCTATCTATGGCTGAAGTTGCTCCCAATATCCCAGAACAGGGCTAGGACATCTGATAAGACGAGTTTGCAGAAGCTTTCATGTCTGAACAAAGTATTCAAATTGTTTTTGTGTTGTTTTAGGGAAGCGGCATTGCTTCTTCCCACTAGTGATGCAGTATTTGGACAATCAACAGATCTGTACACAGACAAAAGTATCACTGAAGGGAGCGGCAAGTAAAATGTAACAAAAACATATGCAGAAAATGTTTTCCAAAAAAAATGTGCAGAAAATATTTTCCAATGAAACTTCCACCAGTGTTCATGATATTTGGGGAAAATTTCATAGTTAAGATATATGTCAACAAACTATTTCAACTTATTTTTTATTTATTTTATTGGTGTTTAAGGTCACATATTAAACACATTTCACCATGTGATCATTACATGATATGTGTTTGACATGGCTAACTCGTGTTTTGATGGTGTCATGCAGCAGCCATTTTCAAACTGCAAAAAACATGGGACTATAAGTGTTTGTAATTGCATTATGTGCAAACATATGTGCAACATAATAGGTTTTATTCCGATATCTCCATCAATTCATTGTTGCATTAAATAATAAGTAACAAACTGATGGAAGCATTTTCTCTCAAAGTCATAAAAATTACTAAAATGCAACTGAAAATTCATTTTGGCCTCGCACTTATTTTCATTGGGCATTTTTCTCAATTTTGGAAACATTTTCTCTCAAAGTCATAAAAATTACTAAAATGCAACTGAAAATTCATTTTGACCTCCCAGTTATTTATATTGGATACTGGGCCTTTATCTCAATTTTGGAATGAATTATCATTATTATTATATTATGTTTTCGAGTTCTTTTTTCAACATCATTCAACTTGAAGGTCGACTTACCATTGCGTTATCTAGATATAACCTTAAGTGAGAAAATGAGGAATTCTTTATCATTGAGAAATGGTTGAACATGATTTAAGGGGAATGTAAACAGAAACAATATGGGGACCCCAGAAACTTACCAAATAGCACACAGAGCAAAAAGGGTTATTAATTACTTACTAAGGCGATGACCTGTATTCCTGACTTCTGCTTGCCACGGATGGATGGTTTGTAGGTATCGATGGTTAATGATGTTTGTGCAATGACCCTGTTAGAGAAAATACAAGGCTTGTGTGTGTGGAAGGATGAATGTGTGTAGTGAGAGACTGAGTGAGAGAGAGTGATGGGGGGGGGGGGGGGGATTTGGATAAAATACTGGGTGGTGGAGGAGGATACAGAGGGGGGGGTGGTAGTCGAATCGGGGTGGGGTGGGGCTGTATGATTCTGACGAGCGTACATTCGAGCATGCGAGTTAATAATGGTTAATCTAACGTGACATATAGGTCAAATTGGCCGGGTGCATTATTGTAAAGGTAAAAGGTATTGAATCTGTTGCACATGTCACGCTAATAAAGAATTACTTACTTACTTACTTACTTACTTACTTACTTACTTACTTACTTACTTACTTACTTACTTACAGTTTTATGATGTGTTTTTAGTTTATTTTTTAGTCTATACAATAAGTAATATATCCTCAGAACTATAAATTTGATTTTAACAATCAAATATTTAATAAATTCACATTTAAAGAATATTTATTCTAGGCTCTCATTCTCGTCAGGTTGAGGTCCAACCCTGACAAAACCAACATCAACAGTTCTATCTTTTTGTAGTTTATATGAGTTGAGGCCTGAAAATTTGATACACTGTGCCATAGAGAAATGTTTGAAACTTTTAAAAATATGTTAATGAAACTGGTGTAAACAAATCCTGTCATGTTGAGTTTTTGTCTAGAGAGTATGGCAGGTCATTTCAGTCAATATGTACACCTGAAATTTAATTAAGCACCCCCTGTTTTTTTCGTATTAGTGTTAATAGAAACTGTCATTAATTTCATGCTTTCTTTCAGATGACTAAAGATATTTGTTTGTGGAAAGAATGATCTATTGACAAAGGAAACACAATACAATGATGAAAATATGCAGTATTTTAATGGCGCTAATTACACATATCTGTCACTAATGTTTTTGACGGAAAAATGTTCTCTCGACAAGTATGTGCTGGAACGGTCCAAGATGAAACAATGCCGGTAATTACTGACAAGAAATGTAACTTGTGATCTCCTGAGTACAATAGCAGTATCTGACGTCAGTAGCTAGTATATCCACCACCTGTCCGGATGACAGCCTGAACCCTCCTCCTAATGCTATAGTGAACCTTCTGATACGGTGCAGAGGCAATTGCTGCTACTCCTCATGCAATGCAGCTTCCACATCGGCCAAATTCTGTACAGGCAGATCCCTTGCTTGCACATGATGTCCAAGAAAGTCCCAGATGTGTTCTAAGGGATTCAAGTTGAGGCTCACTGCAGGCCAAGGTAGTGTTGTAATAGCGTTGTTTTGAAGGAATGCTCTCACATCATGGGAACTATGTGGCCTTGCACTGTCGTCCATGAATACAGGACGAGTAGCCAATGGGTGGTTGTCAAAATGAGACACGACAACCGGATTGAGAATGTCCCAGATGTACTGATGACCATTGAGATTCCCACTTGCTGCCACCACATCAAGTTTACAAACATGAGAGAGGCATCCCCAGATCATTACTGATCCTCCACCATAAGGAACAGTATGTCTGATGTTCCTGGACATGTAAGCAGTATTTCTATGTCTCCACACTCTTATGCGACCATCTGTGAGATGAAGCAGGAACATACTCTCAACTGACCAATGGACTCTCCTCTTCGTCCTGAGATTCCAATGTTGTCGTGCCATACACCACTCCAAACGTCGTCTTTGATGCTAATCGGACAGAGCTGGACACTTGATGTCCCTTCTGGATCCCATACCCAGTGCTTTGAGATGGTTTTGGACAGTTCTGTTGCACAAACACCTGTTGGGGAGCCAAAGTCCAAAGGCATTTCAAAACCCCACTTGAAGCAAAGGGTTCATGTCTAACGAAGCATGCCAGACTCCGATCTTCTGGAGGAGAGGGTTTTTGGGGTTGTCCAGGCCTTGGTCAGTCCTTAAAATTGTTGGTTTGTTGATGTTTTTGAACAAGTCTGCTGATGTCAGAATGACTATAGTCAAGTTGCCTTCCAATAGCTTTGAATACGCCTGTTGCATGCATGCAACGATTTGCCATCTTAGTGCCTCTGACAGTCTCCACCTTGCCATGTCAACATTTATCGATAAAAGAAGTGACAAATTTTCTTGTTTTATACCCAGATATTGCATGTGGATGATAAGTGTTTTTTGTGACATTCATGGGAAGCATGCTTCACGTGGACAAGGGGATGTGCTTTGGGTACACTATCAGCCAAAAACATCATGTTTCACAAGATGAAATGAACTGCAAGACATAGCAATCATTAAAACATAATAATCAGTAACAGCAACTTCACTGAAACATTTCAGGGGATGCTCAATTAAGTTCCAGGTGTATAGTTTTCTATGACAGTATTTAACCCTTTACCTAACATGAAAAACAGACGACACTTTGCAAACAAAATTCTTGAATAACTATTTTTTTTCATTTTTTGTCTCAAAAACATAGGTTATGACCCCTCATTGGAATGAGCTCGACGAGCTCGTTCCAAAGAGGGGTCATAACCTATGTTTTTGAGACAAAAAATGAAAAAGTAATGAAAATTAATTGGCGATTTTTGTGAATAGCGCTGGCCGGTTTTGGCCGTTATGCTGGGTAAAGGGTTAACTGAGTACAAGTACCATTATGTCGAAAACGACTCAATCCTAGGATCACTCAGATATGATCCCAGAAATGTGGTCTGAATGAATTTTATATTTAGGCAGCAAGGTTTTGGTGTACACAAAAATACCATTTAAATGTACCAGTTGCATTGAAGGAGAAATGTTAGTTATTTTTTTTATATTTTTTGCTCATATAACACAACAAGAGGCCCCAGGGGGCCTGCGGGTGCTCACCTGACATGGTAGTCTAAATATCAAACCAGGGACTTGAATAAGCTGCATACACCCCTCCTAAGAAAAGCAAATACCAACTAGATGAAGCGATTGCACCCACACAATACACAGGATTTTCCTTCTATTTTCAGTTCCTACACTTTTACGTCCCAAAATTGAGATAAACGCATAAAAAACAGAATTTTTTCCCCAAACAAAATATTTTCAGCCTAATTTTTTTTTTTCTTCTTAAAATGCATAAAAAACTAATTTCCGGATTTTGGGGTATCTTCCTCCCCATGTGTATCTCCCCCCCCCCCCCCCCCCCACCCTGGGTATCTTCCCCCCACCTGTGAGTAAAAAAAACAACAAAATATTTAAAGTTATAAAGCATTATTATACAAGGGAACGGCAAGTGGAGTGGTGCTATGGGGGCCTGGGAAGATTCATGGGACTGGGTATCTACCTGCTCATAAGACTCACAGGCCTGTGTATCTTCCCCTCCACTCATAATTTTGTTCTCAACTCTCAAGCTGGCAATCTATATTGTATAGGGAATTGTGAATTGTGGATACGCATAGGGTATCTCCCCCCCACCCCACCCCCCCCCACCCCCAATAGACACTTTTTTGATAATATAAACCTTTCATTGAAAGGCGTGCAATGTTATTATAATTTCTAAATAACAATGATGAGTGAATATGTGGGTGGGGGGGGGGGGAAGATACACAGACCTGTGTATCTTCCCCCCCCCCACCCCGGCCTGCCATAAAGTGCTCCCCATGATGTTCATTTTGATAGACACTTTTCTGATATAAACCTTTCACTGAAAGGCGTTCAATGTTATTATAATTTCTAAATAACAATGATGAGTGAATATGTGGGTGGGGGGGAAGATACACAGACCTGTGTATCTTCCCCCCCCCCTTACCCTTCCATAAAGTGCTCCCCATGATGTTCATTTTGATAGACCTTGTTCAGATATTATGGACCTTTCTCTGAAAGGCGTGCAATGTTATTATAATTTCTAAATAACAATGATGAGTGAATATGTGGGTGGGGGGAAGATACACAGGCCTGTGTACCTTCCCCACCTCCCCCCTTAGCCTTCCATAAATTGCTCCCTATAATGTTCATTTTGATAGACACTATTCTGATAATATAAACCTTTCACAGAAAGGCGTGCAATGTTATTATAATTTCTAAATAACAATGATGAGTGAATATGTGGGGGGGGGGGGGGGGGAGGGGATACACAGACCTGTGTATCTCCCCCCCCCCCCCCCCCCCCCCTTTAGCCTTCTATAAAGTGCTCCCCATGATGTTCATTTTGATAGACCTTGTTCAGATATTATGGACCTTTCTCTGAAAGGCGTGGAATGTTATTATAATTTGTAAATAACAATGATGAGTGAATATTTGGGTGGGGGGAAGATACACAGGCCTGTGTATCTTCCCCACCTCCCCCCTTAGCCTTCCATAAAGTGCTCCCCACAATGTTTATTTTGATAGACACTTTTCTGATAATATAAACCTTTCACTGAAAGGCGTGCAATGTTATAATTTCTAAATATGTTTGTTTGTTGGTGGTTAAAGTCACATATTTATGCACCATGGCAAATCGTGACACAACATGGAGATGAAGTCAAGTTTAGTCAATCGTTGATCAACATGTTGCCCATTTTAGAGGACTTTCACCCCAAGCATTGGTGATTGGGTCCTATTTTACTAGTAAAGCGGAACTGGTTTACCACAGTAAACAAGTGCTGCTTACTTCCCGAGGTTCAAACGGGGAAATTTCTTAATAACAATGATGAGTGAATATGTGGTGGGGGGAAGATACACAGGCCTGTGTATCTCCCCCCCCCCCCCCCCCCCCCATTAGTCTTCCATATATATGAATATATTTTGAAAGACACTTTTCTGATAATATAAACCTTTCTCTGAAAGGTTCCACTGTAAGGTATGGAATGTTGTTACAATTTCAAAATGTGTACATATTGTTTGCTTGTCTACTGCCAATAAATATCAGAAAAAATAATAAACACCATCAAAAGTTATGCCTGATGTTATCAATGTAAAAAAAAATATTGGAGGGGGGGGGGGGGGGAAGATACCCATGGGGAGGGGGGGGGGGAGATACTCTAGTGTATCTTCCCCTGTGGGGGGGGGGAGATGCACTAGTGTATCTTCCCTGGGGGTGGGGGGGGGAGATGCACAGGGGGGGGGGGGGGGGAGATACCGTGGGACACTGGACCCCAAATTTGCAGTGTAAACAAAAAATTTTTTTATTTTTCTCTTAAAATTGATGGAAATGCATAAAAACATAAAAACAATTTCCGGATTTTGGTCCAAAATTCTCTAAGTGTCACCCGGACCCCAAATTTTAGTGTAAAAAAAAAAATGTTTTCTCTTAAAATTGACCGAAACGCATAAAAAAAACAAAAAAAAATTTGGGGATTTTGGTCTTAAATTTTCTAAGTCCCACCCGGACCCCAAATCTTCAGTATAAAAAAAAAAAATTTTCTCTTAAAACTCACCGAAACGCATAAAAAACAAAAAAAAAAAATTCGGCTTTTGGTCCAAAATTTTCAGTGTAAAGAAAAAAAATTTTTTTTCTCTTAAAATTGACCAAAACGCATAAAAAACAAAAACTTATTTTCGGATTTTGGTCCAAAGTTTTATAAGACCCACCCGGACCCCAAATTTTCAGTGTAAAAAAAAAATTTTTTTTTCTCTTAAAATTGACCGAAACACATAAAAAACAAAAAAAAATTTCCGGATTTTGGTCCAAACTTTTCTAAGTCCCACCCGGACCCCAAATTTTGAGTGTAAAAAATTTTTTTTTTTTTCTCTTAAAATTGACCGAAACGCATAAAAAACAAAAAAAAATTTCTGGAAAAACAAAAAAAAATTTCCGGCTTTTGCTCCAAAATTTTCTAAGTCCCACCCGGACCCCAAATTTTAGTGTAAAGAAAAAAAAATTTTTTTCTCTTAAAATTGACCGAAACGCATAAAAAACAAAAAAAAATTTATGGAAAAACAAAAAAAAATTTCCGGCTTTTGGTCCAAAATTTTCTAAGTCCCACCCGGACCCCAAATTTTCAGTGTAAAAAAATTTTTTTTTCTCTTAAAACTCACCGAAACGCATAAAAAACAAAAAAAAAATTCGGCTTTTGGTCCAAAATTTTCAGTGTAAAGAAAAAAAAATTTTTTTCTCTTAAAACTGACCAAAACGCATAAAAAACAAAAACTTATTTCCGGATTTTGGTCCAAAGTCCCACCCGGACCCCAAATTTTCAGTGTAAAAAAAAAATTTTTTTTTCTCTTTAAAATTGACCGAAACGCATAAAAAACAAAAAAAAAATTCCAGATTTTGGTCCAAACTTTTCGGACCCCAAATTTTGAGTGTAAAAAAAAATAATTTTTTTTTCTCTTAAAATTGACCAAAATGCATAAAAAACAAAAAAAAATTTCTGGAAAAACAAAAAAAAATTTCCGGCTTTTGCTCCAAAATTTTCTAAGTCCCACCCGGACCTCAAAAAAATTTTGTTTTCTCTTAAAACTGACCGAAACGCATAAAAAACAAAAGAAAATTCCGGATTTTGGTCCAAACTTTTCTAAGTCCCACCCAGACCCCAAATTTTGAGTGTAAAAAAAAAAAATTTTTTTCTCTTAAAATTGACCGAAATGCATAAAAAACAAAAAAAAAAATTTCTGGAAAAACAAAAAAAAATTTCTGGCTTTTGCAACAAAATTTTCTAAGTCCCACCCGGACCCCAAATTTTAGTGTAAAGAAAAAAAATTTTTTTTCTCTTAAAATTGACCGAAATGCATAAAAAACAAAAAAAAATTTACGGAAAAACAAAAAAAAATTTCCGGCTTTTGGTCCAAAATTTTCTAAGTCCCACCCGGACCCCAAGTTTTCAGTGTAAAAAAAAAACAATTTTTTTGTCTTAAAATTGACCGAAACGCATAAAAAAACAAAAAAAAAATTTCCAGATTTTGGTCCAAAATTTCTAAGTTCACAACGGGACCCCAAATTTTGAGCCTAAATATGAACCCAGGGACTTGGCTTGAACAAACTTGAATCTCACCCCTGTAAGGATGCTGCATACCAAATATCAAAAGATTCTTATTGGTAGATCTGAAGAAGATTTTTAAAAAATACTCCTACTGCACTAATTTAAACATTTGGGCTCCCATAGAGAGCCCAAATATGGACCCAGGCAATTGATTTCAATTAACATGTGAAACAATCTTCCAAAGATGTTATATGTGAAATTTGAAAGCTTTTGGAGCAGTGGTTTGGGAGAAAAGTAGTCTTATATGTTTTTCCCATTACCCACAGTGTTAAAAAATGCTGACTCAGCACTTTTTCAATAGTCCCCAAAAAGTACCCCATGATAAAAGCGATGGCAATTTTTTTGGACCATTCCATTCTGTTGGTCCTGAGGAAGCTTCACAACAAATAAGAATTCTCAGTGCCATGAAGTTTTGGAGATATGGGCGTTTTAATTTTTTTCTATTTTAAGCTCCTGCGGTCCCCATGGGGCGACGGGAAAAATTCTTTTTGCATAAATTAAGTACTTATGACCCAATAAGCCCTCACATCAAATTTGGTCAAAATTTGCCTCTCGGTTTGGAAAATAGAAATTTTGGGAGGGGCAAATATTCTTTCCCCTCCCATTATGACGCCAAGTATAGCCCAACAAACTTCTCTTGAACAAATCTGAGTCTACACCTCAAAAGGAAACTACACACCAAATATCAAGTCTCTGATACTGCTGGTTCATGAGAAGAAGTTTTTTAAGATTTCAGCACACTTTTTGGGTGTGGCCCTACCCACTGGCGAGGCAACTTGATTTGAACAAAATCAAATTGCGATGTCATAACAAACTATTATCTCAAATATCAATTAAATTGGTTCAGCAGTTTGGGAGGAGAAGACGCAAACACCATGTTCACGGACGCCGGGCGGCGACGGACAGTGAGTGATCACGAAAGCTTTCCTGACTGAAAGTCAGGTGTGCTAAAAACACACTCTGGAAACAGTGCTGGAAATGAACAAAAATGACGGGTGAAGTTTTAAGCTCCTATGAAATTTAGAGATGAGAGTAAACTGCATCCGTAAAATGTTAAGATATGAATTTGGGGGGAATACTGTCACCAGACACCAGAAACTTTAAATGTATAAGGGCCTGCTAAACTATGACTAATTTCCCATTAGCCACAGGGTGCAGCTTTCTCGAAACAACGGACATGTATTAGTCCAAACATGGCCTGAAAGTCCGTAATTTAATTTTTTGGTTTGGTACATCCTTTCAAAGAAGTATGTACCAAACCAAAAAATTAAATTACAGATTTTCAGGCCATGTTTGGACTAAAAAGACGTACATGTACCAAACTAAAAAATTAAATTATGGACTTTCAGGCAAGATTTGGACAATACATGTATATGCCCTCACAGCAAGCCTGACAATAAGCAGACTGTCATCTAGAAAATGAGGGCCCCCAGAGGGTGATTTTGGTTAGGCTACCCTGCACAGCAGGGTAGCATCACAAAATTTACCCTCTGTGAACCTCAGTCTTAATCAAGGACTCAAGCCAAAACAGAAAGATGTACCTAGAGGATAGACTGCCCACTGCAAATGACAGGTTGCTTGTATTCAGGCTTGCCTCAAAGTATATAAGTGTTCCACAATATTTTTCAACAAGAGCATTTTTTAGCTCCTGCAAAACAGAAAACACAGGTGCTGACAGGAGCAATTGAACTTGCACCCGTCTCATTTCCAGGACTGTCTGGAAAAAAGCACTGACTAGTATTTTTTTTCATAATTTTTATTCAGATTCACAAAGTAGTTCATACAATTTGGTGAATTATTCTACATAGTATTTAACAACTCACTATACATTGAAACAGTTATACATACTTACAGATTTTGGTATTGATTCTGACATGATTTTTCCAAAAATGACTAGTACTGTTGACCATAAGTTTTTTAAAAAAAAAAACCTTCATCTCAGCTTGCAATGAGATGGCAGTTTTCTGTTTACATCAGCTTTATTATCATATTTACAAACATTTTACTATTATTTCTTTTTCTCAGCTCATATATACAACAAAAAGAGAGAACAGCTGACATTGGTTTTGTCAAGGCTCGCAAAGAACTACATTAAATTGAACATATTTTACAGTCCGTTCACTACTAGATAAGTCGAGACTCGAAAGAACTATATTAAATTGAACATATTTCACAGTGTTAAACTCTGTCGTCTCAGGTCCAGTAAAATTACCTCAGAGCCACGTTTACCACCCAAGTGCATGCAACTGGTAATTTTTACTGCAACCTGAGTCAGTGGAGTGCAACCTTCACTTTTCCAGTATGAACTGGCGATTGCCGCAAGTATGCTCAATTGTAAGCTTTACCTGCCGTTTAACTTGTATATCCCGTAAAGAGGCATTTAGTGAGATTAAGAACACACATTGTGGTGGTTTTTCAACTTTATTGAATGGTATCATTAACATCATTTTACATTAACAATTGCAGAAGATAATAAAATGTGGTTTATGAATCATCAAAAAATGCTTGGCAACAACCGGTTGAACCGATGTTCCAGGAGCCGTTGCCATTGTCATCCGATTGCCCACAATCAGCCGATTGTACTGGCCGGTTCTGATCATCAGTTGAACACTATTATTTACAATAGGGAATGTACTAACACCAAGCGTGTATCATAAAATATGAATAAAAAAAGTTTGTCAACAACGATTTTCACCAAATTGGTTTGGTTTACATTCCCTTTAATCTTATGGCTTGCCAATAACTTCTCTATCCATATTGTTCCATAACTTTTTGAGTAACAACTGTTAAAATAATGCCTGTCTCATCAGAGACAAATAAAAGAGTGGAAAAGAAAAGGAGCTTAATAAAAACAAGAGGCCCCACGGGGCCTAAAGTGATCATCTTGAACAGAACTCAACATAAACAGAGTCCAAGAATGAGTCTCCATTAAGCAATCCATCTCCATAGGATATATTGTCAATCCTTGAGTCCCACAGGAGTGACAAAAATAATCCGGGCATCATGCCTTTTCTTCAGTTGATCATAATGTAAAATGTAGAGCCCCCCGATGAAGCCCCTTGATACAACCTATGTGGATTAATCTTAGTTACACACCTCCAGAGGGTACTGAATACAAAATTTTTAATTCTTCAGCAACATGGCCAATTCTGGCTCCCAGGCCATAGGGAGCCCAAATATTAACCCTGGCTCTCGATTTGAACACAGTTAAATCTGACTTCCCTAGAGATGTTGTGTACGAAATATGAAAGCATTCTGACTGTTGGATCTGAAGAAGAGAAATTTTAAAGAAATTTCTTCATATTGCACAAAGTTAAAATTTGAGCTACCATAGCGAGCCCAAATATTAACCTATAGATCTGATTTGAACAAACTTGAATCTGCCCCCCCCCCCCCCCCCCCCCCCCCCCCCCCCCTAGAGATGTTGTATACGAAATATGAAAGCATTCTGACTAGTGGATCTTAAGAAGAAAATTTTTGAAGAAATTCCCTCATATTGTATTAAGTTAAATTTCAGGTTCCCATACGGAGCCCAAATATTAACCGAGGCAGACAAATTGAACAAACCTGAATCTGATCCCCCTAGAGATGTTGTATACCAAATATGAAAGCATTCTGACTGGTGGATCTGAAGAAGAGTTTTAAAGAAATTTCCTCATATCGCAGTAAGTAAAAATTTGGGCTACCATTGCAAGCCCAAATATATACCTAGGGATCTGATTTGAACAAACTTGAATCTGACCCCCCAGAGATGTTGCATACCAAATATGAAAGCATACTGGTGGATCTGAAGAAGATTTTTAAAAATTATCCCCCATATTGAACAAAGGGAAAATTTGGGCTTCCATAGGAAGCCCAAATATTAACCTAGGGACTTGGTTTGAACAATCTTGAATCCGACCCTCATAACAATGATGTATACCAAACATTAAAAGATTCTGACTGGTGGTTCTGAAGAAGAAGATTTTTAAAGAATATTCACCATATGAACCTATGTTAAAAATTTGGGCTCCTGTATTGAGCCCAGATATGAACCAATGGGCTTTATTTTAACAAACTTGCATCTGACCCCCCTATGAATGCTGTATACCGAATGTTAAAAAATTTATAGTAATTTATATATTTTTTATACTTACCAATGACCCAGACTTAGCTGGTGCTAACTCTTAAAATTCTAGGGCCAAACACAAATTTCGCCCCCCAATCCCCAAAATTTGCATCTAAAACCAAAAGAAATCATGTCCTGAAGGACCTCCATACTTTGCCCTTACTGCGCATGCGCAGTGTCAAGGACATCCCGAAATTGGCGCCAATTACCATTCTTGCAGGCAGTGCCTGGTCAGCGCTATGTACTCAGCGGGGAGGTATGAGTTCCCAACTCTTGGGAGGGCCATCCCCGTCTGGGTCATTGGTAAGTATAAAAAATATATAAATTACTATAAATTTTTTAACATTTTTATACTGTACCAATGACCCAGACTTAGCTGAATAGTAAAAAGGCTGGAGGGCCTAGGACATAGAGGAAAATCCAATAAGCTCAACTATATAATATAGAGTCAACCCCTCAAGGAGAAAAGGAGTATTAGGTTTTACATGTATCTTTCTTATTTTATATTAAATTAGAAAGATACAATACCCTTCATAATTGAGCATAATAGCATTCATGTTCTCTATTAACATCCAGTATAACCCCTTATACTAATTATTTTTAAAGTAAGCCAATAAATAAAGTTAGTCCAGAGAAATGAGACTCTTTATATCTTTCTAAAAGTGTCCGAGGATTGTATATTAACGCCCGTTTGACACTAGACATATACAAATGCTTCACACCGAGCTACACTTTAAAAATAAGACATGAATGAATTTTTAACATTAATATTACACTTTAAAACCATCCCGGTAACGACTCAGAATTACTGACTCCGGAGGAGGAATCCCCTTGCTTTTCACTATAAAGCATGGTGACCTAAGGGAACACCCTCCCCCCCCCCCACCTTCCCCTTGCCCTAGGTCAAATAGCCCAGAGCGAAGAGGGCAGCAGGACGGAGTCACTGCCGGAACAGAAAGCCTGCATAACTATAGTTGCAACTGTTTAGTGGACGACATTCTGAGCAACAGATAACGGACCTAAATAATGCAGGTCTCCAGAAATGGACTCAATATTTCTGAGATAAAAATTTGTGAATGTGGATGGCTGAGACCAATAAGCAGACTTCATTAAATCTGTAATAGCAACACTATTTGCGTAAGCCCAAGATGTAGAAAGAGCTCTTACTTCATGAGCTGAAATCTTAAGCACAGACTGCTGAGTAGAAGATATATTATCATAAGCAGTATGGATAGTTAATTGAATCCATCTAGCAATAGAATGGACTGAAATGTCCTTTCTATTAGGCATCAGAGACAGAAAGAAGCATTTCCGTCCCTTTCTGATAAACTGAGATCTTTGTTTATAAATACGTAAAGCTCTAACAGGACAGAGTAAAGGCCTACGCCCGTCCGAAGACGGAAGAGCCTTAATAACAATAGGTTCCGGGTATTTATTAGGAGCCTGATTCTTAGCTAAAAATCCAACATTAGTAGTAAAGGTAATAGTATTTCCGACACTACGATAGTGAGAATCATCCACCGAAAGTGCATGAAGCTCACTGACTCTTCTAGCAGAGGAGAAAGCTAAGAGAAAAGCTGTCTTATAAGACAAGAATTTGAAATCTACTGTCCCAAGAGGCTCAAATGGCTTTTCTTTCAATTTAAGAAGAACCCAAGCTAAATTCCATTTAGGAATTAATCTAAGAGTTCTAGGTCTATTTATCGAAAAGTTTCTAACTAACTTAGATAAAGAGACATTAGATCCAATTTGTAAACTATCATGGTGTGCATAGGTATCAGATAACATAGACCTATAACCTTTAATAGTAACAGGCTGCAGTTTGATCTCGTCAAACAAGTATACAAGAAAGTTTGCAATGTCTGGTATGGAGGGATCAAAAATATCAACAGAATGATCCCTACACCAACGACGAAAGACCTTCCACTTAGCCGCATAATTTAGTGAAGAGGAGGTCCTCCTACAGTTAGAAATCGCGTCCACTGCTCGTCCTGTAAAATGTTTGCCATGCAAGAAGGACCGCACAACGGAAAAATGTGAAGGTTGAGACCTTGCGGGTTGTGATGAAGTTGACGCGATTTCCCTTGCGAAAGAAGATCCTCCCATGGAGGAAGCTTTCGCGGTAAGTCCCACAGCAGACATCTGAGTAGATTTATCCACGGACTCTGTGGAGACAGAGATGCTACCAACAAAATCCTGCATTGAGATTGTTTTATCTTTAGCAATACTTGCTGTATTAACGGCGCTGGAGGATACGCATATCCTATCATTCCGTCCCACGAGATCGATAGAGCGTCCACTGCATATGCTCGTGGATCCGGACATGGTGACACATACGTCTGCAACTGTTTGTTGAGATGTGTCGCAAATAAGTCTATCATTGGCCGTTCCCATTGGTAGCAAATCTGATTGAATACCTGTTTGTTGAGAGTCCACTCTGACGGCAACAAGCGACCCTTCCATGAAAGGGAGTCTGCTATTACATTCAGATGACCCGGTATATGACGGACCGAAAGTAGAACTTGTTGTTCTAGAGCAAACAGAAGGATTCTTTCTGTTAAATTGAATAACGGAACGGAATGAGTGCCTCCCTGGTTTCGGATATACGCCACTACAGGAGTATTGTCGGACAGGATTTGGACATGAGCTTTGTGAATAATGTCCATCCAATGGCGTAACGCAAGCCAAATTGACATCATTTCCTTGGTGTTTATGTGCTTGCTTAGAAACTGTGGATCCCAAAGACCCTGGCACCTCGAATCCGTTGGGATCAATGTTGCACCCCAACCTGTTTGACTGGCATCCGTCATAATCGTAAAACTCGGATCCGGCAACTGCAGCGGAACACCCTGAGTCAACCACTGAATGTTTGCCCAAGTCTGAATTTCTTGTTTCACTTGATCTAACAAGAGAACGTCTATATCGAGCGAATGAAACTTCACTCTCCAATTCTGAGTCAAGAAAATTTGGAGAGGACGAGTGCGCAACCGCCCCATCGGAATGAGATCCGCGGCGGCTCCGCACAGACCTATCAGTCTCATGAACTCCCTCGCTGTGACTTTGTCTGCATGAAGACAATAGCGAGCGTAACAACTGATTAACTTCGCTCTGGTTAACGGCAGACGAACGAGATTGTTGTGCGTCTCGAAGCTCATTCCCAGATGAGTGAATGACTTGGACGGCACCAGATCCGACTTCTCCTCGTTTATAACAAAACCGAGACGTCGGAGCAATAGCAGGAGATTCTGCACATCGTTCTGAAGCATTAACTCGTTGCCGTACCTCTGAAGAATGTCGTCCAGGTAGGCCGACGTTACCGCAGACGAATGAGCTCGAAAATACATCATTACCGAGTTCATTACTCGAGTGAAAGCCCAGGGCACTAGGTTCAATCCGAAGCACATCGCCCAGAATTGATATACAACTCCTAGGACTGCGAAGCGTAGATACTTTCTGAATGTCGGATGTACCATGGCATGAAAGTACGCATCTTTGAGATCTATGCTTGTAGCATAATCGTTCACCCGAATACTCGCTCTGACCGATCGAATCGTCTCCATATAGAACTTCGGAGCGACGATCAGCTTGTTTATCCAGCTCAAGTCTATGACTGGACAGAACGAGCCGTCTGGTTTCGGAACCAGAAATAGATGGCTGTAGAACCCCGGTGATTACTGGTCTTCTACGACCTCTACCGCATTCTTCATCAAAAGAGACTGTACCTCCGATAAAAGAGCGTCTCTTTTCTGCGGATTTGACGGAAGTGGAGTCCATTTTGGACTTCGAGTTAATGGAGGCTTTCGTTTGAAGGATATTCTTAGTCCTTCCGAAATCACCCCTCTCACCCAAGGGTCGTCCGTAATCGACGCCCACTCTTCTGTAAAACTCGACAACCTTCCGCCAACCGGAACATGATAGAGGTTCCAACCATCACCTCCTGGACCTGCGAGGCCTGCAGGAGGAGAAACCATGTCCTCCACGACCCGCACCTCGTCCCGTCGACCTCGGGATGTCAGACCGGTTGTCTCGGCCCGAAGAACGTCCCGCACGTGAGTCGCTGCCATGACGGTCTCTAGAATAAGACCAAGAGGACGCAAAGGAACCTCTATAGGAACCTCTCTTGGGCGTATTTGTCCCAGAAGTGCCTGTCTTACTCTTATCTGCTGAATCCGACTTTTTGGAAGCGGATTTAAAAAGCAGAGAATCCGAAGCTTTCTTAGTTATTTTATCGTAGATAGCAGAAAGCTTGCCATCGAAGAGAAGCTCTCCGGAGACCGAAGCGACTCTGAGAGAGTTCTTCACCTTATTATCCACGCGTGTGGATGTAGCTAGGGCTGCATCACGTCTAACCAACTCCAGGTTCGCCACTGAAAGGGCGGAGTTATACGTGGAATAAGCCACTGCCCTTGAAAGAAGTCTTAATGAGGATTGTATATCCTGGAATTCTTTCCCTTGAAGACGCAGTGATAACGCCTTTGTAAGGTGGTCTGCGTATGATAAAGCATCTAAGCTGGCTCTGTTAGACGTAATTGTCGTTTCCAACACTGCGGTTGGAACGGACATAGACAACGGTAATGACAATTCCAAATCTTCGGCCTCGTCGTCCAGATGCAGAGGAACTCTCAGTATGCCGTGTCCTGTCGTATCGAATTTATTCCTTGAATTGATGAAAGGCAGGTTAAGAGCACTGGCAGACAAGAAACCAGCTTTGCCTGTTTTGGAAGCAAGCTTGAAGATAGCGTCGTTCAATAATTCGAATGTTCTTGTGACATTATTGGACTGTGACGGAAACTCAGGGACGATTTCTCTGAACCGCTCAAAAAATTCAGTGTCCAATGACGCTATCAGTCTCTTGTCGGGCATCGCAGCAGTCTGGCCCAACGGAACAACTTGAGGAAGAAAGTGCCGGATGAAATCTACAGCAGCTTTGTGTTGTTCCGAAAGGGATAGCTCCAAGTCCTCCGTATCCCTTTCGCCATCCGGTCGGACATCATGATGCTCCCGGTCGTCCGCACCCGATGCTTCGGTGGAGCGTACCGACCCAGCGCCGTCGGATAATTTCTGATCCGACAACGATTCTGTCGTTTGCTGGGATGCTGCGATAATTTGTGCTATCTGAGCAAGCACGTCCGTCATCGAGGCCTGTGGAGTAGCGGTCTTTCGCTGCTTAGCCGCCGGAAGCTCTGCATCAACTGACTCCCGCATACTTCTCTTATGCGAACGTCCAGTGTCTACCGGCCTCTTGTCCCTGGCTACCGGATGGCGTGACCTGGTCGCCACTGAATCCCTCTCCGGCGAAGCTGACTGAATATCCGCGATCACGTAGCCAAGGTGCGGTCGTGTGCGCTGCTGAGAGGATGAGGAAGCCTGTGCAGTCTCTCCGGACTGCCTATATAACGGAGCGTCCCGAGCGGCGGACGTATGTTCCGCTTGCGAAACATTTTGTACCACAACATCTGGTCCCAAATGTTGTTGTAGGAGAGAGGGGCCTCTCTCGCTCGTGGCCTGGCTGGACCTGGACGAGCTAGGAACCGGACTACAAGGCTTCCTCCGATCTCTCCTCTTATCCGCCGTCACTGGGTGTGCACCTTGTATGTTTATAGTGCTCGCATCACCCAAAACTCCTTCCTGGACCGCAACGGACGAACCCGGCTGCCGAACCATTCGGTGAATGGACGCTACACCGGGCGAGCTAGTGGACGACAGCGCCGTCGATCCTACTAGGGACCTCATAGGCAACTGGCGTATCTCCATGAGCACTTTTGCCGCTAGCTCCTCATTTGATTGTGACGACGGAAGCGCACTTTTGGAAGATAACATGGAAACATCACCCTGTTCTTGTTCCTCTGAAATAGAAACTGATAAACTAGAGTGACCCTGCGGAGAAAGGACCGGCATAGCCCTTTCCCCGCTAACAACATATCGTGACACACGTTTCCAATGTTTGTCATCCCAAAATTCACATACTGAACAGGAGTTAGAGCGAGTACACCGACTACAATTAATACAATGATCATGAAAGTCAGAGGAAGATTTCCTCTCATTACAATTTGAACAATATCCTTTCATTGTGAAAAGACAACAATAAGTCCTAGTACTCGCACGAACCCCTGAACACAAAGATACATAATAACATGATCCATTAACATTGAAAAAACAATAGGAATCAAAAATAAATTTTGAAAAATATTTTTTTTTTTTTTTCAGCCAAGCCCAAGTTTCTGAAAAGTAACGTTGAGCCCCAATGGATCCCAAGCCTAAGTGTGAACAAAAATTTTAAAATTATTTTATATAATTAATGCAACACTTACGAATAATAATAATGTATCTTATAATCAGATAACTAGTACAAAAGCAAAAAGCCCCCCTCAAAAGAGACTGTTGCCAATGTAAACAAGAAGTGTAAAAACACCAGAAAACATGACTCCAGGCACTGACAATCCTGGCCCGAAATCAGTTACCAAAATACACCCTATCTGATGCAAAACAGAGACTTCCAAGGAAGAATCTGCAGAACATCAGATGGTAGATGCAGAACACTATGTCTAAACACCCATGGGTGAAAACGTAAACATGGGGAAAATAACAGAATTCATTCTGTTACCAAGCTAAATCTCCCAAGAAATTTTAGTAGTAATCTTACTCAAAAATATGCCAAAAGCATGGGAGAATAGCCAGGGAGAACTTAAAGGACAAGGGGAGAGGAAACACTGAATAAGCAGTGCAACTTCATAGCAAGAATGACAACAACAGGCCCATGCCTCGAAAATAGGCAACTTAACATAATTTCAATACAAAATTTTAAGTTACAGCCCTGAATATTTTCTGTCACTCCTTTTTCCTCTCCTCCTTCTATATCCTCCTTAGAATCACCATTTCTCCAATATTTATGTGTCTGGCATCATTTAAACTGAGATTTACAAGCACAAAGATCAGTGAGATGTTAACTGATGAAGGGCCAAACAAAGAATGGTAATTGGCGCCAATTTCGGGACGTCCTTGACACTGCGCATGCGCAGTAAGGGCAAAGTATGGAGGTCCTTCAGGACATGATTTCTTTTGGTTTCAGATGCAAATTTTGGGGATTGGGGGGCAAAATTTGTGTTTGGCCCTAGAATTTTAAGAGTTAGCACCAGCTAAGTCTGGGTCATTGGTACAGTATAAAAATATCAAAAGATTCTGATGATTGGTTCTGGAGAAAAGATTGTTTAAAATTTTTGCAAATATGCTGATTTAGTATTTTTCGATGCCCATTACAGAACACTCTAACATAACCGATGGCAATTTTTTTTTACCATTCAATTCTACTGGTCCTAAGGATACTTCATACCAAATAACAGCTCTCTGTTCTGTGTGGTTTGGGAAATATGGGCGTTTGAAAATATTTCTGTTTTTAGCTCCCAGGGTTCCCATGGGGATGCGGGATTTTTTTTTTTTTGCATGAGTCAAGTATTTATGACCCAATAATACCACATAACAAATTTGGTTCAAACCGGACCATCGGCTCAGAAAATAGAAATTTTGGGTGGGGCCAAAAATCTTACCCCTCCCATTACAAAGCCAAATATTGCTTCACAAACTTTGTTTGAACAAACTTGATTCTGCACCTCAAAAGGAAGCTCCATAGCAAATATCAAGTCATTGTACACACTGGTTCATGAGAAGAAGATTTTAAAAATATTTTGGAGCATTTTTACCTGCTCCCTCCCTATGGGGCTGGGCATGTTGAGTTGAACAAAAATGCAATTGCCCTTCGGGACCATCACCCACACAAACTTTCACTTGAAGTGGCCCAGTGATTTGGAGGAGAAGACCAAAACATGGTGTTGACGGACAATGGACAGACTGACGACGAACAGACAGAGAGCGATGAGATTAGCTCAGCTTGACTTTGTCAAGATGAGCTAAAAATAGAAGTGATCAAACAGTATTGTAATAAATCTTGAATGATAATGTTTTGCCAGACCTGGAGTACTTGTAATTTCAAAAATGCAAGTTATTTCAATTACTATTAAACTGCCAAAAGCTAATTAATTATAATTCATTTAAATGAAAGTGTCATTGACACTGTAACTTAAGTTGTGTGTTGTGTTTGATGAAAAGGATAATGTTCAATGTTTATGAAAGGATTATGAAATAAGACAAGAATTGTGATAATTGGGAATATGTTCATTTCTGTTCCCTGTATGCTATGTTTTTGATAAAAATAATATGAGGTGTACACTGTACTAAAGAGCTGAGGGGTGGGTTAATACGACCTAACAGTTAATGTATGTGGCCCTCACAGTTAACGTATATCAATGAAAGTTACCAAGTTACAGTGAAATTATTTCAAAACGAGTCATCCTGTCAAGTTACATTGAAATCCTTCTGTAGACTGTGCTAAAGGTTTTCGGGCTTTGGGCCCCTGTAGCCGCCAATTCCCCAATTGCGTTCAAAGGGGACGTTCTCATCTAGACATTATATGAAGTCAACCTACCAAGTTGCAATGAAATCACTTCATAAATATGACCTGTAGACTGTGCTAAAGGTTTTTAGGCTTTGGGTTCGGGCAGCCATCATGGTTAAATGATCGCAACCAAAAGGGGACATTCTTATCTGGATATCATCTGGAGTGATCCTATGAAGTTACAATGAAATCCCTTCATAAATATGACCTGTAGACTGTGCTCAAGGTTTTCGGGCTTCGGGTCCCTGAAGCCGTCACAGTTGACCAATCACGACCAAAAGGGGATGTCATCATCTAGGCATTATATGGAGTCAAACTAACAGGTTACAATGAAATCCTTCCATAAATATGACCTATAGACTATGCTAAAGGTTTTGGGCTCGGGCAGCCATCAAGGCTGAATGATCGTGACCAAAAAGGGACGTTCTCATCTAGACATTATTTGGAGTCATCCTACCAAAGTACAATGAAATCCCTTCATAAATATCACCTGTAGACTGTGCTAAAGGTTTTCAGGCTTCAGGCCCCTGTAGCAGGTTACAATGAAATCCTTCCATAAATATGACCTATGGACTATGCTAAAGGTTTTGGGCTCGGGCAGCCATCAACGCTGAATGATCGCGACCAAAAGGGGACGTTCTCATCTAGACATTATTTGGAGTCATCCTACCAAAGTACAATGAAATCCCTTCATAAATATCACCTGTAGACTGTGCTAAAGGTTTTCGGGCTTCAGGCCCCTGTAGTCGTCACAGTTGCCTAATGGTGTCCAAAAGGAGCTGTTCTCATCTAGACATTATATGAAGTCAACCTACCAAGTTACAATGAAATCCCTTCATAAATATGACCTGTAGACTGTACTAAAGGTTTTCGGGCTTTGGGCTCGGGGAGCCATCATGGCTGAATGATTGCAACCAAAAGGGGACATTCTCATCTGGGCATCATCTGGAGTGATCCTACAAAGATACAATGATATCCCTTCATAAATATGACCTGTAGATTGTGCTCAAGATTTTCGGGCACCTGTAGCCATCACAGTTGACCAATCAGGACCAAAAGGGGATGTCATCATCTAGGCATTACATGGAGTCAACCTAACAAGTTACAATGAAATCCTTCCATAAATACGACCTATAGACTATGCTAAAGGTCTTTGGGCCTGGGCAGCCATAAAGGCTGAATGATCACGACCAAAAGGGGATGTTCTCATCTAGACATTATTTGAAGTCATCCTACCAAGCTACAATGAAATCCCTCCATAATTATGACCTGTAGACTGTTCTAAAGGTTTTCAGGCTTCGGGCCCCTGTAGCCGTCACAGTTGCCCAGTTGTGTCCAAAAGGGGACGTTCTCATCTAGACATTATATGAAGTCAACCGACCAAGTTACAATGAAATTCCTCAATAAATATGACCTGTAGACTGTGCTAAAGGTTTTCAGGTTTTGGGCTCGGGCAGTCGTCACGGTTGGCAGATCATGCCCAAACGGGGAAATTCTCATTTAGACATCATAAGGCATCATCCTACCAAGTTACAATGAAATCCCTCCATATTAAACATGACCTGCAGACTGTGCTAAAAGTTTTTGGGTTTCGGGCTTGAGCAGCCATCACGGTTGACAGATCATGTCCAAAAGGGGACGTTCTCCTCTAGGCATTATACAGAGGCATCCTACTAAGTTACAATGAAATCCCTTCATAAATACAACCTCTAGACTGTGCTAATGGTTTTGGGTTTTGGGCCATATCAGTTGACCGATCGCGACCAAAAGGGGACGTTCTCATCTAGACATGACCCCAAACCTGCATATGATATTTCGTGATGATCAGACAAGAACTGCGGGGTGTAACCCGAGCTAAAGGAAAATGTGAACAGACTCACAGACTAACAGACTTCCGCATGCATGATGGCAATAGCTTATCTTGACTTTGTCAAGTTTAGCTAAAAATGCAAGTTATTTCAATAACTATTTAACTGCCAAAATCCATCCATAACTTATCCATAATATGTTTTGTGCTTTACAAGGTATATTTGACACATCTCTATGTTGTCTGCCACATTTACAAAAGTTACAAGACTTTTGTTAGTGTTCATTTGGGCATAACCAAAATTTATTTGGGCTTAAGGTTGCTTTCAATAGCTGTGGTTACATTGCAAGGGCAACACAAGAATAAATTCATGTTTAACAATTTGTATATAAGGATATTGCCTACTACTTGAAGACACATATCCCAGGAAGAGCTGGAAGGTTTTAATTTTTTTCGATTTGGTTTTGGTTTAGTTTCAGTTCGGTTTTCTATGTGTTAAAAACAGATAGTTTGTATGACACCACTCAGCACAAAAGCCCTGTCAGTAAGTATCTCCACTGGCTTCAGGCTAACTTCCCTTTGATCAATCTTAGAGCCTAACTTCCCTTTGATCAATCTTAGAGCCTAACTTCCCTTTGATCAATCTTAGAGCCTAACTTCCCTTTGATCAATCTTAGAGCCTAACTTCCCTCTGATCATTCTTAGAGGTTTTAGGGGGATCAGTTGCTGAGCTTATTCAGTCATAAAAAATCCATAAACCAGGGTAACAAATGAATAAGGTTTATCTTATCTACTTTGTGTTCACCTTGTCATATTTTCTCCCTTATTGAATCGGCAAGTGGATGAGTCAATTGGGGAGAAAAAATGACACCCAGAACACAAATTCGCTTCTTTGCCAGATAGACTAAGTGACGAGAGTCCATAGTGGTTACTAGTCCAGTTCCCTCCCAGTAAGACAGTGTGATCAGTTTATGCACAGACAGAATAAAACTGTTTGGCTGTTTTTTGCTGTAACTCCAGAAGAGCTTAACTGGTGGAGTGCTAGAAGCCCCTATCAGGGCTTTCCAAAAAAGTGAAGGCACCAGAGCAAGTCAACATTTTCCTTGCTCATGTTTCATTTTCAATCAGATGCAATTAATATTTTGTTTATATAAATTTGTTTTATTACAAATTATTGGAGAGTGCCTCTCCAATAATCTGTATGAAAACAAATTTTGAATAATAAATTCAGACCACGAAAAGCAATCTAGCCCTCAACCAGTTAATAAAAAAAACATGTTAAATGCATATTACTTTTAAAAATCAAATCATTTATCATGCCACAAGTAAAAATCTACTACTCTGCTGTGCATATAGGTCATTAACCCTCTGCATTCTCTGCATTCCTCTGCATTCTGATGTCAGAATGGCTAAGTTTTCAGCAGTAAATATTTCCAATAATGCAGTTTGATATTTAACCAAATTTACCTTGTTTGACAAGAGCAGAAATAATTGTCAAATTCCTAGTTAGAAAAGAGAAAAACAGGTGTGCTTGGAGAAAATTCTGTTGCACTACTAGTACCAGAGTATAAGGAGTTACGTGATTTAAAAAAAAAATTTCAAAATGTGATCCATCAAAAAATTATTCAAACAACCCCTAAACGACCTTATTTTTCAGATCTTGTTGCCTCCAAACCACAAATATAAAAAATCAAATTATTATATCTTGTTTGATTGACCAAGATACTTGATTTAACATGAGAATGTGGGGAAATGTGCAAATTACACCCCTCATTGGAATGAGCTCAATTAGATTGTAATTTGTTTTGATAAGGGTTAAAGCTATGACTTAACTCCTTGCATGCTGCTGGCAGATATTCCTGCCCAGGACACAAAATATCTTGCCACTGAAATGGACACATTTAACCAAATTTCTCCCTATAAATTGAATAGACTTTTTAACTAATGATTTCTTGAATTAAATTTGGATGAATTTTACATCAAATCTGGTCATGGCTGCTTTAGGAAAAAAGCATGAAAAATAAAAGAAATATAGTGGAACCTTGTTAATTGAATAACCACTTTGCCAATGAAAATTATTCATTTAACAGGAGTATTCAATTAACAGGGATTGTGTCACTTTCCTGTATTCTAGAGATAAACTTAGCATTTATTCTATCATATCTTGTTTGACAGAGCTCCACGAGCTCTATCAAACAAGATATAATAGATTAAATGCCTGTATTGGATGTACTGATGCCAAATAGGTCTGTATACAAAGGAAAACTGGGGTGAGTCAGGTTAATTTCTCGACAGGTTACAAATTTTTTTTATTCAATTAACAGGAGTTTACTCTATAACCCATATTCAATTAACAGGTCAAATTTGAAAGTGAGGGATGGTAAATGGTTTTGTGTTAGGAAATTATATTCAATTAACAGGGTTATTCAGTTAAGAGAGATCCAATTAAGTAGGCTCAACTGTATTCTGATTGGCCATTTTTGTGAACAGCGCTAGGTAAATTAGGACGATGCCAAACAGGTTAAAAATAAATTATTGGTTGAACTTGACTATCTACGCAAGTCATAAAATAAAACAAAAGGAAATGAGTGAAGACATCATAATTCATTAATCTACATGAATACTGAACAAGAGGGATGTTACATCCCAACGCTCACCTACATTCGCACTTGATAATGCTGTTCCAATGTAACATGCCTAATATTTAGTTAATATAAATCATTAACTAGACATCAAATGATTAATGTGGTTTATGTGATGGCTTTGGAAAGTCTATATTTCCTGCATTTATTATATATCAATTCAACATAGAATCATTGGATATAAAAGCATTTTTTTCTTTTAGAAATGTTTATGATTAAGAGAGTCCGAGAAAAACCTGAAAATTTTGACTGAAAAAAAGAAAATTTCCGTTAAATTTCTGCATACAGTAGGGTTAATACCTACAGTTGTTATTAAAATATGAAAATCAACAGTAATGAGAAGTTAAAGCAGCACAATCTGCACAAAAGCTGACTTTAACGCAAATTCTTACAACACCTAAACGCAAATTCTTTCAACAAGTTTTGGCAGAAAATTTTAGGTGAAATTTGGAAAAAAGTCGTAGTATCAGGGTTAAATACTGTTCTGATAGTCCCCTACAACCTACAACCATCTCGCATGCATTTCCATCCACCCTCACACACAAACACATTCAGTCACTCTCTCTCACACACACACACACACCTCTCTTTTTTTATTCCCAATAATTTCCCATACACACTTAGCCCAAAGCCTCAGGCTAGATGATGAACACATCCAGGCAGTAGAGATTTAAAGACTCTGATGCAGATACTTATAAGTTATAATTAAGTTATGAGCCAACAAAGGCATGTCTATCCATATCCCTTGTCTAAAAAAATTCATGGATTTCGCATTATGACAGACGGGCATTATCTCCCTTGCACTGTTCAATTATTTGAAGTCTCTCTCTCTCTCTCTCTCACGCACAGACCCACCAGACGCGGATCCAGGATTTTTTAAGAGGAGGACCGCTAATTACCATTACATTTAGTCAAAACTTGGACCCAAAGTCCGTAATATAATTTTTTGGTTTGGTACGTCCACAGGACTACCTCATAACAAAGTAATGATATGAACCTTTATGTATTTGCCCCCCTTCATGGGAAACTGCCCCCTAGTTGCCCCCCCCCACAAAAAAAATTCTGGCGCCGCCACTGCCCGAGGTCATCATATAAGCTCACCACTTCTAATAGAAGTAGGTGAGCTAATAAAAGGCAACACTTGCATTCGCTTGCAAAATGTAGATTAATCTGAATCTGTGTTCTTTACCCAAAAGTTGAATAAATATTCAAATTTGAAGGGTGATCTTTGAACATTTGCTGGGCAGGCCAGGTTCGTTTGTTCAGAAAAAATGGTTTGTCCCCATGAATGAGGTGTTTAACTTTTCAGTTAATGATCCTTTTTATATCAAGGTCAAAATTTCTTTTAAAAATCAGAATTAGCTGGTTACCCCAAGTTGATGCAAAACTTGAATATTTAATTTCTTGTATAAGCTTCAGTTAACTACGGAGGCTTATTAGCGCCACGTAAGTTGTAGTTATTAAATGCAGCTGCAATTTAGTAAATCGTACCTGCAATTTAGCTAAATATTTTGTAGCTACAATTTAGTAAATTGTGCCTGCAATTTAGCTAAACTGTAGCTACAATTTAGCTAAACTGTAGCTACAATTTACTAAATTGCACCTACAATTTAGCTAAATTGCAATGACAATTTACTAAAATGTAGCTACAATTTAGCATCTTCACTCTCATTGGTCAAACTAAATTGCAGCAGCAATTTAACCCAACTAATCAGGGACACGGGCACATTATTTAGCTGCAATTTAATAACTAAAACCTATGTGGTGCTAATAATCTGCCATAGTTAACCTTTTATCCTACATTTCAGAAAAACAGCTATCCAATGACCCAGCAAATTTATTTTTTTTTTGTAATACTCACTATGACAACATAGCTATGACCCCTCGCTGAAACAAGCTCATTGAGTATTGAATGCATAAATGAAAATACTTAATTATTTAAGAAGTATAGTGTAATTCCAGTCTACTAGTCAAGTGAGGTAAAAGGTTAAAAAGCATGGAATGCCATCTGTGTGTTAAAATATATCATTTTTTTCTTTTGAACAATCCATTAAATATATTAATTTAATCTAAATGTCTTCAATGATTAAATTATGCATGCACTTTTAAAGAAAAAAACATTTTTTCACTTTACTTCAGCCTTTATGAAATTATGAAGACAACCAAAGTGACATAAAATCATGATCAGTCATTTATTTATCACATGGCAATCCATTTGGAATAACAGGGGCATAGTTACAAGGGTGGAAGGCTGGAAGCGACATCTCCATCCCAAAGAATCGAAGTTTGGTCAGAAAAGTCTATGTTCTGTCAGATTTGTTTTTCTTAAATAATAGTCTATTCCAAGTATTGGAAGGCAGAAAGAGTGATTGCTGAGCTTCAGACTCAAGGAAATTTCACTTTTTAGACACCCATTGTGAATTTTTATTCCAAACTTTAGGGCTTAGATTATCTTTTAACTTACAAAACATTCCTCTGTCTTGTGTGTTACATTTTGATGGAAAATTTATCATTTTAAATTATTATCAGGGCCATATCCAGGGATAATTTGGAGACACCTGTCCATATATGCTGCAGGCATAACTGAAGGCAGTAGGGATGAAAACTGAAAGTAGGATTACCGTATTGAATGCAATGTTTTTAAAAGACACGAAAGTAGAAATTACCATAATGCATCCACATGCTTTCTGCATACCTGTTCATTGCATTTTTTTATGAGAATGCAATGGCCTCAGGGATATTTTTAATCAGTTAAGGTATCCTAGTTCAGGATTCAAGGGATTAGCTTAGTGTTGGTTTTAGTTATGTATAATTTTTGCTGAATTTCGAGCATTTTAGTGGACTATGGGAAGGATTACAATGAGTTTGGGCACCTGGAGTTTGGACACCCATTTTGAATTTTTTTCCTGAAGTTTCAAACTTTAGGGGGTTACCGTACATCATCTTGTAATTTGTAATATATTCCTCAGAAAATTTATGGTCAAGTTTCTTATAAGGACCTTTCTAATGGTGGTTTTCTAAGATTGTTTAAAATGAAAGCCAGGTTATGTTTCCTATGTTTTGGATATCCTTCTTCCTTACAATATGCCCATATTGCACATTCTGTTGGCGATGACAAAACATTTTTCTTCTGGAATAGTATTCTCATTAAAAGGCACCATTCCACTGGGATGATCAAACCACAGTTTACGTTTACATGGAGCAGTAAAGAAAGTTCACCGTACTACATGTAGCTCACTGAAACATACCCTGTGTAATAGTCTTTGAACTACAAACACCAATTCAGTTTACTTTAATACCAGAACTGAAATTTGCCTTTTGAAATTTTGTTACTGAAATATGGGAATTTTTATATGCAGTTTTTGTTATTCGTGTGGTGCAGATTCCTGTATAAATTACTCCTGAAAATGGGGCCTGGAAACTCAAAAACAGATTAGGCTTGTCTCCTAGTGAACGGACACATTCTTAACACACCATAACAAGTTTGGGTTTTTTTTCCTACAACGTACTCAGTAGTAATAGTACAAGATTAATTTAGATTATGTGTAATCACTGAATCTGCATGCTCCATAAATTGGCATAATACTATAATAGTTTCTTTCTTTCCCAATTTGTCATGGAGAATTTTATATTTTATTAATCTGCAGTCAAGATACCTTCAATATTTTATTTTCAAATTCCAGCTGTTCTATTTTTAATTTTAGCTCTTTGTTTTCGTTTGCAATTTCTTGCATAAATGATAACGTCTGGATGTGTTTGTTGGCCAATCTCTCAGACTGGTCATGAAGCAATTCTCTCGGTATCCGGTCACGTTCATTTTTATAACAGTTTTGTGCCATTTACATACTCATTTAGCCAACAGGTCTCTGTTATAATAAATAAAAAAACAAAAATATATTTTCAAGAAATTGTTAAAAATGTACAAAACAAATATTTCAATTCCTGAAGTATTGCTAAGCAGCCGTAAACAACTGCCTCAGAACACCTTTTCCTGTTTGAAACGCGAAGAAAATAATCACGAATAACAATGAAGATTAAGCATACTTTTTACTGTGTTGAAATGAGGACCGTTTCGTCAGTTTTAAATTTTGAGTTGAAGAATTCTTTTCTTTTTTTGGGGGGGGGGGGGGGGGGGGGGGCTATAAATAAGTTTTTTTCTCCGCAAATTATATTTTAACCTCGGCGCAAGAATTTAAGCAATATGTTGATTAAATCTGCTGGAATATGAATATTAACGGACCATATGTCGATGCGAAAGTACGGGTAAGGTACGATTCGACGGTAGGACGAATAGGCGACGGCGTCTAAACGGTCGGCGGGAATTTTTTCTCGGCGAACCTTTCGATACCATGACGGTCCGGCGGAATAAACACAGAGGCGCATGAGGGAGAAGACAAAAGCGAATAACATTATTTTTACAGGTACAAATTGATTTAGCCTATTATTATGTCACTTATTATTGTTGTAGTTAAGGCCTTCATCGGCCATCGGCAAGTATAGTCTGCCCTGGGCTCTACAGGTGGGTTGGAAGACTTTTGAGGAACAACATTTTAGTCAAAAACGGACCTTGACAAGGTACCACCTATGTTTGAATGAACCCATGGCTCTGTATTTATTACCCACCCTACCCGAACCCCAACCGAAGCGAAACCAAATGTTTGTTCCATTCTCGTTCGATTTGTGCATGACATGTTGTTTTGGTAATGAACGGCGCCAGGGAGTCCGACGATTTACCCCACAGAACCCCATAGATGCCCCATAGAACTTCATATATACCCCATAGTGCATTTTCAGATATCCCATAGGTGATTTTGACGCCTTTTCCTAAACACAGTGATTACCATTAAATATTCCGTGTTCGTGCGTCGTGACCGTATCACAGATTACAGCTAAACATCATATCTCCAAATGGTTCTGTCAACTGACGTGGTGTGCAATGACGGAGTTGAGTTATTGAAATTGACGATCATAAATTACAAAAGGGAAAGTTTATTATTTTTGCAACATTTATTAGTTGAAATATATATACTAGCACGTACATAGTGTAACTGGCCAGGCCCCCAGGGAAGCTAAACCCGTTATAATGAAATTGTGAGACGTGGGTCACCCGTTGAATATTGAACGTCCTCTAACTTTCAGCCCCCTTTAATATATGTTAAAGAAATGGTAATACCTTGCGGTTCTGTTCATATATATGTATAATATACTGGTAGAGTGCTGAGAAGGGCTGATTTACCTCTTCCTATAGATATATTGGATAGTGGTTCTTCAGGTAAGTTTTACCCCTAGTATTTGGATACACCATAAATAATAATATAGAGGTAAGTTCAACTCATCTTATGTGGATAGATTATGAGCTGATTCATGTCTGGTCACCAGGATAATTTCTTTGTTACAATACAGCAGTGTTCTCTCCCTTCTGGCTTCTGATAGTATATGGCTGAAGCTGTTTTGGACTTGGGGTCACTCTTCCAGACTACCCCATTTATATTGCTGGGCCACTCCCTAGACCAGGATATACCAAAATTAGGAGTAGGTGTTCAGGCTGGAGTTTGGATAACTATCTGAGATGCCAAGATAACCTTACTCGGCGTACAAATAATCTGACTGAATAATAGCTCCAAGAGCTCAGAATAAATGCACATACATAAAGATTATTTGGGCATACAGACACAGTTAGTAACACAACGTGGTATTCTATGGGAATATTGTACTGTGACAATAATATGTGGAATCAACTCAAAAAACTATATAGTAACACGATAGCAAAATATTTATTAACAAAGATGGATGGTCTGCTTCATGGATGGCATTAGGTATTTTAGATTCACCATCTGGATGGTAATGTAGCCAGGTTAGTATTGCTAATACTGGGTACTGATTCGGGTGGTTGTTAAAATACTGGCAAAGTCATGTTTACTGTGGATATTGGTGCACACTTTAATAATTTTAACTATCGTAATATATCATGCTGGGATTGATCCAATGTATTTCTTGTGTAAGCCAAACTTGTTTTAGTGCCGTGAACAACGGTATATTTACTATAAGCCAAAACTTCAAATACTACTGCGTGATCACCCACGTACGTTTTGCATGTAAACAATCATAGAACGCTCATAGTATTTGTAGTACGGATAGTAACAGAGCCAGGATTCGATACAAAATCGAATAATTGTGGTTTTCAGACGTTGCGTAATTGTTAGTGCATGGTCACTGCAGTGCATGTGGTGTTGCTTTCGTTCAAATTTCGCTTGGAAATTACCTTTAATTTGTAATATAGTTGTCGAGCGTTTTGTCGTCTGACTCTGAATGTTTGCAAGCCGGTAAATGATGCAATGAAGACCTCCACCGAAAGGAATGGTTTCATGCGCCGAAGGCGCGCAGGGGCGGTTTGGGGAACAAGCCCCTTTTCGACCCACATTTGCTGTATTTGAGTTGGTACTTGTCTGAGTATGGTGAAGGAAGAGAGTGTCCTGGTACTTATCGGCGCTTGTGACGTTTCTGCCTCTTTTTAGGAGTAGGTGGTTTTGATGGAGAGACTGTGACAGTGGCAGTAGGTGTTATTGGTGGACTGCTAGCTGGCTGACCTGGATGGAATGGTCTAGTCCGAGCTGCATTAGGTGTTGTTGCTGGTGATGTCTGTGGTGGTGTTGCCTGTTGTGCTGCCATATTTATGTTGTTGATTTGCCGGTTGAGGTTTTCGAATGCTACCCTTAGTACTTCATCTTGCCGTTCTCTTTCGATCCTGCGCTCTTCGGCTTCTCTTTCGTATTTGTCCTCAAGGCAAGTCCAGGCTCTTTGGCGCTGAAGGGAGAGTCGAGTGAGGGTCAGGAAGTGGCGAGAGAGCAACTTCCAATTCCCCCTCAGTCTCCACAGGACTGTCCGCATCCAACAGTTTCGGCTCAGGAGCCGGAAGTCGGTTGGGTGAGCCTGTGGGAGTGGGAGGGGAACTGGCGGCCGCCTCTGACCCTTTCCTTTCCTCACTCTTCTCTCTCTTCCTTTCCAAAAAGGCCTCCAGGCGTCGGGTGCTCCTTCGCTTGGTAGACGGGCTCTTCTTTTTCCTCTTCGATCTCTTCTCAGGGCCTCCAGACCCCTTTAGGTGGGGACTAGTGTGAGAGGGGTTCCCACGAAAGGTACTACCTCTACCTAAAGGAGTAGGTGTTGTTTCTTCTACAACGAACTCCAAGTTCAGGTGGACCCTCTTGCCTGTCTCCTGGAATGAGAATCGGTGGTTGTTAAACACCCGTGGGAAACTATTACCACAATTGCCATATTAGGAGAGTGGTAATGTTAACAAATTCTATATTTGGACGACATGCTGAGGGAAGCAGCGGTGGTACTCCCAGCATTCTTAGCGAGAAGTGCCAGTAACGGCAGATATTTAAGAAAACTTTTAACACAAAACAACGTGATTAATGGCAAAGATTTTGTGTTTATGACTATAACAACTATTATTTACATGGAATTTGAGGTGATAAGATTACATACCATTAATTGGCATAAGTGTTTATTTACGATAATTACGTTAAATGGTTAAAATGACCTGATGTGAAATTTTCGAAGCGGAGAAAACACGTGGAATGAACGAAACTATTACTCTGGAAATGGGTTAATTTACGACGACAGAAGTGAATAAATTTATGAGGTTGATTTTGAGTGTCAATTATGAACAGTTGAGGTTTACACTTAATACTAACAATTTTCTTCTAATTACGAACTGATTATTTGATGACATTTGGACTTACTTCATATCTTTAATTCTTATTTACTGATTTAATTAGCATTGAAGATTCGGTGTTTATTAATTTATTTTGACCTTGAATTTTGATGGAAGAAATTGAATATTTGATATATGATTTAATTTAATTGACTTTAATTGTTAGACTGGCTGCCTGCAATAGCATATTTACATATAGCACGTTTGTGGCGATAAACAGCATATCACTCGATAACAGGTAAACATAAAACGTTTGTGTAAGAAAAGTTTGTAGCACAGAATATATTAGTATGAATTATTATCACTCTGTTGAAATTTCGGACCTTTAATAGGCTTTAAAAGGGGGAAATTTATTTCTTTTTTCTATTCACGCCGAACATAGCTCAATGAACTACCTCAACGGCGTTCGTTCCGTACAGAGAACAGAGGCTATACTTTAAATGAGTGTTATCGAGTGATAATTCTGGAAAAAGTAGTCATCAACTGTGTGTCTTCACTCGAGGCATCTTTTCAACATTTGATCATGATGAATGAATGAAAAGTTTTCGCACGCCAAAGGCGCCCAGGGACGATGTGGAATTAAAATCCCTTGCGACCCTAATAATTTTATTTGTTTTATAGCTTTATTTGATTATAAATCCACGAGAGTCGGGACGCTTATAAATCCACGAGAGTTGATCATGAAATGAATTTGATGATCAAATGGTTTCGTGCGCCGAAGGTGCGCAGGGACGGTTTGGGGAGCGAGCCTCTTTCGACCCTCTCTGACAGTTTAGCGCCGTTTATGTCGTTTGTTTTTCTTTTTGGGTAAGGTGGCTGGGAAGGAGAGACTGTGGTGGTTGTTGGTGTGGTTGGACTGTTGATGACGGAGGACTAACTATGATGGAATGGTCGAGTCCTGGCTGCTTCAGGGGTGCTGTGTCTGGTGCGCTGTTCCAGGAGTGTCATCGTACTCTTGGTTTTCTCAGCTGACTCTATTCGTGTGTTCCTGATTTCATCCCGCATGCTGCTTACTTCTGCCGTCATGTCAAGTATCTGTTGTAAAAATTTCCGATCCCGATCCTGATCCAGATGGAGGGGAGAGATTGGAGTCGGAGACTTCAGAGAGCCAGTTTCCATTTCCGTCTCCGCCTCGCTGGTGACGTCGCCATCCTCTAGGTTGCCCCTCAAGGGAGAGGCTGCTGGGGAGTGGATGGGAGTCACAGGAGTTGGAGGGGGTAGTGACCTCCTCTGTCTTCTCTTTCGCCTTCTCTTCCTTCTTCCTTTTCAGGAACGTTTCCAGCCGCCGGGCATTCCGGCGCCTGGTGGATGGGCTCTTTTTCTTCTTACTCTTCTTTTCAGGGCCAGGTCAGGCTTCTTCGGGTGAGGACCAGTGTGAGAGGGGTTCCTCTCACAAAAGAAGCCGAAGAAGGTGTGGTGGTGTTCTCCTCCGAGTCAAACTCCAGCGTCAGGTGGACGCTCTTGCCTCTTGTCTGGAGAGTCCAGTTGATAGGGCAAGAGACGCCCAGAGCCGACAAAGCTTTCTGTAAGTTAATTGGTAGATCCAAATTAGCCATCGTGATTGCTTTGTGAATGTTCAGGTGGTGTTCGCACTCTGAAGTCATAGGTGCGAAATCAAAACGGAAACGATGTGATGGTTGATCATGAAATTCGGAGGGGAGGTTTATAAAGGATGAAATGGTTTCACGCGCCGAAGGCGCGCAAGGACGGTTTGGGGCAAGCCCCTTTCGACCCTCTTTAACAGTATGTGATTCGGTTTGTCTTGTCTGGCCGTTGTAAAGGAGGAAAGTGTTAAGATGCTTAGCGGCGCCTATGATTTCGTCTGCTTTTCTTAGGAGGAGGTGGCTAAGTTGGTGATACCCCCTTTGGTGGTGTTGAAGGAGTGGTGGAGGGGCTGACTCGGTTGATAAGGTCTAGCCCTCGCAGCTGCCGGTGAAGAGCTCTTTGGTGTTGCTCTCAGGTAGTGGTTGCTGAGACTCTCTAATCCTTTTCTGAGCATGTTGCCTTTGCACCCGCGATCTTTCAAGGTCTTAATATGGGCTTGTAGATAAAAAGGTGGTCGTCGTCTCTGGCCTTCTCTCCTAGGATACTTTCCACGGACTCCGCGGTGTTTGCTTCCTGGATGGCGTCCCGGTCGGAAAAAGCAGGAAGAGCAAGAGTGGGTTTAGCGACATGTGCGATGTCAGCCTCAACTTCCTGCTCCACAAACAGATCATCCTCCTCCATCTCCTCTTCGGGGGAAGAGTGTGGTGGGCTGGAGGTTAGACTATTATCTAGCGAACCAGCGTCCTCCGGACCCTCCACCGCAGTGGAGGGTACCGAGCTGGACGTGGAACGGACAGGTGTAGCAGGCATTGAGCGTTCAGTGCCATGATTAGCCTCCCTCTCTTCCTTCTCCGTCCTTTTCTTTTCCATGAACACCGTCAGTCGGCGGGCATCGCGTCGTCTGGCGGAAGGTCCATTCTTTCTTTTCCTTTTCTTCTTCTGGCTGTCCTTTGTCTGTGTTCGGCGCTTGTCATCATCCTTTTGCAAGTCCGAGTCACTTGGAGGGTGACCAGTGCGGAGGGGGGGGGGGGGGATCCCCCCACGAAAGGTACTACACATCTCCAAGGACGTCGGTTCGGCTTCTCTATCAAAATCCACTGTCAGGCGAATTTTACCCTTGAGCACCTGGATACTTAAGGTGGTAGCAAGGGTTGCCTTCACTTTGACAAGTGTTTCCTGGATAACAAGTGGGAGCTCCATTGTTTAGTAGATAGCACCTTGGAGTCCAAGGACAATCGAACGAAATGATTTTTGCGCGTCGAAAGGGGTTTGTTCCCTATACCGTCCCTGCGCGCCTTCGGCGCGCAAAAATCATTCGTTCGATTGTCCTTGGACTCCAAGGTGCTAACTACTAAACAATGGAGCTCTCACTTGTTATCCAGGAAACACTTGTCAAAGTGAAGGCAACCCTTGCTACCACCTTAAGTATCCAGGTGCTCAAGGGTAAAATTCGCCTGACAGTGGATTTTGATAGAGAAGCCGAACCGACGTCCTTGGAGATGTGTAGTACCTTTCGTGGGGGGATCCCCCCCCCCCCCTCCGCACTGGCCACCCTCCAAGTGACTCGGACTTGCAGGACGCAGGACCAACGCTCGCCTCCCTTAAAGTGGTCGACCACTTTTAGGGATGGAGTGGAGGATGTACAGGAACCATGGGGGTTACCGTTTCTGTAACGGTTGGACTGTCCATAGCGGTTATTGGGGTGCTGGTCAAAAAGCATCTTCTGTGTACCTGCTTAAAAGAAGAAGGCAGAATTAGTTTTCATTAGGATATGTAGAAATAAAAAGATAAAAGTAGCACATTATGTTTTAATTGTGATCACAGTTAAGCTGTTGATCGGCCTGTTAGATCACCTTCTTAGGGTGATAGTGAGTTTGTAGCGGGAGGGTAACAGGTTTAGACACTAAACCACGCCCGAGGGTGTTTCTGTTATGCCCTTCGCTGGTTTCGACCATATTTTGATTAGTTTGAGCTTATTTTGGATCCCGATTAAACACTGCAAATCCCACCTCCAGCCGGGGAGGCCCAGCCCACACAAAACGCTCTCGCTTGGTATCGCGAGCGTCCTGTGCGGGCCGAGCCCCCGGCCGGAAATGAGATCTACAGTATCCAATCGTGATGTAATTTTGGTGAGTCGGTGAAGGCAGCCCTTTCTGGTAGAAAGCCACGGTTAAGCTGTTTTCTGCCTGTTTATTCACCTTTTCGTTCCCTATTTATTTAGTTCTATCACAATATTTAATCCTGATGTAATTTTACTTGAGTCGGTGAAGGAAGCCCTTTCTGGTAGAAGGCCACAGTTAAGCTGTTTTTCTGCCTGTTAGTTCACCTTCTCGTTCCCTAGTTTTTTGTTGTTTTTTTTCGAGCGGTCTTAGTTTTGATTGCAATTTTTGGGCTTTTGTCGGCTTTCGCAAATGGCTCCAAGTTCGGAGATTAGTTCGCTGTTGGCTAACCGGTCATGATTTTTCGCGGCCAGGGTGGCTAGGCGGTCTTTAATGGTGGGGATATCGGCCCTGTCGTGGAGTGTTTTGATGGGTGTGTCCCATGGGGCGCGGAGGGCAACTCTAAGTGCGTGATTTTGGACCTTCTGGAGTTTTCCCATATTAGTTTGATTGAGGTCAGTTAGTATGATTGCACCGTATTCGAGTACTGGGCGCACAAAGGCTTTGTATAATCTGAGTAGGGTGGACAGGTTGGTTCCCCATGAAGTTCCTGAGTAGGCTGATTGGGCGGTAGCTGGCTGGATCGGAGGGGTCCTTGTCCGGTTTTGGTATCATGACACCGATGGCTTTTTTCCAACATTTGGGAAAGTAGCCATGGGTGAGGCATGCGTTGAACAGTTTGTTTAGTTTTTCGATTAGGGGGTATGGGTTTTGTTTTAGAATTTTGTAGCTTACTTCATCTTCGCCGGGCGAGGAAGAATTTTTGCATTTTTTTATGACGTTGATGATTTGCTCATTGGTGATGGGGGTGACGAGGTCATCGTCATCCCCGTCTTCTGGCTCGTTATCGAATTTGGGGTCACGGTAGATATCAGGGTGTTCATTGATGAAGTCATCAATGGCGTTTATGCCGGCGTCGTCGTTGCCCGCACCTTGATGCGGGCGATGCGTTTTTCGTAGCAGGTCGGCAAAGTTGTCGGCCTTGTCTTTGTCGGTGCGCGTGAAGGAACCGTCTTCCTTCTTAAGAGGTTAGCCTGCGGCTTTGCGGCTTTTGTTTTTTTGCCCAGTTAGGGTTTTGAAAGAGTCCCATAATTTTTTGGCATCCTGGACTCCGTTTAGATCGGCTGTTGCCTTTTCCCAGTTTGCTTGTTTTTCAGCTTGGAGGGCTTTCTTGATCTCGCCATGAAGGCGGTTGTATGTTTTTTTGAGGTCAGCTTTCTTACCGGGGTCAGTTTCTGTTTTAAGAGCGCGAAGAGCTTTCCGTTTAGTTTTGATTAGTGAGAGTGTGTCGCCCGAGATAGTATTTCTCTAAGGGCGTACTTCTTCTTTTGGGCATATTTCGTTTGGGGTTGAGTTAATGATTTTCTCTATGCCCTCGCATTGGATTTCGAGTTCTGCTGCATTGGATGGGGGGGGGGGGGGGGGGGGGGGGGGTGTTTGTGAGTTTGACATCGATGATGTCACGATAGAGGTTCCAATTAATTTTCTGCGGAGAGTGGGGGGTACCTGAGTGGGCCATTTCCTAGCTGCAGTGAGGCATGGACCGGGAGGTGATCGCTGCCTAAGTCGTCATCGCCGACCCAGTGGTCATCGATGTGATTTATCAGGGAGTCGCTGGCGATAATTAGATCGAGGATCGAGGATGAGAATAATGGGTCATTACTGATATAAGTTGCAGAGCTGTCATTCATAACCACATGAAGGTTATACTTTTTTGTGATTTCAAGGAGGGCTTCACCGTCAGGGGTGGTTTTGTTACAGCCTAAGTACAAGGGTTTGGCATTGAAGTCGCCGAGGAAAATGCAGTGTTTGTATTTCCTCGTTAAGAATTCAAAGATAGTGTCAGAAACAATTTTGCTTGGGTCGTTATAATAACAAACAATCGCGATGTTTTTGTTGTCGACAGAGAAATCAGTTACAATCACCTCTGCATCGAGGTGATTGGTTTTTATTGTTTTAGTTTTGATGTTCTGCTTTATTAGAAGAGCGACGCCGCCACCTTTGGTGATTTGTCGGTCTCTTCTAATAGTGCTGAACCCGCTAACTGAAAAACGTTTGCTGGGTTGAAGCCAGCTTTCGCAGATGCAGATGATGTCTATATCTTCGAAATATGGGCTCATTTGAAGTTTTTTGTTATTAACGCTTCTAGCGTTCCACACGGCTATTTGTAGCTTATTCATGACGGGGGTTGGGAGTTAGTAGCGGTGCTTTAGATATAGGTTTAGACAGGTGCTTTAGTCTGAGCTGATAGCGGCTTTGATTAGTGATTCCGAAATATGCGTCTTGAAAAGTCGGGACGCCGATCGGCTGACATCATGGCAGATGTCGGACAGATTGGTTTTAGCGTGTTTGCTTAATACTGAATAAAGGGATCCGGCGATAAGGGAGCAGACGGTATGAGGAGATGACGCATTGTCGGGCTTGATGAGATTTAGGTTTTTCAGCTTGATGGCGGTTTTAACTTTTTTAAAATGAGGACACCCCCGGTAGCTGCTGGGATGACTTCCTTTACAGTTGGGGCAAGAGGGGGAGTTTATAACCTGCATGACTTGGTGAGATGTGATTCTCTGCAATTCATGCAGGTTAGATTCCCTCTGCATTTGTTGGCGATATGCCCGAACGTTTGGCATTTGTGTCACTGTATGGGCGTTGGTGAGGTATTGTATTCCTCCCCGGCGTGCCACCCGCCATTGATGTGGATCCCATCTTTGATTATTTTTATTTTAGTTTCCTTGTTGGGGCAGGTGACTTTTATTTTCCACGTGATCTTGCCCGTGGCTTTGGAGTGGAATCTCTCCCATTTGCAGTTATTTGGGCTAAGGTTTATGGCTCCACTGGGTGTGTCGGGATGAACCCTAGTTAATACCGCAGTGAGGTTGGGGGGGGGGTTGTTACCCCTGCCCTCCCTAATGCCGTTGGGTTTGTTTTTATTATTATTATTATTATTATTGGGGAGACTGCCTGGATTTTGCCCCCTTTCTGGTTTTGGCTGCTAGCTTGATTTTGGCTGTTGGGTGTCACGTTTTTACCCTTCTTCCGAGAGACGACAGTTGACCAGGGTGTCTCCATGAGTGGAAGAGGCCCTGGCAGATTTGTTTGAGGCTCATCATTAGTTTCTGGATGAGAGAGTGGTTTGGGTGAGGGGGGTGGGTGGAGGGTAGTTCCTCACTTTCTTGACCTGCCGGTCAACGGTGTAATGAAAGCCCTGACTTTCCACCACCTCCACCAACTCACTCTCAAGATCCAGTGATTTCTTTCTTTTGCTGTTATTTCGAGACCGGGTCGCTGTTATGCTAGGTACACTGTCCAACGGTGTGGAAAGCATAGTTTCTAGGTTTTTGTCCGGGCAGATGGTACCCAGTGCGCAAGGATCTGCTAGGTCTTTGGAAGTTTCCTTAGTGGGGTATGTGTTCCCCCGACCAGCTGATGGCTTCTCAGGGACAGGTCCCTCAGAGGCTACCACCCGGAGTTCGGTGGGAAGAATCTCTCTAATAAAGGAATTATCTAAGTTGCCCAGATTGTCCAGATTGTCCAAATTGTCCAAGGCATCTGATTCCGCGTGGACCTCTGCAATGGCAATGACCTTGATTGGGCTACAAGGAGGTGTCCCAGGCGAAGTCGCAGTGGCTGCTGGAACATCTGCTGATGCAGCACTACTGTCCAGTGAGATTTGCGGAGTCTGTTGTCTCTGCAAGCTCAGCTGGGCTGAAAGGTTATCGATTTGGTTTGTCATAATGACAAACCTCTCATGAGCAGCTATTCTTTCTTGTGCCATCTCTCTTGTGAGTCTATCTATGGTATTTTCCTGCTGAACATGTTTTCGCTCCATCTCAGCATACCTCAACGCCATTCCTCCCTCCCCCTTATTCTATCCTCCCTATCTTGGGCTCTTTCCTCCATAAGTTTCTGAATTGTGTCATTTTGGGACCCCCTTGGCCCTTTAGTACTGGTATTGTGACTTACCTTGTGCAATCCTGCCGCCGACTCTCTGCGGGCTGCTCTCTCTCTCTCTCTCCCTTCTCTTTCTCCTTTCTTTCTTTCCTCTCCTTCTCTCTCTTTTCTTCTCTGGTCTCTTCTCTCATTAGAACTAAAGCTGGATGGTTTAATGATGCTGTTACTAGCCATGGTTTGAATTTAATTAAGTTAAGTTTCTTTGAGGAGTCTTAAGAATTGAAATCAGACAAAGGTGCAAATGTGTTATTAAGTTACTCTTTATCTGAGATATGATAAAAATCACTTTCTCAAGACCTCGTCTGATTAAAATACTATCAACTGATCTCAGTGAACTCGTCGACTGATCTCCCGAATGAATGATGAGATCTCCGGAATGAATGATGAAAGAAGTCCAAGGTGCGAATGTGATGCTTTAGAAAGGTAGAGGCAAGCTTGTGATATAGGGTATTACTAAAGCTCACATCTTCACGGTTATTTTAACAATTTGGAAAGTGAGTTAAAGTCTAGAATAGGAATAAGCTTCCGAAGTTCCGAAGCCATGGATGTATTATAACTTCCACGTCTGAAATGCGAGGTGTCGGTGTATGTTTTGTTTGTGTTCAATTATTCTCAGGGGTATGCTCGAACAATTGTTTTAACAATCAAAGACCTAAAGTGGAAGACAAAACAATGTGACGGGTAAAGTACAGATCATCAAAAGATTAATAATGTTAATCTAACAATTGGTGAGACATCCTCCAGCCATTGCTTTGCGTGGACAATGACACGTTCAAGTGCAGAGCATCAATGAATTAATAAGAGTACTTTTGCGAATTAATAAGATTACTTTTGCACTCGGGTGCGCAAAACCATTCAGTCATCTTTATTAAATTTGATTCAAGTATATACCGAAGCTTATGCCGGAGTCAAAATCGGCCGATTTATAATTTTTGGTATCCGGACGTTTGCCCAGATTTATTAAATCAAACGCGGGCGTATGCCTCGGCTTTACAGGGTTGGGTTATGGTACGGGGTTCAAGTAACGTTCTCCATTCTTCTGTTATCACTTTTGGTGATTATCACTTGTGAACAAGGCAAATATCTGCAAGGCAATTCACTGATCGGGGCAAATGTCCGCGGGGTAATTAGCTGATCGGGGGAACTGTCCGTTTTTCTTGAAAAGGGATGTGGGGCAAATGTCCGGGATTCATCTTTCCCTTTTCACCAGATTATTCTGTCGTTCCAATTCCTGCCCCCCCTCTCAAATTTCATTCTGTACTTTTATTAATGATCATCTATGGGGTATCTATGGGGTAACGAAAATGCTCTGTGGGGTAACGAAAATGCTCTGTGGGGTATCTCTGGGATGTCTATGGGATTCTATGGGGTAAATCGTCGGACCGGCGCCAGGTCACATCAAGATTCGGGGAATGCGTGTTTGAAAAAGAGTAACCAATCAGCATTCAATCTGAAAAATACCAGTTTAATTTAAACAATATTTATTGACAGAAACACTGCAATTGCATACAATATAGTTTACAACAATAACAGAAAAAACCCATAACATACAGATACAATTTTAAGATAATGGATGCAGTAGACAGCTATATGAATAAATGAAGCAAAATGAAAAGGGATTCAACAGAAAGCTTAATGCTTATATTAGTCGTCTCCCGTGGGTCTTTAAGTTACTGAGTACATATAGCATGAACTGCAGGCGGAACACAAAATACAGATTGTTTTTAACTGTATGTGAAAAGATTTTAGAATATCTAGATAAGTAGAGTAAAATACGGTGTTGAAGAGTGATAAAAGAAGAAAAGAGGAGAGGGATGAAAAGATAAGAGAAGTGAAACCAACTTGAAATCAAACTTAACCATGTCAAAAATCGAACTAAATTCAAAACACTGGTCAGAGGGCACTGACTTAATTAATGCAGCATTCAAACCCTTGAGAGGACGTAACGACTGAAGTGGCGGGGCAATCGCGATGTAACCAACAGTGACAGCAGGTCGGAGTCAAAGTTGATTTTATTGTGAACTCAATGAAAGAAGTTCAAAGAGCGGTGATGGCGGTACATACGTATAACATCGATCTGTGTGTGTAGCCGTAGTTTACCACGACGTGGATAACCCATCACCCAACGCGGGAAGAAGTCGATAATCACAAAATAAATTCTTAAATAGCTAAACTTTCACTACCCTTGCCACAAGAACACCACCCATAACCCCTCACCGGAACGAGCCCAACAAGCTCGCTACAATGAGGTATCACAAGCTATGTTCCTTGGACAAAAAAATGAAAACATAACAACATCTGAATGATGATATTTGTGAACAGCACAGGGCGGTCTTAGCTACTATGTTGGTCAGGGGAGTAAGGGTACAATTCACCTACGCGAACCGTTTCGTTCCCTTGATATATTCCTGGACCGTCTCAAAAACTAAGCGATTTGCATCTTCACTTAAGAGCTCGGACCCTTACAATAGTGTAGTTAAATTCACAGGAAACGGTATTCGCCCGATAGTGTTTGCCCGGACAGTCGAGTAGAGCCGACATGATAGCAAAAAAATGGTCCGTCGATTCGACTGTTCCACACTGACGGTTAGGCGATGGTGTCAGGTGATTTGCATGTAAGTGAGAGTTAAGGTTACTACAACGCAGTCGCAGTCTGCAGTGGTATACCTGTGCCGAACGACACTTAGCAGTACTGAAAAATGAAGGTGGACGTTGGTTTGCACGATTTAGGAATCTCTTAAAGTGGCTAATCGAACTATTTTGTCGAACAGACAATGGGATGTTATTCCACTTATTAGTTACATCTGGAATAAATGACGACCGATATAATTGTGTGCGACAGAAGGGGACGCGGTGGTTGTCACTTGTACGTAGCACGTGGCTCGGGTTGGTTGCTGATATGACAGGGGGCACCTTGTTTGATAGATATGGCGGTGTTATATGGTGGTACATTTTAAAGAACTGCATTAACTTGTGTTTCCGGCGTCTATCCCGAAGTGTTTCCCAACCAGTCTCAGTATAAAGGAGGACTTTACTAGAGCTTAAGGTTGCTCCTGTAACAATTCTGGCAGCAGCTATTTGAATCTTCTCGACGTCAGCGGCATTAGTTTCAGTGCAGTTGTCCCACACTGTGTCGGCATATTCCAAAAGAGGTCTGATGAAGGCAAAGTAAATGTTTTCAAGTACACTACTATCGAGAACAATTTTATGCATTCTCATCAAGTCTATTCGTGTCCAGGCCTTCGAACAGATGTGGTCAATATGATTATTCCATGTACAATTATTATTTAATGTAACACCTAAATGTTTGTGGTTACTTACCTCGGTTATTTGTACACTGGAGAGATATAAAGGTGGGTGTGTGGGTGGGTTATTGTGACGAGATATGAGCATACTTTCCGTCTTTTGTGAGTTAAATTCTACCAGCCACGTTTTAGCACAGCTTGCAGTTTTTACTAGGTCAGTGTTAATTAAATCAGCAGCTTGAGTCGGATTTTCCACAATAAGGTATAAGGCCGTATCATCCGCAAAGAGTCGTATACTACTAATTAAGTTTTCAGTTATGTCATTGATGTATATCAGAAACAGAAGGAGTCCAAGAATCGACCCATGTGGAACTCCAGAGCACACAGCTCTCCAAGATGAAGATTCAGACGCGATAGTAATCCTTTGTGTTCTGTCAGAAAGGTATGATTTAAGAAAGTCCAGTAGGTCCCCCTTAATTCCGATTTTCTCAAGTTTATAAATCAAACCGGCGTGCCATACTTTATCGAATGCTTTACTAACATCACAGAAGACCACCCTAACTTCTTTGCCTTCATCGAGAGCATGACAGAACTCGTCATATATATATCAGTCAGTTGAAGAACCGTCGAATCGCTAGACGTGAATCCGGACTGAAACTGGCTGAGAACATTGTTGTCAGTGAGAAATTTCCAGAGGCGCTAAAAAACACATTTCTCAAGCACTTTACCAACACAGCTAATCAATGATTTTGGGCGATAGTTGGTCACTACATAGGAGGGATTCTTCTTATGGATTGACGAAACGTTTGGCCTTTTCCACATAACTAGAAAATAACAATTATTAAGCAGGATATTGAAAAGGACCGACAGTGGTTCGCACAACGTAGTTTTACACTCATTAAGGATGCGTGGGCTTATGAGGTCTGGTCCGGACGCTTTAGAGGGATTGATTGATTTCAGTGCCTCAAAAACCTCCGTGTGATGTAAGGTAATGCTATTAATAATTACATTACTCTGTCCGGTAAGAGGTGGCAGAGAGGCCGTGGAGTCATCCACAGAGGATATAAAGCAGAAATATTCATTAAACACTTCGGCTTTCTCTGTGTTCGACGTATATATTTGGTTGTGGTAAGTGAGGGAAGGAATCCCAGGTGAAGCATTCCCAAGATACGATTTAAGTGTTTTCCACCATTGTGCAGGCGGCGTCTCGGGCCCTTGCAGTGTATTTTGGACTTTTGTCAGGTAACACATTTTGGCCTTCCGAACTGCCGAGACAACTTCGTTTCGTTTGCATTTGTATTTGTTCCACGCTTGAGGGAGGCCGCTACGCTTGGCAGCTCGGTACAGCCGCTTTCTTTGCCTGATCAGTAATCTCAATTTATTGTAAAACCATTTGGGCTGACTGGGCCTCGAGAACGTATATTTATTTGGAATGTGTCTGGATGCCAGAAATAGCAATTTATCAGTAAAGTCATTGACTACATTATCAAGATCAGAGCTACTGAACATTCTACCCCACTCTTCATTCACAATAGCAGCATTTAAGTCGATGTAATTTCCCAATGCATACGTCCAGACGCGTCGCTTGAAAGCAGTGGGTGCATGCTTTGCAAAGTCGATTTCGAGTGAGATAGGCGAATGGTAACGAGTCAGTTCTGAGAAAAAGGGGTCTAAGACTTCGCAAGATAATACACTCACTGTGCTACTTACGGCAAAAATGTCCAGTAATGATGCCGATGATTCTGTAAAGCATGTCGGTTCATTCACAAGCTGTTTTAGGTTAAAACATTTTGAGATTTCTGCAAAATCGCCCCGAGGTCGTAGTTGATTATCATTGAAATCCCCAGTAACAATTAAATCGGAAATGGAGGTGTCTTTCGCCTTTTCAATGGATGTGGAAATAATATTCCAAGTTTCTTGTGAACTGTTTGGTGGTCGGTAGAACACGCCTAATAATTACAGTGGCTTGATAGCACTTCTACTCAGATGCATTCGATGTTTAACATTTCAAGCTCAGGTCTTCGTCGGAAGGTAATGCCTTGTTTAATGTAAACAGCTACCCCACCTCCCTTCGTTAACCGATCTCGGCGTACGGGCTCTTGAAATCCAGGAAGGAGGGGTGATGTCGTTGGGTCACTATTATTTAGCCATGTCTCAGAGAGGGCCAGGATATCATTCGAAAGAGCTTCCCACTTGATAATATCTAATTTAGGTTTGATGCTTTGTATATTGAGATGACATATTTTAAATTTACTATCTTTGCTTCGTGAGTCCACATAGTCTGGGCCAGGGTTAACTTCTACATGACCAGATAATACAATTATCATAATAAAAACAAACAAATATAGACCTATAATGGGAGTTGAGTATACCGGGGGTTTATGTGACGGAGTGATTCGTACAGATTGATTAGCAGCCATTGTATATCGAACAGTCCTGTAGGGCGTTACTACACCACGTCCAACATTGCTTGAAGATAAGGTATTCAACAATGACCTCACTGTTTCGCCACCTCGGTCCACTGCGAACTCGAGATAGAGAAACAGGGACGTCATGGAAGAGTAACTTCCGATGATATCGCCACCGTTTAGGCGCATGTACAGGTAGCATAATACACATAAAGTTTGCTTCTTCTGCAAGTTGTGTTTAATGCTGCGACAGTAGACCCCAATGTTGAACGCACCAATCTCGATAAAGCTCGATATTATCCATTATGTAACACCAGGATAGTAAAGTATGTGAGGTTCTCGGATCTTGGTGCTATTTCCACGTGTTTTGGTTAAGTGTTGGTTACAGGTTGAGTCCAAGGTGGTGTCGGAGATAGAAAAGAGTTTAAGATTTGGTTGTACAGGAATATATAAGGACAGAAGATATTGCATTAACCAGATATATACAGAATACTGCAACAGCAGTATTAGGTTTAGAATCATGGTGCTCATTCTCGACGAAGGGTTAATAATTACGGTGTTTACAGTACCAAACAAAAAGGGGAAAAAAGACACTGGTTGTCTGGTTGGTGGATCGGACATATATATGAGAGCTCATTCCAAAATACATCGTGACATGCCTAACACAAAAGAACATATTAATTCATTTATTGATATTTAATGTCACTGTCAGCATCTACCCTATTTGATGCACTTATATCCTATTTAATGATTACGGTGTTTATAGTACCAAACAAAAAGAGAAAAGAAAGAAAGAAAAAAAAGACACTGGTTGCCTGGTTGGTGAATCGGACCTATAAGAAGTCATTCCAAAATACATGGTGATATGCCCAACACAATAGAACATATTTATTCATTTATTAAAATTTAATGTCACTGCCAGCATCTACCCTATTCGATGACACCACATAAATAGAGTTAATTTTTACCAATCGTTTTTGCATAAGTTGTCCACTTATTGGGGATTGCACCCAAGTCCTTCTTTACTATTAAAACATATCGTTTACCACAGCAGACAAGCACTGCTTCACTACCAGGTGTTTGAATGGGAAAAGAGAAGTTAGTTATCAAGCAGCTGTCACACGTCGACCCAGCAGACCACAATGGCTGATGAGTCGACCTGTGCCAACTCCTTCATTGGATACGTTTGATATGGACAACTTAGACTCTTTCATTGTTATTGATAAATTAGGCCGAGCTCACAACAAATGCATCCTTTCCGAATACTACGTTGGCATCAGTTCTGAGATATGTGTATTTTGTTTACCTTCAGTGCATTTAAAGAACAACAAATTTATTGATGGGTTCAAAACGGGTATGACAGAAGAACGTAAATCGGGTGCAAAAGTGGTCGGACAAGTCAAAAGAATGTGAGCGAGGCATTGGCAAAACTAAATTGACATTATTACTGTCAACTGTGACAACACAATAATCGTTAGATTACCGTTATAACCAGCTGATTGTGTGGTTTGGTTGAGTAAGTTGCATTGGTCACCGTTACACTTTTGGGCCAGCTGTTTAGCAGCCAGGAAATCAAATGCACGGGTGGTGGGGCGGAACAGAAATTGCGAACGAGATATTAGCAAGTGAAATGTCGTACGTTCAACTGTGACAACACGATAATTAAGTGGATTATAGTCAGCCAATGAAGAGGGACAAAACACAAATCGCAAAGAAGTTCAACACAATGGACACGTCAGTTAAATAATGATCCGACACAACTCGATCCATCAACCCAATGGGGCTGGTGGATCGAACTGGGAAAGCTCATTACAACATACCGTAATGATATGCAGAACACTAAGTCAAAAGATATATCAATTTGTGAAGGCTTATTCCAGCATATATAATGATATGCGAAACATTAAAACAACAGTCAATGTATATGTGTAACGTGGATAGGTATAGCTCAGTTACGTGTTCACTCCCAGACAAAGTTGGTAGTCTCATCATATGAACAATGATGAATTCACTGGCTAGAAGACGACTTATGACAAGCTATGATCATCACAATGGATACGTCAGTAAAATAATGATCAATCACAACCCGACCCATCAGACCACGTGGGCTGGTGGATCGAATTGTGAAAGATCATTCCGACATACGCAATGATATGCGAAAGAGTAAGTCGAATAGGATACGTCAGTAAAAGATATGATTGATCACAACCCGACCCGTCAGCCCACGGGAGCTGGTGGATCGAATTGTGAAAGATCATTCCGTCATACGCAGTGATATGCGAAACACGGGGGCTGGTGGGTCGAATTGTGAAAGATCATTCCGTCATACGCAATGATATGCGAAACACGTGGGCTGGTGGATCAAATTGCGAAAGATTGTTCCGACATACGCAATGATATGTGAAACAGAAAGTCGAAATGGATACGTCAGTGAAAAAAATGATCCACTACAACCCGACCCGTCAACCCACGGGGGCTGGTGGACCGAATCGTGAAGGATCATTCCGACATACGCAATGATATGCTAAACAGTAGGTTAAAAAAAACAATAATCGATTTAAGAAAGCTTATTCCAACAAACGTAATGTGATATCAGGAAAGTCAAGACAACAGCCAATGTACACGTGGTACGTGGATAAGTTTTGTTAAGCTACATGGTCACTATGAGGCAAGAGTGATAGTCTCATCATACGGACAAAAGAAGATTCACACACAAGACAACGACTTATGACGCACCACATGTACACCGACTGCTGCCTTGACTTATGACAAGCCCGGATCAGCAAAATAGACATGTCAGTTAAATAATCATCCACCACAATCCGATCCATCAACCCACGAGGGCTGATGGATCGAATTGTGAAAGCTCATTCCGACATACGCAATGATATGCGGAACAGTAAATTGAAAAACAGTAAGTTGATTTCTGAACGCTTATTTCAACATATGTAATGACATTCGGAACAATAAAACAACAATCAATATACATGTTATTGAAAAATTAATGATAATATTTTATATAGCACAATAAATATATATAGCAATAGCAGTTGTTTTCAATATGATATGTCAACTCACTTTCCTGCTATTGACTACAAGGTTTGAAGATAGCGTTTTATCACTGTTGCTTCTGCTTCTCGAGAAACGTCTGCAATCTTTCGTCACTTCTTAAGTTCTGCAACTTTCAATGACTGAGATCTGGCGAGATCTTGTTTATCATCCAATCGACCAATGAGATGGATTCGACCAACATCGGTTCTTCTCGCCCGACAAGACAATGGCAACACAAGTCGGGCGTAATCTCAATACTCAATTTCACAACACTCTTCCCCCTTTTGATTTAACTTTTTGTTGTAGGGAAGAGTAGAACTGAAGATACGTAGATCCTGCTAGGGCCGAATCAGCAACTCGCCTTAAACAGATATATTCAATTCATTATAAAAAATCTCAGCCAAATACTTGGGCACTCCCTGATCACGCAAAGTACTTTTGCCTTCACAAGAAGCCCCATAAAATTCATTTTGATTTACAATTAAGATATCGGTCAAAGCCGATTTAATTTCAAATAAAATCGATAAATTAGGGTATCAATTTCAGTAAATAATTTATTTCTACCCCCAATGCGTCCGCACCGGGTGTAAATCCTAATTTCACAGGATGAAAAGCTGCATGTCGTTCCACCTCAGGGAATGTGCCAAACTGAGTTGTTTTTAAAACAAATGTTTAATCCACAGGCCACCCTTGCGTCTGCTCAGGCAACCAAATGGATAATTACTGTAATTGACTAATTTTGAAGACCACTAGCCACTGTTGCGTCTGCTCAGGCAACTCATGGGTCACTTCCAAAAATGGATGAGAAGGCGATCATGGGATTCTGTAAACCACCTTTGAATTCGCTAGGGTGGCCTCCAGAATCTCCTGCATACCCTCCTGGTATTGGTGATTCACCCTGGCAATACCTGCCCGGATGTGAGTAACCTCTTCGGCTACTTCACCAATAACCGCTGGGGTAGTCCAGTGTCGCCTTCCCATTGGGAAATAAGGTGAATCTGTTTCCAGCAGTAGACGATTAAGGGGAATCGCTGCTACTGCCTTCTTCAGTTCCCCGCTAAAACCACGGCACATCCCTGTTAACCCAAAATATGTGTTTGGGCGGAGATGCAGCCAGGCCTCAACATCCCTTTTGAGACCTGAGAAACAGTGGATATGGATCACCTGTCCACTGTGCGTTGCCATAAGAACTTCCATCAAAGCTGTATTTAACACATCATGAGACATCAGGTCGCCTTCAGACCCACGAATGTGCAATACCAAGGGCTTATCTTTTGGTGCAAGCTCCAGATGTTCTCTAAAAACACGATCCTGTTCAGCAACTTCGGCTGGACCCTCACATAGGTTCTATCCAGACCGATCTCACCAAAGGCAGCCACTTCGGGCGAATTAATTAAGCCTATCAGCTGCTGTTTAACTTTTCTACTGAAAAGATGATACTTGGAGGGATGAATTCCTATAGCTAGAGGTTTGTCCTGCGGTAATCTCTCCCTTGGGTACTCCTCAGGATCGCACAGGACATTTACAGCAGCATAAATCTGAACAGGAATCTGTGGTCTGACTTGATTAGCAGTTCTGTCCATCAAGTCAGTCAGGCCAATATCCGGTAACCTAAAGTTGTTCCGGATTCTATTCATATGGTAGTGTGAGTCTATGGCCAAAGGAAGGACTCTCAATGGTTCCGTGGCTTTGATCTTTAGATCAAGGGATTTACCAGATTTAACCTCCCTTTGAGTGATAGCCACTTCACTCTGGACCTCAGGCTTTTGTCCTAATCCAGGACGTTTTTGTTCAGGTTCTGGTCCTTCCTGGAACTCACACATCCTTTTCTTTGGACTTAAATGCCCAGCGTCCCGTCCGGTACTCTTCAGGGACTTTTTTGGCACCTCCGACTTGGTCGAACCCCCGCTGGTACTCTTTGGAGGTTTTAGGACTTTGCTCTTAGCCACAAAAACAGCACTTTTAATAATTTTTCGTGCAGCCTGAGTTGCAGTAGCGGTTTTGCCTCTGGTAGCCATCGGCAAACTTGGGGGCAAGGTAGCAGGTGTGACTTTTCCGGTGCTCTTTGGAATTTTCTGCTCTGATTCGATTTCTGCCAATATCCAGGCAGCCGCCACTATCGAATCCTCTGTCCTAAGGGGGCTAGGAACCTTTGAAGCCTCTTTAAGAGCAGATTGCCACTGTTTTTCCTCAATCCTATTCTTTCGCCTTTTTTCTACTGCTACCCTTACTTTCACATGGGAACTTTTGCCTGGAAAAAACCTTCCTGAGCACTTACGCCGACTTCATTCAGCACCAGGCAAACAACTTTCCAATGGAACAGACAACAAACAGAGTTCAACTGTTCCATTTGGATGCCTCTTTGGGGAAGCGAAACTCCCAAATCACTGGCAATGGCGTTCATTGTTAATTCATATCCGCTATTGACGCAGTGGCTCAGATGGTAGAGGTGCAGGCTGCAAGCCGAGAGGTCCTCGGTTCGAATCCCACCTGCGGCAACCGCGTTGTGTCCTTGGGTAAGACACTTCACCCCGATTGCCTACATGGGGGCACGATGACCCTGTGTACTGAGGCGTACTGCACGTCGTTGGTGCGCATGTCTTCAACCAATCTAACCCTGCCTGTGCTGCGGTGCAGAGTTCAGAGTTACGATGTTGGAGAGCTGACAGCTGCTCGTCGATGCTCGGTGGTTCTCTCCGGGTACTCCGGCTTCCTCCACCCGTAAAACTGTCATGGTCACGATTAGCCATTGTGCATAAGTATGTGACCTTAAACACCAATACATCAATCAATCATTGACGTTTAAATCCTTAAGAAATTCATTCTTGGTCCTGATTAACTTGCTCCTTAGATGGTCAAGTAATCTCCCTAGGACCTCCAAGTCGGATAACTGGGTTCTTGAAAGATTTAGTACATTTCTTCCCAGCTTTACCATATCCTGTACCATAAATGCCCGTAAAACCTTGGGCGTGGTGTTTGAATGCTCAATCCACCACGTTGCTGGGAAATGGTTCCCTGCCCAGCAACATCACTTTTCATAAACTTGGCACAGGAATTTAATGGACAGCACTTCCCCTCTGTAGTCGTACTGGGTGGTTTAGTGCTGGTTGAGGTGCTTGGTTGTGGTACATGTTCCTTTTAGATACTCCTCGAAGAACCCACAACCTCTATTTTTAAAGCAGGAAATCCCCGTTGGGTACTCCTCGGAGGACTTCGAACAAGAGTAGTCTTGTTCTCAATTGGAGCAGTTTTTGGCTCGGCGGCAAAGACTTGTCTTGACTCCAGCAGTCTGTCTATATCCTCTATTACTTTTTGAGTTTCCTGGGCCCCTTCAGGCTTGTCCTGGCCTTGATGAGACTTGCCCTTGGGATAATACCTAATATCCCGAGTTTCAAAAGTAGGTGAAGCTGTCCTTTGTACATTCCTCCTGCGACTGCTGGGAATAGGGCCCATGTTAGCTTTCACCCACTCGGGACAATCTAACTGCTCCACTACCAAGTGCTTTATGTCAGACTGCCATAGTCTGTTATTCTTTTCTTTGGCAATTTTGAATTGTTTTAATAGCACCTCCTGCATCCCCTGTAGGGACCACTTTGTGCCAAGAAGAAGAGCCATAAATCTACTAGCGGGGCAAACCAACACCTTATCTCCAGTACTTCGTAGCAATTTAGAGCCAATTTGCTGCGAAGCAACCTCCAGCTCTGCACATTTCCCGGGGGCTATGGCAATGCTCTCTGCCAACCCAGTCTGGTACTCTTCATGGGTTGGCCTTGGAGGAGGAACCTGTTTTGCGGCACTGGTTGACCCTACATCAGATGATTTAGACACATTTGGGTTGGCCTCCTGCATCTTAATATCTGACTTCACAGGAACCTCATATAGTGCTACGGCTTCTTCCCAAGAAATACTTGGGAAAGGAGTCTCCACAGCTGCATCATGCAACCCTTCAAGGTGCTCTTGGGGGGGGGGGGGGTTCAGCAGTATGGACTTGACTGGGCACATTCAGGTGCTCGTCCTGCACCACAGCCAAGATATTATTTACTCCTTGGGTGGAACCCCTTGGGTGCTCCTTAGGGGTCGCACCTAAGTCAACCTCCATCTGATCTTCCAAGTTTAGAATAAATTCATCTGAAGACATTCTGAAAATAGATGAATTCAACATTGAGGGCATTTGTATTCATCGATCCCCTCTCCTTGTTCGGCAGTTACACCGACACATTTCCCGTGGAACCACTCCAGGCAGTGGTCACACTGTATCATAAACTGGCCACTATATGGTTTCTGGCAGATGCAGAACACTGTCGATGGCTTCAAAACAAAAACTTCGCCCGTTTCTTTGAACTTTTTCAAACGTTTACTTAACCATGCGGGTAAAACTCTATCATGACATCTTTTTAACCTGTCATGATTTACCATGCTTACAGAACTTTTGAAAAATATTTTAAAAAGATACGGGGTATAGACTGATCCAATAATACCCGGACCTTTCCAAAAAGGTGACAGTTTTCTGCATTTACTTTTCTTAGTGGCATCATCTAACATATAAACCAAATCACCAAGTTTATATGTATTTTTATTGAGAGTGAGATCATAATTTCGTTTCATTTTCAGAGTCTCAGATTTTAACTGCTGACGCGCAATTTCATGAGCTTTTTTCATTTCAGTCTCAAGATCACGAACATATTCAGGAACATCCTGTTTGGGAGTTTCTTTCTTAAAATTAAAAACCAAATCACTTGGGTGGTTTACCTCTCTTCCTAACATCAATTTATTAGGGTTATAACCTGTTAACCGATGTACTGATTACCGTAGTGCACCGGCCAACTGAGGAATAAATTTATCCCAATTCTTTTGATTTTTATTAACAAAACACCGAACAGCATTCATTAAAGTTCGGTTCTGGCGCTCCACCTGCCCATTAGCAGATGGACGGTAAGGTGTAGTTCGTGTCTTATGAATTTGCAAAAGCTCACACACTGCAACGAAAAGTTTGCTTTCAAAACAAGGACCCTGGTCCGTTAAGATTTGAAAAGGACACCCAAACCTTGCAAAAAATTCATTTACAGCTGCATATGCTGTAGTTTCAGCAGTTTGATCAGGTAGAGGTATACACTCGACCCATTTGGTAAACTGGTCGGTGATCATCATAATATACTTGTTCCCTCTTTCCGTAGTGGTCAGGGGACCAAGAAAGTCAATATGAACCTTTTCCATCGGATTACCCACATGGAAAATGTTCATATCCCATTTTGCTTTTCGGTTTGTTTTTTTCCCAACAGTACACTGAGGACATGACTTACAAAGGATTTAATGCCGTCACTCATACCAAACCAATAGAAATCATTGCGCACACGATATCTCGTGCGAGCCTCACCCTAGTGTCCGGACGCTGGAATATCATGTGCCAATGTCAAAATTTCTGTTGAGAATTTACTCGGAACCACCAAGACTTGGTCCGAGGCATTTTTCTTAAGTTTATATAACAGATTTCCTTTCATTAAAAATCTCTTTCGGTTTAGCCACATATACTTCGTAGCTTTACTGCTAATGAAAATTTCACCCTCAATGGGCTCTTTTCCGGTTTCAAGCCATGTAATAATGGAAGACAAATCTGAATCTGCTCGCTTAGCTTCTTCCATTTCTTTTTGAGAGCATATTGAGGCCAAACCCAAAGAATCGCCATCGGTTGCTGTTTTTCTTACTTTTAAGCCACAACCTGCGGAACAAATTTCCAATTGAGGTGAACCCAACCGGAATCTGGACAAATACTTCCAGAGCAAGATCTAGCATCAACCCAACCACTGCTGAAGCCCCAGGGTATTCCTGCGACCTCGTCTAGCAGTTGAGAATCCAAATCCTCTCCAGACTGGCCCTCTGCTAACTGAATTTCTGTATGAAAAGCAGCAACCGACGGATTTTCTGTGCCTACAAACTCACATGAGCCCTGGGCTAGGGGTACTACATAGTCCACTTCCTCCTCAAATTTAGCCCAATGTGCCTGTAAACGAGTACAGTACTTGCACCTGCCACAAGGCAACTTGGAAACATCACAACCTTCCCTATATTCATTACAGATGCTATCAACAGGAATTCGAGACATAGCGTCTGCATTGGTATGTAATTTGCCTGGACGATGTTGGACTATCATATTGTATTGACTTAGTTCCTCCATCCACCTGGCAATTTGGCCTTGAGGATCTTCAAAATTCATAATCCACCTGAAACTGTTATGATCAGTCCTCACAATGAAAGGGCGGCCTAATAAATAGTGCCTAAATTGCCTGGTGAACCGAACTACTGCAAGAAGCTCTTTTCTAGTAGTACAATATCGAATTTGTTGGGGGGGATAATATAAAACTACCATAAGCTATAACTCTTTCCACCCCATTTTGAACCTGGATCAGTTCCACCCCTAGGGCCCAATTGCTGGCATCTGTATCCAAAATGAAAGTATCTGTATCATTTGGGAGAGTTAAAACCGGAGTAGAAACCAAACAAGCCTTGAGTGCTTCAAAAGCCTGTTGTTGCTCCTCTCCCCATTTAAAAGGTTTTTTACCCGTTAGGTCATAAAGTGGTTTAGCAGTCTTGGCAAAATCTTTTATGAACATTCTATGGTAATTTACCAAACCACAAAAACTTTCTACCTCCCGGGTATTAGAAGGAACAGGCCAATTTTTACAGTTTCTTTGGATTCCTCGTTTAGTTCAATACCCTCTTTACTGACTATCCTACCGAAGAATTCAATCTTATGTTGGCAAAATTCGCATTTCTTGGGCTTCAATTTAAGGCCATACTGGCGAAATCTATCCAGTAACTCTTCAAGATTTGCCATATGATTTTCAAAAGAGCATCCACCAAACACTACATCATCAAGGTAACAAAGTGCACTGGTCCAGGTCAGGCCTTGCAGGACTAAATTAATTACTCTGGACCAGGTATAAGGACTTCTAGAAAGACCAAAGGGCATTTTAATAAATTCCCAGCTACCATGTTTTGTACTGAAAACAGTTTTGCACCTATCTTTTTTAACATTTACCTGATTATAGGCACTCATGCAATCTGCTTTACCATACCATAGATTACCCGCTAACCAGTCCAAACTTTCATCAATCCGCGGCAACAGATATACTTCGTTCTTGGTCACTGCGTTAATTTTCCGATAATCTATGCACCACCTCAAAGATTTATCCCGTTTTCTAACCAAAACTGGGGGAGAGGCCCACTCACTCAAACTAGGCTGGATAACTCCAGTCTCAAGTAATTTCTGAAGGTGGGCTTTTTCCTCTTCAACAAAACAAAGAGGTGTACGCCTCATGGGCTGGCGAATTGGTGGATGGTCTCCTGTGTCAATTGAATGCTCAATTTCCTTGAAATTGCCCATATCGAACTCATTTTTGGCAAATACGTCTTCGTATTCAGTCAAAAGCTTTGCCAACTGTTCGGCCTGTTTTTCGTTCAAATTTTTCGATGAACGAATAAACAAGTCATTTATATGATCAGGTATTTTATTTAAATCTTTGTCATTTTTGTTAGTTACCGTTCGGTCTGGTAAGGCAACTTTAACTTTACAAATACCTGTACTTGACTTGTTTTCAGCTAATAGATTTTCAACTTGTTCTGATTGATGAGGAAAACTGTCTAAAACTGTCTAAAACTGAGTCAATCTCATACGCATGACTGACCAATCAATTGATTTCTTGGTAAAAAAGACCTGATGATTATTAACATTAATTAGACAAATGTGTGGATCCCGCTGATCGGTATAAACTGAACGTAGTCCTAAAAGCGGTAAAGTTTCAGATGGTTCTGCAACAAAATCCATGAGAAACTGATCTAAATCACACTTTAATAATGCTGCAGAATTGGGCGGAATCACAGTGTCATCAAGTAAACTAATTTTTGCTATCTTCAAAGATTTACTATTCTTTGTAATGGTGGGCATTACAACTTGGTCAATAGTAATCAAGTCCTTTTCTGTATCAATTTATAACTTTTTGTTTTCTCAAGAAATCAATTCCGAGTAAAATTTCATCTTCGATTGGTGCCACATATAGGCACTCATTGTATGTACGATCACCAATCCGTACCGGTATGGGACCAACATACTTCCCTAACATCTGTCCGTCTCTCGCCGCTGTATTAAAACGAACAGATTTCAGAATTGGCGGTTTTATGCGTTCAAAAAAAACTGACAACACAGTGACATCTGCTGCAGTATCAACTACTGCATATGTTGTCAAACCTGCAATTACAACTTCTAAATGAATTGCAGATGGGGATTTTACTCTTCGGACAACTAAATTTTCCTCTTCAATCAGTAAACTATTAGCACTATTATTGAGGTCATTATATGAGGGTGTAGGGGACAAAATCAGACCTCTTGATTCACCCCTGTTTAGTTTATTTGATCCTCAAAGTGCACACTGTGCCCCTTATTCTTTATATTTTTTGCATTTTTCGAGGGGCACTGTGACTTGAAGTGAACAAAACCTTGACACAGAAAGCACTGCACATTTTACTTATTAGGAGAAGTCGGACTTGATCGTGGTACTCCCTTTGCCCCTCGAGTATCTGTCAGGTCGGAGGAAGTTTTATTTTGTATCAGGGAATTCAGTTTATCCAACATCTGTTGTAATTTTTGATAAAAATTCTCTGTCTTTGCCTCTAAGGCAAATGTTTTCGATTTCAGAAACTGAAAATCATTCCCCGATCCTTTGGTGAATCACCTCTAGGAGATGACTTACCTCCCTTAAATCTAAATTTTTTAGATTTATTTCTGGCATGATAGCCAGAACCACCACGATTATCATTTCGCACTTCCCTAATTTTGCTGGGACTTTCACCACTACTAGTACCCGGTGAAGCATCTTTATGCATTGCCAGTCTATTATACTGATGCCATTTTAACAGTTTAATCGCCTCTTCCATGCTGGTCGGGCGAATGTTTATGACATATTCAGCTGCTACTGTGTCTGTACGGGTCAGGGACAACCTGCCCCAGGGACAACCCGCCCCAGGCCTACTTTTGGGGCGGGTTGTCCCACTTTTTGGGGCGGGTTGTCCCGATTTTTTTTTTATATTTGACAAAAAATTTGGGGGGGGATAGTTATATATAAAAAAGATTTCCATTCATTTTTTTCTCGAAAATAACCAAATTTAATCGAAAATTATCCATAATCCATACTGATCTGATTTTTTTTGTTTTTTTTTAAAAATATTTGGGGAGATGGTAATATATAAAAAAAAGATTTTTACTCACTTTTTTATCGAAAATTATCCAATTTTAACGAAAATAATCCACAATCCTCTTAACACATCCCATAGTATTAACTGAATCAAACTGATAATAATTCTAAACTGAATTGGTAGCAAGGAGACACCAGTCAGAATAGGCGTGTTGTTTTAGACATGTTGTTTCAGTCGGGTACCCTCTAAGAGGAATGATATTTGTTTGATGCGCAAAAATCAAATGACCGGACATGTTGTTTTAGCGTGGTATGGATTCATCACAGCGTTGATCTCTTTTCCTTTATCTAAGACTAAAACAATAAATGTATTTTTTTAGCTGTTAACAATCATCATGTTGCTTCTCTTTGAATTATACCGGATGGCGGTATTGAAGACTGTATATAATCTGCTACTTCTGACTTTCTTCATTCCCCCTCAAATGTTCATGAACTAGAAAAAGCCTGCACCCACCTTAACGAGCTTATAAACAGTACTCTAGATGAAATCTGTCTCAAGCAAACAGTAAAGACGCGGATAAACAGAATAACCCAAACAACTCTTCAAATAATCAAACAAAAAAGAAAAGCCTTCCGGGCTTACCAATCAGAGAATGATCAAATGAAAAGAGCAGAACTTAAAACCGCGTATAATCGCCTTCATGGGGAAGTAAAAAAGGCCATAGCTAACGACAATCGCGTGAGATGGGAAAAAGCAACCGAAAACGTAAATGGGCTGAGAGAACCTAAGAGGTTCTGGGATACATTTAAAACTCTTACTGGCCAAAAGAGCAAAATTGCCAATAATAATGCGCTAAAGACTAGCGACGGATCTATGGCCATAGACGACAAGGCAAAGGCCAGTGCTTTTGCCAAACTTCTAAAGAAGGCACATCGTCCACAAGAAGGGAACAGATATGACAACGATTTTAAGGTACGAGTAAATAAATTTGTCCAAGATAACAACTCAATCTTCAATGAACTGAACTTTGACCAAAGGCATGAAGACGGGGACGACCATGAATTAACCGAACCAATAAGCGCAGAAGAGGTTATGGGTATAATCAGAAAATGCAGGTCATCTTCGTCCCCAGGAGAAGATGAAGTCTCTTACAAAATAATGAAACAGTGCCCCAACATCTTCTACTGCAGACTTACCAAACTCTTAAACTGCTGTCTCTCCTGTGGGTACTTCCCAAAATGCTGGAAAGTGGCCACGGGAGTCATGATACCTAAACCCAACAAAGACCTTACCAACCCTTCTAACTACCGCCCAATCAGCTTGCTTAGCTGTGCTGGGAAAATATTTGAGCGGATTCTCACTACGAGACTTTGCAGCTATCTCAAATCAATCAACTTTTTCAACAAATGGCAAAGAGCGTATAGGAGTCAGAAAGAGGGAATCGAACACGTATATAGACTGGTCGATTATATGAAAACAGCATTTAGTCAAAACGAAATCGGAACCGCGCTTTTCTTGGATGTAGAAAAAAGCGTTCGACTCGGTATGGCACAATGGCGTGAGATATAAACTAGCGAAAATGGGATTACCCACTAAAATTCTAAGGATCATATCATCATTTCTAACTGACCGAAAAATCAAGGTGAGGGTTAATCGCGAGGTGTCAGAGGAAGTAATACACGAAGTGGGAACACCACAAGGGTCGGTTCTAAGTCCGCTTCTTTTCATAATATATGTGAATGATATAGAAAAAGTAGGGAAAAACTTTGTTGAACTATCGCAGTTCTCAGACGACAAAGACATTTGGACAGCCAGCAAGTCCAGAAAAATAATTAAAAATCGTCTACAGGATACCATTCGCGATCTTGAGAGCTGGTGTGCCCTGTGGCGCATCAAACTCAATGCCGCCAAAACTCAAAAAGTTACGTTCTTCAAAAAGCAAAGGAAAAAACCAGTCCCGAGTATCGATCTCCAGTTACACGATCACAAACTAGAAGCAAACAAAGAGGCCAAATTTTTGGGATTTATCCTAGATAGCAATCTCAGTCTAAACAGTCACATAAACTCCATTACGGTTAGAGCTACTAAACGTATCAATTTTCTGAAGATGATCAGAGGTAGAAATTGGGGAGCAAACAAAGATGTGCTTCTCAAGCTCTACAAAACATTTATACGTCCGGTACTAGAATACGGTGCCATAATAACAAGCGACCTAAGCAAAACCAACATTCAGAAGCTACAGAGGATTCAAAATTATGCCCTGCGAGTGGCACTATGCAAACCGAAATGGACACCGATAAAGGAACTTCACGAGCTAGCAAAAATAGAAACTATTGATACGCGATTAAAAGACCTACAAAACAAAACCCTCAACAGACTCCAAGATAGTGAATTAATGGTTGAGCTGAACGAACACCGATCCCTTAACAGAAAAACTAAAAAAAAATAAGTTTCCAGAAAATAAAAAAAAAAAAAAATAATAAAATAAAATAAAATAAAAATTATACAATATAACTAAATCGCATGGAGTCAGTGAGGATTGCCTCGCTACTCATTGGGAACTTTAGGATAGAGTCTGTGAGGACTGCCTCGCAACTCTGCTGAAGCGCGATTGGAACGCGTTTAATAAGATCTATATAACAAAACCCTCCACATACTCCAGGATAGTGAATCAATGGTGAAGCTGAACGAACACCGAACCCTAAACAGAAAAACAAAATAATCCACAGTAAATTAAAATTACTCAATAGAATTAAACTGCGTGGAGTCAGTGAGGATTGCCTCGCTACTCATTGAGATCTTTAGGATTGAGTCTGTGAGGATTGCCTCGCAACTCTGCGTGTGGGGAGTGGGCTCTGAAGAAACACACCCCTTACCCCATCCATAGCAACAATCACGCAGCAGGCACAATATACAATAGCGGATACCTATCTTTCTCTCTACCTATAACTTTTCTAACTGAACATTCTCAAATTTTCTTGCAACACTCTTATCAAGAAGACGCATGGAAATGGTAGACAAAGCGTGGGAGGAATTGGTGCAACCTACCTTTCTGCAACATATACAAGAAACCACCAAACGCTAGGCAAGGATTGAAACAAGCTTGTCTGGCTGGGAACGAGTGTACATTTGATATAAATAAACGTTTGAATAAAGATTTAACAGCCCTTTTAAGGGCTTGAGGGTTTGTGTCAGTGAGAGTTTTTTTTTTTTTTGGGAGGGGGGTGGAGGAGGTCATTTGGAATTCCCGAAGGATAACCAGACACCTCAAAATCACATACGGCATCTTATCTCCCAGAAGTCTTGATGGATGACTCCCGGTTTTTTAAAACTAAACTGTTGGAGCTTTCTCCACTTCTTTTTTGTAACCGCTATGGTCATATACCGGGGCCGCTACCAAACCGGCGTTGCTGTTTGGTTTTCTTTTCTCTTCTTCCCTTAAACTTGCCATCGCAAAACATTACATTCTGGCTCGCCACCATGGTGGGACTCAAACCTCTACCATCGCCGAACTGGAACCGAATAGAGCTCGCCCTCTAATAGTTTTAAAGGCGTTGAGGGATTGAGTATTGACCATCTAACACTCCAACGTAAACTGCCGGGTATTCTAACCGCGTGCATAACCCCCTCAGACTCCATTTTGGGCAATAGGAAAGCTAGGCCTGTGTAATGCAAGGGAAAAAAATAAGGTTAACCGGGTCGCAAGGGATTTGTAAATCCCACATCGTCCCTGCGCGCCTTCGGCGCGCTAAAACCTTTCATTCATCATCTTCTTCATTCATCTTCTTCATTCAACAATCATGTTTCCTTGTATTCACTGTGACCTCGGAGTTCGACCAAAGCAGCATGCAGTTGATTGCGACGTTTGTGGGAGATGGCAACATCGTTTATGCGACACGGGAATCAACCATGTGGAATATCGGATGGCAAGAAGAGGAGAGACAACCATTAATGTTTTGTTGATTTATTAGATGTTAATTAATAAATTCATCAATTTTAAAGTTCTTGTTGTTTATTGTTGATATCCTTTATATCCCGGCGCGTATTTCTTAATTATGATCGTAATGTAAGTAAAAACAGGTGAATAATTCATTCTGAATTATTCACGTGTTACTACTTATAACACAATCATAATTCAGATGACAGTCAGGTTGTCCTTTATATCCCGGCGCGTATTTCTTAATTATGATCGTATTATAAGTAATAACAGGTGATTAATTCATTCTGAATTATTCACATTTTACTACTTATAATACAATCATAATTGACAGTCAAATGACAGGTTATTAGTACTCCGAATCCAATCCTAGTCCAATATCACAGTCAAGAAAAATTGGGGCGGGTTGTCCCGGGGTGGGTTGTCCCACCTGGCTTGGGGCGGGTTGTCCCTGGGGCGGGTTGTCCCGTTCCCTGTCTGTACACCCATGTCAGAAGCTAAATAAAGCCTGCTGGTTAACAAATTGCTCTGGACAATCTTTAAAAGCATATGTCGCTAAAGAGAGTACCGTTTCGGCCCAGTCTTCCAAAGATTGACCATATGTTTGTTTAACATTTTGGAACTTTAACTGGGTAGTCTCCTGTGTACTATGTTCACCGAAACGGGCCTCTAACCGTGTCAATTGCTCCTCTATGGTCATATTTTGATTTCTTTCACACCATAACGAGTACACTTCACTAGCCTTACCACCAAGACAGAAACATAAAACATTTTTTTGTTCCTCTGGAGTCCTTGCTCCATTACAGCATAACGCTTAAATTTAATTTTAAAAGCTGTCCACGATTCAGTACCTTCAAATTTCAAGCCTTGAGGCACAACTAATTTTCGTGGAACAGAACTTCCAGGCTGCTGGGATTGGGACATTTGCACCCTCTCCCGTTCGGTCGGGTACTGCAAGTCCAATCTCACTGGTTGACTCAATCCGTTCAGTACTTGTCGGGATTGTGACGGCCCCATTTGTACCTGATCCAATGGAACCTGCATACCTGGTATTGTAGATGATGATACAGGCTGTGGTGGTCGGTATGTGTGTGAAACTTGACTGTTCATCGGAAATTGTGTAGGTTGGGAATTCATTTGATTCTCTCGGCTACACATGAACTCACCCTGCCGTGCTGGCAACGCAAGCCCAGGCATAGACGACTGATTACCCATATTTTGACATGTAGCTAACAATTGGACATCAGACTGTCTAGGCAATTGATCCTGGCTTCTCAGAGTTTGATAATTCATATTTGGTATCTGGTTCGACTGAGAAGCCCCATAATTCACTGATGCCAATGGCAAACTTCTATTAGGTGAACCGCACCTATTGAGGGGGGGGGGATGGGTTTCCATACACCCCTCCTTGATTATAATCATAACTTTGTGTTTGCCAATTATTTGTATTTCCAATAGGAACTTGGTGATGTCCGATTGTAGAACTATGAACTTGAGGACGCAGTTGGTAGCCAAATGCACCCTCTTGTGGAATTACTACACATTCATTTTGAACAGATGACCTAGGGTGCATAGGATTCCCTAATGCGCCCTGATAATGAATATTCGGAGACAATTGTTGAGCATGCTGGCCTACATTTTCGTAACATACCCGTTGCGTTCGGTCAGGATATGAAACAATATTTTGAACAGGTGTCACACAAACTTGATTATCTCCAGTTCTTGTCGTTGCAGACTGTTGAGTGTAAGAACGCTGGACCCTCGAGGGTACTCCCCTAGGTTCCACCAGGCTTACACCTTCATAAACTGGTACCTGATAACTCAAGATTGGATTCACCTGGCCTGTTTGATTCATTTGTATTGTAGGACCAGTGTTAACCAATACTTTATTTATTTGTGACCCAATACTTCCACTTACACATGGCTGCTGAGGTAAATTGTTTGGTGTTTGATTATCATGTGCATTTTGTATAAAATGCACAGATTTATAACGTTGATCCTGAGTACTCAAATTCTGATGTACCTCAGGATAAACGTTTATAGCTGTACTCGACGGCATCTGGTATCCGCTCAGTTTACTAGGTTCAGGTAGCCGTCGCCCAGAAACATCTTGATACAAATTGGGAGATGCAGTCGTATTCAAATTACCTCTTGTACTATAATGAATCTCACCTGCATTCATGATAGTTCCGGTCACTGCAGATGTAGTATAAGTAACTGCATTTTCTCGTGCCAGTGACCTATGACCAGCCAATGTATAATTGGGCTGTGTCGAATAACTATATATTTTTGGTGAATGGGCAAGAACTGTATTTTCCTTCAATGTCTGTTGCCTATTAAATTGGGAACGGGACGGTTCGCCACCGGGACGATTCGCCATTGTCGACCGGGACGGTTCGCCATCGGGACGATTCGCCATTTTTCGTAGGCGGGACGATTCACCATTCGGGGTTATTTACTGGTCTAAAAATAAATTTTATTTTTAGATCAGTGGTATTGACTAGAAGAGGATTACCGGGAGTGGGAAATAGAAAACAGACAACAGAACGCTTGGCTTCGACAAAATATATGTTGTTTATTTTTTTAATTTCATCAATATAGTTGGTAGTAAATAACAGTAGGCTGACATAATATTTTGCGGCAATATAACAAGTATAACACATAAATAACAAAAGCTGACAATATATAAAAATAAAACAAAATAACTTAGGATACATAACGCTTGAAACCTGATGATGGAGAAGCAATTAAAATGTGTGATAGAAGATATTTTTCGTGATTGCGTTAAACATTTATTTAACATGGCGTTTATTAATTAATTTCGGTGCCTGTATAACCGGCCTATTAAAAAAAAAATACGTAATTACTTAACAATTTTCGTCTTAAACATAATTTAGGTTTCGGAAGCAAAAAATGAAAATTGAAAAAAAAAACTGAATAGCTATTTTTGCCGTTTCTTCAACCATTTACCTAACTTACATGTAGCATTTATTAATTGATTCAGTCGAACTGCTGTGGTTGTGTTCAATCAAACTGCCATGGTTGTGTCATCAGTTTCTTTTCGTTTCCGTGAAGTTTTCTGTTCTGTGTAAATACATGCGCATTTTCTTAAGAACGCTGCAGTTGTCAAACGTGGAGGATCTGCCATACAATCATCCCAACATTCCTGTATTCTTGTAGCTGTCTTTGTATATTTTGACCGAATGTCACTCTCTAAGTCGGTTGCTATGACCCGAAGCTCAACTGTCTTGGATTCTTGGTACAAGAGGGGGACGAGTTTATAGAAGCTGATATTGGTTCCAATGGTATTCATTCTTCTATGCCAGGCTCGAATGAAAAAAGTATATTGATTAGTTCAGATTATGAAGCAAAAATTTAATATCTTTGTGATAACTTATTACAGTACCGCCCATAAAGTGTAAAGTAGAAAGTGCTTCTGATACAAGCTATTTATTTATTTATTTATTTATTTATTTATTTATTTATTTATTTATTTATTTATTTATTTATTTGAGGAATCCGGAATATAACATTTTTACAATAAATACAAAACACGATTAGCTACACACCTTCTATATCAGTCAACTAACCTGGATTGTTGTATAAACAAACAAGCTGGGTTTTTTTTAAAAAAAAACATGTATCACTCAGACTTGTAAAAACAAGACTGCGGCTCTCCTTTCTGGCAATTTCAATCTCCAATGCAAATTGTTATGTAAACATTTTCTTCATATTTTTCATTGTACACATGTCCAGTATTGTTTGTTTTGACAACAATTGCCCCTGTAATTGACTCAGTGTAAGTAAGTACCTAATAAGATATTAGCTAATTTGATATAAGATCTTTTGAGAAAAAATTATGTTGATTTAAATGTTCTTTTCATGTAAAATTAAGAAGTAGAATAAAAAGAAACAAAAATATTGAAATATTGAAAATAAATGAAAATCTTAGATAAAAAACCGGGACGATTCGCCATTTTAGGTGGGACGATTCGCCATAAAATCGAGGTTATGGCGAATCGTCCCGATGGCGAACCGTCCCGTACCCATTAAATTCACCACTCCCAACACGTGCCGTGCCGGAGGAAAGAGATGGTTTTAACAAAATATTAACTTCTCCACCCCCAACACGTGCCGTGCCGGAGGATAGAGACATGTTAACATTTTGTTTTGACACAGACTCATATTTATTTATCTGGGGTACTGCAGATAAAATACTATTTCTTGCCGCTATATTATTTCTATTCACCAAAACTTGTTGTGTAGGCGAAAGGTGTGTTACCTGGGATGCATCATCCTGATACCTAATGACCCCTAAATTACCTTTTGGAGTTGACGTATACTTTTTAGGAGACATCCTCTGGTATCGACCATCCCAAACCATCGACTTAGGCTGATCAACCTTTTGACCAAGCCCTGCAGTGCTTGCAGCGCCCATTGTCAAATCCAAGGGCTCCTCCGATGGAGTACTTCCGGTCAGAGGCCCCTCAGTATAAAATATCTGGCTATCAGCAGAGACCGGTGCCTCAGAACTTACTGACACCTTTGGCCTAACATCCGGGTTGTTTTTCAGTTCTAACATCTGAATTTCTAATTGCAATTCCGCAATTTTAACCCGCTGCATAAGTTTCCCATTTTCTCCCCTGATCCTGTCATATTCTGCCCTCATATTATCAGAAAGCCGGGTGTATGTAAGCTCAGGTGGACTTAGGTAGCCTTCCTCCACCTCTGCTTTAACCTCTATATTCTGATCAATACTTTGCAGATATCGGCTGTCAGGGTTTCCTGAAAGTGTTAAATGAGGTGGACTCAGGTAGCCATCCTCCACCCCACTTACTTTAGAAATTTGCCCACTTTGACTTATCAGCTCAGTCGATGGAATCAGGTCGCCTGCAACCACTCGACTAGCTGACAAATTCTGAGAATACTCAGTTTGTCTCACTGGACCAACAGGCTCTGCCCCTACTGGAACATACTCTGAACTTGCTGGACTTACTGTGGGTCTAGAACTACTTATCGATTGTTGTGGCGACAAAATCGAATACTTAACTTCCCCTCTATCACTTAGCATAGGATTTTTCATATCCATTGGATCCGTGCAAAGTGATTTTGTAATTGAAAGGGGTGGAGTTAAACCCTGTACCAAGACCTGTTCATCCATTTCGGTTCTTTCCCTAACTGGGTTGCAAGGTCTGCTAAAATCTATAGCATTCCACTGATCTCTTGAACCTCTAAAATGAGGTATTGAAATTAGGTCTTCCCTGGTCAAGACTCCTACATACTCCCTCCTTTCGATTATTTCACCCGCAATTGCTGGGCCTACATGGGGAATTTTCAGTAGTTCTTCATAAGAAGCAGTATTAACTTTTATTTTACTGTCCATGGCTTTTGAATATGTTTCAAAAATTTTTACAAGAAATTCCAAATGGAAAAAATGAAAAAATTGTTTTTGTTTTTTGGTGTTTTTTTTAGAAGAAAAAATTTAGAAAGCAAAAAACTTTATACACGAAAATAATATTTTTGGCATTACGTGCTGGTCAGCCGAAAAATATATTTTCAAAACATATTGAGCAACAACACAATATTAAACAAAATTCAAAATATTGAATTCTTTAACACCCTTTCAGGAATCACCAGACTGTTCAAAACAAAGGCACCAACCGATATTTCAAACAAGTCAGGAAAAACATCAAAGAGCACCAACTCAATAAAAATTAATTTCCTAAGGGTCAAAAAAGAAAAAAGAATTCAACACATATTCAAAAGTAATTGAAATAAGGCAACAACCGTATTTCAACTTTGACCTTTAGTGATATTTTCCAAATTTCAAAATGGAGACACTATCAATTTTTTTCTAACAAGAAACATGGCCGCGTGTGGTACTCACCCTGCAGTCAGTTCGAGTCATATCATCGCCAAATATTGAAAAATTAATGATAATATTTTATATAGCACAATAAATATATATAGCAATAGCAGTTGTTTTCAATATGATATGTCAACTCACTTTCCTGCTATTGACTACGAGGTTTGAAGATAGTGTTTTATCACTGTTGCTTCTGCTTCTCGAGAAACGTCTGCAATCTTGCGTCACTTCTTAAGTTCTGCAACTTTCAATGGCTGTGATCTGGCGAGATCTTGTTTATCATCCAATCGACCAATCAGATGGATTCGACCAACATCGGTTCTTCTCGCCCGAAAAGACAACGGCAACTCAAGTCGGGCGTAATCTCAATACTCAATTTCACAACAATGTGTCACGTGGACGAGTATTGTTCAGTCACAGGGTCACTCCGAGACAAAAGTGGTAGATTCATCATACCAACAACAACAAAAAAATCTTTCACAAGGCAGCGACATATGAAATACAAAATTTAACACAATGGACACCTTCTTAGTTGAATAATGATATATCACAACTCGATCCATCAGTCCACAGGGGCCGGTGGACAGAACCTTGACAGCTTTTTCCAATTTTCGCAATTTGCGGAACGATAAATTGAAAAAAACAACAACAACAAAAAAAAAAAAAAAAATAAAAAAAAAAAATACAATAAATATACAGCTGTCACAATTCCAATTAACAGCCCAAAGGGCTGATGGATCGATCTGTCAGGACTCCTTGTCGTCAGAGAATTAGATAAGGGAAGCGCGGGCTCATTTGATAAAAAATGGTATAATGTGCAAGACCAATTTGATCTTTTAAGTACCGAGAAACCACGAGTCACGGCTTGGCGGTAGTTCCAAGTTATCGGTGGGCTTCTATCCTCGGTAATAACAGAAATAGAAAAAAAAATCTATTAGTCCGTTCATAATGTGAATATGGGGGAAGCGAGACGAACGTAGAAAGGATTGGACAGAAAGAAGTTACAAGCGACGAATTGACCAATAAAGTGGAAAAGTTGTGTTCGACTGTGACAACACAACAATGAAGTGGATCATTGAATTACCATTAAAACGAGCTGATTGGGTGATGTATTATGGATTGACTTGCTTTGATAACTTTGCGCAAGTCACCCTGAGACAAGCTAATTAGAGGTCAATACGAGGGGCGGAAGACAAATTGTGATTTGACACAGTGGATGTCAATCAGAAGGGGCGGAATAGAAGGTTGTAAACAAAGTGTCAATAGATGGATCGGATTCCACAGAATTACTTTTGTGACAGTGACGTAGTAATCAATTAAAATATTTACAGTGCCGTTAGTTTGGCACTATTTATCAGATACATTGAATTGTTTGACCATTTTATTATATTGAATGTGACCTTTGAAATATGTACAATAAACATAAGAGTGACATAGCCCAGATACCAAGCGATAGACTCTTAGCCTTGGTATGTCATTTGCGAGTCTGCCTCTATTTCACCAAGGAGCAGACAGACACCTAATGTTCGAGCACGTTAAAATTTTGATGACATCGCTTCTGATAGAGGATGTAAAGATTCACCCACGGGCACTGATGAGGATAAATAGGGGAATCCCACCCAGGTGAAGGAAAATTTACCCAAACACTCGCCCATATCATGGCTGACCCAAGTATCCCCTCTATATACATATAGGTGATATAAGTGCGACCCACCCACCCCACCCCAACAGCACTCAAGGATGGAATAAAATGGAATAAAATTTATTATCTTTATTCAGTTTAGGTATAAAGAATGGAATCCATAAACCACTCCAAGATACGGAATTAAGCCTGAGAACTACGGATCATGAACACTAGCTTAAATTTCTCTTCAATTTGAGTCATTTGAGATTGGTTGGTGACTCTCCGAGTTGTACCATCGTTCAATTTAATAAATATAACTCCATCGCGAGTCCACGTGCCACCAATCTTTTTGTCTTTAAACAAAAGTCTACCGCGACGTGCAAGTGCAGATCTCATTTTGGTCAAATGTTCATTGATGTAGACATTTTTCATCCGACTTTCATTTCTCAAATTCCTTCTCGCTCTGAAGAAACGATCACGTGTTCTATTGCTGGCAAATTTAACCAGTATCGTCCTGTTGTTACTTGACGGTGGCCCTGGGCGATGGCTTCTCTCAATTTCGGACACTTCGAGTGGAACACCCATCGTTTTTGCCATACACATGACAATCTCATCAGTACTTTCACGGGGTTCTTCCTGAATTCCCGAAATCCTTAGTGAATTACGCATTCCATATTGACGTAAATCATCAAGCTCGTCTTCAAGACGAGAAATCTCGGCTGTTTTTTCTTTCACAAGATTTTCCAGGGAATTAGTGCGTGTTTCGAATGCACGTAACTGTTCCGATAGAGCCGATCTTATCAACTCTTTCAGAATATTCTGAACTGACTGATCTCTAAGCGCCATTAGAAAGCTCTGAAGTGCGAGTGATGTTGGCTGGCTGGGAGTAGAAGTAGCAGGGGGGTCCAATTGATCCATAACTAAACTATCTTGATTGACTTTCTGATATAAGCCTGAATACTCAGTGAATTCATATTCCGAGATACTCGAGTCTGTCAGGTTCTCTTTTGTTTTCTTGCTTGCTAATTCCACAGATGTCGTGCTTCTATCTGACATTCGCCTCTTTCTATCATCAGAATCAGCTTCGTTGCTTGCCATCGATGAGTTTACCAGAAGTAAATATTGTAGTAATATTGTAGTAATATTGTAGTATGACAATATTAGGGCACTAGAACAAGACTGCGTAATCCCAAACAGTACAAAAGCAGTAGAGTTTGAATGGATGAGTAACGTTCAGTATTGTGAACACTGCGAGACAATAGGTTGGCACACCACAGCCGAAGGTACAGCCTATTAGAAAGTATATGACAAGAGGACTAGACCTTTATCTTCTTGGTGAATATTGTCAAAGTACAATAAGAATTATGTCTTTGAGATAGATGGATAGTGGACATATACTGTAAAGGGTATGACTAAAGTCGGTGAAAGCTCCTGTGTCTGAGGAATCTGTGAAACATGTGGTAAATTGAAAAACCCTTTTCACGATGTCAGTTACCACGAAGACACATGGAACACAACACACGCACAGGCACAAAACATGTTCAGTCCTAGTTTTCCTATCCAAATTACTGGCTACAAACACCACATATTCTTGTTAGTCTCGAGTTCTAAGACAACATGTCCGATTGAGGTACTAAACTATGTTATAGGTACATGTTTATAATGTCGAGCGAGAGCACAAAAAAATATCTACTTCACCGCCATTAGGTCATGTGGTTAATAATACCAGTTTGTTTTGGGAAAGTTTGTTTGAAAAACCATAACCAATCAGCACACAGTTTGGATAGTGCCATATCTTGTCACTGTGTCAGTAACCTTTTCAGTAATTTTAGGGATCTGGACTGAAACAAGTTGTATTTATTTTATAGCAGGCATTAGTACCACATACGTATGTGGAAACAAGCAAACCCCAGGGAAAACATTAGTACCACATACGTATATGGAAATAAGCAAATGTCCTTCAAACATTACTTTCCATTATGAAGTAATCTGCAAGAAAATAATATTCATGTGTAGCAGATGTGATTTTAGCCATTCTTTTAAACTTGACTTATTATTTTACTTTTGTTGATTTACCAGGTCCGTTTAGTGGAAAGATATGGGAGTGAGCAATAAGAGCAGAGCTTATAGATTGTCCTTATAGGTATTCGTATTTTTTACCTTGGAAGCTTTGAAGGCTTTGCACTTTTCGCAGGTTTCAGGTCACGTGATGTTAACATGAAAAAATTACTTGGTGATTTCAAATGTTGGCTGTCCATCTGATATTGTTAAAATTATTTCATCGTTTATATTTAATATGTGTGTCTTCGTAAATTTGATTTGGTTAGTATTTATTCAGTTATGTAAGTATTTATCTCGATCTGAGTTATACTAGTTGTCGTTTGTGTTTTAAGTCAGATTGCATTTTCAATCTTCATTCCTTTGTGTGTATCCTGCTTTCGATCTTCCGGCTCGTCATTCTATCGGTTTGGATTCACATTTTACACATATTTAACAAATTGCATGAATGGTTATGGGGTTATTATTTTTACAGCTAACCTGCACAGTATGATTGGTGTTATGGTATGAGCAAAGTGATGTGATGGTATTGTGAGGAAATTGGATCCACAATCTGGTAAGAATTGTTTTATTGTGAAGTAAGATATAAATATGTGAGGGACTGTGGTAATATGTATATAGCTATTGTTTTTATTCTACTGCTATGGTCAGGGATATTTTTAAATGTGAAAAGTAGGTCTGAAATCTATGTTTACTGATAATGAAATAATATATTGGATTATTGGTATGTACAACCACTGCCAAACAGCTTCAAGTCTGGCTAGTATCTGGCGATACCCAGATTCTCGCTTTGCTTGTGACTGGTTGGCAGGTTGGATACCTGGTTGCTGCTTAACAGCTCTCAGTGATGTATTTGTAAAAATAGGATTTGTAGATAAGTACTGCAATATTAAGTGACAATCACATAGGGTATTATGTGATGTGGTTTGTTGGGAATGTATGGGATGTATTTCACTTACTTTATTGATTATTATGGTTTTTAATGTTATACCAATTTCATTTCATAGCTTACAAGGTGATAATTGTATATCAGATGTATAATTATTAACTATTGTGCATTTCAGAATCCCTGTTAATGATGACTGAATAAATGGTATTGGTAATATAAGCTACTGAGTTGGTTGTGGCACAGTCCGCCTGGACGTTATCCATCTATATGACGCCCTGAGTAAGGCCTGTTTCACTGGCGCCCAAGAACTGGTTCTGCAACCCATCCTGAGCCTACAGATGCCGGCATAACATCATCTTCGATTCGACACTGCAGAGAGAACTGTATTATTTATTGACATTTGTGTGACATTTATTCATCTTCCTGTGAAATCATGTGTGTGATATATATATAAACACTGGTACCTATTGTGGATCATTGAAGTGTGATAGCCATGGTGAGTTAGATAGCATTTGTATTGCTTTGGCCACATTATTTTTTTGTGACAGCTGATTTTAGGCTAATTTCAATATAATTTAAACTAGTGAGCTGTTTTGTTTGAAACCTTTTCATGGAATTGGGATAATTTGACAGACTCAGATGGTTTAAAATATAAAATTATTTTGGATAAAGGACGAACTGATTATTTAAATTTGACCTAAATAAAGTGGCCAAAGTTATTTCAGTAACATGTAATGGTAAGATTGAGATTCACTTGATTATTGCAAATATAACTTTTTGGTGATGGGACATTGGTGAAGGGTAATTTTGCATGCAAACACACGTCAAATATTTAGGCTTCACTTCAGTTGTTATTGTTTCCTGGTAACTCAGCTGGAGAAAGTTTTACTACAGTATTTACTATGGAATTTCATTGATAGGAATCGGTTGTAGCTTTTCATTGGCTGTAGCTTGTGATGTCATAAGCTGCTCCGGCTGTTCTCGATTTTGATTAGCTGCTTTGGTTTTTGAACTCTGATTTTTATGTGTAACCAGCTGTTCCTGAATGTGATTGGCTGTTACATCAAGTGGCTTAAAAATTTGCATTAATTATAATTTATGCAGGAGAAGTAGTTACTTGAACATTGATTTGTTTTGATTTCAGACTTGGACATTTCGAGTTGTTCATAGCTTGATTAATTGGAAACAAATTATAATTTAATTGTCAGAAGTGGTGATTAATAGTTCATCTGCATTTATAATTTAGGCTATAAAAGACACATTGCAGTTGATGTTTATTTTGACTTTAGGACTTGTAGGTTATTTTTCTTGACAGATACTCCAGTTTGGCAGAACAGAGAAATTTGTCATTTGGTAACAATTTGCCATGAAAATATTTGTTGTTTTTGAATGAATGCATTCGATAGAATTTATGTTTTTAGGAATATAATATATTATTTTCAGGTGATTGAAAAGTGAATACCAAAAACAGAATTTGATACTGATATTAACCCCATGTACCGAAAATTTTGTATTGGAATCAGTATTAACCCAAAACAACAGACACAACAATGTATTAAGTGTTAACCCACTGAGACCAGTTGTCAACACTAAACACCGTAAATAAGAACTTGAATAATTTTTTTTCTCTGAAAGCTAAATACCGAAAATGGAAATGAATTCTTGTTGACCCACACACTGCCAACTTGAATCTTGTTACTCTAAACACCGAAAATAGAGAACTGGGAATAGATTCTTGTTGACCCATACACTGCCAAGTGAACTTGAATCTTGTTAACCACAAACACTGAAAAAGTTGAAATGGGATTTTGTTAACCCTTTGCACTGCGGAGTTGTAGTTACCAAACGCTGTTGAGTGAAATCTAAACCCTGTAACATCAGTGCACTGCAATGGAAACACCTAAATGGAATGTAAATTCTGTTTGCTGTTTTTTGCATTGATACTTATATGTATTTGAACAGTGTCTTATTTCCCACCCAGTTCACCCAACACCCTCAAAAAAAAAAAATTCAAATGCACTTTAAAAGTGAATCATAGATTGAAATAGCTCTGTACTGAGTACCTTAATTTCTGTAAGAGTACACTCTTATTTTCATCTCACTAAGTGAAGATCTGTTGATACCATATAGTCAGTGAGGATTCCTTCGTTACTCGATATTTGTATCAACATTTTTTCTTTCGTGTTGAGACTTACAAGGGTATTTCAGGTACAGATCTATGTATTTATATACATATATATATATATATATTTTTTTGGTGTTGAAGAAAATACTGAAGATTATTATTACTGATATGAATAAATTGCATATTACTGCTGTTGGACACTTGGGAATGATTTGAAGTGAGTAAGCTTACTTTAACTAGGCAATTGAATTTTGTCAAGTTGAAAATAATTCAGACGAACTAGAAATATAAATACTTGGAATATTTTTTGACACGTCATGCTGACGTTTGGATAGTTCAGTTGAATTTGCAGTTTAAGCTGCCCATCTACATTCAGTGCATAGTGTTGACATTTAATCTTCATGTTGAATTATCAATCAAATTTCCTCGGATTTGTTTTTTTTGGACACATCATGCTGATGTTTGGATAGTTCAGTTGAATTTGCAGTTTAAGCTGCCAATCCACATTCAGTGCATAGCGTTGACATTTAATCTTCATGTTGAATTATCAATCAAATTTCCTCGGATTTGGTTTTTTTCAACATTGATATATGGTTCGTGCTATGCATTGTCTTCAGTTTATTTATATTTGAAAAGATACATTATATATAAACACAATGTCGGTCATGAGAGAGAATATTTTGGACGATGATTTGAAGATGATAGAAATGATGAAGGGATTGAAGATACAACCCCCCAAATGTGAGAATCCAGAACAATTAGAGCTTTACATGAAGCAGTATGTCCATGAAATGGAGAAGACAACTGTTGATGGAGAAAAACATAAGCACACTATGTGTAATTTGCCCAAAATATCTTTGTTTTATGGAGAGTCTAACAAAGGTGAGGTCAATTATTTGACACAGAAGTATGAGGTAGATTGTTTGGTTGCCACAGGAAATTATTCTGAGGAGCAAGTATTGACTGGAATTCGTCGGTCATGTAAAGGGAAAGCTGGTGACATTTTGCGTAGAATGAGAGTCAAAGCAACAAATGTGGACATAATGAAGAAATTTAATTCTACGTACACCATGCTTGAAACTGGTGAGTCAATACTTAGGAAGTTCTATGCCTGTAGCCAAGATTCAAATGAAACTGTATCGAGTTATGCTGCACGAGTGGAAGATATATTCTCCCAAGCAGTGGAGTTAAAGGCAATGGCACCAACACAAGAAGATATTTTGAGGAATGTTTTATATCAAGGTCTGAAACCTCATATATGACAAATGGGCGCATACAAATTTGATACAGTCCTCGATTACGACAAATTTAAGGTGGAAATAAGGAAAATAGAAAGTCAGATGGAAGAAAACATGGCCAAAGAGACTAAAGCAAAGTGTCAAGCAGCAACAAAGGTGGAAGAGAAAAGTGAACTTGCACAAGTTAAGGATTTGTTGCTGAAATTTAGCGAAAGAATAGATAGGCTTGAGAAAGAAAAAGATGAGACAAAGAAAGATGAAGCAACCGGTTATACACCTTACTATCAAAGAAGAAATACAAGAGGTTACATGAGAGGATATCGTGGACGATGGAATATGGGCAGAGATTGTGGTCAGGATAGAGGCAGGGTTCGTGGTACTTGTACACCAACAAGACCAACTGCAGGAAGAACTTTCAAACCACGATGCTATAAATGTGACAGTGAAGAACATTTAATCCGAAACTGCCCAAACTAGTATGTGCCTCTGTTGAGGGGTTGAACCGAGGCACTGAATATGAAAAGAAACAACAAAACTCCAAATTAGTTGGATACTCTACTGAAGCTGAAGTAGAAATAAACGGTGTGAAAACAACAGCATTAATTGACAGTGGAAGTTGCATTAGTATGATTAATAAGCCATTTTACGATCAACTTTTGAAAAATACACCAATTCAACCACTGAAATAAATATTGAACATTGAATGTGCAGATGGAAGTGAACTGCCTTATCTTGGATATATCCCGGCTACCTTATCAACCAATGGCATACCAAAATGTCAGGAAAAAGAATGTTTATTTTTGGTAACACCTGAAACCAACTACAGTTTACAAACACCTATACTTTTAGGAACCAACATACTTGATGAACTCCTGAATGATTGCAAGAAAAATTTTGGTGACAGTTATTTACAAAGAGCCAGTCTTCATATGCCATGGTATCTTGCCTTCAGGTGTATATCACTTCAGGAGAGAGAACTTAAGAAAAACAAGAATAGAATTGCCATTGTAAGATCAGCAGAGCCTACTCAAATCATAATAGGACCAAATCAGTCAGTTAACGTGAATGGTTACTGTGATAAGGAGTTGGAGTACCACCAAACAAGTGTGATATTACAGGAAGCAGAGGAATCGAATCTGCCTAACTTTGTAGACATCACACCAACAGTCATCAAATACAGTTATAAGAGAAATGGAAATGTTCTTGTAAATATTTCGAATGTCACCACTCAAACTGTAGCCATTTCTCCCAAAGCAATTATTTGTGAAGTACAACCGGTAGCCATTGACAAATCAGTGTTTGAGAAGATTGAGAATGAAACAGAATCAGAAGTTTTGACACAAGTCCACATTGAATCTGATCTTACAGAAGAACAGCAAACAAAGTTGACAGCTCTTCTGAAGAAACATGAGCATATATTTTCAAAGGATGACAAGGATATTGGTCAATGTGATTTAATAAAACACAGGATTGACCTCGTCAATGACCTTCCATTCAAACAAAAGTATAGACGCATACCGCCTGTTATGGTTGATGAGGTTAGACAGCATCTCGAACAGTTACTTGCAGCTGGAATAATTCGTAAAAGCAAGTCACCATGGGTATTGAATATTGTATTAGTTCAAAAGAAGAATGGGAAACTACGAATGTGTGTCGACTATCAGATGCTCAATAACCGTACCGTCAAGGATGCTTATGCCTTACCAAGAGTGGAAGAGGTGTTTGATTGTTTAAATCATAGCAAGTATTTTAGTGCCATAGATATGAAGAGTTGTTATCTTCAAGTAGAACTTGAAGAGATGCATAAAGAAAGAACTGCATTCACAGTGAGACCACTAGGCTTTTATGAGTTTGAAAAGATGCCATATGGTTTATCCAATAGTCCTGCCACCTATCAACGTCTAATGGAGGAATGTCTAGGGGACATGAACATGAAAATCTGTGTTATATATCTGGATGATCTTATAATTTTCTCTGACAGTTTAGAGCAACATTTGGAACGATTGGATCTTGTGTTGACAAGACTTCATAAGTGTAATTTGAAGTTGGCAGCAGAGAAATGTTTTTTCCTAAAGAAACGTGTGAAGTTTCTTGGACATAATGTAAGTGAAAATGGTGTTGAAACAGATCCTGAGAAGATACAGAAAGTCAAAGACTGGCCAGTTCCTTCTAATCCTGATGAATTGCGTTCATTTTTGGCCCTTGCTGGATATTATCGAAGATTTGTCAAAGATTTTTCCAAAGTTGCAAGACCATTAAATGAACTTCTACCACCCACAACACAGAAAAAGAATAAAAAAACATCAGAAGAAAGATTGGAAATGGACACAGTTGGAGGAAGACACCTTCAATCATCTCAAAGAGATACTAACCAGTCCTCCAATATTAGCTTATCCTGACTTTAGTAAACCGTTTGAACTCCACATTGACGCCAGTACTGTTGGCCTAGGTGCTGTGCTGTATCAGGAACAGGAATCAATGAAGAGAGTCATTGCTTAAGTAGGAGCCTATCAAAGTCAGAGAAGAATTACCCCGCATTTAAACTGGAATTTTTATGTCTGAAATGGGCCATGATAGACAAATTTAGTGATTACCTGACTGGAAACCATTTTGTTGTATTTACCAACAACAATCCTTTGACATACATTCTAACAACGGCAACACTGGATGCTACTGGACATAGATGGGTTTCAGCTTTAGCAGCTTACAATTTTGATATATTTTATAGAGCAGGCCTTCGCAATGCTGATGCAGATGGTATGTCCAGATATCCATATCACAAAGTTATTGATAACAACAAAGAACTGGTTAAGATTGACAACAACACAGTTAAAGCTATTTGTGGTGGTACACAAGTCAATCAGTATATAGATGTTTTGCCTTCAGCTTCTATCAATATAACTGAAGCAACTGAATCATCAAGTCAACTTGCCCAGATCGAACTTAGAGAAATTAGAAGAATGCAAAGCGAAGATGGCACTATAGGAAAGTGGTTGAGAGCAAAGATAGATAAGCATCTTCCTAGGGGTTATTATGACAGAGATGCTCACACAATGAAAAACAATTTCAACCATTTTAAAATTATCCGAAATACACTGTATAGGGAAGTGGAAGACAATGGTGAAAAAATTTTACAATTAGTTCTGCCATCAGTATACAGAAAGACAGCATTAATGGGTCTTCATAATCAGATCGGACACCCGGGTAGAGATAGGACATTATCTTTACTGCGAGAAAGGTTCTTCTAGCCAGGCATGTCAGCAGACTGTGAAAATTGGATAAAAAAGTGTGATCGCTGTTTAAGAAGAAAGTCAGATACCAACACACGTGCTCCAATGGTTAATGTTGAAACGACTCATCCTCTAGAACTGGTTTGCATGGACTTCCTGACACTAGAACCAAGCAGAGGTGTAGGTAATGTGCTAGTTATTACAGATCACTTTACGAAGTTAGCACTAGCAATCCCTACGAGGAATCAGACTGCAAAAACAACAGCAGAGGCATTATATGAAAATTTCATTCTTCATTATGGTATACCATCAAGAATTCATTCAGATCAAGGTAGAAATTTTGAATCTTCTGTTATTAAAGAGTTGTGTGATTTATTTGGTATGGACAAATCGAGAACAACACCATTCCATCCAAGTGGCAATGGAAGTCCAGAAAGATTCAATCATACTCTTTTAAACCTTCTTGGAATCTTGGAACCTGAAAAAAAGCCAGATTGGAAAAAATATATAGCTTCTCTGGTCTACAACTGTACCAAACATGAAAGTACAAAGTATTCCCCATTTGAGCTAATGTTTGGTCGCAAGCCCAAATTACCATTGGATGCAAGATTTAAAACTGACATTGATGACAGAGTGGACATGAGCACAGATAATTATATACAACAACTTAAAAAGAGAATTAAATTTGCGAGAGACACTATGGAATCCCACATTAGTAAAACAGAAGAGGAATTATGATAAAAAGGCAAAGTCAGCAAGAATAGATATTGGAGATAGAGTGCTTGTAAAAATTTTAGCTCACGAGGAAAACACAAAATTGCTGACAAGTATGAAGAGGATGAATCTGTTGTGATTAAACAACCAAATACTGATATACCAGTGTTTAGGCTCAGATCTCCAAATGGAAAGGAAAGAGTTCTTCACAGAAACCACTTGCTCTTGATCGGTCCTGAGAGACCAGAAGATACCTTGGGGGCCAAACCAGTCCCTAAACCTCGCACTTCAGTTGAAGAAGTGAAGAAGAAGCCTGTTCCATGGCCAAGGAATGTATTGAGGGAAACAAAAGATAAACCTGCAGCAGAAAATAATGATAAAAAACTGATCAATGTCGCAAGTGATTCCGAGTCAGATGAAGAGTGTGTCATATGGTCACACAAAAGTGGGGACACCTACAAGTCTGACTCTGAACACGGACAGACAGTTGAAATAATGGAAAGGATAGAGCCAACTTCTGAAGTTTCAGATGTTGTTGATGCTGGTCACACTGACAGTACAGTGCAAAGCCCACATGCAGGAAGACATGAGGAGGAAGAAATAACACAAGAGCAAAGAGTGGTGGAAGAAATATATACTGATGAATTGGAGGAAGAGACGGAGACTCCACCAACAGTTCATCCTCGGAAATCAGCACGAATCAGAAGACCACCTAAATATTTAGATGCATACCACTGCAGTGAGTTGCATTCAAGGCCAATTGACACCAAAACTGATACACTGGACAAGTTATTAACTTCTGGTGTATTGAACACAGTTTCCACAGAGATGGCCAACAGAATATGGAATGCTGTGATGAAATGATTTTAATTTTTTTTTCTCTCTTTTCTTTCTTCAATTTTTGTTTTATATTAATAGTATTTGATGATATTTCAGTCAAAGCAGCTGAATATTCAAATATATGAGCTGAAGTAGCATTAACATCAGTTATATATGTATATGAGTGTTTTGTATCCCTAATCTATTTTTTTCAGGTGTGCTATTGTAGGGACACAATTTTCAAGCAGGAGGAGCAAGAGTGAATTATTCAGCTTGAAATCAAATTTATATCATATTTTAATCAATGTGTAAATAAACTGCTATATACCTGGTAACTGATGAATTGATTTTTTTGAAGGTTTGATGGATATTGGAGTTTGGTTATTTGTTAATAGATTCTCCCTAAATTTCCAGGTGGACACTGGACAGGAATACTTGACACATACAAGTGTTCAAGAGTTTGAAATATTGGCTGTTGTATTCCGCATAGCACTTATAGTTGTTTTTGTTGTAGGAAAAGAAAAGAGGTTTGTTGATGGTCTGGTGAATGGATAGATGGTGATGAAGATTGTGAAATAGAACTATGCTATTTATTGTAGCAATTGATATATTTGGTGTGTGCTAATCATATTTTTTTCTTACTAATTATTGGAGGATGAAAATGATGGGACATCATTTACCAGGCAGGAGGAGCATGTAGCAGATCTGATTTTAGCCATTCTTTTAAACTTGACTTATTATTTTACTTTTGTTGATTTACCAGGTCCGTTTAGTGGAAAGATATGGGAGTGAGCAATAAGAGCAGAGCTTATGGATTGTCCTTATAGGTATTCATATTTTTTACCTTTGAAGCTTTGAAGGCTTTGTACTTTTCGCGGGTTTCAGGTCACGTGATGCAAACATGAAAAAATTACTTGGTGATTTCAAATGTTGGCTGTCCATCTGATATTGTTAAAATTATTTCATCGTTTATATTTAATATGTGTGTCTTCATAAATTTGATTTGGTTAGTATTTATTCAGTTATGTTAGTATTTATCTCGATCTGAGTTATACTGGTTGTCGTTTGTGTTTTAAGTCAGATTGCATTTTCGATCTTCATTCATTTGTGTGTATCCTGCTTTCGATCTACTGGCTCATCATTCTATCGGTTCGGATTCACATTTTACACATATTTTGCAAATTGCATGAATGGTTGTGGGTTATTATTTTTACAGCTAACCTGCACAGTATGATTGGTGTTATGGTATGAGCGAAGTGATGTGATGGTATTGTGAGGGTAGTGTTGAAACGATTAGCCAACTAATCGATGTCGACGCGATTATTAAATTAGTCGATCCCTAAATCTGCTAGTCGATTAGTCGGAACATCTGCCCCAACCATACCATCCCCTTAAATTCACCCAACATTGTTGCGAACGTCACAAGTAAACTCCCGAAATCAAAAAACAACCCACGGAAATAATGCGTTTGATGTTTCCGACTGCATGAATAACAACCCTAGTTGGCCAACTGACCAGGGATTGAATAAGACCAGGGGTGCGTGAAGTAAACAGGGAAAAATATATGGGTGAGCTTATTCTCGAGGGAGCAGCCTGCAGGAAAATTAGGACCCAAAGTTGACATGAAATTAGGCCACCTACGGACATCAATTTGTTCACCAGGTACTGGTAAGTTCGAAATGTCTTACAGAAACATCAAAGAGAAATTATGGAAGAACACATACCAGTTTGTATTTGGAACAATTTGTTATCACTAAAGAACCAATTACAAATCCATGTGCTTTTTATTTTCATTTTGTAAATACATGCGGACAAATTCCTGGAAATCTGCGAGCTTCCGGGAAATTGAAAGCGAAACTAGCTTTTCCTCGAACTGCAACTGAGTTAAGAAGAAACCCAATCAGGTCAAGTGATGATTTTCAAAGCAGACAATATGGAAATTAGTAGGCGTGTTCGATGTATGCATAATTATGGACAGATAAGAGGTTAAGTCATAATACGAGAAGTTGTTTGGGAGTATTCGGTGTACAATTGTTGACAGGCTGATGACTGCTGTGGGCGTTAACTGTGCTTAATTTTTGACAGGGGATGTACATCACGCATGCGTAAAGAGCACTTCCTTTTGTTAACATTCAATGGGATGGAATCAATAATATAAAAAAAACCTGAATAATGTTTTATTTTATTAAAATATCAGTGACTATATTGAGAAAAAATGATTTTAAACAGAAGCTACCAACATTAATTCTCTCTCGAAACTGAAAGAGGTTTTGAGGACTTTGAAAGCTTCACTTGCCATTGTTTCATTGCTAGTATTACTGTTAGTTTTAACCAGGGAAGAACGGCGGTACACGTGTTTGATAACAATAACATGGGGGCTTCGACTAGTTGATTAGTAATCGATTACTGCTGGCGACTAGTCGATTCCTGAAAATCACTAATCGTTTCAACACTATGTGAGGGAATTGGATCCACAATCTGGTAAGAATTGTTTTATTGTGAAGTAAGACATAAATATGTGAGGGACTGTGGTAATATGTATATAGCTATTGTTTTTATTCTACTGCTATGGTCAGTGATATTTTTAAATGTGAAAAGTAGGTCTGAAATCTATGTTTACTGATAATGAAATAATATATTGGATTATTGCTATGTACAACCACTGCCAAACAGCTTCAAGTCTGGCTAGTATATGGCGATACCCAGATTCTCGCTTTGCTTGTGACTGGTTGGCAGGTTGGATACCTGGCTGCTGCTTAACAGCTCTCAGTGATGTATTTGTAAAAATAGGATTTGTAGATTAGTACTGCAATATTAAGTGACAATCACATAGGGTATTATGTGATGTGGTTTGTTGGGATTGTATGGGATGTATTTCACTTACTTTATTGATTATTATGGTTTTTAATGTTATACCAATTTCATTTCATAGCTTATAAGGTGATAATTGTATATCAGATGTATAATTATTAACTATTGTGCATTTCAGAATCCCTGTTAATGATGACTGAATAAATGGTATTGGTAATATAAGCTACTGAGTTGGTTGTGGGACAGTCCGCCTGGACGTTATCCATCTATATGATGCCCTGAGTAAGCCTGTTTCACATGTCAGACAGTGTCAGATATTCATTCTCCAATAAATTGTCACAAAATAAATTTCACAAGCATGCATTCGCATCTTACCAACTTCCCGTATAGACCGTATGAAAAATTAAAATGTATTCATACTTGTGAAATTTCTTTGTGACAGTTTATTGGAGAATGACCTAGATCATTCTCCAGTAAATTGTCACAAAACAAATTTCATGAGCATGCATTCCTATCTAACCAACTTTTCATATAGACAAATTAAATGGACACCAATTCACATCCTCATGAAATGGTCATTCTCATGGATTTTTTCAAAATATTTTATTTACGTGTAAAAATTTAAAACTACAGTTGAGTACTTACCATGTAACTCCTGTCCTCTGAATATTTTCGGATAGCTGTCTTGACTGTTGTTCTCTTGTTGAAAGAGGGTTGTTTGTGGGTATTTTTAAATGGGTAATTATTGCATTTTCTGCACCGGTATGTGGATACAATTTTCGGAAAAGGAGGTAGGCTAACATTTTGCTCTCACAATTTTATTATTTAAATTTTGCAACAATGTATGAAAAGCTACTAATAGGCGAGTGTGGTAAAAAATGCGGTTTGGGTAAAATTGTGGAGGCCGGTATGGGCGAAATTGCGGAGGCTGGTTTGGTTGGAGGCCGGTTTGGGTGTAATTCCTCTGAACATAATACGCCTTATGCTCAAACTTGGTTAAGAAAAAGAAAAAAAAAATTGCCTAGTCTACACACCTACTAATCGTCGGTCTCACGCTGTGACGTGCAATTCGACGCTGTGATGTTCTGTTCAGGCGCTGTGACGTGTTTTTTGATGTGAAAAGTCATTGCTGCAACTGATTTTATAAATTTTCCTTCAAATGGAAAGGTAAGAAACACAGCTTTTTACTTTATCAGTTAGATTGATGTTTCCCAATCCCAACCAGCTTACTTTCATGTAGCAGATATTGGGCTCACAAAATGCCTAGGTACAACTTCTGTGCATCGCCACTCGACTCAAAATCACCTGCCTAGGTGACACACCATTGTTCTGACGCCAGGAAATGGCCCTCGTAGCCTAAAACATATCCCTTCGATTTAAAAATCTTATTCCGACAGATCCCGGATGCAGAATAACCCCAACACAGCCCGTCAAAGTGAACCACCCAGTTGTGAAAAGTGGCAACAGCGTTGTGATGTTAATGGCAACCATGCTGTGATCTTCATCATTTCTTAACCTAAATGAAAATTTGTAAGTAGGCCTAAAGGTTTTTTTTTTTTTTAAACGTCATTATACGTTTACCGTCAGTTTCATTAGTTGGTTCGTTCGTCGGTATCATCTACATTGTTTTGTCACCGGTAACACACACGTTTTCGCTCACAAATCCACTTTTCCAAATGGCTACCAGTCAGGCCTTTTCACATTTGACGACTTTCCTTTTGTTGGACATGCTGGTGATGTGCAGGGGCCGCTGACCCATTGGAAGGGGGAGGGGGTGGGGGCTTTATGCAACACGTCAAAGGGGACGGCACGAGAGGGGCCCTCGTGTTATCCCCATTTGGCGTCCATCGTTGTGAAGGAGTCCCACTACCCACCCCTTCTAAACGCCCGAAAAAGTGAGTGGGTTATCTCTCATTGGTGGGTGTTCGGATGGCTTCGGGGGAGGAAAATTGAATGTTTAAGCTCATAAGTTGCAATTTACGTCATTTTGAAGAAGAAAATGTTCCGCAGAAAGTATTTGATACCACTTGGCAGAGGGAGGGCAAGAGTCGAATACCAGGCGACCAGAAGTTCCTGAGCTATTGGGAGGGGCTATCCCCACTTCCCCCTTGGGTCCCATCCAATCCCCCTGGTCTACTCTTCTTCCTCTTTTCTGGGGGTTGAAGAAGCCATGGGCATTGAGGAGGCAATAGGCAGGTATTCTACAACATTATCTGCATTGTCAACATTATCTGACTGAGCACTCAACACTCCCGGGCGAGAAACATCACAGTCTCCGAATGGGATCATCATCTCCCCCATGTCAGTTATGTCGAGAAACACTGACTCGACGTCAATCAGCTTGTCTTCGCGATCTTCGCTGTCCATTATTCTGTAACCAAAAAAATGAAGGTTAAATCAATAAATGTTGAGAATTCCACGTGCAACGTTTGGGTGACCCACCCATGGTGTCGGCAGTAAAGCCACCTTCCCCATTCTACAGACAGCCACATGCCCAAGACAGGCTTAGGAGAACTAGTGCCACGAATAATCTTCAAATGCACGTACTGAGTAATATCGGGTAAGACACAACTCTCGGTCAGGTTCATTATAACCTTTCCTTTTTGCATCTGTACATCAGTCCATGGGCCGCTAAGCTGGGGGTGGAGGGAGGGGGGGGGGTCAGTCTCTATTTTTTGCAAAGAATAGGGTAACAGATTGCTGAGTACCGGTATACTTCAAATTAATGAATTAAAGTTGACAAATTCTCCAGTCCATACTAGTTTGAATAAGCAGAAGAGCTTACTTTATCAAACCTACCTGATAGGTAGATCCATCTGAGGGCATCTGGTGTCTGATAACCGTTTGAACGCAGTGGCTAAGCTAGGATTCTTAAATAATGTGGGGGGGGGAGGGGGCTGAGTAGAAATTGTGGGTGGGGGAGGCATGTCACGCATACGGCGTGACAGCACATACCGTAGAAGGTGGTTTTTGGTGCCACCTTGACCTGAAACGTGCTAAAAAGTCACGGAAAAAATATGCATTCTTATACGCTGAAGTTAGATATAAATTCATGTCTGGGCGATGTTTGGGCGCATCATCGACAAGATGAGTCGCAGTTCTATGTTTTTTTAATCGTAACACTTCCGACCTCCGATAATCTTCTTTTGAGTCATCAGCCTGAGTGGTAGCTGGTTTACGTGATAGTATATCATTGCTATGTCAAAAATTATGGGGACCATGTTATCAAGCTAGACCAGGTGGATTGGATGGGACCCAAGGGGGAAGTGGGGGTAGCCCCCTCCCCATAGCTCAGGAACTTCTGGCCGCCAGGTATACGACTCTTGCCCTCTCTCTGCCCAGTGGCATCAGATACTTTCTGCAGAACATTTTCTTCTTCATAATGACGTAAATTGCAACTTATGAGCTTAAACATTCAATTTTCCTCCCCGAAGCCATCTGAACACCCATCAGAGATAACCCCCTATCTTTTTCGGGCATTTAGAAGGGGTGGGTAGTGGTGCTTCTTCACAATGATGGACGTCGAAATGGGGATAACACGAGGGCCCCCTCTCGTGCTGTCCCCTTTGACGTGTTGCGATGAGCCCCACCCCCTTCCAATGGGTCAGCGGTCCCTGCACGTCACCAGCAAGTCCAGCAAAAGGAAAATCGTCAAATGCGAAAAGGCCTGACTCGTAGCCAATCGGAACAGTGGATTTGTGAACGAAAACGTGTGTGTTACCAATGACAAAACAAAGTAGATGATACCGACGAGCGAACCAACTAATGAAATTGAAGATAAACGTATAATGACGTTTAAAAAAAAGCCTTTACTTACAAATTTTCATTTGGGTTAAGAAATGATGAACATCACAGCATGGTTGCCATTAACACGCCGTTGCCACTTTTCACAACTGGGTGATTCACTCGGCAGAAATCTAACCATTTCTCAAAGGTGAAGCATCTTCACTGACCTCGAGTTTTTACTCTTTTTGGCAAACTTGCCGTTGTTTCGAGGGAGTCTTCGAAATTCGTCCCCAAGAAATTTTGTCCCTTCGAGTTTCGGCCATCAATTTTCAAGTTAATTAAATTAACCCCTGCAACTTTTGACTCTGATTTTCTTCATTAAAAAATATCAGACATGCGACCCCTACTGAATTTGTTCCTTGACATTTTGGCCCACATGTAAATAATTTTCTGTTTTATTTTCTGAAACTTGCCCAGCTTAATTTTATTGTTTTTTTTTATCTTACTTATTTGGTAGTTTAATATGGCCTCCGTTATTTTCCATCACTGAAGATTGATTCCAAAATAAATGAATAAAAGAATAGAAGTATCCAAGTTAGGGTGTTATTAAACTTATTTAAAATCCATTAAGAGACATAAGAACTTGTACAGACCCTGTCCTGTTACATTTTGGCGTCGCCGACAGGATTCTCTTTGGAATAATGGATTCCCAAGATTTGCTAGGAGAATTTGACCCCCTGTACTCGAGGTCAGGGAAAAATCTTACTAAAGATAAATCTTTACAGAAAAATCTTACTAAGGATGAATCTTTACAGAAAAATCAATTGATTCCAGGAATTAGTACACAAGAAGGGCTTAAGTTCACAGGAGATAGTTCCCTTCAATTTGGACCAGTGAGGGGTTGGTAATACTGGAATGGGTGGAAATCAGACTTCTTTCTTTTCAGACAGAGACAAGTCTGATTCTGGCTATGTGAAACGTCATGGAGAGGGTGATACACATTTTGGAGAACAGTTTTTTGATAAGAAGATGATGAGCATCCCTTATATTCCCCACTCAATACCCAATTCCAGGGTTATGGCCCCTCTTCATAAGGCAGTCACTCCAGATAAATTTGATGGCAAGACTGTCAACTGGAAAGATTATGTAGTTCATTTTGAGATGGTAGCCAAATGGAATGCCTGGACTGATTTTGAAAAAAACCAACAGCTAATCATGTCATTAAGGGGAAATGCCCAAAAAACTTTGGGTGACTTAACACCTCTACAATCAACTGATTATGAGACTTTTAAGAACTCTTTAGAACAAAGATGCAATCCCCCAGAAAGAGAATCTGTGTTTAGGGCTAAGTTTCGGTGTAGACGCAGAAAGCCTTTTGAACTGGTTTCTAATTTTGGCTATGCCCTTCGTTGCCTAGGATCTCTTGCCTATCCTGATCTGCCTTCTATGTATCGAGATACTTATGTCATAGATCAGTTTATAGAAGGTTTCGATAACAATGACTTGAGAAAGCACGTAAAATTCCATCATCCATCTACTCTTGAGTCTGCTATTTCTCTGGCAGAAGAGTATGAGGCATTTACAAAAAGCCAAACAAACTATAAGCCTAAACACTCAAATGAAATTTCACAGATTGGTTCAGTGTCAAAATCAATACAAGAAAAGAAGTGCTGGACATGTCATAAGTTAGGGCACATAGCTCGATTCTGTCCCAGCCTGAGTTGCTTTTTTTGTTTACAGAAGGGCCACAAAAAGACTGATTGCCCACAGTACAAGCTGTTAGAAAAAGCTGAGAGTGAGAAACAAAAAACTAGGCATGGCTGAACTTGTGGCTGGAAGTTTGGCCACAAAAGGGTGTCAAATTACACAAATCAGCCAGTCTTGTTTATATGTAAAAACCATAATCCATAGTTTAACAACAGAAATGTTGATAGATTCTGGTGCCACTTGTAGTGTTTTAACCTATGATTTATTTTCAAAACTAAATATAAATTTTGCTAGTTTGAGAAATGTTGAAGTGAATTATAGCGCTGCTGATGGAAGACCATTGGAAATTGTGGGCAAGATAACACTCTCATTTAAATTGGAGGGTGTTCCATTTGAACACGATTTTGTCATAGCAAATATTCAGGGGCCATCTGGAATTTTAGGAATGGATTTTTTATTGTCAAATAAAGCTGATATTATTTTATCAAAAAATCTATTGAAAATGCCAAAATGCAAAGTAAAGCTTTTTCAGAGACTTAATGATTCATGTGCACATATAGCTGTGACTCATGGCATAACAGTTCCTGCTAATTCAGAAGTTAATGTTAATACTTACATTCAAGATAAATGTTATTTGAAGAAGGATAGTTTATTTGAACCCTTTATACATGTAATTTCAAAAGGTTTATTGATTCCAAGAGCACTGTTTTCCCCAAATTCTTATGGTAATGGTGTATCAATTACTAATGTTACTGAGGACCCAATCAAATTACCAAAAGGTACTGTTCTGGGGACTCTCCAGTCTGTGTTAGAAGATAAGATCAGTAACACAGTTACTGTGGAAAAGGGAAATGAATTCCCCGAACATCTTCAACCCATACTGGACCAATGTTCTAATGATTTGTTGGAACATGAGAAAGAACAAATTAGACTTCTATTACTAGAATATCAAGATATATTTATGGGTCCTGATGGGAAATTAGGCCGCACTGGATTAGTAAAACATGTTATAGATACAGAAAATAACAAACCAATTAAACAGCCTCCGAGAAGATTACCTTTGGCAAAAAGGGAAATTGCAGAAAAGGAAATTAATAAAATGTTGCAAGAAGATATTATAGAACCAAGTTCAAGTCCTTGGTCATCACCCATTCTATTGGTAACAAAGCTCGATGGGACAGACCGATTTTGTGTGGATTACCGAAAGGTGAATGATGTCACCTGGAAGGATGCCTACCCACTTCCTCGTATTGATGACTGTTTAGAATCCTTAGGTGGAAATAGGTGGTTTTCTATGCTAGACTTGGCAAGTGGGTATTGGCAATGGGAAATCCAAGAATCTGACCGGCCCAAAACTGCTTTTGCCACTCATAAAGGGCTGTATCAATTTAAGGTTCTCCCATATGGTTTGGCTAATGCCCCAGCCGTGTTTGAGCATTTGATGGAACTTGCACTCTCAGGAATGCAATGGGAGCGATGTCTCTGCTATATCGATGATATAATAACATTTGGAAAAACTTTTACATCTGCCTTATGTAATCTAAAGGAAGTATTTGAAAGGCTCAGAAAAACTAATATTAAATTAAAACCCAAGAAATGTTCATTGTTTCAAAAAGAAGTAAAATTTCTTGGCCATATTGTAACTCAGGAAGGGGTCAAAAGTGACCCTGAGAAAATTAATTCGGTATTGAAATGGCCAGCTCCCTCTTGTGTTAGGGAAGTGAAAAGTTTCTTAGGGTTTGCTGGATATTATAGAAAAACATTTCAGATTTCTCTGGTTTAGCTCAACCTCTTACCCATTTAACTCATAAAAATGTTATTTTTCAGTGGACCCCACAGTGTGAATCAGCCTTTGATAAAATCAAACATGCATTGGTTTCTGTCCCTATTCTTTGTTATCCTCAGTCTGATGCTCAATTCATTTTAGATACTGATGCAAGTTTATATGCAATTGAGGCGTGTCTCTCACAAATTCAAAATGGGGAAGAAAAAGTGATTTCATATGCAAGTAAAACCCTCAATAAAAGTCAACAAAATTATTGCACAACATACAGGGAACTGTATTCTGTGATTAATTTTATTAAATATTTCAAACATTATTTATGGGGCAGGAAATTTATTATTAGGACAGACCACGCTTCTTTGGTTTGGCTTAAGCGCTTCAAGGAAGCTGATGGAATGGTTGCCAGATGGTTAACAGTTCTTGATACTTATGATTTTGAGATTCAACACAGAAAGGGCTTTCAACACAAAAATGCAGATGGTCTCTCTAGAATTCCCTATAAGTATTGTAAGAGATTAGATTGTACAGAAAGATTCTAATGAATCTGTAGTATCTATAATATCAGGACCAAACAAAGGGTCTTTGTAAATTGCACCTATTTTAAGCCTGATTAAAAGTTCACCTACCAAGCCCTTACCAACTATTGTAAGTCATCTCTCACCCAATTCAAAATCACTTTGGGCTAGGTGGGAATCTTTAAAAGTTGTAAATGAGATACTTTATATGATAGATGAAGTGGAAGCTGATAAAAAAAAGTGCTGGTAGCACCTTCAAAAATAAAATCAGAGATATTTCAGCAATTGCATACCAAGAGAATATCTGGACATTTCGGTAGAGATAGGACCCTTCATGGCATCAAAAGACGATTTTTTTGGCCAGGTATGACATCTGATGTTTGCAGATGGTGCCAGGAATGTGACGTTTGTTCACAGATTAAGCCTGGTCCAGGAAGGGGAAAGTCAGCCCTAAAGCAAGACAGTGTAGGGGGGGGGGGGGGGGGCACTCGAAAGAATTGCTATCGACATTTTGGGTCCATTGCCCATCACCAATGATGGTAATGAATATATTATGGTCATTGGTGATTATTTCACAAAATGGAAAGAGGCTTATGCTTTATCAGACCACACAGCCCTGACTGTGGCAGACAAACTTGTAACTGAATTTATTTCAAGATTTGGTGTGCCTTCCATCATCCACACTGACCAAGGTCCTGAGTTTGAATCTAAATTATTTTCGGAATTGTGTGGACTACTAGGAATAGCAAAAACAAAAACCACTCCCTACCATCCACAATCAGATGGTATGGTAGAACGGTTTAACCACACATTATTGCAGATGCTGAGCTCATTTGTGGAAGAAAATCATGAAAATTGGGATGACAATCTTCCCTATGTTTTAATGGCATATAGAGCCAGCAGACATGAAAGTACAAAGTGCACACCAAATCTTTTAATGTTCGGTCATGAGATCTGTTTTCCAATAGATCTTTTGGTAGATTCTACGCCATTGCCTTCTTTTTCATGTCCCAATAAATATGTGGAATGGGTGAGGAGAGCCTCCCAAGAGCATTTTGAATTTGCATATAAACGTTTGGATGTTGCGGCTTGTAGGCAGAAAAAAAATTATGATAAAGGGTTAAAACCAAGAGAGTTTAAAGTGGGAGAATATGTGTGGAGATGGTATCCACCTACAGCAAGGCAAAAGTTGGGTAAGGGGTGGACTGGCCCATATTTGGTACTAAAAAAGTAACACCTATAACATATAAAGTGAAATTGAATGATCGAGAAGCTGTAATACACATAGATCACTTGAAACCTTATTTGGGAACACGGGAATTTGATGAAGCTTTTCATGATGGGGAATCTGATGATTTAGTTGAAACAGAAAGTTGGCATGATGCAACTGAACAAAATTGGAATACTCCAATTGTTAGAGATTCGAGTTTCCAGGCTGATCAAAATTTAAATATTCCTTCAGATAAGGATAAAACTTCTCAAACTGATCCTTCACAAAATGAGTTAAATGAGTCTAACAAGGGTGGTGCATTGAATGTGACCCCCCCCCCCCCCTGCTTCACCTTTAAAAACTAGAAGAGGGCGAGCAGTGAAACCACCTGTAAAATATACTCCTTAATAAGTAGATGTTGGGCTCAGATTTTAAATATAATATATATATATTTATTTTTTTGGATGCTTCTAGTTTTTGCAAGTGCTGGGGAACTACTGTTAAGTTTGTGGCATAACTAGTAAGGTGTTAAGGTATATGTTTTTTTTGAATGATTAAATAAAGAAAGAAGTAGGTATTGATATAGAATAGGCAGTACTAAATGGGTAAAATTCTCTGTGTCTATTTTTTTTTATTTTTCATCCTTTCAAACATTGAATGTAAGAGAGATGCCTGAATATTCAGCTTGGATTTGCCCTGTAAATGGAGGTGTTTCGCAATAGGGAGATTATTTGGGATCTCTTTTCGGTTATACCCAAATTTTGTAGTAACTGAAAACTGATATTTCAGCCTATGAATAGTTCTGTTATGTGGAAGTTGGGCACTTCTAGGAGGTTTTTAGGGAACCTGTATCAATCGAGCCCTGGAACACATGTTTGAAGTGAAATTTTTCATATTCTTTTTTTTTTGAGAAGTCGAACATTTTGGAAATGCCTGTTTTGTTTCAAAATTATTTCTATTTCCAGAGAAATATGGATATTTTAACCATAGATGTGGATGATAAGGAGTTAGCTAGTTTAGACAATGATATGCCGACTGTGGATGATCCTAGCATTTCCAAGAACTTTTTAAGTCGTCCTATATGGAGAGAAGATGGGATGCAGTGCCCAGTTGACTTCTGTGAAGGGAAAGGACTTTCCCATTTTTATAAAAAATTCAGTTCATTCACTAATCACTGGAAGAAGTTCCATACCCCTACAGTGACATTATTCTTTTGTTGTGTAAAACAGTGTAAATACTCAGCCACTACGAAAGGTGATGTACACTTCCCCCGTGTAAAAGAACAGTATCAGAGCGTAATGCTCTACTTGAGAAAGAAAAAGCTAAAGGTGAAAAGACTATCCAAATCTTCAATTAGCTTTCATCTAGATGCAGCATCATCAGTGCCTAGAGATCATGAGTTGGTGTTTGAAGAGGGAGAGTTCAAATGTAAAGAGAAAGAATCGTGGAAACAAGAAAAACTCCGAGGACTTGGAATCGAGAACAAGAATAATTAATGTAATCTTTTGTAAAAAAAAATCAAAAAAAAATCTGTATTTTATGTCTGAGGGGTGGGGAGTGTGACGGAGGCCAAAGATCTAACTTTTTTTTTTTTGCTTTTGCAAATTACATTTACTAAATTATTGTCATTATCTTTTCCTTAATGCACTGTGTAAATCAGCTACTTTTGTTTGGCAGTTGAAGTGACCGGCAGTGGGATTCACCTCAGTTTACTCCGTGTAGCACGGATTGAATGAGGTGAAACTCATTGTTGAGCTTCTTCACTGCGTGTATATAAGAAGAGAATTCTTGTGGCTTGGCAGAAATCTAACCATTTCTCAAAGGTGAAGCATCTTCACTGACCTCGAGTAACAACTTGGTTTTTACTCTTTTTGGCAAACTTGCCGTTGTTTCGAGGGAGTCCTCGAAATTCATCCCCAAGAAATTTTGTCCCTTCGAGTTTCGGACATCAATTTTCAAGTTAATTAAATTATCCCCTGCAACTTTTGACTCTGATTTTCTTCATTAAAAAATATCAGACCCCTACTGAATTTGTTCCTTGACATTTCGGCCCACATGGAAATAATTTTCTGTTTTATTTTCTGAAACTTGCCAAGCTTAATTTTATTGTTTTTTTTATCTTACTTATTTGGTAGTTTAATATGGCCTCCGTCATTTTCCATCACCGAAGATTGATTCCAAAATAAATGAATAAAAGAATAGAAGTATCCAAGTTAGGGTGTTATTAAACTTATTTAAAATCCATTAAGAGACATAAGAACTTGAACAGACTCTGTCCTGTTACAAAGAATAATCACAATTTTAAGACTCTTTCTAATCTCAGGAAAGGGAACTTTTTATTTAAACCTTTTTTAGTGTTGGTGAAAATAACTTGATGTATAGTGTTATGCCACTCAACCAAAAGGAATGGTTTCGTGCGTCGAAGGCGTGCGGGGACAATATGGGGAACAAGCCCCTTTCAACCCTCAGTGACAGTAGATAATTGATTTTCACATGTCTAGGCATGTCAAAGGAGGAAAAGGTTCAGGTACTCGGCAGGTGTCTCCGGTTGTGGTGTGATGTCTTCGTTGACAAATCTCGGTTGGACCCCCGGGTGAGGACCAGTGTGGGAGGTTGGGTCCTCTCACAAAGGTACTACCTCTCCCCGAGGGTGCGGTGATTCTGGGTTTTCAAGCCGGGTAGATCTGTTATGCCACTCAAGTGGCAGTCAGCACTTTTTATGGGTCCTCCTAAACACCAGAATGACACCGAATAACACGGAATGACATAAACATGATGCAGAATGACATTTAGTTTAAACAATATTTATTTGAATTTGTTATCTGTATACATTACACAGTGGATGGTAAGAAAAAAGCATAATACGGAATACAATAGTACACAAAATAATGTACCGAAGTGTGTTACTTCGGACTGGTCTTGTAAACTATCACACTCTTAGACCTTAATAAAAGCCCACGTAATGTACCGATAAAATATCACACCTTTAGACCTTAACAAAAACTAATTTGGTAATGTTGAAGGTCGCACGATTTTTGCCAAGTCGTTGTGTTGGATTGACACACTTGGTGTGTGTGTAGTCTGTGCAGTAACGGATACTGTTGGGAGTTGCATGGAAATGTTGTTAAATATGCAAACACAGAGAGAAAGTGTTTCACTTTCTTCTTTGGATGTCGTGTGGTGAGTTGTTATTCACTTCGATAGATTTTCCATCCATGGGCCCCCGAGCAGAATTATAATGGAGTTTACGTTATTCGGTGTGCATGCTTAATATATGGAATTCGCAAAATGTGAGTTTTGACAGCTTAGTATTGCGCAGTCGAATGTTGAAATTTTGGAATGTTTGCGACAAAATTTAAGGCCGTTAATAGCCTTTGAGAAGTTTGTGTTGAAGGCTCGCACACTGATGTGGTTTGCATTGAAAATTGGAATATTTTGTTCCACTCGACTCAGTTTCTGAGACGAGTGGCGCAAAATGTTCTCTTTTTCCGTGGTATTCATTGTCATGTTATTGAGTTTGAATTGTGGAAACTTGCATCTAAAACTTTAGTAATTTCGTGAGAAATTATATTCTTATGTGAATTCATTCCTATGGTAGCCCTGTAACACCAATTGCGATTCGTATCTGGCCATATTTTACGTTAAAGATATTTTCACCTCAGGCACTGGATTGTGATTCGGATAGTGTGACCTATTCGATTACGGAAACCTAGTTGCTGAATTTAGCATATATGCTGTATTTTTGGCATGTTTTCCACAATTTAAGGCCGTTAATAGCCTTTGAGAAGTTTGTGTTGAAGGCTCGCACACTGATGAGGTTTGCATTGAAAATTGGAATATTTTGTTCCACTCGACTCAGTTTCTGAGACGAGTGGCACAAAATGTTCTCTTTTTCTGTGGTATTCATTGTCATGTTATTGAGTTTGATTTGTGGAAACTTGCGTCTAAAACTTAGTAATTTCGTGAGAAATTATATTCTTATGTGAATTCGTTCCTATGGTAGCCCGGTAGCACCAATTGCGATTCGTATCTGGCCATATTTTACGTTAAAGATATTTTCACCTCAGGCACTGGATTGTGATTCGGATAGTGTGACCTATTCGATTACGGAAACCTAGTTGCTGAATTTAGCGTATATGCTGTATTTTTGGCATGTTTTCCACAATTTAAGGTCGTTAATAGCCTTTGAGAAGTTTGTGTTGAAGGCTCGCACACTGATGTGGTTTGCATTGAAAATTGTAATATTTTGTTCCACTCGACTCAGTTTCTGAGACAAGTGGCACAAAATGTTCTCTTTTTCTGTGGTATTCATTGTCATGTTATTGTGTTTGATTTGTGGAAACTTGCATCTAAAACTTAGTAATTTCGTGAGAAATTGTATTTTTAAGTGAATTCATTCCTATGGTAGCCCGGCAGTATCAATTATGATTGATATATAGTCTATCTGACAACGCATGGAGATTGTGTGAGCACAATTCCGGTTGTGGAACATTGATTTTGTTATAGGGACTTTGAATGTTGCGTATATGGGAATGGTTGTTGAATAAAATGTCATATCATCTAGATGAGTTGTTGATTATTAAATCTATCATATTTTTATGAATAATGCAGACCGGAGTATGGTGTTCCCTGTTTAGACCCTTCGCGTATACAGTCGTGGGTAAATATCTCAGATAATTTTCCAGCCAGAGTTATACCTAGTAAATGTATTATTTTAGGAGGGGGGTTACTTACCTGTGTGGGTGGTGTCCCAAACCCCACTTTCTTAAAGCTTAACGATACCCTTCTCTTGGACCTGTGGGACACTTTATATTTTCTTTTGACAATTGGTCCGAGTTGGGACGTTACAGTTTTTGGCATCGCCGACAGGATAAAAAAAATAAAAAAGAAAATAAAAAAAAAAAAATACTTTAGGTTGGGTATATTGTCTCCATAGTGGTGACATTTGATAAGCTGTGGTGGAAACTGGGATTAATAGGTGCTTTCTGAGTAATAAACGTAATACAATTTTTTTGTTTGTTTGTTATATGATATGGTATATTGAAAAGTAGGGCTAGTGGTGTTAGACGTAATCTTCAAGATTACTTCAAGATTTCGCAAATTTTATCTAGGGGGCTAGAAGGGGATGAGTTACATACACAGATGGCGGAAGTTACACCAGACCCATTGTATACGTCTGATTCCGTTTTGTGGGAAGTTACACATATTAAAACTATGGAAGATAGACTCGCAAAATCTTTTCAGACACAGATGGAAATAATACAAAAATCAATTGGGGCATTGGAAGAGCAGACTAGTGAATTAATTAAGAAGAAAAAAAGTTCTGATGCTGCATGTCGAGCTAGTACATCCCTGTCACATGGGGGAGCTATTCCCAAGCATGGATATGAGGGGTTGACCCAGATGTCACCAGTTGGTGAGCACCGTGTGACATCACCTATTAGAAGACAGTGTGTGTCTTCTCCGGACAGTGATTACCATATGTTGCCACAACAATATAGGGAACAGCGAAGCTATTCTCATATATGGCCTGAGTTTCCAAAGAAACCTGTTGTTTCATCAGAAACGTTTAATGGATCGACCAATGTTAATGATTGGTTGACTCATTTCGAAAAATGTGTTGAAATAAATCAATGGTCCGAGGCCCTTACCTGTAAATTTTCAGTAGTTTCACTAAGAGGGGCGGCCCTTCAGTTTTATGAAGATTTAGATCCATCTATTAAGGCCGTATCATCTACAATTATGCAGAGTTTGAAAGATAGATTTGACCCCTATAGAGGTACAGCTATATATAGATCACAGTTGAGATCGTGTCGCCGAACAGCTCGTGAAACCTTGCCAGAATTGGCAAGTAGTATTAGGAGGTTGGTCAAACGTGCTTATCCCAAGGTCCCTTTGATAGTCAGAGATGATTTGGCCAAGGAAAGTTTTATAGCCGCCTTGACTGATGCAGATGTTCGAATGCAGGTTCTTAGAGGGAAGCCAGAGACCCTTGATATAGCGGTTCGTTTAGCTCTAGAAGAAGAATCCTATAGAAGAGTAGAAGTTTCGTCAACTTCTGTCAATGTTTTGAATGAGCCTCTGGAACGAGATATGATAGGGGCATTGACGAAATCTGTAGACGAATTGAAAAATCAGTTGGCAAAACTAAGGTTGGTGCAACAAGAGTTGAGGAATGAAGTTAACGGTCCTAATTGTGATAGTGGTTGTGATCAACAGTTAAGGTCTAATGATTACCGTAGAAATTGGGGTCGAGGTAGATGTGGTTCGGTGGGAAACTATGAAAGGCAAGGTCGAGGAGGTGGATGGTGGTCAAAAGATAGTCAATTAAAAGGTTAGGGACTGAAGTTGGGGTCGAACCTCAGTCAGGAAGTAATAGGACCCCTTTGAGAAATAAGTCTGGTTATGTTTTTTTAACCCTTGAACTGTGTAAAAAGGAAGTTGATTTTTTGTTGGATACTGGTTCGTTCGTTAGTTTGGTGAATACCAAGGTAGTGGAAGAGAAATTTGGTATAGAGCCTTCTGTATTGAAGTCTGTACCCCATGAAGTTCTTGGGGCAAATGGTCAGCCCTTGAATGTAGCTGGAGTTATAGATTTGCCAGTTGTAGTTGGTGAAATCAAATTAAAACATACTTTTTTTGTGGCAGAATTGCCTTGTGACGGCATTTTGGGTATGGACTTTTTGCGAGTATGGTGTAGAGATTTATTTGAGTATAAATAAAGTTAAAATTGCAGGAGTTGACCTTTCCCTAAAGTGCTCGGAGGAAATGCGAGGCCAGAATCACGTCATGTTGATTAAAGATGTGGTCTTGCCCCCTTCCTCCGAGATGATTGTTGCTGGATATTTAGAAAGTACTTCTGTTGTTAAGGGAGTTTGTGAGGTTGATTCAAATTTTGTTAAAAAACATTTAGGCATTATGATGGGGCGGTGCTTTGTTGAGAAAAATGCTAATGGCATAGTACCATTGCGGCTAGTTAATTTAACCGGTATGCCCCAATGTTTAAAGCAGGGTGAACTGGTTGCAAAAATGCAATCAGGTGAGATCATGGTGGAACCCCAAGGTGGGGGTACTCCTGAAAAAGTTGACAAATTTAATTTAAATCAAATGATTGATCGCGAAGTTTTGGATGGCGAACAGGTAAGTCAGGTTGAACAACTCTTGGAAAGAAATCGCGATATTTTTGCTCAATATGAGGGTGATTTGGGACAAACAGACAGAGTTAAGCATGAAATTGACACGAATGACCATCCACCCATTAGATAAAGAGCCTATCGGCTTCCAGTACATAAACGGCAGGAAGTTGATAGACAAATAAATGAAATGTTAACTCAGGGTGTGATAGAACCGTCAGAAAGTCCTCGGGCAGCACCAATTGTTCTTGTTAAAAAACGAGATGGTAGTCTACGTTTTTGTGTAGACTACCGTAAACTTAATGCAATAACTCGGAAGGATGCATACCCATTACCCCGCATTGATGATAGTTTGGAAGGAATGTCAGGTGCTAGTTGGTTCTCAACGCTAGATTTGGCTTCTGGGTATTGGCAGATGGAATTGGGTCCATCTGCCCAAGAAAAAACAGCCTTTAGTACTGGTAAAGGCCTGTATGAATTTAAAGTACTCCCTTTTGGGCTTTGTGGAGCTCCAAGTTCCTTTGAGAGGCTTATGGAGCTTGTTTTGAAGGGGCTTCATTGGAAGACTTGTCTAATTTATCTAGACGACATTATAATCTATGCCCGTATCTTTCATGAACATGAAAGTAGATTAGAAGAGGTATTGGGGAGAATTAAGAGAGCAGGATTGAAATAGAAGCCTTCAAAGTGTGCTATTTTTAGGCGTCAAGTGTCCTATCTCAGCCATATTGTGTCTCCGGATGGAATACAGGCTGACCCTGAAAAAATAGCCCGGATCATGGATTGGCCAATACCTAAATGTGTTAAGGATATTAGGAGCTTTGTTGGTCTTTGTTCCTATTATAGAAAATTTATATTTGATTTTTCTAATTTGGCCCGTCCCCTATTGGAATTAATGAGAAAAAATGTAAAGTTTCTCTGGAATCAGAATTGTCAGAGTGCATTTGAAATTTTGAAAAATAAGTTGTGTCAAAGTCCAATACTGAGATTTCCAGACTTTAACCAGGAATTTATTTTGGACACTGACACGAGCGATCACGCCAGTGGAGTGGTGTTGTCCCAACTTGTTGATGGTCAAGAACGAGTAGTAGCATATTTTAGCAAAGTTCACTCTCCTGAAGAAAGAAACTATAGTGTGACCCGAAAGGAGCTATTGGCTATGATAAAGAGTGTGAAGAATTTCCGTCATTTTTTGATTGGGAAACATTTTACACTTAGGACAGACCATGGTTCTCTACGTTGGCTTTTTAATTTCAAGGAACCAACGGGTCAAGTGGCACGTTGGTTGGAATATTTGAGTGGGTTTGAATTTTCTATTGTTCACCATCGTGGTGAGCAACATAAAAATGCGGATGCATTGAGTCGAATACCTATAAGTTCTTTCTCACTTGATTTATCAGTAAGTGTGGTAGCCACTGCTGATAATCAGCAGAGGGACCCAATTTTGAAGAAATTATTAGCCGCTAAAGCGAATGGAGTTAAACCAACTGTAGAACAACTAAGGGGAGGACCCGTTATGTACAAACAGTATATCTCCCAGTGGGATCAAATTGTGGTAAGAGATGGCATGCTATTTCGAGAATGGTTTGAAATTAATGGTGGCAGTAGGTTCCTATGGATTGTTCCAGAAGGAGACACCAATAAAGTTATGAAATGTTTTCATGATTCCATTGTTGGAGCACATTTAGGAATTTTTAAAACTTTATGGAAAGTTAGGCAGAATTTTTTTTGGTTGAGGATGAAAAGAGATGTTGAGCTATGGATCCGAACTTGTGAAGTTTGCCAACGTCGTAAATCTCTAAATAAGACTCTTCGAGCCCCAATGGTTACCGATAGGGTAACCGAGCCGATGGAGCGAATTGCCTTAGATATACTAGGACCACTTCCTGAATCCAACAATGGAAATGTTCACATATTAGTAATTTCTGATTATTTTTCCAAATGGACAGAAGCGTATGCTATCCCTGATCAACGAGCTCATACTGTTGGGGAATTTTTGGTGAAAGATTGGATTTCGAGATTTGGTATGCCGAAATTTGTTTATTCCGACCAGGGGGCAAATTTTGAATCGGAGCTTTTTCTAGAAATCTGTAAATACTTCGAAATAAAAAAAACTAGGACTACCCCTTACCATCCACAGAGTGATGGACAAGTGGAGAGGTTTAATCGTACTTTAGTGGCTATGTTGGCTTGTTTTGTGGAGGAAAATCATAGTGATTGGGAGTATTATCTGCCTTTTGCTATGATGGCCTATCGTGGTGCGGTTCATGAGACCACCGGGTATACACCAAATCAACTTATGTTTGGAAGGGAGGTACGATTGCCAGTGGAAATTGTGGCTGGTAATGTTCCTGAGAAAGACTTAAGTCCATCGCAATATGTGCGAGATTTGGAAAATCATTTGGCTAACATTTTTCAGTTAGTCAGTCAAAAATGTGAAGCTGTTATAAAGTACAGAAAGAAAATGTATGACCGACGGGTTCATAGTAAGCCTTACGAAGTTGGTGATCGAGTTTGGCTCTATGTACCTAGGATAAATAGGGGCCAGACACCCAAATTTGCCAAATTTTGGTCAGGGCCATTTATAATTAGGAAGAAATTATCTGATGCCAATTATGTTATTTGTAGGGAACATGGTGGACGTTTACAAGTGGTCCACTTTAACAGGTTGAAAAAATGTTTTAATCATGTAGGGGCGAGTTTGGGTGAGGATATGGGGCCTGGTAATAATCAGCACTCATATGAGGAAAATTATACAGGAAATGGGGAATTTAACGACCAATCTGCTCGGGGGGGGGGGGGGGGTCAAGGTGAAGTGGCATATTCCCCACACGATGAACCATCGAGCCGACGGGGACGAATTCTCCGCCGTCCCCGTTGGATGGAAAGTGGCCAGTATGCCCTGGATTGAACTGTAGACATTATTTGTTTAAAGTTCTGCAGTTCTTATTTTTTTTTTAGTATAAGGGAATTGACGCCGGCATTATAGGACTTTCTGTTTGTGATTTTGAATAATTATTCTAAACTGTCTCTGCAATGGTGGGGAGGTTCCTGTTGGAAATTTCCTACTGATTGTAGAGGCGCAGTTTAGAGAGAAGCAATATTTAAAATGAATATAATGTGTTGCTGATAAAGCATGCATATATAATTGAGAGCCTTACCTGCGAGCATGAAATGTGTTTTAATGTGTTATGATGGAGAGTTGTAATATAATATATTAAGTCATGACGTGTGAGGAATGTGCAATGGCATGGTAATTGTATGTAGATTGTAGAAATGTGTTTTAATGCGTTATGATGGAGAGTTGTAATATAATATATTAAGTCATGACGTGTGAGGAATGTGCATTGACATGGTAATTGTATGTAGATTGCGCATACTAGTGGCCAGCGATAACTCTGTAGATAATTTGGAAGGCTAATATGGTGACAGTTGTGCACTTGGGTGTCCAGCGGTAACCCAATGGATTTTGCTGGGAATAAATTGAATCGGAGATTTGTGTAGAGATATCTTTTATGGTATGCGTCTTTTGGCGATAATTTGGAAGGCTAATATGGTGACAGTTGTGCACTTGGGTGACCAGCGGTAACCCAATGGAGTTCGCTGGGAATAAATTGAATCGGAGATTTGTGTAGAGATATCTTTTATAGTATGCGTCTTTTGGCGATAATTTGGAAGGCTGTTATGATGGTACTTTTGCGCACGTTAATAGCTAGCGAAAACTCAATAGAATTCGCTGTGCTTGTAGTAGCAAGTTATGTACATTAGAGAAATGTACATATAGAATTTGAATCGCCGTGGCGATTCATGTCACAGTATGATTGTGAATCCTCAATGGTTAGGCCCTCGTGGGTCTGCACATACGTACAGAATATTAAATAATTTTATATTTTTGGGGTGTAAGTATGTTTTCATGGAAAACAAAATTGTATATAAATACACCTTATTGACAAAGGTGTAATTATTGTGGAATGAATATTGTAATATATGTACAATTACGCCAGTGTGTGTTCGTGTGTGTGGACCTAGAGGGTTTCCCAAGATTTTAGGTGCTCGCAGGGTGGGACTTTCAATTTAAGATGTGGACTGTGTGGTATGGATGAGTGGTTTCCGATCACATGGCCTATTTCGATCGACTTGCATGGCGCACTTGTGGGTCGGGTTTTTTGGGGGGTGGGGGTGTGGTGCAAATGTGTATGGTGGGTGGTGTTAGAGGTGCTAGAGTAAGCCAGAGTTTTGTAAGTAAATTAAGTTCTGCAGAACAAGTATGCATCTTTTCGATTGAGATGTGTCCGTGGGTCTAATGCAATCAGTCGATCGAAATCTACCTCCTGAGTGGAAATGGCTTAATTCCCATATAGATTTGCAGAGCCGGATGTGATTCCCAAGTGAAAAATAAAAATTAAAAACATCTAATTAACACTTGTTTCCTTAGCTAAACAGACAAAAAGGGTAAGTGTCTGTTCCCTACTCTACAGGTACTGCTGTTGATGTTAATTTTTTTGTTTTAGGTCATTGGAAGATGGGCTTCGCATCACAATTTTGATACCTGTAGTGAAAATTTGACAGCCAGTTGAATAAACCTCATCACAAAATGGACATTCGCATTGAAGTTCGACGGCCTGATCATCAAATCTCATCACAAACTTGTTACCTGTAGTGAAAATTCGACAGCCAGTTAAATAAACCTCATCATAAGATTGGTATTCTTCGATGAAATAATGAAGTTCTGATAGTCGTCTACTATATAGACTATTTATACTTAGTCGAGATGCTGACCTGGGTATCTGTGTATGCAGGACTTACGTATATGTAGTAGTTGCTGTGTGTCGAACTGTAACTGAGAGTATGGACTTTCATATTGGTAATCATGAAAGGGATGATCATTGGTCATAGTTTTATTACGAGACTTTATCATTTTATCCTTGGACACTTGAATCTTTGGCGCCTGAATATACCAAGGACCCGGGTGCAGTTTTGGGGAATACCTGGGGGAAAAGTACATAACTTGAACAATGTCAACGTGTGTGGTGTGAAGTGGGTTTTCCTTCAGATTGGAGGTAATGACCTGGACAGTACTGACTTTTCATTGGTGACATTCTTAGAAGAATTGCAAACTATAATTAATAAATGGCAGTCCTGTAGAGTTGAATATGTAATTTTAGGAAGTGTGTTTCCGAGATTGAAAACAAGAAATGTGTCTCGCCAAATGTACAAAATCTGGAGATTAGCTGTTAATGAGTCCCTGCGGTCTGAGTGTGATGGAGGTATTCAATACTTACATCACAGGCAGGTCGCAGTGTCTCATATGGCACCGGATGGAATACATTTAAATTATAAAGGCCAGCAGTGTTTCTGGAGGCGTATCCAGGGAAAGATCGCCCGTATCCTATAACTTGTTTGTAGATGGTGGTATACAATGTTTCCATCGATCTGGAGTAATTTCTAATCGAGCGGTAAGATCTCTTGTCGCATGCCTTTGCGTGGCGGCAAGCAACTTCATAACTCGTTTGATGAGGTTGGCTTGTGGGGGCTATTCTGTATTGGTTTAATCTTTTGTTCCTACCTATGTATAGTTGATGGTTTGATTTTTCCTTGGTTGGATGGCTCCAGAAATAGAGTAAAATTGTAATTTAACTTACGTATAAGAAGCCCAAAATCCAGGGCATATATATATTTATTTTTTTGCGAAGAAGTGTATTTTGAGATTTTGTCCCTTTTAGGGACCATGAAAATATGATGATGGACATTTCTTTCTTGATAAGGTTTTTCTTAAAACGGGGTCGTTTCGTCTTGGGGTGGGGGTAATGTACCGAAGTGTGTTGACTTCGGACTGGTCTTGTAAACTATCACACTCGGGAACGGGACAACCCGCCACCGAGACAACCCACCACTCTTTGACCGGGACAACCCGCCACCGGGACAACCCGCCACCATTCTAAGATCGGTGACACATCAGGGGATTATTAGGTGTGGAAAGATTAGATTGACACTAATTATGTTTAATGGATAAGAATAAGAACTAATCTCACAGTTTCAATGTCGTTGTTCGTTCTGACGGTTTGGTTGAAGATGCTCCAATCTTGAGAGGGGAATGACGTGGAGTCTGTCCATTGCTGTTTTACATAATCAACCAGCTGGTGCAGCTTCGTCTCTTGAGTTGTGCGGTCGTACAGGTTGGCAAAAGATTTTGCTATATGCGATGCTGGCAGAAATGGTAGTGCAAGTAGCTGTCTAATAAAATTGTGTACGTCACCCTGCACATTGTACGCCGGTTGCAGTCCAAGACTTCCCACTTCTTTGGGTGGCCTGCGTGATAAAGAGAAGCCTGGTTTTGAAGAGTACCTTGATGGCACCTTTGGGGGGTCACTGTTGTTCAAGCTGAGGTCGCGGTCCCTGGAGCTGAGGGGAAAAATTGGGAAAAACAATGAAAAGGAGTGTCCGATGCGTAACTTGGGCGTGGTGGAGACCCTGGAACACTTTCTTATAGAATGCCCAAAATATCAGTCTAAAAGAACAAGATTCACGGGGAGTATAATGGGGAAGTGGGATGGGAGAATGAAGGACATGTGGTTGGGGCGACTCAAAGGAGAGGGTTAATATACTAATCGAAGAGATTGGGAAGAATGGGGCAAGGGATGTCATCAAGCAGTTCGTCTCCGAGTGTTGGGAGGAGAGAAGAAGCGCGGGAATGGGGAGGCAGTTGGTAGAACATGGGTAACCATGGCCTTCTCATACGAGAACCGCGACAAATCAGCGGCCGGCCGAAGTGTTATTATTATTATTATTATTATTACATTGTTTTCCTCTGTCAGCTGAACAAACACGTTCAAAACATGATCAATTATCAGTTATTAAAACATATTCATATTTCTGTTTAACAAAACATCGTCCCAGGTCATGTTTTCAAAAAATATGAATCCATTTTGAAACCCGTTTTATGTGTAAAAAATACCGCTATACAAACAACGTTTGTAAATTCACTCATGTTTAAAATAAGCATATACAAGATAGAAATAAATAAGTAAGCCTGATAAACAAGATAGCTTATGAAATACACGTGAAACCACGCCTCTATACTGCACAATCCGCCCCCTAACCTGGGACAACCCGCCCCCAATACCTGGGACAACTCGCCACCAATTTCGAGCGGTGGCGGGTTGTCCTGGTGGCGGGTTGTCACGGACCCTCACACTCTTAGACCTTAATGAAAGCCCATGTAATGTACCGATAAAATATCACACCTTTAGACCTTAACAAAAACTAATTTGGTAATGCTGAAGGTCGCACGATTTTTGCCAAGTCGTTGTGTTGGATTGACACACTTGGTGTGTGTGTAGTCCGTGCAGCAACGGATACTGTTGGGAGTTGCATGGAAATGTTGTTAAAAATGCAAACGCAGAGAGACAGTGTTTCACTTTCTTCTTTGGACGTCGTGTGGTGAGTTGTTATTCACTTCGATAGATTTTCCATCCATGGGCCCCCGAGCAGAATTATAATGGAGTTTACATTATTCGGTGTGCATGCTTAATATATGGAATTCGCAAAATGTGAGTTTTGACGGCTTAGTATTGCGCAGTCGAATGTTGAAATTTTGGAATGTTTGCGACAAAATTTAAGGCCGTTAATAGCCTTTGAGAAGTTTGTGTTGAAGGCTCACACACTGATGTGGTTTGCATTGAAAATTGGAATATTTTGTTCCACTCGACTCAGTTTCTGAGACGAGTGGCACAAAATGTTCTCTTTTTCCGTGGTATTCATTGTCATATTATTGAGTTTGATTTGTGGAAACTTGCGTCTAAAACTTAGTAATTTCGTGAGAAATTATATTCTTATGTGAATTCGTTCCTATGGTAGCCCAGTAGCACCAATTGCGATTCGTATCTGGCCATATTTTTCGTTAAAGATATTTTCACCTCAGGCACTGGATTGTGATTCGGACAGTGTGACCTATTCGATTACGGAAACCTAGTTGCTGAATTTAGCGTATATGCTGTATTTTTGGCATGTTTTCCACAATTTAAGGCCGTTAATAGCCTTTGAGAAGTTTGTGTTGAAGGCTCGCACACTGATGTGGTTTGCATTGAAAACTGGAATATTTTGTTCCACTCGACTCAGTTTCTGAGACAAGTGGCACAAAAAGTTCTCTTTTTCCGTGGTATTCATTGTCATGTTATTGTGTTTGATTTGTGGAAACTTGCGTCTAAAACTTAGTAATTTCGTGAGAAATTATATTTTTATGTGAATTCATTCCTATGGTAGCCCGGTAGTATCAATTACGATTGATATATAGTCTATCTGACAACGCATGGAGATTGTGTGAGCACAATTCTGGTTGTGGAACGTTGATTTTGTTATAGGGACTTTGAATGTTGCGTATATGGGAATGGTTGTTGAATAAAATGTCATATCATCTAGATGAGTTGTTGATTATTAAATCTATCATATTTTTATGAATAATGCAGACCGGAGTATGGTGTTCCCTGTTTAGACCCTTCGCGTATACAGTCGTGGGTAAATATCTCAGATAATTTTCCAGCCAGAGTTATACCTAGTAAATGTATTATGTTAGGAGGGGGTTACTTACCTGTGTGGGTGGTGTCCCAAACCCCACTTTCTTAAAGCTTAACGATACCCTTCTCCTGGACCTGTGGGACACTTTATATTTTCTTTTGACGGTTGGTCCGAGTTGGGACGTTACAATAACATAGATATACGAAGAATTAGATTGCTATGTAAAGAAGGGATTCGACAGAAAGCGGAAAGCTTATGTGAATGACATTTATTTTACCAATACTCGACCTCAGAATGTATTTTGTTGACTAACTAACAAAAGATATGCAGAGGAAATCGGAGGAATGGAATGGTTGTCACTAAAACCTGCTGGGTGAAACATCCGGAATCACAGACTCTGATATTGTTATTTCGCACCTTTGTAAGAAAGTAATGTGATTCTTTATGGTATATAGTAGTCCAACACATTGTTTTTAAGATGTCTAGTGCACGATATGTTTTTGCCACCAGGAAAGGATAGTTCAATGGCCTTTCTCATCTCAACCAAGAAAAGGGGCAAAAGGAGAGGACGCCATTAACCCAACCTGGCCACTTTCCTCCTTTAATACGCTAATACACGTCGCTAAACCTCAAATAAACAGTGAAAGAGGGTCGAAAGGGGTTTGCCTCAAACCGTACACGAGCATCTTCGGCGCGCGAAACCATTCATCTTCTCGTAGTGTCGTAAAGTGTATACTGTGGGGAAAATTAGCTCACTCAAAGCGCTTGTTAACTTTATACATTTATTCACATTTAGCGGCAGAGCCTCCAAAAAATATTTGAGAATTAACTATTCGAAATCCACGAGGCAAGACATTGACAAATTGATCACAAATTTACACTGAGCAGCGAGGTAATTTTGTGCGTGGTCAGTTTTTTCATTACCTCGTGGATTTCTAACAGTTCTGATTCAATTCTTTGAACTCTCTTGGCTCCGTCCACTTATCAGTTTTTGAGACCACCCACCAAAGAAAATGTTTCTCGTGTTCAATATATACCGAAAAATATTCATTCATTCATCGGTAGCCATTGTTGATACTTTTTACTGAAAAAAATAATGTATATTTTTGATCGATTTTACTCCAATTTATTCCATTCTCGCCAGGCATATCATTAGTAACCTTGCCGAAAATTTCGACATCTCAATACGTGTACACTCCACACGAAACAATTGGGTTGTATCGCGCAACATGGTATCGATATAACCCGACGCCTTTTTTATTTCTGAACCAATAAATTTCACGTTTCGTAATTTTACTCTGCTATGGAGGGGCGATTGTATTCAGACTAGCGAGTGTAAGAATGGGACATATTCATTACATGTAGTGTTCCAGTGTCGCTCTGAAAACGGATCTTATTTTAGGCATGTATCGCGCAGGAAAGCATTATATCGCGATTCAGCCCACGATACTTGGCTTCATCAGCCCCCATTTTATAAAGTAAACGGGCCAATTTGTTTTGCGCAGCTAATTTTTGCAGGGCTTCGTGTAGAAGATTTTTACACGAAAAGAATGAATCCGAAATGGCCAAAAAAATCGAGGCTGGCAAAACACATGTTCGGGTAGTATCGCGCACCCGGCACATTTTTAAAAGAAAGTCGAAACACAAATCGAAACACAAATTATCTGCACGCGAAGTGATCTGGAACATCTATTTTGATGAACAAATTTCACAAACAAATTGGCAATCGTTTTTCTTAGTTCCAGCACAGAGTTCGTGGGCCCATTTAAAGCATTTCTGGCATTCAATCCAGGCACCACCTGTTTGAATATAGGATTGGCAACAATACAGGCACTCACAGTCTTCAGCTGTGTCAAGACCCCGTATTTGTGTGGCTTTACCGCTTTTAACTGCAGGTAACTTTCTTTTTTGAAGGCACCATTCTGTTACCTGAAAAAGATGGAGAGCTTTCATTAGGAGAGTATAAATGTTTTGGGGTACTACATGCAAATCGTAAATACACACACCATCATACACGCCCATTCCGTCACACACCCACAATCTTCCTACCACCTCCCAACCCCCACCCGATGAACACCGCACACGCATAGGCTTACGTACAGAATCAAATTAGCCAGTCACGCGATCATGCAAACAACACGCGCGTGTATATAGATACTATAAAGGAAAACAAAGTCAGACAGACAGACAGACAGACAGACAGACAGACAGACAGACAGACAGACAGACAGACAGACAGACGAACAGACAGACAGACGAACAGACAAACAGACAGAGAGTAAAAAGGAGACAGATCGGATATGGACTCGTTGGCGGAAGTGAGGGAAACAGAGTAAGTAGAGCTGTTTGATATATAGTTTGATTGAATTATATAAACATGCCTCCCACCACACCCCACCCCACCCGTCCCATACCGTTACCTCACACAAACATTTACACATACATATATATCCCCGCCCACCCACGCGAACACGCACTATACAGGTAAACAAACACGGGAATTTTAATGAGATGTTTTGTGTGTTATCGTGCACGTGACAGACAAACCCTCGGGCAAACTGGTTGGTAACCAAAGACAGGCAACATTCAAAATTCTCCGAAAATTATGATTGTGTCCATCTGAAATATAGGCCTGCATACAGGCAGGCAGAAACACAGACGTGTAGAGAAAGGACGGAAGGAACGACATTCGTCATCGCGGCCAGAGGCCCCAAAGTATGGGTGGTGTGGGTCACCGTGGGTGTGAGAGGATGTGGTCCGCTCCTAAGGGAGAGGCCAGCGGCCCTCTCCCGGGACATTTGTTTTTAGTCTCCAAGGTCTAAGTGTGGCATCTGCCATTCCAACATTAGCCTACTAACTGAGGGAAATGTCAGTCACGTTTTTGGTGTGTGCCTGACTGAATTTTGTCGAAACGTTCCGTAGACCTGGAATAAGCTTACATAGCCAAAGGCCTGTGTACATAGGTACTTGTATGTGTCCAGAGCAATCAGTTATCACTCTTATGAGACAGTAGTTCAAACTTGACCCCCAATGTCCATAATATAATGTTTTGGTGTGGTAGGCCCTACGTGTACGTCATGTGGGCCGTACCACAGCAAAAAAAAATATTACGGACTTTAGGTCGAAGTTTAGACTTAGGCCTATGGGACGGAATCCTACACTGAAGACAACAGACTGGGGTTGTGACACAACACGTAGGGAAATCAAACTTGCCTGAAAGCGCACATGGACCGAACGCCTATGTTCGCCGCCACTGCCAACAATTATAGCGGCATAATGTAATTTGAAGAGTTCGACAGTTAATCGCCGCCACGGAGTGGTTTTCTTTGGGTAAGACCTAATGCGGCTTCCTCCACCCGTAACACTGGGCGATACGACATGGCACAGGCCGTTGAATGTTTTGTTAACCCCCTCATATATAAATATGTTCTGCATCGCGCGCGCGATTCAACCGTTGGGTTGAGCGCGATGCAACCCTGACAGATGCGCGATACAGGCCGAAACGGGTCCATTGGTGTAACTGTGACGAGAGGGGAAAACAACAAGTCATAATCGCATAACAAATAAATAATAGACGAATTTTGTATTTTAGGAGTTTGTCCGTTGTTTTTGCGTGCGTTGTTTGTAAAAGAGGAGAACAGGACAATAAAAGATTTGATTTTACTTACCTATAACTTCTCTTGTAGAAAACTCTGTAAAGTTTTGTAAAACACTTTTTTGAAAATTCGCTCCAATACCAACTTGGCCTCGTATTATGCCGTGACGCAAACTAAACAGCAATGGCATCGCCACACGTCAGAATAATGACGTTGCTTCTATGATGACGTATATATCACAGGCACGTGGGTTAAAAAAATGCGCGATACAACCCGGGTGCGCGATACACCCCTAATTTACGCCTATCCCCAAATCGACTGAGTGTGTTATGTATAATTGCATAATGTCAGACGTCCACTCACTAATCAGTGTTGATTGTACTGTATTGGGTAAAGATTCGCCAATTAACATATTAATTTCTGTTCATTTTTTGTACCTGATACATTTTGTTTGGGAATTTTGTATATCAAATAAAATCTTTAAAGGTTCGGTAAATCCCGTTATTTTGTGTGATAAATTTGACCCCAAAAATGAGATTTTCGCCGATCACCTGCAACAGTGTGGCTCTTTCGTCAGTTGGATCTGCATTGCAAGAAATATTCTGAAGTCAATGGAGACCGGCGAACAAACTCAGTATTCAGTCTGTTTTTCAACAGACACGGAAAGTTACTTGCCGTGGAGAGTTATGATTACCAAAACACCTTATACAGTAGACAAAACAGTGGCAGGCAAAAGTGTTATTAGTCTATAATTTCCACCCACAAAAAATAAACCCACTATTTTTAAGAAAGAGCATACCAACCGCCAGGGAGCTTTCTGGCATTAGTGCCCACCCAATGGGGATAGCAAACGGCACTTGCCGCAAGATAAATTCTTGAATGACTAGATTTTCATATTTTGGGTCAAACACATCGCTTATGACCCCTCACTGGAATGAGCCCAATAAGCTCGTTACAGTGAGGATCATAAGCTGTGTTTTTTTAAAAAGAAGAATTGAAAATATATAAAGTTTGAATGGAGAATTTTGTATTTACGGTGGGTCGGTTTTGGCAGTTACGTCGGGTAAATAGTTAGCAGAAAGCTTGCTAGCAGTTTTCCAGCTTTTTCCAGCATATTGGACGATTAATTTTTTTAATGAATAATACATTCTCATTTTAGATCATCTAAACTATTTCGGTAAAAAGCTCATGCTACAATAAAACTTAAATCACCGGGTTTTAACTTTGAAGTGTTCGGGCACTCGGCACAGTATAGAATCCACAATCCCGTGTCGGAAAAGCTATTGCCGCAGCGAAATGCCAGGATGCATCGCCAAGACTGTCACATTGTTTCAAAAACACCGTACACCCAGAACACATTTTATTCACTGAAATACTCGTTCTATTCCATAATTTCATTTACGAGAATGAATGAAGACAAGATCATTTCGGTGGAGACAATCCGACCTTCAATTATACGGGGGAGGGTGTAGGGGGCGGGGTGGGGGGGGGGGGGTCCAAATCATATATCAGCGAAAACGACGGGGTATTAACAAGTGCGGTTTTGTATGGAACGTACACATAATGATGACAATTTTCTGCGCCTATAAACTCTGAGAGGCATGAATCGCTGCGGCTAATTCAGTTCTGCGAACTTCACAACATCCAAATGGTCCCGACCAACACATTTCTAATTTCAAGCCCACCGCCGCCATTAGTAAGTTGGCCACTTATAATAATAAATATAAAATGTGTGACGTTTTGACCAAAAGTATGTGACGTTTTGACCAAAAAGTGTGTGACGTTTTGACCAAAAGCATGTGACGTTTTGACCAAAAGTATGTGACGTTTTGACCAAAATATGTGACGTTTTCACCATTTTGAAATGTGACGTTTTGGTCGTGTGACGTTTTGACCTGTTCCCACTTCAGGCCACCCTGGGAAATTTCCCATATATTCTACGCATGCTGACTTTGGGAATTCTGAATCACTATTTCGTATCCATGTTATTTTTTTCTGGAATTTAGAATCCAATTTATGCTTAGAATAGTTGCGCTGAACTTCCAGAATAGATTCATTTTTCGGTTGTGGTTCTGGTGGAACATAAACTCGTTTTTATTGTGACCCTCAATCAAACAATCAATGGTGAAATCAAACTTCATGAATGCTAATCAGGGAATATGGATTCGTGCACCCATAAAACTTTTACTTTCCCTTTTCAGACCAGGTGTGGTTTAGTGTGTTAACCTGTTACCCTCTCGCTGCCACGAACCCGTTCCAACTTAAGGCAACCTCACTCAGCCTCGGTTGTGGTTCTGGTGGAACATAAACTCGTTTTTGTTGTGACCCTCAATCAAACAATCAATGGTGAAATCAAACTTCATGAATCCTAATCAGGGAGTATGGATTCGTGCACCCATAAAAACGTTTACTTTCCCTTTTCGGACCGGGTTTGGTTTAGTGTGTTAACCTGTTACCCTCTCGCTGCAACGAACCCGTTCAAACTAAAGGCAACCTCACTCAGCCTCGGAAGCTCAGCCGCTTTGGTAAGAAACACAGAACTGGCACGGGAAGACAACCGGGGGGGGGGGGGGGGGGCTAACTAATCTCTCATCATTTCTAATTTCAGCAACACCCTGACACAGCACAGACATCCCAACGAAAACCAAACTCACCAACAGAATCAGACATCCGACCAACCAACGCCCCTCGGGTCCACCCATCGACCACCAACAGAAGAGCTTGAGGCAGACTATACTAGCCAATGATAGCTCCAACACTTATCCAGTGGCAGACTATACTTGCCCGAAGAAACACACAAGACACAAGAGACAACCAACCACGACAACATCCGACAGAACAGCCACACAGCCAAGCCACGCGACACGAGAACAGAAGACAGGGGGGGGGGGGGGGGGGCTCTAATCATCCTATACCTTTTAATTTCAGCCACAGCAGAGACACAGGACTTAGCACCACAAACGCACCAGACCAGACACCGCAGAAAGAAAGACTCCCCGACAGCCAACAAAGCAACATCACAACAGCAGGAGAGTTTGAGACAGACTATACTTGCCAATGATAGCTCCAACACTCACCCAGTGGCAGACTATACTTGCCTGAAGAAACTCACAAGACACAGGAGACAACCAAACCATGAAAACAGCCAACAGAACAGCCACACAGCCAAGCCAGGCAAAATGAGACCAGAAGCTTGCAGACAAAGGGGGTGGGGAGGGGGTGGGGGTGGATATGGATCTCCAATCATCATATACTTTTTTAATTTCAGAAACAGCAGAGACATAGGACATAGCATCACAAACGCTCCAAACCAGACACCACAGAAAGAAAGCCTCCCCAACCGCCAAAGGAACATCACGACAGCCAAAACAAACAACCACAGAAGGGCTTGAGGCAGACTATACTTGCCAGTGATAGCTCCAAAACTCATTTAAGCGGCAGACTCTACTTGCATGAAAATGACACTCAACAGAAATACATCCAGAAAAGACATTACAAATGCACATACTTTCTTACTCTACTCTATCTTTTGCCGCTTAAGTTTTTTTTTACTATCTTTCAGACTCTACCTTTCTCCCCAATAACCGCTATGGATATCAATAACCGCTATGGCAATTCCATAACCGTTATGGCTTCAGCACATCCTTCACTCCATCCTTGAAGGTGGGCATCCACCCCCCAGGGAGGCGAGCGTTGTTCCTGCGCCCCGATTTCTTGGTCTCTTTTTGTGAAGCGCTCCTTTAGCGCACCGCATATCCCGACCCAATGAAAATAGCAGGCTTGTTACCTGAACCAGGATCGCCTAAACCGTACACGCCAGCTAAGAGCCCAAGGCAGACTATACTTGCCGATGAAGGCTTATCTTGACCACAAAATCACAAGCGACAGACTATACTTGCCTGAAGAATAACAACAAGAAACATCAACTCCAATCCTCTTCCACCTTTACACCGCTCAGACATGATGCTGATGACGCTGTCTCAAATTAACGAAATTATAACATACCGTAAATGACGGTCGAAAGGGGCTTGCCCCAGAGCGTCCCAGCGCACCTTCGGCGAGCTAAAACCATTTTTTTAGCTTTAGCTTTTCGGACCATCAACTCATAATATATTAACTCATTGTATATCTTTCACAAACAATGGGATTAGCAATCAGCCACCTCAATGCCATTTTGGCCAATCAAGTTTTGACTGCGTTGTTCAAATACTCTCTCTGAGTATCAAAACTCGCCCACAAAAAGTATGTTTGGAACAAAAAAAAAAAAAAAAAATGGTCACTTATGATTAAGACCTCGGCCCTGGTATGTTTTAAAACACATTTTTTACACTAAAATGTATGTTTAATGTCATTCCGGTATTTAGGAGGACCGCTTTTTATTAAAGCCCTGTGGCATTTCGCATTCGACCAGTTTATTTATTGGGGTTTAACGACCCTTTCGACAGCCAGGGTCACATCGTGTCGGACAGTTGTACGGGTGGAGGAAGCCGGAGTACCCGGAGAGAACCACCGAGCAACGGCGAGCAACTGTCAGGCTCCCCAACATACTAACTCCACACAAGCAAGGTTAGCACTGGTTGAAGATAAGTGCACCATCGACGTGCAGTACTCCTTAGTACACAACGCTACCGTGCAATGAGGTTGAAGTGTCTTCCCAAGGACACAAAGCGGTTGTCGTGGGTGGGATTCGAATCGAGGGCCTCTCGGCTTGCAGCCTGCCTAGGCTGAACCACCGCGCCCCCACTCGACCAGTTTAAAAAGTAACACGGCATTGTCCTAAAACACCATAGTATACCAGGAATACCCTGGAATGTTATGGTATTTGAGGACAATACCCCTATAAGGGGGAACTCGCTCGACAAGTGAACAATAAATACAATCAAAGTGAATGGAATTAATTTTGGCTTCTTTCTGTCCTAGGCCGTTTCCTTTGACCTGGCCATCTTGTTTCTCCAGTTGAACTGTTCACAATATTTTCATTTGATATTTATTGGGTTACAGAATAGTATTTGGGTGTTAATTGGGTGTTAATTGGGCGAAACAACGAACCTACGTTAATGATATGCAAGGTCAGAGGTCGCTTCGGGTAAACATTTCGATAAGTCGATCTGTCAATAATAATAACACTTTGGTCGGCCGCTGATTTTTCGAGGTTCTCGGGTGAGAAGGCCTAGGTTACCCCTGTATTCCCAACTGCCTCACTATTCCCACTATTCCCACGCTTCTCTCCTCCCAACACTCGGAGACGAACTGCTTGATGACATCCCTTGCCCCATACTTCTCAATCTCTCCGAGTAGCATATTGACCCTCTCCTTTGAGTCACTCACTAACCACATGTCCTTCATTCTCCCATCCCCCATTATACTCCCAGTGAATATTATTCTTTTAGACTGGTATTTTGGTATTCTAGAAGAAAGTGTTCCAGGGTCTCCACACGCCTAAATTACACATCTGGCACTCATTTTCACTGTTTTTCCCAATTTCTCCCCTCAGCTCCAGGAACTGCGACCTCAGCTTGAACAACTGTGACCTCCAAAGGTGCCATCAAGGTACTCTTCAAAACCAGGCTTCTCTTTCTCACGCAGGCCACCCAAAGACCTTTTTGATTTGACCCCCTCTCGCCAATTAAGGTTACCATCCTCCATGACCCTTTCTCTGACTTCTTTTTTCACCCTGGGTTGCCCCTACGTCTTGGTCCGAGATCTCCAGTGAGTAGTTCTCTATTAGCTCCCTCACTTGGACCATCAACCTTGTCTTGATATTTGAGTTGAAAATACTCTGGAGCATTACGGCATCGGCTGTCTGGGAGATTTACCAAATAATTAAGATAACCGAGTTTCAATAAGTCTATCCTGTCCTTGATCCTCATCACCCAAGCTCACCCCTGACTGCTTCCAGTGCTGCGGCATTACTCGACCCCGTTATCCATCGGCCTTCATCGTCCTGTAGGGTTCCCAAGCTCTTTACAGCCATTTGGTTTAGGGGTACCACTTCCGTACCATATGTTATACTTGGCAGACTCACCATTTCCCAAATGGTTTTCCCCACGAAAACCTTATTGAAACTGTTTCTCTCTATAAGTTTCATTTGGTTAAGGATTCGCCTCCCCTTCAGAATCAATTTGTTTATGTGGTTTCGATAGATGCCTCTTCCTGTGATATTTATATTTACCCCCAGATACCAGAAGTCACATGTCTCTCCTACACTAAGAAGTTTACTGCTACATTCCGAATACAAAACTCCCCCACTCTCCACCTTCGAGTAAGGTCCACTTTACGGCCCACGGGTATAACTTTGCTTTTGCTTTCATTTAATTCGAGTCTCCATTTGTTCCCATATTTCCCAACAATTCCCAGCATTTTCGCTAGCCCCTCTTCGCTTTCTGACACTAGCACCAATGCACCATATCGTCTGCAACAAATAGTCCTGGGATCTTCAAGTCCCCAACTGCTACCCCTCGTCGCTACGCAGGAGTTCATCTCCTAAACCTTTGATGTACAGTGCAAAAAGAATTGGCGAAAGGATACACCCCTGTTTTCTCCATAGGCACACATTTTGTTGTTATGTTACCCATTCATTCTGTACATCTTTATATAATGCTTTCAGAATTCCAACAAACTCGCCTCCCAAGCCCAGAGCCTCGAGCTTTCGCCACATACTCTATCGTATGCCTTTTTAACATCCAAAAGGACATAAACATCTTTTTCGTTTTTGCTTTCGCAGATTCTATCATTTTGGATATCGTGAAAAGATGGTCAGTGACTCCCCTTCCCTTCCTGAAGCCATTCTGAATCTCTCCCAAAAAAACCCTTCTCCTCAATCACCTCCTCTAATCAAGACTGTCATACACGCGACAACAACAAATAAAATGTTTCGTTTGAAATGAGAAAATGTTTGTTTTCGGTTTAATACTAATAAAGATAGAAAAAATGAATCTTGAACTCCTACCCTGCACTATTCGTACCTTGGAAATTCGTACCACAATTAGGGGGTACGAATTGTTTCGACAAAAGGTACGAATTGTCTTAGTAAAAGGTACGAATTGTCTCCTTTATAGGTACGTGTTGTGTCATGTAAGTTTACGGACTGTCTCGTGAATTAGCCATTTAATTGTCATTTACTTACATTTTGGCAAAAGTTAAAGTCGAACTTGTGCATAAAAACTACACACCCAATTTTCAAAAGTGTTTATCAAAATAAAACGAAGAAGCTTTCCTTGGGAGTTTCCTAAGAAATGGTGTCAAGGAAGGGAATTATCAACAAAGTGAAAATGAAATCACCTTTTCTCTTGTGTTTATCCTACAACTTATTTCGTATCTTGTGGTTATCCTATAGCTTATTTCCATTATTACCATAAATACCTCAGCAATATAGTTATGAATATCGGGACAAGAAGCACAGGTACAACCCGGGAACAGCCCGGTGCTTCATTAATAAAATTTGCCCCATGATGATTTTTATTACGTGGTACTGTGATCACATGACAAACAGGGACCGACCTGAGCATTTTTAAATAAGAGACGGACTTGGAGCCTACTTTGAAATCTAGAAGACAGATTTACTTCTTAATCGATAGAGTACTAAATTATTGTTGACTGACAATATTTGTTCATGTGTGTTGCTTTGTGTTACAATTCACTTTCACAATTCTTCTCAATCCAATCTTGGCAGCTGCCTAAATGAGAAATGGAGGGAGTGGGTTCTTATGGTTACTAGCCAACTTAGAAGTCTATATTTAAGATTAAGGAGCCAAATCAGAATTTCAGGGTACTTACGATGTAGGTCCCTAACAAAATTATATCGTCTGGATATGTAATGCATGTAGTGCTCTCGGGATTTGTGTGTAATGAGTTTTCATTTCATATTTTAACTTCTGTCATATTAAAATGTACATATTGTTCTGATACACATTGCCATTGCTTATTTTATATCATTCGAAAATAAAAGAAGTTAAAATTCTTTCTTTATTCTTTCTTCTTCCTCTCCTCACCCCACCCATCTCCTCTAAGGGATTCGAGTTGTCCGGACACGGTTTAATTAAGCAGGGTAAAATTTGTCCAGTGGAGGGTATAAACTGTACAGATATCGGGATACGAATCGTCCAGCACGCGAGGTGCGAATCGAGCAGTCACCAGGTACGAATCGTCCAGGCACGAGGTTCGAATTGTCCAGACATCAGGGTACGATCGTCCAGGAAAAGGTGCGAGTTGTCCAAGGTACGATCGTCCAGGGTACGATTGTCCAATTCCCGAAAAAGTAACATACTGCACAAACCAGTGGAGCTACGAATTGTAACAAAACACCGATCACCGATGGTCACGACTCGAAAATACTTTTCCCTATTATTTCCTAAATAATGACCCTCTTTCACCCATAACTGGCCCAATTGTGTATTTATATATGCCGAATACGATACAAATCCTCCTAAAAATTTTCAATTATTTTTTGTTTTGGGAGTTTTTTTCTATTTTGAATTTACTAAAAAGTGTACTCGAGATTTCCCAATTAAATTCTATAGCCACCTTATATTATCCTAAATCTGGGCCTATGGAAGCCCGAATTTTAACATAGTGCAATATGCGGGATAATCTTTAAAAATCATCTTCTTCAGATCCACCAGTCAGAAGGCTTTCATATTTGGTATACAACATCTATAGGGTGGGGTGGGGGTTGGGGGGGGGGGGGGGGTCAGATTCAAGTTTGTTCAAATTGGGTCATTGGGTTAATATTTGGGCTCCTTATGGAAGCCCGAATTTTTAACTTAGTGCAATATGAGGAAATTTCTTTAAAAATCTTCTTCCTCAGATCCACCAGTTAGAATGCTTTGATATTTGGTATACAACATCTCTAGGGGGTCAGGTACCGGTTTGTTCGAATCGAGTGTCTGGGTTAATATTTGGGCTCCCTATGGTAGCCCGAATTTTAACTTAGTGCGATATGAGGAAATTTCTTTAAAAATCTTTTTCTTCAGGTCCACTAATCAGAATGCTTTCAAATTTGCATACAACATCTCTATGGGTGTGTGTGTGTGTGGGGGGGGGGGGGGGGCGGTCAGATTGAGGTTTGTTCAGATCGATTGCCTGGGTTAATGTTCAACTCTTTAAGAGAGCCCAAATTTTAACATATTGCAATAAGAGCAATAATCTTTAAAAATCATCTTCTTCGGATCCACCAGTCAGAATCTTTTGACATTTGGTATACAGCATCCTTGGGGAGGTCAGATCTAATTTTGTCCAAATAAAGTCCCTGGGTTCATATTTGGGCTCCCTATTGGAGCCCGAAATTTAACTTTGTACAATATGAGGAATAATCTTTAAAAATCTACTTTTTGAGATAAAAATCAGAATCTTTCGATATTTGGTATACAGCATCTTTTGAGGGTACATATTCAGTTTGGTAAAAAAAAGTCCCTGGGTTGATATTTGTGTTCCTACAACTTTGGTCGGGTGAGCGCCTCAGGCCCTATGGAGCCTCTTGCTTCAGATGACCAGAAAATAATCCAATTTTTCGTTTCTTTCAGATGAACACAACAGAAAAGAAACTAATACATCTTTCTCGATTATTTCAGATGACCAGAAAGTAAGTAAGTAAGTAAATTTTATTCAACAGAATATAAAGGTACAAAGTGCCAATAGTTAATAAGGAAATAACGATATTCCGTTGGGAAGCAGCATGGCCAGATTGGCCGTCTGCTTGCAGTATAAACATGGAGGTATGTGTGTCAGAAGAAGTGATAAACATTAAGGTATGTGTGTCAGAAGAAGAGTTTTTATTTTCCATGAGAAGTTGTCGTAACATCAAACACGTATGCATTCGTTATCCTTAAATTTGGTTTAGTTCCGAGACAGACCAGTCATACATTATTCTCTACAATAGTATCGGAGCCGGACAAAGGTAGCGGAGTTGAGCATGCTCTCGGCGTCATGGCAACTGGACAAAGACTGAATTAAGACAAGATAAGGAAATGAAGATAGGAAAGTATGTTGTATTCCTCTTTAGCGTTATGATTATCTTCATTACCCCCACCACAGACTCATTTAGGGGCAGAGCATATTTACTTATGCACCACGCGTGTTCTCGATTGTAAAGCCCGCGAGCACATTGTGGAACCCAGGCTATGAACTCCATTATTATTGTTATTATTCACCTCCGCATCATCACAATCTCGGCAAGAGCATGTTCATAATGCGATGAAAAAAAATAAAGCATGGTTCTGAATGAAGATCTGTTAGGTTAGGAAAGTAAAGATGAAGCAAGGTAGGATGAGCTGAAATGAGATTAGATAACATAATATGAGATAAGAGGAGAGGAGATGAGATGAGATAACAGACCATAGGCTGGAGCCTAATTTTCACTGAAGTTGAACAAATTGGCTGGACTCAAAAAAGGATTCGTAAAGTACAGTGGACGCTAATTGTATTGTCCCATAGAAGGAAGGATGGAAACATTGAAGGAAAAAACATTTCCGTAAAGTATAATGCACTAGAATAATGAACAAGTCATTAAAATACCCAGTGTCGAGTGCATTATTAATTAGACTTCAAAAAAAAAAACAGAAAAAAAACCCTGATCTCTCAAAATGACCTCTCGCCTCTTCAAACAACCACTGCGTACGACCAACACACAGCTGCACATCATCTCCAAGAATGCCAAGCACTCCAGGAAATAATGACCAACCATTGCATTAACAGCCCACAGTTACCGTTTTCAGTGGTCACTCTTTCGGATAACAGCAAATGCGAAACAAAGGAGATTGTCGGCAGAGGATTTTAAACTAGAATAAACAGAATGAGCAGACACGTTTTGAACTTCAATAGTTACGTTAGAGAGAACTGGTGTTGTTATTCCAAGTAGTATGTGCACAATCACTGCAGTGTGGATTATCACATGTTACGCATGATGAATACGAGTTTATGATTTTCATAAAGTAAGCCTTCTTAAATGCTCTTCGGGAGGAAATTCCTTTCAAATTTCCATTGAGTTCATTCCATATTTTCGGGAAAGCATATTTGGGTAGCTGAGCGGAAAAATTGGTCCTAGGTTTGCCACACCGTAATTGACCTAACTGCCTTGTTATCATACCTGTTGCATATGTATTGACTTGAAAGAAGTCAACAAAGGTCGTTGGTAGATTTGAGTGATGCCAGTCAAACATAAACAACGACACATTCATTTTGTACAGTTCTTTCAGTTTTAATATCCTATTCTTTTTGAACAATGGATCGGTATGGCAATAATATTTCTTATTATTGATTAGGCGAATTGCACGTTTTTGAAGTTTAAATAGTCTAGAAGCGGCACTACTGTGACCCCATATTTCGATTCTTTACAGGAGGTGACTGTGAATCAGTGAGTAATATAATGTTTTCGGGGCAGAGTATGGAAGAATATGTTTTGCCTTGTTCATTAAATAGAGCGCGCTCGATACTTTGCTACAGATTTTATTGATATGGAACATAAATTTAATATTTTTATCCAGATATATACCAAGAAATTTGATGACAGACTCGCCGTTTGCTTCTTCCGCCAATTCAATTTATTGGTTATTGACATGCAACCGTCTTCCGTTGGTACTGTATATTTTATTGGGTGGACTGAACATCATATATTTTGTTTTTTGGTCACTTCATCTCCATTGCCCGCGTGAGGGCACGATGACGCCGTGCACCAAGGCGTACTGCACGTCGATGGTACGCATGTCTTCAACCAATCTAACCCTGCCTGTGCTGCAGTGCGGAGTTACGATGTTGGGGAGCTGGCAGCAGCTCGTCGTTGCTCGGTGGTTCTCTCCGGGTATTCCGGCTTCCTCCACCCGTAAAACTGTCACGGTCATGATTAGCCATTGTGCATAAATATGTGACCTTAAACATCAATAAATAAATAAATAAATAAATAATTTTGTTTTTTGGGCATTCAATACCAGGAGGTTGGCAGCACATCAGTCCATTAACGCCGAGAGCCCGGTATTGGCAACGTCAAAGACTGCATCTATACTATGACGTGAGGTGTGCATTGAGGTGTCATCCGCAAATAATAGGAGATCTTACTGTGTTGAAGCACTACAATCGTTAACATAAATTAAGAAGAGTAGAGGCCCCAAGATGGATCCTTGAGGAACACCACCGGTGATCTTCTCAAGCTCAGAACTGCTTCCATCTTATGTAACATATTGAACTCGCCCATCTAAGTAGCTCTTAAACCAGTTATTGGTAAGGCCTCTAACACCATAAAACTCTAACTTTTTTAATAAGATGTCGCGGCTAATTGTATCAAATGCCTTTGATAAATCTTAGAATGCTGACAGGGTACAATCCTTTGTGGGCTTGTCAATATTGTTGGCTATACTCTGGGTGAATGGTTGAGTATTTTTTTCCTAAAACTATACTGGTGCGGGTACAGAAGATCATGCTTGGTTAAAAAGTTTGATAATCTTTCTAAAGTTATTTTCTCGAGTAATTTTGAGAACGCCAGCAATGTGCTAACTGGTCTGTAATTATTGAATAATTGAGGGTCTCCCGATTTGAAGTTTGGTACAATTTTTGCTATTTTCATTTTGTCAGGAACGATTCCAGAAGATAGCGACAGATTTATAATGTGTGCTAATTCTTCCGCTATTTCATGGATTGAATTTTTTAGAAGTTTGGCGGATATCCCATCACAATCAGCACTAGTTTTGGGTTTCATCAAGTTTGTTATAGAAATTAATTCTCCAGCAGTCGTTGGTGCCATGAATAAGCTACTTACATTAGTATTGGTCATATAGTCTGTGAAATGCACATTAGTGTTTGGAATTCGCTCGGAAGCTTTTAGACCAAATGTTGAAAAGTATTTATTGAAATGGTTGGCAATGTCAGTAGGGTCACTTATTTCGATGTTATCTATTGCAAAATTAGTATAAGCTGTTGGTTGACTCGGCGACTTGTGAATTGCACTTCTCATAATTTCCCATGTTTTTTTCGTGTTATTTTTGTTTAATAATAGGATATTTTCATAGTATATTGCTTTACTTTTGCGTTTTACTTTGTTAAATATGTTGCTAAACATCTTATAATTTGCCTTGTTTTGTTCAGTAGAGGAGTTTAGTTTTTTTTACGAAAGAGTTTTTCCTTATTTAAAGAAGACTGTAAGAGGCCTTTGGTCATCCATGCTTGGCGCTTTATATATTTATTGATTTGATATACTTTTCTAAGTGGAAATGCAGTGTTAAATGCAGCAAGGTAAAGATTTACAAATATATGGATGCTTCGTTAGAGCAGGTTGGCTCTCGTACTGTCGAGAAATCGGTTTGTGTTAACAAGTATTTGAATGCTCTCAGATTAGTATCATTGAAGTTTCGTTTCATAATGTGTTTTTCGGTTACTGTCTTCGTATGGTTCGATTCACAGTAAAATGTTCCAAAATGGTCAGTAAGGTGCGTGATGATTACGCCCGTCTTATAGTTCTCTTGGGTACGGTTAGAGAAGATGTGATCTGTGACAGTAGCTGAGTGCTTTGTCAGTCGGGTTGGTTTGGTAATGAGTGGGAGAAGGTATTGACTGATTATGGTGTCTATATATTCGTTCGTTTTGCTGTGTGTTTGAAATTTAACAAATCAATGTTCATGTCACCCATAATATAGGATATTCTTCGTTTCTGGTTTATCTTTTCAGTGACAGTTTGTAACGTAGAAATATACCTATCGAGGTCAGCCTTGGGCGGAGTATTTGGGCGATATATCACACCAATTATGAGTGACTGATGCCTATTCAATATTTCCACAAAGAGAGACTCAAATACATGGGGTATGAAAACAGAGAGGTCCTTGCGTATTTTATACTTTAGGCTGTTATTTAAAAATACCCTCTTCCGTCATATGGGCTTGGGTGGGTATTGGTGATGAGAGGGTGGTATCCATTGAGTTCAAAATTCACTCATTCTGGTACCTTAAAGACTTCAGTAATTAATTTAATGTTTCGTTTATTTCAGATGAACAAAAACTAATCCTTTTCTTTTATTGAAGGTGGTTCGCTGAGGTCCCGCTTAGTACCTCATCGCGGTGTGAGCCGGTAACGCGAATTATTCAGTTTACGAATAATTCGCGGCTAAATCTAAGCGGGCACAGTTCCGCCTCCATTGTAATGATAAGTTCTTTTCGCTAAATCCAAATAACGTTTGTAAAAAAAAAAATAATAATGGAGCCATAAGAAATAAGAAATAATTTTTTTAATAAGGGCCGTTCTGTCCAAAAATGTGGACCGTTCTGTCTCGAAATCCGGGACGTTTCGTCTGAAAATCTGGACGGTTCTGACCAAAATCAATCTGGGTCGTTTCGTCCATGGGCCGTTTCGTCCTACTACCCTAATATTTCTACTTAACACATTTAAAAGGAAATCTGGACTTTTTGCCAAAGTACATTTCGCCGGAAAAGACAGTTCGCCGAAACATCAAATTTTGAAAAAAGACACTTCGCCGAAGTTTTTTTTAACATAACAAAATGTAACTTTATCTCATCGCCCCGCAAATATCCTAATAATTTTTTGCCGACAATCACTGTATTTTTGTATAAAATAAAGTAAAATCTGTCCATATCGGTGATTTTCGTGTCAATCAACAACAGTATTGCTCACAGTTGGCACTGTACATGGTACGTAAGCATATTTGGGACATACGCAGTTGAAATGTTTCTATAAGTCGTTAAGGCCCCACCTGGCTGGTGTTTCTCAACTCCGATATTTCCATCATAAGAAACCAGTGTGTATAATGAGTGTTGTGTGTGTGTGTGTGGTAGGGGGGGGGGGGGTGGGGGGGGTGGGGGGATAAGCTAAAATTCTCTAACTGGGCATCCTGGCAAGCGCTGCCGCCAAAACAAAATGCTATGGAATATGGATTCTTCTGTTCGATTTTAGCGTCTCATTTTATAGTTCGGTGGAGAACGGGGTATTCATTATTCCAGCTATATTAAATTTTATTTTTGGTTGAAACAGAATTGCTGGGGACGTCAGTCTTTTTTTATCTAGAAAACAACTTCAATGACTAAACCTGTGGTTACATATATTGTGAGCTGTGCCATATTATTAAAAAAAATAACACAAGTACTAAAACTGTGTTTGTGATATTTAACACGCAAAGTCGCTTAGTAATTAATGTTCTTATAAACTTTTAATTAATACCTAATTGGTCACCTTTACTAATATAAACCGATTCATAACATAACAATTGTTTGAGTGATTGGTTATTTTGAGTAAAAGTATTGCTTTTAAATATTGTGATTAATGTGTTTTTTATTACTATTTTGTAGTTTGAAAAGATGTATTTGAACGGTGGTTAATGTTTTTTTTTACTGTTTGCCAAGATGTTGTTTGAAAAATTCGGTATAAAAATAATATAAAATGTACTTGTGTGTACACAGAATTATTGTTTGTTTCTTCCTTAAAACGCATATCGAAAAAATACTTCGCCGTTAATATAAGACAATGCGCCGAAAACTTTGGTTTCGGCGAACTGCCTGATATTTTCCGGCGATTTATCTTTTTTTTGCGGCGAAGTGTCCAGAGTTCCGGCGAAACGTCCTAAATTCCGGCGAACTGTCCTGCTTTTCACGCCGATATGTCCAAAAGTTCGGCGAACTGTCCTAAATTTTCTTCCGGCGAAGTGAACTTTCGGCGAAAAGTCCAGACCCTATTTAAAAGAACACCTGGGAACATGAATCCAGATGGTTCAGGGCCGTAATCAATTCAATTCGTAATCAGTCAAAGCGGATCGCATCGTAATGAAACCGATTCGTATTCAGAGTTAGAGTAAAATGGTGATCAAGTCAGAGTCATTTCGAAATCAACTTGATTAATGGATTTGGGAATTTTGGAGCTAATAAATTATTTTATGCCAGTGCATGTACCATAAGTTTTCAAAGTTTTGTATGTAATAATGTACATAATACTTATGGCCAAAGCATGAATTCTTATGCAGTGAATATTTTAAATAAATTCACGGCTCAGTAATTCCATTGTGCCAACATCATCTTCACTGAATGAGGTAATGTCTTGAATAACTGAATGTAATGAGTGTCCGGGTTTGTACAAGATATTTGATCCATATACAAATCTTAGTTTCTATTCTCACCTTCAACCGGAAGTCTTGGATTTTGCAACTCATCCATCCAGACAGCATTTTCAACACAAACTACCGAGATTTCTTGTATCTTTTTATTTTAAACAGGATGTCTCAAACAGAAACTTCAAATAAGATAACTAAAGTGGTTGTACATCCACTAGTATTGCTTAGTGTTGTTGATCATTATAACAGAATGGGCAAAGTTGGAAATGTGAAACGTGTTGTCGGCATTCTGCTCGGGGCGAATCGAAAAGGAGTTGTTGATGTCTCGAACAGTTTTGCAGGTACTGAGAAATGTTGTTCTAGTAAAGACAGAAATAATAGGAAAATAGATGCAACCTACAAGCGAACGCACTTTTGGAGTATACTAACAATCAGCAATTTTTTTCATGAAAATGCAACTAACACTGTGGAAAGGTTTTATCATTTTAGTACAGTCAAGCACTCAAGTCAAGGTGGCAATGCTATATAGCGGATCACTTTTTTCCTTTTCCGTGTTATTTTACTTCTGTTATTTTTTAAAAAAATTTCAAGCCTGTTCTGTGGTAAGAACAATTCTTCCCCTCCTAGTCTTTGTAAGACTGAGGTCTGCGTTGGGTGTTCCCCCCCTCCCCCCAATCTCTCTAATTCCCCTGCTGATCTTTGGAGATTTGATGGGTATCTCCCAATGAAATCATGCAAATGTGGATATCATTGGACAGGCTTGGTGAGCTCCAATGATATCCATATTTCCATGGTTGAAAATATGCAACATTCAATATATTTCAGATTTTAGGAGCCCAATTTGTGTGAACTTTCTGGGCGTTTTCTGCCGCTTTGATGGATAAAGGATCAATGTGCATTCTCTTCCGATAATCGCGGGGAATCGGCGGCAAGCCCTTATATTATTGTAACTGCAAGTGAGTCATGGGGGATATATTTTAGTTTTTCTGCACAAACTGAAATCAGAACACAGCACTCGAAGTTTGTCAGCTAACATTTGGAACGCTAACTACTTTTAAAACACAAAATACCGAGTGGTAGGCCTAGATTTTCACTGCAAGTTGCTCAAGAATTTGTATGGTCGCCAAGTGAATTCGATCAGTTACATGTATTTTATTTGTTTTTTTTTTTCTTAACTTTCTTATAGCTCGGAACACTACATTTGAAAAAGAAATTTGTTAGCAAATTTCAATGAGAATGTGGAAATGATCATGTGGTTGGCATATTTGCACTATCCGAAACAACACATGCAAATAATTCATTTCATATGTCATCACAGTAAACAAAATTGAGTTTGCCGCGTTTCCTCGTTTTTTGCAGTACGTGATCTGCTAATGGGTAGTTGACCGAGGCACGCGGATCAAAGTTTATTTCATCTTTTCGTGTCTGATTGGTCTGGACTTTTTTTATAATTAGATTGCCTATATTCTAACCTTCAAAATGACACCAAACACCATAAACTTTAACTTTTGTTCAGCTGGTGAACCTCGTGTTTGGTTTTTGTTTCCGTTTCAGTTCTTGGAAAAACTTCCCCAAATCGGAAGGGGTTTGTACTTCCAACTTGCATTTTCAGTATTAAACGGCAGACTTCACAGGTGATATTCTTCCGGTTGCTAAACATTGCCCATACCTACATGACTGTGGACTCTGTTCATAAATCAAACAATCACTTAATTCAGCGTGATCATTCGTGACTGAGAGATCCGCTAATGGGGTTGATCCGCTATTGGCACCTTGACAGTATTTTTACGGTAATACGAAAAGAATTTGCTCCAGGACGTTTTGTCCCAAAACCAGTTCGTCCCGGGACGATTCGTCCTAAATACATTATCAAATCGGGACGGTTCGTCCCAAAAAGTAATTTGGTGAGATAAATGGTCACACATGTATAGTTATTTTAAAAACAAATTATCGTAGAAATCGACTATTTCGAAGGGGATGCAGAGAAGTCGGCCCTAACAATTTTGGAGAAGTCGGCCCCCGCAAACTACAGGAGAACTCGGGCCCCAACAATTTAGGAGAAGTCGGTCCCGCAAACTAATAAGAGTAGCATTTACCTCAGCATTTTATTTGATCAAATGACTGAGAGGAGGGGGGGATTAGGATGCTTCGATGAAAGTGGACAAAACATAAGATGGCTTCTTTCAACTGATTGACAAAAAAACCCCACCTTTTTGGGTCAACATAACAGGGTTTTTTCAATATTTAATTAAGATATTAAAAAATAAGCACTATTATAAACAGAGGAAAACAGATATAAACATTGCAGGTCATGGTATTATCAGTGTCAAAAAATAGGCAATATTAACAGAGAAAAACAGACACACACAGGGCTTGAAATTTAGATTTTTTTGCACTTGTCCCATGGGACAACCGGAAAGCATATGTTGGTTGTCCCAAACCAAATCAGGTTGTCCAAGGTGTTCCTTGGAAAAATTAGTTTTTGAATTTCTTTTACAGTAATAACAAACCAACTACTTGAATAATACACTTTTATTTAAAGGCTTAAGCAATACTACAAGTGGTAGTTATTTGCACTCTCAGTCTCAGTATTAGCCGATGAATCGTCACTATTTCCTCGTTTTTTTTTATTTTTCACCCGATTGATCATTACTGACATTAGCTTTTCAATGCTTGTCACTACGGCTGAATCCCAATTTTAATAGCGACATTGTAGGTTTGGACATCGAAGACCAGTAGTAACTTCTAGTAGTAACCCAGCTCAACTGACTGCTAACACCCCCAAACCCCTGGTACCCACAATTTTTTTTGAGCAACGTCAACAAACACTGAATGTGGACCAGTCATTTTAATTAGGTCATATTTTTACCTCCGTATCGGAAACAAACTATTCATATAAGACTACCTACATTTTTGAACTTACCGCACAGCAGATTCCTCGCATCACCTTCTATTTAAATTCGCCCATTAGTAATTCAATTTAAAGCCACCCTTTCGAAAAAAAAACAAAAACAATTTTATTCCGCAAATGCACACATTGTTTTCATTGGAAACATGTTTACTTTAAAAGTAGAGACTATGCGCTTGTGCTATAATCTTGTCATCCGGCCCAGATATCTCGTAATTATGAAGAGCCAATGAGATTATGTGAATTATTTGGTGCATGAAAAAACGTGGATTTTACGTGATGATAAAAATAAACTGCTGAGAGGTGATTGTTTCAGTTACGCATTTTGAAGGCTTTCTTGTAAATAATTGTGTCAATTTAATGATATTGGGACCTGTCTTTTGAAGCAAAAACTTGTTGAAACACGCAATTTTTGCACTCCCTGACATAAAATCTTGTTGTCCCAGGGACAAGCGCTGATGGACTGGCTGGTTGTCCCAAACAAAAATTGGTTGTCCGGGACAAGCGGACAACCGTTTATTTCGAGCCCTGATAAATGTGGCAGTTAATGGTATTATCAGTGATAATTATTTATTAAAATTTCGATACACTAAATGTAGTCTTGTTTTTTTACCATTGAAAATACCAGTATGTAACATTAATTGCTAGAAAGCCCATAGAGTTTTCTAGGAACTGATGTTAGGTAGTGGTATTATCATTGATAAAAAACAAGTCAGCGTTATCGCCTATTATTTACTGAAAATTCGATACACTAGTTCTGTATTTCACCATAATGTTAACCCTTAAGTACCCCACTGAGATTAGGGCTGCAATGATACGTCTCACTCATGATACAATATGTATCGCGATTTTTTTTCACGATACAATTTTTTCACGATCCATTACATGTAGTACATTGAGAGTGAATCATCAGTAATAAAAGGCCCACAAACTGCACAGAGTCCAACTTTCATTTGGCCAGTAACATCCAATTTCTTTTTTAGTGCTTGAGAAAGACAAGCAAGTTTCAGCCAATGGACCTCTGGGAGTCTGGGTTCAACTCAGAGGTGAGAGGTCTGTTGCCTCAAACTATGCTTATAATTTAGACAGAGTTGATATTTTACTGAAATACGAATGAATAAGTGGAATCACAGGAGTCTGAAATTCTATCGGTACAGCTATAATTCACTTTCAACGTGATATTTACGTTCCTAACGTAATCCCCTTCTGAAGGGGATTACATTGGGAACGTAAATATCACTTTGAAAGTGAATTATAGCTATACTGATAGAATTTCAGACTCCTGTGGTGGAATTGTAAGTTGGAAAAGCACAAAATAGACTTGTTGGGCCTGAAAATGCATCTTCTGGACTACATCATGTCAACCTTCTGGAAGTGTATCATGATACACATGCAACGATACGATATGCATATCGTGTACACATATATTGCGATGCATTGAAATCGCGATGAATCGTTGCAGTCCTAACTGAGATGTATGAAAAATGTAGTCTTGTTTTTTTACCATCGAAAATACTCTAGGTAACATTAATTGCTAGAAAGCCCAAAGAGTTTTCTAGGAACTGATGTTAGGTAGTGGTATTATCAGTGATAAAAAAAACAAGACCGTGTTATCACCTACAAAATATATTATTTAGCATTGATAGTGATATCAGTGATAAAAAACATATATATTATTTAAAGGGTAGCAGGAGCAGTTAGGTTGGCAACCTTTTTCAGAAGTTGACTAGTTGTAAGTTCATCATGACGGTAAAGTCGCCAGAGTTGAAAGAGCTTGCCCTGCACAATTTGTTTTTGTTTTCTTTGAATGCATCTAAGTTTCTCTTCTTGTACAAGCTGATGTTGAATTGGAACAAGTGAAGCTTCCTTATGCAGCAATGTTATAAGTTTGTAAAATGATAAATTGCCTTGATGGGCCCTGACATTTAGACGGTGATGCCAACCTTTGACATCATTATTTGTTCGGATGGCCTTCTTGTAAACACACCAGTCGGATGAAGACCAGGGACTCTCAGAAAGCCATGTATTTTGGATACATGCAGTTAGTGGTTGCAATTGATCTGTGGTACAAGATTGAATTTGACGAAATGTAGGCTCTATATGCTCATTTGGTATGTATGGAAGAGCAAACAATTTTTTTATGAATTCATGCACTGGTCCACTAGAATGATATGCAAGCGCTAGGCCTAGATCCTGAACTTTTCTCCAAAGTGCCTGACCCCAGTGGAAGCTACAGTCGTGTATACCGGTAATTTCATCTGGGAAGATTTCATATGCTGCACGCCATATGCAATGCTCAAAGTCAGTTGTGATCTTGTTTTTCTGATTGTCAGGAATAAGTTCATTGATGCGTTCGAAAAGGCTATGTAGTCTTTGGTACGGCGACGTGACATTAATGCAAAAGCAAGGGGTACTTGTTTGGCGTGTTCATCGATTCATCTCCAACAAATGCATGCCAGCTAAAAAGCTGGTAAAATGGTGGTCAAACTACCTTGAAGGTAGCATCACAGTAGACTGATGTAGCATTACTCAAAAGTTGTAATTGCTCTGGCGTCGAAAACAGAATATGCCGAGTTCCATCTAAATTGATATCAGCTTGAAGGAAATTGCTCGGTAACCAATCAGTTGCTAAGTCAAATGCTATATCTTTCGGTTCAGTGGGTGTTACGGTATGGAAATATTATTGATATTGGTAACAGAAAGAAATCTGAGAATCAGCAACAATAACTATGAATTTAACTATTCTGAAATTAAATTTAAAAACAATTGATATAAAAAAAAAACGATACAAAGATCTTTTACACTAATTGGTTTACAGAAAATAAAAACAGTGGTACTTATCAATTATTGAATTAGTCCAAAGTACAGTTTGACAGAATCCAGTAATCCAGTGCTGAAGAATCTTGTGAAGAAAGTTACCAGCTGGTAGTATTAAATCCAAGAATGTCTCTTCAGAAACAGTATCCTGTAGATTTGTAATAAAATTTTCACTTAGAAATTTCAGCAGTCTCCAATAAAATAAAACAAAATGCTCTGCAAAATTCAAATGGAGTAAAAAGTCCTAGAAATATTGGTGCCACAGGTAATTTCCAAATAATCCAGTAGAATCCTGGCTTTCACAAAATAATATTATTCTGTTTCACAGAAAGTATAAATTCGCTTTTCCAAGACGAATAGATTCTCTTCAAAATTTAATTTTGGAATCAATCTTCCAAATTCACCAAGAAGCACTGCTTCTATAATAAATGAACTGTTCTGAAACAATAATCTCCAATGGAAACAACTGAAGTGAGCCTTTCTGAAATGGCTTTCTAAAAATGAGTTTCTGAATTCTGTTGACAACCTTTATATAGTAACCAGATAGAATGGCCTAGAAGATGAAATGTCTACAAAGTTCTATCAGTTTCTAGGTGATTCTGTCATAATTCATGTAAACAAGGTCCTTGACCTACTTAATCAACAGCTATATGTACAAATAGATCAGTGTAACAAAGATGTAAACAAAGGTCACTCAGTGCAAATGAGTCAGACCAGTGACTCATTTGCACTGAGTGACCACTGGTCACCAGTCAGAAAATGCCCCCAAAAAGTATATCAATCTTGTAAAATTATCAACTAAGGATATATCAATCTTGATATAATATGGGGGCTATATAACAGTGGGAGACGGCCCTTTTGGCATTGATAGTTGCTGCTTTGAGTTAGATTTGACGGTTTCGGTCGACTAGTTGTTGGTTCTTCGAGTTGAATATCTGTCGTAAACACATCTTCCACCAGTGATTGGGCAGAACGAAATATATCGCACTTCGCAAGATGGTGAACTTTCTTGACAATTTTAATTTTTGAAGACAACCCAGGCTGACCTGAATGGTTGTGGCTTTGTGGCCCTGGTGTAAAGTTCTCACGAATTTGTTTTACAGTAGCTTTACATGTATTGTTCTTATTTCTGATAGAGCAGCGCCATATTGCACGACCCGACTTCTTAGTGTATGAGTAGCCGTGACTGTCTTAAAAGTTTGCTCGACCGATTTGAACCGTCGGAAATAATTTCATATGTTATTGTATCTGACTGGTTAAGCAATTCTGTGATATCAGGAATCCGAGGAACAAGTGGTTCTTGTTTTGGTTGACAAAGTGCTTGTGGTTCAGTGAAAGAAGTTGTTATATTAAAAGAATTTACCAATGGTTGTTCAGAATCAGAGTGTTGAGCTTGAACCTCTGGTTGCTGTATTTGTGCCTCACCTGACTGCTGGTTATGTGTGTGCCTGGTGGATGCCTTATCTTGGTGCTGGGTAGCGTCTATGAAATCTGTCGACAGTCTTGTTGATTCTGTTACTGGAAGAGAAGGATCATCGGAGGTCAGTTCTGTGAGAGTACATTGTGTGCATGTCCAATTGAATGTTATTTGACCTTTCAATTGCTGGTACTGATGATCTGTTATGTTTATACCACATTTGATATGATACCATTTCTTGCCGTGGTCACAATCAATAGCTCTGCTGTTCTTACGAATTCCTTTAGCACATTGAATGCAAGGATGAGTTGGAGGCATTTTCTCAAGGTGTCTCTAGTTTTTTAGACATTGAATGATGTGAATGAAAGTAATTCTGATGCCAATATTTATAAGATGATCTAAGAAAGTGTAGTTTTTGTAATTCAGCTTGGGTTTCCTTTGATAGTGAAAAAGTCTGAAAACACATAAATGATCAAACACCCGCTTTTTGACAAACCATCGGTGGCAAATAAACATTTCTCAAATGATGAATCAATTAATTCAGTGATTGAGAAGTTGTCATTCGCCGCCCATCTGAAGTAAAGCAGATGTGATTTTTACAAAAACATCCATTTTGGATTGCCCGTCACACCTTTTCCTGAGTTATTACTCTAACAACAATATTTGAATCATGACATGTTTGTCACAAACCAAGCTCATATATCTGTTTCTACAACAATAACACTCCCATCTTTTAAAAAATATATGTGATCAGAAATGTGTACAACATTGTATTGTGTAGATGTGAAAGTTCATGGAAGATTTATGCTTCAATACAATGTTGGATAAGTTCAGTTTGAAAATGTTGAATATTAAGTTAATTTTTTTTTATTTCTAACTTAAAAGTGAGTACAACCGTAATCAAATTTATTCTATAATACTTCTCCCATGGGCCAACTTCGTTTGGGGCCGCGACTTCGTTTGGGGCTGACATCTCTCATGGGCCAACTTCTCCCATTTGCCAAGTTTGTTTGGGGCCGACTTCTGTATTCATTTCGAAGGATCAGTCAAGTGGAAAAATATCACCAAGTGCCATTGTCTGATACATTGGCCGTTAATAAAGTGTAAATCAGTCATTTCCTGTGATATACACTTTATTGTCAGCCAAAATAGCAGGCATTTAGTACCAATGAATAAATTAATATTCAAGTGGAATGTGTAAAGGTAGCTTGAATACTAAATATTTCTCCACAGTTAGTGATATTTTTGTCCATTTACCTCCAGAAATTGCCGACTTTCACGAGATGGATTCCCAGAAATGATTAGTGAATGAGTAAAAAATCTATATCTATATAAATCAGAGTATATATTTTTGCCCCGATAACATGTAGATAAATGTTGGGACGGATTGTACTGATACTTGAAAAAAATAATTTGGGAGGAAGCATCTGTACTCCGAAAAATATTAGTGGGACGAATCGTCCCGCTATTTTATGACGAATCATCTCGCTTGTAATTTCGGGGTGAAACGTCCCGGACGAATCGTCCCATGAAGAATTGGTTTTGAGACGATACGTCCCGTAGCCAAAGCATTACACTCAAACCGGCCTCCAGCCAAACTGCCCTCCGCAATTTTGCCCATACCGGCCTCCACAATTTTACCCTAACAGGCCTCCGCGCATTTTAACCACACTCGACTATTAGTAGCTTTTCATGACATTGTAGCAAAATTTAGATAATAAGAAAAATGAGAAAAAATGTTTGCCTACCTCCTTTTCCGAAAATGTTATCCACATACGGGTACAGAAAATCCAATTTTCCATTTGAAAATGCCCCAAACGGAATAAAACTTGTCGTTTCCAAATCCATAAAATTCCTGAAAAGGTTATTGACACAGTGACAAGATGCTACTATCAAAACTGTGTGATGACTGGTTAAGCTTTTTCAAACAAGCTTTACAAACTGGTATTATTCAGACTGAATGCTGATTGGTTACTCTTATTCAAAAACGCATTCCCCAAATCTTGATGTGATCTAAAAAAAATCTAAAACCAGTACAGACTGTGATGATATATCAACAAAGATTCTAAAAGAAACCATTTAGGTAGTGTCAATACCATTATGTCACATAATAAATAACTCACTAGAAGCTGGAATTGTTCCAACAAAAATGAAAATAGCAAAAGTTATACCTGTATATAAAAGCGGTAACCCCAAAGAATTTAATAATTACAGGCCGATTAGTCTACTTCCAGTTTTCTCAAAGGTCCTTGAAAAGATAGTCTGCATTAGGTTAACATCATTCCTGAACAAATATACCGGTAACATTCTCTACGAACACCAATACGGCTTCAGAGCAAAACATTCTACCGTGCACCCGATACTACAGCTCCTTCATGATGTGGCTTCAAACAATGACAAAACAAGAAAAGAATACACTTTACCCATTTTTCTAGATTTATCTAAGGCATTCGACACCATCAACCATAATACTCTTCTCAAAAAGTTGGATTATTACGGAATCAGAGGTATAGCAAACGATTGGTTCAGAAGTTATTTGACGGGGCAGGGGCAGTATGTTAGTTTTCAAGGTCATAGGTCCCAAGGTAACTACATTACGTGTGGTGTCCCCCAAGGCTCCATCTTTGGTCCCATACTTTTCCTAAGGCCAAAAAAATACTTGTGTTTAGGGTAGACCGACTGACCCTAAAAAATAGGCCTGACCCTAAACATTTTGATTGCGTTTAAATTCCGTCGACTTGAAAATTGGTTCTCATTTACTTATTTGTTGGCACGCTCGCGACGTCGTAAACGCACATGTTTTTTCCGATGATCGAGGTTCCACTTTCTCTTCGACTTGGTCAATGATGGCTTCAAGCCTTATTTTAATTAAAGTTATACTCAAAACATGTTTTCATGGGGCGGGGGACACACATAAGACATTTAAGCCGGAGTGTTTGGTAAACGAACTTAAGTTCCATGAAGTTCAGCCTCAACAGATATGAATAATATGACAGCATTCGATTATATGATGAATAGAACAGCCAATGCTTCAAATATAAGGAGAAAGACGCACAGGTAAGAGGCCTTTTATTTTGAAATTGTTTGTGTGCTTCCCATGCGCATGCAACAAAATTCCTCAGTCTTGTTTCTTCGACGAAAGTGTTCAGTCGATGATTTTCACTTCTCTTCAAGTTTTTACTTGATCAGTTTCAACTATTACCGTAGTCAGTTTATGAAATATTTTGCTGTTATATTTTACAATGGCAGAGGCTAGTCTCACTGCAACGGGTTTAGATAGCCATAACAAATCTTCAGGTATTTCTGCAGAGAAATCGAAACCGGAAGACAGCAGCAAGGTCAAGGGTAAATAAACAAAGTCATCAAGGAAGAAGTCGCCATTCTTGTTTTCACCACCTACTGCATCAACCCTTTCGTCCGAAAGCACTGTTGTTTCTGATTTACGGGAGGAAATTTCTTCTGTTAGAGATTCGGTGGCTTCAGTGACAGAACAACTGGGCACGTTTATGCCTTTAATTCAACAATTACTTGTTGCAAAATCAAGTGACACTTCGGGTGGGCACGAAAATGCAGCTGACAGAGAATCACAATCTGACACTTTGGGTGTGCAGAATTCTTCTGAACCGCACATTTCAGGCAGACCTGAACCACATGCTTCAGATCCGGAGGATACGCTTTCCATTCAGGCTAACAGAAATGAAATTTCTTGTTTGGGCATAGATTTTGACTCAGATAATGAGACTTCCAGGTCGTCATTCAGTCGTTCATGTGTTCCAAATCGTTTTCACAAATATTCTCTGAAGGAAAATGACTCTCCTTCACATACTACTGTGTTAGATGCTGATTTAGCTCCTAAGCCGAGCATTCTCATGTCTCTGTTTGGTGATGATGCTAAAACAAAACCTGACAAAGTGGATTCGAGACTTTCTTTAGATGATTCTCAAATTGACATTTGGAAAGGTTCTTGGCATTTACTGTCTCCATTGAATATTTCAGCATAGAAGGAAGAGTACAAGCTTAATTTTCCAATTTCGGATGCTTTTGCAGGTTTCAAGCAACTTCCAAAAATTGATGATATTACTCAACAGTTATTATCGAAACATCATGGTCCCAAAGCGGGGAAAATGAAGTTTAACAGATTGTGTTCACAACCCTTTAAAACATTTGTAAATATTGCCTTCAAGGGTCAAGCATCTAGCCGTATGGGTGTTATTATTATGGCGTACATTCAACAAGCATTGGCCTTCTTGGTTAATAAATTACATGAGAGCGATCCCAACATGGACTTGGTTACTCAAATGGTGCGTGACATTTTTGCTGTGTCCGTTAAAGCTATGGATCAATCCGCACGGTCTGGTGCTTTTCATCATTTAATTCGCCGCAAAGCCACTCTTCTTGATACGGGTCTTGAAGACATTTCGGATGTAGATGACTACACGTTCAGCAGCAATCCACAGGTGGTATTATGTGCCTACAACCAAAGATCACTGTGGGAGGACGTTTGCACCATTTTTATCAAGCCTGGGCAAACATAACCAGCAAGAGCTGGGTTCTAAACATAATTCACAATGGTTATCAACTGGAATTCAACAGCAAACCTCCTTACACAGGTATCCGTCAGACTTGCATTTCACTAAAGCGCCTTCCTCTTCTGAAGGGAGATATTCAAGATTTGCTAGCCAAAAGAGCAATAGAAAGAATAGACCCGTGGTGCCAGAACTACGGTTTCTACAGCGCCTTCTTCGTAGTACCCAAGAAAACGGGGGATTTCCGAACAGTAATCAATCAACCCCTAAACCAATATGGCATCAAGAAACATTTCAAGATGGATTCCATTCAGTCCATCAAGAATCTGGTTCAGGTCGACGATTGGGCATTCAATTTAGACCTGAAAGATGCTTATTTCCGCGTGCCCCTCCATCAGAATCGCAGGAAATTCCTTCGATTCTGCATGGACGGGACATGTTTTCAGTTCAGGGTTCTTTGCTTCAGGCCCACCGCAGCCCCAAGAGTTTTCACGAAGTTGTGTGCGGTTGTCACAGCTCACCTTCGGTCTCTCAACATCTGGATTGTAACTTACCTAGACGATTGGCTACTACTCAACCAACGTCGTTCGGGTCTCCTGGCAGACAGAGAAACCACAATAAATCTGCTCTCACACTTGGGGTTCATCGTCAACTTGCAGAAATCTCAGCGCAAACCATGTCAAACAATACTTTATCTGGGTGCAATTTGCTGTCTGGGAAATGGGTTTGTCAAGCCAAGTCCAGACAGAATTCAAAAACTTCTGAATGCCATACATAGTCTTGTACGCCGTCAGAACCTAGCTACAGCTCAGAATTACTTGGAAATACTAGGTATCATGGCCTCATGCATCGATCTAACTCCAAATGCAAGACTTTTCATGCGGCCCATTCAACTCCATCTGCTGGCTCACTGGCGACCAGCGTCGCTCAATCTAACATCCAGGGTTCCTTTCACCCAGCCTTTACACAATCATCTACTGTGGTGGATGAACAAAGAAAATTTAAACAAGGGCCTGTCATTTCTTCCATGGGTAAATTCAATAACTCTAACCACCGACGCATCGTCCAGCGGTTATGGTGGTTACATCCATGAGGGTCTATTTCACCAAAGCACGTGGACTCACAACGAAGGGACCCATCATATCAATTATTTAGAAATGCTCGTGATTTACAAAAATCTTCTCCACTTTCTTCTGCACTTTATTGGAAAGAATGTACTGATTCGCTGCGACAGTGCAACAGTGGTTCAGTACATAAACAAACAGGGGGGGGGATGCATTCAGCCCCACTTTGCATGTTAACCTGGAAAGTATGGCAGTCGGCTCTCAGTCACCAAATATCGATCAAAGCAGCTCACTGCCATACTTTCAAGGTTAACATGCAAAGTGGGGCTGAATGCGGGAAAAACTAAACATAGTAGCAGACTCTCTAAGCCACTTCAAGATTCATCCCACGGAGTGGTCACTGAACTTGCAAATAGTCCAGAGACTATTCCAGATATGGGGCGAACCTCAGATAGATCTGTTTGCGTCAATTCTGAACAGACAAACTCCGGTCTTCTGGACTTGGACCAGTCATCCTCAGGCATTTGCGGTGGACGCTCTATCGAGAACATGTTCGCCTATGCATACCCACCGATTTGTCTCATCCCGAAAGTTCTAGCCCACATGAGACAGTATCAATGTCAAATTCTTCTCATAGCTCCGCTTTGGCCGAGACGACAGTGGTTCAACCACATTCTCCAGATACTGATCGCTGTTCCAATACAATTACCGTCGATTGCCGATCTGCTTCACCGACCAAAGTCTCAAATTGTGTATCCCAATCCCCAGATATTCCAATTAACTGCATGGCTGCTATTGACAAACAATTTGAAACAAAAGGCTTTTCTGAGGAATCTAGACGATTACTGTCTGCCTCTTGGAGAAAAAGGACTCAAAAGGATTAATCAGTCAAGTTCCGGAAATGCTGTCGTTGGTGTCATTCAAGGGAAATTGATCCCTATTCAGCCTCTGTAACTGAAGCTGCAGATTTTTTAACCTTTCTATTTGCTGAAGGTCTGCAGTATCGGACTGTGGCAGGATATAGATCTATGCTATCGAATGTTCTGCCCCCTTTCAATGATATTCCGATGGGCCAGCATCCTTATATCATTCGATTGCTGAGGAGTGTCTTCAATTCTCGGCCACCCAAGATTCACTTGATTCCTGATTGGAACTTGCTGCTGGTTTTAGATGCATTACGTGAATCTCCTTTTGAACCGTTACAAAGTGTACCCTTGAAATATCTCTCTTGGAAAACAGCTATTACTTCTTTCAGGCGATGTAGTGACCTTCAATCGTTACAAATTGGGGAAGAATCAGTTGTGGTACAAAGGAAAGGCATCACATTTGTTCGACAAGTTTCAGCAAAACAAGATCGACCAAGTCATTTTGGATCTACTATCTTTATCCCAGGATGTCCTTCAGACAAATTCTTGGATCCTAAGCGGACTATTTATCAATATCTCAAACGTACAGAACAGTTCCGTCATTCTGGCGCTCATTTCTAGAATCACCTTTTTCTGTTTTTCCAAAGACCGCGTCATCCAGTTTCTTCGCAAAATTTAGCCTCCTGGATTGTTAACACTTTTAAACAGGCTTACTCTGATTCAGATATTTCTGTAAAAGCTCATTCCACAAGGTCTGTGGGACCATCATAGGCCCTTTTTGAGGGGGTGTCAGTTCATTCAATTATGGACGTAGCTGATTGGTCCAGGGAATCTACATTTTCCAAATTTTACTTCAAAGATGTAAATATTTCAACTGTAAATGTGTTGTGACTGAAAGAAAACAAACACATAAAAAAAAAATTTTAAAAAAATTTCACATCATGTGCATGGAGGTGATGGATGTTTCAGTGTATATTTGTTCAATTTACTCAACTGTGTGAATAATGTTGTAAATGAACTATACAAAACAGGATTACTCTCCATCCTGCGGAAGGTTACGGCTTCTCCAGACTGGTTTGTTTTGAAATCTGAAATATCCTGATGTATATTTCCATCAGGTAAGTATTACGCTATGAAATAAAATCGAAAAATTTGTTTTCAAGTTATAATTTTATGAATAAGTAATACTTACCTGATGAATCTCCCACCCGCCTTGTTACAACCGATAATGTTACACCAACCAATAATGTATCATCAACGCATAATGTTATAACATAATGTAGTAAACAACCGATAATGTTGCAAACGCCGCATAATGTTATAACTTCAGTCAACGCGTTTTGTAGCAAAAATCAACGCATAATGTTATAACTCGAGTCGGCGTTTACAACCGATAATGTTACACCAACCAATAACGTATCATCAACGGTCCACCAGTCTGAAGGTAGGGTTCATTGCCCCGAGGGTTCATAGCTCCGAGGGTAGGGTTCACTGCTCCGAGGGTTCATTACTCCGAGGGTTCATAGCTCCGAGGGTCCATTGCTCCGAGGGTTCATTACTCCGAGGGTTCATTGCTCCGAGGGGTCATTACCTCGAGGGTTCATACTCCGAGGCTTCATTACTCCGACAGGGTATGTGTGTGTGTGTGTGTGGGGGGGTGGGGGGGGGGGGGGGGTGGGGGGGCGGTGACGATTATTGTTGGGCCGGATGTATGTGTGTGCGTGTGTGGGCGGACACACACACACATACACACTTTGGGCCCAACCATAATCGTCACCGCCGCCCCCCCTCCCCCCCCACCCACACCATCACACCAATGAAGCCTCGGAGTATGAACCCTCGGGGTAATGACCCCTCGGAGCAATGAACCCTCGGAGTAATGAACCATCGGAGCAATGAACCCTCGGAGCTATGAACCCTCGGAGTAATGAACCCTCGGAGCAGTGATACCCCAACCTCGGAACTATGAACCCTCGGAGCAATGAACCCTACCTTCAGACTGGTGGACCGTTGATGATACGTTATTGGTTGGTGTAACATTATCGGTTGTAAACGCCGACTCGAGTTATAACATTATGCGTTGATTTTTGCTACAAAACGCGTTGACTAAAGTTATAACATTATGCGGCGTTTACAACATTATCGGTTGTTTACTACATTATGTTATAACATTATGCGTTGATGATACATTATTGGTTGGTGTAACATTATCGGTTGTAACACGCCTCCCCTTCCGAAGCCTTCTGGGTGAACACTTTCGCTGAAGAAGACTGAGGAATCAGGGTTGGGGTATTCGTATTCGGTATTCAGTCGTATTCAATACATTTTCTCAAGTATTTGAATGTATTCAGTATTCATGCAGTTTTAAAGTATTCGTATGGTATCCAGAAAACTCTCTGTTAGGTAAAAGGTTAAAGACTGCATATTCTGTGGATATGCATCATATCTAGTGACCTGTCCATATTGTGTCTATTAATATTGAAATGTACCAGTCAAGTAATGATTTTGCTACAATGATGTAGTAATAAATTATCAGTACTTTTTAATAAACAGTGTGAAAATATTTCAGTTTTTCTTTTTCATTTGATGAAAACCAAAATTAATAATAATTGACCCGGTAGTTGGGTAGTGCAAACTTAGACCCACTTTCGTAATATAATTTTTTGGTTTGGTACGTCCTGACGTACCAAACCAAAAGATTATATTACGGACTGTGGGTCTAAGTTTGGAATATAGTTGGCAATTGCACTAGGGGCGGGCAGTTGTCCTTGCTGACAACTGGGCTGGGGGCAGTTGTCCTCACTGACAATTCAGGTGGGGGCAGTCGTCCTACCTGCCAATTAGATTGGGGGGGCAGTCGTCCTAGCTGCCAATTGGACTGGGGGGCAGTTATCCTAGCTGCCAATTCGACTGGGGGCAGTCGTCCTAGCTGCCATTTCAACTGGGGGGCAGTTGTCCTAGCTGCCAATCGGACTGGGGGCAGTTATCCTACCTGCCAATTCGACTGGGGGGCAGTCGTCCGACCTGCCATTTTTGGACTGGGGGGCAGTTGTCTGGGGGGCACTTGTCCTACAATTCTTCGTATTCATATTCAAACACAGTCAAATTTGAGGTGTATTCATGAATGCTTTTTGAATACTTTTCTTGTTTTAATACACATGTATATAGTATTTGTAGAAAAATATTGTGATTATCTCTATTAGAAAGTAGTAACTCCCGTAGATAATCCATCTGGTACTATACAAGTTCAATGTACACACTGTCCATTGTCCAACATTCATATCAGGTCCATCAAATAGTACATCAAACTTCATACTACACATGAAGGTAAGTTCAATTATTTATCTGCCTTTTGATAGCAAACTCTTCATTGTTCAAATATTGTTTCACTGTAAACTGAACATTGTAATTGTACAGATTATCCTTAGGACAAAGGATATCAGTCTGGCCAAAGTATTGATTTTTAATCCCTAAACAACTCCATTATCCAATTAATAACATTGGATGAGTACTGTGTACATTTTGCTAATTGTTTTCTAAATAAATTGATATTTGAAGTTTTTTTTTTTCTTTTGTTTGTCATTAATACCAACTTATGTCTGTTGATTGGATTCGAAAGGATTAAGAGATCTACCCTCTGAAAAACTAATTCTTCACCTATAATCCCTTATACCCTTAATCCCAATAAGAATGATCAAATTATCATCCTTTTGCAAGAAATAATTTTGAAAAGTATTCAAGTATTCATATTTGTATTCATGAATACATTGTAAAGTATTTGTATTCGTATTCAAATACATTTGAAATTTGTGTATTCGTATTCGTATTCATAAAATTTCAAAGTATTCGTATTCAGTACATTTACAATGTATACGTCCCAACCCTGTGCGGAATTTTGGTGCATGCGCATGGGAGACAAGGTCTAGGGGGCGTTTATTTAAACGTTCCCGGCGTAATGAACACTTTAAGGGGAAACAAATCCTGATGTATATTTCCATCAGGTAAGTATTACTAATTCATAAAATTATAACTTGAAAACAAATTTTTCAGTTTTCTTCTGGGTCCTATTTCAGCCATCAGAATCGGCATTGAAAATGGCATAATCGGCAGAGAAATAAACGGTAAGCAGTTCAAAGCAGGTTTTAATAATTGGTTCATCACTATTTGTTGGATTTTGTTGAAACTTGGGATACATATTCCTTATGGAGAGATGATGTGTCGCACACAATTTTTTTTTTTTCATTCGAAGGAGGTAAAGGTCACAGATCAAGTTGCCATGTCGGGGGCAAAGTCACGTGACAATCTCTTGTTTTGTTATGCATTGTTGATGTCTGGAGCAAGCTTCCTTTTGATTTTGATTATACCCTGAGAGACTTACCTACCCTTTTATGATACCATCGGGGCCATATGCCACACTTCGCATGGCTCTTGTTTTTACATGTGGAATTCTATTACAGTCTCTCTCATCATAGTTAATAGCAAATCCATGGACAATTCATTATAACAGCTTTTGCTAATGTTCTTTACTTTGCTTGCAACCCAGTATGTTAATGTAATTTAATCTGTAATCTCACAATAGTTTCATTACATATACTTAGCAGTTATTGGGATTGTAATACAGTAGAACCCTCTTAATTAAATAACCATGTTAATTGAACATACCTCGCAAATTCCAAGCCATTTACCATATACTTTCAGTATAAATTTGACCTCTTAATTGCATATCCATGGGTTATGCAGTAAACTCATATTAATTGGGTAATAAACCTTGTAATATGTCGAGAAATTACCCCGGCAGTCCCTGAATTCCCTTGTTTATAGACCAATATGGCTTCAGTAGTCTTATACAGGCAATTAATCTATAACATCTTGTTTGACAGAGCTCCATGAGTTCTGGCAAACAAGATGTACATGTAATAGAATGAATGCTCGGTTTATCGCTGAAATACAGGAAACTGATCAAATCCCTTTTAACTGAATACTCCTTTTACATGCACTTCAATATTTTTCACTTGCAAAGTGATTATTCAATTAAGTCTAATGATATATTTCATTTTCCAATATTAACTAGTAGAGTGCTAAATATTTCTCCAGCGGTGTTTTGCAACCTGACTTTTTTTTTTTAAAGATACCATGCTGCCAATGAGGGGGCCTTAGTTTCTTAAGATTTTTTCCATAAACACGTTTTGTTACCATTTATTGTAGTGTGCCTGCTGTTGGTGAGCAAACAAAATGCTGCTGTATACAGTGTAAAACCACTGAAGTGGCTGTCAGCACTTTTCAATAAAGCCATGATTGTGGCTTCTAGCACTCAACCAGTTAAAGATACATGTAATGATATTTTAAAGATGGCGAGATCGCCTGAAATGTTTTCATGAGACTCCTTCAGTACTCCTTGAATTTTATTTTTGCTCAGGTGTGGCATTTCTGTTGAACCCAGTGATATATGAGCTGAACATTTTGTAGTGATTTGCTTGATTCAGTTGAAAATTTACCTCACAGCTTTCAAGTAAATGTAGTTAATCCACACTCCATGTATTGTAGATGTATGACCATTTAGTACAGTTATTCTTACACTGTTACATTTTTTTTTTATCCTAAATTTATAAAAATATCTTTCAGTTCCATTTGATGAGGATGACAAAGATAAAAATGTTTGGTTTATGGACCATGATTATTTGGAGAATATGTATGGAATGTTCAAGAAAGTCAATGGTAAGAAAACAATTGTTGTACAGTAATTGAGTCATATGTTTGAATTTTTAGATCAATCCAAAATGCTTTTTACTGACAAATAGTTAAAACTCTAAAGAGGCATATATTTAATTGTGTTTTGGATTGTCTTTTTGTGGAACTTTCTGGATGTATACTGTTGAAAATTTGTGGTCCAAAGTGTTTTTGTGACTCAAGTAGTTATGTTAGAGTTCATTGCATTGTGGTATTTTGAAAAGTTTGATGTTTAAAACACTGCCCAAGATGTATTGGATCTACAGTACGGCCACCGTGGACTGGTCACTTTCCACGGGTGGGCAGTATTTCCATGTACGCAAAAATATTAGATTCCAAACACTAAGTACAGGAATAATCTTAAAAAATTTAATTAATGAAGCACCGGGTACAACCTGGTGCTTCATTCATTAAAATTTTTCTGATGATGATTTTTATTACCTGGTAAATTCATGCATAGACACCACTGTCCACATGTGTATTACAACCAGTCCATGGTGACTGCTCTAGCCTTTGTGATTCCTGTATATTCCACTTTATTGGATACTGACTGGTATTTAGAAAAAACCCTTGTTATTTATTTCAACTAACAAACCAATGAAGTCATTTATCACATTCTTTTACTATGTACATGTAAACAAAGTCCTCAGCCCCAAAATTAATGTACTAATTTGGCTTTCCCAAAAGGAAAATCCATTTGCTATACTACAGATTATTTTTAGCTTAACTTGACAAAGTCAAGATAAGCTTTTACCATCACGCGTGCGGAAGTCTTTTAGTCTGTGAGTCTGTTCACATTTTCCTTTAGCACGGGCTACACCCCGCAGTTCTTGTCTGATCGTCACGAAATTTCATGTGCAGGTTTGGGGTCATGTCTAGAAGAGAACACCCCCGTTTGGTTGCGATCGGTCAACCGGTATGGTTGCCCGAGCCCAAAACCCGAAAACCATTAGCACAGTCTACAGGTTGTATTTATGAAGGGATTTCATTGTAACTTGGTAGGATGCCTCTGTATAATGCCTAGATGAGAACATAATCTTTTGGGCATGATCTGTCAACCGTGATGGCTGCCCAAGTCCGAAACCCAAAAACTTTTAGCACAGTCTGCAGGTCATGTTTAATATGGAGGGATTTCATTGTAACTTGGTAGGATGACTCCTTATGATGTCTAGATGAGAATTTCCCCATTTGGGCGTGATCTGCCAACCGTGACGACTGCCCTAGCCCAAAACCCGAAAACCTTTAGCACAGTCTACAGGTAATATTTATTGAGGAATTTCATTGTAACTTGGTGGGTTGACTTCATATAACTTCTAGATGAGATAGTCCCCTTTTGGAAGTGATTGGGCAACTGTGACGGCTACAGGGGCCCGAAGCCTGAAAACCTTTAGCACAGTCTACAGATCATATTTATGAAGGGATTTCATTGTAACTTGGTAGGATGACTCCAAATAATGTCTAGATGAGAACATCCCATTTTGATCACGATCATTCAGCCTTGATGGGTGCCCAAGCCCAAAAACCTTTAGCATAGGCAAAAGGTCATATTTATGGAAGGATTTCATTGTAACTTGTTAGGTTGACTCCATATAATGCCGAGATGATGACATCCCCTTTTGGTCGTGATTGGTCAACTGTGATGGCAACAGGTGCCCGAAGCCCGAAGACCTTGAGCACAGTCTACAGGTCATATTTATGAAGGGATTTCATTGTAACTCTGTAGGATCACTCCAGATGATGCCCAGATGAGAATGTCCCCTTTTGGTTGCGATCATTCAACCATTATAACTGCCCGAAGCCCGAATACCTTTAGCACAGTCTACAAGTCATATTTATGAAGGGATTTCATTGTAACTTGGTAGGTTTGACTCCTTGTAATGTCTAGATGAGAAAGTCCCCTTTTGGACACGATTGGGCAACTGTGACAGCTACAGGGGCCCAAAGCCCAAAAACCTTTAGAACAGTCTACAGGTCATAATTATGACGGGATTTCATTGTAGCTTGGTAGGATGACTCCAAATAATGTCTAGATGAGAATGTCCCCTTTTGGTCGCGATCATTCAGCCTTGATGGCTGCCCAAGCCCAAAAACCTTTAGCATAGTCTATAGGTCGTATTTATGGAAGGATTTCATTGTAACTTGTTATGTTGACTCCACATAATGCCTAGATGATGACATCCCCTTTTGGTCGTGATTGGCCAACTGTGATGGCTACAGGTGCCCGAAGCCCGAAAATCTTGAGCACAGCCTACAGGTCATATATATGAAGGGATTTCATTGTAACTTGTAGGTTGACTTCATATAATGTCTAGATGAGAATGTCCCCTTTGGACGCAATTGGGAAACTGACACTACAGGGGCCCGAAACCTGAAAACCTTTAGCACAGTCTACAGGCCAAATTTATGAAGGGATTTCAATGTAACTTGATAGGATGACTTGTTTTGGAATAGTTTCACTGTAACTTTGTAACTTTCGTTGATATACATTAACTGTGAGGGCCACATACATTAACTGTGAGGTCATATTAACCCACCCCTCAGCTCTTTAGTACAGTGTACACATATTATTTTTATCAAAAACATAGCATACAGGGAACAGAAATGAACATGTTCCCAATTATCACAATTCTTGTCTCATTTCATTATCCTTTCATAAACATTGAACATTATCCTTTTCATCAAACACAACACACAAGTTAAACTACAGTGTTATTGACACTTTCATTTTTATGCCCCAACCTCTGGAGGATGTTTCAGTGGGCACATAGTTGACGTCTCTGTCCCTACTTCCATTTCAACATTTTGCTTTGTAACTCTAGTACTGTTGTCAAATTTTGATGTCCTTTGGATTGGTGAGCACCAGCAACCGAGAAAGGGTCTCCACATATTGTTTTGTCCATGCATTCTTACTAGAGTTATATCCACCCCTTGTTTGACTTACAAAAGTGTCTGTATGAACATTTCACATTATAATGCAATTGATTGTCCTTTAATATGGTAAGAGGTCAGCATAGAGAAAGGGTTTATCCACATATTGCAGGTTTTGTCCACTCTTTCTTACCAGACTTGTGACCCTTGTCAGATGTAGAAAAGTGTTTGTACAAACAGTTTGCATTATTTTTCAAGTTCCAGTTGTCAGATTTGATTTTCTGTGGTATGGTGAGAACCCAGCATGGGGAAAGGATACACACATAATGTAGGTTTTGTCCATGCATTCTTACCAGAGTTAAGGCCCTTGTTAGAATTAGAAAAACTTGCCCATGTACTGCATTATTGTTTTTTATCCATGGAAATACTTTCTGTTGAATAGCAGCAAAAAATTGACTCATTTTTTTATTGCCTATGTTGAATGGGTATCCAAGGGGAGTTTAGCCAAGTTATTCTTCATGTGTGTTCATTTGTTCGTTCAAAATTTAATGTCAGGCAATTATACCATATTGAGAAATGCCACCACTCTAATATGCAGGATATGCTTTTGGTATGGCAGGACTGAACATTTTTTTCTGCCAAAACCCACCAAAAATTACCCAAATATTTGTTCATCTATATCTCATAATCAAAAACTGTGATTGACTTGATTATTTTGCAGATTTGTCAAAATACATATATCCATGAAAAATAAAAAAAAATATTAAATTCATTTTTGGCTCACCAACGATAGTTGTGTGAGCCTATGGCATAGCCCTTATGTCGGCGTCGGCATCCGGATTCATACATTTTGAACTTTTGTGTGCAGGTTTTGATTTTTGGCTCACCAACGATAGTTGTGTGAGCCAATGGCATGACCCTCATGTCGGCGTCCGGATTCATACATTTTGAACTTTTGTGTGCAAGTTCTGATTTTTAGCTCAACTTTGGCGAAGCCAAATTTGAGCTTATGCCATGGCCAGTCGTCTGTCGTCCGTCTGTCTGTCTGGCCATCTGTTCGTCAACAATTCAATGCAGCTCGGGCTAGAGGCCGTATTTATGAACCAATCTTTACAAAACTTCTTGGGTACCTTTGTTATGACCGTGGGACGAGAATGAGTGTTTTGGGGTCCGATCCGAAATTCAAGTTGACCGCTGGCGGCCATTTTGTACAGTCTTAGGTGCAATCAGATTTTTACGCAGAACTTCCATATGAAAGCTCTGATTTGAATAATTTTTTGTATAAATGTTTAGTACCATGGGATACATCACATATAATACAGGTTTTTTTCTCGTACGTAAATTATGCAAATTAGACTAACTTTGATGTATTTAGTGTTACTTTCAGCACTGGCTTGGGCTAGAGGCCGTATTTATGAACCAATCTTTACGAAACTTCTTGGGTACCTTTGGTATCACCGTGGGACGAGAACGAGTGTTTTTGGGTGCGGTCCGAAATTCAAGATGGCCAATGGCAGCCATTTTGTACAAAATTAGTTGCAATCAGATTTTTGCACAGAACTTCCATATGAAAGCGATGATTTGAAAAAAATTTTGTGTGAATGTTTAGTACCATGGGATACATCACATATAATACAAGTTTTTTTCTCATGCCGAAATTATGCAAATTAGATGAACTTTGATTTTTTCAGTGCTACTTACACACAGTAAGTACACATGTCAATACGGCACGGGCTAGAGGCTGTATTTATCAACCGATCTTCACGAAACTTCTTGGGTACCTCTGTTATTACCTTGGGACGAGAACGAGTGTTTCTGAGTGCGGTCCAAAATTCAAGATGGCTGCCAGTGGCCATTTTGTGCCGAAATTAGGTCTGATCAGTTTTTTGTACACAACTTCTATACGGCTCAGGCTAGAGCCCGTATTTATGAACCGATCTTTACGAAAACTTATTGGGTACCTTTGTTATCACCGTGGGATGAGAACGAGTGTTTTTGGGTGTGGTCCGAAATTCAAGATAGCCACCAGCAGCCAATTTGTACCAAAATTAGTGCAATCAGTCTTTTGTACAGAACTTCTGTATGAAAGTTCTGATTTGAATAAATTTTTGTATGAATGTTTATTAAAATGGAATACATCACATACAGTACAGGTTTTTTTCTCATGCAGAAATTATGCAAATTAGATGAATTTTGATTTATTTAGTGCTACTTATACACTGTAAGAGCACATGTCAATACAACTCGGGCTAGAGGCTGTGTTTATCAACCGATCTCCACAAAACTTCTTGGGTACCCTTGTTATCACCTTGGGATGAGAACGAGTGTTTCTGAGTGCGTTCCAAAATTCAAGATGGCTGCCAGTGGCCATTTTGTACCGAAGTTAGGTCCAATCAGTTTTTTTTCACAACTTCTATACAGCTCGTATTTATGAACTGATCTTCACGAAACTTCTTGGGTACCTTTGTTTTCACCTTGGGACAGGAATGAGTGTGTTTTGGGGTGCCTTTGTTATCACTGTGCTATGAGAACAAATATTTTGGGGTTCAGTCAAACCCACTCTGGGACTCAAAGATTTCTTTTCTAGTTTAGCATCTGACTATCACCCACCTTTACAATACTTTACCTATACATTTGTTACAGGCTACGGTCAGTTTTTATGCACAGACCATTACAATACTTTACATGTACCTTTGCTATCAGGTCATTACCTAGATGTTTGTCATTGCTGTGTCACATACTATACATGTACATGTCTCTTGACAAGTTGAGCTACAGTATCACTGACACTTTCATTTTTTTTTAGTTGTGTGAGCCTATGGCACAGCCCTCATGTCGGCGGCATCTGCGTCGGCATCCGGATTCATACATTTTGAACTTTTGTGTGCAGGTTTTGATTTTTTTTTTTTCATGTCGTCATGCTTTTCAGGGATAGTAATATTTTATTTAATCCTTTAGCTGCTTATTTACTTTAATTTTGGACTTTTGTGTGCAGGTTTTGACTTTTCTGTGCAGGTTTTTGACTTTTGTGTACAGGTTTTGAAATTTTGTCTTCAAGTGGAGTTTTACCTTACAGGCATATTGCCATGGTGGTTACCTTAACATTTCAGGCTATTTTTCTCAATTTAACCTTTTGAAACAAATGTGATACTTTTTTGACATTTATGTGTTGGTTTTGATGTTTGTCTTTCTATTCTTCCAAGTGGATATTTTTCAAGTAGAGTTTCACTTTACTGGCATATTGCCATTGTGGTTACTGTGGCATTTGCAGGGTATTTTTCTCAATTTTAACCCTTTGAAACAAATGTGATACTTTTTTTGACTTTAATGTGCAGGTTTTGAGGTTTGTCTTCTTTTCTTCCAAGTGGCGACTTACCTTGTAGCATATTACCATTGTTCCTATTTTATGTTAGGATGCTTCTTGAGGCTTGTATTATATTATTTCACCCTTTAACTGCTTATTTACTTTAATTTTGGACTTTTGTGTGCAGGTTTTGTACTTTTGTGTGCAGGTTTTTGACTTTTGTGTACAGGTTTTGATATTTTTTTTTTTTGGTGGAGTTTTACCTCACTGGCATATTGCCATGGTGGTTATTGTAACATTTTCAGGGTATTTTTCTAAATTTTAACCCTTTAAACAAATGTGATACTTTTTTGACTTTTATGTGCAGGTTTTGAGGTTTTTTTTCTTTTCTTCCAAGTGGATATTTTTCAGGTAGAGTTTCACCTTACTGGCATATTGGCATATATATTATATTATTTAACCCTTTAGCTGCTTATTTACTTTAATTTTGGGCTAGAGGCTGTATTTATGAACGGATCTTTATGAAACTTCTTGGGTGCCTTTGTTATCATTGTGAGACGAGAACAAGTGTTTTGGGTCCGGTCCGAAATTCAAGACGGCTGCTGGCAGCCATTTTGTACAAAATTAGCTGCAATCTGTTTTTTACGCAGAACTTCCATTTGAAAGCTCTGATTTGAATAATGTTTTGTATGAATGTTTAGTACCATGGGATACATCACATATAATACGGGTTTTTTTCTTGTGCGTAAATTATGCAAATTTAGACCAGGGACCAGCCGTGAGGGCGACTAGGGCGATTAAGTCGCCCTTCTAAGCCCAAAGTCGCCTAGAAAAATAGTCGGGGCGATTACAAGTCGCCCTCTAAAAATTGGCCAAAATGAGAAAAGGCTGAACTGAGTGATGCGAGGTTTACATGAAAACGAGTATTTTCAAAAATCGAATGTGCTCGAGTGTGATAAATGGGCATTTTAATTCGTCAAATAAACGTCCATTTATTTGAAATCACACGACAAGCAATTGTCCATTGTCGCTTTTGGCGGATTTTTTTATTTCTATTTTGTTGCGTTCCAGTCGGAGCTTCAAGTGTCGAAACGAAAATAGGTGACTTACGCGACTCAACAAACAACCCAGTTTGAAAGTACCGGTAGGTTACGTCGCTTAGGATGCCGAAAATGTATACACAACGGACGTATTTTATAACACATTATTTTCATTTCGATTTGCTGACGACTGTTAACTGTTGGGCTGTCTATTCCCAGAAAAACACGAATGGAATTGAAACACATGAAAAAAAGCGTTAGTGATGTTAAGAAAAGCTTTGTACAGTACACAAGTGTGCATGTGGACGATCTTGAAAAAGGGTCCTCCTAAACATCGGGATGACATGAAATGACACCGGAATGCCATAAAAATGATGCGGAATGAAATTTCTTTTACAAAATACTCGACCCCAGAATGTATTTTGTTTATTAACTAACAAAGTACCTCCCAAGCAACCTTCTTACATCTGGTCCTGTTCACACTTTCAGACTTAGGAAATTATTAGCTTAGTAGACTTTGTTGAAAGGCAACCACAGGAGGGTGATGGGGGATTGGCACGAAGAAGAGGTGAGGGGTCATGAAGGAGAAGGTAGCAGTGGGGGATTTTCAGTCAATAATTACATTGTGATTTTTTTAACCTGGCACAGATGCATCATAGACAACTGGACCTGGATTATTTGTATGTTAATGGAGGACCATAAATTGAAAATATGAAGGGGCGGTGGGGGTGGTACATGAATATTCTTAATTTTCCCCACTTGCCTATGAAGTCTCCCTACATGACTCTGCAGTCTCCCTATTTTTTCTGGAGGGAGACTTGAAGTCTCCCTAAAATTCCCCCCTAGGCTGGTCCCTGATTTAGACTAGCTTTGATTTATTTAGTGTTACTTTCAGCACTGTAACTGCAAATGCCAATATGGCTCGGGCTAGAGGCCGTATTTATGAACTGATCTTTACGAAACTTCTTGGGTACCTTTGTTATCACCGTGGGATGAGAACAAGTGTTTTTGGGTCCGGTCTGAAATTCAAGATGGCCGCTGGCAGTCATTTTGTACAAAATTAGGTGCAATCAGATTTTTGCGCAGAACTTCCACATGAAAGTGCTGATTTGAATAATTTTTTGTGTGAATGTTTAGTACCAAGGGATACATCACATATAATACAGGTTTTTTTCTCGTGCATAAATTATGCCAATTAGACTAACTTTGATCTATTTAATGTTACTTTCAGCACTGTAACTGCAAATGCCAATACGGCTCGGGCTAGAGGCCGTATTTATGAACCGATCTTTATGAAACTTCTTGGGTACCTTTTTTATCACTGTGGGATGAGAACGAGTATTTTGGGGTGCGGTCCAAAATTCAAGATGGCTGCCGGTGGCCATTTTGTATCAAAATTAGTACAATCAGTTTTTTGTATGGAACTTCTGTATGAAAGTTCTGATTTGAATAAATTTCTGTATGAATGTTTAATAACATGGAATACATCACATATAATACAGGTTTTTTTTCTTGAGCAGAAATTATGCAAATTAGGTGAACTTTGATTTATTCAGTGCTTCTAATACACAGTGAGTGCATGTGTCAATACAGCTTGGGCGAGAGGCTGTATTTATGAACCGATCTTTACAAAACTTCTTGGGTACATTTGTTATCACCTTGGGATGAGAACGAGTGTTTCTGGGTGCAGTCCAAAATTCAAGATGGCTGCCGGTGGCCATTTTGTATCTAAATTAGGTCCAATCAGTTTTTGTACACAACTTCTATACGGCTCAGGCTAGAGGCCGTATTTATGAACCGATCTTTATGAAATTTCTTGGGTACCTTTGTTATCATTGTGAGACGAGAACAAGTGTTTTTGGGTCCGGTCCGAAATTCAAGACGGCCGCTGGCAGCCATTTTGTACAAAATTAGGTGCAATCAGATTTTTGCGCAGAACTTCCATATGAAAGTGCTGATTTGAATAATTTTTTGTGTGAATGTTTAGTAGCAAGGGATACATCACATATAATACGAGTTTCTTTATCGTGCATAAATTATGCCAATTGGACTAACTTTGATCTATTTAATGTTACTTTCAGCACTGTAACTGCAAATGCCAGGCTAGAGGCCGTATTTATGAACCGATCTTTATGAAACTTCTTGGGTACCTTTTTTATCACCGTGGGATGAGAACGAGTATTTTTGTGTGCGGTCCAAAATTCAAGATGACTGCCAGTGGCCATTTTGTACCAAAATTTGTGCAATCAGTTTTTTGTACAGAACTTCTGGATGAAAGTTCTGATTTGAATAAAGTTTTGTAGGAATGTTTAGTAACATGGAATACATCACATGTAATACAGGTTTTTTTCTCGTGCAGAAATTATGCAAATTAGATGAACTTTGATTTGTTCAGTGCTACTTATACACAGTAAGTGCACTTGTCAATATAGCTTGGCTAGAGTCTGTATTTATGAACTGATCTTCACGAAACTTCTTGGGTACCTCTGTTATTACCTTGGGACGAGAACGAGTGTTTCTGAGTGCGGTCCAAAATTCAAGATGGGGTACCTTTGTTATCACCTTGTGACAGGAACCAGTGTTTTGGGGTGCCTTTGTTATCACTGTGCTATGAGAACAAATGTTTTGGGGTTCAGTCAGACCCACTCTGGGACTCAAAGATTTCTTTTCTAGTTTAGCATCTAACTGTCACCCCACTTTTACAATACTTTACCTATATATTTATACTCCCCACAAACAAAGTTTGGAGGGGTATATAGGAATCACCCTGTCCGTCCGTCTGGACACTCCGACAGGTCTGTCCATCCTTATAAGCGCAACTCCTCCTAAACCGTTTGAAGAATTTTCATGAAACTTTACACAATGGAAGAACTCCATATGAAGATGTGCATGAAGCAATATAATTCCGTTCTGACATTTCCAAGGGAAGATAATCTAACTTATACATTTCAGGCGCAAGGGGGGGGGGGGGGGTATCCCTATGTCAGCTTGCACACAGTACCTCTAGTTGTTACAGGCTACGGTCAGCATTTATGTACAGACCATTACAATACTTTACATGTAGCTTTGTTATCAGGTCATTACCTAGATGTTTGTCATTGCTGTGTCACACACTATACATGTACATGTTTTAAACAAGTTGAGCTACAGTGTCATTGACACTTTCATTTTAAGTGGAGTTTTACCTCACTGGCATATTGCCATGGTGGTTACTGTAACATTTTAAGGGTATTTTTCTAAATTTGAACCCTTTGAAACAAATGTGATGCTTTTTTTACTTTTATATGCAGGTTTTGAGGTTTTTCTTTCTTTTCTTCCAAGTGGATATTTTTCAGGTAGAGTTTCACCTTACTGGCATGTTGCCATGGTGGTTACTGTGACATTAACAGGGTATTTTTCTCAATTTTAACCCATTGAAACAAATGTGATACTTTTTAGTCGAGTTGTGACGAAGTCAAACTCGACTTATAGTTTGGTGAATGGCGGGCGGGCGGGTGGGTGGGCGGGCAGACGGGCGTAAACAATTGGTTTCCGGATGATAACTTGATAGTGGTTCAACTCACATTCATTAAACTTCATACGTAGGTTGGTCTTGGTGGGAGGAAGAACCCTATTGATTTTGGACATGCTACGTCGAAGGTCAAGGTCACAGTGACCTTGAACATAGTAAATCTTAAACAATTGGTTTCCGGATGATAACTTGATAATGATTCAACTCACATTCATGAAACTTCATAGGTAGATTGGCCTTGGTGAGGGGAAGAACCCTATTGATTTTGGACTCGCTACGTCAAAGGTCAAGGTCAACGTGACCTTGAACATAGTAAATCGCAACAATTCCTTTCCGGATGATAACTTGATAGTAGTTCAACCTACATTCATGAAACTTCATAGGTGGGTTGGCCTTGGTGCGAGGAAGAACTCTATTGATCTTGGACTCACCAGATCAAAGGTCAAGGTCACAGTGACCTTTAACATAGTATATCGCAACAATTGGTTTCCGGATGATAACTTGATAGTGGTTCAACCTAGAGTCATGAAACTTCATAGGTGTGTTGGCCTTGGTGCGAGGAAGAACCCTATTGATCTTGGACTCACCAGGTCAAAGGTCAAGGTCACAGTGACCTTGAACATAGTATATCGCAACAATTGGTTTCCGGATGATAACTTGATAGTGGTTCAACCTAGAGTCATGAAACTTTACAGGCTTGTTGGCCTTGGTGCGAGGAAGAACCCTATTGATGTTGGACTCACCAGGTCAAAGGTCAAGGTCACAGTGACCTTGAACATAGTATATCGCAACAATTGGTTTCTGGATGAGAACTTGATAGTGGTTCAAACTAGAGTCATGAAACTTCATAGGTGTGTTGGCATTGGTGTGAGGAAGAACTCTATTGACCTTGGACTCGCCAGGTCAAAGGTCAAGGTCACAACTCGACATTGGATCGGTGATCCTGAGCGGCATTTTTTTTTACTTTTATGTGCTGGTTTTGAGGTTTGTCTTTCTTTTCTTCAAAGTGGAGACTTACCTTGTAGCATATTGCCATGGTTCCTATTTTATGTTAGCATGCTTCCGGGGGCTATTATTATATTATTTAACCCTTCAGCTGCTTATTTACTTTAATTTTGGACTTTCATGTGCAGGTTTTGGACTTTTTTTTTTTTTTTTTTACTCCAGCCACCCCTTTACATTGGCCACGTCTTGGTGAGCAATGAGGTACTGATAACCCCTCTGGTATTATTTAATTCTTTCTCTTCTTATGTACCTTATTTTTAGCTCACCTGAGCGAAGCTCAGCAGGAGCTTTACTGATCGTGATCCGTCCGTCGTCCATCGTCCGTCGTCCGTCCGGCGTTAACTTTACATTATCGACTTCTCCTCCTAAATCACTGGCCCAATTTTATTCAAATGTTGGCTAAATATTTATTACCTAATGCCAATTCAGATTTGTTCAAATGAAGTTGCCCCTCCTCCTGGGTGGGGCCACGCCCCCAAGGGGCACCAAAATCTTTGAAAATCTTCTTCTCAAGATCCAGCAGTAGCAGACACTTGATATATGGTATGCAGCTTCCTTTTGAGGTGTAGACTCAGATTTGTTCAAGAGAAGTTCGAGGGATAATATTTGGCGTTGTTATGGGAGGGGCAAAAATTTTGGCCCCGCCCTAAATTTCTATTTTCTGAACCGAGAGGCCGATTTGAACCAAATTTAATGTGAGGACTTATTGGGTCATAAGTACTTGATTTATGCCAAAATTTTTTTTTCCGCAGCCCTGTGAGAACCTTAGGAGCTGAAAATAGAAAAAATTTAAAACGCCCATATCTCCAAAACTGCACGGCACCGAGAATTTTTATTTGGTGTGAAGCTTCCTTAGAACCAACAGAAAGAATTGGTAAAAAAAAATTGCCATCGGTTTTATCATAGGGTACAGTTTCGGGACTTTGAAAAAGTGCTGAGTCAGCACTTTTTAACACTGTAGGCAATGGGAAAAACATTAAAAAATTTTCTTCTCCAGATCCAACAGGCAGAATCTTTTGATATTTGGTATGCAACATTGTAGGGTGGATCTGATTCAAGTATGTTCAAATCGGCCCCCTGGGTTTATATTTGGGCTCAGTATAGGAGCCCAAATTTGAACTTACTGCATTTCAGGCAAACTTCTTAAAAAATCTTCTTCTCCAGATCCAGCAGGCAGAATCTTTTGATATTTGGTATGCAACATTGTGGGATGGATCTGATTCAAGTTTGTTCAAATCTGCCCCTTGGGTTTATATTTGGGCTCAGTATAGGAGCCCAAATTCGAACTTAAAGCATTTCAGGCAAATTTCTTTGAAAATCTTCTCAAGATCCAGCAGGCAGAATCTTTTGATATTGGGTATGCAACATTGTGGTGTGGATCTGATTCAAGTTTGTTCAAATCGGCTCGCTGGGTTTATATTTGGGCTCAGTATAGGAGCCCAAATTTGAATTTCGTGCTTTTCAGGCAAATTTCTTAAAAAATCTTCTTCTCCAGGTCCAGCAGGCAGAATCTTTTGATATTTGGTGTGCAACATTGTGGGGTGGATCTGATTCTCTTTTGTTCAAATCGGCTCCCTAGATTCATATTTGGGCTTACTATAGAAGCTCAAATTCGAACTTAGTGCATTTCAGGCAAATTTCTTCAAAAATCTTCTTCTCCAGATCCTGCAGGCAGAATCTTTTGATATTTGGTATGCAACATTGTGGGGTGGATCTGATTCCAGTTTGTTCAAATCGGCCACCTGGATTCATATTTGGGCTCACTATAGAAGCTCGAATTCGAACTTAGTGCATTTCAGGCAAATTTCTTCAAAAATCTTCTTCTCCAGATCCTGCAGGCAGAATCTTTTGATATTTGGTATGCAACATTGTGGGGTGGATCTGATTCAAGTTTGTTCAAATCGGCCCCCTGGGTTCATATTTGGGCTCAGTATAGGAGCCCGATTTCGAACTTAGTGCTTTTCAGGCAAATTTCTTCAAAAATCTTCTTCTCCAGATCCAGCAGGCAGAATCTTTTGATATTTGGTATGCAACATTGTGGGGTAGATCTGATTCAAGTTTGTTCAAATCGGTCCCCTGGATTCATATTTGGTCTCACTATAGAAGCTCGAATTCGAACTTAGTGCATTTCAGGCAAATGTCTTTAAAAATCTTCTCCAGATCCTGCAGGCAGAATCTTTTGATATTTGGTATGCAACATTGTGGGGTGGATCTGATTCCAGTTTGTTCAAATCGGCCACCTGGATTCATATTTGGGCTCACTATAGAAGCTCGAATTCGAACTTAGTGCATTTCAGGCAAATGTCTTTAAAAATCTTCTCCAGATCCTGCAGGCAGAATCTTTTGATATTTGGTATGCAACATTGTGGGGTGGATCTGATTCCAGTTTGTTCAAATCGGCCACCTGGATTCATATTTGGGCTCACTATAGAAGCTTGAATTCGAACTTAGTGCATTTCAGGCAAATTTCTTCAAAAATCTTCTCCAGATCCAGCAGGCAGAATCTTGTGATATTTGGTATGCAACATTGTGGGGTGGATCTGATTCAAGTTTGTTCAAATCGGCCCCCTGGGTTCATGTTTGGGCTCAGTATAGGAGCCCGATTTCGAACTTAGTGCTTTTCAGGCAAATTTCTTCAAAAATCTTCTTCTCCAGATCCAGCAGGCAGAATCTTTTGATATTTGGTATGCAACATTGTGGGGTAGATCTGATTCAAGTTTGTTCAAATCGGTCCCCTGGATTCATATTTGGTCTCACTATAGAAGCTCGAATTCGAACTTAGTGCATTTCAGGCAAATTTCTTCAAAAATCTTCTTCTCCAGATCCAGCAGGCAGAATCTTTTGATATTTGGTATGCAACATTGTGGGGTGGATCTGATTCAAGTTTGTTCAAATCGGCTCCTTAGATTCATATTTGGGCTCACTATAGAATCTTGAATTCGAACTTAGTGCATTTCAGGCAAATGTCTTTAAAAATCTTCTCCAGATCCTGCAGGCAGAATCTTTTGATATTTGGTATGCAACATTGTGGGGTGGATCTGATTCCAGTTTGTTCAAATCGGCCACCTGGATTCATATTTGGGCTCACTATAGAAGCTTGAATTCGAACTTAGTGCATTTCAGGCAAATTTCTTCAAAAATCTTCTCCAGATCCAGCAGGCAGAATCTTGTGATATTTGGTATGCAACATTGTGGGGTGGATCTGATTCAAGTTTGTTCAAATCGGCCACCTGGATTCATATTTGGGCTCACTATAGAAGCTTGAATTCGAACTTAGTGCATTTCAGGCAAATTTCTTCAAAAATCTTCTCCAGATCCAGCAGGCAGAATCTTGTGATATTTGCTATGCAACATTGTGGGGTGGATCTGATTCAAGTTTGTTCAAATCGGCCCCCTGGGTTTATATTTGGGCTCAGTATAGGAGCCCAAATTTGAACTTAGTGCATTTCAGGCAAATTTCTTTGAAAATCTTCTTCTCAAGATCCAGCAGGCAGAATCTTGTGATATTTGGTATGCAGCATCCTTAGGGGGGTGAAATTCAAGTTTGTTCAAGCCATGTCCCTAGGCCCATATTTGGGCTCACTGTGGGAGCTTGAATTGTAACTTTGTTCGAAATGAGGAATTTTCTTAAAAAATCTTCTTCTTCAGATCCAGCAGTCGGAATGGTTTGATATGTGGTGAGTAGCATCCTTGGGGGGGGGGGGGGGAGGGGGGAGGGAGGGGGGGAGGGGGGGATTCAAGTGTGTTAAAGCCAAGTCGATGGGTCCATATTTGGGCTCCCTGTGGGAGCCCAAATTATAACTTAGTCAATATGAGGAATTTTTCTTTAAAAATCTTCTTCTTCAGATTCAGCAGTTGGAATGTTTTGATATTTGGCATGGAGCAACATTAGGGGGATGAGATTCAAGTTTGTTCAAGCCAAGTCCCTTGGTTCATATTTGGGCTCACTATGGGAGCCTGAATGACAACTTAGATCAAAATGAGGAATTTTCTTTAAAAATCTTCAGATCCAGCAGATGAATGCTTTTGATATTTTTTATGCAGCATCCTTAGGGGGGTAAGATTCAAGTTTGTTCAAGTCATGTCCCTAGGTCCATATTTGGGCTGATTGTGGGAGCTCGAATTGTAACTTGGTTCAAAATGAGGAATTTTCTTTAAAAATCTTCTTCTTCAGATCCAGCAGTCGGAATGTTTTGATATTTGGTGTGCAGAATCCTTAGGGGTGTGAGATTCAAGTGTGTTAAAGCCAAGTCCCTGGGTTCATATATGGGCTCCCTGTGGGAGCCCGAATTATGACTTAGTTCAATATGAGGAATATTCTTTAAAAATCTTTTTTTAGATCCACTGGTCAGAATATTTGGATATTTGGTTTCAGCTTTTCTTAGGAGGAGCAGATGCAACTTGTGGAAATCAATTCTCTGGGTTGATATTTAGGCTACCATGTCAGGTGAGCACCCTCAGGCCCCCTGGGGCCTCTTGTTTTACTTTTGTGTGCAGGTTTTGGACATCAACACTTTACATTGGCCACCCGTTGGTGAGCTACGGGGTACTAATACCCCTTCTAGTTTAGCTTTGCCTGACAAAATGTCAGTGGAGCTTTTCTGATGCTAAATCATTCGTCAATATTTTGTTTGTCTGAGCCATAACTACTTCTTAACCACTGAATATTTTTTTGACAATACCTTATAACAATATGTATTATCAAAAGACAGCGTAACATGATTTATAATATGGAATGTACCCCTCAAGTTCACAGTCACGGGCCCTATGTTAAGGTGACAGAAAAACTTTGACATTTCAATGTCACTTTTGTCTAGTCCATATATCTTGGTATGATTGACAGATCTTATTCATACTTGGTACAATTATTGCTGATGACTCAAATGTGTGTGTCATGATATCAAGGTCGAAGTCACAGGCAGCAACACTTATATTGTTATACAGCGCTTGTCTGGTTCATATAACTTTGTATGATTGACCGATCTTATTCATAGTTGGTACAATTATTTCACATGACACAAAAGTGTGTCGCGACTTTGATCCAAGGTCATACCATCAAGGTTAAGGTCACAGACAACAAAACTTTGATATTGTTATGCAGCCTTTGTTTGTCTGGTCTGTATAATTGAATCTGTGTGGCAGATCTTGTTCTTACATCACACCATTGTTACACATAATCTAACCTTGTGTCATGACTTTGACCCATTGTCATATCATGATGATTAAGGTCACAAGCAGTAACACTTGGAATCTTGTCTAATATTCAGCGTCTAAAATGTGACCTTCGGTGTAGGTATCTAGGCGTAGCTTCCTCTTGTATACTTCTAACCATTACTTATTTGTCCTTATTGCAACAAGCTCATCAAACTTTTTCCATTAATAGGTCAGGAGGTATATTGTGAGGTAGAAAAATGAAAAAATAAAATTTGAGTGGCAATTTTTGTGTATCACATGCAGATATGGCAGATTTGTTAGGTAAATGGTTAACAAAACATAAGACTATTTTGTGCCTAAACATTGTCATTGCTGGGACAATCCGGCTGCATGCGTGACATCACTCTAGTTTTATTTTTTACATCAAAAAACTCAAAAACATAGCTTACATGTGTGACCCCTCATTGGAACGAGCTCATTCCATTGAGGGTTCATAAGCTATGTTTTTGATGCAAAAAATGAAAAAAATAGTTATACAATAATTTTGTTTGCTAGTGTTGTCTGCTTTTCATGTTAGATAAAGGTTAACAATGTCCTGCTTGAGTTCGACAGCCAGTGCGGGTAAGGCTGGGCGATATTTCGATATACTGGTAAATACCGGTATTGAAATCGGTACCGGTTAAATATCGTCTATTTTTCGGCAATACCGGTATATCGTCTGTAACGATATTGGTTTGGGTCACATGATAATAAAATTTCAACATGTGTTTTTTCGTAAAATCGCACAGAAAGTTGCTTTGAAAATACAGGAAGTTTATCTTTCCTCATTTCGTGAACAAATGATAAACAGCGAGAGATGACGAGAGTAACCTTTTATCTCGTTTATTGTCGCCGACATGCAAGCATTCATGGAGAAATTATGAAATAAAAATTTAATACTTGTTTGCTAAATTTGTTTGATTATTTTTAATTAGTGAATAATTAAAATAGCGTACATCACACAAATAGTTTGTTGTTACACGGAAAACACACCCGACTGTCACGCTGAATTCCTTGTCAGCAGACTGACACAAAAATGTTTCAAATCACACATATTCACAATTGCGAAATGTGCAACAATTTTTGTCAAGTATGACGGAGGTGTGATGCCATCACTGGGAGAAAACATTGTCGGCTGGTGATTGACACCTGCAGACTATCATGAAAGTGAAGGGTGATCACGTCTTGGAGGCGTGCTTAATATCAACAGACCGACTGGCCTGACATGTGACAGATGACATTTGACATTGTCATCTGAGGAAGTTCACTGCTGGAAGATAGGAAAAGGGGAGGAGCTACTACTGGTTCGTTGTGAAACCAGGCCCTCGGAATTCCATCAACTGGACACCCGCTGTTTTGATAAAAAAGTTTTTTTGCCACTGTTTACATGAAGTCACACATACGCAATTAACACAATGTGACAATTGACTGGCTCAGTAATTAAACGCTTATCAGTCAAGAGAGGCTGATCATGTTTTTACAGGAATTAAATTGACAAAGACTAATTTACTTGCATCCCAGATTCAGATGAAAGCCAGTAAACCCATGATAATTTTATGGCTTATTTTCGTATTAAACAATGGGTTCAATAACTTTGTAGACATGGATTATTATGGTCTTCCATTCAAATCACTCATTTTCCCAGAGCAGTAAGTGATACTTCTATCTTTTGCTCCAAAAAGATATTTTTTATTCATGATATCCCTTGCATTTAATATGTGTTTCACACACTGCTGCACGATATACCGGTATATCGCGATATTTTTTCTGATATCGTTACCGGTATTCAGATTCCCATATCGCCCAGCCCTAAGTGCGGGTCAGCCACACTGAGTGGTGTTATGGCTCTTAATTAGTTCATTTTTGCCTGTTTTCAGCCTGTTAGCACCACAACTTGAACAAATACAGTATCAATGGATTCAGTCAAAATTTGGTAGGTGAGACTTTCTTAATGTCTTTAAATAGTTTGAAAACTAGTGTAGTTTGGCCATATTGAGTGGCGTTATGACCCTTAATTAGTTAATTTGCGACTGTCTGTGCCAGGGCTTTAGATTACCCCAATTTCACACTAAGGTCGCCCTAGGTCGCTCTTGGTTATTAGTGCCCAAATTGAAGAACGTGTGAAGACATCCAAAAAAAATTATAAATTCTCTGTACCTCTTCTACATTTGAGACTAACTTCAATCATAATATGACCATTTAAACACAAAGAAAGGCATGGCAATAAAACATAATAGGATAAGGCTGTTATTTCTGGTTTTAATGTACCCAAATTCGAGCTAAAATGAATTTAGAGGCCTTGTCTTTGCATCTGTGCATCTGGACGTACGTCTGTCCATCCACACGCAGATTCTGTTCGTGTTATAACTTCAACATTATAGTAGCATCAGCTGCTTTGGTGAGGAAAATATTTTTATACTATAAACCGATGGCCCAGACTTAGCTGGTACTAACTCAAAATTGTCTAGGGCCAAACACAAATTTTGCCCCTCAATCCCCAAAATTGCATGCAAAACCGAAAATTAGAAGTCCTATCTGGCCCTCCATACATTTACTCTCAACGCATGCGCAGATGCCAGGAAGTCACTGGAACTGGCGCAAACATCATTCTTTGTTTGGCCCTCAGTCAGATAACAACAAACTGACTTCTGTGCTATTTAAATCTCAGTCTTAATGATGCCAGATGCAAATCAATGGTTAATTTGGTGGATCCAAGGACACAACTGAATGAAGGAAGGAAGAAACGGTGGTTTGAAACATTCAGGGCTGTAACTTTATTATATTTTTTAAAATTATTTCATGTTTCCCAATTTCCGGTACATGGGCCTGACGTCATCATTATTATTAATGATTTTCCACGGTTTGTTAAGTATTCCTTCCCTATCCTTCCTTGAACCCCCAAGTTAAACTCCCAAGTTTTTGGCCTGTTTTATTGAAATTTTTTTTCATAAAATTTCTTGGGAGTTTAACGTATTATACAGGAGGTTTATTCTGTACATCCTCATGGTTACGTCCTCGCCCTACGGGTTTTTAGGCATTTTGGTCATGCATCATACATCCGATGTATCATTTTTTCTTCTGCTGAAGATCTTGCTTTACATCGGATAGTTTTAATTCTGTTACTGACTTCGGGCCGTGTTGCCTGGGGTCTTGTTTCCGGTATTTTTACACAGTATACCAATGGCCCAGACATAGCCGGTACTAACTCTAAAATATCTAGGGCCAAACACAAATTTTGCCCCCCAATCCCCCAAATTTGCATGCAAAACCAAAAATTAGAAGTCCTAACTGATCCTCCATACATTTACCCTGTTAAACTAAACTCCCAAGCTTTTTGGCTTGTTTTTTAGCTCATCTTGACAAAGTCAAGCTGAGCTAATCTCATCGCTTCCTGTCCGTCATCCGTCAACACCATGTTTTGGTCTTCTCCTCAAAAGCCACTGGGCCAATTCAAGTGAAAGTTTGTGTGAGTGATGGTCCCAAAGGGGCATTTCATTTTTGTTCAACTCAGCATGCCCAGCCCCATAGGGAGGGAGTGGGGGAAAATGCACAAAAATATTTTAAAAATCTTCTCAAGAACCAGTGTGTACAATGACTTGATATTTGCTATGGAGCTTCCATATGAGGTGTAGAATCAAGTTTGTTCAAACGAAGTTCGTAAAGTAATATTTGGCTTTGTAATTGGAGGGGTAAGATTTTTGGCCCTGCCCCAAATTTCTATTTTCTGAACCGATGGTCCGGTATGAACCAAATTTGGTTTGTGGTAGTATTGGGTCATAAGTACTTGACCCATGCAAAAAAAAAAAAATTCCCGCATCCCCATGGGAACCCTGGGAGCTAAAAATAGAAATATTTTCAAACGCCCATATTTCCCAAACCCCACGGAACAGAGAGCTTTTATTTGGTATGAAGTATCCTTATGACCAGTAGAATTGAATGGTAAAAAAAAATTGCCATCGGTTATGTTAGGGTGTTCCGTAATGGGCATCAAAAAAATGCTGAGTCAGCATATTTGCAAAAATTTTAAAAAATCTTTTCTCCAGAACCAATTATCAGAATCTTTTGATATTTGGTATACAGCATTCATAGGGGGGTCAGATAAAAGTTTGTTGAAATAAAGCTCATTGGTTAATATTTGGGCTCTCTACAGGAGCCCGAAGTTTTAACATAGGGTAATATGGGGAATATTCTTTAAAAATCTTCTTCTTCAGAACCACCAGTCAGAATCTTTTAATATTTGGTATACATCATTGTTATGAGGGTCAGATTCTAGATTGTTCAAACAAAGTTCCTAGGTTGATATTTGGGCTTCCTACAAAAGCCCAAATTTTATCTTTGTTCAATATGGAGGGTAATTTAAAAAAATCTTCTTCTTCAGATCCATCAGTCAGAATGCTTTGATATTTGGTATGCAACATCTCTATGGGGGTCAGATTCAAGTTTGTTCAAATCAAATCCCTAGGTATATATTTGGGCTCACTATGGTAGCCCAAATTTTTACTTAGTGCAATATGAGAAAATTTCTTTAAAAATCTTCTTCTTCAGATCCACCAGTCGGAATGCTTTTATATTTGGTATACGACATCTCTAGGGGGGTCAGATTCCAGGTTGTTCAATTCGAGTGCCTAGGTTAATATTTGGGCTCCATATGGGAACATGAAATTTAACTTAGTACAATATGAGGGAATTTCTTCAATTCACTTGTCAGAATGCTTTCACCTTTGGTATACAACATCTCTAGTGGGGTCAGATTCAAGTTTGTTCAAATCGGATCCATATGTCAATATTTGGGCTCGCTATGGTAGCCCAAATTTGAACTTAGTTCAATTCGAAGAAATTTCTTTACAATTTCTCTTCTTCAGATCCAACAGTCAGAATGCTTTCATATTCGGTACACAACATCTCTAGGGAAGTCAGATTTAACTGTGTTCAAATCAAGAGCATGGGTTAATATTTGGGCTCTCTATGGGAGCCGGAATTGGCCATTTTGCTGAAGAATTAAAAATTTTGTATTCAGTACCCTCTAGAGGTACTAAGATTAATCCACATAGGTTGTATCAAGGGGCTTCATAGGGGAGCTCTACATTTTACTTATGATCAACTGAAGAAAAGGCATGATGCCCAGATTATTTTTGTCACTCCTGAGGGACTCAAGGATTGACAGTGTAGCCTATGGAGATGGCTTGCTTAATGTAGACTCATTCTTGGACTCTGTTTAAATTGTGTTCTGTACAAGATGAGCGTTTCAGGCCCTGTGGGGCCTCTTGTTTTAATTTTTTATATAAAATTTCTTGGGAGTTTAACGTGTTATACAGAAAGTTTTTTCTGTATTTCCTCCACTCTACCTCCTCACCCTTAGGGTGTTTAGGCGTTTTAGTCATGCATCATACTTCCAATGTATCGTTTTTTCTTCTGATGAAGATCTTGCCTTACATTGGATAGTTCAAAAATCTTACCGACTTTGGGCCGTGTTGCCTGGGGTCTCGTTTCCGGTTTTCAGTTGGACATTGTTTACATTAGCAATGTTTGTTATTTATGTGTACCTATTTCTGATATGGTAGGTCTGTTGTAAGATACTTTATACAGTCCCGTAGTATGGCAGTTAATTTTTGGGAAGAAAAAACTAATTTTGTCCACACTTGGGTTCTTTTGGGATACATTTGGACACTTCATTCCCTTTGGGAACTTGGGCTCTTGTCAAAAAGTTTCGAAAAATTTTTTTTGGTGTAAACTATTTTTCGATTTATATTTTGAATGTTTTTGTTATGTGTCTTTTTATTTGTATTTAATGTGGAATTGGTGGGAGTACAATCGACTTAGTCTGCTTCATTATGTAAGCATATAGCTCTTTAAGCAAGACGAGGAAGTTGTTCCTCTTATTTTCTTGTAGGGTGTCTTACTTGTAGTCGATGTACTTCTACTAATTCTTGCTCTTATGTGTCGCATTGGATGGCAAACGTTGCTGATGGGTGTCACGGTACGTTGTTAGCGAGGGAGCACTGCTTGTCCTCTCATAATGAGAGGCTGTCACCGGTCCTCTTGCCCTAGGTCGCTCTAGGTTATTAGTTTATATTTACAGAGGAACAAGAACATGGTGATGTTTATGTGACGCCGTCAGATAGTGTGCTTCCGTCGTCGCATTAATTAGTCAATCAGAGCTAGCAGTAAAAGTGCTCATGAATATTAGAAAGGGCAATAAACCACATTGTGGTTTCCAAATCCCTGTCGCCTGCTAGCTCGACCGGTGAAGCGGTACACCACCTGGGGGGTACCGTGACGCCGCGTGTGTCCATTGTGGTCAAGTAGAATGGAAAGGGTAGAGCAAGCACTATAATATAATATCAATACAAGGCTCACTCTGCGACGACGGAAAGGAAGAAGCCGGCAAGTTCAGCAAGAAGCTTGCCGAGGTCTGAAGGACTGCGAGTGAGAGAGGGCCCCCCCCCCCCCCCTGTTATTATAACATCTGGGGCCAGATGTTATGGATCAGAACTTGCATCAGTCGGAGCATACGTCCACGCCTCCCGTCCCGATGCTCCGTTCAGATGCCGATTACCGTGAGTATAATCTGATTCAGTTGGAGGATGAAAGGGATTTGGAGGAGAATTACCCTTCCCTTTCGGAACACAGGGTGGCGATAGTGCTTATGCATCTATACTTCCCTGAGTTTGTTCCTGAGAATCAGAATGCTGTGACAGCTCGAAAGTAGCACCATTCAATAGCTTGGACGAGGCCTCATATATTGGGACGTCCGAAGAAAGTGCCGTCTCAGACATACTGTCCCGGGAGCAGCCGGCGACCAGAAGACTGCTGCTCCTTAGGCCTCCATTATGGTTTTGCAGACGCAGATCCGCAGCTCCTCGCAGCATCCCAGCAAGTGTAGTAGCAATCGACGGCAGTCTCAAAATCTGAGCTGTCACATGGTGCTGGGTCGGTCCAGTTATCTGCATGTTCAGATGCTGTTGACCATGATTTCAACTGATTCAGACGAATGATTAAGGGATATGGAGGGGATTTACCCTCCACATTCGGAACAATACAGGGTTGAGAGGATTTATTACGAATCAGAATGCTGCGTTGTTGCACTCTAAATTATCCGGAAAAGGAGAAGGAATGTCTTTTCCGGTTCAGTATAGACAGGTGTCGCAGGCTTTTTGCCTTTTAGACGACTCCACATTCATCTTTCCAGTGGAAAGAAGTAAGGTGGTTTCTTGTCCTCTTCTTCTCTAGTTCCGCTGGTCGGAAAACAGTGAAGATGTATTGAGAGTTCCTCTGCATTTGAATGAGTAGACTAAGGACCTAGCTATGGCCTCACCTTCGTGATTCATTATTCGCTTGGTCACAATTGAGACGACATTTATAATACCCCACCGTTGCAGGGGTATAATGTTTTTGACTGGTCCGTCCGTCAGTCCGTCAGTCTGTCAGTCCGTCAGTCCGTCAGTCAGTCCTCCTTGTTTTCCGGACTTTTTTTCTACACGGATATTGAGCTGATTTTTGGTATGTCAGTCTAACATGGTGGCCTACAGATCAAGTTTGCATTTTGTTCCGCTCCACTGATTTTTACCAAAATTACGGCCCATGGACTCTGATGAAAAATTCATCAAAATTACAGTTTTCCGGACTTTTTTTCTACACGCTTCCAGATATTGAGCTGATTTTTGGTATGTTAGTCTGACATGGTGGCCTACAGATCAAGTTTGCATTTTGTTCCGCTCCTCTGATTTTTACCGAAATTACGGCCCTTGGACTCTGAAAAATGCATCAAAATTACAGTTTTCCGGACTTTTTTTTTTCTACACTCTTCCAGATATTGAGCTGATTTTTGGTATGTTAGTCCGACATGGTGGCCTACAGATGAAGTTTGCATTTTGTTCCGCTCCACTGATTTTTACTGAAATTACGGCCCTTGAACTTTGAAAAGTTCATCAAAATTACAGTTTTGCGGACTTTTTTCCTACTTGCTTCCAGATATTGAGCTGATTTTTGGTATGTTAGTCTAACATGGTGGCCTACAGAACAAGTTTGGGTTTTGTTCCGCTCCACTGATTTTTACCAAAATTACGGCCCCATAGACTTTGAAAAGTTCATCAAAATTACAGTTTTCCGGGCTTTTTCTCTACATGCTTCCAGATATTGAGCTGATTTTTGGTATGTTTATCTAACATGATGGCCTACAGATCAAGTTTGCATTTTGTTCTGCTCCACTGATTTTTACCGAAATTACGGCCCTTCGACTTTGTCTACACGCTTTCAGATATTATCAAAATTACGGCCATTTTAGTATGTGAGTCTACCACAATGACTTACAGATCAAGTTTGCGTTTCGTTCTGCTCGTCTGATTTTTGCGGAAATTACAGGCCCTGGACTCTGAAAAATACAAGTAACAGATTTCCGGGTCATTTTCCTAAAAATTACAGTTTTCCGGACTTTTTCTACTTGCTTCCAGTTATTATTTAAATTACGGCCATTTTAGTATGTGAATCTACCACAATGACTTACAGATGAAGTTCACGTTTCGTTCTGCTTGGCTGAAAAACTTAGTTCAAGTTATGGATAAATTAGATAGACCTCCTACAGTAATTGTTGGTGACTTAAATGTCAATACTTTGAAAGAACCAAGCAACGTATTAGTAAAAACATTGTCTCCAAAATGTTAAAGCCAAGTTATTTGCTCACCGACTTACATTTCTGGCTCCTGTATTGACCATGTGTACATAAAAAAAGACATAGCTTGTGACATAAGAATAATCCCGGTTCCATATTCCCAGTATGCAGTTATTCAAGTCAGGATTAGAATATGAAGCGACTTCGAATTTGTTCATGAAGTAAAACAATAATCTATTTCACTTTTTGTGTATAAACACTGTTATTTGGGATAGCAATTCTAAATCTGACACCTTTTTTATAAACAAGCATACACTAAAGTAATTTTATCAGCAAAGACCTAGTGTGACCTCACATTATTTATAATGTGTGTTGGAAAGATCAAATTGGATTTAAAAATGTTGGTATCATTAAATCTTAACATGGCTCCATATTTCAATTAAAATTAATTCTGCTTGAATTCTTTCAATACCGTTGAAACTACAGAACACTGTTTTCTGCAGTATTCCTAGAATCTATGTTTATTTTTAAAAAATGATTAGAGCTTGAAATATCGGGGGGCGCATGGGGTATGTGAGCGTGCTCACTAAGGTTCTATATTTCATTCAGAGCGAATTTAGACTCACCGTATTACGCAGATCACCTTTAAGAACTGTGATGCTACGTCTCTACGGAAAGGAATTGGAGGACGTTTGTACCTCATTAGAGTCCTTTCCAGGGCTATATCAGGGTTTCCGCTAGGGAAAAATTTGTGGGTCCGTTAGTTTAAAGAAAGTGAAACTCACACGCCGAAGGCGTGTGCCGCATGCCGCACGTGCCTTTGGCACGTGCGTATAGAGGGGGGTCTGGTGGGGTTCTCCCCCCAGGAAAATTTTGATTTTTAGGTGCTCTCTGGTGGCCTCTGGGGACATTCTGGTCGCTAAAATGCTGAATAATTGATGTGGAAAATATGTATTTTTTCCTCCTACAATTCTCTAAATTCCCACGGGACACACAATACTACATCTGGTCGGAGGTTTCATAAAAATACAAACCCAAAACAACACAAAATCCACGAATCCTAACAGTGACTGAGCTTTGTTTACAACCGCTTGCGGTAATATTCGAAAAGAACCTTGATGCTGACGTGTGATGTCATGCACATGCAATTACCATACTGACTTGTGTAGAAGCCCAGGGGGTGCTTGTAGTGGATAAATTGCAAAGTGTGTGTGGGGGGGGGGGGGGGGGGGCTTCGGGACGAGTAATAGTGCTTGCAAGATGCGTTAGGATGCGTCTGAAATTGGCGATATAAGGCAAGTAAATATCCACTGGGTATGTTACCTTTCTTTGGAAACCGCCTACCAATTTTATAGAATTTGCTTTTAAAATTCTCATAATTATCTTGTACATACGTTTCATTTTCACATTTTGGGTTTTAATCCTCAGTTTAATGAATAAAACAAACAGAAAACCATGCGGTGTTGTTTTCATTTTTTTTTTGTACAGGCTACTCTCGAAAGTCGAAGCCAGAAATGGACGTTAAGTATGTCAATCAGCACTGCAAACCACCCCCTTGAAAACAGACAAACATTGTCTGTTTAAAAATAGAGTTTTTTTTTAAATATGTACATTTTTAAAAAAATTTACGAATAAAACAAAATATAGCTTCACACAAACTCAATAAAAGAATCATAATATGAAGACCAGATAAAATTTACACAGCGAAATATGAATAACAAAATAGTTGCCTCCCTTGGCACCATTCGAAAAATTGATTTTACCCTGAAAGTCATAACTTCACATGTTGCAGGGCATGATGAACTGATAAATGAGCATGTTTTATTGAACCAATAAGTCATAAATCATATCCCTGGTTATATTGTTATATAATTCTCAAATACCAGAGTTGTAATTATTTTTTATTTTCAATTACCACTTTCTCATTAATTTCTGAACACCTGTTTTTCACAATGAGTTGCGAAAGTGGCAGTGTTCTTTCACAATGAGTTGTGCACCGCTCGAAAGTGGCAGTGTTCAATCAGTATCTTTCTGATGATATTCAACCACTGTGAAAACTATATGTTGTGGGAGTGTTTCAGACAACTACTGACAGCAGCCTGCACACTCATTTGAAACAAGTGACAGCTTCCAAAATGAGTACATCATTTGTCGCTCAAAATAAAAGCCAGTGATTTCGGACCAAACACGACAATTTGAGTCCGAAATTTTATAGGCGACGTTTAGGATTTGAACTTTGTTTCCCCCTCTCTTCTGGGGGTTATAAGGTATCAGTTTGTCGCCAGTAATAGTAGACATAGTATACAACATAATTGTGCCTATATAACGTGGAAACAAAGGATCCCGAGTGTCAGTACGATACAGCATTGTACTCGACATTTTAACCACCAGCTTTTCTGACTGATCATAGTATGATCGGCGGGGGGGAATGGGTCCGGTCGATGGACCCGCTGCCGGTATAGCGGAAACCCTGGCTATATATTTATCACGTATAACTCTGAACAAGTTGCTAGTTCGGAGTTAAATAGACGTGACAGAGCCCTTGCATCGTCATCCTTAATAGATGACAAGGTGAAAAACTCTCTTAGAGTCGCTCCGGTTTCCGGACACTAAGTTTTTGACGATAAGCTTTCATTGGTTTATTAACAAGCTACAAAGAAAGCATCAATACTCTGCTCCTTATGTCAACTTATATTCAACACGCATTAGCAGAAAGGAGTAAGGGAGGACATCCTAGACAGAAGGTTGCCTATAAGGACTCCTCGTGAGGGTATAGTTTACTCTCCTATAATTACTCTAGGGATCGTCATATAGCGACTCGAATACGGGGCTTACGTCTGATCGAGACTTCCGGTCCTAAACTGCTGGGTCGAGGCTCTTCGCGAATGAAATGCAGTTCCTCCTTCCACAGGTCTCGCAGGTGCTACAGATGTGAGTTAGGACCTCTGTTGTTTTGCGGTTGACGGATGGTTATCAAGATGAGCATCAATCTGGATAACTGTTACAGAGATTGGTAGTTCTGAAGTGTGGTTTCGGAAAGCCTGCGGCTGTCTTTCCAAGAGAACCACGATTAAATTAACAGTGCTTCCGTCTAATCCTTGTATAAGAGTCTCTCCAATCGGAGGTACAGGTTCTCTTGACAATAATGTTAATAGAGGTCGTTGAGAATCAAGATTCTCTTGAATTCTGTAGCCACCTGTTACTCGTACCGAAGCCTAAGAGCTCGTTCCGACAGATAATAGACTGGAGCTTGTTAACGAGTTTATCAAAGCTCGAAAAGTTTATTTATGGTTATCATTCAGTCGGTTAAATGAGTGTTCGAGTGATTGACTATGCTATAAGCATAGATCTAAGGATAGCTTTGGTCTGGAGATAGCACCCTGCGCTGTCACTCGAATATTAACTTGGTAATGTCTCATAACAATCTGGTTCATCTGCCATTATCCAGAACGAATTAGTTTTATGCGACTGATGGAGATGTGCTGAGTGGCTACGCATCTTGTTTAGATGGGTTGCTTATGCACACACTCCCTCCAGTTATTCTTACACAGAACTGGAGTGTGACAACGCATTCGCTCAGGACCAGTATTGTTTTAACGGATATAGTAAATAAAAAGGTCCATATTGAGGCAGATTTTCAGTGGTTAACTCATTAATTTCGCTGCAACTGCCAGATCCGGCTTTCACGATTATGACGGGTATGAGTCAGTAGTTTGGGGCACGGCCCTGAGTCCTTACAGACTATAATTGCAGGGGTCTGAGACCCTCGGTTTGTGTAGAAACACATAATCATCAAGAATGATGTCAATATTGTTAGCGCTATATCAATGCATTCACGCTTGTTCAGAGTTTGTTGAACATCTCAATAGTGGTAGCGTACATCAGGAACCAGGGCGACACCCATTCGCTTTTGTTATAATACCTAATGGAGAATCATTTTCATGTCTCTCTATCCGTCATATACTGGGTCGTCTGAACGTACTAGCAGACTCGCTCCTCGGAAAGGTTGCCTGTTTCATATGTATGGACACGCAACATGCGTTTATTTGTACAGTTTTGCTACCAGTGGGATCACCCCATGATTCTTTAGTTTGCGACGCACCGGAACAATTGTTACCGTCATTTGTGTCGCCATGGCCAGATCATTGAGCGCAGACAGTAGACGCTCTGCAAATTCATGGGGAGGAATAATAGGATATGCGTATCCTCCTATTCATTTGATTCAATAGCTTATGTTTAAGTTTAAACAGTGAATCCTACTGGTAGTGCCTCTGTTGTCACAAGAATCTTGGATCAATATTCTCAAGTGTCGGTTATGTGACGCTCCCCAGAAGCTTTCTCCCAGAGAGGGCCTTCTTTCAGGGGCTGTTTTATTCTTCACGTTCCTCTCCGTCCATAGTGGCACATGGAGTCGGTTAGACGTGAGGGAACCATTTCGGTTCCTATATTTTTAGTCGAGTTGTGACGAAGTCAAACTCGACTTATAGTTTGGTGAATGGCGGGCGGGCGGGCGGGCGTAAACAATTGGTTTCCGGATGATAACTTGATAGTGGTTCAACTCACATTCATTAAACTTCATACGTAGGTTGGTCTTGGTGGGAGGAAGAACCCTATTGATTTTGGACATGCTACGTCGAAGGTCAAGGTCACAGTGACCTTGAACATAGTAAATCTTAAACAATTGGTTTCCGGATGATAACTTGATAATGGTTTAACTCACATTCATGAAACTTCATAGGTAGATTGGCCTTGGTGAGGGGAAGAACCCTATTGATTTTGGACTCGCTACGTCAAAGGTCAAGGTCACAGTGACCTTTAACATAGTATATCGCAACAATTGGTTTCCGGATGATAACTTGATAGTGGTTCAACCTAGAGTCATGAAACTTCATAGGTGTGTTGGCCTTGGTGCGAGGAAGAACCCTATTAATCTTGGACTCACCAGATCAAAGGTCAAGGTCACAGTGACCTTGAACATAGTATATCGCAACAATTGGTTTCCAGATGATAACTTGATAGTGGTTCAACCTAGAGTCATGAAACTTTATAGGTGTGTTGGCCTTGGTGTGAGGAAGAACCCTATTGATCTTGGACTCACCAGGTCAAAGGTCAAGGTCACAGTGACCTTGAACATAGTATATCGCAACAATTGGTTTCCGGATGATAACTTGATAGTGGTTCAACCTAGAGTCATGAAACTTCATAGGTATGTTGGCCTTAGTGCGAGGAAGAACCCTATTGATCTTGGACTCACCAGGTCAAAGGTCAAGGTCACAGTGACAACAATTGGTTTCCGGATGATAACTTGATAGTGGTTCAACCTAGAGCCAGGAAACTTTACAGGCGTGTTGGCCTTGGTGCGAGGAAGAACCCTATTGATGTTGGACTCACCAGGTCAAAGGTCAAGGTCACAGTGACCTTGAACATAGTATATCGCAACAATTGGTTTCCGGATGAGAACTTGATAGTGGTTCAACCTAGAGTCATGAAACTTCATAGGTGTGTTGGCCTTGGTGCGAGGAAGAACCCTATTGACCTTGGACTCGCCAGGTCAAAGGTCAAGGTCACAACTCGACATTGGATCTGTGATCCTGAGCGGGATTTTTTTTATGTTAACTGACACAGGTACAATTAAATAATACGTGTGAGGGTATTTCATTATGACTTCGAATTCCCCCCACCATGAGAGAACCATTGCGGTTCCTATATTTTTCTGTTAACTGATACAAGTACAATTGAATAATGCGGGTGAGGAGATTTCGTAATGACTTTGAATTCCCCCTCCCCCACCCCCCCACACACACACTCAGACACTTCCTTATGTGTTATAAGCAATTACCAGGCAAGACGTAGTTCTCTTCCTGCAAGCTTTATTAGCTCACCTGACTGAAAGTCAGGGTGAGCTTTTCTGATCACTTTTCGTCCGTTGTCCGTCCTCTGTCATCCATTGTCTGTCGTCTGTCGTGAAGGTGGTGTTTGGGACTTTTTCTCCCGAACCACTGGCCGCATATTAATGAAATTTCATGTGAGTAGGGGTTATATAAGGGCATTTTGATTTTTATCCAAATTAGGTTTCAGCTCATATTGAGCAGAGGTGTGGGGAAAAAATGGACAAATTTTTTGAAAATCTAATGAACCACCAGTCGCAGAGACTTGATATGTGGTATACAGAGTCCTTTTGAGGTGTAGAATCAAGTTTGTTCAAGAGAAGTTTGTCGGGCATTATTTGCCTTCGTTATGGGAGGGGCAAAAATTTTGGCCACACCTAAAATTTCTATTTTCAGAACCGTGAGGTTGGTTTGAACCAAATTTGATATGAGATGATAATGGGCCATAAGTAGTTGATTGATGCAAAAAAAATTTTTGTCATTGCCCTGTGGGAACCGCGGGAGCTAAAAATAGGAAAACCTTAAAACTGCCATATCTTCAAAACTACATGGCACAGAGAATTCTTATTTTGTATAAAGCTTACTTTTATCCAGTAGAATAGAGTGGTTAAAAAAAATCCCTATCGGTTTGATCACAAGGTACTTTTTTCAGGACTTTGAAAAAGTGCTGAGTCAGCACTTTTTAACACTGTAGGCAATGGGGAAAAGATTAAAAAATCTTCTTCTCCAGATCCAGCAGGCAGAATCTTTTGATATTTGGTATGCAACATTGTAGGGTGGATCCGATGCAAGTTTGTTCAAATCGGCCCCCTGGGTTCATATTTGGGCTCAGTATAGGAGCCCGATTTCGAACTTAGTGCATTTCAGGCAAATTTCTTCCAAAATTTTCTTCTCCAGATCCAGCAGGCAGAATCCTGTGATATTTGGTATGCAACATTATGGGGTGGATCTGATTCAAGTTTGTTCAAATCGGCTCCCTAGATTCATATTTGAGCTCACTATAGAAGCTCGAATTCGAACTTAGTGCATTTCAGGCAAATTTCTTCAAAAATCTTCTTCTCCAGATCCTGCAGGCAGAATCTTTTGATATTTGGTATGCAACATTGTGGGGTGGATCTGATTCAAGTTTGTTCAAATCGGCCCCCTGGGTTCATATTTGGGCTCAGTATAGGAGCCCGATTTCGAACTTAGTGCATTTCAGGCAAATTTCTTCCAAAATTTTCTTCTCCAGATCCAGCAGGCAGAATCCTTTGATATTTGGTATGCAACATTATGGGGTGGATCTGATTCAAGTTTGTTCAAATCGGCTCCCTAGATTCATATTTGAGCTCACTATAGAAGCCCAAATTCGAACTTCGTGCATTTCAGGCAAATTTCTTCAAAAATCTTCTCCAGATCCAGCAGGCAGAATCTTTTGATATTTGGTATGCAACATTGTGGGGTAGATCTGATTCAAGTTTGTTCAAATCAGCCCCCTGGTTTCATATTTGGGCTCACTATAGAAGCCCAAATTCGAACTTAGTGCTTTTCAGGCAAATTTCTTCAAAAATCTTCTTCTCCAGATCCAGCAGGCAGAATCTTTTGATATTTGGTATGCAACATTGTGGGGTAGATCTGATTCAAGTTTGTTCAAATCGGTCCCCTGGATTCATATTTGGGCTCACTATAGAAGCTCGAATTCGAACTTAGTGCATTTCAGGCAAATTTCTTCAAAAATCTTCTTCTCCAGATCCAGCAGGCAGAATCTTTTGATATTTGGTATGCAACATTGTGGGGTAGATCTGATTCAAGTTTGTTCAAATCGGCTCCTTAGATTCATATTTGGGCTCACTATAGAATCTTGAATTCGAACTTAGTGCATTTCAGGCAAATGTCTTTAAAAATCTTCTTATCAAGATCCAGCAGGCAGAATATTTTGATATTGGGTATGCACCATGCTTAGGGGGGTGAGATTCAAGTTTGTTCAAGCCAAGTCCCTGGGTTCATATTTGGGCTCGCTGTGGTAGCCCGAATTATAACTTAGTTCAAAATGAGGAATTTTCTTTAAAAATCTTCTTCAGATCCAGCAGTCAGAATGTTTGGATATTTGGTATGCAGCATCCTTAGGGGGGCGGGGGGGAGGGGGAGATTCAAGTTTGTTGAAGCCATGTCCCTAGGTCCATATTTGGACTCACTATGGGAGCCTGAATGATAACTTAGTTCAAAACGAGGAATTTTCTTTAAAAATCTTCTTCAGATCCAGCAGTCAGAATGTTTTGATATTTGGTATGCAGCATCCTTAGGGGGGGGTGAGATTCAAGTTTGTTCAAGCCATGTCCCTAGGTCCATATTTGGACTCACTGTGGGAGCTTGAATTGTAACTTCGTTCAAAATGAGGAATCTTCTTCTTCAGATCCAGCAGTCAGAATGTTTTGATATTTGATGTGCAGCATCCTTAGAGGAGTGAGATTCAAGTTTGTTAAAGCCAAGTCCCTGGTTTCATATATGGGCTCCCTGTGGGAGCCCGAATTATAACTTAGTTCAATATGAGGAATATTCTTAAAAAATCTTCTTTTTTTTTCAGATCCACTGGTCAGAATCTTTGGATATTTGTATAAGCTTTTCTTAGGAGTAGCAGATGCAACTTGTTGAAATCAATTCTCTGGGTTGATATTTAGGCTACCATGTCAGGTGAGCGCCCTCAGGCCCCTTGGGGCCTCTTGTTATTGTAATACATGCATTTTATGCATTTATGTAGTGTTCTGTGGCGACCTCACAGGCTCATCCACTTTTTAGCTGAATTAATGCCCTATTATTTTTGTTGATTTGTTATATATATGCGTTTATTTATAAATCATCACAATTAAATTGCTACTCTTGAGTACCTCGCAGGCTGCATGTGCAGTTAACTTGTATTCAGATGATTACATGCTAATATATATGCGATCGCGCATTATTATTATTAGGCTAATGCTTTATTGTATTCGGTGGACCTTGAAATAATAATTTATTTTGGGGGCGGTCCGTGTAGGAGCCTGTTAATCATACCTTTGTACATCTCTAGATAAGAGTTTCTATTTTGTTTGGTACTCATATTACACATGCTTTTACGATCATAGATATCAAATTATTCACGTTGGAGAGTGTTGTGACTGGAATTTATTGTACAGTGGCCACCTATGGATCATGTAGGAAGTGTGCTTTCTCTTCAGGAATCGTTCAGAGTGGCTTGATTAGATATGTGTATGTTATATTTTATATCACCAGGTTTCGACGTATCTGTGTACGTTGTCTGCGGTGTATGTTATTCAGTGGGCAATATTAATTTCCAGGATCGTTGCTATAGCCGTAACTTCTGAAGTTGCTTTAAGCACCATTTATTAATCTTGAATTAATGCCTGAGTGCCTGTTCGACGATTATATTGCTGTTGGGTACTGCTCTTATTGTTTCCAGAGCTCTCCCCTTTTTTATTTTGAAGGTTTCTTGAAAAAAGAGGGGGGGGGGGGTGGGGTTTACCCATAATCTGGCATAAAATGTATGTATCTTTGAAGGATGCTGTTTTTATCCGTATTTATATCCTGCATACAGCTGAAATGTTATTGTAAGGTGTAGTTAGATTTTCTCTTATTCTCAGATACGCCATCCTAATTTTTGGGGCTTAGTCTGGGCTAGCCTTGGAAAATTAGGAACTTGTCTTCATACTTACATTAAGGAATTACTTCATTGGGCTCCTTGTTTAGAATATGTCTCCTCTATTACTGTACAGAGAGGCCTACATGTAATTCCTAACTGTTCTACATGTAAGTTCCTTCATTATGGATTGCAGGATTGGAATTATTTCAGAAGTCTTAAGCCCTCCACCTATTTACGATTCAGCTATGTCTGGGCCTTTGGTATACTGGGTAAAAATATGATAAATTTATACCAATTTGTATATTTTTATACTTACCAATGGCCCAGACGGGAAGGGCCCTCCCATGAGTGGGCACTCATACCTCCCCGCTGAGTTATTATGTAATACTCTCTTTTACAAAGAATGGTGTTGGCACCAATTCCGGTCACTTCCTGACATCTGCGCATGTGCAGAGGGTAAATGTATAGAGGACCAGTTAGGACTTCTAATTTTCGGTTTTGCATGCAAATTTTGGGGATTGGGGGGGGCAAAATTTGTGTTTGGCCCCAGATATTTTAGAGTTAGCACCAGCTATGTCTGGGCCATTGGTAAGTATAAAAATATACAAATTGGTATAAATTTATCATTTTTAGCTCAACTTGACTAAGTCAAGCTGAGCTATTGCCATCACTTCTCGTCCGTCGGCGTATGTACGTACGTACGTACATACGTATGTTCGTACGTACGTACGTACGTACGTACGTATGTACGTACGTATGTATGTACGTACGTATGTATGTACATACATTAGTACGTACGTCCACAATTTCCTTTGGCACACCTCACAGGTCGCACTTATGATCAGGTCACTTTGAAACTTGGTATGCTTGTTTGGGGTGACCTTGATGGGAGCTATCAATTTGTTTCAATTTCCGTCAAAAAATGTTGCTGCGGCCAACGTTCTTAGAACTTAGTTTAGTCAGACCTCAATATTTCCCTTTGGCACACCCTACAGGGCACATTTATGATTGGATTGCTTTGAAACCTGGTATGCTTGTTTAGGGTGACCTCTAGATGGGAGCTATCGATTTTCTTCAATTTCCGTCAAAAAATGTTGCCACGGCCAACGTTCTTAGAACTTAGTTTAGTCAGACCTCAATATTTCCCTTTGGCACACCCTGCAGGGCACATTTATGATCGGATTGCTTTGAAACATGGTATGCTTGTTTGGGGTGACCTCTAGATGGGAGCTATTGATTTTCTTTAATTTCCGTCAAAAAATGTTGCCGTGGCCAATGTTCTTAGAACTTAGTTTAGTCAGAAGACTTCAATATTTCCCTTTGGCACACCCTACAGGGCACATTTATGATCGGATTGCTTTGCAACCTGGCATGCTTGTTTGGGATGACCTCTAGATGGGAGCTATCGATTTTCTTCAATTTCCGTCAAAAAATGTTGCCGCGGCCAACATTCTTAGAACTTAGTTTAGTCAAACCACAATATTTCTCTTTGGCACACCCTACAGGACACATTTATGATTGGATTGCTTTGAAACCTGGTATGCTTGTTTAGGGTTACTTCTAGATGGGAGCTATCGATTTTCTTCAATTTCTGTCAAAAAATGTTGCTACGGCCAACGTTCTTAGAACTTAGTTTAGTCAAACCACAATATTTCCCTTTGGCACACCCTACAGGGCACATTTATGATTGGATCACTTTGAAACCTGGTATGCTTGTTTGGGGTGACCTCTAGATGGGAGCTATCAATTTTTTTTCCATTTCTGTCAACAAATGTTGCCGCGGCCAATGTTCTTAGAACTTAGTTTAGTCAGAAGACCTCAATATTTTACTTTGGCACACCCTACAGGGCACATTTATGATTGGTTTGCTTTCAAACCCAGTATGCTTGTTTGGGGAGACCTCTAGATGGGAGCTATCGATTTTCTTCAATTTCCGTCAAAAAATGTTGCCGCTACCAACGTTCTTAGAACTCAGTTTAGTCATACTTTACCTGTATATTTATTACAGGCTACGGTCAGTATTTATGTACAGACCTTTACAACACTTTACATGTACCTTTGTTATCAGGTCATTGCCTAGATGTGTGTCATTGCTGTGTCACATACAATACATGTACATGTCTAACACAAGTTGAGCTACAGTGTCATTGACACTTTCATTATTCTGAAGTTGTTTACATTGACAACTCTTTATTTGTATAGGTAGTTTCCTATTATTTTTAAGGACATGACGGTTGTAAGTAACATAAAATATTCCGGTAGTGTGGCAATTATTTTTGGGGATAATATAATAATTTTGTCCACACTTAGGCTCTTTTGGGCTCATCGTTCCCTTTGATAACTTGGGCTCTTTTTTAAGAAAAATTTTTCGAAATTTTTTTTTTCGAAATATTTTCTTTTGGGTGTAATTATTTCTCGATTATATATTTTAATGTTATCTTATATTTAATGTAGACTTGGTGATAGTACAATTGACCTATTTAAGCTTTTATGTAATAATATTTCTCAAATAGCAGGGCAAAAAGAGGAAGCCTTTCCTCTGTTTACATGGTCGTTGCCTTGCTTGTAGTCGATGTACTCCCACTAATTCTTGCACATCATGTGTCAGATTTAGACAACGTTGGAGACGGGTGTCATTGTTCGTTGTTTGAGGCGAGAGGACACTACCAGTCCTCTCGCGGCAGGAGGACACTGCTGGTCCTCTCACCAAAAAGTCACTCTAGTTTTTAGCTCAACTTTGGCGAAGCCAAATTTGAGCTTTTGTCATGGCCCGTCGTCCATCTGTCCGTATGTCAACAATTGGATACGGCTCGGGCTAGAGGCCGTATTTATGAACCGATCTTTACGAAACTTCTTGGGTACCTTTGTTATGACCATGGGACGAGAACGAGTGTTTTTGGGTGCGGTCCGAAATTCAAGATGGCTGCCAGACGCCATTTTGTACCGACGATGCAGAAATCTGTTTTTTGTACAGAACTTCCATATGAAAGCTCTGATTTGAATAATTTTTTTGTATGAATGTTTAGTACCATGAGATACATTACATATCGTACAGGTTTTTTTCTCGTGCTTAAATTATGCAAATTAGACTAACTTTGATTTATTTAGTGTTACTTTCAGCACTGTCAGTGCAAATGCCAATATGGCTCGGGCTAGAGGCCGCATTTATGAACCGATCTTTACGAAACTTCTTGGGTACCTTTGGTATCACCGTGGGACGAGAACGAGTGCTTTTGGGTGCGGCCCAAAATTCAAGATGGCCGCTGGCAGCCATTTTGTTCAAAATTAGGTGCAATCAGATTTTTGTGCAGAACTTCCACATGAAAGCTCTGATTTGAATAATTGTTTGTATGAATGTTTAGTACCATGGGATACATCACATATAATACAGGTTTTTTTCTCGTGCAGAAATTATGCAAATTAGATGAACTTTGATTTTTTCAGTGCTACTAACACACACAGTAAGTACACATGTCAATACGGCTCGGGCTAGAGGCCGCATTTATGAACTGATCATTACGAAACTTCGTGGGTACCTTTGTTATCACGTGGGACGAGAACGAGTGTTTTTGGGTCCGGTCCGAAATTCAAGATGGCTGCTGGCAGCCATTTTGTTCAAAATTAGGTGCAATCAGATTTTTGCGCAGAACTTCCTCATGAAAGCTCTGATTTGAATAATTGTTTGTATGAATGTTTAGTACCATGGGATACATCACATATAATACAGGTTTTTTCTCATGCAGAAATTATGCAAATTAGATGAACTTTGATTTTTTCAGTGCTACTAACACACAGTAAGTACACATGTCAATACGGCTCGGGCTAGAGGCTGTATTTATCAACCGATCTTCACGAAACTTCTTGGGTACCTCTGTTATCACCTTGGGACGAGAACGAGTGTTTCTAAGTGCGGTCCAAAATTCAAGATGGCTGTCAGTGGCCTTTTTGTACCGAAATTAGGTCTAATCAGTTTTTTGTACACAACTTCTATACGGCTCAGGCTAGAGGCAGTATTTATGAACCAATCTTTATGAAACTTCTTGGGTTCCTTTGTTATCACCGTGGGATGAGGATGAGTGTTTTTGGGTGTGGTCCGAAATTCAAGATGGCCACCAGCAGCCATTTGGTACCAAAATTAGTTCAATCAGTCTTTTGTACAGAACTTCTGTATGAAAGTTCTGATTTGAATAAATTTTTGTATGAATGTTTAGTAAAATGGAATAGATCACATACAGTACTGGTTTTTTTTCTCGTGCAGAAATTATGCAAATTAGATGAATTTTGATTTATTTAGTGCCACTTATACACTGTAAGTGCACATGTCAATACGACTCGGGCCAGAGGCTGTATTTATCAACCGATCTTCACGAAACTTCTTGGGTACCTTTGTTATCACCTTGGGACGAGAACGAGTGTTTCTGAGTGGGGTCCAAAATTCAAGATGGCTGCCAGTGGCCATTTTGTAACGAAATTAGGTCCAATCAGTTTTTTGTCACAACTTCTATACAGCTCGTATTTGTGAACTGATCTTCACAAAACTTCTTGGGTACCTTTGTTTTCACCTTGGGACAGGAATGAGTGTGTTTTGGGGTGCCTTTGTTATCACTGTGCTATGAGAACAAATATTTTGGGGTTCAGTCAGACCCACTCTTGGATTCAAAGATTTCTTTTCTAGTTTAGCATCTGACTGTCACCCACCTTTACAATACTTTACCTCTACATTTGTTACAGGCTACGGTCAGTATTTATGTACAGACCGTTACAATACTTTATATGTACCTTTGTTATCAGGTCATTACCTAGATGTTTGTCATTGCTGTGTCACATACTATTCATGTACATGTCTTGACAAGTTGAGCTACAGTGTCATTGACACTTTCATTTATATTCTATTTACAGAGGAACAAGAACATGGTGAGGTTACGTGACACCATCAGAGAGTGTGCTTCCATCGTCGCGATAAGATATACAATTAGAGCTAGCGGCAAAAGTGCTCAATAATATTAGACAGGGAACTAGGCCTTAGCAATTAAGGTTTACTTCCTTGTCGCCAGCTAGCTTGACCGGTGGAGCGATTACTCAGGATTTGAGTAATGTGACGACGGATAGGTCCGTAGTGGTCGAGGAGAAATAAAAGGGGTGTAGCGAGCACTATAAAATCCAAACATGCTCACCCTGTGACGATGGAAAGGAGGAAGCCGGCAAGTTCTGAGGTATGCTCAGCCAGGTCTGCCACAACCGCGAGCAAGAGAGAGGCCCTCTCTTACAACAACATCTGGGGTCAGAGGTTGTTGGTAGAAACTTGCGTCAGTCGGTGCTTACGTCCATGCCTCCTGTCCGGGACGCTCCGTCTAATAGGCTGCGTGGGTCGGCTAGTCTTACAGTTTCCTCTACATCTGAAAAGCACACACAACCGCACAAAAAGCAATTAGGGCTAAAAATCATGACATATGATTTTAGTTCCCTGTCACCAGCTAGCTCGACCGGTGAAGCGGTTACACAGGCCTCTGAAGACTGTGACGCCGGGTGTGTCCATTCTGGTCTAGGAGACGAAAAAGGGTGGAGCGAACACTATAATATACAATCATGCTCACCCTGCGACAACGGAAAGGAGGAAGCTGGCAAGTTCTGAGGTACTTTCGGCCAGGTCTGCCAGGACCGCGAGCAAGAAAGAGGCCTCTCTCTCTTACAACATCATCTGGGGCCAGATGTTGTTGGTAGGAACTTGCGTCAGTCGGAGCTTAGGTCCATGCCTCCTGTCCGGGACGTTCCGTCTAATAGGCAGCCAGGGTTGGTTAGTCTTACGGCTTCCTCTAGCTAATGGCTAAAGTGCTCTCAATATTGCACAGGGCTATAAACCATGGCTCGTGGTTTCACTTAACTCTTGAATATGAGGACCATGACACCGGGTGTGTCGCATTTACATAGTAAATCAGAGCTAGCGGCAAAAGTGCTCAATAATATTAGACAAGGAACTAGACCTTAGCATTTAGGGTTTACTTCCTTGTCACCAGCTAGCTCGACCGGTGAAGCGAGCACTATAAAATCCAAATATGCTCACCCTGCGACGACGGAAAGGAGGAAGCCGGCAAGTTCTATTTATTTATTTATTTATTTATATTTATTGATGTTTAAGGTCACATATTTATGCACAATGGCTAATCGTGACCGTGACAGTTTTATGGGTGGAGGAAGCCGGAGTACCCGGAGAGAACCACCGAGCAACGACGAGCAGCTGCCAGCTCCCCAACATCGTAACTCCGCACAGCAGCACGGGCAGGGTTAGATTGGTTGAAGACATGCGTACCATCGACGTGCAGTACGCCTTAGTACACGGCGTCATCGTGCCCCCACGCGGGCAATGGAGATGAAGTGTCTTGCTCAAGGACACAATGTGGTTGCAGCAGGTGGGATTCGAACCGAGGACCTCTCGGCTTGCAGCCTGCACCTCTACCAACTGAGCCACCGTGCTCCCCCGGCAAGTTCTGAGGTACGCTCGGCTAGGTCTGCCAGGACCGCGAGCAAGAGCGAGGCCCCTCTCTCTTACAACAACATCTGGGGCCAGATGTTGTTGGTAGGAACTTCCGTCAATCGGAGCTTACGTACATGCCCATTGTCCGGGACGCTCCGTTTAATACACAGCCAGGGTCGGCTACAATTCGGCTTCTTCAGCATCTACTAAGCACACATGACCGCACCTTGGCTACGTGACTTCGGATATCTAGTCTGCATTGTCAAATAGGTCCACTCTTTGTCAAGGAAGTCGCACCATCCAGTAGCCAAGGAGACGAGGCCTCATTCATCGGGACGTCCGCAGTTAAGAGCAATCTCTGACACACTGTCCCAGGAGCAGCCGGTGGACAAGCTATACATGACCGTTGCTCCTCAGGTCTCCGTAACGGACTTGCTGTCACAGATTGCACAGCTCATCGCAGTATTCCTGCAAATGCAGAAGCACTCAACGTCAGTCTCAGAACTTGAGCTGTCGGATGGTGCTAGGTCGTCCAGTCATCTGCGTGTTCAGATGCCGTTGACCGTGATTCTAAAACTGATTTAGACAAATGATGAAAGGGATACGGAGGAGGATTAACCTTCCCTTTCGGAACAACTCATGGATCATATGGATGGTACCTTGAACTTGTTCCAGTGAATCTGAATGCTGCGAATAATTGTGAGAAACTGCTAGCATTGTTAGACGTTGACTTCAACCGGACAAAGAGGAGGATATGTCTTTTCCAGTTAAGTCTACACGGGTGTCACAGGTCTTTGGTTATTTAGATAACGCCATATTCAAACTGCCTGTGGGAAGAAGTAATGCGGTTTCTTATCATCATCTTCTGTATATTTTTATACTGTACCAATGACCCAGACATAGCTGGTGCTAACTCTTAAAATATAGGGCCAAACACAAATTTTGCCCCCCAATCCCCAAAATTTGCATCTAAAACTAAAGAAAACATGTCCAGAAAGGCCCTCCACACCTCGCCCCCACTGCGCATGCGCAGTGTCAAGGACGTTCCGAAATTGGCGCCATTTATCATTCTAAGTTTGGCCCTTCATCAGTTAACATCTGACTGATCTTTGTGCTTTTAAATCTCAGTTTTAATGATGCCAGACACATAAATATTAGTGAAATGGTGATTCTAAGGAGGATAGAAAAGGAGGAGAGGAAAAGAATGTGTGACAGAATATTATCAAGGCTGTAACTTAAAATTTTTTAATGAAATTATGTTAAGTTACCTATTTTCAAGGCAGCAGCCATTTTGTTGTCATTCTGATTATTTAGTTACACTGTTTTTTTTCAAGTGTTTTTCCTCTCTCCCTGTCCTTTAAGTTCCCCCTTGCTATTCTCCCATGCTTTTGGCATAGTTTCTGTAATTATTATTACTAAAATTTCTTGGGAGTTTTAGCTTAATAACAGAATGAATTCTGTTCTTTCCCCATGTTTACGTCTTCACCTACGGGTGGTTAGGCGTTGTGTTCTGCATCTACCATCTGATGTTCTGCAGTTTCTTCCCTGGAAGTCTCTGTTTTGCATCAGATGGTGTATTTTTGGTAACTGATTTCGGGCCTGGGTGCCTGGAGTCTTATTTTAGTGTTTTTACACTCATTGTTTACATTTACAACAGCCCTCTGTGTGAGGGGGGGATTTCTAAATAATAATATCTTATGTTATTTTAATCATAACTAGATACATTATTATTGTTCGTAAGTGTTGAATAAATTGTTTAAAATATTTTTAAAATTTTTGTCCACACTTAGGCTTGGGATCCATTGGGGCTCAACGTTACTTTTCAGAAACTTGGGCTGTTCTGAAAAAATATTTTTTCAAAATATTTTGATTTCAATTATTTTTTCTATATTAATGGATCATATTATTATTATGTATTTGATTGCCAGGGGTTAGTGCGAGTACCAGGACTTGTTTTCTTTTCTCATTGAAAGGATATTGATCAATTGTTTTAGGAGGAAGTCTTCCTCTGACCTTATTATCATTCTATATGTGGTCAGTGTACTCGCATTAACTCCTGTTCTGTATCGTATGATTTCGATGACAATATGGGAAGCGTATGTCACGGTATGTTGTTGGGGATTTGGACACTCCGGTCCTTTCCCCGCAGGGTCACTCTACTTTATCAATTTCTATTTCAGACGATCAAGATTAGGGTGATGTATCTGTGATGTCTTCCAACAGTGTGCCTCCGTCGTCACAATTAATGAAGGGCTAGCGGAAAAGTGCTCATGTAATACGCCAATTGCCTAAGAGGACCCTAGTAGGTTCGACGGCCTTTGACGTCCGCTAGCTCGCCCGGTGTAGCGTCCATTCACCGAATGGTTCGGCAGCCGGGTTCGTCCGTTGCGGTCTAGAAGGAATTTTGGGGTGATGCGAGCACTATAAAATTAACTTAATGCACACCCAGTGACGGCGGATCGGAGGGAGAACGGAGGAAGCCTTTTAGTCCGGTTCATAGCTCGTTCCGGTCCATCCGGACGGCAAGCGAGAGAGGCCCCTCTCTCGTTCAACAACATCTGGCCCCAGATGTTGTGGTACAAATGTGTCGTTAGCGGAGCATACGTCCGTCGCTCGGGACGCTCCGTTGTATAGGCAGTCTGCTGAGACTGCTAAGGCTTCCTCTTCTCATCAGCGCACACGACCGCACCTTGGCTGCGTGACCGCCGATATATTACCAGCTTCGCCGATCAAGGATTCTTCGGCGACCAGGTCACACCATCCGGCAGCCAGGGATTCGAGACCGATGGACTCCGAACGTTCGCATAGGAAGTATGCGGGAGCCATCTGATGCGGAGCTGCCCTCGGCGAAGCACCGATAGACTGCGCCTCCGCAGGTCTCGACGCCGGACGTTCTTGTGCACATAGCACAGCTTATCGCAGCATCCCAGCAGCCGACAGAATCGGTGTCGGATCGAGAATTATCCGACAGCGCTGGGTCGGTAGCCGGGGACTCGAGGCCTGCAGACTCCGGACGTTCGCATAGAAAGTGTGCGGGAGTCAACGTACACGGAGCTTCCAGCGGCAATGCATCGTAAGTCCGCTACTGCACAGGCCTCGGGAACGGACGTGCTTTCCTTAATAGCACAGTTTATCGCAGCATCCCAGCATCAACTGAATCTGTCGCATATATTTTATCCGACGATGCTGGGTCGGGACGCTCCGCGGAAGCGGGTACGGACGTCCGAAAAATTTCATCCGGTCCGACGGGATACCGAAAGGGATTCGGTGGATTTCAAGCTTTCCCTTTCGGAACAACATATGCTGCGATGCCGGATAAGAAACTGATAGCGTCGGTGGACTTAGAAATTTTTGGTTCGGTTCAGGGACATCGTCCCTCAGTTCCGACATAGTCCAATAATGTCACACAAACTTTCGAATTATTGAACGACGCTATATATATTATTATTTTATGCTTGCTATCCAAGCATTTATGGTTTCTTGTTCGAAGAGTTATGGAGATGTCTTTCTAAAGTGTGCCTCTGTCGTCATAGTTAATGAAGAGTTAGCGGCAATAAGTGCTCATGGAATATGTCTATCGCTTACGGAATGACATTCGCTAGCTCACCCGGTGTAGCATACATTCATCGAATGGTTCGGCTGCCGGGTTCGTCCGTTGCGGTCTAGGTAGGAGATTTGGGTGATGCGAGCACTTTAATTACTTTAGTACTCACCCAGTGACGGCAGATTGAGGACAGATCGGAGGAAGCCAACAACATAGGGGACCGCATGTTGTGGTTCAGATATTTTACATTCGGAGCATATGTCCGTTGCTCGGGACGCTCCGTTATATTGACAGTCCGAGAGACTGTCTTTAATGCTTCCTCATCCTCACAGCAGGGCACACGACCGCACATTGGCTACGTGACCTCGAGTATCCGATCAGTTTCGGCATTCAGTGATTCCACAGCGAATAGGTCGCGCCATCCGGTAGCCAAGGGACACGAGGCCTATACACTCCGTTCGCTCGCATATTGGAAGTATGCACGGGGTAACGATCTCGGAGCTTCCTGCGGCAATGCATCGTAAGACCGCTGCTCCTCAGGCCTCGGTGACGGACGTGCTATCCGAGTTAGCACAGTTGTTTCGCAGCATCCCAGCAATTGACGGTTTCTCGGTCGAATCAGGAATTATCCGACGGCGCTGGGTCGGTGCGGTCCGCGGTTGCATCAAGCTACGGACGACCGAACGCTTTATAGGGTCCGACAGGATGGCGAAAGGGATTCGATAGATTTCGAGTTTTCCCTTTAGTAGTATCGGAAGATGCCTTTCATATCTTCTGGCATTTCTTCCAGTGATTATTTTTCGGACTTCATTGCTGCGATCTTGGATAAGAGACTTATAGCGTCTTTGGACTCGGATTTTTCGATCGGTACAGGGACTTTGTCCCTGACTTACCGACGCAGTCCAATATTGTCATTACAACATGTGTTTTATTTTTCGACGCTATATATATATATATATATATACAAGCCTGCTACTAAGCATGATAGTTTAGTTTCTTGTCCGCGTCGCTCATTTCTGCCATTTTATCTTTTTTTTACATATAGTTTATTTTGGCAGAGCAGGGCATACCGAGAGTTCATATGCGTCTAGACGGTGTGATTAAAGACTGCATATATTCTTTTTCGCCGTTTATGTCTTTTCCAATTTCAATATTGGGAACGACATTATGTATAGTAGACTTATCTTAGACGCTTTATTATACGTAATCCGCCTTACTGAGGCGTTATCATTACGTCTTCAAGAAAAGATTTACGGGATATTATTCTCAATGTAATTTCTTTTGAGGGCAGTATTTTGTTCACGTATAACTCCGCCCTTCAGTGGCTGATTGGAGTTGGTTAGACGTGATGCAGCCCTAGCTACATCCACGCGTGGATAGTAGGTTAAGAACTCTCTCAGAGTCGCTTCGTTCTCGGAGGAGCTTCTCTTCGACGGCAACTTTCCGGCAATCCATGAATTGCTTGGTTTATTCATTCTCTTGTCTATCTAGTGTTACAAGAGATTCAGACTGGGGCAAACATTCGGTGGTTGACTCAGAGAGTGCCGCCGCAGTTGCCGGACCCTAGTGTGGCTGTTATGACGGTTGCCAGTCAAACAGATTGGGATATATACTGATCCCTACGGATTCGAAGTGCCAGGGTCTTTGGGTTCCGCAGTCTTTTAGCTATCAGTTTAACTTCCGCGGAATAATGTTTTTTAGGCTTGCTTATGTCATTGCATGAACATTATTCAGAAATGCATGCCCAAATTCCTGTCCTTTAATTCGACAGTAGTGGCGTATCTCCGGAACCAGGGAGGCACTCTTTCGTTTCCGTTATTCAATTTAATGGAAAGAATCCGTCTGTTGGTTATTGTACACCAAGTTCAGTTTTGGTCCGTCATATTCAGGGTCGTCTGATTGTTTTATCGCACTCCCGTTCTCTTACGGGTCGCTTGTTGCTGTCAGAATGGACTCTCAACAAACAAGTATTCAATCAGATTTGCTATCTAAGGGAGCGCCCAATGATGTTTTATTATGACACAGCTTGCTAATCAATTGCAGACGTATGTGTTGGCTTGTCCAGATCTCTGAGCTAATACTGTTAACGCTCTATTGATCTATAGGACGCAATGATAGGATACGCGTATCCTCCGGCGCTGTTGTTTTAGCAGGTATTGCTAGGATAAACAACCACAATACATTTCTGTTGATAGCATCTCTATCTTCACAGAGATCATGAGTAATTTACTCTCTTGTCTACTGTGGATCTTAACGTGAAATCTTCCTCTATGTGAGGATCTTTTTTCACTGGGTAAATCGTGTCATCTTTATCACAACCAGCAAGGTCGCAACCTTCATGTATTCCGTTGTGTGGTCCGTATTGCATTGTTAGCACTGTACTGGACGAGCTTTGGACGCGATTTCTTACTATAGGAGATCCTCTTCTTCGCTATTCTATGCGACTAAAGTGGAGGCTCTTCCGTCGTGGTGTAGGGATCATTATGTTCATATGGTTGATCCCTCCATACTACGCATTGCTAGTTTTTAGTATACTTGTTTCACAAGATCTACTGCAGCCTGTTGTTATTTAGGTTATAGGTTTATGTTACCTCATACCTATGCACTCTACGATAGTTTACAATTGAGTCTTTTGTCTCTTTATCTAAGTCAGTTAGTAACTTTTTGATAAATAGACTTAGAATCTTTAGATTAAATTCCTATACGGATTTTAACTTCGGTTCTTATTTAGCTAAGTAATCATTTGAGCCTCTGGAAACAGTAGTTTTCAAATTCTGACCTTTTAGACAGTAATTCTGTTGGTTTCTCTTTTACTGTAGAGTCAGTGAGTTTCATGCACTATCGATGGATGATTTTCACTTTCATAGTTTCGGAATCAATACTTCCGTTACTATTTAGGTTGGATTGTTGCATAAGAGTTAGGCTCCTTTTATCCGGAACCTATTATTTTAAGGTCCTTCCGTCTTCGTATGGGCATAGGCCTTTACTCTTTCCGGATACAGTTTATGTATTTATAAACAGATATCTGTTTATTACAAGGGCGTAAGCTTCTTCTGTCTTTGATGTCTAGAAGGACGTTACGCTCCATTTTATTGTTAATCGATTCTATTAACTAGCGTACTGCTTATGGTATATCATTGGCTTAGCAGTTGTGCTTAAGATTTCGGCTCTTGAAGTAAGAGTTCTTCTACTTCTTGGGCTTACATTAATAGTGTTGCTATTATAGATTTTTGAAGGCTGCTCATTGCGCTCAGCCATCCATTCATGAATTTTATCTCAGAAATATCGAGTCCATTTCTGGAGGCCTCTATTGTTAGGTCTATTATCTACTGCTCAGAATGTCATTCACTTAACAGTTGCTACTATAGCTAGGTAGGCTGTCTGTTTCGGCAGTGTCTCCGTTCGGCTGCCCTCTTCGCTCTGGGCTATTTGACCCAGGGCAAGAAAAAGGGGGGGGGGAGGGTGTTCCCTTGGGTCACCTGTTTTTACTATGAAAACAAGGGGATACCTCCTCCGGAGTTAGTAATTCTGAGCTGTTATTGGGATGGTTGTTTAGTGAGAAGTTTAAGTTTATAAAATTCATTCAAGTCTTAGTTTTTAAAGTATAGCTTTTGAATATTGCATATGTCAACGGACATGATTATGCAATTCTCACACACTTTTAGGAGTATAAGAGTCTCTATTCTCTAGACTTACTTTATTATTGGCTTACTTTAAAAATTATTAGTATAAGGATTATTGGATATTAATAGAGTACATGGATGTATGAAGCTCAATTTTTGGAAGGTGTTGTATCTTTCTAATTTATCATAAATAAGAAAGATACATGTAAGGCCTATTACTTCTTTTCCCTACAGGGGATGACTCTATTTTATTTTATTGAGCGTATTCCATTTTGCTCTATGTCCTTGGCCCTCCAGCCTTTTTACTATTCAGCTATGTCTGGGTCATTGGTACAGTATAAAAATGTTAAAAAATTTATAGTAATTTATATATTTTTTATACTTACCAATGACCCAGACGGGGATGGCCCTCCCAGGAGTTGGGAACTCTTGCCTCCCCGCTGAGTACATAGCGCTTACCAGGCACTGGTTATTAGAATGATAAATGGCGCCAATTTCGGAACGTCCTTGACACTGCGCATGCGCAGTGGGGGCGAGGTGTGGAGGGCCTTTCTGGACATGTTTTCTTTAGTTTTAGATGCAAATTTTGGGGATTGGGGGGCAAAATTTGTGTTTGGCCCTATATTTTAAGAGTTAGCACCAGCTATGTCTGGGTCATTGGTAAGTATAAAAAATATATAAATTACTATAAATTTTTTAACTTTTTACCATTTTTTGAACAACATTCATTTAAAAAACAGTCAGGGAAGATGTGTTGAGAGTTTCTCTGTGTTTGAATGAGCAGGCTAAGGTCTTAGTTGTGGCCTTACCTTCATCAATTCGCTGTTCGCTCGGATACAACTGAGAAGATAATTTCTTATTCAGAGCGAATTTAGACTCACTGTCAGTTAATTTCAAATTATTCTTAACTGGAGTGGGAAGATGCTTTTCGCTCAAGACCTGTATTGTTTTAGCGGATCTAGTAAACATAAGGTCAAGTTTGGGCAGATATTCAGTGGTGAACTTAAAGAGTTCCGCTGCAGCTGCCAGATTCGTTTTTTTCAATTATGACGGATGTGGGTTCATAAATTGGGTTACAACCCTGAGTCCGACAGATTCGATATGCAGGGTTCTTGGGCCCCCGGTTCCTGGAGTTCACATATTCATCAAGAATGATGTCTTATTGTTTACGCTACATCATTGGATTTACATTATTAGCGAACATGCATGTGGGATCGCTCCAGGATAGTTAAGTTGTGGCGCACAGGAACAATAGTTTCCGTCATTTGTGTCGCCAGTGTTAGACAATTGAGTGCATGCAGTTGACGTTCGGCCGAATTCATGGGAATGAATGGTAGGATACGCATATCCTCCAATTCATTTGATTCAGTAGATTACGTTAAGATCACTTTGACATTATTTCCGACCCTGACACCGGCCGCTTCATGGAGTTAACAGATTCTCACAATTTGATACAACATGTCCAGGAACCTACACATAGACGTGGACACATTTTAGACCCCATTATATCTCAACGATATGACAGTCTTGTGAAGGAGACATGTGTTCTGGATCCATCACTATCTGACCATTTTCTTGTTTTTTGTAAACTGTGTGTTAAAAAGCCAGATGTGATTAAGAAAACTTAACAACATAGATAATGACAGTTTTAGGCAGCAAATCCCCGAAGCCCTCGATAAACTTAACTGTGGGACTTCTCTCCAGGACCTGTTAGATTGCTACAATTCTAGTCTTAGGGAGCTATTCGATGCACCCGTGATTTAAAAAACTATCATCAGTAGAAAAGCACGCCCCTGGATGAATGATGAAATTCGTACATCCCAACAAATGCGCCACCAACTAGAAAGATAGTGGCAACGTACAAATCTAACTGTACATCGCGAGATGTACATTGCACAATGTAAAGTTGTCAAAAACCAAATTACTCACTTTAGGAAACAGTTTCTTTGTGGTAAGATCAGTGCCTGTGGCTCTGACCAAAAGCAACTGTTCCAAATCATACAGTCCCTAGAATCGAAGCAGACAAATAAATTGTCGGAGGAGCTGTCTAATGCCCATATTGCCCAAAAGTTCTCAGAGTTTTTCGCGAATAAAATTGAGACAATTAGAAAGACCCTGGATCAAACACAATGTACCTTCAATCAAGGCCCAAATGAAACCCCATTTATCTCATCTGATAAAAGATTGGTAAGCTTTGATTGTGTGTCCGAAAGTGTTGTTGAGAAAATTATCATGCCCTTGCCAACTAAAAGTTGTGCCTTAGATCCTATTCCCACTTCTTTGTTGAAGTCATGTCTTCCAGCTCTCATAGGTTGTATAACAAAGATTGTTAATGAGTCAGTACAAAATGGTTATGTGCCACCATGTCTCAAAACAGCCCTGGTTACGCCTCTTCTAAAAAAGACTTCTTTAGATCCCTGTGTACTGAAAAATTATAGACCTTTATCAAACCTGCCATTTACCTCCAAAGTCGTTGAGAAAGTAATTGCCAAACAGCTGCGTTTATATTTAGACAACAATCAGCTTGTGGATCCAAAACAGTCCGCATACCGCAAAGGCCACTCCACAGAATCTGCACTTCTGAGCGTGCAAAATGATACACTAGAATACCAAGACCACCGGAAGGCAGTTGTTTTGATCCTCTTAGATCTTTCAGCTGCCTTTGGTACCATAGACCATAAAATCTTATCCGATAGACTTGTGCATTTGGGTATTGATGAATCTGCATTGAGGTGGTTTCAATCCTACATATCAGAAAGGACCCAGTGTGTCACAATTGAGGGAATTCAATCAAACCCTGTACCACTTAAATTTGGCATACCCCAAGGCTCAGACCTGGGTCCAATTCTTTTTACATTATACATACAGCCCCTCGGGGCTGCCATTTCTCTGCAGATGACTCACAGATCTATGTGAAGTTTGACCCCTTGGATACAAATGACACTGAGTTGAAATTTCAAATTTTGCGGAATTGCATCGATGATATTGGAACCTTTATGCTGGTAAACAAACTTAAACTTAACGATGAGAAAACAGAACTTATAATTTTTTCTTCTGGGCATAAACCTGCCCCAGACAATTTGCCCTGCCTTAAACTTGGGAGATACCATTATCAATCCATCTACCACTGTTAGAAACCTTGGTGTGTATTTTGATTCTCACTTAACCATGGTTCCTCATATTTCAAAAGTCTGCCAGCCTGCCAATTTTTATCTTCGGAAAGTTGGTCGATCCAGAAAATTCCTAACCACGCGTGCCACAGAATGCCTCATTCACGCATTTATTTCTTCAAGGCTGGACTACTGTAATTCACTTCTACATGGTCTTCCCAATAAACAACTTGGCAGATTACAGTCTATTCAAAACACAGCAGCACGCATTGTGACATTAGCGAAAAAGAGAGATCACATAACACCTAAGTTGAAAAGTTTGCATTGGCTTCCTATTATGGCCAGAGTTGAGTTCAAAATTCTCCTCTTCACATATAAAGTACACATGAAGCAGTCCCCAGCTTACATTGCTAATCTAGTAAAACCATATATACCGAAACGCCCCCTCTGTTCCACAAACCAAAGGAGAAATCCTATGTTCTCGCTAGCTACGGTGGACGTTCTTTTAGCTATAATGCTCCTAGACTGTTTAACATGCTACCAGAATTTGTTAAAACAGCCCCTTTTTTGACAGCATTTAAATCTAGATTGAAATCCCATTTATTTAACAAATATTTTTAAATCCTATGTTGGTCATCATTGTGTCGCCGCCCCACGAAGTGGGGAGCGACATATAGGGATTACTTTTGTCGTCTTGCGTCGTCGTCCGCATCACACTTTCTCTTATCCACCACTCCTCTTTAACCTATGAATGGATTTTGATGAAACTTTCAGTGATTCTTTATCACATAATGGCATTGTGCACCTCCTATTTTATTTTTTGATCCGCTGTATTTTTTCCAGAGTTATGCCCCTTTTCCACTTAGAATTCTGTCTGAAATATTAAAATATAGTGCAGGCGACACACGTCTCCATGGAAGACTCACATCTAAGTTTTGTTTATGAGCAGTGTTGTAAAGCGCCATGGAACTTTTTTTTTAATTTTGTGAGATGTTTGCTCTATATAAATGTATATTATTATTATTAAACAGTCTCAGTGTGATTCCTAGTAATAACATATCTGTCGTCACAATAACCTTCAATCAGTTTTCTGAAATGCCTGTTATTGAACATTCTCCAGAAGCTTCCTCCACGAGAGGGCCTTCTTCTTTAGGGGAAGTTTTGTTCTTCACGTCAGTCTCTGCCCATAGTGGCATAATGGAGTCTGTTAAACGTGAGGGAGCCTTTGCGGTTCCTTTATGTTTGCTGACTGGAACAGCAATGATTAAGTAATGTGGGTGAGGAGGTTTTGACATGACTTCGAATTCCCCCCCCCCTCCCCCACTCACACACTGTCTCGTATATATATCTTAATACATACATACTATGCATTTGGGTTGTGTTTGATGGCACCCTCATAGGCATATACACAGTTTTGTTGCATTAGTTTCCTGTGATTATTTGTTGATTTTTGATATACAAGCGCTTATTAAAATCATCATAATTGCTACTATTTGAGTTCATTGGTGGCTGCATAACCAGTTATTTGGTATTTAGATGATTGCATGCTGGATTTTAATGTACTCACGCAATATATTATTAGATTATCGCTTTGGTGGACCTTGAAATTATTATATCTTTCTGGGGCGGTCCATGTCGGAGCCTGGTAATCATACCTACTTCCATTTCTAGATCCTGGTTTCTATTATGTCGGTTCTCAAATCGCATATTCTCACGTGTTTACGGTTGTAGATATCGGATAGTACACGTTGGAGAGTGTTGTTACTGGATTTTATTGTACAGAGGCCGCCTGTGGATTACCTTGTAAGTGTGTTTTCTCTACAGATATTGTTCAATGTATCTCGATTTAATATGTGTATGCTATTTTTTATATCCCCGATTTTGCCGTACCTGTGTACGCCATCTGTGGTGTACGTTTTGTAGTGGACAATATTAATTACCAGAATCGTCGCTATAGCCTTGGCCTGTGAAGTGGGGTTAAGCACCATTTATTATTCATGAATTAATTCCTGAGTGCCTGATCGATAATTATTTATATTGTTTTTTGATACCACTTTTATTGATTACAGAGCTCTCTCCTCTTTCTTTTGAAGATATGTTAAAAAAATGGGGGGTCATTTTCACCCCTTCTCTGGCTTAATGGGTATGTAACTATGAAGGAAGCTGTTTTATCCATAATTATATTCTGCATACAGCTGTAGTGTTATTGTATGGCGTAGGTTTGTGGGTAATTTTCTCTCATTCTCAAATATGCCATCCTAATTTTTGGGGCTTAGTCCAGACTAGCCTTAAAAATTGGGAACTCGTTACATCCTAATTAGCATGGTTTCATGCTCAGATTTAGGATTTATGTAAATTGCGATCCATATTAGGATATGTCTCCTCTATTATTGTATAGAGAGACATACATGTAAATCCTAATTATTCTAAATTCCTTTCATCATGGATTGAAGGATTTGATCTATGTTGATCAACTATTTCGGAAGTTCTAGGCCCTCCACCTTTTTACGATTCAGCTAAGTCTGGACATTGGTTTATAATATAAAAATATGAAAAAATTTAAAGTAATTTATATATTTTTTATACTCACCAATGGCCCAGATGGAGATGGCCCTCCCATAAGTGGGCAGTACTGAGCACTCATACCTCCCCGCTGAATTATTATGTAATACTCTCTTTTACAAAGAATGATGTTGGCGCCAGGTCTGGTGACTTCCTGGCATATACGCATACACGGAGAGTAAATGTATGGAGGGCCAGATAGGACTTTTAATTTTCGGTTTTGCATGCAAATTTTGGGGATTGGGGGGGCAAAATTTGTGTTTGGCCCTAGATAATTTCGAGTTAGCACCTGCTAAGTCTGGGCCATTGGTAAGTATAAAAAATATATAAATTACTTTAAATTTTTTCATTTTTATACGCCCGTCATTTTTTGACGGACGTATTATGTTATGGCGTTGTCCATCTGTCTGTCTGTCTGTCCGTAAACAAATTTTCTGTCGCCTACTTCTCCAAAGGTTTACATGCTATATTGTTCAAACTTTACAAACATGTTGATCAGTAATTGCCATTGTGCATGTGCCAAGAGCAGGTAACTCCATTTTGTATTTCCAGAGTTATGCCCCCTTTTAGTACTTGAAACAGCACAGTATTGTGTCGCCTACTCCTTCAACATTTTACACGCTATATTGTTCAAACTTTGCACACATGGTGATCACCAATTGCCGTTGTGCATGTGACAAGAGCAGGTAACTCCATTTTGTATTTCCAGAGTTATGCCCCATTTAGTACTTAAAACATTAACAGTATTGTGCTGCCTTCTCCTTCAACATTTAACATGCTATATTGTTCAAACTTTGCACACATGTTGATCACCAATTGCCGTTGTGCATGTGACAAGAGCAGGTAACTCTGTTTTGTATTTCCAGAGTTATGTCCCCCCTTTTAGTACTTAAAACATTACAGTATTGTGTCACCTACTCCTTCAACATTTTACATGCTATATTGTTCAAACTTTGCACACATGTTGATCCCCAATTGTCGTGCATGTGTCAAGAGCAGGTAACTCTGTTTTGTATTTCCAGAGTTATGTCCCCTTTTAGTACTTGAAACATCACTGTATTGTGTTGCCTACTCCTTCAATATTTTTCTTGCTTTATTGTTCAAATTTTGCACCCATGTTGATCATCAATTGTCGTTGTGCATGTGACAGGAGCAGATAACTCCATTTTATTTTTAAATGACGAGAATCCTCGCCATTTATAGCTGTTATGATCCTCAAAATGTCCTTTTCCTTGGCGCCACCTATCGTCAATCGTTTTCAATGAAGTTAACCTGTCAATGAATGGACTCTACCATTGTAAACGGCAAGGAGAATCTTCTACACCTAAAAATTGTTTGCATTTCCACTCTGCATACTAAAATTTCACAAAAACAATATGAAATATGTGCACACAAGCATACAATCTGAAACCCTTGACCCCAAACAGGGCAGTGGAATGGACAATGATTGGAGGGGTGACAGACATAGTCGAATCAACAAAAATTTCAAACTTTACCCCAGAGAAACTTGTGCATGTTCCAATTGTGAGGGCGTATGTTGCCCCGCTAGGCGGTGCTCTTGTTTCTGTGAGTTATGGCCCTTTGAACACACACAAGTAGGCTATTTTTTGTCTGTTCGCCTCGTATCTCATGTTTAGCTTATTGGATCTTAATGAAATTTGGAATGAAAATTGTTTATGAGAAAGGCTTTCAAATGAGTTGAAAATAATATTTCTTACTTTTCACTTTTTCGACTTACCCTGTTTTTAACTTTGAAAATTCGCTGTTAGCCTTTTTAAATTTGCCGATATTTTGTCTGTTCACCTCATACTTCAGGTTTGGGTTATCAGATTTCAGTGAAATTTGGAATGAAGATTGTTTATGGGAATGGCTTTCAAATGAGTAATGTACCCTGTAGTAAAACAAAGAAAATATATGCAAATCACCTCCCCACATGTGGCATTATGTCTTTGTTCTACATCTTTTATGTGGATGGTCCGATCATCACCAGGCTTCAGTAACAGGTGTTTATGGCCTTCACAATTACCTTGCTGTAAAAGAAAGACAATAATTTTGCAGTTTGCCTCATAAAATAGCCAATTTTTTGTCTGTTTACCTTGTATCTCTGGATTGGGGTTAGTGGCTCTCAGTGAAATTTGGAATGAAGATTGTTTATGGGAATAGCTTTCACCGTATCATGGTTCATTTCTTCTCTTGTTGTTTGGCAGTATGCACCATGGGGATATACCCAGGGGCATGGACAATGCCCCCACCCCCCCACCCACCCCACTTGTTGTTTCCCATTTTCAGCTTAATAGCATTGTAACTTGAACAAATATCAATGGATTTGTTCAATATTTGGTTTGCAAAACTTTCTTAACAATGTCTGGAATGAGTTTGAAAGCTGGTATGTTTCTGTCATAGTGATCAGAGTTATGGCCCTTAATTAACTTTTTCATGTTTTCAGGTCGTTGGCTCATTATCTTGAACAAATATTAATGGATTTAGTCAATATTTTGAATGTGAGACTTTCTTAACAATATCTTGCTTGCATTCAAAAACCAGTGTGCAAATCGTCGCTGGTTCAATTAGTTCATTTTTGCCTGTTTTCACCTCATTAGTGCAATAATTTGAACAAATATCAATGGATTTGGTCCATGTTTGGTGTGTGAGATTTTCTTAACTATGTCTTGAATGAATTCGAAAACTGGAATGGTTCAGCCCAACTCAGTAGAGCTGTGGCCCTTTAATTGGTTATTTTTTGTCTGTTTTCAGCTCATTTGCAAGGTAACTTGAACATATAATAATGGATTTGATTTTCCTTTAATGACAAGCCTTACAGGCTCCAAAACAAAATCTGATGCATGATCCTTACAAAAATATTTCATTCATTTTAATTTTAGCTCGAGAAAAGGTTGTTGGTTGGTATCACACAGGACCCAAGTTACACCAGAATGATGTCACAATTAATGAGTTGGCAAGGCGATATTGTCCAAATTCTGTACGTATTAATAATAAAATAACAGATCCACCAGTGGGTCAAAATGTATCTTGAATAATGAATGCCGATCGGATGCTGTTCTGTGTCCAGATGGCCAGTGTAAGAGATTTGTACCTGCTAGTAGAATTTGTTTTCCCTTACATGGTGACTTGTAAATAGCACCGGCCAGTTTTGGCTGTTACTTTCGGTAAATGGTTAAGTGGTAATACCAATAAAGACAGTGACCAGTCTGGAAATGAATTTTAGGGAGAAGTGACTTCTCCCTCTCAGAAAAATAGGAAGAAGTGAGATCTCTTTGGGGAGAAGTGAAATTTCTAAAGCTGAGAAGAGAATTGAATTAATCAAGTTAGTAGGATCCAATGGTGGAGCCATGGAGTGCCTAGGGAGTCCAGTCCCCCCCCCCCCCCCCCCCCCCCCAATTGCCACTTGCTCCTCCTGTCCCCTAATTTGAAAAGAATTTTTCTGATTTCCTGCCCTCAATGACCCACGTGATGCCAGTTTGCAAATACTTGTGTTTTGTTCTCAGAAATTTTGAATAATCTCTTGTGAAAAATGTGTCTGGCTGCAGTTTAGTAGTAATTCACCATCCAGTATCTAGCTACTACATAGCTCCACCAGTTGAATAAATCAAGAAATTTGAGACAGGGAGTGCTGCTGCAAAAGATTGAATTTGACATGGATATCTCAACAAACTATAATGTTCTGTTATGTTTTATGAATGGGTTGATTTGAAGTTATTTATTTGAAGCAAATGCATGTACTGCCAAATGCATCTTCCTACATGCAAATGCAATGTGTGCATTGTTATGTTTGTACAATGAAAACCAAAACCGAAAACCCAACTCTTTCAATGAAACTGAAACCGGAACTGACATGAAATTTGAAAAATGCTCAGCTCGACAACACAAATCATATTTCTTGTGATTTTGATAACTTTTATTGAAGTAAGTCATGATATACTTTTGTTGGTTACTCACTCCACTGTTTTCACCAATATCTCTCCAAATTTCTTTTGTAGAGGTTCCTTTTTATGTCCTCGAAAAAATTTTAGGTTGCATATTGTGTTTGTCATTTCCGTCCCTCTGTCCGTCCGGAAAATTTTCGTGTCCACTCCTCAACTGGGAGATGCTTTGTTGGATTTTATTGAAACTTGGCATACATGTTGCGTGTGGGGAGACAATGTGTTGTGCACTAAATTTTTTTTGTTCAATTGAGGTCAAGGTCACAGATCAAGGTCATAGTTCGGGGGCATCCATGGCCGGGCGGTCGCTGTTAGTCTTGTTTACATCATTTTTTCCAGTTTTATTTCTTGATGTTTATAATCTGTTCTTTTAAAGACAAACATAAGTTAGAGTATCAAATAGTTTTTATGTCCTTTGTTTTGTCACCTAACAGTAAATATAAGGGTTACTTTGAAATGACACAAGATAAACCACTTTTCTTATGGCAGCTTTTCAAAACACCAAGGCAACTTTGATTTTGCCCAAACATAGAAATTAGGTGAAGTGAGCAGTCCCCAGGCAAAAAGTTTGCCCACTTCTCCCTCTAGGCTGGTCCCTGAATAAGGATATGTCATGTAGGTAAAAAAAAAAGCCACAAACCCCATTTTGTTCAGAGCTTTTTTAACTGTGCTTTTGCATATCTTGCACACAGCTTTCTTAACCATGCTTGTGCATATTTTGCACATTTTGTCACAATAACTGCACAAAAATTCAAAATAGCTAAATGCAGTATCAGATATGCATGGTATAATGATTGTTTGTGTGCCTTATATATCTCCTCTTTATCTTGTCCAAATTTTAAAAAAATGTTTATCTGCCATCAACTTTTAAAATGCAAACATAGGTTTGCTTCAACTGCACAAGTGCTCTGTTATGTATTCACTGATTAATGCAATGATAAATTTCTTAACCTTAGGTTTTGCACAGTTTAGACAACAAATCCAACCAAACCATATGCATGATTTGTAGGCACTCAAAAGAGAAAACACAGTTTATCATTGTTTACATCATCTTAAAAATTGATTGAGAATAACAGTTTTTGCATATCCATTTTTAGCTCACCTGACTGAAAGTCAGGGTGAGCTTTTCTGATCACTTTTCGTCCGTCGTCCGTCGTCCGGCGTCCGTCGTCCGGCGTGAAGGTGGTGTTTGGGTCTTTTTCTTCCAAACCACTGGCCGCATGTTAATGAAATTTCATGTGAGTAGGGGTTATATAGCGGCATTTTGATTTTTGGGCAAATTAGGTTTCGGCTCATATTGAGCAGAGGGGTGGGGCAAAAATGCTCCAATTCTTAAAAAATCTTCTTCTCAAGAACCAGCAATAGCAGAGACTTGATATTTGGTATGCAGCTTCCTTTTGAGGTGTAGACTCAAGTTTGTTCAAGAGAAGTTTGTAGGTCTATACTTGGCGATGTTATGGGAGGAGCAAAAATTTTGGCCCCACCCCAAATTTCTATTTTTTAAACCGAGAGGCCAATTTGAACCAAATTTTATGTGAGGGCTTATTGGGTCATAAGTACCTAATTTATGCAGAAATTTTTTTTCCTGTAGCCCCGTGGGAACCACAGGAGCTAAAAATAGAAAAAAATTAAAACGCCTATATCTCAAAAACTGCACGGCAGTGAGAATTTTTATTTGGTGTGAAGCTTTCTTGGGACCAACAGAAAGGATTGGTAAAAAAAAATTGCTATCGGTTTTATCATAGGGTACTTTTTCGGGACTCTGAAAAAGTGCTGAGTCAGTATTTTTTAACACAGTAGGCAATGGGAAAAAAATAAAGAATTGTTTTCTTCCAAACCACTGCTCTAAAAGCTTTCATATTTTACATATAACATCTTTGGAACATTGATTCACATATTTGTAGAAATCAAATTCCTCGGTCCATATTTGGGTTCCCTATGGGAACCCAAATGTTCAAATTAGTGCAATATGAGGGATATATTTTAAAAATCTTCTTCTTCGGATCCACAAATCAGAATCTTTTGATATTTGCTATGCATCATCCTTAGGGGGGTGAGATTGATGTTTGTTCAAGCCAAGTCCCTGAGTTCATATTTGGACTCCCTTTGGGAACCCAAATTGTAACTTAGTGCAATACGAGGTATATTCTTTTAAAATCTTCTTCTTCGCATCCACCGGTCAGAATCTTTTGATATTTGGTATACAGTATGCTTAGGGAGGTGAGATTCAAGTTTGTTCAAGTCAAGTCCTTCGGCTCATATTTGGTCTCCCTGTGGGAGCACAAATTATAACTTAGTTCAATATGAGCAAATTATAACTTAGTTCAATATGAGGGGGGGGCTGAGAGTGAAGTTTGTTAAAGCCAAGTCCCTTGGTTCATATTTGGGCTCACTGTAGAAGCCCAAATTATACCAAAATTTTTATTTTCCAAACCAAGAGGTCGATTTGAACCAAATTTGATATGAGGGCTTATTGGGTCACAAATACCTAATTTATGCCATAAATTGTTTTCCTGTCCCCCACGGCAACTACAGGAGCTGAAAAAATTTTTTTTTTTTGAATGCCCATATTTCCAGAACTACATGGCACTGAGAATTTTTATACAATGTGAAGCTTCCTTAGGGCCGGGAGAAAGGAATGGTGAAAAAAATGCCATTGGTTTTATCATAAGTACTTTTCCAGGACTAAAAGTGCCGAGTCATCATTTTTTAACACTGTAGGTAATGGGAATAACGTTGAATAATCTTCTTCTCCCAAACCACTGCTTCAGAAGCTTTTGTTTTTGGGTTCCCTATGGGAGCCCAATGTATAACTTAATTCAGTATGAGAAATATTCTTAAAAAATCTTTTTTTTCTGATACTCCTCTCAGAATCTTTTGATATTTGATTTTTAGTTTTCTTAGAAGCGGCAAATTGAAATTTGTTCAAGTTCTGGTTTATTGATAAAATTGGGCCCAGTAACCAATTCCTGCGTTGAAAGCCCTGTAAAGTGGGCAGTAATAGGCATAAACGATTGACCAAACCTGATATTATAATTATGCCTCTGTAATGATGTAGCCTTAGAAAGTGACCTTAAATTCCAATAAATAAATAGATAAATTATTGAGTACCCAATATGGGGATCTAACATATGAACACTCTGAACACTCTGGGTTACTAAGTAGAGAAAACACTTTTATGTTGAAAAACTGATAATAACCACAAGGCAGAATCCCTTGCTATTTTGGTGATATGACTCGGCCAGTATCAGGTGAGCGCCCTCAGGCCCCGTGGGGCCTCTTGTTGTAATTTTTAGCTCAACTTTGGCGAAGCCAAATTTGAGCATTTGTCATGGTTTGTCGTCCGTCTGTCCGTACATCAACAATTGGATACGGCTCGGGCTAGAGGCCGTATTTATGAACCGATCTTTACGAAACTTCTTGGGTACCTTTGTTATGACTGTGGGACGAGAACGAGTGTTTTTGGGAGCGGTCCGAAATTCAAGATGGCTGCCAGCTGCCATTTTGTACCGACGATGCAGAAATCTGTTTTTTTGTACACAACTTCCACATGAAAGCTCTGATTTGAATAATTTTTTGTATGAATGTTTAGTACCATGAGATACATTACATATCATACGGTTTTTTTTCTCGTGCTTAAATTATGCTAATTAGACTAACTTTGATTTATTTAGTGTTACTTTCAGCACTGTCAGTGCAAATGCCAATACGGCTCGGGCTAGAGGCCACATTTATGAACCGATCTTTACGAAACTTCTTGGGTACCTTTGTTATCACTGTGGGACGAGAACGAGTGTTTTGGAGTCCGGTCCGAAATTCAAGATGGCCACTGGCAGCCATTTTGTTCAAAATTAGGGGCAATCAGATTTTTGTGCAGAACTTCCACATGAAAGCTCTGATTTGAATAATTTTTTGTATGAATGTTTAGTACCATGGGATACATCACATATAATACGGGTTTTTTCTCGTGCAGAAATTATGCAAATTAGATGAACTTTCATTTTTTCAGTGCTACTTACACACAGTAAGTACACATGTCAATACGGCTCGGGCTAGAGGCTGTATTTATCAACCGATCTTCACGAAACTTCTTGGGTACCTTTGTTATCACCGTGGGATGAGAACAAGTGTTTTTGGGTGTGGTCCGAAATTCAAGATGGCCACCAGCAGCCATTTTGTACCAAAATTAGTGCAATCAGTCTTTTGTACAGAATTTCTGTATGAAAGTTCTGATTTGAATAAATTTTTGTATGAATGTTTAGTAACAAGGAATACATCACATATAGTACAGGTTTTTTTCTCGTGCAGAAATTTTGCAAATTAGATGAACTTTGATTTATTTAGTGCTACTTATACACAGTAAGTGCACATGTCAATACGGCTTGGGCTAGAGGCTGTATTTATCAACCGATCTTCACGAAACTTCTTGGGTACCTTTGTTATCACCTTGGGACGAGAACGAGTGTTTCTGAATGCGGTCCAATATTCAAGATGGCTGCCAGTGGCCATTTTGTACCGAAATTAGGTCTAATCAGTTTTTGTCACAACTTCTATACAGCTCGTATTTGTGAACTGATCTTCACGAAACTTCTTGGGTACCTTTGTTTTCACCTTGGGACAGGAATGAGTGTGTTTTGTGGTGCCTTGGTTATCACTGTGCTTGAGAACAAATATTTTGGGGTTCAGTCAGGCCCACTCCGGGACTCAAAGATTTCCTTTCTAGTTTAGCATCTGACTGTCACCCACCTTTACAATACTTTACCTACACATTTGTTACAGGCTACGGCCAGTATTTATGTACAGACCGTTACAGTACTTTATATGTACCTTTGTTATCAGGTCATTACCTAAATGTTTGTCATTGCTGTGTCACACACTATACATGTACATGTCTTGACAAGTTGAGCTACAGTGTCATTGACACTTTCATTATTTCATAATCCTGATAAAATGGTTGCAACTAAATGAATGAGAAAAATTCTTTAAAAATTTTCTTCTTTGATTTGCCAGACTTTTTTGATATTTGGTATATAGCATCCTTATGGAATAATTTGTTCAAATTCAGTCCTTGGCTTTGTATTTAGGCCCATTTGTGCTCAAATCTTTGTGCAATATGAGGATTATTCTTTAAAAATCTTCTTCCGATCGACCAGTCCGAATCTTTTGACATTTGAGATGCAGCATCATTGGGGGGATCAGATTCAATTTGAAATCATGTCCTTGGTTTCATATTTGAGCTTCCTGTGTGACTCAAAATTTTAACTTTGTGCAACATGAGGAATATTCCTGAAATATCTATTTCTTCAGATCCACCAGTTGAAATTTTCTAATATTTGGTATGCAGCATCATTATGGGGCCAGATTCAAGTTTGCTGGTGCGTCGTTCCTTATTTGGGCTTCTTATGCAAAACCCAAATTTGAACTCAGTGCAGGATGAGGAATATTCTTTGAAAATCTTCAGATCCACCAGTCAGAATCTCTTGATAGCATCCTTAGGAGCGTCAGATTCAATTTTCTTAAAATCAAGACCCTAGGTTTATATGTTGCTATTTGGTATCAAGCATTCTTATACAGGGGGTGTTCAAATCAAGTTCCTGGGTCCAAATTTGGGTTTGTTATGCAAGCCCAGATTTGAACTTAGTGCAGTTTGAGGGAGCATGGAGGCTCAGTGGATATAGCATTGGACTTCAAACTGAAAAGTCCACGGTTGGAATCCCCACCAGGGGCAACTGCATTATGTCCCTTGGCACGTCACTTAATCTAGATTGCCCACCTGGAGGCACTGTGACTCAGTGTATTAAGGTGTGCTGCACGTCGATGGTGCACTTGTTTTCAACCAATGCTAGCACTGCTTGTGTGGAGTTTGTAGGAGAGTCTGATAGTTGCTCGCCATTGCTTGGTGGTTTTCTCTGGGCACTCCGGCTTCCTTCACCCGTAAAACTATCCGACATGAGGTGACCCTGGCTGTTGAAAGTGTCATAATAAATAAATAGTGCAGTATGAGGAATATTCTCTGAGAATCTTATTCATACCCAATAGCCTGAATCTTTTGATATATTTATACCACCAACTTGAAAAATGGGAGGTATATAGTGTTCACTTGGTCTGTCTGTATGTCCGTCTGTACATCCGTACATCCATCTGTCTGTCCGTCCGACTGTCTGTCCATCTGTTACGCTTTAGGGGGGGGGGGGGGGGGGTGAGGGGTACACATCTGCTATCCGCAACTCCTCCTAAACCAGTGAACGGATTTCATTGAAACTCTCAGACCTTCTTTTACATACACTGAAGATGTGCACCTCCTATTTTCTTTTCAGATATTTTCATTTTTACAGTTTCCCATATTGAAAAATGAACTTTGTCAAATTCAATTGACATTCTGTACAGATCTGCTATCCGCAACTCCTCTTAAACCATTGAACAGATTTCATTGAAACTTTCAGACTTTGTTTTACATACATTGAAGATGTGCACCTCCTATTTTCTTTTCAGATATTTTCATTTTTAGCTTAACTTGACAAAGTCAAGATAAGTTATTACCATCACGCGTGCGGAAGTCTGCGAGTCTGTTCATATTTTCCTTTAGCACGGGCTACACCCCGCAGTTCTTGTCTGATCATCACAAAATTTCATATGCAGGTTTAGGGTCATGTCTAGATGAGAACGTCCCCTTTTTGTCGCGATCGGTCAACTGGTATGACTGCCCAGGCCCAAAACCTGAAAACCATTAGCACAGTCTACAGGTCGTATTTATGAAGGGATTTCATTGTAACTTGGTAGGATGCCTCTGTATAATGCCTAGATGAGAACGTCCCCTTTTGGGCATGATCTATCAACCGTGATAGCTGCCCAAGCCCGAAACCCAAAAACTTTTAGCACAGTCTGCAGGTCATGTTTAATATGAAGGGGTTTCATTGTAACTTGGTAGTATGACTGCTTATGATGTCTAGATGAGAATTTCCCCATTTAGGCGTGATCTGCCAACCGTGATGACTGCCCGAGCCCAAAACCCGAATACCTTTAGCACAGTCTACAGGCCATATTTATTGAGGAATTTCATTGTAACTTGGTGGGTTGACTTCATATAATGTCTAGATGAGAAAGTCCCCTTTTGGACGTGATTGGGCAACTGTTATGGCTACAGGGGCCCGAAGCCCAAAAACCTTTAGCACAGTCTACAGGTCATATTTATGAAGGGATTTCATTGTAACTTGGTAGGATGACTCCAAATAATGTCTAGATGAGAACGTCCCATTTTGATCGCGATCATTCAGCCTTAATGGGTGCCCGAGCCCAAAAACCTTTAGCATAGGCAAAAGGTCATATTTATGGAAGGATTTCATTGTAACCTGGAGGTTGACTCCATATAATGCCTAGATGATGACATCCCCTTTTGGTTGTGATTGGTCAACTGTGATGGCTACAGGTGCCTGAAGCCCGAAAACCTTGAGCACAGTCTACAGGTCATATTTTTGAAGGGATTTCATTGTAACTTCGTAGGATCACTCCAGATGATGCCCAGATGAGATTGTCCTTGTCCCCTTTGGTTGCGATCATTCAACTATGATGGCTGCCCGAGCCCGAAGCCTGAAAACCTTTAGCACAGTCTACAGGTCATATTTATGAAGGGATTTCATTGTAACTTGGTAGGATGACTCGCAATTAATGTCTAGATGAGAACGTCCCATTTTGGACACGATTGGGCAACTGTGATGGCTACAGGGGCCCGAAGCCCGAAAACCTTTAGAACAGTCTACAGGTCATAATTATGAAGGGATTTCATTGTAGCTTGGTAGGATGGCTCCAAATAATGCGTAGATGAGAACATCCCCTTTTGGTCACGATCATTCAACCTTTAAGAAGAAGAAGAACTTTAGCATAGTCTATAGGTTGTATTTATGGAAGGATTTCATTGTAACTTGTTAGGTTGACTCAATATAATGCCTGGATGATGACATCCCCTTTTGGTCGTGATTGGTCAACTTTGATGGCTGCAGGTGCCCGAAGCCCGAAAATCTTGAGCACAGTCTACAGGTCATATTTATACCCCCCGCAAACAAAATTGGGGGGGGGGGGGGTATATAATGAATCACCCTGTCCGTCCGTCTGTCTGTCCATCTGTCTATCCTTATAAGCGCAACTCCTCCTAAATTATTTGAAGAATTTTCATGAAACTTTACACAATGGAAGAACTCCATATCAAGATGTACATGAAGCAATATAATTCCGTTCTGACATTTCCAAGGGGAGATAATCTAACTTATACATTTCAGGTGCAGGGGGTATCACTTTGTGAGCTTGCTCACAGTACCTCTAGTTATGAAGGGATTTCATTGTAACTTCGTAGGATCACTCCAGATGATGCCCAGATGAGAATGTCCCCTTTTGGTTGCGATCATTCAACCATTTTGGCTGCCCGAGCCCGAATACCTTTAGCATAGTCTACAGGTCATATTTATGAAGGGATTTCATTGTAACTTGGTAGGTTTGACTTCATATAATGTCTAGATGAGAACATCCCCTTTTGGACACGATTGGGCAACTGTAACAGCTACAGGGACTCGAAGCCCGAAAACCTTTAGAACAGTCTACAGGTCATAATTATGAAGGGATTTCATTGTAACTTGGTAGGATGACTCCAAATAATGTCTAGATGAGAATGTCCCCTTTTGGTCGCGATCATTCAGCCTTGATGGCTGCCCAAGCCCAAAAACTTTTAGCATAGTCTATAGGTCGTATTTATGGAAAGATTTCATTGTAACTTGTTATGTTGACTCCATATAATGCCTAGATAATGACATCCCCTTTTGGTCGTGATTGGTCAACTGTGATGGCTACAGGTGTCCGAAGCCCAAAAATCTTGAGCACAGTCTACAGATCATATTTATGAAGGGATTTCATTGTAACTTCATAGGATCACTCCAGATGATGCCCAGATGAGAATGTCCCCTTTTGGTTGCGATCATTCAACCATGATGGCTGCCCGAGCCCAAAGCATGAAAACGTTTAGAACAGTCGTCAGTTCATATTTATGAAGGGATTTCATTGTGACTTGGTAGGTTGACTTCATATAATGTCTAGATGAGAAGAGCCCCTTTTGGACACCATTAGGCAACTGTGACGGCCACATGGGCCTGAAGCCCGAAAACCTTTAGCACAGTCTACAGGTGATATTTATGAAGGGATTTCATTGTACCTAGGTAGGATGAATCCAAATAATGTCTAGATGAGAACGTCCCCTTTTGGTCGCGATCATTCGGTCTTGATGGCTGCCCGAGCCCAAAACCCCAAAACCTTTAGCATAGTCTATAGGTCATATTTTTATACTGTACCAATGACCCAGACATAGCTGGTGCTAACTCTTAAAAATCTAGGGCCAAACACAAATTTTGCCCCCCAATCCCCAAAATTTGCATCTAAAACCAAAGAAAACATGTCCTGAATGGCCCTCCATACTTCGCCTCTACTGCGCATGCGCAGTGTCAAGGAGGTCCCGGAATTGGCACCATTTATCATTCTTTGTTTGGCCCTTCATCAGTTCACATCTGACTGATCTTTGTGCTTGTAAATCTCAGTTTAAATGATGCCAGGCACATAAATATTAGAGAAATGGTGGATCTAAAGAGGAAATAGAAGGAGGAGAGGAAAAATGAGTGACAGAAAATAATCAGGGCTGTAACTTAAAATTTTTTAATGAAATTATGTTAAGTTACCTATTTTCGAGGCATGGGCCTGTTGTGGTCATTCTTGCTATAAAGTTACATTGCTTGTTCAGTGTTTTCCTCTCTCCCTTTCCTTTAAGTCCCCCCTTGCTATTCTCCCATGCTTTGGGCATATTTTCTGTAATATTATTACTAAAATTTCTTGGGAGTTTTAGCTGGGTAACAGAATGAATTCTGTTCTTTTCTCCATGTTTACGTCCTCACCCATGGGTGTTTAGGCGTACTGTTCTGCATCTACCATCTGATGTTCTGCAGTTTCTTCCCTGGAAGTCTCTGTTTTGTATCAGATAGTGTATTTTTGGTAACTGATTTCGGGCCATGGTTATCAGTGCCTGGAGTCATGTTTCTGGTGTTTTTACACTTCTTGTTTACATTGACAACAGTCTCTGTGGAGGGGGATTTCTTGTCTTTGTGTTAGTTTAATCATAACAAGATACATTATTATTATTCGTAAGTGTTGCATTAATTTTTAAAAATTTTTGTCCACACTTAGGCTTGGGATCCATTGGGGCTCAACGTTACTTTTCAGAAACCTGGGCTTTTCTGAAAAAATATTTTTTCCAAAAATTTTTTTTTGAGTTCAATTGTTTTTTCAATGTTAATGGATCATGTTATTATGTATCTTTGTTTTCAGGGGTTGGTGCGAGTACTAGGACATTTTGTATTCTTTTCACAATGAAAGGATATTGTTCAATTGTAATAAGAGGAAATCTTCCTCTGACTTTCATAATCATTGTATTAATTGTAGTCAGTGTACTCGCACTAACTCCTGTTCAGTATGTGTCAATTGGGATGACAAACATGGGAAGCGTGTGTCACGGTATGTTAGCGGGGGAATGGCCTTGCCGGTCCTTTCTCCGCAGGGTCACTCTAGTTTATCAATCTCTATTTCAGACGAACAAGAACAGGGTGATGTATCTGTGATGTCTTCCAAAAGTGTGCCTCCGTCGTCACAATTAAATGAAGAGCTAGCGGAAAAGTGCTCATGGAAATACGTCAATTGCCTAAGAGGTCCCTAGTAGGATTGACGGCCTTTGACGTCCGGTATCTCGCCAGGTGTAGCATCCATTCATCGAATGGTTCGGCAGCCGGGTTCGTCCGTTGCGGTCCAGAAAGGAGTTTTGGGTGATGAGCACTATAAATCAACTAAGTGCACACCCAGTGACGGCGGATCAGAGGAGAGAACGGAGGAAGCCTATTAGTCCGGTTCCTAGCTCGTCCAGGTCCATCCGGGCTGCGAGCGAGAGAGGCCCCTCTCTCGTACAACAACATCTGGGACAGATGTTGTGGTACAAAATGTTTCGCATTCGGAGCATACGTCTGCCGCCCGGGACGCTCCGTTATATAGACAGTCCGGAGAGACTGTCAATAAGGCTTCCTCATCCTCACGGCAGCGCACACGACCACACCTTGGCTATGTGACCTCGGATATCCAGCCAACTTCGTCAATCAGAGAATCCATGGCGACCAGGTCACGCCATCCGGTAGCCAGGGACACGAGGCCTGTAGACTCCGGACGTTCGCTTAAGAAAAGTATGCAGGAGTCAACGTACACGGAGCTTCCAGCGGCAAAGCATCGTAAGGCCGCTACTCCACAGGCCTCAGTGACGGACATGCTATCCCAAATAGCACAACTTATCGCAGCATCCCAGCAATGACAGAATCTCTGTCAGATCAGGTAATATCCGATGACGCTGGGTCGGTACGCTCCGCTGAAGCATCAGGTACGGACGTCCGAAAACTTCATAGGGTCCGACAGGATGGCGAAAGGGATTCGGAGGATTTCGAGCTTTCCCTTTCGGAACAACATAAGCTGCTGTACATTTCATCCGGCTTTATCTTCTAGAGGTTGTTTCGTCGGATCAGAATGCTGCGATGCCAGATAAGAAACTGATAGCATCTGTGGACACAAGAAATTTTTGATCGGTTCAGGGACATCGTCCCTGAGTTTCCAACACAGTTCAATAATGTCACAGGAACTTTCGAATTATTGAACGACGCTATATATATATATGCTTGCTATTAAACAAGCAAGTCTGGTTTCTCGTTCGCAAAAGTTACCATGATGTCTTCCAAAAGTGTGCCTCTGTCGTCATAGTTAAATGAAGAGCTAGCGGCAATAAGTGCTCATGGAAATACATCAATCGCCTAAGAGGTCCCTAGTAGGATCGACGGTGTTGACATCCGCTAGCTCGCCCGGTGTAGCGTCCATTCATCGAATGGTTCGGCAGCCGGGTTCATCCGTTGCGGTCTAGGAAGGAGATTGGGTGATGCGAGCACTATAATTAGACAAAAGTGCACACCCAGTGATGACGGATCAGAGGAGAGATCGGAGGAAGCCTATTAGTCCAGTTCCTAGCTCGCCCAGGTCCATCCGGGCTGCGAGTGAGAGAGGCCCCTCTCCCGTACAACAACATCTGGGACCAGATGTCGTGGTACAAACGTTTCGCACTCGGAGCATATGTCCGCCGCTCGGGACGCTCCGTTATATAGCCAGTCCGAGAGACTGTCGATAAGGCTTCCTCATCCTCACGGCAGCGCACACGACCGCACCTTGGCTACGTGACCACGAATATCCAGCCAGCTTCGCCTTTCAGGGATTCCACGGCGAACAGGTCACGCCATCCGGTAGCTAAGAGACACGAGGCCTGTAGACTCCAGACACTCGCATAATAGAAGTGTGCACGGGTCAATGTACACGGAGCTTCCAGCGGCAAAGCAACGTAAGACCGCTTCTCCACAGGCCTCAGTGGGGGACGTGCTATCCAAAATAGCACAACTTATCGCAGCATCCCAGTAAACGACAGAATCTCTGTCGGATCAGGAATAATCCGGCGACGCTGGGTCGGTACGCTCCGCTGGAGCATCAGGTACGGGCGACCAAGCTCTTCATAGGGTCCGACAGGATGGCAAAAGGGATTCGGAGGATTTCGAGCTTTCCCTTTCGGAACAACAGAAGCTGCCATAGATTTCTTCCGGCATTATCTTCCAGAGGTTGTTCCGTCGGACTAGAATGCTGCGATGCGGGATAAGAGACTAATAACGTCATTGGACACAGAATTTGTTTTTGATCGGTTCAGGGACATCGTCCCTGAGTTGCCGACACAGTCCAATAATGTCACAAGAACATTCGAATTATTGAACGACGCTATATATAAGCTTGCTACCAAAACAGGCAAATCTGGTTTCTTGTCCGCAAATGCTCTAAATCTGCCTTTCATCAATTCAAGGAATTAATTTGAAACGGCAGGACAGGGCATACCGATAGTTCCTCTGCGTCTAGACGACGAGGCTGAAGACTTGTAATTGTCTATATCGCCGTCTATGTCAATTCCAACCACGACAATAATCTCTAACAGACTTAACTTAGACGCTTTATCATTCGCAGCCCACCTTACTAAGGCGTTATCATTACGTCTTCAATGGAAAGAATTCCAGGATATGATCCTCAATGAGATTTCTTTCGAGGGCAGTAGCTTTTCCACGTATAACTCTGCCCTTCAGTGGCAACCTGGAGTTGGTTAGACGTGACGCAGCCCTAGCTACATCCACGCGCGTGGATAGTAAGGTGAAGAACTCTCTCAGAGTCGCTTCGATCTCGGAGAAGCTTCTCTTCGACGGCAACCTTTCGGCAATCTATGAATTGCTCGATATAGACGTTCTCTTGTCAATCAAGTGTAACAAGAGATTCAGACTTGGGCAAACATTCAGTGGTTGACTCAGGGAGTTCCACTGCAGTTTCCAGATCCGAGTTTATACGATTATGACGGATGCCAGTCAAACAGGTTGGGGTACAACATTGATCCCAATGGATTCGAAGTGCCAGGGTCTTTGGGTTCCGCAGTTTCTAGGCAAGCACATAAACGTCCAAGAAATGATGTCAATTTGGCTTGCACTACGTCATTGGATGAACATTATTCAGAAAGTGCATGTCCAAATCCTGTCCGACAATACGACAGTAGTTGCGTATGTCCGGAACCAGGGAGGCACTCATTCCATTCCGTTATTCAATTTAACGGAAAGAATCCTTCTGTTTGTTCTAGATCACCAAGTTCTGCTTTTAGTCCGTCATATTCCGGGTCGTCTGAATGTATTAGTAGACTCCCGTTCACGGAAGGGTCGCTTGTTGCCGTCAGAATGGACTCTCAACAAACAGGTATTCAATCAGATTTGCTACCAATGGGAGCGGCCAATGATAGACTTATTTGTGACACAACTCAACAATCAATTGCAGACATATGTGTCACCATGTCTGGATCCCCGAGCATATGCAGTAGTAGCTCTATCGATCTCGTGGGACGGAAGGATAGGATATGCGTATCCTCCAGCGCCGTTGATTCAGCAAATATTGCTCAAGATAAAACAATCTCAATACAATTCTGTTGGTAGCATCTCTGTCTCCACAGAGACCATGGGTAAATCTACTCAGGTGTCTGCTGTGGGACTTACCGCGAAAACTTCCTCCACGAGAGGATCTTCTTTCGCTGGGGAAATCGTGTCAACTTCATCACAACCCGCAAGGTCTCAACCTTCACGTATTCCGTTGTGCGGTCCTTCTTGCATGGCAAGCATTGTACAGGACGAGCAGTGGACGCGATTTCTAACTGTAGGAGGACCTCCTCTTCGCTATACTATGCGGTTAAGTGGAAGGTCTTTCGTCATGGGTGTAGGGATCATTTTGTTGATATTTTTGATCCCCCCATACCAGACATTGCAAACTTTCTAGTATACTTGTTTGACGAGATCAACTGCAGCCTGTTACTATTAAAGGTTATAGGTCTATGTTATCTGATACCTATGCACACCATGATAGTTTACAATTGAATCTTATGTCTCTTTATCTAAATTAGTTAGAAACTTTTCGATAAATAGACCTAGAACTCTTAGATTAATTCCTATATGAATTTAGCTTGGGTTCTTCTTAAACTAAACGAAAACCATTTGAGCCTCTTGAGACAGTAGATTTCAATTCTGGTCTTTTAAGACAGCATTTCTCTTAGCTTTCTCTTCTGCTAGAAGAGTCACTGAGTTTCATGCACTATCGGTGGACGATTCTCACTATCGTAGTGTCAGGAACACTGTTACCTTTACTACTAATGTTGGATTTTTGGCTAAGAATCAGGCTCCTAATAATATCCGGAACCTATTGTTATTAAGGCCCTTCCATCTTCAGACGGGCACAGGCCTTTACTCTGTCCGGTTAGAGCTTTATGTATTTATAAACAAGATATCAGTTTATCAGAATGGGACGTAAAAGCTTCTTCTGTCTCTGATGCCTAAATAGAAGGACATTACGGTCCATTCTATGGCTAGATGGATTCAATTAACTACCCGTACTGCTTATGATAATCTATCTTCAACTCAGCAGTCTGTGCGTAAGATTTCGGCTCATTAAGTAACAGCTCTTTCTACATCTTAGGCTTATGCAAATGGTGTTGCTATTACAGATTTAATGAAGGCTGCATATTGGTCTCAGCCATCCACATTCACGAATTTTTAACTCAGAAATATTGAGTCCATTTCTGGAGACCTGCTTTGTTTAGGTCCATTATCTGCTGCTCAGAATGTTGTTCACTAAACAGTTGCAACTATAGTTATGCAGGCTTTCTGTTCAGGCAGTGACTCCGTCCTGCTGCCCTCTTCGCTCTGGGCTATTTGACCCAGGGCGAGGGGAAGGGGGGGGGGAGGGTGTTCCCTTGGGTCACCTGTTTTATAGTGAAAACAAGGGGATACCTCCTCCGGAGTCAGTAATTCTGAGTTGTTACCGGGATGGTTTTAAAGTGAAAAGTTAATGTTTAAAAAATTCATTCATGTCATATTTTTAAAGTGTAGCATTTGTATATGTCACGTGTCAAACGGGATTTAATATACAATCCTCGGACACTTTTAAAGAGTATAAAGAGTCTCAATTCTCTGGACTAACTTTATTTATTGGCTTACTTTAAAAATAATTAGTATAAGGATTATACTGGATGTTAATAGAGAACATGAATGTTATGATGCTCAATTATGGAGGGTGTTGTGTCTTTCTAATTTATCATAAATAAGAAAGATACATGTAAAGCCTAATACTCCTTTCCTCCTCGAGGGGATGACTCTATTTTATAAGTTGAGCTTATTGGATTTTCCTCTGTGTCCTAGGCCCTCCAGCCTTTTTACTATTCAGCTATGTCTGGGTCATTGGTACAGTATAAAAATGTTAAAAAATTTATAGTAATTTATATATTTTTTATACTTACCAATGACCCAGACGGGGATGGCCCTTCCAGGAGTTGGGAACTCTACCTCCCCGCTGAGTACATAGCGCTGACCAGGCACTGGTTGTAAGAATGATAAATGGCGCCAATTCCGGGACCTCCTTGACACTGCGCATGCGCAGTAGAGGCGAAGTATGGAGAGCCATTCAGGACATGTTTTCTTTGGTTTTAGATGCAAATTTTGGGGATTGGGGGGCAAAATTTGTGTTTGGCCCTAGATTTTTATGAGTTAGCACCAGCTATGTCTGGGTCATTGGTAAGTATAAAAAATATATAAATTACTATTAATTTTTTAACATTTATGGAAGGATTTCATTGTAACCTGTTAGTTTGACTCCATATAATGCCTAGATGATGACATCCCCTTTTGGTCGTGATTGGTCAACTGTGACGGCTTCAGGGGCCCGAAGCATGCCCCCTTCTGGTTGCGATCATTTAACCATGATGGCTGCCCGAGCCCAAAGCCCACAAACCTTTAGTACAGTCTACAGGTCATATTTATGAAGGCATTTCATTGTAACTTGGTAGGTTGACTTCATATAATGTCCAGATGAGAACGTCCCCTTTGGACGCAATTGGGAAACTGACGGCTACAAGGGCCTGAAGTGCGAAAACCTTTAGCACAGTCTACAGGTCATATTTATGAAGGTATTGCAATGTAACTTGATAGGATGACTCGTTTTGGAATAATTTCAGTGTAACTTGGTAACTTTCGTTGATATACGTTAACTGTGAGGGCCAAAAACATTAACTGTGAGGTCATTCATATTAACCCACCCCTCAGCTCCTTAATACAGTGTACACCTCATATTATTTTTATCAAAAACATAGCATACAGGGAACAGAAATGAACATATTCCCAATTATCACAATTCTTGTCTTATTTCATAATCCTTTCATAAACATTGAACATTATCCTTTTCATCAAACACAACACACAAGTTAAGCTACAGTGTCATTGACACTTTCATTACAGTTTCCCATTTTGAAAAATGAACTTTGTCAAATTCAGTTGACATTCTGTACTGATCTGCTATCCGCAACTCCTCTTAAACCATTGAACAGATTTCATTGAAACTTTCAGACATTCTTTTACATACATTGCAGATGTGCACCTCCAATTTTCCTTTCAAATATTTTTATATTTACAGTTCCCCATATTCAGAAATGGTCTTTGTCAATTCAGGTTTTAGTAGGGAGGGGTATAGATCTGCTATCCGCTACTCCTCTTAAACCATTGAACAAACTCCATTGGAACTCTCGGACCTTCTTTTACATACACTGAAGATGTGCACCTCCTATTTTTCTTTCAGATATTTTCATATTCTGACATACGTCCGTCCGTGATGCTATAGGGGTGTTACGATTTTGGTTTTTTTTTTGGGGGGGGAGGAGGGGGGAGGGTACACATCTGCTGTCCGCAACTCCTTTTAAACCAGTGAACGGATTCCATTGAAACTCTCAGACATTCTTTTCCATACATTGAAGATGTGTACCTCCTATTTTATTTTCAGATATTTTCTTTTTTACAGTTTCCCATATTGAAAAATGAACTTTGTCAAATTCAATTAACATTCTGTACAAATCTGCTATCCACAACTCCTCTTAAACCATTGAACAGATTTCATTGAAACTTTTAGACATTCTTTTACATATATTTAAGAATTGCACCTCCTGTTTTGTTTTCTGATATTTTCATTTTTAGGGTCTCTCATATTTAATGAAAGTGTCAATGACACTGTAGCTCAACTTGTCAAGACAAAGACATGTACATGTATAGTATGTGACACAGCAGTGACAAACATCTAGGTAATGACCTGATAACAAAGGTACATATAAAGTATTGTAACAGTCTGTACACAAATACTGACCGTTGCCTGTAACAAATGTATAGGTAAAGTATTGTAAAGGTGGGTGACAGTCAGATGCTAAACTAGAAAAAAATCTTTGAGTCCCAGAGTAGGTCTGACTGAACCCCAAAATATTTGTTCTCATAGCACAGTGATAACAAAGGCACCCCAAAACACACTCGTTCCTGTCCCAAGGTGAAGACAAAAGTACCCAAGAAGTTTTGTGAAGATCAGTTCATAAATACAAGCTGTATAGAACTTGTGACCAAAAACTGATTGGACCTAATTTTGGTACAAAATGGCCACTGGCAGCCATCTTGAATTTTGGACCGTACCCAGAAACACTCATTCTCATCCCAAGGTGATAACAAAGGTACCCAAGAAGTTTTGTGAAGATCGGTTCATCTACCCTGAGCAGTATTGACATGAGTGCTTACATTGTGTAAGTAGCACTGAATAAATCAAAGTTCATCTAATTTGCATAATTTCTGCAAGAAAAAAAAACCCTTAGAATATGTGATGTATTCCATGTTACTAAACATTCATGCAAAAATTTATTCAAATCAGAACTTTCATACAGAAGTTCTGTACAAAAGACTGATTGCACTAATTTTGGTACAAAATGGCTGCTGGTGGCCATCTTGAATTTCGGACCACACCCAAAAACACTCGCTCTCATCCCACAGTGATAACAAAGGTACCCAAGAAGTTTCGTAAAGATTGGTTCATAAATATGGCCACTAGTCTGAGCTGTATAGAAGTTGTGTACAAAAAACTGATTAGACCTAATTTCGGTACAAAATGGCCACTGGCAGCCATCTTGAATTTTAGACCGCACCCAGAAACACTCGTTCTCGTCCCAAGGTGATAACAAAGGTACCCAAGACATTTCGTGAAGATCAGTTCATAAATACAGACTCGAGTCTGAGCCATATTGACATGTGTACTTACTGTGTGTAAGTCGCACTGAAAAAATCAAAGTTCATCTAATTTGCATAATTTCTGCACGAGAAAAAAACCCGTATTATATGTGATGTATCCCATGGTACTAAACATTCACACCAAAAATTATTCAAAACAGCGCTTTCATATGTAAGTTCTGTGCAAAAATCTGATTGCACCTAATTTTGTACAAAATGGCTGCCGTCGGCCATCTTGAATTTCGGACCGGACCCAAAAACACTCGTTCTCGTCCCACGGTGATACCAAAGGTACCCAAGAAGTTTCGTAAAGATCGGTTCATAAATACGGCCGTATTGGCATTTGCACTTACAGTGCTGAAAATTACCCCAAAAAACATCAAAATTAGTCTAATTTGCACAATTTACGCACAAGAAAAAAACCTGTATTATATGTGATGTATCCCATGGTACCAAACATTCATACAAAAAATTATTCTAATCAGAGCTTTCATATGGAAGTTCTGTACAAAAAACAGATTTCTACATCGTCGGTACAAAATGGCGGTTGGCAGCCATCTTGAATTTCGGACCGCACCCAAAAACACTCGTTCTCGTCCCACGGTCATAACAAAGGTACCCAAGAAGTTTCGTAAAGATCGGTTCATAAATACAGCCTCTAGCCCGAGCCGTATCCAATTGTTGACGTACGGACAGATGGCCAGATGGATGACGGACCATGACAAAAGCTCAAATTTGGCTTCGCCAAAGTTGAGCTAAAAATGGGCTTTGTCAATTCAAGCTTGCGTGGGGGGAGGGGGGGTGGGGGGGGGGGGGGGTGGTGGTTGTTATTTGCTATCCACGACCTCTTTTAAACTAGTGAATGGATTTCAATGAAACCTTTGAACATTGGTGTGAGTGTTTGTGCTCTTTACATTAAACACACTTTTACTGTTGTAAAATGTTTCTTGATGGGAGTGGGTGGTATCATTTAGTGAGCAGTGCTCACAGTTTTTCTAGTTTTTTATTCTGCATCCTTGGGTGGGTGCAGGGGTGGGGGTAGGGGGTCAGTTCCAAACTTGTTCAAATCAACAGCTGGGTTCCCATTTGGGATTGGTAATGTGAACTAGCCATAAATGCTGAATGTTAACTTAAATCCTCCTTTAAACAACTTTCTCGGGTGAGTGATTAAGGCCCCTAGAAACCTCATGTTCAGAAGCTATTATTTATTTATTTATTAATTGGTGTTTATAGTCACATACTTATGCACAATGGCTAATCGTGACCATGACAGTTTTACGGGTGGAGGAAGCCGGAGTAGCCAGAGAGAGCCACCAAGCATCTGTCCGCTCCTCAACATTCTAACTTTGTTCAAGCTCCTCTCAAGCAGGGTTACAGCGGTTGAAGACATGTGCACCATCGACGTGCAGTACGCCTTAGTACATGGCATTATCATGCCCCCATGTAGGCAACTGGGATAAAGTGCCTTGCCCAAGGTCAAGGACACAATGCTGGTCGTCCCGGATGGGGATTGAACTCGGGACCCCTAGCATAGAAGTCTAACAGTCTACCACTGAGCCACCACGCCCTCGTTCAGAAGCTAATTGAATGATTGTTGGAGATTGAGCTTCATATATTATTCAGTGTTCTTTGATGTGATTGAGCTTCATATTCAGTGTTCTTTGTTGTGATGTCATTTTAAATACTTCCCTTGTTTTTTTCAGGTATTGGTTATCATTGATGCTAAACCTAAAGATCTTGGATTGCCAACAGAAGCCTACTTAGCCGTAGAAGAAGTTCATGATGTAAATATATTGAATCATACTGACAAACCTTTTAATTCAATGGCTATATTATATTGTCAGATAACAGTGACCTGTTATAAAGAATTTAGTTAATTGCCTATTTTTTAATGAATATCTAAATAATTTTATTCTTTGCTTCCAAAATAAAGGTTATGAGGCTCTCAAGGGAATAAGTTGATCAGATTCATTCCCTAATTATATCTATGATGTTAAAAGTGAAAAAAAAATTTGAATGACGATTTCTGTGCATCTCATTGATGAAACAATGAATTTAATCTCCAGTTCTTGAGTTTTAAATGTTGTTAATAGGTATATTTCCTCCATAAGGACCAAGCCCCAAAATAAGAGGTGTGACAAGGACAGTGATCGACACCAAACTTACTTTGACCTGTACCTTTTGAAATCCATAGGACATTTTGACCGATGCAAGATTCTGCTCATTTTTTAGAATCTGAATTTGAAAAAACACCGGTAATTCGGTATAAACTTAAATTCCATTGCGATCTAACAAATTATTTCCTTATTTAGTAGTCACCATATTGTCCCCTGAGTTGCAATGTGTTCTCTGTGCCAGTAGGCACATAGAACATGGAACTCAGGGGATGATATGTCAATTTACAATGTATAAAGCAATATGTTGAAAATGATCTGCACCAAATTGGAAAAAAAAATTATTTTAAGCCTTGATAAGCTGTAAAATTTATTTTGAATGCATGGTGAATGGATGATTGCTGGGAAAAAATGCAACTAACTTTCACTTTTTTTTAACTCTTTCTTTTTTCATTATTTCTTGATTCATCTGTTAGCCCCTAAACCAGTGCACATGATATCAAATGATTGCACTTATTTCTTACTGCCAAAATAGGACCCAGTCATCCAAAGCTTGGGATGGAAGTCCTCTAAAATGGGCAACATGGGTATTTACCTTAACTAAACTTGATTTTATCTCCATGCTGCAGTCACGATTAGCCATTGTGCAGAAATATGTGACCTTAAGCACCAATAAATAAATAAATATTAGGTAATTTTAATTATACCCCTGTAAACATACTTTGATGGGGTATATACAATTCACTAGGGCAAATAATTGGTTGGTCTGTCAGTATGTTGAAATCATATGGAATGAAGTACTTCCACATGTTTTAAGATATTGGTTTGACATTTGGTTTACATGATCAGTATCATGTACAGATATGCATGGCATAAACTTTCTCCAGCTTGATTCAAGCATTACAGAATTATTGCCCTTAAATTTTACAGATGTACAGAAATAGGCTTGGATGTTTGAAAAATCTTTGGTGGCAAAAAAATCAGTCTCTTGGGACCTACTTGGGCGAGCAAATTGCTCTCCTGAACTAATTATGCCCCGACCTCTGAAAGATTTTGCATTATAATTTCAAAGACATCACTCAGATTGGGATCTCCTTTGGTATGCTGATAGACCTGCATGGGGGAACGGATATGCACAAGGAACGGGTTCTGTCCAGTAATTTTTCACAGAGTTATGGCACTTTTTTAACTTAAAAAATTTGTCTGTTTTGACTCTTTCCACTTTGAAATTTTTCTGTCCCACAATACCTTCAAGGTTACTTCAAACTTGCATATGGGTCTGGAGCAGTGGCCCAAGCTTTGCATTGCCCTTGTTTTCAGTGTTTTGCTTCACAAGCACTCTCATGTCTAGTAAATGGTTTCTGTTCACCATGGGATGGATTTAAACCAATCAATTTCAGTAAACTGTTGTTGAACTGTTAAAACCCCTCGACTCCATTATGGGCCAGTTGCAGACATGTTCACTCTTCCAGATAAATTCCTGAAATTCAGTGTATTTCCCAGCCTACTGGCAGGCACGAAACCATGATTCTATAGCTATGGTGGGGGGGGGGGGGGGGGGGGGGGGGGGGGGGGATAGCAAGTATTTGTCGAGGTAGCATGAGGTGGAGATTAGGGAAATTGCTTTTTTTTCTCACGTGTTAATTGCATTCAGAACTTTACAAGAATAGACATCCTAACTGTGAATCAGCAAAATGGAGTGAAAAGCAATGTAAGCGCCTATTCAAAAATACCCTAGCCCCATCTACCCCTCTGAGGCAGTGGGCTTTAATTTTTACAAGGAGAGATCTGAAATTGAAATCTGAAAGTTGAAGAGTTGGTTGGTGGGCATATTTTTTATGTTGGCTTATTCCCACCTCAGTAGGAATGATTTAAACCAAGTTTTATAATTATAATATCATTAATTCGAAAGATCACTGACTTCATTTATTTTGTCATCCATTATTTGGAGCAACTTTTGTATATTAGGTTCTTTCTATATTTTCTGGGTGTAAATGGACAGTGGAAAGCCTCTGAATCCGTGCATACTATGCAAGAAAGAATAAACAATAAAACCCTCTCTCCCGTACTGATTTGAAAAAAAAATTGTGTGAGAATCAAGTAATATTTTTATATGACCTTACATTTTCATGTAACTATGCATAGCTTTTGGATGGGAGCTCTCTTGTGTTTGCCCCAGTAAATATTTGAAAACCCTTGAATTTTATTTAGCAAAATAAAAATGCTGATATTTAGTTTTATATGCCATAGTTTGGGAATGCCTAGCCCTAACAAGAACCCTCTAGTTGTTATCCCCCCCCCCCCCCCCCCCCCCTATACACACACTTCCCTTCAAAGGAAGTGCAAGAAGGGGGTAATGACCAGAGGATCCAAGTTAGGACGAATGAAGGCAAGGCTTTGAAAATCCTTGAATTTGGCTACTGTAGAACTTTGAAAAAAACTAAAAGATAATGTAAAATGGCCATGAACAGCTTTGAATTTTATCAGCCTTTGTTAGCAGGAACCCTGTTAGTAGAGTCTTGCATCAAGAGTTCATTGATAAGAGGATGACTTGTATTTGTGGGGGATATATTTTGTTTACAAGAGCCAGAATTATACCTCTTCTAGGTAAAAAGGTATTGTACTGGCCAGGAAAATCTGTTGCAGGTAAATTATTATGAATGATACATGTAATATGATATATTACAGGATGGTACACCAACCACAAAAACATTTGAGCATGTTGCCAGTGAGATTGGAGCAGAGGAAGCTGAAGAAGTTGGAGTAGAGCATTTGTTGAGGTAATTTATTCACCATATACTAGGGATGTGTCAAAATGTCTTTTCTTTTTCATCAGTTTGTTCTGTAGATGGCATCAAAAAATTTCTGAGTCAGCATATTTACAAAAATTTAAAAAAAATCTTTTCTCCAGAACCAATTGACAGAATCTTTTGATATTGGATATATGGCATTCATAGGGAGAGGGGGGGGGGGATGGGGGGGGGGGGGCAGTCAGATATAAGTTTATTAAAATAAAGCCCATTCAGTCAGAATCTTTTAATGCTTGGTATACATCATTGTTATGAGGGTCAGATTCAACATTGTTCAAACCAAGTCGCTAGATTAATATTTTTACACTGTAAACCAATGGCCCAGACTAGCTGATGCTTAACTCAAAGTTATTAAGGGCCAAACACATATTTTGAACCCCTCCAATCCCCCAAATTTGCTTGCAAAACCGAAAATTAAAAGTCCTATCTGGCCCTCCATACATTTACTCACCGCGCATGTGCAGACGTCAGGAAGTGACCGGAAATGGCACCAACATCATTCTTTGTTTGGCCCTAAAGTCATCAACAATGAAATGACATATGTGCTTTAAAATCTCCTTCTTAGCTCACCTGAGCGAAGCTCAAGGGGAGCTTTACTAATCACTTTCTGTCCGTCGTCCGTCGTGGTCCGTCCGGCGTTAACTTTACATTATCGACTTCTTCTCACGAACTACTGGACCAAATTCAACAAAATTTGCTGTGCATGTTCCCTATCATATGTCAATTCAAATTTGTTCAAACAAAGTTGCCACGCCCACAGGGGGCACCACAGGGGGCATAACTGATAGCACCCTAAATTTGTTACCAAAATTAAAAAAAATCTTCTTCAGATCCACTGGGCCGAATTCTTTCATATTTGGTATACAACATTTCTAGGGGGGTCAGATTCAGATTTGTTCAAATCGAGTCCTTAGGTTAATATTTGGGCTCCCTATGGGAGCCCGAATTTTAACTTAGTGCAATATGAGGATTATTCTTTCAAAATCTTCTTCTTCGGATCCACTGGTCAGAATCTTTTCATATTTGGTATACAACATCTCTAGGGGGGTCAGATTCAATTTTGTTCAAATCGAGTCCCTGGGTTCATATTTGGGCTCCCTATGGGAGCCCAAATTTTAACTTGGTGCAATATGAGGATTATTCTTTAAAAATCTTCTTCTTCAGATCCAGCAGTCGGAATGTTTTGATATTTGGTATGCAGCATCCTTAGGGGGTTGAGATTCAAGTTTGTTCAAGCCATGTCCCTAGGTCCATATTTGGGCTCACTGTGGGAGCCCGAATGATAACTTAGTTCAAAATGAGGAATTTTCTTTAAAAATCTTCTTATCAAGATCCAGCAGTCTGAATGTTTTGATATTTGGTATGCAGCATCCTTAGGGGGTGAGATTCAAGTTTGTTCAAGGCATGTCTCTAGGTCTATATTTGGACTCACTGTGGGAGCCCAAATTGTAACTTAGTTCAAAATGAGGAATTTTCTTTAAAAATCTTCTTCTTCAGATCCAGCAGTCGGAATGTTTTGATATTTGGTGTGCAGCATCCTTAGGGGGTGAGATTCAAGTTTGTTAAAGCCAAGTCCCTGGGTTCATATATGGGCTCCCTGTGGGAGCCCAAATTATAACTTAGTTCAATATGAGGAATATTCTTTAAAAATCTTTTTTTTTTTAGATCTACTGGTCAGAATCTTTGGATATTTGGTATAAGCTTTTCTTAGGAGGAGCAGATGCACCTTGTTGAAATCAATTCTCTGGGTTGATATTTAGGCTACCATGTCAGGTGAGCGCCCTCAGGCCCCCTGGGGCCTCTTGTTTGAGGATGCCAGACACACATCTACTAATCGGTCTCATGCTGTGACGTGCAATTCGACGCTGTGATGTTCTGTTCGGGTGCTGTGACGTGTTTTTTTTTCTGTGAAAAGTCATCGCTCTGGCTGATTTTATCAATTTCATTCAAATGGAGAGGTAAGAAACATAGCTTTTTACTTTATCAGTTAGACTGATGTTTCCCAATCCCAACCAGCTTACTTTCACGTAGCAGACATTATCTCTCTTCGAATAATAGGGCTCACAAAATGCCTGGGTACAACTTATGTGCACCGCCACTCGACTCAAAATCACCTCCCTAGGTGACGCCCCATTGTTCTGACGCCAGGAAATGGCCCTCGCAGCCTAAAAAATATCCCTTCGATTTAAAAATCTTACCCCGACAGATCTCGGATGCAGAATAATCCCAACACAGCCCGTCAAAGTGAACCACCCAGTTGAGAAAAGTGGCAACGGCGCTGTGATGTTAATGGCAACCACGCTGTGATGTTCATCATTTCTTAACCCAAATGAAAATTTGTAAGTAAAGGTTTTTTTTAAACATCATTATACGTTTTTTTTAGTTTTAGTTGGTTCGTTCATCTGTATCTACGTTGTTTTGCAAGGGCGTAGAAACCCGAACGCAAAAATGCAATTGCGCACATGCATGGACGCCACTTCGAAGGGGGGTGAGGCACCCGAATTAATAAATTTTCAATCAGTACAATTTGGGTGCCGAAGGACTCGCGTAGATGATGATCTTGTAAAAGTAATGGTAAGTTCCAATATATCGTCGAATAAAAGGTTTCGACATATCGTTCAGTCTGATTGAAGTGATGATTCGGAATTAATGCCTTGGTGGCATTTCATACTTTCACACAATAATTAACTAATTAACAAAAATCACTCCACTGACTGTAGTTCTGAGCTCCTCCCCACCGCTAACAGGAGGTGTATACTCTATAGTCGTAATATCATTTCCTATGTTATCTACCCAGGAGAATTTACAGCAGGGAAAATTGAAAAAAATATGTTACAAAAAATGAAGGTTAAATCAATGAATGTTGAGAATTCCACGTGCAACGTTTGGGTGACCCACGCATTGTGTGAGCAGTAAAACCACCTTTCCCCGTTCTACAGACAGCCACATACCAATGACAGGCCTAGGAGAACTAGTGCCACGAATAATCTTCAAATGCACGCACTGAGTAATACCGGGTAACACACAACTCTTGGCCAGGTTCATTATAACCTTTCCTTTTTGCGTCTGCATATCAGTCCATGGGCCGCTAAGCCAGGGGGGAAGGGGGGGGGGGGGGGGCGTGGGTCAGTCTCTATTTTTTGCAAAGCATAGGGTAACGGATTGCTAAGTACCGGTATACTTCAAATTGATGAATTTAAATTGACGAAATTTTGCAGTCCATACTAGTTTGAATAAACAGAATAGCTTACTTTATCAAACCTACCTGATAGGTAGATCCATCTGAGGGCAGCTGGTGTCTAATAACCATTTGAACGCAGTGGCTAAGCCAGGATTCTCAGTTAAAGCGGGGAGGGGGGGGGGGGGGGGGGTTTCTGGTGCTACACGGCCTGAAACATGCTAAAAATTCATGGAGAAAATATGCATTCTTATACGCTGAAATAAGATATAAATTCATGTCTGGGTGATCTTTGGGCGCGTCGACAAGACAAGTCGCAATTCTATGTTTTTTTTAATCATAACACTTCCGGCCTCCGATAATCTTCTTTTGAGTCATCAGCCTGAGTGGTAGCTGGTTTACGTGATAGTATACCATTGCTATGTGAAAAATCAATGGGGTGGGTAGTGGGCCTTCTTCACAATGACGGACACCAAATGGGGATAACACGAGAGGGCCCCTCTCGTGCTGTCCCCTTTGACGTGTTGCGATGAGCCCCCTGTTACAACCGATAATGTTACAATGCCGCATAATGTTGCTCCAATGCATAATGTTACAAAAGCTGTAGTAAACAACCGATAATGTTATAAACTCGGCATAATGTTATAACTTTTTTCAACCCGTTATGTTATAAAAATCGACGCATAATGTTATAACTTTTTTCAACCCGTTATGTTACAACAAATTAACCGATAATGTTATAACTTCTGTATACTAATTCCAGTTACAGCTATTGTAAATGGACTTTACCACTTACATTTATTGCCGCATAAAGGTATGTAATATTTATACTACTGGTTTCTGCTCTGGTTAAGGCGAGGAGACCCCCCCCCCCCCCCCCCCCCCAACTCCTGGGGATTTATCATAGAATGACCTAGTCTCGTTACATAGATGCAGATTATCCTGGTAACTCAATGTGTGACGTCATTACCATGATCACCCAGTGCCCAACATGGTGAAGGTGGGGTTGGTGGAGGAGGGGTGCTATTTTATCCGGTTGGTACGCTTACCAACATGTGTAGTCTCCGCTTCCAGAAATGTAGTGTACCATAGTTCCTTGACGCCTTTGGGGATGGGCAAATGCCTCTGTTTCTGCTTGTTTTGGGCATCTAAAACTTATTTGTCGTATATTTCTCAGTCATAAGAATATCTTATTGTTCATTAATTTGTCATTTTAACAACTAACAGTGAACAAAAATGAGGTGGAGTTAAAAGAGGTCAAAAAGTTGGATGGAGTGAGGTACATATGATGGATGCGGCAGGTTGGTAGTGTCGCACGGAAGCCGAAGAATAAGATGCGAGACTGGGTAAGAAGAGGAATGGTGTTTAGGAGGATTAAATGGGGTGGGCAGGGATTAGGCTGAGAAAAACAGGAGGTCATGGATAAGTACATCAGGGTGATTGTGCAGAGAAGGCTATCTGAGAATACTATAAGAGAGTAGTGCTAGACGTAGTGGAAGTGATGAATTTGGGATTACAGGTTCTGGAAAAGGCGGAATCACTAGAACAGGCAGCATAGGGAGAAGGAGGAGATTGTGGAGGAGGAGTTGTGTTGATGTTGTGGTGGTGTTGGTGATGGTGTTGAGTAGTTATGTATGTTGAAAGCCATTTTGTAGGACCCCGGGGCAGGACCCCAGAAGTGACGTCATGTTTTGTGATTGGGTAGTCATGTTGGGTTGTCATGATAGTACACATGGGTGGCCATGTTGTTATGTCATTATCATGATAATAGGTGGTAGGAGTGCATATGCGCAGCGCGTGTTGTTATGGGGACACATGCTCCGTCTCACCCCTAACAACCCGACAATAGATAACGAATTAATCCAAACAACCCGACAATCTTCAGAAAACTGACCCAAACACTCCCGAAAACACTCCCAAATAAAGGTAGGATAGTATCCTTAATGAGGGTATGAGACGTATGAAGAGGTACTATGATTTTGTGCACATCGTGCTCAGATTTTTATACTGTACCAATGACCCAGACTTAGCTGGTGCTAACTCTAAAATATTTAGGGCCAAATGCAAATTTTACCCCCTAATCCCCAAAATTTGCATCTAAAACTGAAAATTACATGTCCTATATGGTCCTCCATACTTTTACTCACTGCGCATGCTCAGTGTCAAGGAGGTCTCGAAATTGCCGCCAAAAGTAATATTTTTATACTGTACCAATGACCCAGACATAGCTGGTGCTAACTCTTAAAATATAGGGCCAAACACAAATTTTGCCCCCCAATCCCCAAAATTTGCATCTAAAACCAAAGAAAACATGTCCTGAATGGCCCTCCACACTTCACCTCTACTGCGCATGCGCAGTGTCAAGGACGTTCCGAAATTGGCGCCATTAATCATTCTTAGTTTGGCCCTTCATCAGTTAACATCTGACTGATCTTTGTGCTTGTAAATCTCAGTTTAAATGATGCCAGACACATAAATATTAGTGAAATGGTGATTCTAAGGAGGATATAGAAGGAGAGGAAAAATGTGTGACAGAAAATTATCAGGGCTGTAACTTAAAATTTTTTAATGAAATTATGTTAAGTTACCTATATTTTTATACTGTACCAATGACCCAGACATAGCTGGTGCTAACTCCTAAAATATAGGGCCAAACACAAATTTTGCCCCCCAATCCCCAAAATTTGCATCTAAAATCAAAGAAAACATGTCCTGAAAGGCCCTCCACACTTCGCCCCCACTGCGCATGCGCAGTGTCAAGGACGTTCCGAAATTGGCGCCATTAATCATTCTAAGTTTGGCCCTTCATCAGTTAACATCTGACTGATCTTTGTGCTTATAAATCTCAGTTTAAATGATGCCAGACACATAAATATTAGTGAAATGGTGATTCTAAGGAGGATAGAGAAGGAGGAGAGGAAAAAAATGTGTGACAGAATATTATCAGGGCTGTAACTTAAAATTTTTTAATGAAATTATGTTAAGTTACCTATTTTCGAGGCAGCAGCCATTTTGTTGTCATTCTGATTATTTAGTTGAACTGTTTTTTAAGTGTTTTCCTCTCTCCCTGTCCTTTAAGTCCCCCCTTGCTATTCTCCCATGCTTTTGGCATAGTTTTTGTAATTATTATTACTAAATTTTCTTGGGAGTTTTAGCTGAATAACAGAATGAATTCTGTTCTTTCCCCATGTTTACGTCTTCACCTACGGGTGGTTAGGCGTTGTGTTCTGCATCTACCATCTGATGTTCTGCAGTTTCTTCCCTGGAAGTCTCTGTTTTGCATCAGATAGTGTATTTTTGGTAACTGATTTCGGGCCTGTTTGCCTGGAGTCTTATTTTAGTGTTTTTACACTCATTATTTACTTTTTCTACAGCCCTCTGTGTGAGGGGGGGATTTCTAAAAAATAATATCTTGATGTTATTTTAATCATAACTAGATACATTATTATTGTTCGTAAGTGTTGAATAAATTGTTTAAAATATTTTTAAAATTTTTGTCCACACTTAGGCTTGGGATCCATTGGGGCTCAACGTTACTTTTCAGAAACTTGGGCTGTTCTGAAAAAATATTTTTTCAAAATATTTTGATTTCAATTATTTTTTCTATATTAATGGATCATATTATTATTATGTATTTTGATTGCCAGGGGTTAGTGCGAGTACCAGGACTTGTTTTCTTTTCACATTGAAAGGATATTGATCAATTGTTTTAAGAGGAAGTCTTCCTCTGACTTTATTATCATTCTATATGTGGTCAGTGTACTCGCATTAACTCCTGTTCTGTATCGTATGATTTCGATGACAATATGGGAAGCGTATGTCACGGTATGTTATTGGGGATTTGGACACTCCGGTCCTTTCCCCGCAGGGTCACTCTACTTTATCAATTTCTATTTCAGACGATCAAGATTAGGGTGATGTATCCGTGATGTCTTCCAACAGTGTGCCTCCGTCGTCACAATTAATGAAGGGCTAGCGGAAAAGTGCTCATGTAAATACGACAATTGCCTAAGAGGACCCTAGTAGGTTCGACGGCCTTTGACGTCTGCTAGCTCGCCCGGTGTAGCGTCCATTCACCGAATGGTTCGGCAGCCGGGTTCGTCCGTTGCGGTCTAGAAGGAATTTTGGGGTGATGCGAGCACTATAAATTAACTTAATGCACACCCAGTGACGGCGGATCGGAGGGAGAACGGAGGAAGCCTTTTAGTTCGGTTCATAGCTCGTTCCGGTCCATCCGGACGGCAAGCGAGAGAGGCCCCTCTCTCGTTCAACAACATCTGGCCCCAGATGTTGTGGTACAAAATGTGTCGCAAGCGGAGCATACGTCCGTCGCTCGGGACGCTCCGTTGTATAGGCAGTCCGCGGAGACTGCTAAGGCTTCCTCTTCTCGTCAGCGCACATGACCGCACCTTGGCTGCGTGACCGCCGATATATTACCAGCTTCGCCGATCAAGGATTCTTCGGCGACCAGGTCACACCATCCGGTAGCCAGGGACACGAGGCCTGCAGACTCCGGACGTTTGCATAGGAAGTGTGCGGGAGTCAACGTACACGGAGCTTCCGGCGGCAATGCATCGTAAGACCGCTACTGCACAGGCCTCGGGAACGGACGTGCTTTCCTTAATAGCACAGTTTATCGCAGCATCCCAGCATCAACTGAATCTGTCGCATATATTTTATCCGACGATGCTGGGTCGGGACGCTCCGCGGAAGCGGGTACGGACGTCCGAAAGTTTCATCTGGTCCGACGGGATACCGAAAGGGATTCGGAGGATTTCGAGCTTTCCCTTTCGGAACAACATATGCTGTTGTGTATGTCATCTGACTTGGTCTTCTACAGCTTCTTTCGTCGGACCAGAATGCTGCGATGCCGGATAAGAAACTGATAGCGTCGGTGGACTTAGAAATTTTTGGTTCGGTTCAGGGACATCGTCCCTCAGTTCCGACATAGTCCAATAATGTCACACAAACTTTCGAATTATTGAACGACGCTATATATATTATTATTTTATGCTTGCTAACCAAGCATTTCTGGTTTCTTGTTCGAAGAGTTATGGAGATGTCTTTCAAAAGTGTGCCTCTGTCGTCATAGTTAATGAAGAGCTAGCGGCAATAAGTGCTCATGGAATATGTCTATTGCCTACGGAGTGACATTCGCTAGCTCACCCGGTGTAGCGTACATTCATTGAATGGTTCGGCTGCCGGGTTCGTCCGTTGCGGTCTAGGAAGGAGATTTGGGTGATGCGAGCACTTTAATTACTTTAGTACTCACCCAGTGACGGCAGATTGAGGACAGATCGGAGGAAGCTTGTTAGTCCGGTTCCTGGCTTGTCCAGGTCCGTCCGGGCTATGAGCGAGAGAGGTCCCTCTCTCGTCCAACAACATAGGGGACCGCATGTTGTGGTTCAGATATTTTACATTCGGAGCATATGTCCGTCGGTCGGGACGCTCCGTTATATTGACAGTCCGAGAGACTGTCCTTGATGCTTCCTCATCCTCACAGCAGGGCACACGACCGCACATTGGCTACGTGACCTCGAGTATCCGATCAGTTTCGGCATTCAGTGATTCCACGGCGAATAGGTCGTGCCATCCGGTAGCCAAGGGACACGAGGCCTATACACTCCGTTCGCTCGCATATTGGTAGTATGCACGGGGTAACGATCACGGAGCTTCCAGCGGCAATGCATCGTAAGACCGCTTCTCCTCAGGCCTCAGTGACGGACGTGCTATCCGAGTTAGCACAGTTGTTTCGCAGCATCCCAGCAATTGACTGTTTCTCGGTCGAATCAGGAATTATCCGACGGCGCTGGGTCGGTGCGGTCCGCGGTTGCATCAGGTACGGACGACCGAACGTTTTATAGGGTCCGACAGGATGGCGAAAGGGATTCGAAAGATTTCGAGTTTTCCCTTTAGTAGTATCGGAAGATGCCTTTCATGTCTTCTGGCATTATCTTCCAGTGATTGTTATTTCGGACTTCATTGCTGCGATCTTGGATAAGAGACTTATAGCGTCATTGGACTCGGATTTTTTGATCGGTTCAGGGACATTGTCCCTGACTTACCGACACAGTCCAATATTGTCATTATAACATGTGTTTTATTTTTCGACGCTATATATATATATATACAAGCCTGCTACCAAGCATGATAGTTTAGTTTCTTGTCCGCGTTTCTCATTTCTGCCATTTTATCATTTATACGAATAGTTTATTTTGGCAGAGCAGGGCATACCGAGAGTTCATATGCGTCTAGACGGTGTGATTAAAGACTGCATATATTCTTTTTCGCCGTTTATGTCTTTTCCAATTTCAATGTTGGGAACGACATGATGTATAGTAGACTTAACTTAGACGCTTTATCATACGTAATCTGCCTAACTGAGGCGTTATCATTACGTCTTCAAGAAAAGATTTACAGGATATTATTCTCAATGTAATTTCTTTTGAGGGCAGTGGTTTGTTCACGTATAACTCCGCCCTTCAGTGGCTGATTGGAGTTGGTTAGACGTGACGCAGCCCTAGCTACATCCACACGCGTGGATAGTAAGGTTAAGAACTCTCTCAGAGTCGCTTCGTTCTCGGAGGAGCTTCTCTTCGACGGCAACTTTTCGGCAATCCATGAATTGCTCGATTTACACGTTCTCTTGTCTATCTAGTGTTACAAGAGATTCAGACTGGGGCAAACATTCGGTGGTTGACTCAGAGAGTGCCACCGCAGTTGCCGGACCCGAGTGTGGCTGTTATGACGGTTGCCAGTCAAACAGATTGGGATATAATACTGATCCCTACGGATTCGAAGTGCCAGGGTCTTTGGGTTCCGCAGTCTCTTAGCAATCAGTTTTCTTCCGCGGAATAATGTTTTTTAGGCTTGCTTTATGTCATTGCATGAACATTATTCAGAAACGCATGCCCAAATTCCTGTCCTTTAATTCGACAGTAGTGGCGTATCTCCGGAACCAGAGAGGCACTCTTTCGTTTCCGTTATTCAATTTAATGGAAAGAATCCGTCTGTTGGTTATAATACACCAAGTTCAGTTTTGGTCCGTCATATTCCGGGTCGTCTGATTGTTTTATCGGACTCCCGTTCTCTCACGGGTCGCTTGTTGCTGTCAGAATGGACTCTCAACAAACAAGTATTCAATCAGATTTGCTATCTATGGGAGCGCCCAATGATGATTTATTTATGACACAGCTTGCTAATCAATTGCAGACGTATGTGTTGGCTTGTCCAGATCTCTGAGCTAATGTTGTTAACGCTCTATTGATCTATAGGACGGAATGATAGGATACGCGTATCCTCCGCCGCTGTTGTTTCAGCAGGTATTGCTAAGATAAACAACCACAATACATTTCTGTTGATAGCATTTCTATCTTCACAGAGATCATGGGTAATTTGCTCCCTTGTCTACTGTGGGTCTTAACGTGAAATCTTCCTCTATGTGAGGATCTTTTTTCACTGGATAAATCGTGTCATCTTTATCACAACCCGCAAGGTCGCAACCTTCATGTATTCTGTTGTGTGGTCCATATTGCATTGTAAGCACTGTACTGGACGAGCTTTGGACGCGATTTCTTACTATAGGAGATCCTCTTCTTCGCTATTCTATGCGGCTAAAGTAGAGGCTCTTCCGTCGTGGTGTAGGGATCATTATGTTCATATTGTGGATCCCTCCATACTACTCATTGCTATTTTTTAGTATACTTGTTTCACAAGATCTACTGCAGCCTGTTATTATTTAGGTTATAGGTTTATGTTACCTCATACCTATGCACTCTACGATAGTTTACAATTGAGTCTTTTGTCTCTTTATCTAAGTCAGTTAGTAACTTTTTGATAAATAGACTCAGAATCTTTAGATTAAATTCCTATATGGATTTTAACTTCGGTTCTTATTTAGCTAAGTAATCATTTGAGCCTCTGGAAACAGTAGTTTTCAAATTCTGACCTTTTAGACAGTAATTCTGTTGGTTTCTCTTTTACTGTAGAGTCAGTGAGTTTCATGCACTATCGATGGATGATTTTCACTTTCTTAGTTTCGGAATCACTACTTCCGTTACTATTTAGGTTGGATTGTTGCATAAGAGTTAGGCTCCTATTATCCAGAACCTATTATTTTTAAGGTCCTTCCGTCTTCGTATGGGCATAGGCCTTTACTCTTTCCGGGTACAGTTTATGTATTTATAAACAGATATCTGTTTATTACTATGGGCGTAAACTTCTTCTGTCTTTGATGTCTAGTAGAAGGACGTTACGCTCCATTTTATTGTTAATAAATTCTATTAACTATCGGTACTGCTTATGGTATATCATTGACTTAGCAGTTGTGCTTAAGATTTCGGCTCATGAAGTAAGAGTTCTTCTACTTCTTGGGCTTACATTAATAGTGTCGCTATTATAGATTTTTGAAGGCTGCTCATTGCGCTCAGCCATCCACATTCATGAATTTTATCTCAGAAATATCGAGTCCATTTCTGGAGGCCTCTATTGTTAGGTCTATTATCTACTGCTCAGAATGTCATTCACTTAACAGTTGCTACTATAGCTAGGTAGGCTGTCTGTTTCGGCAGTGTCTCCGTTCGGCTGCCCTCTTCGCTCTGGGCTATTTGACCCAGGGCAAGAAAAAGGGGGGGGGGGGGGGAGGGTGTTCCCTTGGGTCACCTGTTTTACTATGAAAACAAGGGGATACCTCCTCCGGAGTTAGTAATTCTGAGCTGTTATTGGGATGGTTGTTTAGTGAGAAGTTTAGGTTTTTAAAATTCATTCAAGTCTTAGTTTTTAAAGTATAGCTTTTGAATATTGCATATGTCAACGGACATGATTATGCAATCCTCAGACACTTTTAGGAGTATAAGAGTCTCTATTCTCTAGACTTACTTTATTTATTGGCTTACTTTAAAAATTATTAGTATAAGGATTATATTGGATATTAATAGAGTACATGGATGTAGGAAGCTCAATTTTGGAAGGTGTTGTATCTTTCTAATTTATCATAAATAAGAAAGATACATGTAAGGCCTATTACTTCTTTTTCCCTACAGGGGATGACTCTATTTTATTTTATTGAGCGTATTCCATTTTGCTCTATGTCCTTGGCCCTCCAGCCTTTTTACTATTCAGCTATGTCTGGGTCATTGGTACAGTATAAAAATGTTAAAAAATTTATAGTAATTTATATATTTTTTATACTTACCAATGACCCAGATGGGGATGGCCCTCCCAGGAGTTGGGAACTCTTGCCTCCCCGCTGAGTACATAGCGCTTACCAGGCACTGGTTATTAGAATGATTAATGGCGCCAATTTCGGAACGTCCTTGACACTGCGCATGCGCAGTGGGGGCGAAGTGTGGAGGGCCTTTCAGGACATGTTTTCTTTGATTTTAGATGCAAATTTTGGGGATTGGGGGGCAAAATTTGTGTTTGGCCCTATATTTTAGGAGTTAGCACCAGCTATGTCTGGGTCATTGGTAAGTATAAAAAATATATAAATTACTATAAATTTTTTAACTTTCGAGGCAGCATCCATTTTGTTGTCATTCTTGTTATCAAGTTACACTGATTGTTCAGTGTTTTCCTCTCTCCCTTTCCTTTAAGTCCCCTCTTGCTATTCTCCCATGCTTTTGACATATTTTCTGTAATTTTATTACTAAAATTTCTTGGGAGTTTTAGCTGAATAACAGAATGAATTCTGTTCTTTTCCCCATGTTTACGTCTTCACCTATGGGTGGTTAGGCGTTGTGTTCTGCATCTACCATCTGATGTTCTGCAGTTTCTTTCATGGAAGTCTCTGTTTTGCATCAGATAGTGTATTATTGGTAACTGATTTCGGGCCTGGGTGCCTGGAGTCTTATTTTAGTGTTTTTACACTTATTGTTTACATTTACAACAGCCCTCTGTGTGAGGGGGGATTTCTTGAAAATAATATCTTGATGTTTTAATCATAACTAGATACATTATTATTGTTCGTAAGTGTTGCATAAATTGTTTAAAATATTTTTAAAATTTTTGTCCACACTTAGGCTTGGGATCCATTGGGGCTCAACGTTACTTTTCAGAAACTTGGGCTGTTCTGAAAAAATATTTTTTCAAAATATTTTGATTTCAGTTATTTTTTCTATGTTAATGGATCATATTATTATGTATTTTGATTGTCAGGGGTTGGTGCGAGTACTAGGACTTTGTTTTCTTTTCACATTGAAAGGATTTTTTGGTCAATTGTAATAAGAGGAAATCTTCCTCTGACTTTTATAATCATTCTATATGTAGTCAGTGTACTCGCACTAACTCCTGTTCTGTATATGATGATTTCGATGACAACATGGGAAGCGTGTGTCACGGTATGTTAGTGGGGAATTGCACATTCTGGTCCTTTCCCCGCAGGGTCACTCTACTTTATCAATTTCTATTTCAGACGATCAAGATTAGGGTGATGTATCCGTGATGTCTTCCAAAAGTGTGCCTCCGTCGTCACAATTAATGAAGGGCTAGCGGAAAAGTGCTCATGTAAATACGCCAATTGCCTAAGAGGACCCTAGTAGGGTCGACGGCCTTTGACGTCCGCTAGCTTGCCCGGTGTAGCGTCCATTCATCGAATGGTTCGGCAGCCGGGTTCGTCCGTTGCGGTCTAGAAGGAGTTTTGGGGTGATGCGAGCACTATAAATCAACCAAATGCACACCCAGTGACGGCGGATTAGAGGGAGAACGGAGGAAGCCTTTTAGTCCGGTTCCTAGCTCGTCCAGGTCCATCCGGATGGCGAGCGAGAGAGGCCCCTCTCTCGTACAACAACATCTGGCCCCAGATGTTGTGGTACAAAATGTTTCGCATTCGGAGTATACGTCCGCCGCTCGGGACGCTCCGACATATAGTCAGTCCGGAGAGACTGTCAATAAGGCTTCCTCATTCTCATGGTAGCACACACGACCGCTCTTGGCTACGTGACCTCGGATATCCAGTCAGCTTCGCCAATCAGAGAATCACCGGCGACCAGGTCACACCATCCGGTAGCCAGGGACACGAGGCCTGCAGACTCCGGACGTTCGCATAAGAAAGTGTGCGGGAGTCAACGTACACGGAGCTTCCGGCGGCAATGCATCGTAAGACCGCTACTGCACAGGCCTCGGGGACGGACGTGCTATCCCAAATAGCACAGCTTATCGCAGCATCCCAGCAACAACTGAATCTGTCGCATAATGTATTATCCGACGATGCTGGGTCGGGACGCTCCGCAGAAGCAGGTAGGGACGTCCGAAAATTTCATCCGGTCCGACGGGATACCGAAAGGGATTCGGAGGATTTCGAGCTTTCCCTTTCGGAGCAACATATGCTGTTGTGTATGTCATCTGACTTGATCTTCTTCAGGTTCTTTCGTCGGACCAGAATGCTGCGATGCCGGATAAGAAACTGATAGCGTCGGTGGACTTAGAAATTTTTGGTTCGGTTCAGGGACATCGTCCCTCAGTTCCGACATAGTCCAATAATGTCACACAAACTTTCGAATTATTGAACGACGCTATATATATTATTATATGCTTGCTATTACCAAGCATTTCTGGTTTCTTGTTCGCAAAGTTACGGAGATGTCTTTCAAAGTGTGCCTCTGTCGTTATAGTTAATGAAGAGCTAGCGGCAATAAGTGCTCATGGAATATGTCTATCGCCTAAGAGGATCGACGGAGTGACATTCGCTAGCTCACCCGGTGTAGCATACATTCATCGAATGGTTCGGCTGCCGGGTTCGTCCGTTGCGGTCTAGGAAGGAGATTTGGGTGGTGCGAGCACTATAATAACTTTAGTACTCACCCAGTGACAACGGATTGAGGACAGATCGGAGGAAGCCTGTTAGACCGGTTCCTGGCTCGTCCAGGTCCGTCCGGGCTGTGAGCGAGAGAGGTCCCTCTCTCGTCCAACAACATAGGGGACCGCATGTTGTGGTTCAGATATTTTGCATTCGGAGCATATGTCCGCCGCTCGGGGCGCTCCGTTATATTGACAGTCCGAGAGACTGTCGATAATGCTTCCTCATCCTCACAGCAGCGCACACGACCGCACATTGGCTACGTGACCTCGAGTATCCGACCAGTTTCGTCATTCAGTGATTCCACGGCGAACAGGTCACGCCATCCGGTAGCCAAGGGACACGAGGCCTATACACTCCGTTCGCTCGCATAATAGAAGTATGCACGGGGTAACGATCAGGGAGCTTCCAGCGGCAATGAATCGTAAGACTGCTTCTCCACAGGCCTCAGTGACGGACGTGCTATCCAAGTTAGCACAGTTTTTCGCAGCATCCCAGCAATCGACAGTTTCTCGGTCGGATCAGGAATTATCCGACGGCGCTGGGTCGGTGCGCTCTGCTGTTGCATCAGGTTCGGACGACCGAACGCTTTATAGGGTCCGACAGGATGGCGAAAGGGATTCGGACGATTTCGAGTTTTCCCTTTCGGAACATCGGAAGCTGCCATACATTTCTTCCGGCATTATCTTCCAGTGGTTGTTCCTTCGGACTACATTGCAGTGATGTTGGATAAGAGACTTATAGCGTCATTGGACACGGAATTTTGGATCGGTTCAGGGACATTGTCCCTGACTTACCGACACAGTCCAATAATGTCATTAGAACATGTGTATTATTTATCGACGCTATATATATATATAAGCCTGCTACCAAGCATGATAGTTTAGTTTCTTGTCCGCAATGCTCAATTCTGCCTTTTATCATTTCTAGGAATAATTTATTTTGGCAGAACAGGGCATACCGAGAGTTCATATGCGTCTAGACGGCATGGTTAAAGACTGGAAATTATCTTTTTCGCCATCTATGTCTTTTCCAACCACAATGTTGGAAACGACAATGATGTCTAATAGACTTAACTTAGACGCTTTATCATACGTAATCCACCTTACTGAGGCGTTATCATCACGTCTTCAAGAGAAAGAATTCCGGGATATGATCCTCAATGTGATTTCTTTTGAGGGCAGTAGTTTGTCCACGTATAACTCCGCCCTTCAGTGGCTACCTGGAGTTGGTTAGACGTGACGCAGCCCTAGCTACATCCACGCGCGTGGATAGTAAGGTGAAGAACTCTCTCAGAGTCGCTTCGGTCTCGGAGAAGCTTCTCTTCGACGGCAACTTTTCAGCAATCCATGAATTGCTCGATTTACACGTTCTCTTGTCTATCTAGTGTAGCAAGAGATTCAGACTGGGGCAAACATTCGGTGGTTGACTCAGAGAGTGCCACTGCAGTTGCCGGATCCGAGTTTTATAATTATGACGGTTGCCAGTCAAACAGGTTGGGATACAATATTGATCCCAACGGATTCGAAGTGCCAGGGTCTTTGGGTTCCGCAGTGTCTAGGCAAGCACTTATCTTCCACGGAATAATGTTTTTTAGGCTTGCTTTATGTCATTGGATTAACATTATTCAGAAACGCATGTCCAAATCCTGTCCGATAATACGACAGTAGTGGCGTATCTCCGGAACCAGGGAGGCACTCATTCGTTTCCGTTATTCAATTTAATGGAAAGAATCCTTCTGTTTGTTATAGTACACCAAGTTCTGCTTCGGTCCGTCATATTCCGGGTCGTCTGATTGTATTACTGGACTCCCTTTCACTTTTGGGTCGCTTGTTGCCGTCAGAATGGACTCTCAACAAACAAGTATTCAATCAGATTTGCTATCAATGGGAGCGCCCAATGATAATTTATTTACGACACAACTTGCTAATCAATTGCAGACGTATGTGTTTACATGTCCGGATCTCTGAGCTTATGTTGTTAATGCTCTATTGATCTAATAGGACGGAATGATAGGATATGCGTATCCTCCTGCGCTGTTGTTTCAGCAAGTATTGCTAAGATAAATAACCACAATACATTTCTGTTGATAGCATCTCTGTCTTCACAGAGACCGTGGGTAAATTTACTCAGATGTCTACTGTGGGACTTAACGCGAAAACTTCCTCCATGAGAGGATCTTCTTTCGCTGGGGAAAATCGTGTCATCTTCATCACAACCCGCAAGGTCTCAACCTTCACGTATTCCGTTGTGTGGTCCTTATTGCATTGTAAGCATTGTACTGGACGAGCTTTGGACGCGATTTCTTACTGTAGGAGAACCTCTTCTTCGCTATACTATGCGGTTAAAGTGGAGGCTCTTCCGTCGTTGGTGTAGGGATCACTATGTTGATATTGTTGATCCCTCCATACTAGTCATTGCAACTTTCTAGTATACTTGTTTGACAAGATCTACTGCAGCCTGTTACTATTAAGGTTATAGGTTTATGTTATCTCATACCTATGCACTCTATGATAGTTTACAATTGAGTCTTATGTCTCTTTATCTAAGTCAGTTAGTAACTTTTCGATAAATAGACTTAGAATCATTAGATTAAATTTCTATACGGAATTTAACTTCGGTTCTTATTTAGCTAAGTAATCATTTGAGCCTCTGGAAACAGTAGTTTTCAAATTCTGACCTTTTAGACAGTAATTCTGTTGGCTTCTCTTTTACTGAAGAGTCAGTGAGCTTCATGCACTGACGGTGGATGATTCTCACTTTCGTAGTTTCGGAATCACTACTTCCTTTACTATTTAGGTTGGATGTTTTGCATAAGAGTCAGGCTCCTAATAAATATCCGGAACCTATTGTTATTAAGGTCCTTCCGTCTTCGTACGGGCATAGGCCTTTACTCTGTCCGGTTAGAGTTTACGTATTTATAAACAGATATCTGTTTATTACTAAGCGTAAGCTTCTTCTGTCTTTGATGCCTAATAGAAGGATGTTACGCTCCATTCTATTGCTAATGGATTCAATTAACTATCGATACTGCTTATGGTATATCATTGACTCAGCAGTTGTGCTTGAGATTTCGGCTCATGAAGTAAGAGTTCTTCTACATCTTGGGCTTACATTAATAGTGTCGCTATTATAGATTTTTGAAGGCTGCTCATTGCGCTCAGCCATCCACTTTCATGAATTTTTATCTCAGAAATATCGAGTCCATTTCTGGAGGCCTCTATTGTTAGGTCTATTATCTACTGCTCAGAATGTCATTCACTTAACAGTTGCTACTATAGCTAGGTAGGCTGTCTGTTTCGGCAGTGACTCCGTTCTGCTGCCCTCTTTGCTCTGGGCTATTTGACCCAGGGCAAGGAAAAGGGGGGGTGGGGGAGGGTGTTCTCTTGGGTCGCCTGTTTTACTATGAAAACAAGGGGATACCTCCTCCGGAGTTAGTAATTCTGAGCTGTTATTGGGATGGTTTTTTAGTGAGAAGTTTATGTTTTAAAAATTCATTCAGGTCTTAGTTTTTAAAGTATAGCTTTTGAATATAGCACGTGTCAAACGGATGTTATTATACAATCCTCAGACACTTTTAAGGAGTATAAAGAGTCTCTATTCTCTAGACTTACTTTATTTATGGGCTTACTTTAAAAATGGGGGATGACTCTATTTTATATAATTGAGCGTATTCCAACTTGCTCTATGTCCTAGGCCCTCCAGCCTTTTTACTATTCTGGGTCATTGGTACAGTATAAAAATGTTAAAAAATTTATAGTAATTTATATATTTTTTATACTTACCAATGACCCAGACGGGGATGGCCCTCCCAGGAGTTGGGAACTCATACCTCCCCGCTGAGTACATAGCGCTTACCAGGCACTGGTTATAAGAATGATTAATGGCGCCAATTTCGGAATTTCGGAACGTCCTTGACACTGCGCATGCGCAGTAGAGGTGAAGTGTGGAGGGCCATTCAGGACATGTTTTCTTTGGTTTTAGATGCAAATTTTGGGGATTGGGGGGCAAAATTTGTGTTTGGCCCTATATTTTAAGAGTTAGCACCAGCTATGTCTGGGTCATTGGTAAGTATAAAAAATATATAAATTACTATAAATTTTTTAACATTCTTTGTTTGGCCCTCAAAACAGTTACACTTCACTGTTATTTGTGCTTGTAAATCTCAGTTTTAAAGATGCCAGACGCATAATTATGAGAGAAATGGTGGATATATGGTGGAAATAGAAGGTGGAGAGGAAAAAACAGTGGAAACAAATGTTCAGGGCTGTAACTTATAATTTTTTTTATGAAATTATTTCATGTTACCTATTTTCAAGGCATGAACTTGTTGTGGTCATTCTTGCTATGAATGTTCCATTGTTTAATCAGTGTTTCCTCTCTCCCTTTCCTTTATTCCCCCCTAGCTATTCTCCCATGCTTTTGGCTTATTTTTTGTAATGTTTATTACTAAAATTTCTTGGGAGTTTTGGCTTGGTAACAGAATTATTTTCTGTTTTTTCCCCATGTTTACGTCCTCACCCTAGGGGTGTTTAGGCATTTTGGTCTGCATCTACCATCTGAAGTTCTACAGTTTCTTCTCTGGAAGCCTCTGTTTTGCATCAGATAGTGTTTAAATTGGTAACTGATTTTGGGCTATGTTTGTTTCAGTGCCTGGAGTCATGTTTCTGGTTTGTTGACACTTTTACTTGTGTTGACAACTGTTACTTCTGACTGTGATTACTTTCTTCTGCTTAATTTAGTTCATAGCAAGATACATTAATATTGTCTGTAAGTGTTTCACTAATTTTTCAAAATGATTAAAATTTTTGTCCACACTTAGGCTTTTATGGGATCCTTTGGGCTCAAGGTTCCCATTGGGAACTTGGGCTCTTCTGAAATTTTTTTCAAAATTTTTTTTTTTTAAAAATTATTATCTTTTGAAATGTTATAATGAATTAATATATTATGTATATTTATTTCAAGAGTTAGTGCAAGTAACATGACAGTGTATATTTTTTCTGGTTGGAAAAAATATTCTTCATTCGTAATGCAAGGATATCTTCCTCTTATTCACAAGTTCATTGTGTTTCTTATAGTCAGTGTAGTCGCATTAATTCTTGCTCTGTGTGTGTTGATTGATATGACAACGTTGGAGACGTGTGTCACGGTATTTTATTAGCAGTGAGGGGTCCATTACGGTCCTCTCTCCATAGGGTCACTATATATTATCAGTTTCTTTTTCAGAATTCAGAGTGATGTTTCCGTGATGCCTTCAATAAGTGTGTCTCCTTCGTTGCAATATTAGGGCTAGCGGGAAGTGCACAAGGTATTACGACAATTGCTGAAGAGTTCCCTAGAAGGATCAAAAGCAATTGATCGCCCGCTAGTCCGCCCGGTGTCACGTCCATTCACAGGAAAGAATGGTACAGCACCCGGGTTAGTCCGTTGCGGTCCAGGGAAGCAGATTTGGTGATGCGAGCACTATAAAACTTCAGATGTGCACACCCAGCAACGACGGATCCGAGGATAGTATGGAGGAAGCCTGTCAGTCCGGTAGCTAGCTCATCCAGGTCCCCCGAACTGCGAGCGAGAGAGGCCCCCTCTCTCTTGCATCAACCTCTGCGCTGCAATGTTGTTTGCTTAGTCGGAGCTTACGTCCACTCCTCCTGCTCGGGATGCTTCGTTGCATGACAGTCAGACGCGGCTGTTATATTGGCTTCCTCATCCTCGTCAACACACACAACCGCACCTTGGCTATGTGACCACAGATTTCCAGGGGACGTTCGCATATTATATAAATGCAGGATTGAACGTCCCTGGTGCTCCTGCGTCGCTGACCAAGGAATACACGTCGACCAGGTCACTCCATCTGCAAGCCAAGGATACGAGACCTTTCCAGTTGGGACGTTTGCATATTATATAAATGCAGGAATGAACGTCCCTGGAGCTTCCAGCGGATATTTCACGTAGGGCCGCGGCGCCACAGGTCTGATAGGGTAACATGAACTAGGTATTGTTACCGTGATGTCTTCGTAAGTGTGCTTCTGTTGTCACAGTCAAATGAAGAGCTAGCGGTAAAGTGCTCATGCAGATACGTCAATTGCCTAAGAGGTCCCAAGTAGGATCGACGGCATTGGCGTCTGCAAGCTCGCCCGGTGTCGCGACCATTCACTGAATGGCTCTGCACCTGGGTTTGTCCATTGCGGTCCAGGAAGGAGATTTGGGTGATGCCTGCACTATAAAATACAATGTGCACACCCAGTGACGACGGATACGAGGATGGTACGGAGAAAGCCTATTAGACCGGTTCCTAGCTCGTCCAGGTCCATCCAGGCTGCGAGCGAGAGAGGTTCCTCTCTCGTATTACAACATCTGAGCCCAGATGTTGTGGTACAAAACGTTCCTCATTCGGAGCATACGTCCACCGCTTGGGACGCTCCGTTATATAGACAGTCCGGAGAGACTGCTCTTTCAGCTTCCTCACCTCAGGGCAGCACACGCGACTGCACCTTGGCTACGTGACTTGTGATATTCAACCAACATCGCCAACCAGGGATTCTACGGCGACCAGGTCACACCATCGGGTAGCCAAGGATACGAGGCCTTCATACTCCGGACGTTTGCATATTAGATGTATGCAGGAGTGAACGTCCAAGGAGCTTTCAACGGCTAAATCCTATAAGACCGCAGCTCCACAGGCCTCTGTTACGGACGTGCTATCGCAGATAGCACAAATTATCGCAGCATCCCAGCAACCGACAGTAACTCTGTCGGATCAGGAATTATCTGAGGAAGCTGGGTTGGTACATTCCGTTGCAGGTTCAGGCACAGACGACCAAGAATTACAAGTGGTCCGACAGGATGGCGAAAGGGATACGGATGAGTTGTATTTTCCCTTTTCGGAACAACATAATTGCCGTAGAGTGCATCCGGCATTATCATCTGACGACGTTCCTCCGGACCAAAATGCTGCGTTGCCGGATAAGAGACTGATAGCGCCACTGGACACAGAATTCTTAATCGGTTTAGGGACATCATCCCTCAGTTTCTGACATAGTCCAGATATGTCTCACGGACATTTGATCTGTTGAACGATGCTTCATTTATTTAACTTGCTACCTAAATGGGCAGGTCAGATTTCTTATCGGCAATATGCTCTGCATCTGCCTTTCATCAATTCAACAAATATTTTGAAACGGCAGTACAGAGCGTTCTGAGAGTTCTCCGCATCTAGATGACCAGGGCAGGACCTAGTATTGTTTTTTACTGTCGTCTATGTCAATTCCAACCACGATATTGGAAATAATAATATCGTCTAGCAGGGTCAGCTTAGATGCATCATCGTATGCAGATCGCCTTACCAGAATGTTATCATTACGTTTCATAGGGAAAAGAATTCTAGGATAATATCTTTAAGAGTTCTTTCAAGGGTCTCACGTAAATCTCCGTCCTTTAGTGACAATATGGAGTTGGTTAGACGTGACGCGGCCCTGGCTACATCCACGCGTGTAGATAGTAAGGTGAAAAACTCTCTCAGAGTCGCTCCGGTCTCCGGAGAGTTTTCTTCGACAGCAAGCTTTCCGCAGTCTATGATCAGTTAACTAAGAAAGCTTTTGACTCTCTGCTATTAAAATTTGCTTCCATATAGTCGGTTTCAGCAGAGAAGAGTAGGACAGGCACTTCTGGGACGAATACGTCCAAGGGAAGTTCCTATAGAGGTTCCTATGCGTCCTTTAGGTCTTATTCTAGAGACCGTCAGGGTAGCGACTCATATAGGGGCCGTAATTCCGGTCTGACATCCCTAGGTCGACGGGGCGAGGTGTGGACCGTGGAGGACATGGCTTCTCCTTCCGCAAGCCTCGCAGGACCAGGAGGTAATGGTTTTAACCTCTATCGGGTACTAGTGAGCGAAAGACTGTCAAGTTTCTCAATTATTTGGGAATAGATTATGGACGTCCGTTGGATTCAAGGGGTGATTTCGGAAGGACTAAATTGTTCCTCAAACGAAATCCTCTGTTAACTCGGAGTCCAAGATGGACTCAGCTTCCACCAAGTCAGTAGGATAGAGGCTCGCTTCCATTAGAAGTCTAGTCTCTTCTGGAATGATCGCGATGGAGATTCTGGAAATCCAGGAATTTCCAGGTTTCTACAACCATCCTTTTCTGGTTCCAAAAACCAGACGGCTCGTTCCGTTCACTCATTATTCGGAACTGGATAAACAAGCTGATCGTGGCTTCAAGTTTATATATGGAGTCCACCCGATCGGTCAGAGCGAGTATTCGGGTGTACGATTATGCTACACGCATAGATCTCAAGATGCATACTTTCACGTCATGGTACATCTGGTGTCAGAAAGTATCTTCGCTTCCTTATCATAGGAGTCATATATCAGCTCTGAGCAATATGCTTCAGTCTGAATCTAGCCCCCTGGGCCTTAACTCGAATAACGGACTCGGTAATGACTCATTTCTGAGCTTATTCGTCTGCGATAACGTCGGCCTACCTGGACGACATTCATACAGGTATGGCAATGAGTTAACGCTTCAGAACTATATGCAGAATCTGCTTCTATTGCTCCGAGGTCTCGGTTTCTTAAGTAAACGAGGAGAAGTCGGATCTGGTATCATCATATGGGCTTAACTCAGGTAGTTCCACTGCAATTGCCGGATCCGAGTTTACAGTCTTGACGGATGCCAGTAAAACAGGTTTGGTCGTTTCGTTGAGCCCAACGGATTGAAGTGCCAGGGTCTTTTGATTCCGTAGTTCCTTATCAAGCAATCAAACATCAAGTATGATGTCATTTTGGCTTGCGCTACGTTATTGGATAACGTAATTCCGAATGTTCATATGCTAATTCTGTCCGACAACTCGACAGTATTAGCGTATTTTAGGCATTATGGAGGCACTCAATCCATCCTGTTATTCATGTTAATGGAATGAATCTTTCGGTTGCTACTAGAACATCAAGTTCTCCTATCGGTCCGTCATATTCCAGGTCATCTGAACGTATTAACAGACTTCCTTCGCGGAGGGGCTGTTTGTTGCTGCCAGAATCGGCTTTCAACAAACGAGTTTTCAATCATATTGCTACCAAGGCGAGCAGCCAATGATCGACTTATTCGCGACGCACCTCAATAATCAGTTGCAGACGTATGTGTCATTATGTTTGGATTTTCGAGAGTTTGCAGTAAACGCTCTATCTATCTTGTTAGACGGAATAATTAGATATGCGTATCTTCCAGCGCTGTTGATTCAGCAGATATTGCTCTAGTGTAATTATTTTAATGCAAATTCTGTTGGTAACTTCTCTAGCTCTACAAGACTGTGGACTAATTTACTCAGGCGTCTGTTGTGGGAAATGCCGTGGAAGCTTCCTCCACATTTCGGTCCATTCTATGGTCAGATGGATTCAATCTACAGTCAGTTCTGCTTATGATTATATCTTCATTCAGCAGTCTGTGTTTTAGTTTTAAGCTCATGAAGTAGGAGTTCTTCTACTTCATGGGCTTAAGCTATTAATATTGATATTACAGATTTAATGAGGGCTGCATATTGGTGTTAGCCCTCCATTTTCACGATTTTGTATCTGAGAATATTGAGTCCTTTTCTGCAGATCTACATTGTTTAGGTCCGCTATTTTTTACTCAGAATGTTGTCTACTAAACAGTGGCAACTATGTGTGTATAGGCTTTCGGTTCCAGCAGTGACTCTGTCCTGCTGCCCTCTTTGCTCTGGAGTATTTGATCCAGGGCAAGGGAAAGGGAAAGGGGGGGGGGGGGGGGGGGGTTCCCTTAGGTCACTTGCTTTATAGTGTAAAGCAAGGGAATACCTCCCTTGGACTTAATAATTCCGTGTCGGTTCCGAAATGATTTTAGGGTTAAGCCTATGTTTACTTATCTGTGTAATATTTTTTAAGTGTTGATTGGTGTGAAGCATTCGTATATATCATGTGCTTAATTGAGCGTTAATATACAATCCTCGAACACTTTTAAATGAGTATATAGAGTCTCATTTCTCTAGACTCCCGTATTTATTGGCTTTCCTTAAAAAACATATTAGTATAAAGGGTTGTACTAGATGTTTATAGAGATCATTGATGTTATTGTGCTCAATTACAGAATAGTATTGTGTCTTTCTTTTTTGTTACAAATAAGAAAGATACATGTAAGACGATCTCTCCTTTTCTCCTTTAGGGGATAGGTCTGTTGTAGGTAATTGAGTCTATTGGATTTTCCTTATGTCCTAGGCCCTCCAACCTTTTTACTATTCAGCTAAGTCTGGGTCATTGGTACAGTATAAAAATGTTAAAAAAATTATAGTAATTTATATATATTTTTATACTGTTCCAATGACCCAGACATAGCTGGTGCTAACTCTTAAAATACTAGGGCCAAACACAAATTTTGCCCTCGCAATCCCAAAAATTTGCATCTAAAACCAAAAGAAATCATGTCCTGAAGGTCCTCCATACTTTGCCCTTACTGCGCATGGGCAGTGTCAAGGACGTCCCGAAATTGGCGCCAATTTTCATTCTTTGTTTGGCCCTTCATCAGTTAACATCTGACTGATCTTTGTGCTTGTAAATCTCAGTTTAAATGATGCCAGACACATAAATATTGGAGAAATGGTGATTCTAAGGAGGATATAGAAGGAGGAGAGGAAAAAGGAGTGACAGAAAATATTCAGGGCTGTAACTTAAAATTTTGTAATGAAATTATGTTAAGTTGCCTATTTTCGAGGCATGGGCCTGTTGTTGTCATTCTTGCTATGAAGTTGCACTGCTTATTCAGTGTTTCCTCTCTCCTTGTCCTGTAAGTACCCCCTTGCTATTCTCCCATGCTTTTGGCATATTTTTGAGTAAGATTACTTCTAAAATTTCTTGGGAGAATTAGCTTGGTAACAGAATGAATTCTGTTATTTTCCCCATGTTTACGTTCTCACCCATGGGTGTTTAGACGTTGTGTTCTGCATCTACCATCTGATGTTCTGCAGATTCTTCCCTGGAAGTCTCTGTTTTGCATCAGATGGTGTGTATTTTGATAACTGATTTCGGTCCAGGATTGTCAGTGCCTGGAGTCATGTTTTCTGGTGTTTATACACTTCTTGTTTACATTGGCAACAGTCTCTTTTGAGGGGGGCTTTTTGCTTTTGTAGTAGTTTATCTCATTACAAGATACATTATTATTATCCGTAAGTGTTGCATTAATTATTTAAAATAATTATAAAATTTTTGTCCACACTTAGCCTTGGGACCCATTGGGGCTCAACGTTACTTTTCAGAAACTTGGGCTTCGCTGAAAAATTATTTTTCAAAAATTATTTTTGATTTCAATTGTTTTTTCAATGTTAATGGATCATGTTATTATGTATCTTTGTTTTCAGGGGTTCATGCGAGTATTAGGACTTTTTGTTGTCTTTTCACAATGAAAGGATATTGTTCAAATTGTAATAAGAGGAAATCTTCCTCTGACTTTCATGATCATTGTATTAATTGTAGTCAGTGTACTCGCACTAACTCCTGTTCAGTATGTGAATATTGGGATGACAAACATTGGAAACGTGTGTCACGGTATGTTGTTAGCGGGGAAAGGGCTATTCCGGTCCTTTCTCCGCAGGGTCACTCTACTCTATCAGTTTCTATTTCAGAGGAACAAGAACAGGGTGATGTTTCCATGTTATCTTCCAAAAGTGCGCTTCCGTCGTCACAATCTAATGAAGAGCTAGCGGCAAAAGTGCTCATGGAGATACGACAGTTGCCTAAGAGGTCCCTAGTAGGATTGACGGCGCTGTCGTCCGCTAGCTCGCCCGGTGTAGCGTCCATTCACCGAATGGTTCGGCAGCCGGGTTCGTCCGTTGCGGTCCAGGAGGGAGTGTTGGGTGATGCGAGCACTATAAACATACTAGGTGCACACCCAGTGACGGCGGATAAAAGGAGAGATCGGAGGAAGCCTTGTAGTCCGGTTCCTAGCTCGTCCAGGTCCAGCCGGGCCGCGAGCGAGAGAGGCCCCTCTCTCGTACAACAAAATCTGGGACCAGATGTTGTGGTACAAAATGTTTCGCAAGCGGAGCACATGTCCGCCGCTCGGGACGCTCCGTTGCAGTTGTACGGGACTGCTCAGGCTTCCTCATCCTCTCAGCAGCGCACACGACCGCACCTTGGCTACGTGACCGCGGATATTCTGCCAGCTTCGCCGATCAGGGATTCATCGGCGACCAGGTCACGCCATCCGGTAGCCAGGGACACGAGGCCGATAGACTCTGGACGTTCGCATAGGAAAAGCATGCGGGAGTCAGTTGATGCGGAGCTTCCGGTGGCTATGCAGCGAAAGACCGCTACTCCGCAGGCCTCGATGACGGATGTGCTAGCTCAGATAGCACAAATTATCGCAGCATCCCAGCAAACGACAGAATCGTTGTCGGATCGGGAATTATCCGACGGCGCTGGGTCGGTACGCTCCGCCGAAGCATCGGGTGCGGACGACCGGGAGCTTCATGAGGTCCGACCGGATGGCGAAAGGGATACTGAGGACTTGGAGCTATCCCTTTCGGAACAACATAAAGCTGCCGTGGTTTTCATCCGGCACTTCCTTCCTCAAGTTGTTCGGTCAGGCCAGACTGCTGCGATACCGGATAAGAGACTGATAGCGTCATTGGACACTGAATTCTTTGAGCTGTTCAGAGACATCGTCCCTGAGTTTCCGTCTCAGTCCAATAATGTCACAAGAACATTTGAATTATTGAACGACGCTATCGTCAAGCTTGCTTCCAAAACAGACAAAGCTGGTTTCTTGTCCGCCAGTGCTCTTAACCTGCCTTTCATTAATTCAAGGAATAAATTCGATACGGCAGGACAGGGTATTCCGAGAGTTCCTCTGTGTCTTGACGACGAGGCGGAAGACTTAGAGTTGTCATTACCGTCATCTATATCCATTCCAACCACGGTGTTGGATACGACAATTACGTCTAACAGAGCCAGTTTAGACGCTTTATCTTACACAGACCACCTAACAAAGGCGTTATCACTGCGTCTTCAAGGGAAAGAATTCCAGGATATACAGTCCTCTTTAAGACTTCTTTCAAGGGCAGTAGCTTATTCCACGTATAACTCCGCCCTTTCAGTGGCAAACCTGGAGTTGGTTAGACGTGACGCAGCCCTAGCTACATCCACACGCGTGGATAGTAAGGTGAAGAACTCTCTCAGAGTCGCTTCGGTCTCCGGAGAGCTTCTCTTCGACGGCAAGCTTTCAGCAATCTACGATAAAATTACTAAGAAAGCTTCGGATTCTCTGCTGTTTAAATCCGCTTCCAAAAAGTCGGATACGGCAGATAGGAGTAAGACAGGCACTTCTGGGACTAATACGCCCAAGAGAGGTTCCTATAGAGGTTCCGGTGCATCCTCTTGGTCTTATTCTAGAGACCGTCAAGGCAGCGACTCACGTGCGGGACGTTCTTCGGGCTGGGACAACCGGTCGGACACCCCGAGGTCGACGGGACGAGGCGCGGGTCGTGGAGGACGTGGTTTCTCCTCCCGCAAGCCTCGCAGGTTCAGGAGGTGATGGTTTCAACCTCTATCGTGTTCCGGTTGGCGGAAGGTTGTCGAGTTTTTCAGAAGAGTGGGCGTCGATTACGGACGACCCTTGGGTGAGAGGGGTGATTTCGGAAGGTCTAAGAATATCCTTCAAACGAAAGCCTCCATTAACTCGAAGTCCAAAATGGACGCAATTTCCGTCAAATCCGCAGAAAAGAGACGCTCTGTTATCGGAGGTGCAGTCTCTTTTAATAAAGAACGCGGTAGAGGTCCTAGAAGACCAGGAAACACCGGGATTCTACAGCCATCTATTTCTGGTTCCGAAACCAGACGGCTCGTTCCGTCCAGTCATAGATTTGAGCTGGATAAACAAGCTGATCGTCGCTCTGAAGTTCTATATGGAGACGATTCGATCGGTCAGAGCGAGTATTCGGGTGAACGATTATGCTACAAGCATAGATCTCAAAAATGCGTACTTTCACGTCATGGTACATCCGACATTCAGAAAGTACCTACGCTTCGCAGTCCTAGGAGTGGTGTATCAATTCCGGGCGATGTGCTTCGGATTGAACCTAGCACCCTGGGCTTTCACTCGGGTAATGAACTCGGTAATGATGTAATTCCGAGCTCATTCGTCTGCGGTAACGCCGGCCTACCTGGACGACATTCTTCAGAGGTACGGCAATGAGTTAACGCTTCAGAACGATGTGCAGAATCTGCTTCTATTGCTCCGACGTCTCGGTTTTGTTATAAACGAGGAGAAGTCGGATCTGGTGCCATCCAAGTCATTCACTCATCTGGGAATGAGCTTCGAGACGCACAACAATCTCGTTCGTCTGCCGTTAACCAGAGCGAAATTAGTCAGTTGTTACGCTCGCTATTGTCTTCATGCAGACAAAGTCACAGCGAGGGAGTTCATGAGACTGATAGGTCTGTGCGGAGCCGCTGTGGATCTCTTTCCGATGGGGCGGTTACGCACTCGTCCTCTCCAAATCTTCTTGACTCAGAATTGGAGTGTGAAGATTCATTCGCTCGACATAGACGTTCTCTTGTCAGATCAAGTGAAACAAGAGATTCAGACTTGGGCAAACATTCAGTGGTTGACTCAGGGAGTTCCGCTGCAGTTGCCGGATCCGAGTTTTACGATTATGACGGATGCCAGTCAAACAGGTTGGGGTGCATCATTGATCCCAACGGATTCGAGGTGCCAGGGTCTTTGGGATCCACAGTTTCTAAGCAGGCACATAAACATCAAGGAAATGATGTCAATATGGCCTGCGTTGCGTCATTGGATGGACATTATTCAGAAAGCTCAGGTCCAAATCTTATCCGACAATACGACAGTAGTGGCGTATATCCGGAACCAGGGAGGCACTCATTCCATTCCGTTATTCAATTTAACGGAAAGAATCCTTCTGTTTGCTCTAGAACATCAAGTTCTACTTTCGGTCCGTCATATACCGGGTCGTCTGAATGTACTAGCGGACTCCTTTCACGGAAGGGTCGCTTGTTGCCATCGGAATGGACTCTCAACAAACAGGTTTTCAATCAGATTTGCTACCAATGGGAACGGCCAATGATAGACTTATTTGCGACACATCTCAACAATCAGTTGCAGACGTATGTGTCACCATGTCCGGATCCAGGAGCACTTGCAGTAGACACTCTATCGATCTCATGGGACGGAATGATGGGATATGCGTATCCTCCAGCGCCGTTAATTCAAGTATTGCTAAAGATAAAACAATCTCAATGCAAGATTCTGTTGGTAGCATCTCTATCTCCACAGAGACCGTGGATAAATCTACTCAGGTGTCTGCTGTGGGACCTACCGCGAAAGCTTCCTCCACGGGAGGATCTTCTTTCGCAGGGGAAACCACGTCAACTTCATCACAACCCGCAAGGTCTCAACCTTCACGTTTTTCCGTTGTGCGGTCCTTCTTGCATGGCAAGCACTTTACAGGACGAGCAGTGGACGAGATTTCTAACTGTAGGAGGACCTCCTCTTCGCTAAACTATGTAAAAAGTGTAATATTAATGTTAAAATTCATTCATGTCTTATTTTTAAAGTGTAGCTCGGTGTGAAGCATTTGTATATGTCAAGTGTCAAACGGGCTTTAATATACAATACTCGGACACTTTTAAAAGATTATAAAGAGTCTCAATTCTCTGGACTACTTTATTTATTGGCTTACTTTAAAAATAATTAGTATAAGGGTTATACTGGATGTTAATAGAGAACATGAATATTATTGTGCTCAATTATTAAGGGTATTGTATCTTTCTAATTTAATATTAAATAAGAAAGATACATGTAAAGCCTAATACTCCTTTTCTCCTTAAGGGGTTACCTCTTTATTATATAGTTGAGCTTATTGGATTTTCCTCTATGTCCTAGGCCCTCCAGCCTGTTTACTATTCAGCTAAGTCTGGGTCATTGGTACAGTATAAAAATGTTAAAAAATTTATAGTAATTTATATATTTTTTATACTTACCAATGACCCAGACGGGGATGGCCCTCCCAGGAGTTGGGAACTCTTGCCTCCCCGCTGAGTACATAGCGCTGACCAGGCACTGCCAGTAAGAATGATAATTGGCGCCAATTTCGGGACGTCCTTGACACTGTGCATGCGCAGTGGGGGCGTAGTATGGAGGTCCTATAGGACATGATTTCTTTTGGTTTTGGATGCAAATTTTGGGGATTGGGGGGCAAAATTTGTGTTTGGCCCTGGTTTTGTTAGAGTTAGCACCAGCTAAGTCTGGGTCATTGGTAAGTATAAAAAATATATAAATTACTATAAATTTTTTAACTTTTTTGTAACTTGGTAGGTTGACTTCATATAATGTCTAGATGAGAACGTCCCCTTTTGGACACGATTGGGCAACTGTGACGGCTACAGGGGCCCAAAGCCCGAAAACCTTTAGAACAGTCTACAGGTCATAGTTATGAAGGGATTTCATTGTAGCTTGGTAGGATGACTCCAAATAATGTCTAGATGAGAACATCCCCTGTTGGTCACGATCATTCAGCCTTTATGGCTGCCTGAGCCCAAAGACCTTTAGCATAGTCTATAGGTCATATTTATGGAAGGATTTCATTGTAACTTGTTAGGTTGATTCCATATAATACCTAGATGATGACATCCCCTTTTGGTCGTGATTGGTCAACTGTGATGGCTACAGGTGCCCGAAGCCCGAAAATCTTGAGCAAGTCTACAGGTCATATTTATGAAGGGATTTCATTGTAACTTCGTAGGATCACTCCAGATGATGCCCAGATAAGAATGTCCCCTTTTGGTTGCGATCATTCAACCGTGATGGCTGCCCGAGCCCTAAGCCCCGAAAACCTTTAGCACAGTCTTCAGTTCATTTTTATGAAGGGATTTCATTGTAACTTGATAGGTTGACTTCATATAATGTCAAGATGAGAACAGCCCCTTTTGGACACCATTAGGCAACTGTGACAGCTACAGGGGCCTGAAGCCCGAAAACCTTTAGCACAGTCTACAGGTGATATTTATGAAGGGATTTCATTGTACCTTGGTAAGATGACTCCAAATAATGTCTAGATGAGCACGTCCCCTTTTGGTCGCGATCATTCAGCCTTGATGGCTGCCCAAGTCCAAAACCCCAAAACCTTTCTCATTGTCTATAGGTCATATTTATGGAAGGATTTCATTGTAACCTGTTAGGTTGACTCCATATAATGCCTAGATGATGACATCCCCTTTTGGTCGTGATTGGTCAACTGCGACGGCTTCAGGTGCCCGAAGCCCAAAAACCTTGAGCACAGTCTGCAGGTCATATTTATGAAGGGATTTCATTGTAACGTAGGATCACGCCAGATGATGCTCAGATGAGAATATCCCCTTTTGGTTGCGATCATTCAACCATGATGGCTGCCCGAGCCCAAAGCCCCAAAACCTTTAGCACAATCTACAGGTCATATTTATGAAGGGATTTTATTGTAACTTGGTAGGTTGACTTCATATAATGTCTAGATGAGAACGTCCCCTTTGGACGCAATTGGGAAGCTGACGGCTACAGGGACCCGAAGCCCAAAAACCTTTAGCACAGTCTACAGGCCATATTTAACTTGATAGGATGACTCATTTTGGAATAATTTCACTGTAACTTGGTAACTTTCGTTGATATACGTTAACTGTGAGGGCCACATACATTAACTGTGAGGTCATATTAACCCACCCCTCAGCTCTTTAGTACAGTGTACACCTCATATTATTTTATATCAAAAACATAGCATACATAATTCTTGTCTTATTTCATAATCCTTTCATAAACATTGAACATTATCCTTTTCATCAAACACAACACACGAGTTAAGCTACAGTGTCATTGACACTTTCATTCTTCGTATGAAGATCTAGCTTTGCATCTGATAGCATTTCAATTGGTTCTGACTTTGGGCCTTTTTGTGCCTGATGTCTTGTTTACATTGTTGTTGTTTACATTGTCAACTTCCTCATAATTATATAGGTTGTTTTTTTTATATTCTATTACTGTAGTATACTGTAGGATACATGGATTATTATTCCGGTAGTGTAGCTCAAAAAATTTGGATTTTGTCCACACTTAGGCTCTGTCGGGATGCCCTTGGGCTCTTAATGTTGCCTTTGGGAACTTAGGCGTTTTTTGAATATTTTTTGTTAACAAAAAATTTTTGAATTTAATTATTATTGCTATTATTCATGTATCTCAGTTATATTTATATATTGTTGTGGAGTTTGGAGGACTGATATCAACTTTAGTTGATTCACTCCTGTGGATTCTTGTCATTCTTGTGTTCACTGGGATGACTGATGTTGGAGTCGGGTGTCGGGGTATGTTGTTGGCAGTGAGTTTCTGAGGATCAGGCCTCTCACCGTGTTTTAATTCATTCTGTCAGTTTCTATTTCAGAGGAACATGAACATGGTGATGATATTCTGACACCCATCCATGTGTGCTACCGTAGTCATGCTCCGTGGAGCATATAGAGCTAGCTGCAGTGCTCATTATTGATAGAGCTAGGGCCTTTTGTTAAGGGTTTTAATCTCTTGCAAGCAGCTAGCTCGACTGGTGAAGCGGTACTCCATCCGTGGGTGCCGTGACACTGGGTAAGTCTTTTGCGGTCATAGGAAGTGGATGTGGGTAGAGCGAGCACTATAATATAAATAGCTCACCCAGCGACGACAGAAATAGGGTGGAAGTCAGCAAGTTCTTGTACTCAGCGAGGTCTAATAGATCGCGAGCGGGAGAGGCCCCCCTCTCTAATCTAGCAATGTCTGGGGTCAGATGTTGTTTTGGGAAACTTGTACAAGCCGGAGCATATGTCCGCCCTCCACTCGGGACGCTCTGTTTAGTCTGCAGCTGGCGTCGGCTTCAGTCAAGGCTTCCTACGCTACATTTCACAAGGCCGAAATGAAGTTTTCTGGTTGGAAACTTGCACGATACAGAGCATATGTCCGCCCGCTGCTCAGGACACTCCTCTAGTCTGAAGCCGGGGTCAGCTTCAGTCGTGGCTTTCTCCGCTACGTTATGTAAGCACACACGACCGCATCCTAGCTACCCGACTTAGGATATCCAGCCTGTTGCACAAAGAAGGAACCACTCTTCGCCTGTGAAGTCTGACCATCCGGTAGCTAGGGAGACGAGGCCTCGATCATCGGGACGTTCGGAGAAAGGATCCGTTTCCGATACACTGTCCCAGGAGCAGCATGCGGCTAATGAATGGAAGACCGCTGTTCCTCAGGCCTCGATGATGGACTTGCTGTCACAGATTGCACAGCTGATGGTAGCATCCCAGCAAATACAGATGCAGCCTCCCTCAGACTCAGAATCTGAGCTGTTGGGCGGTGCTGGGTCGGTCCAGTCGTTTGTTCACGCAGATGCAATGGACCGAGATTCGCAACTGATTCTCTCGGATGGTGAAAGGATAAAGAAGAGGATTACCCTTCCCTTTCGGAATAGTACATGGTTGCGATGGCTTTCATCCATCAATACTACCTTGATATTGTTCCGCCGAATCAGAATTCTGCGACAACAAGAGAGAAACCACTGGTGTCGTTGGACGCAGATGTTATCCAGACAAAGAAGGAAGTCCTTTCTTTTCCGGTTCAGTTTATGCAGGTATCGCAGGCCTTCGGCCATATAGACGACTCTGTATTTTTCCTCTTGAGTGCAAGGAAGAAGGCGGTTTCTTATCTTCATCTTCCGTATACATACCATTTTTTGGACCACTTTCATTTAAAAACAGTAGGGGAAGATGTTCAGAGAGTTCTTCTGCGTTTGGATGAGAAGGCCTGGGATCTAGAGGTATCCTTACCTGTATCATTCACTATTCGCTCAGACACAATTGAGACGGCAATTTCTTCAAATAGAGCGAATTTGGACGTTATGTCTTACGCAGATCACCTTACAAGAGCTATGGCGCAACGTCTCAAGGGAAAGGAATTTGAGGATGTTCGTACCTCTCTTAGAGTTCTTTCCAGGGCAGTTATGTATACCACGTTTTAACTCCGTCCTAACAGTTGCTAATCTGGAGTTAATCAGACGTGATGCTGCCCTTGTGTCGTCATCACTGATAAGATGACAAGGTGAAAAGCTCTCTCCGAGTCGCTCCAGTTTCCAGACATTTTATTTTCGACGACTAGCTTTTATTAGTCTATGAACAGGCTACTAAGAAAGCGTCTTGTGCTCTGCTTTTGAAGTTGGCGTATCAACGACCCACTTCAGCAGACAAGAGTAAAGGAGGGCGTTCCAGACAAAAATCATCGAAATGAAACTCCTCACGAGGGTACAAGAAACCCTCTTATAATTACTCTGGAGGTCATCAGTATAGCGACTTGGGAAAGGGGCATAGGTCTGATCGGGACTATAGGTGAGACGCCCCTAGGCCGACGAGACAAGTCTTTTCGCGGGAAGGACATGGTTCCTCCTCCTGTAAGCCGTCGCAGGTCATACAGGTGATGGTTTAGACCTCTATTGCTGGCCAGTTGGCGGAAGGTTATCAAGCTCTGCAAAAAACTGGATAACGATCACAGAAGATCGGTGGGTGAGAAGTGTAGTCTCGGAGGGCTTACGGCTATCATTCCGAACAAAATCCCCACTAACAAGTTGTACGCGTTGGACAAATCTTCCATCAAATTCTTGCATTAGAAAGTTTCTCCTACCGGAGGTATAAGCTCTCTTATCAAAGGAAACAATACAGGTCATCGAGAATCCGGATTCTCAAAAGATTTTGACAGTCACCTGTTCCTTGTACCGAAGCCAGACGGCTCGTTCCGGCCGGTAATAGACTTGAGCTGGATAACAAGCTTATCATGGCTCCAAAAATTTATTTATGGAGTCCATTCGATCGGTAAAAGCGAGCGTTCGAGTGATCGACTATGCGGTAAGGATAGGTCTATGGATGCATACTTTCATGTCCTGGTACATCCGGCATTCAAAAAGTACCTGTGGTTCGCCGTACAGGGGAAGGTGTATCAGTTCAGAGCAATATGCTTTGGTTTGAATCTGACCCCCTGGGCGTTCACTCGAATAATGAACTCGGTAATGTCATACTTTGGAGCTCATTTTTCTGCGGTAACGTTGGCTTACTTGGACGACCTTCTACAGGGATACGGCAACAGAATTATTCTTCAGAATGATGTTCAGAGTCTGCTTCTATTACAGTAAAACCTGTCTTGAGAGACCACTGTCGTGAGAGACCACCTGTCTTAAGAGACCACTGTGACCTTGTACCACTGGGTTGTTTTACTCTATAATGGACCTGTCATGAGAAACCACCTGTATTGAGAAACCTCTTTTCCATGGCAAAAAGGGCGGACTCTCAAGACAGGTTCTACTGTACTCTGACGTCTCGGTTTCATCGTAAACGAGAAAAAGTCGGATCTAGCTCCGTACAAGTCGTCAATTTACTTGGGAATGAGCTTTGAGACTCACAACAATCTGGTTCGTCTGCCGTTACCCAGAGCGAAATTAGTCAGTTGTTATGCTCGCTTTTGTCTACCCTCAGACGCATTAATAGTGAGGGAATTCATGTGACTGTTGGAGCTGTGCGGCTGTGGATCTCATTCTGATTGGCTGTTTGCACGCACGTCCCCTCCAGATATTCTTTACTCAGAACTGGAGTATGAAGATGCTTTTGCTTGAACCAGTATTATTTTAACGGACCTACTAAAACAAGGGTTCAGATTTGGGCAGATATTCCGCTTCAACTGCTGGATCCGCTTCAACTGCTGGATCCGGCAGAGTTCCGCTTCAACTGCTGGATCCGGCTTTCACGATTATGACAGATGCGAGTCAGATGGGTTGGGGCGCGACCCTAAGTCCCGCAGACTTGAAGTGTCAGGGTCTTTGGCACCCTCGGTTCCAGGAGAAATATATAAACATCAAGAGATGATGTCCATATGGCTAGCACTACAAAGTTGGACTCACATAATAATGGACGTCCATGTTCAAATTTGGTCGGACAACTCGACTGTAGTAGCGTACATCGGGAACCAGGGCGGCACCCATTCATTTCCGTTATGCCAACTAACGGAGAAGATTTTTCTATACGTCTTGAATCATCATGTTCAACTTTCTATCCGTCATATATCGGGTTGTCTGAACGTACTAGCAGACTCGCTCTCTCGGAAAGGTTGCCTGTTGCAGTTGGAGTGGACGCTCAACAAGCGAGTATTTGGGCAGATTTGCTACCAGAGGGATCGCCCCATGATAGATCTGATTGCGACGCACTGGAACAATCAGTTGCCGTCGTTCGTGTCGCCATGCCCAGACCATCGAGCGTATGCAGTAGGCGCTCTGACAATCTCATGGGGATCAATGATAGGATATGCGTATCCTCCAATTCAGTTGACTCAGTAGATTATGTTTAAGATCAAACAGTCTCGTTGTGAATCCTACTAGTAGCACCTCTGTCGTCACAGAAACCTTGGATCAGTCTTCTCAGGTGTCTGTTATGGGACGTTCCCCGGAAGATTCCTTCACGAAAGGACCTTTTTTATCAGGGGAAGTTTTTGTTCTTCATGTCCTTCTCTGCCCATAGTGGCATAATGGTGTCGGTTAGACGCGAGGGAACCATTGCGGTTCCTATATTATTTTATGGCTAACACAAAGAACGATTAAAGTAATGCGGGTGAGGAGGGTGTGATATGACTTTGAATCCCCCCCTCCCCCGCCAATGTGTTTAGAGGCGATTACCGGGCAAGACGTTTTCTTCCTGCAAGCCTCGTATGAGTTTAAATACATACATGCATTTCTTGACTTCTCGATTGGCGGATGGGTCGTGTTCTATGGCGACCTCATGGGCACATCCACTTTTTAGTTGGTTGGTTTCCTTGTGATTGTTCGTCTATGTCATATACGAGAGCATAATTCATCATAAATAAATTGCTAGTCTTTGGGTACCTCGGAGGCTGTATAGCCAGTTAACTGGTATTCAGATGATTACATGCGGGATTTCAATGCTCACACGCATAAAAATTATTAGGCAGATGCATTATTGTATGTTATGGACCTTAGAAATTATTAATTATTTTGGGGGCGGTCCGTGTCGAGCCTGTTAATCATACCTACTTCCATTTCTAGATCCAGGTTTCTATTAATGTCGGTACTCAATCGAATGCACCTTGTTTTACACTCTCATATATTGGCACGTTTATAGTGTCATAGATATCGGATAGTACACGTCGGGGAGTGTTGTTACTGGAATTTATTGCACGCCTGAATGGGGTCGCCTGTGTGTTACCTTGGAAGTGTGTTTACTCTCCAGAGATCGTTTATTGTGTTTCTATTGGACGTATGTTACATATTATATCTCCGGTTTTCGACCTATTCGACGCCGACTCCGGTGTACGTTATATAGCGGGCGATATTAATTACCGGGATCGTCGCTATAGCCGTAGCTTCAGAAGTGGCATTAAGCACCATTTATTAATAATAATTAATACCCAAGTGCCTGTTCGGCAAATATTTATATTGTTTTTTGGTACCGTTTTTTACTGATTCCAGAGCGCTCCCCTCTTTCTTTTTGAAGATTCCTTCAAAAGAAAAGGTGGGGGGTATTTTTTAGCCCTTTTTAACTTATTCAATATGGGGGATAATTTTTAAAAATCTTCTTCAGATCCACTGGTCAGAATGCTTTCATATCTGGTATACAACATTTCTAGGGGGGCAGATTCAAGTTTGTTCAAATCGGGTATGTAGGTTAATATTTGGGCTTGCTATAGTAGCCCAGATTTTAAATTAGTGCAATATGAAGAAATTTCTTTAAAATGTTTCTTCCTGAGGTCCAATAGTCAGAATGCTTTCATATTTTGGTATGCAACATCTCTAGGGAGGTCAGATTCAACTTTGTTCAAATCGAGGGCCTGAGTTAATATATAGGCACCCTATGGGAGCCGGAATTGGCCATGCAGCTGAAGAATTAGAAATTTTGCATTCAGTACCCTCTAGAGATGTGTAAGATTAATCCATATAGGTTGTATGAAGGGGTTTCATAGGGGAGCTCTACATTTTACATCATGATCAGCTGAAGAAAAGGCATGATGCTCGGATTATTTTTGTCACTCCTGAGGGGCTCAAGGATTGACAATGTATCTTATGGAGATGGATTGCTTAACGCAGACTCATTCTAGGACTCTGTTTATATTGTGTTCTGTTCAAGGTGAGTGCCTCAGGCCCCATTGGGCGTTTTGTTTTTATTGTTGCCTCTTTTTATACGGCCGCTCTCTGGAACAGGCCATATTATGGTATGGCTGTGTCTCTCTTTCTGTCTGTTCCTGTTAGCATTTGCATGTCCATGCAATAACTTGGAAAATGAAATGCACTATGGATCCTATTTTTTATGGTGGATTTGTGGTGACTGGAGGAAGGTTTCTTTCGCTAATCAATTTTCTTTCATATCCAATATGTCCATCTTGGATGTTTTGTCATATTTTCTTGTCCTTGCAATAATTTAAAAATGAATTGCACCATGGGTCCTGTTTTTTTGTTGTGGATTAGTGGTGGCTAGAAAAAGACTCCTTTCGATAATCGTTTTTTTTGCCTTATCCAATATAGCTGCCTTGGTAGCCATCTTCGATTTTTTTGTAATTAGCTCACCTGAGCGAAGCTCAAGGGGAGCTTTACTAATTGCTTTCCGGCCGTCGTCGTCGGGCGTAAACTTTACAAAACCAACTTCTCCGAAGAAACTACTGGCCCAATATTTTTCAAATGTTGGGTAAATGTTTATTACCTAATGTCAATTCAGATTTGTTCAAATGAAGTTGCCCCTCCTCCTGGGTGGGGACACACCCCCAAGGGGCACCAGAATCTTTGAAAATCTTCTTCTCATGAACCAGCAGTAGCAGAGACTTGATATTTGGTATGCAGCTTCCTTTTGAGGTGTAGAATCAAGTTTGTTCAAGAGAAGTTTGTCGGGCATTATTTGCCTTCATTATGGGAGGGGCAAAAATTTTGGCCACGCCTAAAATTTCTATTTTCTGAACCGTGAGGTCGATTTGAACCAAATTTGATATGAGAAATTTTTCTCATTGCCCCGTGGGAACCTCGGGAGCTAAAAATAGGAAAAACCTTAAAACTGCCATATCTCCAAAACTACACGGCACAGAGAATTTCTTTTCAACCTACTCACAATTGTTTACAATTGGCTGTAACATAAGTGCAAGCCCTACTTCGGAACTAACTCAAGCTTTTAGAATCTTTTCCAAACGAGTTGGAAAAGTACTAGAGTGCAAAAGCACGAAAAAGATCGAAAAAAGGGTCGAGCGAGACCAGCGCTCGAAATTACAGGTACTCTCTCTGCACACCTCTTGCGTTTACCGAGCGCATGCGCAACAAACCGTGACGTCAATTCCTTTATTTTCCGCCATTGTTCATGGTCGGAAATTTTTGTGACTGTGCTGTTTATGATACTAATTCTTCGTGAACAACTTATTAATCGTCTTTAGTGTGCTACTGGATTGTATCCTTTTTCAAGCTACCAAATTATTACTCTACATTTAATGTTAATTTGTATTATTATTGCTGTGCTTTTCACACTTTATCTTGCCTTTCCCCCACGTGTGAACACGACCTTCGTTCTGTTTTCCGTCGGCGGGAAGCTTGATTGTTGTATTTATATCATGCCTAAGACTATTCCTTGTACCTCTTGTTTGCAGGTGAAACATGTGGACGATTCCCATACCACATGTGTCACTTGCAACAATTGCACTCAGGCCCAATCATGTGGTATCTGTGGGGTTTGGTCCTCTAAATTTTGGGCTTCTGTTAACAAGGTGGTTCTTTCCAGAGCTAGAACCCCTCGTTCTCGGGGTAAGGGTAGCCGTGCCGTTGCAGACATTTCTGCTGGTGCACGTGGTGACTCTGTCACACAGGATTCGGATCTGACTTCTGTGGCGAGCTCCTCTGCAACTGTTGACGGTGTTTGTTCTGTGATACCTGATGAGGAGACCGCGGTCTCTTTGTCTTCGGATGTCACTATTGAGGCGTCTGTTTTCGTTGAGAGCTTTTCCGAGGTCAACTCGGTAACCCTCTCCGATCTGCCTCCAACACCGTCCACCGTTGTTGAGGGGGTTGCTACTCCAGATCCTATTCTGTCTGATGGTGGCTCTTCCATCTCTTCTGGGGATGGTCTACAGTCTCGGGGGACCGAGGCTGTATCTGCTGGTGTGTCTGTGTGTTCTCAGCCTCCCCCAGCCTCGCGGCGAGGCTGTGCGGGTTTGCTGTCTGCTCCGTCTCATCTGGCTAGGTTTGCTCCTAGTCGGTTGAGCCGGCCGGTCGCTTCGGCAGCGATTCCTCGTCCCTCGAGTGAATCGTTTATTGTTCCACCTTCGCCTGCTAGTGTGCCGACTAGCGGGATGCTGTTGGGACGTTGGCATCCAGGGCCTGCTGTTCGGCAGCGGTCAGTGACAGCCCCGGTTAGCTGTCACTCTCGGAACCTTCCTCCGGTGATTCCTCACTGTGTTCCGAGTCTGGGTGTCGATCGATGCTTGCCGTCGGTCTCAGAGGATAGGCAGTTGGGGCCGTCTGCTGCGCAGAGGTCAATGACAGGTTCCTGTCATTCTTGGGACAATCCTCCGGTGTCTTCTCACCGTGTCCTAGGTCCAGCTACCGATCGACGTGCGCCGTCGGTCCCTTTCGAGGATTTGCAGGCAGGGCCTTCTGTTTCGCAGAGGCCAGTGATGGCTCCTGGGCGTCACAATCGGGACTATCCTCCGGTGTCTTCTCACCGTGCTCCTATTCTGTCTGCCGATCGACGTTCGCCGTCGGTCTCTTCTGAGGATTTGGGTTCTTCTACCAGAAGGGTCCATTGGGAGGACACTCCGTCGGGCGTTTCTGCTGCGACGGATTCTCAGGGTGACCTACGCCAGGCCGTTTTGGCGCTCACCCGGTTGCTTTCTGGCAACCCTCAAGTTGGCCTCCCTGTGCCTCCTGAGGCACAACCTCCTTTGGTCGGTCGCCGAGATGTCTCGCCTGGCCCCTTGGATACTGCACAGTATTCACAGGAGGTTTCTGCTGGTCAGCCCGAGTTGGGCTACGTCTCCTCTGCTACGGAGGATGACGAGTATCTTGAAGGTGATGGTCCCCCCTCGTCAGTCTTGGGGCAGGCTTTGGATTTCGTCTTTGGCTTATTGCCGGACGTTCTACCTTCCGACCAGCCTTCTGTGACCGTCCGGCCGCGGTCCACTGTGGAGCGCCGTAACCCTGTTGAGCCTTCTAGCTCCGGGGCTTTGCGTCCTCTGCAATCGGCTCAGGTGGTTGAGTCCTTCCAGGGCTTAGACGCCAAAATGCGTTCTAAGGCCCTTAAGGGTTCCTTCTTTTCTAGAGCTGATGCCTTCCTGCCTCCATCGCGGTTTCGTGTTTACGATTCCGTCTCTCCACCAGTCTTCCAAGGGATGACTACTGTGGATGAGGATTCTTCTTCCCTCGGGTTGACTAAGCCTAAGTCGGCAGTTCTCCCGATGTCGGTAGTTGAGTCTATGGTGGGCCTGTCCCGAGAGATGCTGGGTATGTTATCTCTCGCGGACCATGTTGTCGCTGCTCTGGCTGAATATTTTCCACCAGGGGAGTTTGATGACGCTCAGGCGCCTTTTCGCGTTTTGTCACAGGCTCTTATGAACTTGACTCACGCTCACGCCTGTAACACGGCCAATTTGGAGCTGGCACGCCGGGATGCGGTTTTGGATTCTTTACCATCCCTTCCTTCTGAGCAACGTGCTGTTCTGAGGTCTGCCTCTTTGGTAGGACCTCAGTTGTTCCATGGTTCCGTGGAAGCTGTTCGTGGCGAAGTTCTTCGTCATTCGAAGGACCAGCTTTTGCTGAGACAGCTTGACCCACCTGCTGCTGCGGGTGGGGGTCGTTCCAGGCCCGCCAAGCGTGCTGCTGCGTCTGCCTCGTCGGCGACGTCGGCTACGCCTTCGGCTCCGTCTGCTCCTTCTGCTCATAAGAAGCGCCGACGTGGCCAGGCCCGCTGGCAGCCTCAGGCTGGAAAGTCTCAGGACTCTGTCACTTCCCGAGGTGGTTTCTCCTCTCGGGGGCCTCGTCGAGGCCGCAAGTGAAGGTTCTCACCTCGATTCGCCTCCAGTCGGAGGAAGGCTGTCGCTGTTTTACGACCGTTGGACAGAGATAACGTCGGACTCTTGGGTCCTCGACGTCATTCATTCCGGTCTGCGACTGTCCTTCAATCGGCACCCCAGTTTATCTCGGGTGCCCCTTCCGACTCAGGTCCCTTCAGATTCTCTGCGTCGGGACCTTCTGGTGCAGGAGATCGACAATCTCCTCACCAAAGGGGCGATCGAGGTGGTCAGGAACACCCTTTCACCGGGGTTTTACTCGAGACTTTTCTTGGTGCCGAAGAAAAACGGCCAATTTCGTCCTGTCATCGATCTGAGTACCCTGAACGAGTACATAATTGCTCCTCGTTTCAGTATGGAGACTTTCCGGTCGGTTCGACGTTCAGTTCATCAGGGCGATTTTGCGGCCAGTATCGACCTGAAGGATGCCTACTTCCATGTACCCATTCATCTGGCGTCACGGAAATACCTTCGGTTCTCGTTTCGGGATCGAGTTTTTCAATTCAGAGCTCTCCCGTTCGGTTTGAACCTGGCTCCTTGGGCCTTCACCCGACTGATGTCACATGTGCTTGCTTTCCATCGCACTCAGTCGGCGGTGACTTCGTCCGCCTACCTAGACGACATCCTCCAACGGCACCACGATGCTGCTGTTCTGGAGTTCGATGTCCGGCAGTTTCTTTGCCTTCTAGCGTCGCTGGGTTTCAGAGTCAATCGCGAGAAGTCGGATCTTCTTCCTTCTCAGCGATTCCGTCATTTGGGGATGGATTTCGACACTCTTCACAATGTAGTGTCGGTTCCCCAGGCTCGGGCGACGATTCTTTCCGCCTTGACTCGGGACCTGCTTCAATCTTCCTCGGTCTCGGCCAGGACTTTCCTTCGGATGCTGGGCCTTTGCGGTTCGGTGACCGATCTCATTCCGCTCGGTCGCTTGTTTGTCCGACCTCTCCAACACTTCCTGTTGGATCATTGGCGTCCGAATGTAGATCCGCTGGACCTGGAACTCACTATTCCTCGGTCTCTGCTTTGTCACCTCCGCCCTTGGGCAAATATTCCCTGGCTGACACAGGGTGTTCCGTTGGATCTTCCTTTGGCCGATCGCATCCTTACTGCGGATGCCAGCGATCGGGGCTGGGGTGCGACGTTGGACCCTCTCGGTCTGTCTGCTCACGGAGAGTGGGACAGCGAGCAGGTGGACCTTCATATCAACCAGAAGGAGCTCCTTGCTCTTCTGTTGAGTTTTCGGCTTTGGATCCCTCATCTGTCGGGCCATGTTGTCCTACTTCTTTCGGACAATTCGACAGTAGTGGCCTACATACGGAATCAGGGAGGCACTCATTCGATTCCTATGTATCGGCTGTCTCGGGATCTTCTTCTGTTGGCACGGGATGTGGACGCTCGGGTGTCCATTCGACACATTCCCGGGCGTCTCAACGTCCTAGCAGACTCCCTGTCCCGACGCGACAGTGTCCTTCCAACCGAATGGATGCTACATCGGTCGGTGTTTCAGGCGATTTGCGAGCAGTGGGGTCGTCCTCAGGTCGACCTTTTCGCTACTCACTGGAATCATCAGGTAGAGACTTTTGTCTCCCCTTGTCCAGATCCTCTGGCATTTGCAGTAGACGCTCTGTCTCTGGACTGGACAGGCTGGGTCGGCTATGCCTTTCCTCCTGCACCGATTCTTCCTCAAGTTTTAGCGAAGATTCGTGCTTGCAGTTGCAGGATCATTCTGATCACACCCCTGTCTCCACAGAGGGTGTGGATCAATCTGCTGCGGCCTCTATTGGCCGATCGACCGATTCGTCTACCTCTACGTCGCGATCTTCTTTCACAGGGTCGTCCCAGGAAGTATCACAACAACCTGGCGAGCCTGTCCCTTCACGCCTGTCTTTTATCAGGTCCAGTCTCCGACGTAGAGGTTTTTCGAGACGATCAGTGGAGTGCATTTCTGCATCGCGGCGACCTTCCACTGGAATGACTTATGCCGCCAAGTGGAAGGTTTTCTGCCGCTGGTGTTCAGATCACAATGTGAATTACCGTGATCCGTCTATCGCTCAAATTGCGGATTTTCTGGTTTTTCTTTTTGACTCCAAGGGCCTCCAGCCTATTACGATTAAGGGCTATCGGTCTATGCTGTCTGATACTTTCTCTTATGTGGGAAAGCGGTGTATCGGTCGTAATCTTTTCCTCTCCAAACTTATTCGGCACTTTTCTTTGAAGAGGCCTCGAGTTTTGCGTCTTACACCCAAGTGGAACTTGGCATGGGTGTTGCACTGTTTGGAGGGGGCGCCTTTCGAGCCTTTATCTGAGACCGACATGCGTTTTCTCACCTATAAGACGGCTTTTCTTCTAGCGTTTGCTTCTGCTCGTCGAGTCAGTGAGCTTCATGCGCTATCTGTTGATTCTGCCTTCTTCCGAAATGAGGCTAACAGTGTTACATTCACTACTGATTGCTCTTTTCTGGCTAAGAATCAACTCCCCGATTCGGTACCTCCTCCCATCTGCATTCGGGCTCTCCCTGCTGTAGATGGACGGAGGCCTCTTCTTTGTCCTGTTCGTGCGGTCAAGACTTACATTACTCGCACTCAGTTCATTAGGAGGGATCGGAAGAGATTTTTTCTGTCTCTCATTCCTAAGCGGCAGTCTATCTCTTCCCATTCTATTTCCAGGTGGATCTGTCTTGCAATCAAGCTGGCTTATTCTCGCTTGTCTGCATCGGATCTTGTTTCGAACCGGCTTAATGCTCACGAGGTTCGTGCCATTTCTACATCCTGGGCGTTCTCCAATTCTGTTTCGCTCCGTGATGTTATGAATGCGGCTTACTGGAGGAATGCTTCTACCTTCTCCTCCTTTTATCTCCGCCACCTTCAGCAGCAATCTGAGGACCTTTATTCTTTAGGTCCTCTCGTTGCTGCTCAGGCTGTGGTGCACCCTCGTTAAATTGTTTTTGTCGAGGTTGCGCTTCTCTCAGCCTTGTTCTTTTCAGGTGCCTTCTCTCTTTCTTCATTACAGGTTTTAGTTTTTGTTCTCTGCCATCCTTGCTTTCGTTACTGCTACTCTTGTTGGTATTGGTTATGTGATTCACCTCCTCCTATTGTTTATTCAGCCAATTGTAAACAATTGTGAGTAGGTTGAAAAGAAATTAAAATTTTTTAGTAAATTTTGTTTCTTAACATACCTACCACAATTGTTTACCGGAGGCCCACCCTCCTTGGGGATATCTTTGATATCGATGCCTCCCCGCTAAATCACAAACTTCTCGTTGGCGGAAATACGGAATTGACGTCACGGTTTGTTGCGCATGCGCTCGGTAAACGCAAGAGGTGTGCAGAGAGAGTACCTGTAATTTCGAGCGCTGGTCTCGCTCGACCCTTTTTTCGATCTTTTTCGTGCTTTTGCACTCTAGTACTTTTCCAACTCGTTTGGAAAAGATTCTAAAAGCTTGAGTTAGTTCCGAAGTAGGGCTTGCACTTATGTTACAGCCAATTGTAAACAATTGTGGTAGGTATGTTAAGAAACAAAATTTACTAAAAAATTTTAATTTTTATTTTGTATAAAGCTTACTTTTATCCAGTAGAATAGAATGGTTAAAAAAAATCCCTATCGTTTTGATCACAAGGTACTTTTTCAGGACTTTGAAAAAGTGCTGAGTCAACACTTTTTAACACTGTAGGCAATGGGAAAAACATTTCTTAAAAAAATCTTCTTCTCCAGATCCAGCAGGCAGAATCTTTTGATATTTGGTATGCAACATTGTAGGGTGGATCTGATTCAAGTTTGTTCAAATCGGCCCCCTGGGCTCAGTATAGGAGCCCGATTTCGAACTTAGTGCATTTCAGGCAAATTTCTTAAAAAATCTTCTTCTCCAGATCGAGCTGGCAGAATCTTTTGATATTTGATATGCAACATTGTGGGGTGGATCTGATTCAAGTTTGTTCAAATCGGCTCCCTAAATTCATATTTGGGCTCACTATAGAAGCTTGAATTCTAACTTAGTGCATTTCAGGCAAATTTCTTCAAAAATCTTCTTCTCCAGATCCAGCAGGCAGAATCTTTTCATATTTGGTATGCAACATTGTGGGGTGGATCTGATTCAAGTTTGTTCAAGTCGGCTCCCTAGATTCATATTTGGGCTCACTATAGAAGCTCAAATTCGAACTTAGTGCATTTCAGGCAAATTTCTTTGAAAATCTTCTTCTCCAGATCCAGCAGGCAGAATCTTTTGATATTTGGTATGCAACATTGTGGGGTGGATCTGATTCAAGTTTGTTCAAATCGGCCCCCTGGATTCATATTTGGGCTCACTATAGAAGCCCGAATTCGAACTTGGTGCATTTCAGGCAAATTTCTTTGAAAATCTTCTTCTCAAGATTCAGCAGGCAGAATCTTTTGATATTGGGTATGCGCCATGCTTGGGGGGGGGGGGGGGGGGGGGGGGGGGGGAGGGGGAGGGTTTGTTCAAGCCAAGTCCCTGGGTTCATATTTGGGCTCACTGTGGTAGCCTGAATTATAACTTAGTTCAAAATGAGGAATTTTCTTTAAAAATCTTCTTCAGAATGTTTTGATATTTGGTATGCAGCATCCTTAGGGGGTGAGATTCAAGTTTGTTCAAGCCATGTCCCTAGATCCATATTTGGATTCACTGTGGGAGCTCAAATTGTAACTTAGTTCAAAATGATGAATATTTTTATACTGTACCAATGACCCAGACATAGCTGGTTCTAACTCTTAAAAATCTAGGGCCAAACACAAATTTTCCCCCCAATCCCCAAAATTTGCAAATGATGCAATCATGTCCTGAATGGCCCTCCATACTTCGCCTCTACTGCGCATGCGCAGTGTCAAGGAGGTCCCGGAATTGGTGCCATTTATCACTCTTTGTTTGGCCCTTCATCAGTTCACATCTGACTGATCTTTGTGCTTGTAAATCTCAGTTTAAATGATGCCGGACACATAAATATTAGAGAAATGGTGGATCTAAAGAGGAAATAGAAGGAGGAGAGGAAAAATGAGTGACAGAAAATAATCAGGGCTGTAACTTAAAATTTTTTAGTGAAATTATGTTAAGTTACCTATTTTCGAGGCATGGGCCTGTTGTGGTCATTCTTGCTATAAAGTTACACTGCTTGTTCAGTGTTTTCCTCTCTCCCTTTCCTTCAAGTCCTCCCTTGCTATTCTCCCATGCTTTTGGCATATTTTCTGTAATATTATTACTAAAATTTCTGGGAGGTTTAGCTGGGTAACAGAATGAATTCTGTTCTTTTCCCCATGTTTAGGTCCTCACCCATGGGTGTTTAGGCGTAGTGTTCTGCATCTACCATCTGATGTTCTGCAGTTTCTTCCCTGGAAGTCTCTGTTTTGCATCAGATAGTGTATTTTTGGTAACTGATTTCAGGCCATGGTTATCAGTGCCTGGAGTCATGTTTCTGGTGTTTTTACACTTCTTGTTTACATTGACAACAGTCTCTGTGGAGGGGGATTTCTTGTCTTTGTGTTAGTTTAATCATAACAAGATACATTATTCGTAAGTGTTGCATTAATTTTTTAAAAAAAATATTTTTAAAATTTTTTGTCCACACTTAGGCTTGGGATCCATTGGGGCTCAACGTTACTTTTCAGAAACTTGGGCTTTTCTGAAAAAATATTTTTTCAAAAAATTTTTTTTTTGATTTCAATTATTTTTTCTATGTTAATGGATATTGTTATTATGTATCTTTGTTTTCAGGGGTTGGTGCGAGTACTAGGACTTTTTGTATTCTTTTCACAATGAAAGGATATTGTTCAATTGTAATAAGAGGAAATCTTCCTCTGACTTTCATAATCATTGTATTAATTGTAGTCAGTGTACTCACACTAACTCCTGTTCTGTATGTGTCAATTGGGATGACAAACATGGGAAGCGTGTGTCACGGTATGTTAGTGGGGAAATGGCCATGCCGGTCCTTTCTCCGCAGGGTCACTCTAGTTTATCAATCTCTATTTCAGACGAACAAGAACAGGATGATGTATCCGTGATGTCTTCCAAAAGTGTGCCTCCGTCGTCACAATTAAATGAAGAGCTAGCGGAAAAGTGCTCATGGAAATACGTCAATTGCCTAAGAGGTCCCTAGTAGGATCAACGGCCTTTGACGTCCGCTAGCTCGCCCGGTGTAGCGTCCATTCATCGAATGGTTCGGCAGCCGGGTTCGTCCGTTGCGGTCCAGAAAGGAGTTTTGGGTGATGCGAGCACTATAAATCAACTAAGTGCACACCCAGTGACGGCGGATCAGAGGAGAGAACGGAGAAAGCCTATTAGTCCGGTTCCTAGCTCGTCCAGGTCCATCCGGGCTGCGAGCGAGAGAGGCCCCTCTCTCGTACAACAACATCTGGGACAGATGTTGTGGTACAAAATGTTTCGCATTCGGAGCATACGTCTGCCGCTCGGGACGCTCCATTATATAGACAGTCCGGAGAGACTGTCAATAAGGCTTCCTCATCCTCACGGCAGCGCACACGACCGCACCTTGGCTACGTGACCTCGGATATCCAGCCAGCTTCGCCAATCAAAGAATCCACGGCGACCAGGTCACGCCATCCAGTAGCCAGGGACACGAGGCCTGTAGACTCTGGATGTTCGCATAAGAAAAGTATGCAGAAGTCAACGTACACGGAGCTTCCAGCGGCAAAGCATCGTAAGACTGCTACTCCACAGGCCTCAGTGACAGACGTGCTATCCCAAATAGCACAACTTTTTCGCAGCATCCCAGCAACGACAGAATCTCTGTCGGATCAGGTAGTATCCGACGACGCTGGGTCGGTACGCTCCGCTGAAGCATCAGGTACGGACGTCCAAAAACTTCATAGGGTCCGACAGGATGGCGAAAGGGATTCGGAGGATTTCGAGCTTTCCCTTTCGGAACAACATAAGCTGCCGTACATTTCATCCGGCTTTATCTTCTAGAGGTTGTTTCGTCGGATCAGAATGCTGCGATGCCGGATAAGAGACTGATAGCGTCTGTGGACACAAGAATTTTTTGATTGGTTCAGGGACATCGTCCCTGAGTTTCCGACACAGTCCAATAATGTCACAGGAACTTTCGAATTATTGTACGACGCTATATATATATATGCTTGCTATTAAACAAGAAAGTCTGGTTTCTTGTTCGCAAAAGTTACCGTGATGTCTTCCAAAAGTGTGCCTCTGTCGTCATAGTTAAATGAAGAGCTAGCGGCAATAAGTGCTCATGGAAATACGTCAATCGCTTAAGAGGTCCCTAGTAGGATCGACGGCGTTGACATCCGTTAGCTCGCCCGGTGTAGCATCCATTCATCGAATGGTTCGGCAGCCAGGTTCATCCGTTGCGGTCCAGGAAGGAGATTTGGGTGATGCGAGCACTATAATTAGACAAAAGTGCACACCAGTGACGATGGATCAGAGGAGAGATCGGAGGAAGCCTATTAGACCGGTTCCTAGCTCGTCCAGGTCTATCCGGGCTGCGAGCGAGAGAGGTCCCTCTCTCGTACAACAACATCTGGGACCAGATGTTGTGGTACAAAACATTTCGCATTCGGAGCATACGTCCGCCGCTCGGGGCACTCCGTTATATAGACAGTCCGAGAGACTGTCGATAAGGCTTCCTCATCCTCATGGCAGCTCACACGACCGCACCTTGGCTACGTGACCACGGATATCCAGCCAGCTTCGCCAATCAGGGATTCCACGGCGAACAGGTCACGCCATCCGGTAGCCAAGGGACACGAGGCCTGTAGACTCCGGACAATCGCATTATAGAAGTATGCACGGGTCAATATACACGGAGCTTCCAACGGCAAAGCAACGTAAGACCGCTTCTCCACAGGCCTCAGTGATGGACGTGCTATCCAAAATAGCACAATTTATCGCAGCATCCCCTGTAAACGACATAATCTCTGTCGGATCAGGAATAATCCGACGGCGCTGGGTCGGTACGCTCCGCTGAAGCATCAGGTACGGGCGACCGAGCTCTTCATAGGGTCCGACAGGATGGCGAAAGGGATTCGGAGGATTTCGAGCTTTCCCTTTCGGAACAACAGAAGCTGCCATAGATTTCTTCCGGCATTATCTTCCAGAGGTTGTTCCGTCGGACTAGAATGCTGCAATGCGGGATAAGAAACTAATAGCATCATTGGACACAGAATTTTTTTTTTTTTTTTTTGATCGGTTCAGGGACATCGTCCCTGAGTTGCCGACACAGTCCAATAATGTCACAAGAACATTCGAATTATTGAACAACGCTATATATATAAGCTTGCTACCAAAACAGGCAAGTCTGGTTTCTTGTCCGCAAATGCTCTAAATCTGCCTTTCATCAATTCAAGGAATAAATTTGTAACGGCAGGACAGGGCATACCGAGAGTTCCTCTGCGTCTAGACGACGAGGCTCAAGACTTGTAATTGTCTATATCGCCATCTATGTCAATTCCAACCACGACGTTGGAAACGACAATAATGTCTAACAGACTTAACTTAGACGCTTTATCATACGCAGACCACCTTACTAAGACGTTATCATTACGTCTTCAAGGAAAAGAATTCCAGGATATGATCCTCAATGAGAGTTCTTTCAAGGGCAGTAGCTTTTCCACGTATAACCCCACCCTTCAGTGGCAACCTGGAGTTGGTCAGACGTGACACAGCCCTAGCTACATCCACGCGCATGGATAGTAAGGTGAAGAACTCTCTCAGAGTCGCTTCGGTCTCGGAGAAGCTTCTCTTCGACGGCAACCTTTCGGCAATCTATGAATAGCACGATATAGACGTTCTCTTGTCAATCAAGTGTAACAAGAGATTCAGACTTGGGCAAACATTCAGTGGTTGACTCAGGGAGTTCCACTGCAGTTGCCGGATCCGAGTTTTCCGATTTTGACGGATGCCAGTCAAACAGGTTGGGGTACAACATTGATCCCAACGGATTCGAAGTGCCAGGGTCTTTGGGTTCCGCAGTTTCTAGGCAAGCACATATACATCCAAGAAATGATGTCAATTTGGCTTGCACTACGTCATTGGATGAACATTATTCAGAAAGCGCACGTCCAAATCCTGTCCGACAATACGACAGTGGATGCGTATATCCGGAACCAGGGAGGCACTCATTCCGTCGGGGGGCGCGGTGGCTCAGTTGGTAGAGGTGCAGGCTGCAAGCCGAGGGGTCCTCGGTTCGAATCCCACCTGCGGCAACCGCGTTGTGTCCTTGGGCAAGACACTTCACCCCGATTGCCTACATGGGGGCACGATGACGCTGTGTACTGAGGCGTACTGCACGTCCATGGTGCGCATGTCTTCAACCAATCTAACCCTGCCTGTGCTGCGGTGCAGAGTTCAGAGTTACGATGTTGGAGAGCTGACAGCTGCTCGTCGTTGCTCGGTGGTTCTCTCCGGGTACTCCGGCTTCCTCCACCCGTAAAACTGTCACGGTCACGATTAGTCACGTGACACAGCCCTAGCTACATCCACGCGCATGGATAGTAAGGTGAAGAACTCTCTCAGAGTCGCTTCGGTCTCGGAGAAGCTTCTCTTCGACGGCAACCTTTCGGCAATCTATGAATAGCACGATATAGACGTTCTCTTGTCAATCAAGTGTAACAAGAGATTCAGACTTGGGCAAACATTCAGTGGTTGACTCAGGGAGTTCCACTGCAGTTGCCGGATCCGAGTTTTCCGATTTTGACGGATGCCAGTCAAACAGGTTGGGGTACAACATTGATCCCAACGGATTCGAAGTGCCAGGGTCTTTGGGTTCCGCAGTTTCTAGGCAAGCACATATACATCCAAGAAATGATGTCAATTTGGCTTGCACTACGTCATTGGATGAACATTATTCAGAAAGCGCACATCCAAATCCTGTCCGACAATACGACAGTGGATGCGTATATCCGGAACCAGGGAGGCACTCATTCCGTCGGGGGGCGCGGTGGCTCAGTTGGTAGAGGTGCAGGCTGCAAGCCGAGGGGTCCTCGGTTCGAATCCCACCTGCGGCAACCGCGTTGTGTCCTTGGGCAAGACACTTCACCCCGATTGCCTACATGGGGGCACGATGACGCTGTGTACTGAGGCGTACTGCACGTCCATGGTGCGCATGTCTTCAACCAATCTAACCCTGCCTGTGCTGCGGTGCAGAGTTCAGAGTTACGATGTTGGAGAGCTGACAGCTGCTCGTCGTTGCTCGGTGGTTCTCTCCGGGTACTCCGGCTTCCTCCACCCGTAAAACTGTCACGGTCACGATTAGCCATTGTGCATAAGTATGTGACCTTAAACACCAATAAATAATAAATAAATAACTCATTCTGTTCCGTTATTCAATTTAACGGAAAGAATCCTTCTGTTTGTTCTAGAACACCAAGTTCTGCTTTTGGTCCGTCATATTCCGGGTCGTCTGAATGTATTAGTAGACTCCCTTTCACGGAAGGGTCGCTTGTTGCCGTCAGAATGGACTCTCAACAAACAGGTATTCAATCAGATTTGCTACCAATGGGAGCGGCCAATGATAGACTTATTTGTGACACAACTCAACAATCAATTGCAGACGTATGTGTCACCATGTCTGGATCCCCGAGCATATGCAGTAGAAGCTCTATCGATCTCGTGGGACGGAAGGATAGGATATCCGTATCCTCCAGCGCCGTTGATTCAGCAAATATTGCTCAAGATAACAATCTCAATACAATTCTGTTGGTAGCATCTCTGTCTCCGCAGAGACCGTGGATAAATCTACTCAGGTGTCTGTTGTGGGACTTACCGCGAAAACTTCCTCCACGAGAGGATCTTCTTTCGCTGGGGAAATCGTGTCAACTTCATCACAACCCGCAAGGTCTCAACCTTCACGTATTCCGTTGTGCGGTCCTTCTTGCATGACAAGCATTATACAGGACGAGCAGTGGATGCGATTTCTAACTGTAGGAGGACCTCCTCTTCGCTATACTATGCGGTTAAGTGGAAGGTCTTTCGTCATGGGTGTAGGGATCTTTTTGTTGATATTTTTGATCCCTCCATACCAGACATTGCAAACTTTCTAGTATACTTGTTTGACGAGATCAACTGCAGCCTGTTACTATTAAAGGTTATAGGTCTATGTTATCTGATACCTATGCACACCATGATAGTTTACAATTGAATCTAATGTCTCTTTATCTAAACTCTTCGATAAATAGACCTAGAACCCTTAGATTAATTCCTAAATGAATTTAGCTTGGGTTCTTCTTAAACTAAAAGAAAACCATTTGAGCCTCTTGAGTCAGTAGATTTCAAATTCTGGTCTTATAAGACAGCATTTCTCTTAGCTTTCTCTTCTGCTTGAAGAGTCAGTGAGCTTCATGCACTATCGGTGGACGATTCTCACTATCATAGTGACGGAAACACTATTGCCTTTACTACTAATGTTGGATTTTGGCTAAGAATCAGGCTCCTAATAATATCCAGAACCTATTGTTGTTAAGGCCCTTCCGTCTTCAGACGGGCACAGGCCTTTACTCTGTCTGGTTAGAGATTTATGTATTTATAAACAAGATCTCAGTTTATCAGAAAGGGACGTAAACGCTTCTTTCTGTCTCTTATGCCTAATAGAAAGGACATTACGGTCCATTCTATGGCTAGATGGATTCAATTAACTACCCGTACTGCTTATGATAATCTATCTTCAACTCAGCAGTCTGTGCGTAAGATTTCGGCTCGTTAAGTAACAGCTCTTTCTACATCTTAGGCTTATGCAAATAGTGTTGCTATTACAGATTTATTGAAGGCTGCATATTGGTCTCAGCCATCCACATTCACGAATTTTTATCTCAGAAATATTGAGTCCATTTCTGGAGACCTGCTTTGTTCAGGTCTATTATCTGCTGCTCAGAATGTCGTTCACTAAACAGTTGCAACTATAGTTATGCAGGCTTTCTGTTCAGGCAGTGATTCTGTCCTGCTGCCCTCTTTGCTCTGGGCTATTTGACCCAGGGCAAGGGGAAGGGGGGGGGGGGTGTTCCCTTGGGTCACCTGTTTTATAGTGAAAACAAGGGGATACCTCCTCCGGAGTCAGTAATTCTGAGTTGTTATCGGGATGGTTTTAAAGTGAAGTTAATGTTTAAAAAATTCATTCATGTCATATTTTTAAAGTATAGCATTTGTATATGTCACGTGTCAAACGTGAGTTAATATACAATCCTCGGACACTTTTAAAAGAGTATAAATAGTCTCAATTCTCTGGACTAACTTTATTTATTGGCTTACTTTAAAAATAATTAGTATAAGGATTATACTGGATGTTAATAGAGAACACTAAGGTTATGATGCTCAATTATGGAGGGTGTTGTGTCTTTCTAATTTATCATAAATAAGAAAGTTACATGTAAAGCCTAATACTCCTTTTCTCCTCTAGGGGATGACTCTATTTTATATAGTTGAGCTTATTGGATTTTCCTCTATGTCCTAGGCCGTCCAGCCTTTTTACTATTCAGCTATGTCTGGGTCATTGGTACAGTATAAAAATGTTAAAAAATTTATAGTAATTTATATATTTTTTATACTTACCAATGACCCAGACGGGGATGGCCCTCCCAGGAGTTGGGAACTCATACCTCCCCGCTGAGTACATAGCGCTGACCAGGCACTGGTTGTAAGAACGATAAATGGCGCCAATTCCGGGACCTCCTTGACACTGCGCATGCGCAGTAGAGGCGAAGTATGGAGGGCCATTCAGGACATGATTTCTTTGGTTTTAGATGCAAATTTTGGGGATTGGGGGGAAAATTTGTGTTTGGCCCTAGATTTTTAAGAGTTAGCACCAGCTATGTCTGGGTCATTGGTAAGTATAAAAAATATATAAATTACTATAAATTTTTTAACTTTCTTTAAAAAATCTTCTTCAGATCTAGCAGTCGGAATGTTTTGATGTTTGGTGTGCAGCATCCTTAGGGGGGTGAGATTCAAGTTTGTTAAAGCCAAGTCCCTGAGTTCCAATATGGGATCCCTGTGGGAGCCTGAATTATAACTTAGTTCAAAATGAGGAACATTCTTTAAAAATCTTCTTTTTTTTTTAGATCCACTGGTTAGAATCTTTGGATATTTGGTATAAGCTTTTCTTAGGAGGAGCAGATGCAACTTGTTGAAATCAATTCTCTGGGTTGATATTTAGGCTACTATGTCAGGTGGGCGCCCTCAGGCCCCCTGGGGCCTCTTGTTTTTGTTTGTCCCTGCAATAGCTTGAAAATAAAATGTCCCATGAATTCTATTTTTGTGATGGTTTAGTGGTGACTAGAAGAAGGTTCCTTTCATTAATTAGTATTCTAGCATATTCATTATGGCCTTCATGGCAGCCATCTTGTTTAACTTAGAAAATTATATTTTTGTTTTCTGCACATGATAACTTTAGTAATTATGAACTAATTGTAGCCAAAGTTGGTGTGAGTGATTATCTCAACATTATCAAGATCAAGTTCAAAATTTGGTCCCATTCAATTGGACTGTGTTATGTTATGTCTGTCCATCCATCTGACCATTGACTTTTTGTGTTTCCATGTGATAACTTCAATAATTATAAACTGACTGTAACCAAACTGGGTGTGAGCCATTATCTTAACAATATTGAGGTCACTGTTTGAGTTACAGTCTGGTCCAACACATTTTTACAGAGTAATGATTATGGGAATGTCCAATCATCTGCCCATTCGTTCACCCTTTAACTTTGTGTTTACCCATGCGATAACTTTTATCAGCAGCCCTATAACACTGCCTGGCAGTGCACTTGTTTTAATGTAATGGGAACAGTGTCTTTGTACAACTTTCTGTTTGCTGGTATTAAAATGCTGTGTGTGATCAACTGTTCAAAAATGGAGGTCGAGCCTTTCCTTCCCTGTATCAGCTGGTGGCATTTCTCTAAATTCCTAACCACAAATAGGTAATGAAATAAAATAAATTAGTTGTTTTAGGCCAAAAAAAAAAAGGAATTGATTCTCAGGCACCGCCGCGTTGAAAAAAATGGCCCGCGTTGGGCCTTTTTATTTGGACCGTCATTGCACGAAAATAGGAAACAGGGAAATTGAAAAGGGACTATTGGTTTTAAGGCCCAAAACCAACGAATAAACAGGTAAATATACACAGGCATGTGTTAAGTGTGAGAGGGGAAAGGTTTTCGCCATATTTTCAGGAGATTGGGCGCACACGGCAGGGGAATTCAAACGCAAACTTGACTCGGTCGATGTTGGGCGAGTTATCCAACACAGGCATAACCCACCTTGTCGAATACTAAATGTTAAATTTGCCAGGTACTGGCGTCAAGTAAACCTTTTTTGCTATGAAAACACGAATGAGAAATAGTGAGAATAATCGGTACAGGTAAGTATATTTTCGGGGTGGGGAATTATCACTTACTAAAGAAATACAAAAGTCCAAATTCTACTGACGTGTCATGAACATAACGGGAAAGAATGGGCAAACACTGAATGGAATCTGAAATTCAGATTTTTCCAGAGCAGTTGTGCATCAAGGGAGATTACTCAAAACACACGTGCGTTTCCCAATACGAATGACGTCTTCATTCAAAGTAAACAAACGAAGTCTTTACGGGCCGACACGTCCAGCTTATTTTGTGTATTGAGTTGGGCCTATCCATTTATTAATTTCACCCACGGGAGATCGGATAGTGATATGAATGAAAGGGCTTCGCCGCAGTGGAAAAATAAAGTGATGTTTCCCTTTTTTAAATATCAAACTTGATCGCTTGGATGTATACGGGTTCAAACTATTTTTAATAGGCGTGGTCTTTGGGAGGGGCTCTTTGACAGACGGCTGATGACGTTACAAGTGCTGTGTAAGTTCCATGCCGAGTTGACACCGGAAGCTTGCTTCCATTCTGGTTTGTTTTTGTTTCCCTTCTAAAATTTCTATCGTAAAAATGTTAATTTCTATCAAAATAACTCACAATGATACCAAAATAATACGAGGGTGGTCAATAATATCTATGGAAGACGACAGTACTTTGGGGGAGTTGGTTAAAAAACTGTTCGCCGGTGAGTTTGATAATGACAGCGATGATCCAATACCACAGAACTTGAATCCGTTCTTGGAAAATGGTGAGAGAAACGATGAGATTTATTTGTATATCATTTTACAATATGCACTTTCCATGCCTTTTAGATAAAAACAGACATCAGATAGTGACTTTTGCCTCTCAATCCTTGCTCACCATCTGGAAGAAATAAAAATAAAAAATAAAAATAAAATCCTCCCTCCCTCATTGATTTGAAAAAAAAATTGCCTGAGAATCAATTGATTTTTTTTTTTTGGCCTTAGCAACCACAGGCAGGTAATGACATAATAGAAAGTAGTTGCTTTTAGTGCCCACAGCTCTTAAACACTTTATGGGGTGTGAGAGTTCAGCCGATTCAGATTTCTTTCACTGAAATGTTGAAATTTTATTTTTAGTAAAGTTGCAGTGAAATGGTCTTGCAGACCATTTCCCTACAACTTGTAGAGTTAAAAAAAATAGATATGTCAATCACTCGTGCTTTTTGTAGTCATCTGTTATATTTTTGAAATATTTTTCTTAAATGTTTACATAAAAATGTAGAAATTTCAGCTGATTTCATGTTTTCTGATAAATAATGCTCTCATGTCCACCACTACTTGCTCCAGACCTGTTTGATTTTTATTTCCATGCCTAAAATACCAAAGCAAACATCAGGCGTTTCACCATGATTATCTGCTTTATAGGGAAAACATCCATAAGTCAACAAGTTGGATTATTTTATAACCAATCCCATCTATCAATTTGTTCATTGTGTTGTCTACTTGTCAAGTATCAAATTTCCCCCATCATGTTTTGTTATCCCTTTACCAAATATTATAAGTTATTGTGATGAATTCACGGTAACATGGTCTGAGGTTTCCACCTTGGAGCGTATGTTCATCCTTGATGTGGAAATGTGTATGTTCCAATAAGACCCTACCCATAGCCCAAACCCACATCTTGAAATGAACAAGGCAGCTTCAGTGAACAAGACAACTTTAACGATAACAAATTTAGTAAATAAACTTCTTGTGTACAACATCACTGGACAACAAAAAATCAATACTGAGATGAAGGTCAAGATTACTCCATCTCAGTTCAGATTATTAACAAGTTCATGAATTGTACTGAAATGGAGTAACCTCAACCCTTTTATAAGTGGGTTGTGATTATACATTCATAGAATGATCACTGACCTTGAAAAAGACGATTTTATAGGCAGTATGCACTTTGAATCAATTCCCATTGTTATCATCTTTTCAAATAGTTCACGTGGTGATGTCAGAGGATAACATGCCACTGGAGCCATAAACATAGAAAAACTAAGTGAGCTCTCATCCAATGAGTAGGCAGCGAGTTTTGTCTTATTGGAACATAAATATTTCTATCACATAATCACAATTTAATACCACATTATGAAATAGCGTCTGTATCTCCCTAAGACTTCTAATAAAAAGGGGACATCAGAAAACAACATTATGTTGTAACATTGTGACTGTGTTGGTTTCTGGAGTAAAATTGAAATAATCTCTGTTTTTGAAGTCATTTATTTAACTGTTGATCTAACACAACTGGCAGATGATATTTTCAAAAATATTTCCAGAATGACTAAAAAATTTCATTTTTGGCTTCAAAACAAAGCTTCCTGTATATGGCTCCTAATTGGAATGAGTGCAATGCTTTTTTAAAATAGTGCTGGTCAGCTTTGACAGTTACTCTAGGTAAAGAGTTACTATTATGTGATAAAAAGAATCTCAAATACGTCATGATTTGGTATGAAATTTCTTAACCTCCTTCACTAAAATCAGTCTGAGCCTCGGCTAAACCTCAGCTGAGAATGATTTTAGTGAACTTGGTTTAGAAATTTCATAAGAAATTGCGACTCTTGAGAGATCCTCTTTTTGCAAGGTCATGTGGTCATGTTAAGTAAGGGGTTAACCTTCCCTAATTAAACAAAATTTGGGGGGTATATAGGAATCACCCTGTCCATCCGTCCGTCTGTCTGTCCATCCTTATAAGCGCAACTGCTCCTAAACCGTTTGAAGAATTTTCATGAAACTTTACACAATGGAAGAACTCCATATGAAGATGTGCATGAAGCAATATAATTCCATTCTGACATTTCCAAGGGGAGATAATCTAACTTATACATTTTAATGTACCAAAAAGTCTACAACTGAGGCGCGGGGGGTATCACTTTGTGAGCTTGCTCACAGTACCTGTAGTTAATTTTGTCCGGAGATTTTCTCGGATGTTTATTGTTCTATTCCATTGAAACTTGGTATGGATGTTCACTATCATGGGAACCTGTGCACCAACAATTATAGTTTTGATCGGACTTTTTTGCCAGAGTTATGCCCCTTTTTGTCTTAGAATAATTAATTTTGTCCGGAGATTTGCTCGGTTGCTTATGGGTCAATTCCTTTGAAACTTGGTATGGATATTCACTATCATAGGAACCTGTGCACCAGCGATTATAATTTTGATCAGACTTATTTTGCCAGAGTTATGCCCCTTTTCATCTTAGAATGCATGAATTTTGTCTGGAGATTTTCTCAGATGTTTATGGGCCTATTCCTTTGAAACTTGGTATGGATGTTCACTGCCATGGGAACCTGTGCACCTGCGATTATAATTTTGATCAGACTTTTTTTTACCAGAGTTGTGCCCCTCTTCGTCTTAGAATAATCATAGCAGTGGGGCCAGCGGGGGGTATTGACAGGCCCATATGGTGCAGTCACACCTCTAGTTGGAATTGAGTTCACCGTATAACTGTGTTATATGTCTTTTTACAGGGATATCAAAGACACAACAGTAGGGACGTTATCACAGAGAGTGACCAACCAGTTGATGGGGCTGAAGGGACTAAATTCACACATAAATGATATTAGTTCTTATCTGCAGAAAGTTGCTTCTGGACAGTTACCAATTAATCATCAAATAATCTACCACTTACAAGACATTTTTAACCTTCTTCCTGATGTTAACTTGCTTGAATTTGTAAAAGCAATGTATGTCAAAACAAACGATCAGATGCTAGTGGTTTATCTCGCTTCACTTATTCGTTCCATCATAGCGCTTCATAATCTTATCAATAATAAAATACAGAACAGAGATGCTGAAAAAAGTGAAGGAAAAGAGGCTAAAGATAAAAAAGAAAAAGAGAAAAAGGAAGAGAAAGAGAAAGAAGACAAAGATAAGAGTAAAGATGGAGACAAAGACAAATCTGACAGTAAAAAAGCCAAGAAGTGATGTGATAAAGATTATTAAGTGTAATTCATTCTTCCATTTCTGGAGAAAAGTTTCCAAATGGTTTATGTGTTATTATCTTGCTAAAAAAATACATTATGTTCACTAAAATAATCATCATTTTCCTTACAAATGAGCTTACTTAATTTGTTTGGGATTAGCTTTATATGCCAAACGTTGGTTTTTCCATTTAGACATCTATCCTGTTAAAAAATGAGATGAATAATGTCAGTTGGTTGTGTTAATAGAACAGCAGGAGCCTAGTGACGCATTAACATTGGACTTCAGATCGAAAGGTCATAAGTTAGATTATCTTTGTCGTGTCATTGAGCAAGACACTTAATCCCAACTGCCCAAGTGGGAGGCATATTTTGCTTTAGTAGTACAAATGCCTTCAATGAGTAATAAACTGGAGAATCTGACAGTTACTTACAGCAACCCCAAGCCAGAAAATAAACAGACTGTCATCTGCAAAATGAGGTCCCCAGAGGGTGAATTTAGTGATGCTATCCTGCACAGCCCACTGTTTGGGACAGCATCGTCTAATTCACCCTCTGGGGACCTCATTTTGCATATGTCAGACTGCTTGTTTTCAGGCCTGAGCAGCCCAGTGGTGCTCTACAGCTTGGTCAACCCATAAAACTGTCTGACATGAATGACTGGCTGTTGAAAGTATCATAAGGCCTAATAAATAACAAATAAATAAATAAATAAATAATTTTTCATCATCAAAATTTGCTGTGTCTTTGCACAGATTGTAACAAGCCAAATTCATATAGACTAAATGAATTCACTTCAAAAATAACGTGAAGCATAATCTATAGAATATGAATCCCTGAAATTGTGGATATTGGACTTTCAAAATAAAGCCCACATATGGGATTCCAGCACTCTTACAGTTGAGGCCCTACACAGTGCATGTGATGCAGATGATACGATGAGGGCAAAATGTAATGGATACTGGATGAAGTGTGCAGATATTTTCTCCCAAAACCTGTCTACTGCTACTGACATACATGTGTCCTGGGTGAGACAGATCTATTTTGCCCACCACAAGTGACCATCATTATTAGAATATTTAATGATCACTAGACTATTTCATCATCATCTGTATTATGTAAACAAACATGGTGTCCCACTTAGTTTCAGTTGACACACAGGCTTGTCATTTTGAAAATTGCAGGAGGGCCATTATGGTTTGCCTCAATTTACCCCAGGAGGGCCATTTTGGGTTCGCCTAAAATGACCCCAGGAGGGCTATTTGTGGTTTGCGGGGGCCATTTTGTTTCTGCCTGCCGGGTAGACAACTAATATAATTTTAAGGTACATGGTTTATGTAATTATGATGTATATCATCACATAATATATAGATGCAGGCTTGAATATTTGGATGCAAGATGCCAGGTTACCCATGACACTCACTAACAGTGAGTGTTAAAGTTATCTTGCATCCAAATAGCCAAGCCTGTATCCATACATTACATGATGACTTTACAAGCCAGTGCACTGTGGGGACTTGGGGTGAATCGTCCCGGCTTTGAATTTGGGATGAAACATTCCAGGCGAATCGTCAGGGGTCGAACTGGCTTGGGGATGCTACGTCCCGTAATCGCGCGTGACACGAGAGTTGTCACAGTCTGATGTACAATGTAATAACTAATTACAGCTTTGGAATTAGAAGACCTCTCACTCATATTTGGAAAGTTACTTACTGTCTCTGGGTGACTGTGTCGATGACACACTACAAACTTCACAAATTAGGCTTTGTTTCCTCCTTCAATCTGCGAAAATTGCCGTTTGAGTCGACTGATTTTTGAGGTGCCTTTGACTGAATTAATGGGCCACAGAAATCAGGGTTAGGCAGATGTTTACGGTCCATGAAATTTTGATCTCAGGCGGGCGACTGCGGCCTGGGGCGATCGCCCGCCTCAAAATGATAAGCCTGGACACAGCTACCCATTCCACACAACGCCACTCAAGGATGATTTTTCTCCCATCATACCCCAAATGACATCGAAATCAATAAATTTGAAAGTGACTTCATCAGAATGTTAGCAGTTTCAACTTGCACCCATTAATTATGTTGACCCTTTGTAGTCGTGAATCATCTCTGGTTTTCATAGTATATACCTTTGGTATATATGGAATATTTCAATGCTCTTTCCAGATATGCAAAAAAAAGTTAAAAATTTGTTTCTCAGGTCCTCCCGCATGATCCTTTTGGCTGCCGCATGCTCTCTTTTTATAACCAATGCAAACTTAAAATGAAAGTGTCAATGACACTGTAGCTTAACTTGTGTGTTGTGTTTGATGAAAAGGACAAGAATTGTGATAATTTGGAATATGTTCATTTCTGTTCCCTGTATGCTATGTTTATGATAAAAATAATATGAGGTGTACACTGTACTGAAGAGCTGAGGGGTGGGTTAATATGACCTCACAGTTAATGTATGTGGCCCTCACAGTTAACGTATATCAACAAAAGTTACCAAGTTACAGTGAAATTATTCCAAAACGAGTCATCCTATCAAGTTACATTAAAATCCCTTCATAAATATGGCCTGTAGACCGTGCTAAAGTTGTTCGGGCTTCGGGTCCCTGTAGCCGTCAGTTTCCCAATTGCATCCAAAGGGGACATTCTCATCTAGACATTATATGAAGTCAACCTACCAAGTTACAATGAAATCCCTTAATAAATATGACCTGTAGACTGTGCTAAAGGTTTTTGGGCTTTGGGCTTTGGCAGCCATCATGGTTGAATGATCGCAACCAAAAGGGGACATTCTCATCTGGGCATCGTCTGGAGTGATCCTACAAAGTTACAATGAAATCCCTTCATAAATATGACCTGTAGACTGTTCTCAAGGTTTTTGGGTTTCAGGTCCCTGAAGCCGTCACAGTTGACCAATCGCGACCAAAAGGGGATGTCATCATCTAGGCGTTATATGGAGTCAAACTTACGGGTTACAATGAAGTCCTTCCATAAATATGACCAATAGACTATGCTAAAGGTTTTGGGGTTTTGGGTTCAGGCAGCCATCAAGGCTGAATGATCGCGACCAAAAGGGGACGTTCTCATCTAGACATTATTTAGAGTCATCCTACCAAGGCACAATGAAATCCCTTCTTAAATATCACCTGTAGACTGTGCTAAAGATTTTCGGGCTTTGGGCCCCTGTTGCCAACACAGTTGCCTAATGGTGTCCAAAAGGGGCTGTTCTCATCTAGACATTACATGAAGTCAACCTACCAAGTTACAATGAAATCCCTTCATCAATATGATCTGAAGACTGTGCTAAAGGTTTTCGGGCTTTAGGCTTGGGCAGCCATCATGGTTGAATGATTGCAACTAAAAAGGGACATTCTCAACTGGACATCATCTGGAGGGATCCTATGAAGTTACAATGAAATCCCTTCATAAATATGACCTGTAGACTGTGCTCATGATTTTCGGGCTTCAGGCACCTGTAGCCATCACAGTTGACCAACCACGACCAAAAGGAGATGTCATCATCTTGGCATTATAAGGAGTCAACCTAACAAGTTACAATGAAATCCTTCCATAAATACGACCTACAGACATGCTAAAGGTTTTTGGGGTCGGGCAGCCATCAATGCTGAATGATCGTGACCAAAAGGGGACGTTCTCATCTGGACACTATTTGGAGTCATCCTACCAAGCTACAATGAAATCCCTTCATAATTATGACCTGTAGACTGTTCTAAAGGTTTTCGGGCTTTGGGCCCCTGAAGCCATCACAGTTGCCCAATCGTGTCCAAAAGGGGACGTTCTCATCTAGACATTATATGAAAGTCAAGTTACAATGAAATCCCTTCATAAATATGACCTGTAGACTGTGCTAAAGGTTTTCGGGCTTCAGGCTTGGGCAGCCATCATGGTTGAATGATCGCAACCAAAGGGGACAATTTCATCTGGGCATCATCAGGAGTGATCCTGCGAAGTTACAATGAAATCCCTTCATAAATATGACCTGAAGACTGTGCTCAAGGTTTTTGGGCTTCGGGCACCTGTACTGTAGCCATCACAGTTGACCAATCACGAACCAAAAGGGGATGTCATCATCTAGGCATTATGTGGAGTCATCCTAACAGGTTACAATGAAATCCTTCTATAAATATGACCTTTTGCCTATGTTAAAGGTTTTTGGGCTTGGGCACCCATCAAGGCTGAATGATCACGACCAAAATGGCACATTCTCATCTAGACATTATTTGGAGTCATCCTACCAAGTTACAATGAAATCCCTTCATAAATATGACCTGTAGACTGTGCTAAAGGTTTTCAGGCTTCGGGCACCTTTAGCCGTCACAGTTGCCCAATCATGTCCAAAAGGGGACGTTCTCATCTAGACATTATATGAAGTCAACCTACCAAGTTACAATGAAATCCCTTCATAAATATGACCTGTAGACTGTGCTTAAGGTTTTCGGGCTTCGGGCTCGGGCTGCCATCATGGTCGAATGATCGCAACCAAAGGGGACAATCTCATCTGGGCATCATCTGAAGTGATCCTACAAAGTTACAATGAAATCCCTTCATAAATATGACCTGCAGACTGTGCTCACGGTTTTCGGGCTTCAGGCACTTGTAGCCATCACAGCTGACCAATCACGACCAAAAGGGGATGTCATCATCTAGGCATTATATGGAGTCAACCTAATAGGTTACAATGAAATCCTTCCATAAATATGACCTTTTACCTATGCTAAAGGTTTTTGGGCTTGGGCACCCATCAAGGCTGAATGATCGAGATCAAAATGGGACGTTCTCATCTAGACATTATTTGGAGTCATCCTACACAGGTACAATGAAATCCCCTCATAAATATGACCTGTAGACTGTGCTAAAGGTTTTTGGGCTTCGGGCACCTTTAGCCGTCACATTTGCCCAATAATGTCCAAAAGGGGACGTTCTCATCTAGACATTATATGAAGTTAACCTACCAAGTTACAATGAAATCCCTTCATAAATATGACCTGTAGACTGTGCTAAAGGTTTTTCGGGCTTGGGCAGCCATCATGGCTGAATGATCGCAACCATAGGGGACAATCTCATCTGGGCATCATCTGGATTGATCCTAAGAAGTTATAATGAAATCCCTTAATAAATATGACCTGTAGACTGTGCTCAAGGTTTTCGGGCTTCAGGGACTTGTATCCATCACAACTGACCAATCACGACCAAAAGAGGATGTCATCATCTAGGCATTATATGGAGTCAACCTAACAGGTTACAATGAAATCCTTCCATAAATATGACCTTTTGCCTATGCTAAAGGTTTTTGGGCTCGGTCACCCATCAAGGCTACATGATCGCGATCAAAATGGGACGTTCTCATCTAGACATTATTTGGAGTCATCCTACCAAGTTACAATGAAATCCCTTCATAAATATGACCTCTAGACTGTTCTAAAGGTTTTCGGGCTTCGGGCCCCTGTAGCCATCACAGTTGCCCAATCACGTCCAAAAGGGGACTTTCTCATCTAGACATTGTATGAAGTCAACCCACCGAGTTACAATGAAGTTGCTAAATAAATATTACCTATAGACTGTGCTAAAGGTTTTTGGGTTTTGGGCTTGGGCAGTCATCACGGTTGGCAGATCATGCCCAAATGGGGAAATTCTCATCTAGACATCATAAGGAGTCATCCTACCAAGTTACAATGAAATCCCTCCACATTAAACATGACCTGCAGACTATGCTAAAAGTTTTGGGGTTTCGGGCTTGGGCAGCCATCACGGTTGACAGATCATGCCCAAAAGAGGACGTTCTCATCTAGGCATTATACAGAGGCATCCTACCAAGTTACAATTAAATCCCTTCATAAATACGACCTGTAGACTGTGCTAATGGCTTTCGGGTTTTGGGCTCGGGCAGCCATACCGGTTGCCCGATCGCGACCAAAAGGAGACGTTCTCATCTAGACATGACCCCAAACCTGCATATGAAATTTCATGACGATCAGACAAGAACTGCGGGGTGTAGCCCGTGCTAAAGGAAAATGTGAACAGACATCACAGACTTCCGCACGCTTGATGGCAATAGCTTATCTTGACTATGTCAAGTTAAGCTAATGAAAGTGTCAATGACACTGTAGCTTAACTTATCTGTGTGTTGTGTTTGATGAAAAGGATAATGTTCAATGTTTATGAAAGAATTACGAAATAAGACAAGAATTGTGATAATTGGAATTTCTGTCCCCTGTGTCCTATGTTTTCAATAAAAATAATATGAGGTGTAGACTGTTCTAAAGAATTGAGGGGTGAGTTAATGTGGCCCTCACAGTTAATGTATGTGGCCCTCACAGTTAATGTATGTCAACGAAAGTTACCACGTTACAATGAAATTATTGCAAAACGAGTCATCCTATCAAATTACAATGAAATCCCTTCATAAATACAGCCTGTAGACTGTGCTAAAGGTTTTCAGGCTTCGGGCCTCTGTAGCAATTACAGTTGACCGATCACAACCAAAAGAGGACGTCCTCATCTAGTCATTATACTGAGTCATCCTACCAGGTTACAATGAAATCCCTTCATAAATATGACCTGTAGTCTGTGCTAAAGTCTTTTGGGCTTCAGGTTGAATGATCATGACCAAAAGGGGACGTTCTCATCTGGACATTATTTGGATTCATCCTACCAAGTTACAATGAAATCCCTTCATAAATATGACCTGTAGACTGTGCTAAAGGTTTTCGGGCTTCAGGCCATCACAGTTGACTAATCGTGACCAAGCAATTACAGTTGACCGATCACAACCACAAGAGGACGTCCTCATCTAGTCATTATACTGAGTCATCCTACCAGGTTACAATGAAATCCCTTCATAAATATCTCATCTGGACATTATTTGGATTCATCCTACCAAGTTACAATGAAATCCCTTCATAAATATGACCTGTAGACTGTGCTAAAGGTTTTCGGGCTTCAGGCCATCACAGTTGACTAATCATGACCAAAAGGGGACCTTATCATCTAGACAGTATATGGAGTCAACCGACCAAGTTACAATGAAATCCCTCCATAAATACGACCTGTAGACTGTGCTAAAGGTTTTGAGGTTTTGGGCTAAGGCAACTGTCACGGCTGAATGCTCACAACCAAAAGGGGATGTTCTCATCTAGACATTATATGGAGTCAACCTACCAAGTTACAATGAAAATCCCTTCATAAATACGACCTGCAGACTGTACTGTAGGTTTTTGGGCTCGGGCAGCCATCATGGCTGAATAATCGCGACCAAAAAGGGACGTTCTCATCTGGACATTATATGGAGTCAACTTACCAAGTTACAATGAAATCCCTCCATAAATATGCCCTGTAGACTGCTAAAGGTTTTGGGGTTTTGGGCTTGAGTTGTCATCACGGTTGACAGATCACGACCGAATGGAGAAGTTCTCATCTAGACATCATAGAATCATCCTACCAAGTTACAATGAAATCCCTCCATCTTAAATATGACTTGTGGACTGTGCTAAAAAAGTCACGGTTGACAGGTTATGACCAAAAGGGGGCGTACTCATCTAGATATTTTTCAGAGGCATTCTACCAAGTTACAATGAAATCCCTTCATAAATACGACCTGTAGACTGTGCTGAAGGTTTTCGGGTTTTGGGCTCGGGGCCGCCATCATGGTTGACCGATCACAACCAAAAGGGGACATTCTGATCTAGACATGACCTCAAACCTGCATATGAAAGTTTGTGACGATCAGACAAGAACTGCGGGGCGTAGCCTGTGCTAAAGGGAAATGTGAACAGACTAACTGACTTCCGCATGTGTGATGGCAATAGCTTATCTTGACTTTGTTAAGTTAAGCTAAAAATAAAAATTAAATGGTTCATATCTGATATTTTAAAATTTATAAATGTCTCTTGAGTGCACCAAGGCTTTGCAATGCTTTAGCATTGCAAAACCTTCTTGCACTCAAGGGACGAACTACACTACCACCCATGCTATTCTACAGATTATGAGGCTTAAAAATAAAACAAACCAAGAACATGAACTTTGATGACAAAGAAATAATCACAAAATAAAAAACTGGCCACCCCCATGCAATTTTACACAAAATGGCCTGAGAAACAGAAGATCTACTCTGTGGGGTCTTAGTAGCACAGTAGATTTTCCCCGAATGAGCAGTATTTTGATTTTGATGGCATCATGTGGGGGGTGGTATAGGGATGGGTAAATCTCGCCCTCAGGGAAAGATATTTGACAGAGACACTCAGCAAGCCTGATGTCTGTGCAAATATCTTTCCCCTTTGGTCAACTCTCTTCCATATGTTTATCCACACCATTGTGACCTAATGCCAGTTTTTGTAGTTTATACTTTTGGTATATTGGGATGATTTTGATGCTCTTTTCTGGAATATGCAATTCATTTTTCTAATGTTCAATCAGTCGAACAATGAATTTTCCTTACAAGAGCAGTATTTTAATTTCAGTGGGGTGTGGTGGGAGAATAATCATCCTGAAGGGGGATGGGATGGGTAAATCTTATCTTTAGGGATGTTTAAGATGTTTGACCCACACATTTGACAAGCCTTATGTCTGGGACTATTATGATCCCCGATGAGTCTGGAGGTGGGATGGGGAAATCTCACCCGAGGGGCAAGATATTTGAACCAGACCCGAGGCTTGCCGAGGGTCTGGTTCAAATATCTTACCCCGAGGGTGAGATTTCCCCCATTCCCACCTTCAGACTCGTTGAGGATCATTTTTCTCCCCCACACGAGGATTACATCATTATAGATAATTGGCAGTCAAGTGTTGACATACCCAATTTATCAAGTCGGAGTCCTTTCGAAAAACGAACAATTTCATCGGAAAGATCGTACAAAAGTTAGGTATATACCACAGGTGTATACTAAAAAATTGATTTGTAACACTGTCCGTTAAGGGGTTAATGAATTTGCACGTGTCAAACTCAAATATTATTAAATCTGCAGAGAATCATGGGGTTGAAACAAATCAACATTGTTGATTTTGAATAGCACGTGGATTCCATGCGGGAAATCGTGAAGCCATTTTGTTTATTTACAATTGTGTAGACGATGATGAAATAGTTCCGGCTACCTAATAAAATATGCAAATGAGTATATCAAGTGGGGTGGGTGGGATAGAAATATCCGACACTGCTGTCTCACACGGGACATGCATATGTTTCACATATAGTGATATTTCCGCACCACGTAAGGATAATTATAGTCTTTGTTAGCTCACCTGACTGAAAGTCAGGGTGAGCTATTCTGATAACTTTTCGTCCATCGTGAAGGTGGTGTTTGGGCCTTTTTCTCTCAAACCACTGGCCACATTTTAATGAAATTTCACATGCGTAGGGGCATTTGGGTTTTTCTTCAAATTGGGTTTCTGCTCATATTGAGGAGGTTGGTGGGGCCAAAATGCACCAATTTTTAAAAAAATATTTTTCTCATGAACCAGCAGTAGCAGAGACTTGATGTTTGGTATACAGCTTCCTTTTGAGGTGTAGACTCAAGTTTGTTGAGAACAGAGAGCTGTTATTTGATGTGCAGCTTCCTTAGGACCAGTAGAATGGAATGGTAAAAAAAATTGCCATGGTTATGTTAGGGTGTTCTGTAGAGGGAATCGAAAAAATGCTGAGTCAGCATATTTGCGAAAAAATTTTAAAATATTTTATCCAAAACCAATGGTCAGAATCTTTTGATATTTGGTTTTGCAGCATCCATATGGGGTTCGGATACTAGTGTGTTAAAAAGAATCCCATTGGTTCATATTTGGGCTCAGTACTGGAGCCTGAATGTTCAACTTAGGGCAATATGGGGAATATTCTTTAAAAATCTTCTTCATAACCACCAGTCAGAATCTTTTAATGTTTAGTGTACACCACTGTTATGAGGGTCAGATTCAAGATTGTTCAAACCAAGTCCCAAGGTTAATATTTGGGCTTCCTATGGAAGCCCAAATTTTAACTTAGTGCAATATGGGGGATAATGGGGAGCGCGGTGGCTCAGTAGGTAGAGGTGCAGGCTGCAAGCCGAGAGGTCCTCGGTTCAAAATCCCACCTGCGGCTACCGCGTTGTGTCCTTGGGCAAGACACTTCATCTCCATTGCCCGCGTGGGGGCACGATGACGCCGTGTACTAAGGCGTACTGCACGTCGATGGTACGCATGTCTTCAACCAATCTAACCCTGCCTGTGCTGCAGTGCGGAGTTACGATGTTGGGGAGCTGGCAGCTGCTCGTCGTTGCTCGGTGGTTCTTTCCGGGTACTCCGGCTTCCTCCACCCGTAAAACTGTCACGGCCATGATTAGCCATTGTGCATAAATATGTGACCTTAAACATCAATAAATAAATAATATGGGGGATAATATTTAAAAATCTTCTTCAGATCCACCAGCCAGAATGCTTTCATATCTGGTATACAACATCTCTATGGGGGGTCAGATTCAAGCTTGTTCAAGTCGAGTGCCTGGGTTAATATTTGGGCTCCATATGGGAACCTGAAATTGAACTTAGTACACAATATGAGGGAATTTTTTCAAAAATCTTCTTCAGATTCTTCAGAATGCTTTCATATTCGGTATACAACATCTCTAGGGGGGTCAGATTCAAGTTTGTTCAAATCGTGTCCATAGGTTAATATTTGGACTCGCTGTGGTAGCCTAAATTTTAACTTAGTGCAATATGAGGAAATTTCTTTAAAAATCTTCTTCAGACCCACTAGTCAGAACGCTTTCATATTTTGTATACAACATCTCTGGGGGAGTCAAATTCAATTTTGTTCAAATTGGTTCCCTGAATTAATATATGGGCTCCCTATGTTAGCCCGAATTTTAATTTTGGGCAATATGAGGAAATTTCTTTAAAAATCTTCTTCAGATCCACCAGTCAGAATGCTTTCATATTTGGTATACAACATCTCTAGGGAGGTCGGATTCAAGTTTGTTCAAATCGGTTAAAAATAGGTTAATATTTGGGCTCGCTATGGTAGCCCAAATTTGAACTTACTGCAATATGAAGAATCTCAGTAGGTAGAGGTGCAGGCTGCAAGCCGAGAGGTCCTCGGTTCGAATCCCACCTGCGGCAACCACGTTGTGTCCTTGGGCAAGACACTTCATCTCCATTGCCCGCGTGGGGGCACGGTGGCATTGTCTACTAAGGCGTACTGCACGTCGATGGTACACTTGTCTTCAACCAATGCTAACCCTGTTTGTGTGGAGTTCGTACGTTGGGGAGCTGACAGGTGCTCGCCGTTGCTCGGTGGTTCTCTCCAGGTACTCCGGCTTCCTCCACGCGTAAAACTGTCGCGGTCATGATTAGCCATAGTGCATAAATATGTGACCTTAAACACCAATAAATAAATAGTGCAATATGAAGAAATTTCTTTACAATTTTTCTTCTTCAGATCCAACAGTCAGAATGCTTTCATATTTGGTATACAACATCTCTAGGGAGGTCTGATTTGTAACTTAGTTCAATATGAAGAACATTCTTTAAAAATCTTCTTCTTCACATCCACCAGTAAGAATCTTTTGATATTTGGTATCGTTAGGGAGGTGAGATTCAAATTTGTTAAAGCCAAGTCCCTGGGTTCATATTTGGGCTCCCTATGGGAGCCTGAATTATAACCGGGTTCAACATGAGGAATATATTTTTAAAAAATTTTTCTTCAGATCCAGTAGTCAGAATCTTTTGATATTTGGAATACAGCATCCATAGGGAGGTGAGATTCAAGTTTGTTCAAGCCAAGTCCCTGGGTTCATATTTGGGCTCCCTATGTGCGCCCAAATAATAACTTTGATCAATATGAGGAATATGTTTGTTTGTTTGTTTTTTTTCAGATCCACCGGTCAGAATGTTTTGGTATATGGTATGGTTTTCTTAATGGAGTAGATGCAAATTTGTTCAAATCAGGACCCTCGGTTGATAGTTGTCAGTGTCAGGTGGGGGGCCTCTTGTTTTGTAGCAGGGTGGATTTACAGACTATCTGCATTTAGGTTGCAAAGTTATAAAAAAAAAAAGCTGGTCATCCCTTTATAACATTTTTTGCAGAACTGAAATTACATGTATATGCAGTCTGCTAGAGCCGGTATTGTTCAGGGAACAAATTGGGGTTGGTGTTTATCTCTCTTCCCTCTGATGTCAAAATACCAGTTTATATACCAAAATTGCAATAAAGCAAGTTAACCAAAATATGACAGCTCAGTGAGGTACACCAAACAAGATTTAATTTAGTTAATAAATTCTTAACTCCTTGCATACGGCTGATGGATATTCCTGCCGAGGCATGAAATTTCTTATCACAAATAAGTATAAATTGCTTGTCAGTGAAATAAGTATAAATTGGGCACATTTATCCAAATGTTTCTCTGTAAATGAGCTTTTTGACCAATGATTTCATGAGTTAAATTTTCATCAAATCTAGTCATGGCTGTTGTGAAGCAGCCATGACTAGATTTGATGAAAAATATTTTTCAAATACTCAGCAGGTTAAGTGTTAATCCTATATTGGTGATATAGGAGATAAGAAAATTCACAACTGACCTTTATGCTAAGTAGTGCATGCATGTTGAAAATGGCAGAAAGTCTTACATTTGGTCATCTGGTCAGTATTATAAGCAGCATATTTGTATTGAAGATGTACAAGGGATGCATTTAGGGACACACATTTATTTCATGAGTGGATCAGGCTATAAGTAAGTTTTGGATGTCTGATGAATCTGTCAAGCATTGTAATAGATTGGCTTCCTGGACTGCCTAAACCCCATGCTGCACAGTCCACATTTCCCCTTTAAAGGCCCTATTCCGAATATGATTACCTTTTACTGCAATAGAACAGATGTCCCAACTTGCAGTCTCTGTGTATATGTACCAGTTAGATTCTAAGTACTTTGACAATTGTTATTGTTTCTAGTCAGTCTTGGCAGCCTATATAGCCATCCAAGATGTACTTGGAAACAACTGCAGAGCCGCAGGATGGAGACTTCCAAAATACAGAAAAACATAAAAATCTGTAGGCTTTCAACAGTTACTGATTTTTAGCTCAACTTTGACGAAGTCAAATTTGAGCTATTGTCATGGCCCGTCGTCCGTCTGTCTGTCCGTACGTCAACAATTGTCTATGGCTCGGGCTAGAGGTCGTATTTATGAACCGATCTTTACGAAACTTCTTGTGTACCTTTGTTATGACCCTGGGACGGGAACGTGTGTTTTTAGGTGTGGTCCAAAATTCAAGATGGCTGCCAGTGGCCATTTTGTACCGATGATGCAAAAATCAGTTTTTTGTACAGAACTTCTGTATGAAAGTTCTGATTTGAATAAAGTTTTGTATAAATGTTTAGTACCATGGGATACATCACATATAATACGGGTTTTTTTCTCGTGCGTAAATTATGCAAATTAGACTGACTTTGATTTATTTAGTGTTACTTTCAGAGCTGTAAGTGCCAAGCTGCTATGGCTCGGGCTAGAGGCCGTATTTATGAACCGATCTTTACGAAACTTCTTGGGTACCTTTGTTATGACTGTGGGACGAGAACGAGTGTTTTTGGGTGCGGTCCGAAATTCAAGATGGCTGCCAGCCGCCATTTTGTACCGACGATGCAGAAATCTGTTTTTTGTACAGAACTTCTATATGAAAGCTCTGATTTGAATAATTTTTTGTATGAATGTTTAGTACCATGGGATACATCACATATAATACAGGTTTTTTTCTCGTGCGTAAATTGTGCAAATTAGACTAATTTTGATGTTTTTTTGGGTTACTTTCAGCACTGTAAGTGCAAATGCTAATGCGGCTCGGGCTAGAGGCCGTATTTATGAACCGATCTTTACGAAACTTCTTGGGTACCTTTGGTATCACCGTGGGACGAGAACGAGTGTTTTGGGGTCCGGTCCGAAATTCAAGATGGCCGATGGCAGCCATTTTGTACAAAATTAGGTGCAATCAGATTTTTGCACAGAACTTCCATATGAAAGCGCTGATTTGAATAATTTTTTGTGTGAATGTTTAGTACCAAGGGATACATCACATATAATACGGGTTTTTTTCTCGTGCAGAAATTATGCAAATTAGATGAACTTTGATTTTTTCAGTGCGACTTACACACAGTAAGTACACATGTCAATACGGCTCAGACTGGAGTCTGTATTTATGAACTGATCTTCACGAAATGTCTTGGGTACCTTTGTTATCACCTTGGGACGAGAACGAGTGTTTCTGGGTGCGGTCTAAAATTCAAGATGGCTGCCAGTGGCCATTTTGTACCGAAATTAGGTCTAATCAGTTTTTTGTACACAACTTCTATACAGCTCAGACTAGAGGCCATATTTATGAACCAATCTTTACAAAACTTCTTGGGTACCTTTGTTATCACCGTGGGATGAGAGTGAGTGTTTTGGGGTGTGGTCCGAAATTCAAGATGGCCACCAGCAGCCATTTTGTACCAAAATTAGTGCAATCAGTCTTTTGTACAGAACTTCTGTATGAAAGTTCTGATTTGAATAAATTTTTGTATGAATGTTTAGTAACATGGAATACATCACATATTCTAAGGGGTTTTTTTTCGTGCAGAAATTATGCAAATTAGATGAACTTTGATTTATTCAGTGCTACTTACACAATGTAAGCACACATGTCAATACGGCTCAGGGTAGAGGCTGTATTTATGAACCGATCTTCACAAAACTTCTTGGGTACCTTTGTTATCACCTTGGGATGAGAATGAGGGTTTCTGGGTACGGTCCAAAATTCAAGATGGCTGCCAGTGGCCATTTTGTACCGAAATTAGGTCCAATCAGTTTTTTGTCACAAGTTCTATACAGCTCGTATTTATGAACTGATCTTCACAAAACTTCTTGGGCACTTTTGTCTTCACCTTGGGACAGGAACGAGTGTGTTTTGGGGTGCCTTTGTTATCACTGTGCAATGAGAACAAATATTTTGGGGTTCAGTCAGACCCACTCTGGGACTCAAAGATTTTTTTCTAGTTTAGCATCTGACTGTCACCCACCTTTACAATACTTTACCTATACATTTGTTACAGGCAACGGTCAGTATTTAGACCATTACAATACTTTATATGTACCTTTGTTATCAGGTCATTACCTGGATGTTTGTCATTGCTGTGTCACATACTATACATGTACATGTCTTTGTCTTGACAAGTTGAGCTACAGTGTCATTGACACTTTCATTCACTGAGGTATCATCCTCACATCTGTATTAATAGTAATGGGTCTCCAGACATCCTCCCTTCAAATACTGTTCATTGGTCATCATGATGCTATTCTATTGACCATCTATTGAATTATTAATAGCGTAGCGGATATGTAACAATTTTTTCCCAAAGTGTGCACTTGTGGAAAGAAGCATAAACATTTGTTTGATGGGGGTTTTGAGCATATTGATTTCACAAATGGCGGCAACCACGACGTCACTCCAACATTTCCTGCCCAAAAATTGAAAATTCAAAATTGCCACCACAAAACAAGTTTTTGCCTATAAAGTGGGTCTTAGTGCTCTGATTATCATGATCTTGGTGTCTATACATATGATTGTGGGGCCAACTAATCCAATAGAACATGTGAAAAATCATACGATACATATTCCCTCTAAAAATGTAAAAACTCAAAATGGCCTCCATCGTTGGTGCCAAATGTCATCATGCACCAAACAAATAAATCTGACTTGATGGTATGCTTGGAGTCGCTGGTAACTCAACTGGAATCTGTTCCAAATGTTGATGTCAAAATTGTTGACAGTGCTGTCCTTGTGAATAAGCTGGATCCAAAGAAGTCCCAACTCTATGTGAAAACATTCCAGGACTATTCACGCACACCACAAGACGTTCATGTAGATATTGTCTGGGATGGCAGAACGGTGGATTAGGTAATCATCTACATGTGGACAACAACACTAACATTCCCACCAACTGTAAAAACTTCCTTTGTTGTAATTCAAACAAAGAGAGTCTGTTTCAACTTCTAGCCAATGCAATACATAAGTTTCAACCTCCTCAACATAACCAAGTCATCTCCACGCTTGGCCAGAATGCTGTATCATCTCCCATAGCTGACCTTTCAGACTTGTCCTGCACTCACGAAGAAGTACACACAAGGCTTCTGTTTCATGCTTCCACTTCGTTCCATCATGGAATTACCAAGCTGATGATACATGCAACATTACTGATGTGATGGTTCTTGCAATTACAGTGTCACATTGTTTACAGGACTGTGAAATATGGGTATCATTTGGACATGGTTCTGAACTATGTTACAATCTCTGCCACCTAAATGCGGCTGAGTTCGGCATTGACGCATCATGGGGTCTTCTATTCTTGAACGCAATATCAGGATGTGATACTGTTTTTGTCTTTCATGGAATTGGAAAGAGAACAGCTTGGGCTATTTGGCTCAGTATGCCTCATCTCTTACCTATTTTTGCTCTGACTCCAAGTAAGGTAACACCCGATGATTTGTAAGGGGATATTCATCAGGCAGGACACATCTGGGGCGAGTCACTTATAGGACACCCCGAATTTCCATTGCCAGCCTTATGGGGTTGGGAGAAGGTTACAGACGATTCCCAATGGACTCCATGTTGGGCCACTCTTCCAGAGGCAGCCAAAGATTATCAAGGACTATTGAAATGTGGTTACAAAAAGTCTTGTACGAAGAGTTGCAAGTGTGTCAAAGCAAATCTTGAGTGTACACAGTTGTGATTGTGTTCGGACAGTGTAACAGTGATTAATAAATAAGCAAATCTGAACAAATGAGATACTGTAAGAGAAACTTTTTCTGATGGCCAAATTTAATTTTTTTAGCGGTAAAATGTATCTTATTATATTTCATATGATTGTGTTTTATTGGATTAGTTGGCCCCATTAACTTATTATGTACAGACACCAAGATCATGGTAATCGGAGGCACCTGCAGCCGATTTATGGGCAAAACATATTTTTGTGGCAGCCAATTTGAATTTTTCATTGTTTTAGCATGGTGATCGGTGCACTTGTAGCCGATTTATGGAAGAAAACATTTTTCTAGTAGCCATTTTGAATTTTTATTTTTTTTTAGTGGGAAAATGTATGTTATGATATTTCACATGTGTTCTATTTGATTAGTTGGCTCCATTAACTTATGTATAGACACCAAGATCATGGTAATTTGGGCACTTGCAGCCTATTTATAGTGAAAAACCATTTTTTTCTAGTTGCCATTTTGAATTTTTACATTTTTTAGCGGGAAGTTGTATCATAAGATATTTCACATGTGTTCTGTTGGATTAGTTGACCCCACAAACATATGTATTGACACCAAGATCATGATAGTTGGGACACTAAGGCCCACTTTATAGGCAAAAACATGTTTTGTGGCAGCCATTTTGAATTTTCAATTTTTTGGTGGGAAATGTTGGAGTGACGTCATGGTTCCCGCAATTTTTTAAATAAGCATGCTCAAACCCCCACTAGGGCAATTCTTTATGCATTTTTCCAGAAGTGCATGTCTCAGTCACATATCCGCCTTACTATAAAGGTTAGATTTTGTTATGCTGTCAAATAACTGACTGAATAAAAGGATAAAATAAAATCTATGGTATAGTGAGATTCAAGTTTGTTCAAATCAAATCCCTGGGCTCATATTAGGGATCCCTATGGGAACCCAAATTTTAACATGGCCCTGCTTGAGGAGTATTCTTCAAAGATCTTCAGATCCACCAGACAAAATCTTTTGGTATTTGGTATATAACATTACTATGACTCCTAGATTAAAGTTTGTTCATAGTGTTACTCTTGACTGATTTTGATGGGCACCAGATGAGTTTGAAATTAACACAGAACCCGATGGAGAATTTACTATTTGTATTTACTTATTTGTTTGAGCTGGTAAATTTGAGTTAGATGCAAATGTGAGTACATAAGATTCATGTGTGATATTGAGGTAGATACACAGCTTGACCCGTCATTTCTCTTACGTATTTTTGTCTTAGTTGTAGAAGGATTGGGTATTTATAAAAAATGATTTCGAATGTTCAGGTAGAATTTCGATAAAACATGATTTTGATGAAAAAGATATTTTCATCAAAAACATTTTTTTGCCAGATAATTTTTAGCTCAACTTTGGCGAAGCCAAATTTGAGCTTTTGTCATGGCCCGTTGTCCGTCTGTCCGTACGTCAACAATTGGATACGGCTCAGGCTAGAGGCCGTATTTATGAACCGATCTTTACGAAACTTCTTGGGTACCTTTGTTATGACCGTGGGACGAGAACGAGTGTTTTTGGGTGCGGTCCAAACTTCAAGATGGCTGCCAGCCGCCATTTTGTACCGACGATGCAGAAATCTGTTTTTTGTATAGAACTTCCATATGAATGCTCTGATTTGAATAATTTTTTGTATGAATGTTTAGTACCATGGGATACATCACATATAATACGGGTTTTTTTCTCGTGCGTAAATTGTGCAAATTAGACTAATTTTGATGTTTTTTGGGGTTACTTTCAGCACTGTAAGTGCAAATGCCAATACGGCTCGGGCTAGAGGCCGTATTTATGAACCGATCTTTACGAAACTTCTTGGGTACCTTTGGTATCACCGTGGGACGAGTGTTTTTGGGTCCGGTCCGAAATTCAAGATGGCCGATGGCAGCCATTTTGTACAAAATTAGGTGCAATCAGATTTTTGCACAGAACTTCCATATGAAAGAGCTGATTTGAATAATTTTTTGTGTGAATGATTAGTACCATGGGATACATAACATATAATACGGGTTTTTTTCTCGTGCAGAAATTATGCAAATTAGATGAACTTTGATTTTTTCAGTGCGACTTACACACAGTAAGTACACATGTCAATACGGCTCGGGCTAGAGTCTGTATTTATGGACTGATCTTCACAAAACGTCTTGGGTACCTTTGTTATCACCTTGGGATGAGAACGAGTGTTTCTGGGTGCGGTCTAAAATTCAAGATGGCTGCCAGTGGCCATTTTGTACCGAAATTAGGTCTAATCAGTTTTTTGTACACAACTTCTATACAGCTCAGACTAGAGGCCATATTTATGAACCAATCTTTACGAAACTTCTTGGGTACCTTTGTTATCACCGTGGGATGAGAGCGAGTGTTTTTGGGTGTGGTCCGAAATTCAAGATGGCCACCAGCAGCCATTTTGTACCAAAATTAGTGCAATCAGTCTTTTGTACAGAACTTCTGTATGAAAGTTCTGATTTGAATAAATTTTTGTATGAATGTTTAGTAACATGGAATACATCACATATTGTAAGGGTTTTTTTTTTGTGCACAAATTATGCAAATTAGATGAACTTTGATTTATTCAGTGCTACTTACACAATGTAAGCACACATGTCAATACGGCTCAGGGTAGAGGCTGTATTTATGAACCGATCTTCACAAAACTTCTTGGGTACCTTTGTTATCACCTTGGGATGAGAATGAGTGTTTCTGGGTATGGTCCAAAATTCAAGATGGCTGCCAGTGGCCATTTTGTACCGAAATTAGGTCCAATCAGTTTTTTGTACACAACTTCTATACAGCTCAGACTAGAGGCCATATTTATGAAGCAATCTTTACGAAACTTCTTGGGTACCTTTGTTATCACCTTGGGATGAGAGCGAGTGTTTTTGGGTGTGGTCCAAAATTCAAGATGGCCACCAGCAGCCATTTTGTACCAAAATTAGTGCAATCAGTCTTTTCTTATCAACCTACTCACAATTGTTTACTACAGGCTTGCACTACAGTGGAAGTCCCTAACTCTGATAAAATACTCTCTATTTTTGTCTTTCCCAAGCAAGTTGGGAAAGAAAAGTGGTGCAAAAGCACCAATAAAAATAAGCCAAAACTGGGTCGAGTGCAACCGGCGCAGACCCAGTACGGGACGCTCTCTCCCAAGTACAACTCCACGACTTCCGTTGCCAGTGTGCATATACCGTCTCTAAAGACTCATTGTTTTTAAAATTCGCTTCGTGTCAAGATGTTTTTGCACGCTTATCAGTGTTCCACCAGCTCGATGTTTGATGATTCCTGATTCATTATACCACAGTGTATCCTTTGTATTCTCAGGAACAGTGTTTTATATATTCTCTTTTCTATTATATGTCCATAATGTATATTTATTTGCTCTCTCTCGAGTCGCGCGCGAATTTCGCGTGCCACGCGGTTCGGACTTAGATTTTTTCACAATTATTGTTAATGCTTTTTTTGCAAAATTTTCTAATTGTGTTAGAGTTAGGTGTCAGTGGGGTACCACTCCTGCAGTATTTCTTCTTTCTTTTGAGAGTAGTCTTCCTGTTGGGTGGTTCCCGGTCGACCTTCTGGGGTCTTTGTTTCTGTCACCTTTCTCTCTTCTTTGGGGGTGTTCTGTTTTCTCATCTCACCTTCTCTGCTCCTCTCACCTCTATCATGCCCAGGACAATTCCCTGTGGGCAATGTCTGCTGCCAAAGCATGTGGACGATGTACATTCATCTTGTTCCTCCTGTAATGGGTGTTCGGCCGAGCGGCCGTGTGGTGTCTGTGGAACATGGTCTTCCACCTTCTGGGCGTCAGTAAACCGTGTCGTTCGTTCTCGTGGCCGTGCCTCCCGCTCCCGCGGGAAAGGAGAACGTGGTCGTTCGGGGCCTCCCGAGCCGACTTTGCCTGGTGAGAGTTATTCCTCCTCCGTGGGGGATGTGCAGTCTTTTCCTGTGGTGGATACTGCGGGAGCCGTTGAGTGTTCTGGTGTAGAGATGCCTGGTTCCGGGACTACGGTCCCCCTCCAGTCGACATCTGAGGCTGTCACTAGGGTTGTGACTCCTCCTTCGGAGCCGAGCCGGTGTGCTCTCTCCACTATTTCACCAGCCTCAATGACTCTCGACGTATCTACTACTGCTGCTGGCCCGTCTGTTTCGTTATCTGTTTCAGCCGGCCTCGGCTTTTCGCTGCAGGGGACTGCAGGACTGTCCGATACTGTAGACGTGGGATATCGGCCTCGGCCTTCCCTGACTTCAACTCGGCGAAGTTGGAAGGGGCTGCCGGCCGAGCCCATCGCTGTGGTCTCTTCGCCGTCGAGCACCACAGTTGTGTCTTTGGATTCGGATGTTCGTAGTGAAAACACTATGAACTCCGTGGCGTTTCCGTCTACTCACTCTGGTCACACGACCAGTTTTGGGGGACCAACGCCTTTTGTGCAGCCTGGACCTTCTGCCCCGCAGAGGTCCGCGGTGACTCTCATGAGTTCTTGCAATATTGATCCTCGGGGTGCATCGTACCCCTATACACGTCTGCCTTCAGATGTTTCGGCTGCCGCCCGTCGTCCCGCGTCGGGTGTTTTGGAGGATCGTGACCCTTCGCTGGTTAAGAAGGTCAGAGGTGAAGCCACTTTGCCGGTTCGCTCCCCTGTCGAACCGGTCGGTACAGGCAGTGAGCTTAGGGAGGCCCTCTCCTTACTCACTCAGGTTCTTTCTAAGAGCCTTCCTGTTGCTTCCAGCGAGGCTATGGGTGGTTTCCAGGCGCCTCCTATGGCGCCGCCTCCTGGGATTGGAAACAGGCCGGTTTCCGATTCCTCTGGTGTCCCGACACCATGGGAGGCGTCGGCTGGTTTGCCCACGATGGGCTATGTGTCTTCCGACTCTGGGGAGGAGTCCGACATGCTTGAGGTCGAGGGCCAGCAGTCTTCGGACTTGGGGGCGGCTCTTGACTTTGTGTTTGGGTTTCTGCCTGAGCTCAAACCTGCTAACCAGCCGACAGTGTCAGCCTGGCCGCGATCATCGGTCGCGCGCCAACAGCCTATGGAGCAACCTGCTTCTGGGCGCCTTCGACCGTGCCAGTCGGTACAGGTGGTTGAGGCTTTTTCAGCATTGGATGCCAAGCTGAATTCCAAGGCATTGAAGACTTCGTTCTTCACCAGGGTTGACACCTTTTTGCCTCCTGTGCGTTATCGTTCCTACGATTCCGCCAATCCGTCAGTCTGCCAGGCTTTGACGGTTCTGGATCAGGACTCCACTTCCCTCGGGCTTTCCAAGCCCAAGTCTGCCGTCATTCCAATGACGACTCTGGAGTCCACGTTGGGCTTATCTAGAGAGATGCTTGGCATGCTTTCTCTCTCAGATCACATCGTCTCAGCTTTGGCTGCTTATCTGCCTCCAGATAAGTTTGACGAGGTACAGGCTCCTTTGCATGTGCTGTCCAAGGCGCTTATGCACCTTACTCACACGCATGCCTGTAACACCGCCAATTTGGAATTAGTTCGAAGGGACGCTGTGCTGGACACAGGATGATCCCTTCCCGAGGATCAGCGTGCTACTCTTCGATCTGCTTCTTTGGCAGGTCCGCAACTTTTCCATGGTTCCGTGTCGACGGTCCGGGATGACGTCCTACGTCATTCCAAAGATCAGCTGCTGTTTCGTCAGCTTGATCAGCCTTCTCGGGGAGGCAAGGGCCGTTCCAAGCCTAACAAGTACCCTTCTGTTTCCTCTGTGAAGCAAAAGGCGGGTCCTTCTGCCGCCGCCTCTACTTCTTACTCACGGGGTAAAGGTAGGGGTCGGCAGAATCGAGGGAAGTCTCAGGATTCTTCATTTAGCAGAGGAGGTGGTTTCTCCTCTCGCAGGCCTCGTCGGGGCTCGAAATGAAGGTCCTCACCTCGACTCGTCCCAGGTTGGAGGAAGGATAGTAGAGTTCGCAGACCATTGGACCACCATCACATCCGATCCATGGGTGTTAGATGTTGTTCGGTCCGGGCTGCGCATATCCTTCCGACGGCACCCCACTCTGTCAAGGGTGCCTCTTCCAACCACAGTTCCTTCAGTCGTTTTACGTCGGGAACTTTTGTCCACAGAGATTGCCAATCTCCTGGCAAAGGGGGCGATCGAGGTCGTCAAGAACGTTCAGTCAGTGGGTTTCTATTCCTGCCTGTTCTTGGTGCCGAAGGACGGCCGACTCCGACCGGTTATCGATCTGAGTTTCCTGAACCAGTCTATCATTGCTCCCAAGTTCAGCATGGAGACTTTCAGGTCGGTCCGCCAATCAATTCACCAGGGAGATTTCGCAGCCAGCATCGACCTGCGAGACGCTTACTTCCACGTTCCGATGCATCGGGCGTCACGGAAGTATCTCAGGTTCGCTTTTCTAGGGCGAGTTTACCAGTTCAAGGCCCTGCCTTTCGGTCTCAACCTGGCTCCTTGGGCGTTCACCAGACTGATGTCGCATGTGATAGCGTTCCATCGCACACAGTCCAGGGTGACTACTTCGGCATATCTGGACGATATCCTCCAGAGGCATTCCAATGCTGCCTTACTGGAATCGGATGTCGCCACTCGGTTGAGCTTGCTCACGTCTCTAGGATTCAGAGTCAACGAGGAGAAGTCGGACCTGGTCCCTTCTCAGTCGTTTTGTCATCTGGGGATGTCTTTCCAAACCAAATTCAATTTGGTGGCTGTTCCCCAGGCCAAGGCTGTGATTCTCTCAGCTTTTGCTCTGACTCTGTCCCAGTCCAGGTCCGCGACCGGTCGGAGTTTTCTCCAGCTGATCGGTCTCTGCGGTTCGGTGACGGATCTCATTCCTCTAGGTCGGCTGCGTGTCAGACCTCTCCAACACTTTCTGCTCAGTCGTTGGAGACCGAATGTAGATTCTCTGGATCAGGTGCTTCCGTTTCCGGACTCTCTGTATGCTCACCTTCTTCCCTGGACAGATGTTCAGTGGATTACGCAGGGTGTTCCGCTGGACTTACCCACGTCCGATCGCGTTCTGACGGCAGATGCCAGCGATCTCGGATGAGGTGCGACGTTGGATCCTCTCGGTCTTTCCCTACACGGGATGTGGGACCAGGATCAAGCAGCTTTACACATCAACCAGAAGGAGCTTCTTGCTCTTCTTCTGAGTTTCAGGCAGTGGATCCCTCACCTGTCGAATCGCCAGGTCCTTCTACTATCCGACAATTCGACAGTGGTTGCTTACATTCGGAACCAGGGCGGCACGCACTCGCTTCCGATGTACGAGTTAGCTCGGGATCTTTTACTGCTCGCTCAGGATGTTCACGCCGGAGTGGTTGTTCGTCACATTCCCGGTCGTCTGAACGTCCTAGCCGACTCCCTGTCCCGACAGGGCAGGGTTATTTCCACCGAGTGGATGCTTCACAGGGCAGTGTTCCAGTCGCTTTGCGATCTCTGGGGACGTCCCCACATCGACCTCTTTGTGACTCATTGGAACCATCAGGTGGACACTTTCGTGTCCCCGCGTCCAGATCCTCTGGCTTTTGCTGTGGACGCTCTGTCACTCGATTGGAACGGTCTAGTCGGCTACGCCTTCCCGCCGGTTCCGATTCTTCCTCAGGTTCTCGCCAAAATTCGAACCTGCAGTTGTCGAATCATTCTGATCGCTACATCACGACCTTCTTTGTCAAGGTCGCCCGAGGAGGTTTCACGTCGACCCGACTTCATTGTGCCTTCACGCATATCTTTTGTCAGGTCCTGTCTCCTCCGTAGAGGTTTTTCGAGACAAGCAGTGGAGTGCATTTCTTCTTCAAGGAGGCACTCCACTGGTTTAGCTTATGCAGCTAAATGGAAGGTCTTCTGTCGATGGTGTGCTGATCACTCTGTTGATTATGCCAATCCTTCGATTTCACAGATTGCGGAGTTTCTGGTATATCTGTTTGATTCTCGGGGTCTCCAGCCTGTTACCATCAAGGGTTACAGGTCTGTGCTTTCAGAGACTTTTTCTTATGTGGGGAAGCGTCGTATCGGCACTAATCCTTACCTCTCCAAGCTTGTTCGGCACTTTTCTTTGAAAAGGCCTCGGACTTTGCAGCTTACTCCACGATGGAATCTTTCGTGGGTGCTGCTTTGCTTGGGGGGGGGGGGGGGGGGGGGCGCCGTTCGAACCTTTATCCCAGATGGATATGCATTTTCTCACATATAAGACGGCTTTTCTGATGGCATTTGCTTCGGCCAGACGGGTTAGTGAGCTTCACGCCCTCTTGGTTGACCCGGCCTTTTTTAGGAGCTCTCCCAACAGTGTTACTTTTACCACTGATTGCTCCTTTTTGGCTAAGAATCAGTTACCAGATACTACTCCTCCTCCTATCTGTATCAGGGCTCTTCCCTCTGTTGAGGGTACTCGCCCTTTGCTCTGTCCGGTCCGTGCTATTCGCATTTATCTTGATCGAACACGCTTCATACGGAAGGGCAGAAAACGTTTTTTTCTGTCTCTCATTCCGGGTCAACAGAAGATCTCTCCTCAATCCATTTCTCGATGGATTTGTCTTGCTATTCGTACGGCTTATAGTCGTTTAGCAGCTGGCGATTGTATTACCAATCGTATTTCTGCCCACGAGGTGCGGGCACTGTCTACCTCTTGGGCTTATTCTAACTCCATCAAGTTGTCGGATGTTATGCAGGCAGCCTACTGGAGAAATGCTTCTACTTTCTCCACCTTTTATTTACGCCAGTTGCAGGAGCAGTCGGAGGACCTTTTTGCCCTAGGTCCTCTTTCTTCTGCTCAGGCTGTTGTCTGCCATAGCCATTAGGCTTCTTGAAGGTCAGTTTCAGCCTTGTGCTGTTACTGCCCTTTTTCTGTCTGTGTGTCACACAGGCTCATATGTCTCTTTTCATTGTCCATTACCAATGATTGCGACATTATGGTTGATAAGCCTCGGGACCTCTTCCTTCTACTTCACGGTTCCAGTGCACTAGGGTTATGTGGGGGTTGGTTATGCGATTCCCTCCAGCCTTTTATCTATTCAGCCTATAGTAAACAATTGTGAGTAGGTTGATAAGAAATCTAAATTTTATAGTAAATTTCCTTTCTTATTATACCTACCACAATTGTTTACATGGAGGCCCTCCCGTCTTCTTTACGGGTAAAGAATCTTTCCTCCCCGCTGATCACATAACTCTAACGTTTACGGATTCAAAAAGAATGAGTCTTTAGAGACGGTATATGTGCACTGGCAACGGAAGTCGTGGAGTTGTACTTGGGAGAGAGCGTCCCGTACTGGGTCTGCGCCGGTTGCACTCGACCCAGTTTTGGCTTATTTTTATTGGTGCTTTTGCACCACTTTTCTTTCCCAACTTGCTTGGGAAAGACAAAAATAGAGAGTATTTTATCCGAGTTAGGGACTTCCACTGTAGTGCAAGCCTGTAGTAAACAATTGTGGTAGGTATAATAAGAAAGGAAATTTACTATAAAATTTAGATTTGTACAGAACTTCTGTATGAAAGTTCTGATTTGAATAAATTTTTGTATGAATGTTTAGTAACATGGAATACATCACAAACTGTAAGGGGGTTTTTTCGTTCACAAATTATGCAAATTAGATGAACTTTGATTTATTCAGTGCTACTTACACAATGTAAGCACACATGTCAATACGGTTCAGGGTAGAGGCTGTATTTATGAACCAATCTTCACAAAACTTCTTCGGTACCTTTGTTATCACCTTGGGATGAGAATGAGTGTTTCGGGGTACGGTGCAAAATTCAAGATGGCTGCCAGTGGCCATTTTGTACCGAAATTAGGTCCAATCAGTTTTTTGTCACAAGTTCTATACAGCTCGTATTTATGAACTGATCTTTACAAAACTTCTTGGGTACTTTTGTTTTCACCTTGGGACAGGAACGAGTGTGTTTTGGGGTGCCTTTGTTATCACTGTGCTATGAGAACAAATATTTTGGGGTTCAGTCAGACCCACTCTGGGACTCAAAGATTTTTTTCTAGTTTAGCATCTGACTGTCACCCACCTTTACAATACTTGACCTATACATTTGTTACAGGCTGCGGTCAGTATTTATGTACAGACCGTTACAATACTGTATATGTACCTTTGTTATCAGGTCATTACCTAGATGTTTGTCATTGCTGTGTCACATACTATACGTGTACATGTCTTTGTCTTGACAAGTTGAGCTACAGTGTCATTGACACTTTCATTTTTTTTAAACATGGCATTTCCCGTTCTTTTGGGATGTGGGTTCTTCGATCACCAATCGATTTGCAGTCAATTCAGTTCTTTTCTATATGTTTCTGTATATCACATCTTTTTGTTATTTGTTTTTTGTAGCAAAATTTAGTCTCAATCTTCCTTCTCTTGGGATGGGTAATTACTAATATGTTACTTGGTGGAAAATGTATCCCGTGTTTTGGCACTATTTTGCAGTACATCTTGTTAACTAAGTTTCTTATTTCAGTTTCTGGTATGTATCTTTGCCTGAAATTGAATGTTTGTTCGGGTCCTTGGAGATCTCGAAGTAGTTACAAGAAGTTTGCCTTTGAATGCCTAATTTAAAACCCATTCCTCTTACTGAATCCTTTTGGAATGCAGGTGCTATGAAGTTTTTCCCAGTTTTTATGTATGATTAAAAGTATTCTTGCTATTTTGGGGATTGAATAACACGTGCATATACTTTTATAGCATTAATTCCCTCTCATTCTTAAATATAGACTCCATTATATGTCTTAATCAGACACAATACACATTATACTCCCTCCACCTATTGTTCATTTAGCGCTTGTGCTACTGTGGTAAGATTTGAAGACATAAACATTTTATGCCAAAGTTATTTCTTATTATACTTAACAAAGTAACACAAAAAGATTGCCTCTCCAGTCCCCTTTTATTATACTTACCAAAGTAACACAAAAAAATTGCCTCTCCAGTCCCTCCCTCCCCCCCCCCCCCCCCAATCAATATAATCTATCATTCATATGTGCTTGCCTACCTGCTCACATGTGTATATGTCTTTGAAAATCAGAAATTGATTTTACACATGACCAGTGGGAATTGGACAATAGATGACTGATCTTTGTAAGATACAGTCACCGGGTTTTGTGGACCCTGCACAAATGGTGTTTGGTCAGACCAGTTGGGCTTAAATTTTGTCATTTGACTATTAGATAGAGACTTGGCACACTTTGGCAAGTATAATAAAAATAAAATTTTAATTTCTGTATATTTCACTTGAACTGATGGGCTGACGATTATGTGTGTCATCTTGCTGGAGGTGAAGATGCATTCACTGTGAAGAAATGTACTGACTGAAATAATTTATTTTTCACCATCTTCTGGTCAGTTATGTCTTTGATATGATCTTCATTAGTTCACTACATTGATGGGTCCAGGGTTTTTTTTTTGCTTGTCAAGCCTGGCCTATACACCACATCATATACTGGTACTGCAGGAGGGGTCACAGGCAATGCTTTGTGTTTTCTTGTATTGCTTATCAATGCATTTTTTAAAGCTTTCTATGCTTTTGATTCTTCTGTAATATTCTATCTGTGGAGCTCTGGGTAAAGTTCTTAACACCCCCCCCCCCCCCCACCCCCCCCCCCCCCCAAAAAAAAAAGAAAGAAAAACAGGACATTTTCTTCTGCAATGGACTTGGACTTGCAGATTATCGATTCATGCTCGTAAGAGATCATCTGCTTTCTTACGAGAACAGGTTAAATCATAAAATACTGTGTCACACAAAGCTGGCCATCAAGGTCCTGTGGAGGGGTCTGACAACAAATGTTGAATACTACAGTTTTTGATGTACTCAGGAGTTTCCTTATGGGGATCCCGGTAAGTGAAGGTTTACTTTTTGACTGTGGTAAACAAGCTCTGTTTTACTGGTAAAATAGGACCCATTAACAATACCTGGAGTGGAAGCCCTCTAAAATGGGCAACATGGGTATAAACGGTTAGCTGGACTTGGACTTTATATCTTGCGGTCACAATTAGTCATAGTGCAGAAATATGTGACCTTAAACACCAATAAATAAATAAATCTACACCTTGTGTGTCAGACTGGGAAAGTATTCTTGGGGCCAGTACTATAGAACTTTTTTGTATTTTCTAGAATTGTATTTTTGGTTGAGTTGTGTTAACCGACGGTCTGGGCAGGCGTCCTCGCACTGTTAGTGCAATAACTTGAACAAACACTCTCCGTTTTGACTAATATTTGCCATACAGGTCTTTTGCAATAATATCTCTAACAAGTTCAAAAACCTGGCCCGGCCTGATTTTTCATTTCAGAGTTATGGCCCTTAATTCATCAAGTTTTACAAATTTTGAACTCGTTATTTTTACACATTTTTGAGCTCAGCACTATAACTTGAACAAAAGTTCTCCAATTTGTCTATTTTTTGCCATACAAGTCCTTTGCAATAATATCTCAAGCGAAAACTGACCTGGTATGATTTCTCATTACAGAGTTATGAGCCTTAATTAGTCCATTTTTACGAATTTTGAGATCGTCAATTTTTACAGGTTTTGAGCTAACGGATGGCATTTCTGTTTTTCAACAGTGAGTGCATGAAGAAAGTAGCCACAGCTTGATGCCTGCATCTCCAATGTGCACCTCTTGTCTACTTATACTTTAAGTGGAGTGAAATGACCCATTAACATTTTAAAAAATGTGGCAATTTGCCATATTTTTAAAAACGCTAATGATTCAATTTAGTCAGTTTTTAGTCAGTTACATTAATACGTAGCCAATACAATTCTAGAAAATACAATTGTAAAGGTTTTGTAGTATTGGCCCCCGATCCCCCATTGTCTCGTATAGATGAAACTCTTGAAGCAGTGTTGCCTCATACCACACTCATTCACCTGATTGATTCCCCACACATTGTCATACAGATGGAGTTCTGTGAAACCAAAATCGGGTTGTCAGGCAGATGAGCAACTTTGAGTACATTATGTTCTAATTAAATATGAAAAACTTGCGTCCTGACTACTAGGTGATATAGACAACTAAATTTCTAATAACTCAAGAGTTTTAAATTATAATCCTGACTGTCCTGTGTTCCAACAACATCAAGACAGTTCCCAAAAGGCCCAATCAGGTATTTGGCATTCCACATCACATGAATCCGCTAGAACACAACATGACCTTTTCCAAATATAGTCTCCTTACAGTCACATTCTTTTCACATTTGGTCATTCTTTTTGGTAAGTTCAAGAATATTATTTTGTCCAGTACCACATTCTTATAGTCTTTGTATGTTGTCATGTACTTGACCCTGACAACTTGATTCAGCTCAAGCTGTAATCAGCATTCTTATAAAATTGGTAACATACAAGTCATGTATCAGATCCAGATGGTTCTTCCCATTTGGAAGCTATTTTATCTGTTTTCTTTGTATCATTCAAAAACTTATTCCTGAAAAGAAAGCAAGACAACTCTGGAAATGAGTTCAAGTTTACAGCGGTACAAATTCACTATCAACTCACAAACCATTTCTCTGACATTTTTGGTCAAATTGACTAACTTAAACAATGCTAGATGCAATATTCGTTTTGAATTTGTCTATTCATCTCTCCATCTTGTTTCAGTGGCATTTATATGGGGGAGGGGGATCTGATTCTCTCAAGAGTATTTCATCAGAAAATTTGTTCTTGACTGCCAGATTTTTAGCTGAACTTGACAAAGTCAAGATAAACTATGGCCATCACGCGTATGGGAGTCTGTGAGAACATCCCCTTTTGGTCGCAATCGGTCAACCGTGAAAGGTTTCGTGAGCCCAAATACTACACAGTCTGCTGGTAGTATTTATGAAGGGATTTCATTGTAACTTGGTAGGATGACTCTGTATAATGTCTAGATGAGAACGTCCACTTTTGGTCGCAATTGGTTAACCGTGATGGCGAGCCTGAAAACCTTTAGCACAGTCTACAGGTTGTATTTATGAAGGGATTTCATTGTAACTTGGTAGGATGATTCCGTATGTCTAGATGAGGACGTCACCTTTTGGTCGCGATCGGTTAACCGAGATGGCTGTGTGGGCCCGAAACCCAAAAACCTGTAGCACAGTCTACAGGTCGAATTTATGAAGGATTTTCATTGTAACTTCGTAGGATGACTCTGTATGTCATCTAGATGAGAATGTGGTATGTTCATTGGGTTCAGTCAACCGGGGCACGTTACCTGGATTCCTTTAGAACAGTCTACAGCTTTATGAAAGGATTTCATAGTAAATTGGTAGGATGACCTGGTATAATGTCTAAATGAGAATGTTCTATTTTGGCCATGATCAGTCAACCATGACGGCCACACAGGCATGTGACCTAGATTTGTTTAGCACAGTCTATAGTTCATATTTATGAAGCGATTTCTTTCATTGTAATTTGGAAGGGTAACTCGGTATGATGTCCAGATGAGACTGTCCTATTTTGGACACAAGCAGTCAGCCGTTACCACCACCTGGTAACGTGACCTAGATTCCGTTAGCACTGTGTACTGGTTGTTTTTGGTCATGATAGGTAAACTGTGACTGCTAGACCACATGACCTAAATTCCTTTAGCAAAGTCTACAAGTTATATTTATGAAGGGATTTCATTGTATCTTGGTAGGATGACTCGTTTTGAAATAATTTTACAGGTAGGATAACTTCTTGTTATCTAGATGAGACTATCCTATTTTGGTCATGATCGGTCAACTGTGAGTTATATTTATGAAGGGATTTCATTGTAACTTGGTAGGATGACTCGTTTTGGGATGATTTTACTGTAACTTTGGTTAACATACATTAACTGTGAGGGCCATATTAACCCAGGCCTCAATTCTTGAGTACAGTCTACACCTCAAATTATTCTTATTAGAAATATAGCATGTAGTACAAGAAATAGACCAAACCATAGCATGCCCAGCCAAAAAGACGTGTGTATTTTTTGTACATTTGCTGTTATACTGCTAAAATACATGGTGTAACATGAAAGGATGTTGTTACAGTGGAGCCTACTTAATTGAATAACCCTATTAAATGAATATAACTTCCAAACACCAAACCATTTATTATTTGTTCAATAGAAATTTGACCTGTTAATTGTATATTGGTTACAGAATAAACTCCTGTTAATTGAATAAAAAACAGACTCCAGTGAGCGTAAACCACTTGCCTGGATCAAGTTGTCTACAAGGAATAAGGATATTCTGGCTGAGGGATCTGAAAGATGGAGGCAAAATGGAAATGCCACAATGTTCAAGTGTGCATACTGCAATCATTGTCACTAAAAAGGCTCTGAAAAATGATGTGTATTTTTTGACACCCTACTCCAAGCACACTCCCTATGTTAGGCTTGAGATTATGTTGAAAGTGACAGAAGAGCTTTCCTCTGAAAAGACCACTGTTGAAATATTCAGTTTAACCCTTTACCTAACGTAACGGCCAAAACCGGCCAGCGCTATTCTCAAAAATCGCCAATTAATTTTCATTATTTTTTTCATTTTTTGTCTCAAAAACATAGGTTATGACCCCTCGTTGGAACGAGCTCGTCCAGCTCGTTCCAACGAGGGGTTCATAACCTATGTTTTTGAGACAAAAAATGAAAAAAATGAGTTATTCAAGAATTATTTTTGCAAGTGTCGTCTGCTTTTCAGGTTAGGTAAAGGGTTAAAGGGAGGCCATCACATGTGTGAAGAAATGGAGTGAAATGGCAATGAACTATGACATGAATGAGACACGGTTTTTTTAAAAATATTTTTGATAAATTGGGGCTTTCTGGTTGTGTGTCTTTACACACTCACTGACAGGTGTAATCATTACTGAAAATAGAACATTTGATCAGATTCGATTGAAATTAAATTTGTTTTCTTTCCAGATAACATATTACACTACAGGGAGCCGAAATATGAACCCATAAACTTAATATGAACATACTTGACTCTGCCCCCAGGAGGATGGTGTTTTCCAAATATGAAAGGTTTCTCCCAAGTGGATCTGGAGAAAATTTTTAAAGCCTTTTCCTCATATTGTACAAAATTAAAATTTGGGTTCCTAATGAGCCCAAATATGAACCTTGGGATAAATTTGAATGTTGCCCCATAAGGAAGCTATATACCAACTACTAGGATGTTAAAGAAGATTCCTTATATTGCTCAAGGTTGAAATTCAGGTGCCGTACAACCCTGAAATGGAATTCAGTTGAATCTGCCCCCCCCCCCCCCCCCCCCCCCATTTACACAGTGTTGAACTTTGGCCTCTAAAGGGGGGGGGGGGGGAGGGGGGAAATTATGAACTCATATCGACGTGATTTGAACAACTTAAATCTACCCCCAACGATGTTGTATACCAAATATGAGACGATTCTGATTGGTGGATCTGAAGAAGAAGATTTTTAAAGAATTTTGCAAATATTGCACAAAGTATGACTCCCCTAAGTGTGCTGTGTATCAAAAGATTCTGAGTGGTAGATACACAGCATCTTAGGGGTGTCAGATTCAGATCAGATCTATTCTTCATACAAGACACCCTGCCAAATTTTTAAAAAAAAGAATAGATGATTAAATGCAACCTGAAGCCTGTGCTGAAGAAATCTGAGATGGCTGCTGTGGCGGCTGACTGTGGCCATAATGGGATGTTCTTATCTAGGCATGAATCTGAACATGCATACGAAGTTTGTTGATGATGTTTTGTTACCTTTGAGACTAGTGTTCAACCTATTACCAAAAATGGTCACTGACCGATTACTGGTTATTTGAGCTCACATTCGGCCGATTCTGATTGTACTACCATGCACTACTGGACAAGTCGAGGCTCGAAAGAACTACATTAAACTGAACATTTTTCAGAGTGTTAAACTTTGTTGACTGGGGTTGCAGTAAAATTACCAGCCGCGCACAATTGGGCAGTAAACATGGCTCTCAGAGCCTCGTTTACTGCCCAAGTGCATGTGACTGGTAATTTTAATGTGACCTGAGTCAGTGGAACGCAACCTTCACTTTTCTGGTATGAACTGGAGATTACCGCAAGTACACTTAATTGTAAACTTTACATGTTGTTTAACTTGTTTTTCCCATAAAGGGGCGTCAAGAGAGATTAAAAATACACATTGTGGTTGTTTCTCAACTTTATTGAATGGTATCATTGACATCCTTTTACATTAACATTTGCAGAAGATAATAAAATGCAGTTAATGAATCATCACAAAATGCTTGGTAATAATTGGCTGAACTGATGTTCCAGGAGCCTTGCCATTGTCATCCGATTGCCCACAATTGGCCGATTGTGGTGGCCGGTTCCGATCATCGGTTGAACACTATATGAGAAATAATAAACATGGGATGTTCTCATCTAGGCATGAACCTGAATGTGCATATGAAGTTTGGTGATGATGTTTTGTTATTTATGAGAAATAATAAACATGGGACGTTCTCATCTAGGCATGAACCTGAACATGCATATGAAGTTTGATGATGATCAAAAATGAAATGCAAACTGTGGCGAGTAATGAAGAAATTGTGGAAGACTTACAGACTCCCAGAATAAAGGGCAATGCGAAGCGTGGCATATGCCTCCGACGAATTGGCTAGCTGGACCAAAATCGAAAGAAAGCATTGTCTAGTCATCCACAAGTAACTCTAAAATTATGATTTGATCAAATGAGCAATTTTTCAAATCCAACATGCAGCGAATGCAATAGAGGTCGAGAAAAAAAATTTTAAGTCAAGTGAAAAAGGGACATAACTCTTGGAAAAATTATTGGACAGAACCCTTTCCTTGTGCATATCCGTTCCCCACGTGGATCTATCAGCATACCAATGGTGATCCAAATCTGACCGATGGCTTTGAAATTACAATCCAAAACACTTATATGGACAGACAGACAGATGGAGGTCTCCACCAGATACTTCTGAATCATCCTTCGGAGGTCGGGGGCATAATAACAGACATGCCCACGTGCCATGACAATAGCTTACCTTGACCTTGTGAACAGACATATAGACTAACAGAATAACAGACATCCACATTCGCCATAACAATAGCTTACCATGACTTATCAAGTTAAGCTAAAAATGAGATAAAACAATTTTAAACTAGAAACTGTTTTAGCACACTAAAACGTATGTCTCCCCTTCCTTTCTATTTAATGCACTGCAAATTATATATACATGAATAATATTGACAATCACACCAAACATCTAAGGTCTAGGTCAAGAGACAAAAAAGTTATGCCCCGGACAAAGTTTCCCTTAAAAAGCGCATAAATCTTGACCTTCAGGTCAAAGGTCAAGGTCACGTGAAGGTCACTATGGTATGTGACACACCGGCTCATGGTGATACATCCACATGCCAAATATCTAAGGTCTAGGTCAAAGAGAAGAAGAAGAAGAAAAAGAATATAAAACAATATGTCTCCCTTCTGGGAAGGGGAGACATAATTAATACAGTGGAACCCTGTTAATTGAATAGCCACTTTGCCAATGAAAATTATTCAATTAACAGGATTATTCAGTTAACAGAAATTGCATCACTTTCCCATATTCTAGAGATAAACTTAGCATTTATTCTATTATATCTTGTTTGACAGAGCTCTATAATAGATTAAATGCCTGTATTGGATGTACTGACGCCAAATAGGTTTATAAACAAAGGAAGACTGGGTAGAGTCGGTAATTTCTCGACAGGTCACAAGATTTTTTATTCAATTAACAGATGGTAAATGGTTTTGTGTTGTGAAATTATATTCAACAAGGTCACATGAAGGTCATGATTACATGTGACATGCGGTCTAATTGCAATACATCCACATGTCAAATATCTTAGTCCTAGGTCAAAAAACAAAAAAGTTCTGGTCTGGATAATTATTCCCTATTTGAAGTACATAAATTTGACCTTACGGTCAGAGGTCAAGGTCACATGAAGGTCATTGAGGTAGACGACATGCAGTCTCATGGTGACACATCCACATGTCAAATAACCAAGTCCTAGGTCAAAAAACAAAAAAATTCTGGTCTGGACAATTACTCCCTATTTGAAGTACATAAATTTGACCTTGAGGTCAAGGTCATATGAAGGTCAGGATGGTATGCGACACACCGGCTCATGGTGATACATCCACGTGCCAAATATCTAAGGCCTGGCTCAAAAAACAAACAATTTTGGTCCGGACAAAGTTTCCTTGAAAAAAGCACAAATCTGACCTTCAGATCAAAGGTCAAGGTCACATGAAGGTCACAATGGTACGCTACACATCGGCGCATGGTGATACATCCATATGCCAAATATCTAAAGCCCGACTCAAAATACAAAAAAGTTCTGGTCCAGACAGTTTCCCTTAAAAAGTGCATAAATCTGACCTTCAGGTCAAAGGTCAAGGTCACATGAAGGTCACTATGGTACACTGAACACCGGTTCATGTTGATACATCCACATGCCAAGTATCTAAGGTGTAGGTCAAAAGACAAAAAAGTTATGGCTCGGACAAAGTTTGTGTGATGTTTCCCTCAAAAAAACACATAAATCTGACCTTCAGGTCAAAGGTCAAGGTCACATGAAGGTCATTATGGTACACTGCACACCGGGTCATGGTGATACATCCACATGCCAAGTATCTCAGGTGTAGGTCAAAAGATAAAAAAAGTTATGGCCCGGACAAAGTTTGTATGAGGAGAAGAAGAAGAAGACTATGCACTAAAACAATATGTCTCCCTTCTGGGAAGGGGAGACATAATAAATTTTGTTTTCTACTGCTGAGTAAACAAGCTAATGCAATCAGTCTGAACCACTAAAGTGTTTTTTGGCACTTTTCAATAGAGCCATTGTAATAGTTTCTAGAACTCAAACAGTTATGTTCGGCCAACAGTACTACACCATGCTGCCAACTATTAGTGATTGCCAAAATCATCAGTTTACCATTGAATCCCCCACAAGTGTGACCTCTATACCTAAAACATAAACTCACCACACTACAGGAAATTTGTCTGCAACTTGATCAACTGTGCCATCTCCTGAACTAAGGTAGTGAATTGTCCATTTCAAAAAATCTGTTCCCAACTCTTTCCATTTCATCAATGATTCATCGTCAAGTCCCAGCCAGCTCTGGATTTCATTCATTCTTGTCCCTAACTGTGGAAATATGAAACATCTTTATTTGGTTTTTCATTTGATAAAAACTATGAAACATTTTTTTATATCTCTCAGTGAAACAACTTTGCTGCAAAAGCTTCAAAAACTAAAAACTTGAATTGCAGAACTAGCTCACAACATAAATAATTGTGTCAGTAAGCATGGTTTACTAGATAATCTGCATCTGGTTAGTATCAGAAGTATGGTGTGGAAAAGAATTTTGTGAAAAACTAAGTGAAGAGAAACTAAGTAGCTGAGCTGGAAATATGGATTAGAGTGACCCACTTTAGGTTAATGACATGCCTTTGTGGGTTAGCTGGAAAAGTGTGTCAGTGACAAGGGCCCTGTGAAGCTTCAAGATTTGATTTGATTCTTAAGTAGATATTTGGTTCGACTTCAAATCGGCTGCCCTATTCATTTCCTCTCGAATCTTTTTCATAGAAATATAGCTTGGTATCAGTCATCTTCATCATCTCACAAAACATGTAGTTTAGATGGAAATCATACACACATAGTGTTCAAATAAAAGACTAAATGTAACTTACGCTAGATTAACATAAAAAACATCGGCACTAATGCCACCAGCAATTCCAGTATCACTTGACCCTCCCACTATTAAATACAAATTTAATGTTTCCAAGCAATGTCGACGATGAAATATAATCAACACGGGGTAATAATATTCCAACTACATCATCAAGGCAAGCCCTGATGATGTAGTTGGATTATTTTATCAGTCGGAACTTAAGCCAGCGAAGTCAGAACAAATCAGGTTTATAGTACCCCAACCCCTATTGGTCATCTTCAAGACACCACTGATTCAATTTGAGGTTTGCTTCAAAAATTAAACGAGACTTACCTGTAAGGTGAGTTTTGATTGGAATTCTACCGACTCATGTAGACTAAGCAAGATAAGTGCATGTGCATGGACGTCATATTCACTGCATGAGGTCTTTTGGCCGCTAACAATTGGTTGAGTAAACGTTTTTGTCAAAGAACGTGGGCGGGCACTTAGCCTCCTTAGTCTATATGAATCGGTAGAAGTCCAATCAAAACTCACCTTACAGGTAAGTCTCATTTAATTTTTGAATTCTACCTCCCCATGCCAACCTAAGGAGGGTATGCGAGAGTTCAAAGCCCACAAGACCGAACTGACAGCCTGATCAAACATGCAACTCTTACATGTACATGGCTTAAAGGAAACTGAATTCAGATGCCCCCTACTTTGCTGCCAACACATAATCAGCAAATCCTTTTGCTTTCTGTATTGGTTTGCAGTAAAACTTCGCACATGTTGATGAATTTGACCATCCTGCCGATGGCATTGATGTCACATTTCCTGTGCAAGGCTATACTGGTGGAAGCAGCACCAGGGCTGGGGGTCAATTACATTCAAAGTAATTAATTACAAATACAATTACTTGTGGAAAATTCAATTACAATTACAATTACGTTTTGAAAAGTAATTAATTACTTTTAATTATTTTCAATTACTTTTCACAACTACAACACATGGATGGTGGATTATGACCAAATCACCCAGCAGGTGTAATTTCCATCCATCATAACATTGAGCTTGTTCTACTCACGCTCACATTTGTATAATGTTATTGACAAAAAAGCAAATACCTTTAGCACAAAAATTATTTATAACCAAATTATGAGGTGCTATTTTGTTAATTAAATGATAGAAATGTGTCTGTTATTGGAGCAAACTCTTTGAGCAAATAGCTTCAGCACAAAAATTAATCAAAGAAAAATTAAGAGATGCAATTTTGTCCATCACACATACCTTTACTAGAAATAACTACTCAATGAAATATTACTACTTCATTACTAAATGCTGAGAAAAATTCTGAGAGAAAATTTACATGGACTGAACCCACATGGGAACATAATTTGTAGTTTATTGCACAACAATTCAGTTGTGACAGGTAATAGCTGAAGTAAATGAGTTTGATCAGCAAATCAAGTTAATAGGATTTCTTTCAATACAGTTAATCCCCCAACTGAAACTCAATTTGGACAAAAGCAACTAAACATAGTTATTCGAGAATTCATCTGATCATCTCATCACGGTCATTTGCATGGACTCCGAGGTTCTAACAACTTGACAATGGAGCTCTCAATTGTAATCCAAGAAACTCTTTTCAGAGTGAAGGCTATACCCTTTCTACCACCTGGAGTATTCAGGTGCTTGAGGGTAAAATTCACCTGACAGTGGATTTTGATAAAGAAACCGAACCAACATCCTTGGAGAGGTGTAGCACCTTTCGTGGGGGGATTTCCTCCTGCACTGGCCACGCTCCAAGTGACATGGACTTGCTGGATGATGACAAGCAGACAGAAGCCACAGAAGTCGCCGAGATCAAGAAGAAAAGAAAGAGAAAGAAGGGACCTTCCGCCAGACGACGCGATGCCCACCAACTGACAGAGTTCATGGAAAAGAAGACGAGGGAAAAGGAAGTGAGGGAGGCTAACTAGGGCGATGAAAACTTGATGCCTGCTACCCCTGAACGTTCCAAGTGCAGCTCAATACCTTCCATTCCGTTGGATGGTCTGGAGGACGCTGGTTCGCCAGGTGACCGTCCAAACTTCAGCCCATCACACTCTTCTTCGGAAGAGAAGATGGAGGAGGAAGGACTGTTTGTGGAGCAGGAGGTTGAATCGGACATCGCACCTGTCGCCGAACCCGCTCTTGCTTCTCCAGCTTCTTCCAACCAGAACTCCAAGTGGGAGGTGAGCACCGCGGAATCCGTGGAAGCTCTCCTGGGAATGAAGTTCAGGGATGACGGACACCGAGACTTCCTGATGGGACAAGTACCATACATGAGCACCATGGATATGTACAAGAACAACTTCGAACAACTGCAGTCAAATACATGTTACATGGATACTCAGCAACTGCTATCTGCAAACAAACCCACCAGCGATAGCCACTACACCGCCATCAGCTGCAAGGTCTAGGCCATTCATTCCAAGCAAGTCCCGTAGTCCTCCTACACCTCCGACAGCGATCTCTCCATCACAACTACCTCCTCCCAAGAAGAATCGCCAGAGACATAGACGCTTCTGAACACCTCAACTTGTTCCTCCTTTGCCGCACCCGGACATGAATGAAAGAAATTTAAATACAGTTATCGCTGAGGGTCGAAAGGGGCACCTTTGGCGCGCCAAACCATTAGATCTAGGAGTTATTTGAGAATTTATTTTTCATTCAAATATTTTCTCTCAGCAGTTGCATAAGCACTCCAAACAGTGTGATGATTATCAAAACACACCCTTGCAAACAATTCATCAAACAAACCTCAACACCAGAGATACTGGTCCTGGTAAAAGAGAGACATAAATATTGAAACATACTCCAAATGTGCAGGTGGATTTTTGAACACTGAATGTAAGTTTTGAAAACATTTTTAGCTCAACTTGACAAAGTCAAGCTGAGCTATTGCCATCACTTCTCGTCCGTCGGCGTACGTACATCCACAATTTCCTTTAGCACACCTCACAGGTCGCATTTATGATCAGATCGCTTTGAAACTTGGTATGCTTGTTTGGGGTGACCTCTAGATGAACGCTATCGATTTTCTTCAATTTCCATCAAAAAATGTTGCCGCGGCCAATGTTCTTAGAACTTAGTTTAGTCAGACCTCAATATTTCCCTTTGGCACACCCTACAGGGCACATTTATGATTGGATTGCTTTAAAACCTGGCATGCTTGTTTAGGGTGACCTCTAGATGGGAGCTATCAATTTTCTTCAATTTTCGTCAAAAACTGTTGCCGCGACCAACGTTCTTAGAACTTCGGTTAGTCAGACCACAATATTTCCCTTTGGCACACCCTACAGGGCACCAACGTTCTTAGAACTTAGTTTAGTCAGACCACAATATTTCCCTTTGGCACACCATACAGGGCACATTTATGCTTGGATTGCTTTGAAACCTGGCATGCTTGTTTGGGGTGACCTCTAGATGGGAGCTATCGATTTTCTTCCATTTCCGTCAAAAAATGTTGCCACGGCCAACGTTCTTAGAACTTAGTTTAGTCAGACCTCAATATTTCCCCTTGGCACACCCCACAGGGCACATTTATGATCGGATTGCTTTAAAACTTGGCATGCTTGTTTAGGGTGACCTCTAGATGGGAGCTATCGATTTTTAGCTCAACTTTGACGAAGTCAAATTTGAGCTATTGTCATGGCCCGTCGTCCGTCGTCCGTCTGTCCGTCCGTCCGTCCGTCTATCCGTCTGTCCGTCTGGCCGTCTGTCCGTCTGTCCGTACGTCAACAATTGGCTATGGCTCGGGCTAGAGGTCGTATTTATGAACCGATCTTTACGAAACTTCTTGTGTACCTTTGTTATGACCCTGGGACGGGAACGTGTGTTTTTAGGTGTGGTCCAAAATTCAAGATGGCTGCCAGTGGCCATTTTGTACCGATGATGCAAAAATCAGTTTTTTGTACAGAACTTCTGTATGAAAGTTCTGATTTGAATAAAGTTTTGTATAAATGTTTAGTACCATGGGATACATCACATATAATACGGGTTTTTTTCTCGTGCGTAAATTATGCAAATTAGACTGACTTTGATTTATTTAGTGTTACTTTCAGAGCTGTAAGTGCCAAGCTGCTATGGCTCGGGCTAGAGGCCGTATTTATGAACCGATCTTTACGAAACTTCTTGGGTACCTTTGTTATGACCGTGGGACGAGAACGAGTGTTTTTGGGTGCGGTCCGAAATTCAAGATGGCTGCCAGCTGCCATTTTGCACCGACGATGCAGAAATCTGTTTTTTGTACAGAACTTCCATATGAAAGCTCTGATTTGAATAATTTTTTGTATGAATGTTTAGTACCATTACATCACATATAATACGGGTTTTTTTCTCGTACGTAAATTGTGCAAATTAGACTAATTTTGATGTTTTTTGGGGTTACTTTCAGCACTGTAAGTGCAAATGCCAATACGGCTCAGGCTAGAGGCCGTATTTATGAACCGATCTTTATGAAACTTCTTGGGTACCTTTGGTATCACCGTGGGATGAGAACGAGTGTTTTGGGGTCCGGTCTGAAATTCAAGATGGCCGATGGCAGCCATTTTGTACAAAATTAGGTGCAATCAATCAGATTTTTGCACAGAACTTCCATATGAAAGCCCTGATTTGAATAATTTTTTTGTGTGAATGTTTAGTACCATGGGATGCATCACATATAATACAGGTTTTTTTCTCGTGCAGAAATTATGCAAATTAGATGAACTTTGATTTTTTCAGTGCGACTTACACACAGTAAGTACACATGTCAATACGGCTCAGACTAGAGTCTGTATTTATGAACTGATCTTCACGAAATGTCTTGGGTACCTTTGTTATCACCTTGGGACGAGAACGAGTGTTTCTGAGTGCGGTCTAAAATTCAAGATGGCTGCCAGTGGCCATTTTGTACCGAAATTAGGTCTAATCAGTTTTTTGTACACAACTTCTATACAGCTCAGACTAGAGGCCATATTTATGAACCAATCTTTACGAAACTTCTTGGGTACCTTTGTTATCACCGTGGGATGAGAGCGAGTGTTTTTGGGTGTGGTCCGAAATTCAAGATGGCCACCAGCAGCCATTTTGTACCAAAATTAGTGCAATCAGTCTTTTGTATAGAACTTCTGTATGAAAGTTCTGATTTTAATAAATTTTTGTATGAATGTTTAGTAACATGGAATACATCACATATTGTAAGGGTTTTTTTTTCAAGCAGAAATTATGCAAATTAGATGAACTTTGATTTATTCAGTGCAACTTACACAATGTAAGCACACATGTCAATACGGCTGAGGGTAGAGGCTGTATTTGTGAACCGATCTTCACAAAACTTCTTGGGTACCTTTGTTATCTCCTTGGGATGAGAATGAGTGTTTCTGGGTACGGTCCAAAATTCAAGATGGCTGCCAGTGGCCATTTTGTACCGAAATTAGGTCCAATCAGTTTTTTGTCACAAGTTCTATATAGCTCGTATTTATGAACTGATCTTCACAAAACTTCTTGAGTACTTTTGTTTTCACCTTGGGACAGGAACGAGTGTGTTTTGGGGTGCCTTTGTTATCACTGTGCTATGAGAACAAATATTTTGGGGTTCAGTCAGACCCACTGTGGGACTCAAAGATTTTTTCTAGTTCAGCATCTGACTGTCACCCACCTTTACAATACTTTACCTATACATTTGTTACAGGCAACGGTCAGTATTTATGTACAGACCGTTACAATACTTTATATGTACCTTTGTTATCAGGTCATTACCTAGATGTTTGTCATTGCTGTGTCACATACTATACATGTACATGTCTTTGTCTTGACAAGTTGAGCTACAGTGTCATTGACACTTTCATTTTCCATTTCCGTCGAAAAATGTTGCCGCGGCCAACGTTCTTAGAACTTAGTTTAATCAGACCACAATATTTCCCTTTGGCACACCTTACAGGCACATTTATGATTGGATTGTTTTGATACCTGGTATGCTTGTTTGGGGTGACCACTAGATGGGAGCTATTGATTTTTTTCCATTTCCGTCAAAAAATGTTGCCGCGGCCAATGTTCTTAGAACTTAGTTTGGTCAGACCTCAATATTTACCTTTGGCACACCGTACAGGGCACATTTATGTTCGGATTGCTTTGAAACCTGGCATGCTTGTTTGGGGTGACCTCTAGATTGGAGCTATCCATTTTCTTCCAATCCTGTCCGTCAAAAAATGTTGCCAATGGCAACGATCTTTGAACTTAGTTTAGTCAGGCATCAATATATTCCTTTGGCATGCCCTACAGGGCACATTTATGATCAGATCGGTTTGAAACTTTGTATGCTTGTTTGGGGTTATGGGAGCTATTGATTTTCTTCGATTTCCGTCAAAAAATGTTGCCACTGGCAATGACCTTCGATGAACTTAGTAAAAACTCAGTGCAGTTAAGCATCAATATTTCTATTTGACACACCCTGCAGGGCACATTTAAGATTGGATCGCTTGCAAACTTGGTGTGCTTGTGTGGGGTGACATCTTTTTGGGAGCTGTCGATTTTATTCCATTTCTGTCAAAAAATGTTGCTTCTGACCTTTGAACTTAGTTTAGTCAGACCTCAATATTTCCCTTTAACACACCCTTCAGGTCACATTTATGATCGGATCACTTTGAAACTTGGTATAGTGTTTGGGGTGACCTCTAGATGTGAGCTATTTTTTAATTTCCATAAAAAGTTATTGTCGTTATCACAAGCCTTTGAACTTACTGCATTTGTGCATCAACTTATCCCTTTTGCACTCTCTGTAGGGTATATTTATGAATTTCCATTAAAAAAAACCCAAAAAACGTTACCACAAAGCAATGACCTTCTACTTAGTGCATTTGTGCATTAGCATCTTCCTTTGGCATGCCTCAGAGGGCACATTCATTATCAGGTTGTTTTGAAACTTTGTATGCTTATGTAGGGTGACAAAGATAGGAGCTATTGATTTTCTTTTCATTTCCTGCAAAAACTGTTGCTGTTAGCAACAATCTTTGAATTTATTGCATTTGTGCATCAACATTCTTTGACATGGCCTACAGGCCACATTTATTAGATTCACCTATTTTCTAATAGGTGAATCTCTTGTTAGGCTTTTCCCTCTGGAAAAGACTATTTTTTTTCTACGGATTATTATTATTTTTTTTTTTTTTTTTCCACACATTTTGTCCGCACGATTCCGAAGCCATTTTCGGACCGATTTTCACAAAACTTTTCACATGCATAGAGGGGCACAAAATCTAAAAATGTACCCGAAGCGGAATTTTCGATTTAAACCTTATTTCGTCAGAATTGACAAAAAACGGTCAAAATTCGGGTTTATCGGCACTTTCTCGAAACACGTCTTGTTGATTTTTTTTTAAACCTTCATCATTGATAGACCTGTCACGACCTTTGATACACATGACATATCAGGCGATGCATATGGTAACCCTCCACAGACTGCCAAACATAGAAATTTTGATGAAATGGGCCGGTTTCAGGCCCCCAGAGCACCCAAACAGTACACGAGAGATAAACATAACTTCCTTCATTGGGAGTGGAATTCACCGAGGATCATTTTTGTAAGTAATAAGGGTGTTCAAAAAACCAAGCGTTAACCCGTTTTGGGCTGGTTAAATAGCAATACCCCCATAAAGCTAAAAAATTCAGGTTTTCCGTGGATTTCTCTAAACGAGTCTTGTAGATTTTCAAGAAAAAATTGTCACTCCCAGGACTTGATGTTGCAATAGAAGTTGCATGGACAAAATACTGCGGTGAGCATTTGTTAACCCTCCACGGGCTGCTAAAAGTCAAAATTGTGATAAAATGGGCTGCTTTTGGACGCCAACAGCACCCAACGGGTACGCCACAAAGAAAAGTGCTTTCTTTTATCGAGCGCACAATCTATTCGGAAACATTTTGGTAAGTAGTAAGGGTATTCAAAAAACGAAGTCTTAACCCATTTTGGACAGGCTAAAGAGAGAGACCCCTTAAAATCTAAAAATTCCCATTTTCTGTGGATTTCTCTAAATACATTCCATAGGTTTTCAAGAAAAATTGACTACTTGCAGGTCTTTGTGTGACATTACAAGTTGCATGGACAAAATATTCCGCTGAGCGTTTATTAACCCTCTACAGAATGCCAAGCATCATAATTTTGTTGAAATGGGCTGTGTTCGGACACACACAGCACACAAGGTACGTTCGAGAGTTACACATAATCTCCTTTGTTGGAAGTGGACTTCACTGAGGACCATTTTTGTAAGTAATAAGGGTATTCAAAAACCTAAGCGTTAACCCCTTTTCGGGTGGTTAATAGCGATACCCATCAAAAGCTAACAAAAATCATGTTTTCCGCGGATTTCGTTACAAACATCTTGTAAGTTTTCAACAGAAAATGGCCATTGATAGGTCTTGGAGTCACATTACCGGTTGCATGGATAAAATATTCCAGTAAGCATTTGTTAACCCTCCATGGGCTGCTAAATGTCAACATTTTGAAAAAATAGTCTGTTTTTTGGACACCAACAACAACAAATGGGAATGCCACAGAGATACATAACTTCTTTTACCAGATGCATAACTGATAGAGAAAAATTTAGTAAGTAGTAAGGGTATTCAAAAAATCGAGGTCTTAATACATTTTCGCCTGGTTAAGATGTACCCCTTAAAAGCTTAAAATTCCAGTTTTCTGTGGATTTCTCCAACAAATCTAGTAAGTATTCAAGGAGAATTGACCATTTGCAGGTCTTGGAGTGACATTACATGTTGCATAGACAAAATATTCCGGAAAGCGTTAGTTAACCCTCCAGAGGCTGCAAAGCATAGAAATTTTGAGAAAATGGACTGTTCTTGGGCACCCATTGCACGCAATGTGTACCTGCAAGATAAACATAACCTCCTTCTTTGGAAGTGAAATTCCCCGAGGATCATTTTTGTAAGTAATGAAGGTATTCATCAAACCAATCATTAACCCGTTTAGGGCTGGTTACAGATCCACACCCCTTAAAAGGTTAAAAATTCATATTATCCGAGGATTTCTTTAAAAACATCTCGTATATTTTCAAGAAAAATGCTCAGATCTTAATGTGACATTACAAGTTGCATGTACAAAATATTCATCTAAGCATTTGTTAACCCTATGCAGGTTCTCAAACATCAAAATGTTGATAAAATGGGCTGTGTTTGTGTACCCACAGCAGTTGTTGAGAGGAGAGATCAAAATAAGTGGAAGTAGAATTCACTGAGAATTATTTTTGGAAGTAATAAGAATATTCAAAAAACAACACTTAACCTGTTTTGGTCTGGATAAACAATTATACCCATCAAAAGCTTAATTTCTCTGAAAACATCTTGTAGATTTTAAAGAAAAATGACCATTCACAGTTCTTGGTGTGACATTACCAGTTGCACGAATAAATATTCCTGTTAGCACTTGTTAACACTCTACAAGCTGCCAGACGTCAATATTTTGGATACATTTGAGATACAATGGACCATTTTCAAATAGACACAGCACTCAGTGGGTATGTGTCGAAGAAACATAACTCCTTTTGTCGGTCATTGACTTGTTGGACGACGATATTCACATTAACCCACTCCACCGTTAATTATGGTTTTTACCTAAACAATTTTTGTATCAAACTGTGTCATTTGAGACTACTATACTCACCTTTCTCATAACATCAATGAAGGAACTTCAGTGAGACAGTTAAAAACAATTTATCAGACACTGTGGGGTCATGACAAATCATGGAATCTCATCGGGAAAAGCCATGATTCTCCAGAATCATAAAGTCTAGTTATTCTTATTTTTCCTTTTTTTAAGTTTTTTTTTTTTTTTATTTCAATGATTCTTGTCTGATGGATTTCGCGAAAACGCCATGTACGATTTTGCTGAAATTCGGCACATGGGTAGAGCATCAGGCGAAGTTTCTCACCTGGGTCATGGCATTTCTGAAGTTTTTCGTTTTCTGCCAAAGCCGTGAAAAATGTAGTCAAAAAGTCACGTTTTACTCCAATTCTCTAAAATACTCTGGGCGATTAGGCTGAAGCGATCCTGGTATTTGCAGCATGACCGACTTCATCTGTCTGCATAGGCAGTATTACCCACGTTGACGCTATTTTGCCACAAACTTCACCCCAAAATGCATTTTTGGCAAAAAGTGCCGAATTTCACATGCGTTTTCTCAGCACTGCATCCATATCTTTTCAAATCAGGTCCAATGAGAAGATTGGGCATTCATCCAAGAACAATTTTGCTGTTATATGTTTTATTCAAAGTTTTAACCTTCACCCAGTTTTTAGGCCTTGAATCAGAGTACCCTAAAAGTCAACGTAAAATTCGCTCATTTTGAGTTCAGTTTTCTTCCACTTTGGAATGAAATATCGAATGAAAGTGTCAATGACACTGTAGCTCAACTTGTCAAGACAAAGACATGTACATGTATAGTATGTGACACAGCAATGACAAACATCTAGGTAATGACCTGATAACAAAGGTACATATAAAGTATTGTAACGGTCTGTATATAAATACTGACCGTTGCCTGTAACAAATGTATAGGTAAAGTATTGTAAAAGTGGGTGACCGTCAGATGCTAAACTAAAAAAGAAATCTTTGAGTCCCAGAGTGGGTCTGACTGAACCCCAAAATATTTGTTCTCATAGCACAGTGATAACAAAGGCACCCCAAAACACACTCATTCCTGTCCCAAGGTGAAAACAAAGGTACCCAAGAAGTATCGTGAAGATCAGTTCACAAATATGAACTGTGTAGAAGTTGTGACAAAAAACTGATTGGACCTAATTTCGGTACAAAATGGCCACTGGCAGCCATCTTGAATTTTGGACCGCGCACAGAAACACTCGTTCTCATCCCAAGGTGATAACAAAGGTATCCAAGAAGTTTTGTGAAGATCGGTTCATAAATACAGCCTCTAGCCCGAGCCGTATTGACATGTGCACTTACAGTGTATAAGTAGCACTGAATAAATCAAAGTTCATCTAATTTGCATAATTTCTGCACAAGAAAAAAACCCGTACTATATGTGATGTATTCCATGTTACTAAACATTCATACAAAAATTTATTCAAATCAGAACTTTCATACAGAAGTTCTGTACAAAAGACTGATTGCACTAATTTTGGTACAAAATGGCTGCTGGTGGCCATCTTGAATTTCGGACCACACCCCAAAACACTCGTTCTCATCCCACGGTGATAACAAAGGTACCCAAGAAGTTTCGTAAAGATCGGTTCATAAATACAGCCTCTAGCCTGAGCCGTATAGAAGTTGTGTACAAAAAACTGATTAGACCTAATTTCGGTACAAAATGGCCACTGGCAGCCATCTTGAATTTTGGACCGCACCCAGAAACACTCGTTCTCGTCCCAAGGTGATAACAAAGGTACCCAAGACGTTTCGTGAAGATCGGTTCATAAATACAGACTCTAGCCTGAGCCGTATTGACATGTGTACTTACTGTGTGTAAGTAGCACTGAAAAAATCAAAGTTCATCTAATTTGCATAATTTCTGCACGAGAAAAAAAACCGTATTATATGTGATGTATTCCATGGTACTAAACATTCACACAAAAAATTATTCAAATCAGCACTTTCATATGGAGGTTCTGTGCAAAAATCTGATTGCACCAAAGTTTGTACAAAATGACTGCCATCGGCCATCTTGAATTTCGGACCGGACCCCAGAACACTCGTTCTCGTCCCACGGTGATAACAAAGGTACCCAAGGAGTTTCGTGAAGATCAGTTCATAAATACGGCCTCTAGCCCGAGCCGTATTGGCATTTGCACTTACAGTGCTGAAAGTAACACCAAAAAACATCAAAGTTAGTCTAATTTGCATAATTTACGCACGAGAAAAAAAATCCCGTATTATATGTGATGTATCCCATGGTACAAAACATTCATACAAAAAATTATTCAAATCATAGCTTTCATATGAAAGTTCTGTACAAAAAACAGATTTCTGCATCGTCGGTACAAAATGGCGGCTGGCAGCCATCCTGAATTTCGGACCGAACCCAAAAACACTCGTTCTCGTCCCACGGTCATAACAAAGGTACCCAAGAAGTTTCGTAAAGATCGGTTCATAAATACGGCCTCTAGCCCGAGCCGTATTGGCATTTGCACTTACAGTGCTGAAAGTAACACCAAAAAACATCAAAGTTAGTCTAATTTGCATAATTTACGCACGAGAAAAAAAATCCCGTATTATATGTGATGTATCCCATGGTACAAAACATTCATACAAAAAATTATTCAAATCATAGCTTTCATATGAAAGTTCTGTACAAAAAACAGATTTCTGCATCGTCGGTACAAAATGGCGGCTGGCAGCCATCTTGAATTTCGGACCGAACCCAAAAACACTCGTTCTCGTCCCACGGTCATAACAAAGGTACCCAAGAAGTTTCGTAAAGATCGGTTCATAAATACGGCCTCTAGCCCGAGCCGTATCCAATTGTTGACGGACAGACGGACAGACGGACCATGGCATAAGCTCAAATTTGGCTTTGCCAAAGTTGAGCTAAAAATGATATGCATGGTCGTATTCACAATTGATTACCGAGCATATTTGCTGTTGTAAGTTTGGTTGTAAAGTTTAACCCTATGGCCATTCTGGTTGCCTGAAAGTAGGTACCGTCCAAGTAAACTCCAATTTTTTTAGAATTTGGTAAGTTTAAGTGTCAATTTACTCCATATCTAATTGATTGAGCGCTGAATGTGTTCAATGGCTGCATGCAGCTTTCAAAGTATGACAACTTTTGTTCTATATGTTATTATAAAAAAGTTTAACCCTTAGCAGATTTGAGAGCTCCCATTAGGGTACTGTCAGAATAATTGTTGCTTTCGCCAACTTTCACATGCGATTTCTCAACACTGGAGACAAATTTTCTCAAAGTTTTTTCCACGAGAAGATAGGGCGTACAACCTAGAACAATTTTGCTGTTATATGTTTTATTCAAAGTTTTACTCTTCACCCAGTTTTTGGGCCTTGAATTGGAGTACCCTCAAATTCTTTAGAGACTGTTCCCTTTGCTGCTATGTTAAACTTCCTCAAGGTGTTATCAGTAAGTGTCCAGCTGTGATTGACAACATGTATTCCATTTTATTTATTCGTGTAATATGATTCTAGTTGGCCAGCATTCTCCAGATGCTGTTTCTCCTATTTGATAGAGAGTGCTGCCTCAAAAATTGCACTTTTCATAATATTCATTAACCCTCTTCTACTGGTTTTTATTGCAACAAAGCAATGTTACTACTATAATGCTGTTCATTTCTAACTTAACCCTGCACGCGTTGTTACAGAGAAGGAGATATGGATTTCCAGCAAAAATGGCTGGAATAATATGAAAAACGGCCTGTGAGTGTGTATGTCTTCCTACATGCCTGACAGCAAGCACGCCCTGAATTCGATTTTAACCATTCGCCAGCCATTTCTGTGTGAAAGGGTAGAGTCAGTAGAGATGTCAGAAATGCCCCCTGCCCTGACTTGAACATTAACCATAGAACAGTCATGCCAGTGTGAAAGAGAAACAGTCTGTTAACCCTCTTTTGCTGATTTTTATTGCCACAGAATTGATAAATGTGTGGTGACACTATTTCCTAAGCAATATTGCTATGATGCTGTTGATTTCTAAGTTAACCCTGTGCACGTGGTTTCAGAGAAGTAGATACGGATTTTCAGCAATTATGGCTGGAATATTATGTAATGCAGTCTGTCAGCCTACCTACCTGCTTTACAGCAAGCCCGCGATGACTTCCATTTTAACCATTTTTCTGTCATGACTGTGAGAAAGAGTACAGTCAGAAGAGTTGTTAGAAATTCATGTCTGCCTGACTGCTTGCCTGCATGCCAGCCTAACAGCCTGCCCTGGCTTCGACATTAACCATCCAACATTCTTGCCAGTGTGAAAGAGAACAGTAAGTTAACCCTCTTTTACTGATATTTATTGCAACAAAATTGATAAATGTGTGCTCGCACTATTTTCTAAGCAGTACTGCCGTGATGCTGTTGATTTCTAACTTAACCCTGTACGTGTGGTTTAAGAGAAGTAGATATGGATTTTCCAGCAATTTTGGCTGGAATAATATGAAATGCAGTTTATCAGTCTATCTGCCTTCCTACCTGCCTGACAGCAAGCATGCCCTCTCTTTAAGTTTACCCATTCACCTGTCATGCCTGTGTGTCTAGAAGGAGGGCGTTGGACGGGTACGATCTGTTCAACAGGTTTGCTATTTAGCAATAACTTGGACATTAACCATACAGCATTCACGCCAATGAGAAAGCGTATTGCCGAAAGAATTGTTAGACACTGCAGGGAGTTTTCTATCGGATGTGCACTTAATATATCCTAACACCTACCAGCTCTATCTATATGCAATCTTATTTCGCTGCTGCCTAAAAAAACAAGCCGAATAGGAGAATCTCTCGATTTCTTGAAATCGAAAAATCTAGTCATAGGATTGTTTTTGAACTTGGTGTGCTCATTAGTCAAGAACTCTAGATAAGCGCTGTTGATTAGCATTCATTTCTGTGAAAAAGTTGCCATTTACAATAACCTCTGAACATACTGCATTTGTGTATCAACATTCTTCCTTCAGCCAGTCTTACAGTTTACATTTAAAAATGCATGGATTACTCTGACGCTGTGCACACACAATGCTGTTATGTTGAAATTTCATCAAATAACATTGGTACCGATGATCTTCAATTTTGCCATTTCATTTATAACTTACCAAGTTCAAGTTTGTTAACAGTGTCATTGACACTTTCATTTGATCAATGTAATTGAAAAGTAATTGCAATTACAGGAGACTTATCAATGTAATTAATTACAATACAATTACAAGTAACTGAAAAATTCATCAATTACCAATTACATCCAATTATTGTTAAAAAAGTAATTAATTACAGGTAATTACCAATTACAATTACCGAAGCCCTGAGCAGCATTCAAGCTATGTGGTTTGAACACTGTAGTATCTATGTCTGCCTTAAGCATAACTGTTTGGAAACCAATTGATATGGTTTGCAAAAACTAATAAAAAGTCTCTTGTCTTTCCGAAAAGGCTGAGTTTGTTTAACATAGGCATCTGTGACCACAGACAAGTGTCTATCCGCTGGGAAAGATTGCAGTTTTAGAGAAAGTTACACTCTTCCTGGTGCTGACTGTTTTATCAAGTCATGTATGTGAAATGCATAAGAGCACTTTCCCCATACCATGTAATCACAATCCATAAAAGTAATAGCTTGACATCTCTGTCCAGTAACCAGCATACATAAGACAACTGTTTATAGAGTCAATTGTTTCAAACCTAAACATTTCGCTGATGACAATTTTTTCAAGTAGGTCAGTAAAATATCATCTCGTTAAAACAGGCCTTTTCACAAAAATGCCTCTGAGAAATCGCCATATTAACGGATGTTCTCTCACAACAAACTCTGAGTCTGAAAATTTTAGAAATTGCGATAGTGCAGACTGTGCAGTGTTGATAGCACTGTAATGTAATCCACTTTGAAAAAGATGTGTCAACAATTCAATGACGTTCACAGTCGGAGACATGGCATTGATATTTTGTTGATTGGAAACTCTGATCCATTTATCCAGATACACATTATATTGCGAATTTGAATTTTTTCTCCATGATGAAAAGATGATATCTTGAGCTGCTGATGAAATTCCTGTCGGTCTGATGTTCTCCCTGATAAGAGACAGGCCATCAAAATCATTTTTCCCTCAAGTGGATGTTTCGCTGCTTGATCGAATGGCAGCTTCAAAATGTTTTTCTTGGGCAGAGAAACTGGCAGATCTATTAGCAGTGATATCAACAATGGAAACCAAACTTGTGTTTCCCAAAAGGGTACAATAAAAATCGCCTTGCTCTGGTCAGTCATTACTTTTGTGAGACCTTGTGGGATAAGGCTAAATGGAGGAAAAAGATATAGAAATTTATTAGCCCAGTTTAAAGCAAGGGCATTTACAGCTAGAGCACCTGGATCCGGTTGCCACGAAACATATGGTTCAAATTGGAAATTCAATCGTGATGCAAACATATCAATATCGGGTAAGCCCTATTTCTTAACAATCTCTGAAAATATTTTTGTCTCCAGTTTCCATTCTGTTATACTGTTTGTTAATCGGCTTAATCTGTCAGCCTCCAAATTACTTTTACCAGCAATATGTGTTGCCGATAACCAAATTTTCTTGGGAATATACCAGTTCCAGATTTCTCTAGCCATAAAATTACAATTACCTGAGTGGGTCCCTCACATGTTATTGATATAAGCTACAGCTGTGACATTATCCATCTGCCACTGTATATGTGAACCAGAAATTTCATGACAGAGGACCTGCAAACCTTAGTAAGCTGCTTCCTCTAAATTCCATCTGCCCCTGAAATCCTATCTTTCCAAACAACACCCCAGCCTGAGCCAGATGCATCTGTTTGGATAATTATTTGTGGATTACCATGAGAAATATATCAGGGTTTTGGAAGACATTTGTTAACCACCAGGTAATATCACATTTGGCATCCTCAGATAGTGTACATGTAGCATCAAAATTACCATTAGCCTGCAGAAGTGCTTCATTTTTCTCAATTTCCAAGTGTTGATAATGTTAAGCTCCATATTCGACTCCTGGACAATAAAAGACCATGAGACCAATAAGTTTGGCTATGGAGCGAATGGAATATGCAGAAAGATCTAAAATGTTCCTCCCTAAATTTGTTAATTACTCATTCTTTTCTGTACTGATAGAAACCATCATGTTCTTAGAATCTAGCATAAACCCCAAATGTTCTATTACCTGTGTGGGTATTGTAATAGATTTTTCATATGAAACATAAAACCCAAGCTTCTGAAGCAGGTCACAAGTGCCATCTACAGTAAGTTTACAATTATTACATTCTTTCGCTGTTAAAAGGAGATCATCCAGATAACCACTCGATAGGAAACCTTGGGCCCACAATTTTGCAAATAAAGGTTTTAACAATTTAGTAAACACCTTAGGTGCATATGCCAGGCTATTCGGAAAGACAGTAAAATGATAGAAAGTTGAATTATACTTGAACCGTAAATATTTTCTATAGCTTTTGTGCACACCGGTACTGAATAACATGCATCTGTTAGGTCAACTGAAGCCATAAAGCAATTCGGTCTCATCAATTTTATGCAAGACTGCAATGTATTCATTTTAAAATGCAGATATTTTAGAAATTTGTTGAAATTTTTCAAATTCAAAATTAGCCAAAAAGATCCAGATTTCTTAGGAAGAAAAATATTAGATATAAAATCTCCATCTTCCTTTATGCATTTTTCAATGATTCCTTTGTCTGAAAAATCACGCATCTGAGCTTGAATGGCTGATTTCTCATGAGCTTGAAACCAAATTTCTTTAGGTTCAACAGGGAAAGAAGCCATGGATCACTACTTAATGATTGCCACATATTATACTTTAACTTCATAGCTGGAAATATTCAGTTGAAGTATAATATGTGGCAATCTTTATACCTTTATAGCTGGAAATATTCAGTGTTTTACATTTGTGCTATATACAGGGTTACTACTGCCAGCCATGCTATTTGTTACTGTTTCTTGTGGTCATTTTTGTAAGCATTTGTGCCCTTGTACTGGACCCCAGCTGATGTGCTGTTCTTCGAGTAAGGGTATCGTTGGCGGTACCCTATTCACTGGGCCTAAAAAAGAAAATTTGCGCTGTCCAGATGCGCCTGTACGGGACTGGTATGGCTGATGTCTTACTGTTGTTCTTGGCTTAGTAACCTTGGTGGTGAGCCGCTTCGTTTCAGACAGGTCTTTGACAGTTTGCACCAGTTCATCCCCAAACAGTTGTGTGCCAATGGGATCATTGCAAAGGGATTTATATTTATCACTTAGTTCTGGCTTGAACAGCATTTTTCTCCTCACATCCAAGTGATGACTTGAGTCAGCTAAGAGTCCAACAGCATCTGCTAGGCTGCTCATAACTTCATGAGGGTCAGGTGTTTCACCCCTCCTTCCTTCTCCTTCAACAAAATCATTTATCATGTTGATGACAATGTTGGTGCCCTGTGATCTCTGAATTTTTGGCAGCAGAATGTCCTGTGTTGTGGTAGATTTTGACACGGAGTTGAAAATTTCCGAATTTACTTTAACAATACCCAGCCAAGGTCTCAGAATTGCAATAAAGCAGGTTTGTTTTGTGTCTTTATCCATCCCATGCATAAGTAGTTGCACTGTAAGATTCGCCAGATGATGGTTAATGTTACCACCGGTTGTCTCATCCTTGTGTACAGACTTTTCCAGAATTGCAAAAATGCTGCTGTCTGCCAATACTTCGCCAGTGACATTTGCGTCTAGTTCCTGTTCTAAGTCGTCCCCTTTATCAAGGTTGGACGACTGTTCCTCCAGTTCTCAGCTGGTGTTGTAGTTGCCATAGGCACCCTTAAGTTCTTGCATCACCGGTGGCAATTTGCCCACAGCTGCATCAAGCTGTAAGAGTTGGTCTTTAACTGACTCCAAGTCATTGTGGTGTTTATTTTGAACAATTTCCTGGTGTGCATGCGCATTCGAAACAGATGTGCGTGTGCTCCGCACAATGTCCATTAACAGTTCACTGTCACATTTCGCGAGTTATCACAGTTTGCCTTTTGTGAGTTGTTGTTCTTTGTCTTGCTGCCTTTCCTAGTTTTCCGATTGGCAGTGCTCTCGGGCGTTTTGGCCTTTTCATGACAAAGACTGTTCATATTTTGAAATATAGTGTCCAGAATGGCATTTTGTGCACTCAAGTCAGCGGGGCCTCGCCCTGCTTCAGAGGTTGTCGCAAAACTCGCTTCTTTCGAAGCACTAGCAGTGTTGGCTGGAAGTGATTCACACTTTGATAATGGCATTTCGCCTGTGTGATTATTAAATGCAAAAATTATGAGAAAAAGAGTATTAGTTGATGTTGTTAACTTCTCGATGACGTTCTGGAATACACTCCACAATTATTGAAACAAAATACAAACTTTTAGGAACAATGTAACTATAGAAAATTTAATAAACACGCAAGTAAAAAAACATTGAGAACTATCCGCTCGCAGGAACACTTCAAGAGGACGTCCGTGCGCATGCGCTTATCTCGCGTAGCCTCCTTAGGTCAGAATGGGGAGGTAGAATTCAATTTTAAATAATAGTCGTGATTCAATTTGAGATTCGAATAGAAAATGTGTAATTCGCAGGGCCCTAACAGTGACCCACCGCAGATTCATGACACGCCTTTGCAAGTCGAAGGTTCATGTCATGCCTTTGTGAGTCAACTGGAAAAGTGGATCACAGTTTTTCACTTTAGGTTCCTGCCATGCCTTTGTGATTCAAATGGAAAAGTGGATCAAAGTGACCCACTCTAGGTTCAGTACACACTTTTGTGAATCAACTGGAAAGAATGGATCGCAGTGATAATCTTTAGGTTAATGATACACATTTGTGAGTGGAAAAGCTGGCCACAGTGACCCATTTCAGGTTCATGACACATCTCTGTGAGTTGCCTGGGAAAAGTGGATCACAGTGACCCACTTTTGGCTATTCCACACCTTTGTGAGTATGCGGGAAAAGTGGGCCACAATGATGCACATGGCACACTTTTTGTGAGTCAAGTGAATAAGTGGGTCATAGCGATGCACCTTTGGTTCATGACATACCTTTGTGAGTCAGCTGGATAAGCGGGTTACAGTTATCCACTTTTGTACCATGACACACCTTTGTGAGTCAACTGGATAAGTGTGTCCAAGATGCACTTCTGGCTCATGGCACACCTTTGTGGGTCACTGAATAAGTGGGTCACAGTGTTGCACTTTTAGTTCATGATTCACCTTTATGGGTCAAGTGGATAAGTGGGTCACATTCATGAGCTGCTGGTTTATGACATACTTTCATGAGTCTGGTGGAAAATGGGTTCCAAGTGATGCACTTTTGGTTCATAGCTCACCTTGGTGAGCCAACTTCATAAGTGGACCTCACAGTTGCTCACTTTAGGTTCACAGCCACCTTTGAGTAAAATGTATAAGTGGGTCACAGTGATGCACTTTTGTTTTACGGTTCACCTTTGTGCAGTTACTATTTAGTATGATTCTAGTTCAACTGGGCCAGGTTGGTATTTTGCTGATAGTGAAGTATTTTGTTGGTCAATTGATAGCTCATGCCAGTTGTTCATTGACTGAGGTTGAATCACAATATGTGGAGATAATGATTGGAAAAGAATTGCAGCTGTATTTTCTGTGAACACATTTCACTTGTGCAAACCTCTGTTCACACTGATCGACAGTCACTTGTTTCAATTGAGAAGCCACTTGTAAATACACCCAAAAAGAGTTGAGCAAATTCTACTTCACATTCAATGTACAATACTGAATTTACTTATCTGAAAGGTAAACATATACCTTGGCTGACATGTTTTATAAAATGTTTTATAACCAGAAAGTGTGACTAACCCTGGACATTTTCTGGTTATAAAAAAATTGGTAACTGCTATATCACACACTACATGAAAATATACTTTGACTAAGACTGTAAAAATGCATGGGTTAGTTGGTTACATGTTACATAGGGTGCACGATTCAAGGAACTAATGAAAATACTTTTACTGGATTATGGACATTTTTTAAAAGATAATTTAAAAATAAAAACATATATTTTCAATTAATAGGCTGTTTACTATACTTGTGAAACTGAACTTGTTTACCTCAAAAAGTAAGCACTGATTCTTTTCTTGAAGTTCCCATGGGGAGATCTGTGTAGTCAACTTGCATGTGTCAACATGATGGAAAACTTATCGTTCATGATGGAAGACTGCAACTGATTCATTGTGTAATAAACAATGACTTTACAGTTAATTTCTTATTCGAGACAGTTTACTCATTAAATTGCTGAAAACTACAGAATATGTTATGAAATAATTATTTGAAATGACATGTTCAAAGGTTAGCATGTTGCTTTTGTATTAAATTTCAATTGTTGACCCTTTCAAACACAAAACTGTTTTGATGACAATGAAACAAGTTTGCACCCAGTCCAATAAATAAATAAACTAATTATTAATTGATGTATTAGGTCACTTTTCCCATCGATGGCTATATCACAACAACACCACAAGTATAAATACAAGTTTAGCCAGCTGTTTGTATATACGGTTCCCACTTTATAGAACATGCACCCCAGTTATCGATCACCGGGGAATATTACCCTAGTCCTGTAGTTGAAATGGGGACAATAAATAGATGGACAAGAATGTCCTGCATTCTCTAGTTTACAGGCTTGCACAAATTGGAGGGATGGTCGTAACGTTCCTCTGGAGGTTCTACAAAATTACTCTAAGGGAAACATTTTTTATCCAATTTCCAATGACACCACAAACTATGGTACAATATGGTACATCTTGGAAATCAATTGACAACTTTTTCACATTTATAGACTCTCCTTGGAATTAGCAACAGCATTCAGCAATTCGGCCACATAAAAAACATCATCAAGTAGCTAATGACAGCATATATTTGCCTTTGCATATTGTAGCCACAATCATTTTGACTCACTACAAATACTTTCACACAATTATTCAACCCTCCATAAAATATATACATTTATTACTTTCCAAAGTGTGATTTACTGTGATTTCCGGGTTTGATTATAAACGATAACTTCACAAGTGAATTACGCAATCAACAATTGTGTCATGTATCCGTGCGTGCAAATGACATGGGGACTTCATTGTGTTTTGTTTTTTTAACAAGAAAAGCAGGTGATACTTGCAAAAGAAATTCTTGAATAACTATTATTTTCATTTTTTGTCTCAAAAACATAGGTTATGACCCCTCATTGAAATGACCTGGGTGAGCTCGTTCCAATGAGGGGTCATAACCTAGGTTTTAGAGACAAGAAAATGAACAAAATTGTAGCAGGGACGAGCTCGCAGTGGCATTGGACTTCCAAGTTCAGATCACTGGGATGTGGAGCATCGACGAGTGATATTTCTGACAACAAACAACAATAAGAGATAATATCCCAGTTCAGCCTTTTATTAAAAAAAATAACAGTTTCATAGCACTTTGTATACTATTTTCAAATGGAAATCCCAATTTCAGTCCCTTTGTAAATTAATCCCAATCCCAATTGACTTCGAGTTTAATTTACACATTATTTCCTGGTTCTAAATTTAGTTATCAATCTTTCCATGGGGGGTCTAGAAATAGTCCAAGGTGAAGGCTGGGAAAACAGAAATAAACTTTCACAACATCCCGTGGTTTCTACGGGGCTGAAGAAAAAACAAACTAAAGTGTGAAGGTATTCCTTCACAGTTCGTACCAGATTTCCAATACACCGAAATTAATAAATCACCGGCTTTTATACCTGTTGGAAACAACAGCGAGACTGAGTGTGACAAGATGAATCCGATTGGAAACAAAGGACCAATCAGGACTCATCTTGCTCCTCAGTGTCAGCATTGTCCCCAAAATGGATGAAAGTGTCAACAATAATTAGCCAGAGAGAAATAATTTAAGTGGAATTTTAAAACTATAGAATGATTAGACAAAATATATATTGCGTTGAAAGGTATAACAGAAAATTTATAGCTGGAAACTATGGGTTACTGGTTTGGTCTATTACATTCCTCCCTCCCCCAAAAATATCTATAAGTTCTTACTTATAATATACTTAAATTCCCAAATGAAAGGCACTATGGGAAACTAAAGTAACAAAAATTCAACAATTGTAAATAAATTCTCTTGACAAAAATCAAAAATAAAAATTGGCACATCTGTAGTTTCTTGGACCTCATTCTGCAATACTGTATTTCAGTCTTCGGATTCTGTCATATTTCTCATCCAATAAAATAAAAATAAATGTTCTTCACAAAGTTTCAGAAATATGCTATCTAGTGTTCACGTTGATTTCCAGCAACTTTCCTTTGGCGCAGTATATTTTTCTGGTGGCTGTATCTCCGATTTCTCATTAAACCACTGTCTCTTCCTGCCCCTCTCACATTCAACTGTAGCTCCCACAATGTTGACAGTGACCTCCTCATCACGTGGCACTACTACTTGCCGCTCCAAACTGTGGCTTCCAGTACTTTCTGCGGATTGATGCCTCTGCCTCTGGGTCTCTTCTCTGGCTTGGGACATTCGCTCCTACCCTTCCTGGGGTGTCCCAGGTCGGGGCGGAAGGAAGTCACCTGGATCCCGGTATTATCTGTTGACCTGCTTAAACTCAACAAACCCAGCCGGGGTCTGCTGTCTACATGTTGGTACATGTTTCCTGGCCTTTGGTCATCTACCAAACACCTTCCTGCATCCATCACACATGAATAGAGTTGCCTCTGGGACATGGTACTTACACCAATGGTCTAAGTATCGACCAAGTCTCATAAACTTTGCCACTTCTTCACAGCCGGATACAGGGCACACCATTCCCAATGGATCCCATAACTCCCGACACTCATGTTGGAACTGTTGCAGTTCCCCAGCTTCCACAGTAGCAACCAACACTTCTTTGCTAACTTTCCTCTCTGTCATTGTGGCAAATCTTGAAAGATAGGAAACGACCATTACTCATACTGAAATTATTATCTTTTTTTTTTTATTTCTCGGCTTTATTTTTTTTTTATCTTCAGTTTTTTAGTTCAGACGCAGCCAGAACCCCAAAAATAGTTTAAAGTTAGGGGTTCAAATATTGAGTATTTTAAATCAGCAATGTTTATTCATAAGTGTAATTGTAGATGTATGAAGAGGTGTTTAAATATGCTAATGTATAATTTACGGGGAGTATCGTTCGGGTGGATTTATTTGTTGACCCACTCGCATACTCTGTGTCTTTGTTTGCCTTTCCCAGATGACATGCTCCTCACTGAAACTATCACATTCTAAGTTTTCAGATTCACAATACTCAGATTCAGAACGGTCAGCTAACCAGTTATAAGGTTTATCAGCTCCCATATAAGGTTTTAGATGATCAACATGTACATTTATACTCCTAAACAATGGATCCTTTTGAATTGAGCAAGTTACATCTGAGACTTTATTTATTAACAGGTATGGACCTGTTCCGCCTAAGCCCAATTTCTTATCAGCTTCTGGGGGATACCATCTCCAGACCCACATGCCCACCTCAAAATCTCTTTGTTTTAATCCCACATCATAACCTTTCTTCTGCCTTAATGCTGAACACTTTAGTTGCTGTTGGGCAAGTTCAAATGCCCCTTGCAGTGCTGTTTCTAACCATTCAACATATTCTATGAGACAGCTAAATACTTCTTGCTCAGGAGGGGGACCTACCATTAGGTCAATTGGATAACTTACCTCCCTTCCCAACATAAGCAAATTGGGGGAACATCCTGTGCTTTCGTGCTCAGTTGCCCTATATGCCATCATAATATATGGTAAATGGTCATCCCAATCAGTTTTGTTTTCATTAACATAAATGGCTTGCATCTGCCGTAATGTTCTATTGAACCTCTCAACTAACCCATCAGACTGTGGACGATAGGGAACTGTATGTGTTTTCTCTATTCCCATTCTAGCACAGACAGCTTGAAATAAGTGAGACTCAAATTCTCGACCTTGATCAGTGTGCAACTGCTTAGGACACCCCAACTTACAAAACACTTCAGTAACCAACTTATCAGCAACAATGAGAGCTGTATGGCTGGGAACAGCAAAAGCCTCTTTCCATTCAATGAAATAATCACCAACTACAATGTATGATTATATACTCATTACCACTCTCCTGTCATTGATAGGGGGCCATAAATATCCACACCTATACATTGCATGGGTTCTTCTGCTTTGAACTGACACAGTGGTGATTTCCCCACTCCCGGGCCTGGTTTACACCATGCACACGAATCACATTCTCTACACCAGCGATCTATGCTTTTTGTCATTCCAGGCCAGTAGAATCTTCGTTTAATAACCTCTACAGTTCTATCTCACCCAAAATGCCCTGCTATTCATTTTTTATGCGGCTGCTTAAATATTTCTTCTCTAATTGTTACTGGGGCTACCATCTGGAATTGAACCATGTCAGCCTTTTTAATTTTCCTGTATAAAATGTTCTTATCCAAAATGAGTTCATTCCATTTCAAAAATAGTGCTTTTACCCACTTACTTTTAAATTCTGTATTTAGGGATCGGATTTCATTGTCTATTTTTAATTTTATCATATTCAACTGGGCCCAGGTGGATAACACCCGGTCCTAGGACACTTCTGTGTACATCATGACCCCCACAATTACCATGACAGCATGCTGATGCTGAAATAACAGGGGCTGAGATGGTAGCCATCCCTCTCCCATAATCAGTAACTCCATGGGGACTAGCAAACCCTGGGTTTGATTCAACACTGGGTCCTGTAACCACCCTACTTGTAGGTACCCTAGGTCCTAAAGTATCCTCATAACTATTTGCTTGCATCGATATAGCAGGTTCTGAGATGGTAGCCATCCCTCTCCCATAATCAGTAACACAATATGGACCCACGTTTCTATACAATCCTGAAATAGTCATACCCACAGTAAAAGATGATCTTACTGCACCATTTACAGATGCTTCCCCTGGTTTCAAATGTGTTCCTACAGGGGTTTGAGAGGTAATGTCATCAAGACTTGGGAGATATGTTCGTATTTTAAATCTGTGACCACTTGTTGTCAGTCTGTCTGAAGTCATAGTATGACTTTTGTTACACAAATAAGGTGTACTAGCCAAACTTCCAGTCGGACTAAATGTCTCCCTCCCATACTGATTTAAGGTTCCATGTACTGGGGTAGGCAAATCGGCTTCTAATATACTGTGTTCAACAAAGCCAACTCGATTCCTTGCATTTGGACAATAAAATGAATCAGGAAATATTACATCAGATCCACCGAGTTATTTGAATCCAAATTTCTACTGTGTGCCATTTTATAAAAAAAAAAAATATCCAGAAATTATTTATTTATTTGTTTCTTTTTTTTTTACTTATCTATTTATTAAAAATAAAACCACGACAATGATTCAAAACCACATCCTGGTCACGGCACCAACTGTAGTAGGGCCGAGTTTGCAGTGGCATTGGACTTCCAAGTTCAGATCACTGGGATGTGGAGCATCGATGAGTGATATTTCTGATAACAAACAACAATAAGAGATAATACCGGTTCGACGATTTACCCCATAGAACCCCAAAGATACCCCATAGAACCCCATAGAGCATGATAGGCACCCCATAGATATCTAATAGAAGAGTACCGGACCTAACTTTATTTTTATACTTTAACCCTTAACCCCCAAGATACGCCCCCTTATCCAATACGTTAACCCCCTCCCCTGTCGCATGCTTTCCGGACCACTCCTCCTTTATTTTTATATTTTAACCCTTAACACTAAGATACATCCCTTTTAAACAATACGTTAACCCCCTCCCCCGTCGGATGCTGTTCGGGGTACTCAACCCCAAGATACGTGCATGCCAAAGGACAGTGTCTATGTACGATTTCAACATTTTTTCTTTTTACTTTCTAATAAAAATAACTCTTTGGCCATCCACTGATTTGTCGCGTGATGGCGATGTCGACAGCTGCAATGGCCGCGAGGTGTAGACTATGTATCTGTTGCTGGCGACGGCTATGCTACCATTTTTTCAAAGTATCGTCTTCATTTTTCTTATTGTCCTGTTTTGTCTCAGTGTTTGATTGTTAAAAAAGCACGCTTGGTGTACAGCTGGTCAGAGCTGTAGAATTTAGTCTATCTAATAATTAGTGAATAAATATTGGTTGAAGCATGTGCACTTGTTCAATTGCTAAAACAACACAACACATTTATAGCTGATATATACTTTCTCCTTTTGTGTCGCTGCTCTGTTGTTCTTTTAATTAGCATTACTGCGTAAGAGGACATCCTTAGAATACTTGAGTGGAAAGAAAACATAAGCTCAGACACCTCGACTTCAGAAGTTAAAGCCATTTTATTTGTGTGGCTTTTCAGGCCTGTCTCTAGCATTATAAATACCGCCAGGTAACTTTCACTGCATAACACTTCGCATCAAAAACTCCGTCAGCATGCCTTGTGGGAAGAAAAAACCCAAATTCCCCTGTGGAGTTTGCCAAAAGAATGTTGAAGAGGATTCTGACTGTATTTTTTGTGACACTTGTAGCAGTTGGCTGCATGCCGGATGTGTTTCTATTTCAAAAAATGATTTAGGTGTACTCTCGTTGGTATCAGAAGATTACACTTGTGATGCTTGTTTGGCCCCAACTTTAAAAGACAATTACTGTTTTGAACAATCAATTCAAAGATTGAAATTAGCATCACGCCAAGGGATCGAATATTTGAAAATTGTCGCCTATAGGGAAAAGAGGTTTATTCCTCCATATCATTTCCAGATATCCACTGGCAGCCGTCTTGGTCTGGAAAATCAGCACATAATATCGTCTGAAATCCTCAGGAGACATGATCTGTCTGATTTAGGTAACTTTAATTTATGTATATATTTCATACAGATTTTCAGCTCAGGTACGGGCTAAATTCGGGGTAGCGGGGATAATCCCTTTTCTAAAACTATTGAAGTTGAAGTCTGTAATATAATTTTTTGGTTTGGTACGTCCTCAAAGGACGTACCAAACCAAAAAAGTATATTACGAACTTTGGGTCCAAGTTTGGACCAGGACATTCCATAAGTAAACTCGATGAACTTTACACAATTGACACCGCAACCGAGGGAATGCCGGACATTTTGCCATCCGGACATTTTGCCATCCCATTTTCGCCGGACATTTTGCCATCGAACATTTCGCCATTCTGCTTAATAGAAAATCGGACATTTCATTATCGAACATTTCACCATTCTGCTTAATAGAAATTGGACACTTCGCCCGAAAAAAGACTAATCGCTGCAAAATATCAGACAGTTCGCCGAAATAAATTTTCTGGCGAATAGTCTTTTTTTCTCCCGTGGACGTACTAAACCAGAAAATTATATTTCGGACATTGGGGCCACGTTTGTACTACACAGGAGGTGGATCGTCCGAATGAGACCACCAATTCACTTAGCCTCATCCACTGATTCATTTGGGGATGCCCCCCCCCCCCCCCCCCCCCTCCTTGCGGTACGGGCCTTCATTGACAAATGCTGTGGGAGTGGAAGAGGGAATATTTTGTCCGAACATATCGGATAATTTCCCGCTTCCTATATTGACTTCTATGGAACCACATATTTATTTGAGGGGGGGGGTGGGGGGTGGGTGGGTATCATTAGATGTAAGTTAACTACTGTTTTGGGAGATATCGTGGTAAAAACTGTCAGATTGCCACCCTTTCATCATGACATTGCAGATTCGTACTTGCACATATTTCTGCCGGAGGCTGCACAGGAGGTAGGCCTACTCCAAACTTGAACCCAAAATCTGTAATATAACTTTTTGGTTGGGTACATCATGTGGAAGTACCAAACCAAAAAATTATATTGCGGACTTTGGGTCCAAGTTTGAACTACACAGATCGTTTGATTGAGATTTAGCATCATCTAACGATATATTTGGGGATGCCCCCGCCCATCCTTGCGGTAAGGGCCTGCATTGACAAATGCTATGGGAGTGGAGGAGGGGATATTTTTCTCTGAACATATCGGGTAATTTTCCACGCTTCAGAAACCCAAAGTTGTTTAAATGGCAAACTAATAGCTTCGAAGTGTCTGTTTTGAAAATTTCATGTTCCGGCGAACTGTCTTTTTTGTTGGAGAAAAAAAAATCGGCGAATTGTCTCTTTTAAACGTTTAATGTCCCGGCGAACTGTCTTTTTTAATCGAGACAAAAAAAAACTTTCGGCGAAAAGTCTTATTTAAACATTTTAAGTTCCAGCGAACTATCTTTGCCGGCGAAATGTACTTTCGGCGAAAAGTCCAGTATTCGTTCAACCACTGGCGTCTGACTCTTAGTTAATGAAAAATAATCGCCCAAAATCCAATATATAAGACCACTATCAAATATTACACTTATAATCATAAAATATTTATTATATGATTATAAGTGTAATATTTGATAACGATTTTATATATTGGATTTTTGGCGATTAATTTTCATTATCCAAGAGTCAGATGCATTTGGTTCCAAGAACTCGACCAAGTGAAGTAACTTCCGTCAACAAATGAGTAACTGACACTTGAAGGGTGCGATAATGTTTGTTTATCACTCCATGATGTTCTATGGGGTATCTATGGGGTACCTGTCATGCTCTATGGGGTTCTATGGGGTATCTATGGGGTTCTATGGGGTATCTATGGGGTTCTATGGGGTAAATCGTCGAACCCGATAATACCCCAGTTCAGCCTTTTATTAAAAAACAAATAACAGCTTCATATCACTTTGTATACTATTTTCAAATGGAAATCCCAATTTCAGTCCCTTTGTAAATTAATCCCAATCCCAATTGACTTCGAGTTTAATTCACACATTATTTCCTGGTTCTAAATTTAGTTATCAATCTTTCCACGGGGGGTCTAGAAATAGTCCAAGGTGAAGGCTGGGAAAAGAAAAATAAACTATCACGACATCCCGTTGTTTCTACGGGACTAAAGAAAAAACAAACTAAAGTGTGAAGGTATTCCTTCACAGTTTGTACCGGTGCGACAGGAATGATAGTCCGTAGGAAAATTAGTCCCTCTGGACTATTATTCCGTGGAATTATAGTCCTAGATCTAACATTTCTAGGAATAGTAGTCCGGCGGACTACTATTTCTAGAAATGTTAGACCTAGGACTATAATTCCGCGGAATAATAGTCCAGAGGGACTAACGTTCCTACGGACTATCATTCCTCTCACACCGGATTTCCAATACACCGAAATTAATAAATCACGGCTTTTATACCTGTTGGAAACAATAGCGACACTGAGTGTGACAAGATGAATGTGATTGGAAACAAAGAACCAATCAGGACTCATCTTGCTCCTCAGTGTCGGCATTGTCCACAAAATGGATGAAAGTGTCAATAATAATTAGCCGGAGAGAAATAATTTAAATGGAATTTTGAAACTATAGAATGATTAGCCAAAATATATATTGTGCTGATAGGTATAACAGAAAATTTATCGCTGGAAACTATGAGTTACTGGTTCGATCTATTACAAAATAATGAAAATTAATTGGTGATTTTTGAGAATAGCGCTGGCCGTTACGTTAGAAAAAGGGTTAAATAATATAATTATCGTTAATAATGAAAAGTAATAAACAGAGTAATCGCTTGACTGGACTGGTTACGTGAAATAATTCATTCGAGCTGAGGGACTATATTGCAAAACACTTGTGCGAATTCGTGCACTCGTGTTTGTACAACGTCCCTCACCTCTCATGAATTATTTCACGTAACCAGTCCAGGCATGCGATTATTCTCTATGTACTCAGGTCGTAAATGATATATAAAATCAATATTGTGAGGCGTTGCCCAACCTCAGTTTGAAAAATCAGCTCCCATAAAAAAAGAAAATATTCAAATCTGTCAATATTTTATTTATTATTCTTCCTAAAAAAACCTCACTGACTGTGATGAACATTGCTTCAAACGACAGAAATATTGGTTTCCTCACTTTGATCTCAGGCAGTTCATAAAAAGAACATCAATCCAATGCTTCAGTTAATAAAAGTACAGGGACTTCCATGCTAAATTTATGTTAATACCCAGTAAGCAATGCAGCAGTTCTACTAGTTAAGATACCAGACTTAGTGTGCGCGCCTGCTCTCTTCCAAGTTTCCAATATCCAATTCATAATGTCTGAATTGACATAGGTTACTGAAAAATCATCTTTTGTTTTTAATAAAAATGATCACATTAAATCATTCACCCATAAAAAAAAGCTTTTTGACCACCTGAGTTGAAAAACATTTCATTGAAAGTCAACTACTGTTTATGGTTTGAGTCAACATACCCCTGATCAAGCCATGTTGCATTGTGGAATGTGCAAATTTGCAAGACTCTCTGCGTCTGTGGAAATGGGAGAATATGAAACACCCATTTGTTACTGAATTCAATTACTCAGCAGTCAACTGATCATTCAGTCAGTCTACTGTTTGTTGTTTTGACCACCAGTCAATACTAGCCAAGCCTGAATATAAGCAACCTGTAATTTGCAAAATGGGGTCCCCAGGGGGCGAATTTGCTGATGCTATCCCATACAGTGGGCCAATTTATCCTCTAGATACATCTTTTTTTGGCTAGAGACCTTGATTTAGACTGAGGTTCACAGAGGGTAAATTTTGTGATGCTTCCCTGCTGTGCAGGATAGCATCACCAAATTCATCCCCTGGGGACCTCACTTTGCAGATGACAGTCTACTTATTTTCAGGCTTGATACAAGCATGTGCAATTGAAAACAGCTGTTCTTATTACCAAATATCAGTTATTAGTAACCAATAACTAATCAGTGAATTCTCCTTGCTTGAAGGCCGATTTGGCCTTACTACACCTAATACAGGCTTTTAATTTTTTAATCTTGTTGAACAAAGCTCAATGAGGTCTGTCAAACAAGGTATAATAGGAGAAATTCTCAGTTTATCTCCATCATACAGGAAATGGACCAAATCCACAAAAATTGAATACTGTTAACTGAATAATTTTCACTGGCAAAGCAGCTATTCAATTAATAGTGTTCCACTGTATTATCTTGAGGTGTGATACAACCTGAATGGTTGAGCAGTACCATTCCTCAATACTAAATACTTGTAAATGAAAATTTTGTGATAAGTGATAGAAAAAACATGAATTTTGTCAAATAGCGATATTTTAATATGGACCCTCCACTAATGAATAGAGGTTCTCTGCATTTATTAGTGGTCCTCACAAACCTACGCAAACAGGAGACAGCTATTGCTCCAACTGCACTACTGGACCGATAAGCAACATGTGGCAGAAGCTGTTCATTCAAGGGATACCACATACCAAATTTTTGTTTAAATCCATCCACTCACAGTTGAGATATGGATCTGGATGGGTGGATATATGACCAGCCAGACAGATGGACAGACAGATTGACAGACAGAAAGATGCATGTAATCCAGAGGTTAGTTCTCTCAAGAATACTGCATACTGAATTGAAATCCATTCACTCACAGTTGAAATATGGATCCAGACAAATATGACCAACAAAAATCACTCAAATTTGCCAAATTAAGGGCTGTTACTTAGGTGGAAAATAGTGTGAGCAACTTCATTCAACATGTGGCAGAAGTGGGTCATCCAAGGGATACTGCTAGTCCTCGTAATTCATCCTTGCTTCCTCGGCAAAAAAAATTGCTGTGGAAAACTGGTGCTTCTACGGCAATTGCCTGTTCGATTGTAAAAATCATCAGGGGGCAGGGCATAGTCTTGATTGCCATGTATATGTAGTATGCAGTGAAATGAAAACTTTCAAGTGACTTCAACATGTGAAAGTAGTTCAAGATACATGTGCAAATAATTGAACAATGTGCAGCAATTTGATCATACAAATATCATGAACCATGTCAATAATAAGAAAAATCTTGGAAGTAAGCTCGTGATTTGCTCAATATGTATATTATGAGAGAAAATAAGATGCAGCATAACCACAAACTAAGTATCTCACTGCTTCTATGTTGATAACACCAGAATCTGACATCAGTTTCTGGAAAGCTCTGCAAGCGATTCTGGTGTTATCAGCATAGAAGAAACAGAACACATGGTTTCTAGTGATTATGCTGCAACTTGTACTTTAAATAGTAAGTTTAGCAATACAGTGCAGTGCAGACCACATAGTTTGCTTCCTTGTGTAACCTGGAAGTTGTGCAATTTCTGCCACCACAAGGCTTTCTGAAGAAGCCATCCTCGGCAGTATTTTTGCTGAGGTATTTTTTGTTTCCTTGGCACTGCTGAATGCTCAGGGTGAATTACCAGGGCTGTACTACATATCGAATTTCACTGAAATCCATCCATTCACAGCTGAAATATGGGTGGGTGGATGGATGGACAGAGTTAATCCACCTATGAGATCAATTGCTAACACCTTTTTCATTATGAAAGAAACTCGTTGCTTCCATTTTGAACAAAATTTATAACGATCAAGAGTTTGGTACCTGTAGTTTTACAATCCCACGATCCCACCTGGTGCCCTGTTTGAACCCTAGTTTAAAATGTGACCAAGCATGTAAAACTGCGAAACGTCACCGAATCTGAAGGAAAATCTTGTAGTTCGGTGCTTTGGGTGCCAAAATGTTTTAAAATATGTGTTATGTTCAAATCAAGAGAGTGCAAAGTACAGTATGATTTTTAACTCAACTTGACATCAAATATGAGCTATTGGGATGGGTTGCAATCCGTTGTCTTCTTTTTAATATATATTTTATTTCTGTAAAACATAAAAGGGTTTGCAAACAGGCTATGCCTATAAATAGCCCCACCTTACATCAGTCAATAAACAATTCATTATTCAAATGGTGCAGGAACGAAGGGACTTGGCTGGTATATAACTAACAAAGAATTCAGTATGCATATTGATACAAAACCTCAAGACCATAAGTGGTTATAAAGCACATAGCTGCAAGATAAGATCATGGTGGAACGACAGCGTCTTCGATAGTATACACAACACACATACACACATATATATATTATTATTGGTGGTCAAAATGCTTTGTGTCATTAATGAAGGTATACACACTAGTATTCATAATGATTTTCATTTTCTTCATGAGTCCTTTCTGCATTGCCAAAAGGAAGATCAGTGATGGACACATTTATGTCGCCGAGATTCTGAAACAAACCTGGTTAATGAAGTTAGGATACTACAAAAAGAAGTGTTCTGGTGTCTCATATATATAACCACAACTACATCTGCGAAATTAAAAATGATCATACTGAGCTCAGTAGGGACGTTGAGTACAATGCTCAAAAGTTGGAAGAGCTTGAGGGCGGAGTCATTCCAAGTATCAATCTCAAACTGGATGCCAAACTCGCTGAGTTAGAAGAAAAGAGATTGCTTTCGGAGATTCACGAGAGGAAATATAACCTTCTTCTCTATGGTGTTGATGAGCTTGCGGGTGAGGACCCTTATCAAACTGTACAGACATTCTTACAGAGTAACCTGAAACTTAGTGAGGCCCAATCTTCAGAAATAGTCAAACGGGCAGTAAATGCCCACAGGTTGCCCATGGCCTCAGTGATAGCACCTGGTAGTTTTCAGAGGGCACCCCCACCTAAAGCTATTATTGTCAAAATGGGCAACGATAGAGATAAGCAGTGTGTCCTGTCAGCAGCTTCCAACCTAAGGAGGACACGCAAAAGTGTCAGAACTGACCTCCCACCTCCTTTAAAAAGGCAGAGAGGAAGACTTGCATCAACTGCATACAAACTGAGAACTGAAAAACATTTCATCACTCGAATCCGAGTCTTAGGTATCCGGGTAATACTTGAATATAAGAAGAGGCCATCTGACAGGTGGAAGGAATACACAGATGAGACTGTTGTGGAGAGAGAAACGTAAAAATTCCTACAGAATAGAAGGGTAATGCACTGTGATGATTCGTGACAGTGTACTCGGATGAAGGGTTGGGTGGGTGGGGGGGGGGGGGGGGGGTATGCTTTTCTGACCATCGCTGTGCTGGACCCCCAATCAGATGCTTACTAGATGATTGGCGGTCCAGTGCTGCTGTGACGGAGGGGGGATGTGTCTCCATTGGGGTGAATGTCACTACTTTCACCATTCCGAGGAATACAATACTGTTGTGATTGATGTTCTACTAGTAAAACAGCTGTATTCCATGCTTTATGATATACATAGAGTTAGTGACTAGTTGATGGACCAGTGCAGATATGACTAGCATACTGCCTCTATTGAAGTACATGTTTGTAAATCACATTACAGGCTAGACTGTAGCATACTGTGTGGTGTACAAATCTACCAGTAAAATAGTAGTTTTCCATGTTTAAAATGTACATTCTGGCATGGTTTGTGGGATGCACTTCTACTAGTGTAGTACTTGTATTTCACGACTTATAATGTATATATAGTAAGTAACTAGTTGGTGGCCCGGTAGGGCAGAGAATGGAAAGCATTGACCTTATTGAAGTACATGTTGCTATGTTGGGGAACACAGTATTGTTGCGCGTGACATGGTAATGTATTTCCCGAAGAACATGTACTGTAAGGGCATTGTAAACCACGCAGCGGGCTACTTTGTCGTATGCTGTGTGGTGTACACTTCAGCAGTTAAAACAATGGTTCTATGATCTATAATGTAAGTATAATAAGAAACTAGTCACAGTGCAGCTATGGTGGTGGTGGCGGGGGGGGGGGGGGGGGGTAGTGTCTTCACTGAATTGTATTTTACTACAATGAGGAACACAATACAGTTGTCAGTGATACGTTTATGTAGATCCAGACGCACATATAGTGTATAGTCACTGTAAGTCACCGGCAAGCTTACTTGCAGCATACTGTGTGGCGTACATCTCTACCAATAAAATAATTGTATTTCGTGGCTCATAAAGTAGAGTACAAAGAGCAGATAACAATACAGGTATGACATGAAACAATTCTACTCATTGGAAGACATGCCAATAAGTTGAGTAACACAGTATAGTTGTGAGTAATATAATGGCGTATACTCAGTACATATTCCTCAAAGACATTATCAACCACACAGTAGACTACATTTTAGCATGCTGAGTGGTTTACACTTCCACTAGTAAATTAGTTTGTGTGGTGTACACATGTTGCTACTTTGATGTACACTTCCATTAGTAAGTTAGTTTGTGTGGTGTACACATGTTGCTACTTTGATGTACACTTCCACTAGTAAATTAATTTGTGTGGTGGACACATGTTGTTACTTTTATGTACACTTCCACTAGTAAATTAGTTTGTGTGATGTACTCATGTTGCTACTTCGATGAACAAAATACAGCTGTATCTGATATAAAAATGCAAACTGGGAAGTGCACATACTGTATATGCCCTGTAAACTACACAGCAGCCTACATTGTAGTATGCGGTATGGTGCACACTACTATCAGTGAAGTTGTTGTATTCCATGTTTACTAGGTACATCAAGTTAGTCACTAGATGGTGGCCCAGTAGGGCTGAGACAAGAAACATTGAGTTTATTGAAGTACATGTTGCTATTTTGCAAGGGCATTGTAAATAACACAACATGCTGCTTTATAAGGTGCATAATAAGTAATAAGTAATGGTGTATATTCAGAAGTACACATACCTCTAATATATTATAACCCACACAGTAAGCTACATTCTGGTGTACATGGTGTATATTCAGAAGTACATATACCTCTAAGATATTATAACCCACACAGTAAGCTACATTCTAGCATGCTGAGTGATATACACTCCTAGTAGTAAAATAGTTTGTGTGGTAAAATAACTTGTTTCTATGCATAATGTGTGTATAGTAAGTAACTGGTTGATGGTTTACGTGCTTTATAAGGCGCATGTACACTTCTACTAGTAATAGGGTTTGTGTGGTGTTTTATAAGGTGCATAATAAGTAATAAGTAATGGTGTATACTCAGAAGTACATATACCTCTACTAGTAATATAGTTTGTGTGGTGTTTTATAAGGTGCATAATAAGTAATAAGTAATGGTGTATATTCAGAAGTACATATACCTCTAAGATATTATAACCCACACAGTAAGCTACATTCTAGCATGCTGAGTGATATACACTCCTAGTAGTAAAATAGTTTGTGTGGTGTACAGTTCAGCAGTAAAATAACTTGTTTCTATGCATAATGTGTGTATGGTAAGTAACTGGTTGATGGCCTAGTGCAGCTGGTGGGGTGGGGGTGGGGGGGGGGGTATTTCATGCTTTATATGGCGCAAGTACACTTCTACTAGTAATATAGTTTGTGTGGTGTACTCTTGAGCAGTAAAATAATTTAGTTCTACGCATAACATGTGTATAACAAGTAACTGTTTGATGGTCTAGTACAACCGGGGGGGGGGGGGGGGGGGGGGGCGGCAATTTCATCCTTTATAAGGCGCGTGTACTAATTGGATGGTGGACCAGTGCAGCAGTGATAGGAAAACATTGCTCATGTTGCTACTTCAATGAACATAATACAGTTGTAACTGATATAATGATATTTACCGAAATGTACACACACTGTTTAGGCATTGTAGATCCTGCAGCAGGCCGCATTGTGTCATGCTGTATGGTGTTACATTCCTACCAGGAAAGTAATTGTATTTCATGCTTTATAAGGTGCATCTAGTAAGTAACCAGTTGATGACCCTGTAGGGCTGAGACTAGGAAACATGGACTTCATTTAAGTACGTGTTGCTATTTTGGGGAACACAGTACAGCTGTGAGCGATACAATAATTTATTTTCAGAAGAACACCCACTTTAAGGGCATTGGAAATCACCCAACAGGCCACTTTGTAGCATGTTGTGTGGTGTACACATTGTGGTATGCTGTGTGGTGAACACTTCTACTTGTGTATCAGATGTTGTTCGTGCTTTATAAGGTAGATATAGTAACTCGTTGGTGGCCCAGTACTACTATGACAGAAAAGCTTTGAAACTCGTGTTGCTGTATTGGGGAGCGTAGTACGGGTGTGTAATCAAAATTATACGCTGTATTAACATAATGTATATTCATAGGTTTATACGCTGTATTGACATTGTAAATCAAAAAACACACATACAGTGGAGATTGCTATGTGGTGCACACATCTACCAGTAAAATACATCTATATCATGCCTCATATGTACATATAGTAAGTAGTTGGTTGGTGGCCCAGTACTACTATGACAGAAAAGCTTTGAAACTCATGTTGCTGTATTGAGGAGCGTAGTACGGGTGTGGGTGATATAATAATGTATATTCGTATGTTTATACGCTGTATTGACATTGTAAATCAAAAAAACATACATACCGTGGTGCACACATCTACCAGTAAAATACATCTATATCATGCCTCATATGTACATATAGTAAGTAGTTGGAAAAACTTTGAAACTCATGTTGCTGTATTGAGGAGCGTAGTACGGGTGTCGGTGATATAATAATGTATATTCATAGGTTTATTCGCTGTATTGACATTGTAAATCAAACAACATACATACAGTGGTGCACACATCTACTAGTAAAATACATCTATACCATGCATCATATGTACATATAGTAAGTAGTTGGTTGGTGGTCCAGTATGGCCTTGTATGAAAAGCCTTGTCTCCCTTGAGGTAGACGTTGCTGCTTTGGGGGACACGGTGCAGCTGCGACTGACGTAATAATGTATATTCAAAAGCACATATACTGTGTAGGCATTATTAGTCGCACAGGGGGCTACATTGTGGCGGTAAAATGCAGGTAAAAATGCCAGTAAAATAGTCGTATTTCGTGCCTCATAATCCAAAATAGCGCTCGCGACTGTGCTGGGTTCCTCAGAGTAGTAACAAATTGAAAAATTGTAACAAACTGGACAAGTTGGAGAATGCATAATCCATAATTTAAGACCGGTCGGGTATATCCTATAAAATCTGGTCATAGCTGCTGTCTGCTGAATCTCAATACGTGTTCAGTATCGCTCAAGACTGGCAAAAATCAAATGATCTCCCATCAGAAATTGTAGGCTGTTACAACTAAACATCATAATCCATAATTTAGGACCGGCTGGGTACATCTTATAACACACGTCATGTTTCCTGATTCCTAATGCATGCTCATTTTTAGCCCAATATTTGCAAATGTCAAATGATTATTGCCCATCAGAAACTGTAGGCCGCAGCAACTGGAAATCTGGTTCAACAGCGATCACTGATTCATGTGAAAACGAGCATTGCGGTGAAACAGCTCGTAACAACACCAGTGAACAAAAGTCCGGTCTGATAACCTTTGATTATTTTGTTTGCTGTTAATCAATTTGCTAAACTGTGCCTGGTTCAGACGGAGACCGTCAACTCTTAAGGTTGGCCACGTTAACTCTCTATGTGGATAGACAGAAAGGATTACCGTACATACGATCGCATACGTTGCTATTCTATCAATTTGCCCGTCTGTCTGCCCGTCTATTTGCCAGTCTGTCCTCACATTCGCCTGTCTGTTCGCACGCTTCGTTCTCCACACTGCCCGGTGATACTTACAGTTAGAATACGGTATAAGACGCGCCTTTTCAAATCCCGTAATTCTCTTATTGGCCCCTTATATAACAGTCCACTCAGTGGTGCAATACATGCATCCAGCTATAATTCGTGTCTTCACTTTGTGGAGTCCAATAGTCTGATAGCCTTTGATTATTTTGTTAGTTGTTAATCAATTTACTAAACTGTGGCTAGTTCAGACCGTCAACTCTTAAGGTTGGCCACGTTAACTCTCGATGTGGATAGACAGAAAGGAGTACTGTACATACGATCGCATATGTTGCTACTCTGCCGCTCTACCCGTCTGTCTGCCCGTCTATTTGCCAGTCTGTCCTCACATTCGCCTGTCTGTTTGCACGCTTCGTTCTCTACGCTGCCCAGAGGTACTTACAGTTAGAATACGGTATAACACGCCCTTTTTCAATCTCGTAATTCTCTTATTGGCCCATTATATAACCGTCCACTCAGTGGTGCAACACATCCATTCAGCTATAATTCGTGTCTGCACTTTATAGAGTTCGGGAGAGGTTCCATACTGCGGCTATCTAACTATCTGTCTTTCTGTCTGTCTGTCTGTCTGTCTGTCTGTCTAACTATTTGTCTGTCTATCTGTCTGTCAGTCTGACAGCCTGCCTCCCCCCCCCCCTCTCTCTCTCTCTCTCTCTCTCTCTCTCTCTCTCTCTCTCCCTTTGAGACTGTCAATAAGAACTTTAGTCTCTCTGGGATAATCGACATTAATGAAACCTTGTCCACGTTTTAATCGACATTCATGAATCCTGGTCCACGCGATAGAGATGGAAGCTCTCTCTCTCTCTCTCTCTCTCTCTCTCTCTCTCTCTCTCTCTCTCTCTCTCTCTTTGAGACTGATAAGAACTTTAGTCTCTGGCACAAACGACATTCATGAAACCTTGTCTACGTGATAATCGACATTCATGAATCCTGGTCAACGCGACAGAGATGGAAGCTAGACATGCTTTTCGGCGTTGAAGCGTCCAATACTTACACACATACATAAACACATACATGTATATTCCTTCAAAAAACACAAGAATATTCTCTACTACAGCAATCAAACTTGATATTCCTGTGGTGGCCGGGGAAATTTCCCCCAATAGAACAGTATACCATAATTAAATGTATACATATAGTAAACTTTTTGTTTCTTTTATATTATTATGTATATATGTTATATTTATAGTTTTTGGAATTTCAACAACCCTAATGCTCCTCTGTTGCATAAAAAAATGTCTCGCCAAAAACATATCTTTTCTGGTAGATTGCTGCTTCACTTTATCATTAGTAATCATAGACCCAAAAACGGCTGCCATCCCAATGCATACTATTGTCTTTCAAGTTATAGGTAACAGAAGCGGTCTTACAATGCTCTCTAAACCATACACTTGCAAGCATGGCGACGGGTAGCGTCACACTTGACGAGGTTCAGGATAATGATGAGTACAACTTTGTTAATCAGTACCTGGATCAAACTCTAAATACTCCCAACACTGGAGACGTATTTGATTCACCATACACAAACCTTAATAATAACTGTAGATACTACATGCCACAAGAATTCTCGCAAAATATATGTGGTCTTAATAGAACTCTCACTGTCTTTAACTTAAATTGTCGTAGCCTTAATGCTCACTCGGAAGACCTGGTCGAACTTCTATCCGAAATGCAATCGAATGACAATGCCTTTGACATCACAGGACTGACTGAAATTTTTAAGGTCCAGTCCAATACTTGTTTGAAACTTAAGGGATACCACGACATACTAACTAACGTAAGACAAGATGACGGAAGGGGTGGGGTGGGCATTTACATAAAAGACAACATAAATTACAAAATTCGCCTAGATTTATCAGTTTTTATTCCCCATGTATGCGAAACGCTTTTTGTAGAAATAAGTGGCAAACATAACCACTCGACAATAGTGGGAATAATCTATCGCCCAAATACATAACCCAAAGCAGACCTAGAACAATTTATTACAAACATTAATAACATCTGCGGTAAAATTAATGCAGAACACAAACGGTGCCTCCTGCTTGGGGACTTTAATATAGATCTATTGAAAATCTCTCATCACAAACCAACTGATGACTTCATTAATAATATGTTTAGTAGTGGTTTTCTCCCCATTATTACTAAGCCGACTAGGATCACCGAACATTCAGCCACGCTTATCGACCATATTTACTGCAATACCATAGAACCAATAAAAACTGGAATTATTATTACAGACCTAGCCGACCATTTCGGAACTTTCTATTGTGAACATTCCAACTCCAAACAAAATGTGGAAACGGAAAAAAAGATATTTTATAGAAACACGAATGTAGAAAACATTAACACATTTAAAATAAAACTCTCACAATATAATTTCAACGATGTATTAAACCCATCGTGCCCCAATGAAGCATACAATAATTTTATAACGTCATATCTGCGGTTATTCAATGAAAGTTGTCCACTAATAGAAATAAAAAAGTCAAAAAAATATATACAAAAACAGCCTTGGATCACCAAGGGTATATTGACATCTTCGAGAAGCAAATTAAAGTTATACAAAAAACTAATTAAAAACCCAACTCCTGCAAACAAAGTAAATACAAAGCTTATTGCAAAATGTTTAATAAAATCAAAAGGAAAAGTAGAACTCTACACTACGACAGGATTCTTACAGAGAACAAACATAATATTAAAAAAACTTGGCAAATAATAAATGACGTAATTGGCAAATCTAACGCTAATACAAAGTTACAAACGAATTTTACCGTGAATAACGAAAATATCACAAATCCAAGTATAATTGCAGACGAATTCAATAAGTTTTTCACAAACATTGGCGAGGTAACGAGCTCTCAAATTAAAAGGCCTGATACACATTATTCACAGTATTTAACAGGAAACCATCCGAACAGCTTTTTTATCTCCCCAACTACACCGATGGAGATCGTAGATGTAACTAGAAAATTAAAAAGTAAAACGAGCAAAGACTGTGATGAAATCTCTACTTCTCTCGTAAAACAAACTATTTTTGAGGTAGCCATTCCACTATCCCATATCATTAATCTATCCATTGAGTGTGGACACGTTCCCGACAGAATGAAAATCGCAAAAGTAATACCATTATATAAAGCAGGTGACGCTGAGATCCTTAACAACTACAGGCCAATAAGTTTGCTACCGTCATTTTCAAAAATCCTTGTAAAAATTATATTGACTAGACTAAATAGTTTTCTTTATGAAAATGACATTCTTTATCCTCACCAATATGGTTTTCGAAAGGGTCATTGTACTATACATCCAATCCTCCAGCTTCTTCAACATATAGGTGAAAATAATAACAAATCATCGAAGGACAGTACACTAGCGGTTTTCCTAAATCTATCAAAGGCCTTTGATACCATACAGCACGATATTTTGATTAAGAAATTAGAATTTTACGGCATCCGCGGCATTGCGAACGTCTGGTTCCAGAATTATCTCACGGGAAGAATGCAGTATGTTAATTACCGAAGCGAAAATTCGTCTTATTCGAATATTCGATGCGGAGTGCCACAGGGATCTATTCTTGGCCCTATATTATTTCTAATATATATGAATGACATATCAAATTCAACCAGTCTAAATCTGTTATCATTTGCTGACGACACTACTGCATATACTTCAGACAATAACACTGACGCCCTATGTGACACGGCTAATAATGAGCTCAGTAATTTGGAAACATGGTGCTCAGCTAATAGCCTGGTACTGAACACTAGAAGACGAATTATATTATCATTAACTCTCCTCATAAATCAAACCCTAATCCCAAAATAATCCACATAAAGAACAACCACATACAGCTAGCTAACCCAATAAAATTCCTGGGAATATATATTGACGAAAAACTAAGCTACACCCAACACATATCTGCAATATGCTCCAAGGTAGGCAGAGCCATTTACTCACTAAATAAAGTAAAACATATTTTACCGCCAAGAGCCCTCCTATCGCTGTATTACACGCTTGTACATAGTCATCTCTTAAATGGGATTGAGATATGGGGTCACTCGCGATCTGTAAACAAACTACTTAAATTGCAAAAAACGAGCAATACGAATCGTGAATAACAAAAGATATAATTCGCATACTGACCCGCTATTCCTTAAAAACAGAGTTATAAAGATTACCGATCTTCACAAAATCCATTCATTGTTATTTGTGCATGACTGGCACACTGGAAAGTTGCCATCCTCCTTTCAAAGTTACTTAAAAGTTAATGTAAATCAAGCAGGGGTAAACACCAGACAAACAGGATTACTGAAAACCGATATCGCTAGATCCAAATTACTTGAAAGCCTTCCATCATATAGTCTCCCAAAATTATGGAACTCCCTAGAGAACAACATCAGGTGCATACCCAATAGGAAACAGTTCAAGAAAGCCGTAGTAACCCAGGCAATCATGGGCTACTCATCATCAGTAACGTGTACGAATCCATATTGTCCAGATTGTTCTGTATGATTGGAAATATTACAAACATGAACTCCCATTTCAACAAATTTATACCGTCATCCCGACTCTCGTCAAATTTCCCTGTTTTAGATTTTTTGTCTTAACTGAATGCAATAACGTATCACAATGAAAGACCGTTGCCCTGAAGAAAATTCCGAAAACAAATAAGTAATCAAGTATGTATATATAATATTGGATCCATGTGTGCATATACATGTATGTATGTGTGTCTGTGCATTATATAGGTGTATAGACATATACGTATATGTTTGTGTATGAATGCGTGGTTTCAGTGTATTTTGAATACTATTGCAATCTACCAGAATTATAATGACAATCCTAGAGGGGGTGATTACAAAACAGCCAGCCTGGCTATATCGCCTCCTTGCAGTTGTTTTCCCCATACTTATTACATGGTGTCTTTTATGTACAATCACTTATTATATGCTTAATTCATGTATCGTCTTTGTAACAATAATACTGCAGAAATAAACTATCTATCTATCTATCTGGGGTTATCTGTGAGAAACCTTTCAAATTTGTGGGCCATCAGGTCACTGCATCCCAACTTCAGTTTGCTGCATGTGATTTGACATACCCTACTGCCAGCCCTGTAGTACCATGGAACGCAATTGTCCCTGCTCGATACCTCCTTTTTGAAAGAGGATGGCAGAAATAAACAATAATGATTCTGGGAACAGCAGAATATTTCACGGAGGGAATCTGATGACTTAAGTGGATATTGCGTGAGATTGGAAACTTGATTCGGCAGCAACATTGATAAATATTATAAATTCAAAGTAATTTGTGTATTTTCTATACTTACCAATGGCCCAGACTAGCTGGGGCTAACCCAAAAATATCCAGGGCCAAACACAAATTTTGCACCCCCACCCCCCACATCCCCAAAATTTGAATACAAAACTGAAAAAATTATGTCCTAACTGGTCCTCCATACTTTTGCGAACTGAGCATGCGCAGTATCCAGGAAGACACCGAAATTGGCGCCAACCATCATTCTTTCTAGAATTTGCCTGTTAAATGTTGTCAGCAGCGGGGAGGTATGAGTGCCCACTGAGCCATTGGTAAATATACAAAATATACAAATTACTTTGAATTTATAATATTTTTATACAGCAACCAATGGCCCAGACTAGCTGAATCGTAAAAAAGCTGATGGGCCTAGGACATAGAGGAAAATCCAATTACTCAATCACTTCTAAAAGGATAGCTCCTACAGAAGAATAGGAGAGAAAGGAATTATATATGTCTTTCTCATTTACTAGAAACAAGAAAGACATAACACCAACAATGTAATTGAGCATTACATAATATGTAATTCTCCATTTAATGCCAGCATAACCCATTATGCTAATTCGGTAAAGGGAAGCCAATATATAAAGATAGTCCAGAGAATGAGACTCTTTATACTCATTTAAAAATGTCCGAGGATTGTATATTAATGCCCTTATGACACATGACGTATACAAATGCTTCACAGTGAGCTACACTTTAAAAACAATACATAAGGCCAAAAACAAAGAAATTTATTCTCAGGCACCGCTGCGTTGAAATAAATGGCCCGCGTTGGGCCTTTTTATTTGGACCGAAATTGCACGAAAATGGGAAACAGGGAAATTGAAAAGGGCACATTGGTTTTGAGGCCCAAAACCAACAAACAAATGTGTAAATAGGCACAGTCATGTGTTAAGTACGAGAGGGGAAAGGTTATCGCCATATTTTCTGGAGGTTGGACACACACGGCAGGGGAATTCAAACGCAAACTTGCCTCTGTGTTTGGTGAGCTGTCTAACCCAAGGATAACCCACCTTGTCGAATACCAAACGTTAATTTGCCAGGTACTGGCATCAAGTGACCTTTTTTGCTGTGGAAACACGAATGAGAAATAGTGAGAATAATCGGTACAGGTAAGTATATTTTCGGGGTGGAGGATCATCACTTACTAACGAAATACAAAAGTCCAAATTCTGCTGACGTTTCGTGAACATAATCAGGGGAAGAGTGGGTAAAACACTGAATGGAATCTGAAATCAATTTTTCAGAGCAGTTGTGCATCAAGGGAGATTACTCACAATACACGTGTGTTTCCCAGTATGAATGACGTCTTCATTCAAAGTAAACAGAATCAAAGTCTTTACGGATTGACACGTCCAGCTTATAATGTGTATTGAGTTGGGCCTATCCATTTATTATTTTCACCCATAGACCCTCGGATAGTGATATGAATTAAAGGGCTTCACTGCAGTGGAAAAATAAAGTGATGTTTCCTTTTTTTAAATATCAAAGTTGGTTACTTGGATGTATACAGGTTCCAACTATTTTTAATAGGCGTGGTCTTTGGGAGGGGGTCTTGACAGATGGTTGATGATGTTACAAGTGTTGTGTAAGTTCCATACTAAATTGTCACCTGAAGCTTGCTTCCATTCTCAGTTGTTTTCATTTGAAAATTTAAATTGCAAAAATGCTAATTTCTATCACAATAACTCACAAATTGGTTGCATTGAAATTCTATGGAAGCGTATTGGTGCCAACAAGTACAAAAAAATTGGATGTCTTAAGTCCTAATGATGAGATATTATCTCATCATTAGGAGATATTATCTCATCATTAGGACTTTTTATCTCATCATTATGAGATATTATCTCATCATTAGGACTTATTATCTCATCATTTGGACTTTTTATCTCATCATTATGAGATATTATCTCATCATTAGGACTTATTATCTCATCATTATGAGACATTATCTCATCATTAGGACTTTTTATCTCATCATTACGAGATAGTATCTCATCATTAGGAGATATTATTTCATCATTACGACTTACTATCTCACCATTAGGACTTATTATCTCAGCATTAGGAGATAATATCTCATCATTACGAGATATTATCTCATCATTACGAGATATTATCTCATCATTACGAGATATTATCTCATCATTAGGACTTATTATCTCATCATTGGGAGATATTATTTCATCATTAGGACTTATTATCTCATCATTAGGACATTTTATCTCATCATTATGAGATATTATCTCATCATTAGGACTTATTATCTCATCATTAGGAGATATTATCTCATCATTATGACTTTTTATCTCATCATTACGAGATATTATCTCATCATTAGGAGATATTATCTCATCATTAGGACTTTTTAGCTCATCATTAGGAGATATTATCTCATCATTAGGAGATAATATCTCATCATTAGGAGATATTATCTCATCATTAGGACTTATTATCTCATCATTAGGAGATAATATCTCATCATTAGGAGATATTATCTCATCATTACGAGATATTATCTCATCATTAGGAGTTATTATCTCATCATTAGGACTTTTTATCTCATCATTATGAGATATTATCTTATCATTAGGAGATATTATCTCATCACTAGGACTTATTATCTCATCATTAGGACTTTTTATCTCATCATTATGAGATATTATCTCATCATTAAGACTTATTATCTCATCATTAGGAGATATTATCTCATCATTATGACTTTTTATCTCATCATTAGGAGATATTATCTCATCATTAGGAGATATTATCTCATCATTAGGACTTACTTATCTCATCATTAGGAGATAATATCTCATCATTAGGAGATATTATCTCATCATTTAGGAGATATTATCTCATCATTAGGACTTATTATCTCATCATTAGGACTTTTTATCTCATCATTATGAGATATTATCTCATCATTAGGAGATATTATCTCATCATTAGGACTTTTTATCTCATCATTATGAGATATTATCTCATCATTGGGAGATATTATCTCATCATTAGGACTTTTTATTTCATCATTAGGAGATAATATCTCATCATTACAACATATAATATAACAGGCCATCCCGACGCCTCCCCCTCCCCGATGAGGAGAGCGGTGACGAAGTGTTTAGAGCATTCCACTTTGAACCGAAAGATCGACAGTTCGATCCTGATCAGAGGTAACTGTTTTGGGTAAAAACTCTTCATCCCGCCATGCGGGGCACGCTGACATTGTGTACAAAGGCGTGTGGCACGACGATGATTCACTTGCTTTCAACCGCAGCTAACTCTGCTTGTGCAAAGTTAGTAAGTTCGACAGTATGTCAGTTGCTCGCCGCTGTATGATTGATATCTCGGGCTTCCGCCCACCGTTAAACTGCCCAACAGCACGATGTCACCCTAGCTGTTGAAAATGTGGTTAAATACAAACAAACTTCTCCCGAAAACAAACATCGATATCCAAACGGATACGCCTGCACCTAGGGGGAAGGACTCATAATTTTGAAAACTGTAACCTACATACGTATACCCTTTCAAGTATGTAATTTTTTGGCTCTATGCCTTCCCTATACCTTCCTTGTCCAGTTTTGTCCAGAAATGAATACATGTGCGCCCCCCCCCCCCCCGCACAAACACACACTCGTGCGTGCGCAACCACCACCACAATGTGTTGACTCGCTGAGACGAGTAGAATAATCTCTCTATATATGCATTAGCGTGTATATAATGACACACCGAATTTCTGATTTCTTACATATTCTCACTCTATCGAACGGACACGAATCCCCCCCCCCCCCCGCCCCTCCTTCCTGAGATTTCTAGCTGGGTTTGGGTGGTCATTGCCTCATTTTTCAACTATTCATAACCCTCCCCTATCTGTTGGAAGTGTCGTTAAACTCCAGTAAAAAATAAAACAATCACGGCCCTCCACGAGGAATATTTTTTTTACCGGAAGAGTACAACAGTCCACCCCCATAAAATGTCCAGTTTTATCCATCGAATTTGCTAGTCAGTTCGCTAACGGTAAATAAGAATGTAATACACCCCACTACACAGCTTCCTAAAGTTTACTGCAAAATACATCCAAATGATCTCAGTGCGCACATGTTTCTCCCACAGTGCTGTCCAATAAATATCAGTTTTACCCAGTGCGCTGATCAAAATCTTACAGCATACATTTCTGGCAGTGCATCCCCTATAATTTAACTTGTTGGTGGGGGTTCGGAAGGGGGGGGGGGTGTGCATATTTGCTGTTTATCCACACAATGACGCTTCATTTGGGTGACATGTGTCTCGTTTTGATTCTCGTTTTTTTTATTTATTCTTCTGTAACATTTCGGTAGTGTCCTGGGTAAAAAGTAGCACCTCTTCGTAAGGGAAAATACCCCAGTGATATTTACTGGGCAGCATATCTTCGTAAGGGTAGACTACTACTCCTCTGATTCACCGTGGGTACCCCGGGATGTGAAGTAGTGGTTAGTGCTCGTTCACTGTTGTAAACAAGCTCTGTTTTACTGTTAAAATATAAGAGCCATTCATCAATGCTTGAGTGGAAGTTCTCTAAAATGAGTTTTAACGATTGACTAAACTTGACTTTATCTCCATGTTGTGGTCACGATTACCCATTGTGTAAAAATATGTGACCTTAAACACCAATAAATAAATAAATACTCCAGTGATATTTACTGGACAGCACTTTCCGGGACTGTGGTGGGGAGGGGGGTGGGGGAGTAGGGCTGATGCAGAATTACTAATCAGAGGGTGGGAGACGCATGTGTGCATCGATATTATTTGGATGTATCGCTCTTTTTGTGATGTATAATGGCGGAAGACACCCAAGGGCATGTCAGGTGGTAGTCTTCAGTGAACCTCTGTGGTCTGTAATGGCGCGATAAAGAAGATTTCCAAGGGAATGTGGGAAGTCTTCAATGAACCTCATTTATTGGATTTTATTGACAAGTGAGTTAACGGTACTCTCACAACGGCCGGAGGTGGGGTAGGCAGCATTCCTGTCTTGTCGGTTCGGTGAGAATTTGTTAGAACTCAGAGCCTGGTGTATCGGAATCTATCGTACACTGCTAATGAACAAAAGACCACGTGCATACCAAGCGAGATGACATCTCGAAGTTTCGAGATAAAAAGTCGAAATTTCGAGATAAAAAGTCGAAATTTCGAGACATCAGGTCGAAATTTCGAGATAAAAAGTCGTAATTTCGAGATATTAAGTCGAAATTTCGAGATTTTACGTCGAAATTTCGAGATAAAAAATCGAAATTTCGAGATTTTAAGTCGAAATTTCGACATTGTGTGCCTGGGAATTATTTTTTATCATGCCCCTAATACGCTTCCGTAGACCTGGAACAAACGTCATAGCCATAAACTAGGAATAGAAGATATCTCCTAATGATGAGATAATATCTCCTAATGATGAGATAAAAAGTCCTAATAATGAGATAAGAAGTCCTAATGATGAGATAATATCTCCTAATGATGAGATAAAAAGTCCTAATGATGAGATAAAATGTCAAAATGACGAGATAATATCTCCTAATGATGAGATAAAAAGTCCTAATGATGAGATAATAAGTCATAATGACGAGATATTATATCCTAATGATGAGATAAAAAGTCCTAATGATGAGATAAAAAGTCATAATGACGAGATAATATCTCCTAATGATGAGATAAAAAGTCCTAATGATGAGATAAAAAGTCCTAATAATGAGATAATATCTCCTAATGGAGAGATAATATGTCCTAATGATGAGATAATAAGTCCCAATGATGAGATAATATCTCCTAATGGTGAGATAATAAGTCCTAATGATGAGATAATATCTCCTAATGATGAGATATTATCTCCTAATGATGAGATATTATCTCCTAATGATGAGATAGTATGTCCTAATGATGAGATATCTCCTAATGATGAGATAAAAAGTCGTAATGATGAGATAATATCTCCTAATGATGAGATAAAAAGTCCTAATGATGAGATAAAAAGTCATAATGATGAGATAATATCTCCTAATGATGAGATAAAAAGTCATAATGATGAGATAAAAAGTCATAATGATGAGATAATATCTCCTAATGATGAGATATTATCTCCTAATGATGAGATAATATCTCATAATGATGAGATAAAAAGTCCTAATGATGAGATAATAAGTCGTAATGATGAGATCATATCTCCTAATGATGAGATAAAAAGTCCTAATGATGAGATAAAATCTCGTAATGATGAGATAATATCTCCTAATGATGAGATAATATCTCATAATGATGAGATAAAAAGTCCTAATGATGAGATAATAAGTCCTAATGATGAGAAAATATCTCCTAATGATGAGATAATATCTCATCATTAGGACTTATGACATCCAATTTTTTTTGTACTTGTTGGCACCAATACGCTTCCATAAAATTCGCCCCGCAATTTGCTTTGAAAGTTTTTCTTTGAAAACTTGTGTTGGAAGGAGGTTAAATGTTATAAGGCTACGATAGAAATCACACATATTTGGATGGAAAAGAATGTCAGGCCTTATAGCACCAATCGCACGTGTCAATGCAAGATGGTTGGCAGAAATTGTCATTTTTCTGAACAGAGTATTATCACCCAGCGCAGCAGGTAAGGGAGACAACTGAAATATTTTGTCATTTACCTCAGAAATAAATTAACTCAAATTGTTAATGACGCTTAATTTACAAAGGATATTGAAAACATTTTTAACTACGCTTTTCAATTCAATTAGGACATTCAGACACCATGAATGACCCAGCTTCTTATGTGAACTTGAAATTTAATTTAAATACAGCAAGAATATACCTTCTATTACAGAGAAGAACACTCTCACCATGGGTAATGCTAACTTTCAAATACACTGCTTTGAGGCAAATACAAAATCAACTGAACGGTAACCCTAGTCATCACTGTTAGGGTATTCAGAAACCATGGACAACACAACTTTTTGTAGGGGGGGGGGGGGGGATTTTAACCTACATGACTTAGTTTTGTGTATGTATGTATGTTTGTATAACTTTTATTTTTTTTCTCCACAATTGTGTCCTCTTTGTACATTTATTTTATCATGATGTCATATACGTTTTGTTTTTTTCTGACTTCTCCCTCATGTCCACTGACTTCTCCCTTCTGGCCCCTGACTTCTCCCTAAAGTCTCTGGAGGGACAAGTCATCTCTCCCTAAAATCAGCTGCCAGGCTGACCCCTGCTCACAATGATACCAAAATAATACGAGGGTGGTCAATAATATCTATGGAAGATGACAGTACCATGGGGGAGTTGGTTAAAAAAACTGTTCGTCGGTGAGTTTGATAATGACAAGGATGATCCAATACCACAGAACTTGAATCCGTTCTTGGAAAATGGAAAATAGTGAGAGAAACAATGAGTTTTATTTGTATATCATTTTACAATATGCACTTTCCCTGCTTTTTAGGTAAAAATTAAAAAATTTTAGTAAATTTTGTTTCTTAACATACCTACCACAATTGTTTACAATTGGCTGTAACGTAATTGCAAGCCCTACTTCGGAACTAACTCAAGCTTTTAGAAACTTTTCCAAACAAGCTGGAAAAGTAATAGAGTGCAAAAGCACGAAAAAGATCGAAAAAGGGTCGAGCGAGACCAGCGCTCGAAATTACAGGTACTCTCCCTGCACACCACTTGTGTTTACCGAGCACATGCGCAACAACAGTGACGTCAATTCTGTATTTCTGCCAGTGAGAAGTTTGTGATTTAGTTGGGAGGCAGCGATATCAAAGATATCCCCAAGGAGGGTGGGCCTCCGGTAAACAATTGTGGTAAGTATGTTAAGAAACAAAATTTACTAAAAAAAATTTAATTTCTTTTCAACCTACTCACAATTATTTACAATTGGCTGAATAAACAATAGGAGGAGGTGAATCACATAACCAATACCAACAAGAGCAGCAGAAAGAAAAGCAAGGAGGGCAGAGAACAATAGCGAAACCTGTAATGAAGATAGAGAGAAGGCACCTGAAAAGAACAAGGCTGAGCAAAGCACAACCTCAAGAAAAACAATTTAACGAGGGTGCCCAACAGCCTGAGCAGCAACGAGAGGACCTAAAGAATAAAGGTCCTCAGATTGCTGCTGTAGGTGGCGGAGATAAAAGGAGGAGAAGGTAGAAGCATTCCTCCGGTAAGCCGCATTCATAACATCCCGGAGCGAAACAGAATTGGAGAACGCCCAGGATGTAGAAATGGCACGAACCTAATGAGCATTAAACCGGTTCGAAACAAGATCCGAAGCAGACAAGCGGGAATAAGCCAGCTTGATTGCAAGACAGATCCACCTGGAAATAGAATGGGAAGAGACAGATTGCCTCTTAGGAATGAGAGACAGAAAGAATCTCTTCCGACCCCTCCTAATGAACTGAATGCGACTAATGTAAGTCTTGATTGCACGAACAGGACAAAGAAGAGGTCTCCGACCATCGACAGTGGGGAGAGCCCGAATGCAGATGGGAGGAGGTACCGGATGAGGTAGTTGATTCTTAGCCAGAAAAAAGCAATCAGTCGTGAATCAACAGATAGCGCATGAAGCTCACTGACTCGTCGAGCAGAAGCAAATGCTAGAAGAAAAGCTGTCTTACAGGTGAGAAAACGCATATCGGTCTCAGATAAAGGCTCGAATGGCACCCCCTCCAAACAGTGCAACACCCATGCCAAGTTCCACTTGGGTGTAAGACGCAAAACTCGAGGCCTCTTCAAAGAAAAGTGCCGAATGAGTTTGGAGAGAAAAAGATTACGACCGATGCACCGCTTTCCCAAATAAGAGAAAGTATCAGACAGCATAGACCGATAGCCCTTAATCGTAATAGGCTGGAGGCCCTTGGAGTAAAAAAGATATACCAGAAAATCCGCAGTTTGAGCGATTGATGGATCACAGTAATCCACATTGTGATCTGTGCACCAGCGGCAGAAAACCTCCCACTTCTCAGCATAAGTCATGCCAGTGGAATGTCGCCGCGATGCAGAAATGCACTCCACTGATCGTCTCAAAACACCTCTTCGTCGTAGACAGGACCTGATAAAAGACAGGCGTGAAGGGACAGGCTCGCCAGGTTGTTGTGATACTTCCTGGGATGACCCTGGGAAAGAAGATCGCAACGTAGAGGAAGACGAATCAGCCAACAGAGGCCGCAGCAGATAGATCCACATCCTCTGTGGAGACAGAGGTGCGATCAGAATTGTCCTGCAACTGCCAGCATGAATCTTCGCTAATACTTGAGGAAGAATCGGTGCAGGAGGGAAGGTACAGCCGATCCAACTCGTCCAGTCCAGGGACAGAGCGTCTACCGCAAATGCCAGAGGATCTGGACAAGGGGAAACAAAGGTCTCTACCTGATGATTCCAGCGAGTAGCGAAAAGGTCGACCTGAGGACGGACCCACTGCTCGCAAATCACCTGAAACACCGACCGATGTAGCATCCATTCGGTTGGAAGGACACTGTCGTGTCGGGACAGGGAGTCTGCTAGGACGTTGAGATGCCCGGGAATGTGTCGAATGGACACCTGAGCATTTACATCCCGTGCCAACAGAAGAAGATCCTGAGACAGCCGATACATGGGAATCGAATGTGTGCCCCCTTGATTCCGTATGTAGGCCACTACTGTCGAATTGTCCGAAAGAAGTAGGACAATATGGTCCGACAGGTGAGGGATCCAAAGCCAAAAACTCAACAGAAGAGCAAGGAGCTCCTTCTGGTGGATATGAAGGCCCACCTGCTCACTGTCCCACTCACCGTGAGTGGACAGACCGAGAGGATCCAACGTCGCACCCCAGCCCCGATCACTGGCATCTGCAGTAAGGATGCGATCGGCCAAAGGAAGATCCAACGGAACACCCTGTGTCAGCCAGGGAACACCGGCCCAAGGTGGAGGTGACAAAGCCGTGACCGAGGAATAGGAAATTCCAGGTCCAGCGGATCTACATTCGGATGTCAGTGATCCAACAGCAAGAGAGTTGGAGAGGTCGGACAAACAAGCGACTGAGTGGAATGAGATCTGTCACCGAACGACAAAGGCCCAGCATCCAAAGGAAAGTCCTGGCCGAGACCGAGGAAGATTGAAGCAGGTATCGAGTCAAGGCGGAAAGAATCATTGCCCGAGCATGGGGGACCAACACTACATTATAAAGAGTGTCGAAATCCATCCCCAAATGACAAAATCGCTGAGAAGGAAGGTGATCCGACTTCTCGCGATTGACTCTGAAACTCAGTGACGCGAGGAGGCAAAGATACTGCCTGACATCTAACTCCAGAACAGCAGCATCATGGTGCCATTGGTGGATGTCGTCCAGGTAGGCTGACGAAGTTTTAGCCGACTGAGTACAGTGGAAAGCAAGCACATGTGACATCAGTCAGGTGAAGGCCCAAGGAGCCAGGTTCAAACCGAATGGGAGAGCTCTGAATTGATAGGCTCTATCCCGAAACGAGAACCGAAGGTATTTCCGTGACGCCAGATGAATGAGTACATGGAAGTAGGCATCCTTCAGGTCGATACTGGCAGCAAAGTCGCCCTGATGAACTGAACGTCGAACCGACCGGGAAGTCTCCATACTGAAACGAGGAGCTATTATGTACTCCTTCAGGAGACTCAGATCGATGACAGGACGAAATTGGCCGTTTTTCTTCAGCACCAAGAAAGACCCCGGTGAAAGGGTGTTCCTGACCACTTCGATCGCCCCTTTGGAGAGGAGATTGTCGATCTCCTGCACTAGAAGGTCCCGACATAGAGAATCGGAAGGGACCCGAGTTGGGAGGGGCACATGAGATAAACTGGGGTGCCGATGGAATGACAGTTGCAGACCGGATTGTATGACGTCGAGGACCCAAGTGTCCGACGTTATCTCTGTCCAACAGTCGTAAAACTGCGACAGCTTTCCTCCGACTGGAGGCAAATCGAGGTAAGAACCGTCACTTGCGGCCTCGATGAGGCCCCCGAGAGAAGAACCCACCACCTCGGGAAGTGACAGAGTCCTGAGACTTTCCTGCCTGAGGCTGCCAGAGAGCCGCGTCGGTGCTTCTTCTGAGCAGAAGGAGCAAACGGAGCCGAAGGCATAACCGACGAGGCAGATGCAGCAGGACGCTCGGCGGGACTGGAACGACCACCACCTGCAGCAGCAGGTTGGTCCAGCTGTCGCAGCAAAAGCTGGTCCTTCGAATGACGAAGAACCTCGGCACGGACAGCTTCCATGGAACCATGGAACAGCTGAGGTCCAACCAAAGAGGCAGACCTCGGAACAGCACGCTGCTCAGAAGGAAGGGATGGAGAAGAATCCAACACCGCATCCCAGCGTGCCAGCTCCAAATTGGCCATGCTACAGGTGTGAGCGTGTGTCAAGTTCATGAGAGCCTGTGACAAAACGCGAAAAGGCGCCTGAGCATCATCAAACTCCCCTGGTGGAAAATATTCAGCCAGGGCAGCGACGACATGGTCCGCGAGAGATAACATACTCAGCATCTCTCGGGACAGGCCCACCATAGATTCAACTACCGACATCGAGAGAACTACCGACTTAGGCTTAGTTAACCCGAGGGAAGAAGAATCCTCATCCACAGTAGTCATCCCTTGGAAGACTGGTGGACAGACGGAATCGTAAACACGAAACCGCGAAGGCAGCAGAAAGGCATCAGCTCTAGAAAAGAAAGAACCCTTGAGGGCCTTAGAACGCATTTTGGTGTCTAAGCCCTGGAAGGACTCAACAACCTGAGCCGATTGCAGAGGACGCAAAGCCCCAGAGCTAGAAGGCTCAACAGGGTTACGGCACTCCACAGAGGACCACGGTCGGACGGTCACAGATGGCTGGTCGGAAGGTTGAATGTCCGGCAATAAGCCAAAGACGAAATCCAAAGCCTGCCCCAAGACTGACGAGAGGGCCCATCACCTTCAAGAAAATCATCATCCTCTGTTGCAGAGGAGACGTAGCCCAACTCGGACTGACCAGCAGAAACCTCCTGTGTATCCAAGGGGCCAGGGGAGACATCTCGGCGACCGACCAAAGGAGGTTGTGCCTCAGGAGGCACAGGGAGGCCAACTTGAGGGTTGCCAGAAAGCAACCGGGTGAGCGCTAAAACGGCCTGACGCAGGTCACTCTGAGAATCCATCGCAGCAGCATCGCCCGACGGAGTGTCCTCCCAATGGACCCTTCTGGTAGGAGAACCCAAATCCTCAGAAGAGACCGACGCCGACCGTCGATCGGCAGACAGAATAGGGAGACGGTGAGAAGACACCGGATGATAGTCCTGATTGTGACACCCAGGGGCAATCACTGACCTCTGCGGAACAGAAGGTCCTGCCTGCAAATCCTCTAAAGAGACCGACGGCGTATGTCGATCGGTAGCTGGACCTGGGACACGGTGGGAGGCAGAGGTCAGTGATAGTCCCAAGAATGACAGGAACCTGTCATTGGCCTCTGCATGGCAGAAGGCCCCAACTGCCCATCCTCTGAGACCAAAAGCAAGCATCGATCGACATCCAGACTCGGAACACAGTGAGGAATCACCGGAGGAAGGTTCTGAGAGTGACAGCTAACCGGGACTGCCACTGACCTCTGCCGAACAGCAGGCCCTGGATGCCAATGTCCTAACCCCATCCTGCTAGTCGGCACACTAGCAGGGGAAGGAGGAACAATAAACGATTCGCTCGAGGGGCGAGGAATCGCTGCCGAAGCGACCGAACGGCTCAACCGACTAGGAGCAAACTTGGCCAGATGAGACCGAGCAGACAGCAAACCCGCACAGCTTCGCCATGAAGCCAGGGGAGGCTGAGAGTTCACAGACACACCAGCAGATACAGCCTCGGTCTCCCGAGACTGTATACCATCCCCAGAGGAGATGGGAGAGCCGCCATCATACAGAATAGGATCTGCAGTAACAACTTCCTCAGCAACTGTCAACGGCGTAGGAGGCAAATCGAAGAGAGTCACCGAGCTGACCTCGGAGAAGCTCTCTACGAAAACAGACGCCGTAAGAGTGACATCAGAAGACAAAGAGACCACGGTCTCCACATCAGGTATCACCAAACTAGCACCGTCAACAGTTGCAGAGGAACTCGCCACAGAAAAAGACAGATCAGAATCCTGTGTGACAGAGTCACCATGTGCACTAACAGAAATGTCTGATATGGCACGGCTACCCTTACCCCGAGAACGGGGGGTTGTAGCTCTGGACAGAACCACCTTGTTAACAGAAGTCCAGAATTTTGAAGACCAACCCCCACAAATACCACATGATTGGGCCTGAGTACAATTGTTGCAAGTGACACATGTGGAATGAGAGTCGTCCACATGCAAGAGGTACAAGGAATAGACTTGGCATAATATGAAAATGGAAAACAGAACAAAGGTCGTGTTCACACGTGGAGGAAAAACAGGACTAAGTGTGAAATTATCAAAAATAGCATTAATTAATAACAATTTTGAAAGCTTGAAAAAGGATACAATCCACTTGCACACAATCAAATGAAGATTAGCACATATAAAAGTTGTTCACGAAGAAAACCGCTAAGAATAGCAAGAGTCACAAAAATTTCTGACCATGTACAAATGGCGGAAATAAAAGGAACTGATGTCACGGTTGTTGGGCATGCGCTCGGTAAACGCAAGAGGTGTGTAGAGAGAGTACCTGTAATTTCGAGCGCTGGTCTCGCTCGACCCTTTTTCGATCTTTTTCGTGCTTTCGCACTCTATTACTTTTCTAGTTTGTTTGGAAAAGTTTCTGAAAGCTTGAGTTAGTTCCGAAGTAGGGCTTGCACTTACGTTACAGCCAATTGTAAACAATTGTGAGTAGGTTGAAAAGAAACAGACATCAGAAAGTTTATTTTGCCTCTCCATCCTTGCTCACCATCTGGAAGAAATAAAAATAAAAAATAAAAATAAAACCCTCCCACCCTCCCTCATTGATTTGAAAAAAAAGTTGCCCAAGATTTTTGTTTTTGCCTAAATGAGACATATTAATTTGCTTCACACCAAGCTACACATTAAAACCATCCCAGCACCGACTCGGGACTACTGACACCGGAGGAGGTCTTCCCTTGCTTTTGACTATAAAGCCAGATGGTTTTAAGGGAAAAACCGTCCCCCCCCCCCCCCTTCCCCTTGTTCTGAGGTACATGACCACAGAACAAAGAGGGCAGCGGAACAGCGTCACTGCTGGAACGGGTTGCCTAAATAACTATAGATGCAATCATTTAGTGGACGGCATTCTGAGCAACAGATAGAGGTTCTAAACATCTAAGTTCTCCAGAGATGGACTCTTAATTTCTAAGGTAAAACTTAGTAAATGTAGAAGGCTGTGTCCAGTACGCAGCTTTCATGAGATAAGTAATGGCTATACTGTTAGAATAAGCCCAAGAAACAGACAGTGCTCTAACTTCATGCGCTGATATCTTATTAACAGAACGCTGATTCGAAGATAGATTTTCATAGGCAATGCATATTGCCAACTGAATCCATCTAGCAACTGAATGGACGGAAATATCTTTTCTGTTAGGAATCAATGATAAAAAAGGCGTTTCCTTCCTTTTCTTACAAATTCTGATTGGCATTTACATGTGCGCATAGCCCTGACTGGACACAGCAGAGGTCTACGGTTGTCCACAGACGACATAGCCTTAATGGTAATAGGCTCAGGTTGTTATCTGGAGCCTGATTCGTAGCCAAAAATCCCACTTCTGTAGTTAAAGTGATGGTATTACCAGCACTACAGTAGTGAGATTTGTCAACAGATAAAGCATGGCGTTCACTAACTCTTCTATCGGAAGCAAAGGCTAAGAGAAATGCTGTTTTATAAGTGAAGAATTTGAACTCTACAATGTGTAACGGCTCAAACGGAGCTTCTTTAAGCTTCAACAGAACCCAAGCTAATATCCACTTAGGAATTAATTTGAGGGTTCTAGGTCTATTTATAGAGAAATTTCTAACCAGTTTGGATAATGAAGCATTAGATCCAATTGCCAAGATATCATGATGAGCGTAAGTGTCCGATAACATAGACCTTTAGTCCTTAATAGTGATGGGCTGCAGTTTGAGAACGTCAAACAGGTAGACCAGAAAGTTGGCAATATCTGGTATGGATGGATCATAGACGTCTATCGACTGATCCTTACACCAACGGAAGAAAACCCTCCACTTTGCTGTGTAATTCAGCGAAGAGGAGGACCTCCTGCAGTTAGAAATTGCAACCACTGCTCGTCCTGTAAATTACTTGCCATGTAAGAAAGACCGCACAACGGAAAAACGCGAAGGTTGAGACCTTCCAGGTTGTGATGCAGTGTACGTGACATTCCCTGATAAAAAAGGTCCTCTCGCAGAGGAAGCTTCCGAGGAACGTCCCATACCAGACACTTGAGAAGGTTGATCCATAGTATCTGTGACGACAGAGAAGCTATTAACAAAATCTTGCAGCAAGACTGTTTGATTTTTAACAGGATCTGCTGAATGAACGGAGTTGAAGGATACGCATATCCTATCATTCTGTCACATTAGAATTACAGAGTGTCTACTGCGTACGCTCGATGATCTGGACATGGCGACACATAAGTCTTCAAGTGACTGTTGTGACAAATTTATCATAGGTCGATCCCACTGGTAGCAAATGTGTAGGAATACTTGCTTGTTGAGAGTCCACTGCGATGGCAACAGGCGATCTTTCCGAGAGAGCAAGTCTGCTAGTGCGATCAGACGACCCGGAATATGATGGACAGATAGATGAACATGATGCTTCATGACAAACAGAAGAATTTTTCCGTTCGCATAACAGAATCGAATGCATGCCTCCCTGGTTCCTGATGTACGCTACTACTATCGAGTTGTCCGACAATATCTGAACATGGGCATCCGCTATAGTGTGAATCCATTGTTGTAGCGCTAACCATATTGACATCATTTCTTTGATGTTTATGTGTTCCTCCAGGAACCGAGGGTCCCAAAGACCCTGACGCTTTGAGTCTGTCGGGCTCAGAGTCGCTCTCCAACCTGTTTGAATCGCATCCGTCATAATCGTGAAAGCCGGATCTGGCAGCTGTAGCGGAACTCCCTGAGTTAACCACTGAATATCTGCCCAAATCTGGAGCTTTTGATTTACCAGGTCCGTTAAAACAATACTGGTCTCGAGCGAATGCGTCTTCACACTCCAGTTCTGAGTAAAGAATATCTGAAGGGGATGTGTGCGCAAGCGACCTATCGGAATAAGATCCGCAGCCGCTCTGCACAACCCCATCAGTCGCATAAATTCCCTCGCTGTTAATACGTCTGAGTGTAGACGAAAGAGAGCATAACAACTGACTAATTTCACTCTTGGTAACGGCAGACGAACCAGATTGTTGTGAGTCTCGAAGCTCATTCCCAAGTGAATGAACAACTTGGATGGAGCTAGATCTGACTTCTTCTCATTTACGATGAAGCCGAGTGTCGGAGCAAGAGAGCAGACTCTGAACATCGTTCTGAAGAGTAGTTTTGTTGCCGTATCTCTGAAGAATGTCGTCCAAGTAAGCTGACGTTACCGCACACGAACGAGCTCGGAAGTGAGACATTACTGAGTTCATTATTCGAGTGAACGTCCAGGGCACTAGAATCAGACCGAAGCACATCGCTCGGAACTGATATACTATCCCTCAAATGGCGAACCGTAGGTACTTTCTGAATGCCGGATGTACCAGGACATGAAAGTACGTATCCTTTATATCTGTTCTTGCCACATAGTCGTTCACTCGAATGCTCGCCCTTACTGATCGAATGGTCTCCATATAGAACTTTGGAGCTACGATAAGTTTGTTTTTCCAGCTCAAGTCTATTACCGGTCAGAACGAGCCATCTGGCTTTGGTACAAGAAACAGGTGACTGTAGAATCCTAGAGAATTTTGATTCTCCACGACTTCTATTGCTTCCTTTGCCAAGAAAGCCTGTACGTCCAATAGGAGAAACTCTCTTTTGCAAGGATTTGACGGAAGATTTGTACACCGCGGACATCTTGTTAGTGGTAGTTTCGCTCGGAAAGATAGCAGTAAGCCGTCCGAGACCACACTTTTCACCCACAGGTCTTCCGTAATTTTATCCAGTATGTTGCAAATCATGATAACCTTCCACCATCTGGCAAGCAATAGAGGTCCTGACCATCACCTGTAGGACCTGCAAGGCTTACGGGAGGAGAAACCACATCCCCCTTGCAAAGAGCCTCGACCCGTCGGTTTAGGGGCATCTGACCAGTAGTCTCAATCAAACCTACACCACCTTCCCGGGTTGATGTATTGACGATCCCTAGAGTAATAATAGGAAGGTTTCTTATACCCTCGCGAGGAGTCCGCTTTAGACGATTTCTGTTTAGGAGGTCCTCCCTCACTCTTTTCTGCTGCCGTGGGTAGATTAGACGCCGATTCAAGGAGCAGTGTATGAGATGCTTTCTTTGTAGCTTGGTCATAAACCAATGAAAGCTTATCGTCAAAAGTTGTGTGTCCGGATACCGGAGCGTCTCGTAGATAGTTTTTCATCTTTTCATCTATTAAAGATGATGACGCAAGGGCTCTGTCATGTCTGATAACTCCAAATTTGCCACTGTTAAGGTGGTACACATAATAGCCCTGGAAAGAACTCTTAAAGAGGTATGAACGTCCTCAAATCCCTTCCCATTGAGACGTTGCTCCACAGCTCTTGAAAGGTAATCTGCGTAAGACACAGGGTCTAAATTCACTCTGTTTGAAGAAATTGCCATCTCAGTTGTGTCCGAGCGAATAGTGAATGATAAAGGCAAGGTCAGCTCTAGATCCTCAGCCTGCTCATCCAAACGCAGAGGAACTCTCTGTACATATTCCCCGACCGTTTTAAATGAACGTGGTCCAACAAACGGTAAATTTACGGAAAATGGTGACAAGAATCCACCTTTCTTCTTCCCACTGGAAAGTTTGAATATGACGTTGTCTAAATGGCCGAAGGCCTGCGACACCTGTCTAGACTGAACCGGAAAAGACAGGACCTCCTCCTTTGTCCGGATAAAGTCTGTGTCCAACGACGCCAGCGGTTTCTTCCTAGTAGTCGCAGCATTCTGCTTTGCTGGAACAAATTCAGGGTAGTATTGATGGATTAAATCCATCGCAACCATGTGCTGTTCCGAAAGGGAAGGGTAATCTTCCTCCGTATCCCTTTCACCATCCGACTGAATCAGTTGTTGAGACTCACGTTCAGCGGCATCTGAACATGCAGATGACTGGACCGACCCAGCACCATCTGACAGCTCAGGTTCTGAGACTGCTGTAGGCTGCTTCCGCACTTGCTGGGATGCTGCGATGAGCTGCGCAATCTGCAACAGGAAGTCTGTTACAGAGGCCTGAGGAGCAGCGGTCTTCTGTTTCTTGGCTGCCGGCTGCTCCTGGGTCGGTGTGTCCGAGACAGCGCTTTTCTCCGAACGTCCCGATAAATGAGTCCTCGCCTCCTTAGCCACTGGATGGTCCGACTTCTTTGATGATGAGTGGTCCCTTCTCGGCGATGCAGGCTGGATATCTGACGTCATGTAGTTAAGGTGCGGTCGTGTGTGCTTTGCTTTGAAGATACCAATGTAGAAGCCGTAACTGTAGCTGACACTGGCTGTGAATTGAATGGAGCGTCCTGGAGGGGAGGCACGGACGAATGCTCTGACTGACGCAAGTTTCTAATCACAACATCTGGCCCCAGATGTTGTTGGGAAAGAGAGGGGCCTCTCTCGCTCACAGTCCTTTCAGACCTCGCTGAGCTTCCCAGTGAACTTGCTGGCTTCTTCAAATGTTCCGTTGTCGCTGGGTGAGCCTGTTTATATTTTAAGGTGCTCGCTTTACCCAATTCACTCCTCTCGACCGCAACAGACACACCTGGTGTCACGGTACCCACCGGTCGAGCTAGCTGGCGACAAGGGACTGAAACCACCGGCTAGTGGTGTTTTGCCCTGTCTAATATTCATGAGCACCTTTGCCGCTAGCTCTGCTTGTTCATCTGAATGCGACGATGGCAGCACACTATCTCTAGGCATCACGTAAACATCACCATGTTCTTGTTCCTCTGAAAAAGAAGCTGAGAAATTAGATTGACTTTGTGGCAAGAGGACCGGCATTGTCCTCTCGCTGCTGACAACATACCGTGACACCCGTCTCCAACATTTGTCATCCCATCCGACACATGTTGAGCAAGAATTAGTGGGAGTACATCGACTGCAAGCAAGGCAACAAGCATGTAAATCTGTGCAGTTCGCAAAAGTATGGAGGACCAGTAGGACATAATTATTTCAGTTTTGCATGCAAATTTGGGGGATGGGGGGGGGGGGGGCAAATTTGTGTTTGACCCTGGATATTTTTGAGTTGGCACCAGCTAGTCTGGGCCATTGGTTGTTGTATAAAAATATCAGGGGGTATAGCCATTTTTCATTTTAAAAAATGAAAAAATTTTAAAGTAATTTATATATTTTTTATACTTACCAATGGCCCAGACTAGCTGGTGCTAACCCAAAAATATCTAGGGCCAAACACAAATTTTTTTTACCCCCAATCCCCAAAATTTGCATGCAAAACCAAAAATTAGAAGTCCTCTCTGACCTCCATACCTTTACCCTCCGCGCATGCACAGATGCCAGGAAGTCACCAAATCTGGCGCCAACATCATTCTTTGTAACAAGATTATAATATAATAATTCAGCGGGGAGGTATGAGTGCCCAGTACTGCCCACTCATGGGAGGGTCATTCCCATCTGGGCCATTGGTAAGTATAAAAAATATATAAATTACTTTTTCATATTTTTATACTGTATACCAATGGCCCAGACTAGCTGAATCGTAAAAAGGTGGAGGGCCTAGAACTTCCGAAATAGTAGATCAACATAGATCAAATCCTTCAATCCATGCTGAAGTAAATTGGAATAAATAGAATTTACATGTATGTCTCTTTATACCAGAATAGAAGAGACATATCCCAATATGGATCTCAATTATGTAAATCCTAAATCTGAGCATGAAATCATACTAAATAGGATGTAACGAGTTCACAAATTCCCTAAAAATTAGGATGGCATATTTGAGAATGAGAGAAAATTGCCCATAAACCTACGCCATACAATAATACTACAGCTGAATGCCGAATATGGTATGGACAAAACAGCTTCCTTCATAGTTACATACCAAATAAGCCAGGGAAGTGGAGAAAATGCCCCCCCCCCCCCCCACCTTTTTTTTGAACATATCTTCAAAAGAAAGAGGGGAGAGCTTTGGAATCAATAAGCGGTACCAGGAAACAATAAGAAAAATATCGATCAGGCACTCAGGAATTAATTCATGAATAATAAATGGTGCTTAACGCCACTTCACAAGCCAAGGCTATAGCGACAATTTTGGTAAACAACATTATCCGCTTCAAAATATGCACTGCGGTCGGCGTATACAGGTACGACGAAATCTTTGAAATAATAATATAACATACACATATTAAAGCGAGATACGATGAACAATCTCCGCAAAGAAAACATGCTTCAAAGGTCATTTACAGACGGCCTCAGTACAATTAAATCCAGTAAGAACACTTTCCAACGAGTACAATTTGGTATTAACAATTACATACACATGAGAATATGCGATTTGAGAACCGATACAAATCGAGACCAGAATCTAGAAATGGAGGTAGTTATGATTAGCCGGCTCCAACACAGACCGCCCCCCCCCCCCCCCCCCCCCAACGAAAAAATATATAACAATTTCAAGGTCGACCAAAGCGATGACGTTATAAAGAAAGCGTGAGTGCATTAAAATCCAGCCTGTAATTATCTAAAAAACCACTAAGTGGTTATGCAGTCACCTATGAACTCAAATAGCAGCAATTATGATGATTTAAACAACGCTTGTATATTAGAAATCAGAAAATAAACACCGGAAACTAATTCAACAAAACTGCATGTATGCCTATGAGGGCGCCATCCAACACGACCCAAACACAAAGTATGTATGTATTAAGATATATATACACGACAGTGTGTGAGTGTGGGAGGAATTCGAATATATGTCGAAACCTCCTCACCCACATTATTTAATCATTGCTGGTCCAGACGGCAAAAATATAGTAACCGCAAGCTCCCTCACGTCTGACATACTCCGTTATGCTACTGAGAGCAGAGAATGACGTGAAGAACAGAACTTCCCCAGAAGAAGAAGGTCCTCTCGTGGGGGAAGCTTCTGGCGAATGTTCAATAACAGACACTTAACCTCAATGTAATCAATAGAAACAAATGAATTGAAGGAAACATATATCCTATCATTGATTCCCAAAAATACGGCTGAGCGTCACAAGTATGCGCTCAAATGCCTAATACTGGTGACACAAATGATGGAAACTATTATTCCTGTGCGCTGCAAACTTAACTATCCTGAAGCGATCCTACATAAGACCATGTAAAAGTCATACAGTTAGAATAAGCCCAAGATGCTGCCAGTGCTTTTACTTCATGCGCTGATATCTTAAGAATTGACTGCTGATTGGATTACATTTTCCTAAGTAGTACGAATAGCTAACTGAATCCATCTAGCAATAGAATGAACTGGAATGTCTCTTCTTCTATTGGAAATTAATGACAAAAGAAGCGTTCTTCTCTTCCGATAAACCCTGATCTGCGTCTATAAATACATGATCGCTATATATAAATTCAGTAATGTAGCGTAAACAATAAGACTTCATTACTGAATATGTGGACTCAAAGATCGAGGGTCCTAAGAACCCTACATAGAGAGACCGATTAACGATTAAACGATTAAAATACAAAAGATGATGATAAGAAACCGTATTACTTCTTCCCACAGAAAGATAAATATGGCATCGTCTACATAATTGAAGACCTGTGACACCCGTGTAGACTTAACCGGAAAGAGATCTTATTATCCTGCTCTTTGTCCGGATGAAGTCAGCGTCGAACAACGCTAGCGATTTCTCACAATTACTCGCAGCATTGTGATTCACTTGAACAAGTTCAAGGAAGTGATAATTGATTGTATACATATCATCCATGAGTTGTTCCGAAAGGGAAAGTTATCCTCCTCTGTATCCCTTTCATCATTCGTCTAAATCAGTTAGAATCACGGTCACCGTCATCTGAACAGGCAGATGACTGGACCGATCAAGCACCATTCAACAGCTCAAGTTTTGAGACTGACATTGAGTGCTCTTGCCTTAGCAGGAATACTGCGATTAGTTGCGGAGGCCCGAGGAGCAGCGGTCATGAATTGCCTGTCCGCCGGCTGCTCCTGGGACAGTGTGTCCGAGATGGCTCTTACTGCGGACGTCCCGATGAATGAAGCATCATCTCCTTGGATACTAGATGGTGCGACTTTCTTCACAAAAGATGGACCTTTTGACGATGCAGACTAGATATCCTAAGCCACTTAGCCAAGGTGCGGTCGGGAGTGCTTGGTAGACGCTGAAGAAGCCAAACTCTAGCCGTCCCCGGCTAAGAATTGAACTAAGCATACCAGATAATAGCTATGTATGTAAGCTCTGAATGACGCAAGTTCCTACCAACAACACCCGGCCCCAGATGTTGTTAAAAGAGAGAGAGGGAAAAGAAAAAATTCCTTAAAAAAAAATAAAAAAATTTTTGAACATTTTTTTCTTATATAAGAGCCCAAGTTCCCAAAGGGAACGATGAACCCCAAAAAGACTAAGTGTGGACAAAATTATAAAAATATGTCATAAAATTAACTACCACACTATCAGGATATTTAATGTTACTTACAGCTGTCATTCCTTAAAAATAATAGGAAACTACCTAGAGCAATGTCAATGTAAACAACTTCAAAAAACCGGAAACAAGACCCCAGGCAACACAGCCTGAAGTCAGCAACAGAAACAAGATTATCCGATGTAAAGCAAGATCTTCATCAGTAGAAAAAATGATACATCGGATATATGATGCATGACCAAAATGCCTAAACACCCTAAGGGTGAGGATGTAACTCTGGGGATGTACAGAATATCTTCTGTATAATACGTTAAACTCCCAACAAATTTTATAAAAAAATTTTTTAAATAAAACAAGCCCAAAGGCTTGGAAGATTAACTGGGGGGATCAAGGGAAGGAATACTAAACAAACAGTGGACAGATCATTATCAATGAATGATGATGTCAGGCCCATGTCCCGAAATTGGGGAACATGAACTAATATTTATAAATATTATAAAATTACAGCCCTGAACGTTTCAAACCACCGTTTCTTCCTTCCTTCATCCAGTTGTGTCCTTGGATCCACCAATTTAATCATTGATTTGTGTCTGACATCATTATTGATTGAGATGTAAAAAGCACAAATGTCAGTTTGTTGTTATCTGACAAGGGCCAAACAAAGAATGATGATGGCGCCAGATTCGGTGTCGGTGACTTCCTAGCGTCTCTGCATGCGCGGAGGGTAAATGTATGGGGGGCCAGGTAGGACTTCTGATTTTCGGTTATGCATGCAAATTTTGGGGATTGGGGGGCAAAATTTGTATTTGGCCCTAGATATTTTTGGGTTAGCACCACCTAGTCTGGGCCATTGGTATACAGTATAAAAAATATGTAGTTAGTTTGTGATCGCGTCTGTGCTTCCTCAGTGTAATAAGTGACTCGTCCCCCTTGTAGCCGCACAAATAGTCTGCAATGCATCTAATTATAGGTCTTCAAGTTGGTCCTGTTTCCTTGCTGAACAAATATCCCAGATAACATCAGCATAATCAAAAAGTCGGAGAATAAACAACTTGTTTTATGTTTCTAATGCTGATCTGGATATCCTATATTTAAGGGCCCGGAGACAATTTACCATGGGGCTTACTTTAGACACCAAATTATCAATATGTATATCCCAAGTACCTGAACTATGAAAATGGAGACCTAGATGTTTACGTGTGTTCGTTTCAGATGTGGGGGTATCCAGTAGGAATAGTGTTGGATGCACACAAGCTGTGTATCTGCAGCTGATACTCATGGCAACATTTTTTTCTGCACTGAATAGAACTTGCCAGCGTCTTGTCCACAAGCTTATTTTATTCAAATCTTGGTTCAGTATGTCAGATGCCAGAGTATGGTCTACGACAGTAAGATACAGGGAAGTGTCATCAGCATACAGGCGAATATTCAAGGTAATATTAACGATGTCGGTGATATAGATGTTAAAAAAACAAAGGTCCTAAACAGACCCTTGTGGCAACCCTGTGGGAATACATTTTACACATGATGTTTGTCCATTAACCACCACTTGCTGTGTTCTAATTTGAAGATAATTTTCAAAGCACAACAGAAGATTGCCTCTTATTCCAATGCTGTGTAGTTTGTGTACAAGGCCATTATGACAAACTCTGTCAAATGCTTTACTTATATCACAGAAAACCAGGTGAACATCGATAAGCTGATCTAGAGCTATATTTATAAAACTGTCGATATTAATTGATTGATATATGGTCGAATCACCGGGGATAAATCCGGACTGCAAATCTGTAAGCAGATGATTATTTTTAAGAAAATTAAAAACATGATTAAATACTACTTTTTCAAATACTTTACTGAAACTACTTGTCAGGGAAACAGGTCTATAATTTTTTTTATTATTTATTTATTCCTTTTTACGAATCGGATGTATGTGAGCATGTTTCCAAGCAGTTTGAAAATTAGCCAGTGACAACAACAAGTTAAAGATGCGAGATAGTGGGTATGCTAGCTGAGATGAACAAAGTTTTAGTATGGTATTATTTATTAGATCGGGTTCACTTGCCTTATTTGTGTCCAATTTACATAGAATAGATTTGACCTTATTCCAAGTAATTACCAGTTGTTCAATGGATAATTCATTTAAGGGTATAGGTGGCAACGGAATATCTTATACTGTATCACCCAAGTTAATGAAGTATTCATTTAAAATATTAGCAATTTCTTCTGGGTCATCGACAACAGATCCGTCCCCAAACAATGCTGGAAATAGAATATATGAATTGCTTTGTTGCTTGAAAAAAGTTTTTTTGCAATTTTCCACCACTGTCTGGAAGCAAATCCGTTGTTTGACACGTAATTATCCATTTTAATATCATATTCCCTTTTTGCTAACCTGATAGCATCAATTGTCTCATTTCGTATTTTACGAAAATTTTCCCAATCCTGGGGTCGGTTTCTGTCTTTGGCTATTCAGTAGATTCGGTCGCGCTTTCTCATTTGTATCCGTATTTCGTTTTTCATCTAAGGTTTGTCATTAGGTCATACTCGAACCAGTTTAGACAGTGTAAACCTCCCGGTGGTTTCTGTGATATACATTGTAACATTTGCAACCACGGTGTCTAAATCCGTGGATACAAATAAATCATCCCAGTTTGTATTAGCTAACACTTCTTAATTCATTCTATTAAAATCAGTTTCTGTATAATTATAAATCTGTCGCTGGTATGATCTATGGGGTGATCTTTCAGATTTTAGGTGTATGTATGTAACATGATGATCACTACAAAAGGGCAGTATAACATCCCACTGCATCACTAGTAAAGGACAGAAAACTAAAACCAATTCGAGTAGCGACTTTGTAGTTTCTGTAATACGAGTGGGTGAAGTTATTAACTGTGTTAGACTATTTTCTAAATATGTAATTTTGGGGTGTGTGTAGTGTTTAGACAATCTGCATTAAAATCACCCATTACTACACATTTCATTGATAAATCATTTCTAGCCAAGGGCAGAGATTCGTCAATAAGATCCCAATAAAGAGAAAGCGCAGAAGGTTGCCGATAAAAGATTCCGAGTAAACGTTTTTTATTGGTATGGCAAAGTTCTGTCCATATTGCTACAAATCCAGGAACATCTAAATCAGGGCGACTTTTGTAATAAAGAATAAGTTTAATGTTGATAACTATACTCCCACCCTGATCGCTGCTACGATCCTTTCTTAACGGAGGATAGTGGTAACTGGGGATAGAAATACATGCATTGTCAACTTCATTATTGAGTTTAGATTCTGTCACGGGAATGGCGACGTCATAACCACTAAGTTCCACAAAAAAATTAAATCAACTTTCTGGAGGAGGCCACACACATTTATATGTACTATTGATATACCATGTTTCTCTCCAGGATTAAGTTCGATATTTCTGCATAGTAAGAGTAAAAGAAGAACTATAAAACATAAACCAAGAAAACCAAAGAAGCAAACCATGTAAACCAAATTGACTAAATGAACATCAGAATGTAACAACGATGCTATCCTTCCACCGTAGAAGAGACCAATACATATGCGATAGAATGTTAAATCAACCCCATCGTCGCAGTTTACATACAAGAACTTACTAATAATGGGGTATTGGTCACATATGTCATTAGATTGCAAATGCAGTCGATGTAAACAGGACATTCGGGCCAGTATTATAGAAAGATATATACATTTACATCTCCTTCGTAGTGCTGGTGCAGACAAAACAAGTATAAAGAAAATTATATACAAAATGATTATAAAACACATATTTGAAGGTTGTGGAAGTGTTGATAGGGCTTGCGAAAATACCGGAAACCACCATAGTGGCTTTGCGGCGAATGGCTGTTTTACGGAGGATTCAATACTTTTAAAAGAAATTTGCTCACACTTATTAAAAGGTTCCAGTCATCTGGAGAATGCCTATTGGCATTCTCCAGCAGAACTGATACAGCCTAATATTTATGAACAATAATACTCACCAAACGAGAGACGGGTGAACTATAGTAAGTCACGATGGACACATGTACGGATGGACAGATCGATGCACAGAGGGATGGACAGATTTCGTTACTGTATCCCTAACCTACGGGGGATAACAAGCCCTCCTATGAATCTTATCACCCACACAGACGCACATATGCCTTAATGCCTTGGTGAATGACTGCAGCGAAATAGGTCACATTGTAGCTTAATTTGGATTTATTTACTCCACAAACTTCACATGGTGGTTGGTCTATAAACTGTGTTAAACTTGGGAAACTACAATCTTCATATAAACATTTTAAGCAATCAACTACAATTAGACATGTAACTACACATGACATAGAACAGGAGTATGAAAATACATCCATAGAGATAACTGAGCATGTTATTGGATATGCATTTGGACAATTGGGTATTTAGCTTTTTTTAAATAAATTTACAGCTATCCTATCCTATCAAGCAATAGGCAAAATAAGTTATCATTTAACATACAACAGCTGCTGAGTGATAGGAAAGAAAAAAACAAAAACAAAAGATATCCATTGTCTGCATGTAAATGTGTCCATCCCGAATGTTCTCCTGTCCATCCACAACTCCTTTAGCACATCCTACAGGCCGCAGTTCTCATATTATTTGAAATTGTAAGACTAAAAAGACATCACAGAGCTTTGTCAAACAAAAAATGGTCAGTTAAAAAAAAAGAATAAGGAAAAATTGCCTGAGTTTGATTTTTTTTTGTTGGCCTACTGAAGAATGCAAAATACTTTCTCTCTGAACTAGTTAAGTACAATGAGCCAAATTTTGGCTTCTGTAAACAGTGTAGGCGGCCACAATAAAAAATTCTCATATTTCAGGTGCCAAAAATTCAGCTCAAAGAGATTTGTTGTCTAATTATTTATTGAAGAGTGCCTATTCGCAATCTCGGGTAAACCAAAAGATATCATAATTATTATCAAGGTTTTAGTTTTCCATTCAGGTAGTTAAAGTTTTACTGAAAACCATCAATGAAGACAAAGTTGAAGAATAACATGATCAAATTGGAGCCCACTATAAACACCCAATAATGAATAATAAAGATTAGTAATATTGTAAGTTTGCAAGGATGAGATAAAACATTTCTGAAAAATCGCGACATCGACACCGTAGCTGCGACGGGTGGTGCAATCTCACAAAATTCTAAGTTCATCAAGGGCCATAACTCCAAGAAAAATATTTGGAACAACACATGCATTGAACAGTGGCTAGACGTCAATAAGATACACTTACATGCCAAATATAAAGTCATTCCGTCAAGTATTTCAAAAGTTATTGAGTTTTGAAACTCGTTGGTCACAGACATTTGAAACTCGTTGGTCACAGACAGACAGACAGACCGACAGACAGACCGACAGACCGACATTGCCACTTATAGAGCTGCTAGTCACAGCTAAAATATTTTTACAAACCTTTTTAATGGACTTTGAGGTTGAGTAAGTTTCTGGTGATTTTACATACATTCTTGCTGCTGCTTTCACTTTTTCTCGTATAGCTCTACAAATTATGTACCTAAAATACAAAGATTATTGGACATTAGTTTATGGCAGTAGCAGGCAGTACCAATAACCCCCCAAAAAGAAAAATGACTACGAAAAGGGTTTCTTTTATAAAATTCTGCAAAAGGTATTTCAAATACTGACAAGTTGCAAAGATTGCCATCCTGAAACACTTTAAAATTTAATTCAAAACTCATAAACGTGGCAAATCAGGATTAAGTGCTTTGCCCAAGGACACAATGCAGTTACCCCTGGTAGGATCGTACCATGGACCTCCCATTTTGAAGTTCAATGCCATAACCACTTAGCTACCATGCTCCCTCCGAGGTTGGTTAAATAGTTTTCATAATTTTGACCTACATTGTGTCAGCTATTTTGATCAGAGGTTAAATAGTTTTCATAATTTTGACCTACATTGTGTCAGCTATTTTGATCAGATGATAATTGTTTTATTCATGTGATATTTGTTTTCTTTGAATTGAGTTTATTCAGAGTTATTCTGAATTAATTTTAGTTTGAGGTGGGCACATCAAAGTCTAAACGCTAATAACATCAATTTTGGGGTGTGTTACTGTCCTATTAACCCTGTACCTAACGATTTGCTCGCATCTGCCTGCGTAATTTGCAAAACTAAGCAGTTGAAAAAATTAATTTTTCAAAATATTTCAACAAAACCATATCATGTGACCCCTCATTGGAAAGAGCTCATCGAGCTCATTTCCAATGAGGGGTCACATGATAGGGTTTTTGTTGAAATATTTTTGAAAAATTTAAAAAAATAGTCATTAAAATAAAAAAAAAATCATATTCTCTACGTTGGGTAAAGAAAGGGGTAACGGGCCCTTCATAAACCCAATTGTTGTTTTTTAGTCATAAAAAGTCAACAGAACAGAAACAGAACTGAATGCCAGCAGAAACAGGAAAACCACATATTTTCAATCTTTCTTTTTCATTTTTCAATTACCTTACATTGATTTCTTATTTACTTGTAAGAATTCTGAACTGTTTTATAACCATAACTGGTTCAAGAATGGAGACCAGAACCCTATGTATTGGTTTTTCGTAATGAAATGCTTTTATTTGTCACTAGGAAAGGGCCCTCCAAGTGTGTCACATAACAGCATATCATTAGTTTAAACCTTATGACTTACAAAATCAAAACAGCGTGTTGATACTTTGTAATCATTTGCTTTGTTATTATTTTTCGATTTTTTAAAGTTTTAACTTCAATTCCTATTTTCTCCTGAATGGTGCTCAGTGACAACCTTTGAGCCAAATGTTATTGCAGAATAAAATACTAAGAGAATCCTGCTGTCAAGACTCCTTAACTGGTTGAATGCTAGAAGCCACTCTCAAGGCTTTCAAAAATGAGGATACCAGAGCAAAAGCCAACACTTTCCTTGCTTATATTTCATATTCAGTCAAACACAAATAATATTTTATTTATATAAATTTGTTTTATTACAAATTATTGCACGTGGGCACTCTCCAATATTTGTAATAAAACAAATTTTGAATAGAAAATTCAGACCACCAAAAATAATCTATCTTCAACCAGTTAATCACTAATGTGAAAAATATATTGTTATTTGTACTTTCTGATGTTTGACGCCGCATTTTGAAAAACATTGAAAAAAACTGAACTCCCAGTGACATTTGAATGTCAGGATAATTAAAGTCTCAAATGGTTAATCCTTATGTTTCCATACAGCCAACAAACTGCCACCTTTATATTAGTTTCTTAAGAACTCTACTAGTAGGTAGCGTTATCTTGACGTTTGTATATGATTGCTGGCTGCCTGTATAGGCACTATTAATTGGTAGAGTGCTGGAAGCCCATATTTGGGCTTTATTCTGAAGTTCAGGTGCCGCAACTTAATGGCTTCATATTCTGTGGATGTGCTTCATATTATTTTTGAATTAAAATAATTTAGTCTGAGAGGATTTGCCTTGTTACAATTCATGGGAGAGTGCCCCATGAATTGTAACAAGGCAAAGAGACATGAACTGATGAACTAATGCGGATAGTCAAAAATAATTTAGCACTCTACCAGTTAAGTTATCCATTAGTTATCCATGTATATTCGCTGCAGCTGAAGGGTGTATCAGTTTTTAACCCAGTGTAAATTTCCATACACCCTGGAATATACATGGATAACAAATTTATTATTTTCTCACCAAGTTCCTTCACACTGAAGAAAAATTATAATTCTGTAGAAAAGGAAAATAACCTATTATATTTTGCTCTGACAAACAAAATATAGTGGGTTATATCTATTGTTATTTTCATGATGAAATGTATCAAAGATAAATGAATTGGTCAATAATATGCTCTTTGGAATAATCAATGAGTACCTTGAGACTGATGAGATATAAATAGTTTGCTCAGACGTTTTACAGTGTGACAAAACAAGAGAAAAAATCCAACAAATACTGTCCAAATGGCATTTTGAAAAAGAAAAAAAGAAAACTGATAACTCCACATTAAAATATAGTTCCATCAGTGTTCTGATTTTTTGTCATGAATAACACAAAATTAAGGGTATTATTTTGATTATTTTTTCAATGAACAGCACTGTTAATTTTAATACGTATGTCATAAACTATATTTATTGATTTTGAATAAAATCACATTGCCTGCACATTCATGTTTTTACACTGGACTAAACCAATGTATAAATATTTCAAGCAGATGAGGGTATTATTTACATTGTACCCGTCAACCAATTAAATCGCTAGATTACAGTCTGTCAGGAAATAAATGTATGTATGGTTGTTATTATCTGAGAAAAAAGGGTTAATGGAAGGAATAATCTGACATATTTTGGCCCAGCCAGGAGGCTGATTATCACATTAAAACAGTTGAAATGATACTGATATCTTATCTAAGATATAGCAAATCTACTCATCTTATTTTCTATTTGCAAGTCCCAAGCATCTGCAAATCCCCAGAAAGTAGGGAATAAGATAAGGCTGGTTTAACTGTGTTCAAAGATAAATCTAAGCTAAGAAATACCATATAGTTTTCTTCTTCAGTAAACCAATTACTGTGGTTGTGTTATCAAGAAAATAAAACACCTCTCCTTCATAATTATACCCTTGACGTACCTGAAAGTATATAAATATGCTTTTAGTACTCTCACTCGCTTCAAGTACATGTATTCCCCATGAGAACCTCAGCAAGTGCTTGTTTACTGTGGTAGACAAACTCTGTTTTACTGATAAAATAGGACCTCGTCACCAATGCCTGGGGTGGAAATCCTCTAAAATGGGCAACATGGGTATAAACAATTGACAGGACTTGACATTATATCCACATTGCAGTCAAAATTAACCGTTGTTCTGAAATGTGTGCCCTTAAACACCAATATAAAAAAATGAATAAGTACATGTATTTATATGAAGAAATCTGGTGACTTGACGACAATTTTGAATGATTGGTTGGTGCATTCTACAACCATTTCAGTCCTTCATATATTCTTTAATGAATACCAAAAGCTCAAGATATGTTTGCATTTGCTAACTAAAGTGTGTTAAGTGCCACTCATGTTAACCCTTAAGGGATGAGATATTTTCAAACATTTCTGATACACTGACAGTCTGCATCCTGCGGGTTTGCAGTTTGTTTTCTAGGCAAGTCTTAGCTGCCTTTATAGGCAGTCAAGACTTGCCTAGAAACTACTGCCAAGGTACTTAAAATGCAACTTGCAAGTTTACCCAGACAGAGTAGGGGGCATTTTTTCTATTGCAGAAAAAGTAATCAAAGTTTAAATTGGACCTTAAAGGGTTAATGTAAAGAAAAGCTGTAAAATACCAAGCTGTAAATTGTATATCATATTTCAACTTTGTTGACTGACTGACTGATGGCTGGATGGAAAGGTGGACAGACTGATGGATGGATAGATGGATGGATAACTTTATTCAGCAGTACACAAAAACAAGCAATACAAAGCATATGAATAAGTATTCTGGTAAAATAAAATTTAGACTGCTAGGGGATACCATAGCCAGATTGGCTGTCCACCTGGTATTCCCTCAAAAACAAAAACAATATGTGCAACATTTATACAGAATGCAAATACAATAAGTGGTCATCTGCGGTCACAATATCGGCAGTTATGAGAATATTTAAATTTTATAGTAAATTTCCTTTCTTATTATACCTACCACAATTGTATACTACAAGCTTGCACTACAGTGGAAGACCCTAACTCGGAAAATATACTCTCTATTTTGATCTTTCCCAAGCGATTTGGGAAAGAAAAGATTGCTTACTACAGGCTGAATAGACAATAGGATGGAGGGAATCACATAACCAACCCCCACATAACCCAACTGCACTGGAACCGTGGACAGAGGAAGAGGTCCCTAGGCCTATCAAACCATAGCATCACAATCATTAGTAAAAGACAATGAGAGATGAGGCTATGGTTCTGTGCGACGCACAGACAGAAAGGGCAGTAACAGCATAGAGCTGGAACTGACCTTGTAAGAACCCTAATGGCTAGGGTAGACAACAGCCTGAACAGAAGAAAGAGGGCCCATAGTAAAAAGGTCCTCTGACTGCTCCTGCAACTGATACAGGTACTACAAATAGGTGGAGAAAGTAGCATTTTTCCAGTAGGCTGCCTACATAACATCCGACAACATGACAGTGTTAGTATAAGCCCAAGAGGTAGGCAATGCACACACCTCATGGGCAGAAATACGATTGGTAATACAATTGTCAGTCGCTAGTCGAGCATAAGCCGTGCGAATAGCAAGACAAATCCATCGAGAAATGGATTGAGAAGAGATCTTCTGTCGACCAGGAATAAGAGACATAAAAAAAGGTTCGAACAGTGCCCCCCCCCCCCCACCCCCACACCCCCCTCCCCCCAAGCAAAGCAGCACCCAAGAAAGATTCCATATTGGGATAAGCTGCAAAGTCCTAGACCTTTTCAAGGAAAAGTGCCGAACAAGCTTGGAGAGGTATGGATTAGTGCCGATACGACGCTGTCCCACATATAAAAAGGTCTCCGAAAGCACGGACCTGTACCTTTTGATAGTAACTGCTGGAGATCCCAAGAATCAAACAGATATACCAGAAAACTCCACAATTTGTGAAATCGGATTGGCATAATCAACAGAGTGATCGGCACACCATCGACAGAAGACCTTCCACTTAGCCGCATCGGCCAAACCAGTGGAGTGCCTCCTTGAAGAAGAAATGCACTCCACTGCTTGTCTTGAAAAACCTCTACAGAGGAGACAGGACCGACAACAAATATGCATGAAGGCAAAATGAAGTCGGGTCGATGTGAAACCTCCTCGGGTGACCTTGGCAAAGAAGGTCATGACGAAGAGACGTAGGAGACGTGCCGGAACCGCCGCCAACGGAGAGCAGAGTTGATTGATCCACACCCACTGAGGCGACAGGGGGGCGATCCAAATGATTCGACAACTGCAAGTTCGTATCTTGTTTAGAACCTCAGGCAGAATCGGAACCGGCGGGAAGGCAAAGCTGACAAGACCGTTCCAATCGAGTGACAGAGTATCCACGGCGAAAGCCAGAGGATCTGGACACGGGTACACGAAAGTGTCCACCTGATGGTTCCAACGAGTCGAAATGAGATCGTTGTGGGGACGAACCCAGAGATTGCAAAGCGACTGGAACACCGCCCTGTGGAGCATCCAGTCGGTGGAAATGGCCCTGCCCCATCGGGACAGGGAGTCAACTAGGACGTTCAGACGACCGGGATGTGACGAACCACCACTCCGGCATTGTCATCCTGAGCGTTGACATCCCTGTCGGGACAGGAAGTCAGGTAGGATGTTCAGACGACCGGGAATGTGACGAACCACCACTCCGGCATTGACATCCTGAGCGAGCAGTAGAAAATCCTGAGCCAATTCGTACATAGGAACAGAGTGCGTGCCACCTTGGTTCCGAATGAAAGCAACCACTGTCAAATTGGCGGACAACAGAAGGACCTGGCGATTCGAAAGGTGGGGGATACACTGCCGGAAACTCAGAAGAAGAGCAAGAAGCTCTTTCTGGCTGATGTGAAGAGCTGCTTGAACCTGTCCCATGCCCCGTGAAGGGAAAGACCTAGAGGATCCAACGTCTCACCCCATCCGAGATCGCTGGCGATTGCCGTCAGAACACGATCGGACGTGGGTAAGTCCAACGGAACTCCCTGATAATCCACTGAACATCCATCCAGGGGAGAAGGTGACGATGAAGAGACTCTGGTAATTTTAGCACAAGATCCAGAGGATCGACATTCGACCTCCAACGACTGAGCAGAAAGTTTTGGAGAGGTCCGACATGCAGCCGACCTAGAGAAATGAGATCTGTCACCGAACCGCAGATACCGAGCAGCCGGAGAAGACTCTGAGCTGTCACGGACGTGGACTGGGACAGAGTCAGGGCAAAAGCTGAGAGAATCACAGCCCTTGCCCGGGGAACTGCTACCGTATTCAGCTGAATACGGAAGTCCATCCCCAGATGACAAAACGACTGAGAAGGGACCAGGCCCGACTTCTCCTCATTGACTCTGAACCCTAGCGACGTGAGCAGGCTCAACAGTGTGTCAACATCTGACTCCAGAAAGGCAGCATTGGAATGCCTCTGGAGGATATCGCCTAGATATGCCGAAGTGGTCACCCTGGACTGTGTGCAATGTAAGGCTAACACATGCGACATCAGTCAAGTGAAGGCCCAAGGAGCCAGGTTGAGGCCGAAGGGCATGGCCTTGAACTGGAAAACTCGTCCCAGAAAAGCGAACCTGAGATACATTCACGATATCCGATGAACCGGAACGTGAAAGTAAGCATCTCGTAGGTCAATGCTGGAAGTGAAAACTCCTGGTGAATGGAGCAGCGAAGAGACCTGAAAGTCTCCATGCTGAACTTAGGAGCAATGGTAGACTGGTTCAGGATACTCAGATCGATAACCGGTCATCATCAACCGTCCTTCTTCAGCACCCAGAACAGGCGGGAATAAAATACCACTGAATGAATGTTCTTGACGACCTCGGTCGCCCCCTTTGACAGGAGATTGCCTATCTCTGTGATCAAAAGTTCTGAATGTCTAAAGGAACTCGTGTTGGAAGAAGCACTCTCGACAGAGTTGAATGCCGCAACCAGGGATGAATCGAGGTCACAACTGCCAACGCCTACCCTTACTCCGTGAGTAAGTAGAAGCGGCGACAGGAGGATCAGCCCTTGTCTTCGCAGAGGAAGCAGAAGGGTGCTTGTTAGGCTTTGGATGGCCCCTGCCTGAAGCAGAAGGGTGCTTGTTAGGCTTTGGATGGCCCCTGCCTCCAACAGAAGGCTGCTCAAGCTGAACATCCGAATCCAATGAGAAAACTGCGCTGCTCGACGACTGAGAGACCACAGCAGACGGTCCGGCCAGCAGCCGCTTCCGACTTCGCCAAGTTGAAGTCAGGGAAGGCTGAGGCCGATACTCCATGTCTACACTACCAGACATCTCTTCAGACCCCTGCAGAGATAAAACTGCTGTGCTCAACAGCTGAGAGTCCACAGCAGAGGGTTCGGTCGGCAGCCCCTTCCGACTTCGCCGAGTTTAAGTCAGGGAAGGCTGAGGCCGATACCCCACGTCTACACTACCAGATATCTCAGCAGACCCCTGCAGGGATAAAACTGTTGTGTTCAACGGCAGAGAGGCCACTGCAGAGGGTTTCGGTCGGCAGCCCCTTCTGACTTCGCCGAGTTGAAGTCAAGGAAGGCTGAGGCCGATACCCACATCCACACTACCAGAGATGCATCACTGCAGACCCCTGCAGGGATAAGCCGAGGCTAGCTGAAACGGTGATCGATGACGTTGCATACGGAACAGCAGTAGCAGCAGATACGACGGGAGCTGTTCAAACTGGTGGAAAAGGGGAGAGAGCAACCTAGCTCGGCTCCAAAGGAGGAGTCACAGCCCCAGTGACAGCCTCAGATGTCGACTGGAGAGGGACCACAACCAGGCATCTCTTCACCAGACAACTCAACAGCTCCAACACAGAAAAGACTGCACATCCCCCATGGAGGGGGTATAACTCTCACCAGAAGTGGTCGGGTCGGGAGGCCCCGAACGACATCGTTCCCCATCCACGCGGGTGCGGGAGTAACGGCCACGAAAACGCACCACATGCTTGGGCAAAAGGCATTGCCCACAAGGAAATGGGCATAACAGAGGTGAGAGTAGTAGAAGAAAAAGGTGAACTCAACTGATGTAGAAAGTAGAAGAACACCCCCAACTACAAGAGAAAGGTGGCAGAAAAAAGGACCGGTGGGAACACAACTGAACCCAGACGGTCCACAGGGACCAAAAAACAGAAATTCTGCCCTCAACAGAGAGGAGAAATCCTGTCCATACAGCCCCCCCCCCCCCCCCCCCCCCCCATTAACACCTAACTCCAATAATAACTATAAACTGTTTTAGCACACTAAAACATATGTCTCCCCTTCCTTTCTATTTAATGCACTGCAAATTACATATAAACAAGTATGTCCCAACTTCCCCTTTGAGGAGCGGGGTTATAAATATCTATGATCTAGCTCAACATCCACATGTCAAAAAAAAAACAAATTCTGGTCTGGATAATTACTCCCTATTTAAAGTACATAAATTTGACCTTGAGGTCAAGGTCACATGAAGGTCATGATGACATGTGCTCTCATTGTGATACATCCACATGTCAATCATCTAAGTCCTAGGTAAAAAAAACAAAAAAATTCTGATCTGGACAATTATTCCCTATTTGAAGTACATAAATTTGACCTTGGGGTCAGAGGTCAAGGTCACATGCAGTTCATCAAGGTAGCGGACATGCGGTTTCATGGTGATACATCTACATGTCAAAAAAAAAAAAATTCTGGTCTGGACAATTACTCCCTATTTAAAGTACATAAATTTGACCTTGAGGTCAAGGTCACATGAAAGTCATGATGACATGTGGTCTCATTGTGATACATCCACATGTCAATCATCTAAGTCCTAGTCAAAAAACAAAAAAAGTTCTGATCTGGACAATTATTCCCTATTTGAAGGACATAAATTTGACCTTGAGGTCAGAGGTCAAGGTCACATGCAGTTCATCAAGGTAGCGGACATGCGGTTTCATGGTGACACATCCACATGTCCAAAAAAAAAAATCTGGTTTGGACAATTACTCCCTGTTTAAAGTACATAAATTTGACCTTGAGGTCAAGGTCACATGAAGGTCATGATTACATGCGACATGCGGTCTAATTGTGACACATCCACATGTCAAATACCTAAGTCCTAGGTCAAAAAACAAAAAAGTTCTGGTCTGGATAATTATTCTCCATTTGAAGTACATAAATTTGACCTTAAGGTCAGAGGTCAAGGTCACATGAAGGTCATCGAGGTAGACGACCTGCAGTCTCATGGGGACACATCCACATGTCAAATAACCAAGTCCTAGGTCAAAAAACAAAAAAATTCTGGTCTGGACAATTACTCCCTATTTGAAGTACATAAATTTGACCTTGAGGTCAAGGTCACATGAAGATCACAATGGTATGCAACACACCGGCTCATGGTGATACATCCACGTGTCAAATATCTAAGGCCTGGCTTAAAAGACAAACAAGTTTTGGTCCGGACAAAGTTTCCTTGAGAAAAGCACAAATCTGACTTTCAGATCAAAGGTCAAGGTCACATGAAGGTCACAATGGTACGCTACACACCAGCTCATGGTGATACATCCACATGCCAAATATCTAAAGCCTGACTCGAAACACAAAAAAGTTCTAGTCCAGACAGTTTCCCTTAAAAAAGCGCATAAATCTGACCTTCAGGTCAAAGGTCAAGGTCACATGAAGGTCACTATGGTACACTGCACACCGGTTCATGGTGATACATCCACATGCCAAGTATCTAAGGTGTAGGTCAAAAGACAAAAAAGTTATGGCCCGGACAAAGTTTGTGTGATGTTTCCCTTAAAAAAAAACACATAAATCTGACCTTCAGGTCAAAGGTCAAGGTCACATGAAGGTCACTATGGTACACTGCACACCGGCTCATGGTGATACATCCACATGCCAAGTATCTAAGGTGTAGGTCAAAAGATCCACATGCCAAGTATCTAAGGTGTAGGTCAAAAGACAAAAAAGCTATATGCACTAAAACAATATGTCTCCCTTCTGGGAAGGGGAGACATAATAATGATATCCAAAAGAACAACATAAATTTATCAACCGAAACATTTTTTGTCCGAACTGCGCCGTAAGTGAAAGTCACGTGCGAACACGGAGAATATATAAAATACAATAAAAATGTGGTTGAAAATAAAATAACAAGAATATATAAAACACAGTCCTGTTATTGTAGGATCCTCAGATCCATAATTCCAGTCACATGAAACCATTATCAATGAGTTGAATTATCACTGTTTCTGAATGCAAATGGACATCCTGCCACATGGGCGGATGAAAAAAGAATGATTCATGAGTTACTGCCTGTGCACTGGTTCCCGGAAGCTGTGGATTTGTACTTGGTGCTTTTGCACCTACATGGAAGAAAAGTGATAAATCATTAAATTCTGTAACAGGCCCTGCGATAAACTATCTCAAATTGCAAATATGGGAGCTTCCTGTAACTAAAATTTTCTTCCTCGCCATAACAATAACTTATGCCGACGAATACTTTGAAACAAACTTATTTCACTCACTATAAACTGTAGCTTCCAACTTTAACAGTCTTGAATGAAAAGACTGGTCCTCAAATATCCCCACACTCTACTTTGCTGGACTGGCATTTGATTGGCTACCAACTTCCAACACATCTCAATTATTTTCATGGCACTCTCTTTGGGTACTCGGATTATACTAACCAATCTTCACTCCCGGTTCATAAATATGTTTAAGTGTGCGATAAATGTCATTTATAAAATTTGTGTATACAACAAATAACATGTGTTTGAGTTTTTAAGAAAACTACCAAACACACTGTGAAAGTTAGATAGCATTCAAATTATGCATTAGCTGCAACTGACATACAGTTCCTTCATGTTTTTTATTAGACCCTGATAAAGAATGAAGGCATATGTACAATACAATTGTTAACTGTATTACACAACGTACTAACAAATCTGTAGGTAATCTGTGCAACGTACTAACAAATCTGTAGGTAATTTATTACAAACTTTTTAAAAGACAGTATTGATTGATTGTACTGAATAATTAATTTTTTGTCCTAAAATATTATCTAACATGACTAGCAGATGACACTTGCAATATTTGAAAAATTTTAATTTTTGACTAAAAAAATAGCTCAAAGAGCTCATTTCAAATGAAAGTTTATCTACTTTATTTTGGTGGTGAGAATTGAAAATTGTTTAGAGAAGGATTTAAGATCATATTCAACATCTATGACCAGTAAGTAGTATTTACATGCTATAACAGAATAATGCCTGGATGTCCAGTATTTCTGATTGAATACTCGTTTCTTGAGAGTCCATTCTGACGGCAACAAGCGACCCCTCCATGAAAGGGAGTCCGCTAATACGTTCAAACGACCCGGAATATGACGGACCGATAGAACTTGATGTTCTAGTACAAACAGAAGGATTCTTTCCATTAGTTTGAACAGCGGAATGGAATGAGTGCCTCCCTGATTCCGAATATACGCTACCACCGTCGTATTGTCGGATAGAATTTGCATGTGTACATTCTGACAAACGTCCATCCAATGACGTAGCGCAAGTCAAATTGATATCATTTCTTTGATGTTTATGTGCTTGATTAGGAACTGCGGATCCCAAAGACCCTGGCACTTCAAATCCGCTGGGCTCAATGTTGCGCCCCAACCTATTGACTGGCATCCGTCATAACTGTAAAACTCGGATCCGGCAATTGCAGTGGAACTCCCTGAGTTAACCACTGAAGGTCTGCCGAAGTCTGAATCTCTTGTTTCACTTGATTTGACAAGAGGATGTCCGTATCGAGCGAATGAATCTTCACCCTCCAATTCTGAGTCAGAAAGATTTGGAGAGGACGAATACGTAGCCGCCCCATTGGAATGAGATCCGCGGCAGCTCCGCACAGACCTATCAGTCACATGAATTCTTTCGCTGTAACCCTGACTGAGTGAAGACAATAGCGAGTGTAACAACTGACTAACTTCGCTCTGGATAACGGCAGACGAACGAGATTGTTGTGTGTCTCGAAGCTCATCCCCAGGTGGGTGAACGACTTGGACGGCACCAGATCCGACTTCCCTTCGTTTACTATGAAACCGAGACGCCGGAGCAAAAGAAGCAGATTCTGTACATCGTTCTGAAGCGTTAACTCGTTGCCGTACCTCTGAAGAATATCGTCCAGGTAGGCCGACGTTACCGCAGACAAATGAGCTCAGAAATGAGTCAATACCGAGTTCACATTATTCAAGTGAAAGCCCAGGGCGCAAGATTCAGCCCGAAGCACATCGCTCGGAACTGATATACGACTCCTAGGACGGTGAAGCGAAGATACTTTCTGAATGCCGGATGTACCCTGACGTGAAAGTACGCATCCTTGAGATCTATGCTCGCAGCATAGTCGTTCACTCGAATGCTCGCTCTGACCGATCGAATGGTCTCCATATAGAATTTTGGAGCCACGATCAGCTTGTTTATCCAGCTCAGATCTATGACTGGACGGAACGAGCCGTCTGGTTTCGGAACCAGAAAAAGATGGCTGTAGAAACCTGGAGATTCCTGGTTTTCTACGACCTCTATCGCGTACTTCACTAAAAGAGACTGGACTTCTGATAGAAGCGAGGCTCTTTTCTACTGATTTGACGGAAACTGAGTCCATCATGGACTTTGAGTTAACGGAGGTTATCCTTTGAAGGACAGTTTCAGATCTTCCGAAAAAAACCCTCGAACCCAAGGGTCTTCCGTAAATAATTCCCAATTGTTTGAGAAACTCGACAGACTTACGCCCACTGGAACGCGACAGAAGCTTATACCATCACCTCTTGGATCTGCAAGGCTTGCAGAAGGAGAAACCACATTCTCCACGGCCTGCACCTCGCCCCGTCGACCTAGGGGCGTCTGACCGGTTGTTTTGGACAGATTTACGGCCCCTACCTGAGTCGCTACCTTGACGGTCTCTAGAGTAAGACCTAGAGGACGCATAGGAACCTCTATAGGAACTTCCCTTGGACGTATTCGCCCCTACTCTTCTCCGCTGACTCCGACTTATAGAAGCGGATTTGAATAGCAGAGAGTCTAAAGCTTTCTTAGTTATCTGATCATAGATTGCGGAAAGCTTGTCGTCGAAGAGAAGCTCTCCAGAGACATGAGCGGCTCTGAGAGAGTTATTCACCTTACTATCCATGTGCGTGGATGTAGCCAGGGCCGCATCATGTGTAACCAACTCCAGATTGCCACTGAAAGGGCGGAGTTATACGTGGAGAATGCTATGGCCCTCGAAGGAACTCTTAAGGAGGATCAAACATCCTGGAATTCTTTCCTTTGATACGTAATGATAACGCTCTGGTAAGGTGAACTGCATACCATAATGCGTCTAAGCTAGCCGTTTTAGACGATATTGTCGATTCCAACGTCATGGTTGGAATTGACATAGACAATGGTATAGACTATTCTAGGTCTTCGGCCTGGTCGTCTAGACGCAGAGGAACTCTCGGAATGCCCTGTCCTGCCATTTCGAATTATTCCTTGAATTGATGAAAGGCAGATGTAGAGCATTTGCCGATAAGAAACCGGACTTGCTCGATTGGTAGCAAGTTATATATATAGCGTCATACAATAGTTCAAATGTCCATGAGACATTTCTGGACTGTGACGGAACTCAGGGATGATGTCCCTAAACCGATTAAAGAAATCTGTGTCCAGTGGCGCTATCAGTCTCTTATTTGGCAACGCAGCATTTTGGTCCGGAGGAACAACGTCAGAAAGATAAAGCCGGATGAACTTTACGGCAATTTATGTTGTTTCGAAAGAGAATATTTCAACTACTCTGTATCCCTTTCGCCATCCAGTCTGACCACTTGTAATTCCTGGTCGTCCGTGCCTGCACCTGCAGTGGAACGTACCGACCCAGCTTCTTCGGATAATTCCTGATCCGACAGAGTGTCGGTTGCTGGGATGCTGCAATAATTTGTGCTATCTGCGATAGCACATCCATAACGGAGGCCTGTGGAGCTGCAGTCTTACAACATTTAGACGCTGACTCCTGCATACTTCTTTATGCGAACGTCCGGAGTATGAAGGCCTCGTATCCTTGGCTACCAGATGGCGTGTCCTGGTCGCCGTGAATTCCTGGTCGGCAAAGTTGGCTGGATATCACTGGTCACGTAGCCAAGGTGCGGTCGTGTGTGTTGCCGTGAGGATGAGGAAGCCAATAAAGCAGTCTCTCCAGACTGTACCCAGATGGTGTTGTACGAGAGAGGGACCTCTCTGGCTCGCAGCCTGTGCGGAGCTGGACGAGCTAGGAACCGGAATAATAGGCTTCCTCCGTACTATCCTCGTATCCGTCGTCACTGGCCGTGCACGTTGTATTTTATAGTGCTTGCATCACCCAAATCTCCTTCCTGGACCGCAACGGACGAACCCGGGTGCTGAGCCATTCGTTGAATGGTCGCTACACCGGGCGGGCTAGCGGATGCCAAAGCCGTCGATCCTACTTGGGACCTCTTAGGCAATTGACGTATCTGCATGAGCACTTTTGCCGCTAGCTCTTCATCTGACTGTGACGACGGAAGCACACTTTTCGAAGACATCACGGAAACATTACTCTGTTCTTGATCGTCAATGAGGCCTGTGGAGCTGCGGTCTTACGTAAATAGCCGCTGGAAACTCCAGGGTCGTTCATTCCTGCATTTATATAATACGCGAACGTCCCAACTGGAAAGGCCTCGTGTCCTTGGCAAGCGGATGGTGTGACCTGATCAACGTGGAATCCCTGGTCGGCGAAGCAGGAGCTCCCGGGACGTTCCTTCCTACATTTATATATTCTGCGAATGTCCCCCAGAAATCTGTGGTCACATAGCCAAGGTGCGGGCGTGTGTGCTGACGTGAGGATGAGGAAGCCAATAGAACAGCCACGTCGGACTGTCTATGCGACGGAGCGTCCAGAGCAGGAGGAGTGGACGTATGCTCTGACTAACAAACAAACATACAACAACATCACGGCCCAGATGTTGATGTAAGAGAGAGAGGGGCCTCTCTCGTTCGCGGTCCGGAGGGACCTGGACGAGCTAGGAACCGGAATAACAGGCTTCCTCCGTACTATCCTCTGTTCCGTCGTCACTGGGTGTGCACATGGTATGTTTATAGTGCTCGCAACACCCGAATCTCCTTCCTGGACCGCAACGGATGAACCCGGGCGCTGAGCCATTCGGTGAATGGTCGCGACACCTGGCGAGCTAGCGGACGTCAACCCCGTCGATCCTACTTGGGGCCTCTTAGGCAATCTGCATGAGCATTTTTGCCGCTAGCTCTTCATTTGATTGTGACGACGGAAGCACACTCTTGGACGACATCACGGAAACATCACCCTGTTCTTGTTCCTCTGAAAAAGAGAGTGAAAAACTAGAGTGACCCTGCGGAGAGAGGACCGGCATGGTCCTCTCCCCTCTAACAACATACCATGACACACATCTCCAACGTTTGTCATCCCAACTGATACACACTGAACAAGGGTTAGTGCGAGTACATTAATACAGAAATCCTGAGAATCAGAGGAAGATTTCCTCCCATTACAATTTGAACAATAATCTTTCATAGTGAAAAAAAGTAAACAGTCATAGTACTCGCACTAAACCTTGAAAACAAAGATACATAATAAAATAATCCATTATAACATTACGAAAAAATCATTCAAAAAGAAAAAAAATTTAAAAATTTTTTTTTCAGAAGAGCCCAAGTTCCCAATGGGAACCCTGAGCCCAAATGGATCCAAAAAAAGCGTAAGTGTGGACAAAAATTTTAAATCATTTTGAAAAATTAATGTAACACTTACAGACAATATTAATGTATCTTGCTATGAACTAAACTAAGCAGAAGACACGCAATCACTATCAGAAGTAACTGTCGTCAACCTAAACAAAAAGTGTAAACAAACCAGAAACATGACTCTAGGCACTGGTAAACATGGCCCGAAATCAGTATCCAATTTAAACACTATCTGATGCAAAACAGAGACTTCCCAAGAAGAAACTGTAGAACATCAGATGGTAGATGCAGACCAAAACGCCTAAACACCCAAGGGTGAGGACGTAAACATGGGGAAAAAACAGAAAATAATTCTGTTTCCAAGACAAAACTCCCAAGAAATGTTAGTAATAAACATTACAAAATATAAGCCAAAAGCATGGGAGAATAGCTAGGGGGAATAAAGGAAAGGGAGAGAGGAAACACTGATCAAACAATGGCACATTCATAGCAAGAATGACAACAACAGGGTCATGCCTCGAAAATAGGCAACATGAAATAATTTCGTAAAATAATTATAAGTTACAGTCCTGAACATTTCTTTCCACTGTTTTTCCTCTCCTCCTTCTATTTCCTCCTTATATTCACCATTTCTCTCATAATTATACGTCTGGCATCATTTAAACTGAGATTTACAAGTACAAATATCAGTGAGGTGATACTGAATTGAGGGCCAAACAAAGAATGACTTCTGGCGCCAATTTCGAGACCTCCGTGACACTGCACATGCGCAGTGGAGTAAAAGTATGGAGGAACATATAGGACATGTAATTTTCGGTTTTTGATGCAAATTTTGGGGATTGGGGATAAAATTTGCGTTTGGCCCTAAATGTTTAAGAGTTTGCACCAGCTAAGTTTGGGTCATTGGTACAGTATAAAAATACTGTAATTAAACAAGCAATTAGTAAATTCACCATGAGATCTATGTCAAATTTCAAACCCTCAGGTGCCCCTCAAAATCAATTGTGTGCAATATCTTGAAGATATATTAATCTAGGAGTCATGATAAAGCGATTACCAAATGACAAAAGATTTTTCCTGGTTAATCTGAAGAAGATCCTTGAAGAATATTCCTTATACTGCACTAAAGAATATTCCTCATATTGCACTAAGTTAAAATTTGGTCTCCCAACTAGGAATCCAGTGACTTGATGTGAACAAACTTGAATCGGCCCCCCAGCCCACACCCATGAACAATGATGTTATATGCCAAATATCAAAAGATTCTGGATGGTGGATGTCAAGAAGGTATTTTAGGACTTTTCCTCATATCACACTTAGTTAAGATTCAGGCTCACAGGGAGCCCAAAAATGAAACCAGGAACCAACTGTAATCCGATCCATCTAAGGATGTTGTATACCACATACCAATTGATTCTTATTGGCGATTATGAAGAAAAAAGATTTTTTTAATTTTGAAAATAAGAACGAGCATGACCCTGCATTTTCCCATTGCTGACCGTGTTAAAATGGGAATCTCCATATGTTATCCCATGACACAACCAATTGCAATTTGTTTAGCCCAATCGATTCTACTGGTCCTGAGGATGCTTCGCACCAAATAACAAATCTCTGTTATGCTCAATATGAGAGAATATTAGTATTTGAAAACTTTCTATTTTTAGTTCTTGCGGTTCCCAAAGAGATGAGAACAATTTTTAGGCATGAATCAAGTACTTATGACTCAATAATACTGCAAATCAAGCAATCATTTTCAAAACAGAAATTTTGGTATGGGTCCAAAAAACTTGTCCCTCCCAGAACTGAAATAATGACCAAAAAACTTCCTTTAAAACAAACTTCAGTGTACACTTAGAAAGGAAGCTGAATACCAGATATCAACTAATTCTATCACGAGGATCATGAGACGAAGATTTCTTTTAAATTTGGCGAAGTTGTGAGATGGATGGATGGATGGTTTACAAACTGAGCAAATTAAAAAACATTTTTTTAAAATTTCAACAGAAGTATATGTGACGACTCACTGGAAACAAGCTCGTCAAGATATGGTTTTGTTGAAATTTTTTGAAAAATTTAAAATGAAAGTGTCAATGACACTGTAGGAGGTGCTCGAGGCATCAGCTACACGCACCAAAAGCAAATCCACGATTTGGGAGTCCGGGGAGAATTTTAATTTTTAGATGCTTTGAAATGGCTTCTGGTGACAATTTGAAAATAAAATGCTGAAAACTTTCGTCAGGAAGAGCCTGTTTGTTACCTTACAAACAAATCCTCCTGTTTTCAAATTATTGGGTAGAAAAGGGTGAATGCCCCTCACCACCAACCCTCACGCCCTCCCCAAGGATCCGCCACATTTATTCGAAAGTATTTACAATGTATTTTTATTATCCGATTCCAATTGTCGATACGGCGTTTTACATGAACACTAAGGGCGATAACTTTGAAATTGACATCAAGGGGCATAATTTGAAATTGTGAAGGAAATACTCTCTCTCTCCGGGGAGACACAGACAGTGGCTGATACATAAATTCCAAAGGGGACGGTTCCAAAGGTTGAAGACCCGAGGTATTACAGGAAGTTCTCAGCTGAATTTTATTTTAATCAAAAGAAGAGTTATGGTTGCTTTCACTTTCAGAGCATCAACACGCTGCTCAATCGGCTCGCGGAGTTTCGTTGAATTCGGAACAGTTGTGTTTGTCGGAGGTTTAGTATTTTTTTCTAGAGATGCCGAATGCTTTCGGAAGATAACCGGCATAATCTGTAGTACGAATATTTTACTTCTGGAATTACCATACAATAGATCTGATCTCCTCATCCCATGAAATACTCCGAAAACTCATGGACGAGACAAAAAATCACACATTACCTCCCCAACGGTGCACGCTAATTTTCCAACTTCGGAATGAGTTTCAATGCCCCCCACACGCAGACAGAGCACCAGTGAGATATCCTGCCAGTGCTTAAAACAAAATGTGGCGGGGTGGGTGGGGGGGGGGGGGGGGGGGTAGGATAAAATGTGCAGACACCGATGCCGACTTTTTTGTTTTTGACCGGTCGGAGGACCCTCCCATCCACCCCATGTAATTTTTTTTCCAGTTTTACAATTTTTTTCGGGGTTATTGAACGCTAAGAGTTGTTTTTATTAACCATTTGCTCAACAAAACGGTTAAAAAATGCCCAGAAAAATAACATAACTAAAATGTGGCTTCCAAAATCTCAAACATTTTAGAAGTAACCCAGTAAAACTTTACATATATGGATGTTATTGGAACCGGCTACTCAAGCCGGTTCCAACGATATCCACATTTCCATGGTTCCGTGGGGAATACTTAGGAAATTATTCTCTTATTGTCACATAATATAATAAATATTCCCGACACAAGACCGCGCTCTATATAGAAATGTGTGATCACTGTGATTGGGCTTACTGGTCTTCTCACATGGATTCGCGAAATCAATTCTGTTGTCCGATTTGCTGTGACATAAAAGTTGATATCTTTTATTAGAAGGTTTAATGTTTCATGGTCGTGCCCTCTTTTCATCAAGGTTATACACATAGATACACAAACTTGCGATAAAATCTCGATATTCCAGATGGGTGTGTGGGGGGGGGGGGGGGGGACATTATGCGAGCGTGTTTTTTTTTTTAAATTACATGCCAGCATAGTGAGTGGAGACACAAATTTGTGAAATATATTGTTTCTCCAATTAAAAGTTGTAATATTTTGTTTGATAGTCCCCATAGGATGCACTTTAAATAATCATACCCACATGTTTGTGGTAGGAATGTTTGTGTCCTCAACTAAAAAATCCAATATTATGCGAGTGTTCCCGGTTGATGTGGTTCACATTCTACTACACACAGATTCGAGATAAACAATGTCCGCGGTGTCCTCAATTTGATAGTCTAATGTATCGTGTGTTCTCCAATTAAAAGCTGTAATATTTTGTTTGATAGCCTCCATAGGATACACTTTAGATAATCATGCCCACAAATTTGTGACAGCAATGTTTGTGTCCTCAACTAAAAAGTCCAATATTGTGCGATTGTTCCCGGTTGATATGGTTCACATTCCATTACACACAGATTCGAGATAAACAATATCCGCAGTGTCCTCACTTTGACGGTCTAATGTATCGAGTGTTCTCCAATTAAAAGCTGTAATATTTTGTTTGATAGCCCCCGTAGGATACACTTTAGATAATCATTCCCACAAATTTGTGACAGCAATGTTTGTGTCCTCAACTAAAAAGTCCAATATTGTGCGATTGTTCCCGGTTGATATGGTTTACATTCCATTACACACAGATTCGAGATAAACAATATCCGCAATGTACTCACTTTGAAGGTCTAATGTATCGTGTGTTCTCCAATTAAAAGCTGTAATATTTTGTTTGATAGCCCCCGTAGGATACACTTTAGATAATCATGCCCACAGATTTGTGGCAGCAATGTTTGTGTCCTCAACTAAAAAGTCCAATATTGTGCATGTGTTCCCGGTTGATGAGATTCACATTCCACGAGACACAGAACGAGATAAAAATGTTCGCTGTGTCCTTAATTTGAAGGTCTTAAGAATCGTGTGTGCTTTCTCATTTGCAGAGATTACCCTTTTCTGCAGATGTGTTGTAATATGAATTTCGAATTATTGAATTAGAAGCTCCGGTGTCCTATGTGCTTGTGAATATTTATATCCGATAAGTTTTCCGTACACAAAACATGTGATATAAATGTCTCTGTCCCAACTTAAAGGTAATCCACTGTTTCGTATGTTATCCTCATTTGACAATGTTTCCATATATTATTAAAACAGATTCGATTTGTGATATAAAGGTTTGTATCCACAGTTAATAAGACTCGCTAGATATGCGTGTGCCTCCCCTTGACTGCAGAAATATATATAAAAGATTCAATCTTCCACAAGTATATAAGGTACAATCTTCCACAAGGTGAAGCAGGGGTGGGGCCAGGTAACACCCCCCCCCCCCCCCCAACACTTTTTTGGCAGCTAAATTTTTCGACAATCACATATATCCCAGTATCACCTTATCTTTATAATTATTACCTTATTTTGACTGGAAAGAAAAGAAATAGCGCTTTGTCGTTTGAATTCTCCAAATTTGTCCACAGAGAATATATTTCTTGAATAGCCTGTAACCTAAAATCCAACTCATACCTGAGGTAAAAAAAAAATCAAAAATGATCCCACCGCTCCACTCCAGTAGCTCAAGTCTTCAAACATCTATATATTTACCCGATGTGTTCGGTCCCCGAGTTTTCTCCGACACCTGTCACATCTCCCGCATTTGACGCAATGTAGTGAAAAAAAAAAACTGAATTCAGCCGTATGAATAATTATTTTAATTTAATGTGCTAAAAGAATATGGGTGACAGTTTTGTTATTCAGTGGCAGTGTATGGGAATTCAGCCAGATTCGCGAAATATCGTTCCTCCTTGAAATGATCAATATGTTTCGAAATAATGGATCATTTTGCGAGTTTTACACGAGGTTCTTGCCCTCCGTGTATGGAGTGAGCTAGTGCTCCCCCCCCCCCCCCCAACTCCACTCCCCAATAAAAAAATCGGTCAGTTCAGCTGAAAAATCGGACAGAGAGCGATAATTGAGCAAAAACAATTGAGAAGGAATTTTTTTTTAAAATAAAAACAAACAAACATTCTATCGAAGCGGTCCAATTGTGGGATTATACGGTAGCTTCTAATGCGAGGAAACTGCATCCGACTGGTGCTAAATAACCCTTTACCTAACGTAACGTCAAAAACCGGCCAGCGCTACAAACACGAAAATCGCCATTCAATTTTTTTAATATTTTAATTTTTTGCTTCCAAAACATAGGTTATGGCCCCTCATTGGGACAAGCGCAACGCCCCTCATTTTTTACGTGTGTCGTCTGCTACTAGCGTTAGGTAAAGGGTTAAGATATCCGGAGTGCCCACTTGGCACATAAATCTAGACCAATATAGTAGATTTGTTAATGACTTTGGTCAGGTACCAAGGCCATTAAAGAGCCGTGGGGGCTGGCCTCCCATCATTGTCCCATTTTAACAACCAATCTAACATTTCCTCACACTTGAAGTTATATGTGAATATCCGTCACAGTGTTTGTTAATTTTACTGTGAAACCCATCTCCGTAGCCTTATAAATTTAGGAACGAACTGATGACACAAGCAGACCCTTCTTTCTAATTTAGGCCTATTTTTAGTGCTTTTCCTATCAGCCCTTGAGTTAGGTAGAGTCCTTTCAACTGATGTTTTGTGGAAGCGCCCCCACCCCAGGCTAGATCGATACTGAAATACCCCTAGAGACGTAGAGGTGTGACACCGCCCCATAGAGAAATGCGGGAATTTGTCGAAGATTTCCGTTTTTTCCCACCGAAATTGCATTCAATTATTTCTCAGATCACCAAGTGAATGTGATTTGGGAGATACTTGAGCATTATTTTGGCCAACAAAGGACAGAAATTACCTAATTCAAATTGCTAATTTGGGGTTTAAATGATCGGCGAAGTGGTTTTTCGGCGCTGTCGGAGATGTGGTAAATAGTCCCCCCCCCCCCCCCCTTCACATAGGCCCACTCCCATAGAACTTCAATATAACAGGGCGGAAAGGTGACGGTATGAGAAGTTGTCACCTCTTCTTCTCTTCGGAGATTGGATGAGCTCCACCTGTCGCCCGCGACTACAACAGAGTTCGGGCGACCCGTAGAGTGCACTTGTACAATCCACCATTTTCTGGACAACCTTGGGCTGGGCCGTTTGTTTTTCGTTCGGCTGTACATGGCGGCTTTCTTGCTGGCTGTGTGCTGGTGACTGGTTTATGGTGCGGATGGACGTGGCGACTTGGCGTGTGAGTGTAGGCTACTTCGGCCCTTTGTGCGTGGTGGGCTGTGCCTTGCTGTCGGTTCTGGACTTGGTGGACTTATCTGCGTCCTGGTTCTGCTGCCTTCTTGGCCCCGATGGTTCCTCTTTTGGCTTGCTCCTGGTGGTTGCTGTAGGCCTAGGCCTTAATGCAAAACAAAAAACATAGGCGAAGGCCTACTGGCCTCTATTTTTAGGGGGTGGGTGGGGGTGAGTCAAACTTGTCCGAAAAACATCATTGGATGCCGACCCTTATAAAAATGTACCATGGTAAACCATGGTACGTCCCAAAACACCATGGTATTACCATCGTATACCATGGTAGGCCTAATACCATGGTGTTTGGGGATTTACCGTGGTTTACCATGGGTCACCATGGTACATTTTTAAGAGGAAGACACAAACTGAGTGGTGAAGGCGCGATAAGGTGGGGAGAGCCGAGCATGAGAGAGGGAACTCCCACTCTTGAACATTGCGAGTGGTCCAGGGGTCTTCACCGGAATTGTTTGGAAATCCAGAGTGCAGGAGAAGCAGTCTGGGTGTTTTTCTTCTATTTCAGCTATCCACATGTTGTGGCTAGGGCCACGTCGGCCTAGTGGCCCCAGCTACCACGTGAATTCGTATACTATATAGCTGAACTGAGTGCATTTGTGGGTTTTCGGGCACTCGTTGTACGAAAAAAATCGGGCAATTATGGCATAACATCGTTGGTTGGTGCTGAACTTTTCTGTTGAGTTGCCCGAAAAAAACAACGTTGTTCCGAAGTCTAGGTTGCGGTGCCCCCCCCCCCCCCCCTCCCCGCGGTCCGTAAGCCTATGACAAAAATACCGTAACAAATGGCTAGAGAGGGCGTCACACGGTGGTGTTCTAATGTCCTGCGCACTTGTCGTCGTCCGCAAAGGCCCTTCAAGAACAGAGGCTTGAACAGTTTGCAGAATATCACGAAAGACAACGATAGCAGAAAGGCCCGTCTCTCTAATGAATATTCAATAAGTATAAACAGGGAAAATATCGCGCGCGCAGTTGCTGGCGAACGTCATCGTTCATGAAAGCTTCAAAATGGAGGCGGATGCAGGAAGAAGAGTGCTCCAGGCGCCGGGCAGAAAAATATGAGACGAGCCCAGAATTAACTTTGTATATTGATGAAATTGGTGGCCAGGAAAGGTAAGTAAAGTAACAAATGCGAATTAGGGGCCTACATACTTTTTCACACAACGCTGCGACAGATGTTGAGTCAAGGGAGGCCGCGTGTACGTCCATGGCAGGGAATCTAATACAACGGGAAGGCTTCTCTCTCAATACGTCATGTAATTTTCATGACGTCGAGCGTCCATGTTTGTGGTGGGATTGAACACAGGTACCTGCTCCTGGACGCATACGAACTATAACGGAAAACGTTAGGAAAAGTTATTGTACCTTACGCCCTTCTCACGATTATTATGACCGTGGAAGACTGGGTAAAGTATTCAGAGCATTGTTATCCTCCAGTTATTACAGTTATATGCACTTAAGTTATTTTTTTTAAAATAAAGCAGAATAATATCATCTGAACTGGATTTTGTATTTTTTTTTCTTCAAAACCTGCCCTATGAAACAAATCAAAACAAAACACGTGGTTGTGTGTGTGTGGGGGGGGGGGGGGGAGGGGGGGGGGGGGGGTACAACATTAATTATTCATCATCTTATAAGATTATAACTAGTCCTGGTCAAAGGTTGTTTGAAGCATGTAATGTATGCTGGGCTATTTTCAATTCATCAATGAACAAATATTGTTGGCCTTTCCCTCATCTGGATTCTTTGAAATCAGAATCTCAAATTAACCACTGATTATTAACATTAACTTAAAACTAGTTGTTGACGTTTGTTTCAATTAATTTTTTACATTTTTTTCTTCTGAAACCATAGTTCATGACCCAACATTAGAATTTAGAGTGAGTTCAATGAGCTCATTCCAATAAGAGGACATGTACTGTGGTTTGGAAGAGAAAAATGGAAAACTGACATAAAAAACAGAATGGGGATTTTTTGTGTGTCTTACTCAGGCAAATATAGGTCTTTTTCAGGTGAAGGGTTCTGACCTGTCATATGTGACGGGTATGGTTAATTTTTGCCTGTATTCACCTGTCATATGTGAGGGGTATGGTTAATTTTTGCCTATCTTCACCTGTCATATGTGAGGGGTATGGTTAATTTTTGCCTGTCTTTACCTGTCATATGTGAGGGGTATGGTTAATTTTTGCCTGTCTTCACCTGTCACCAAGTCAGAAATTGGTTGAACAGTCACACATTTAAAGCCACATTATCTGTAGCACCCCAAGTCTCTGTGGAGGTGGTGATGGTCATGGAGTGATCAGGCTGATGCTGGGGTAATTTTAGTTATCCATTGGTAACCCACGATGTATGGGAACTTACACAGTCTTGAAAACTCATACACCTTGAGGCACAAGCCATGTTATCCATTGGTAACCCACGATGTATGGGAACTTACACAGTCTTGAAAACTCATACACCTTGAGGCACAAGCCATGTGTTTGAGTTTTCAGACCAGTATAAATTCCCATACACTCTGGGAAACCAAAAGAGTAACAAATCTATTTCCAAACAGAGAACATTGCCATTGTGCATATGTGACCTTACACACCAATAAATAAATAAATTGTATTATACACCTCCCCCTCCCCCACACCCCAAACCATGACAAAACGTTTTTTTCATACATTTGACATTACTTGATAATGAAATGGCGCGAAAAAAATGTTCTGAGCAGAAAATTACATTTTTTCTAGTCAAAACAAGGGGGTGGAGATTGTCTGTAGAAAACTAGCAGACAGGGATATAGTCCCAACATGACAAACAAGTCATTGTTAATCTGGATAATAATTTTGTAACTGTCTTTTTGTTAACAGTAAAAACATCGGCATCAGGAAAGACAAAATCAACTACTTTTTTTGCAGTGAAGCTGTTGTAGGAAGGCTATGACAGAAAAAAAATAATGGGGAGTCGGGAGAGCGCTGGATATCTCCCCATCCCTTCCCAAATAGAACAAACTCTGAGTCTATGTTTTCAGCTTAAAAGGTGTATTTCATGCCACAAAATGAAAAAAGAATAGTGGCCATTAGGCATTACAAGATAAAGTGATAGAGAAAAGTTGAGAAAATAATGCGAGATGTAGGGTTTACTTTTGTCGTCTTGTGCCGTCCGCGCCACACTTACTTTTATCCGCAACTCCTCTTTAACCAATAAATGGATTTTAATGAAACTTTCAGGGATGCTTCCTTGCATTATACCATTGTGCACCTCTTATTTTATTTTTGGAGCCGATGTATTTTTTTCAGAGTTATGCCCCTTCTCGACTTAGAATTCTGTCTGAAATGCCTTTGAGTGTAAAAATCTCAGTCATTGTCAGGCGGATCTTAATGATATTTGGTATGCATATGAACTCAGATGGGCGTGTGTGGGGGGGGGGGGGCGGATATCCACTTACAGTCGTTATTGTCCACTCAATTTTGCTCTAGGGTCATGCACCATTTTTGACATATAGGGATTACTTTTGTCTTGCGTCATTTGCGTCACACCTACTTTTATCTGCAACTCCTCTTTAGCCAAAGAATGGATTTTGATGAAATTTTCAATGATTCTTCATTAGATAATGCCTTTGTGCACCTTCTATTTTATTTTTATACCCCCACTTTCGAAGAAAATGGGGAGGGGAGGGGGGGGATATACTGGATTACATGCGTCCATCTGTCCGTCCTTCCGTGTGTGAGTCCGTCCGCGAATATTTGAATGTTTGATCTGATGTGTTTTGGGGGTTTCCCATAGCAAAACATGGTTTTTGCCATTTCAATATGAGGTGGGGGGAGGGGTGCACATCATTTATCTGCAACTCAACTTTAACCAGTGAATGGATTTCAATGAAACTTTCAAGGATTGTTTATCACATAATGGCAGTGTGCACCTCCTATTTTGTTTTTTGATCTGATGTATTTTTGGAGTTCCCCATAGCAAAGCACAGACTTTGCCATTTGAATATATGCTGATGGGGGAGGAGAGGGGAGCAAGTCCTTTTTTTAACAATTGGATGCAAAAGATATTTCTCTTGCAAATTCATCATCAAATAATATCAAATCGGTGATTTTTTTTAGGCCATGTAGGATTGGGGATATCCAGGCCTGGATATCTTCCTCTTTCAACCAAATGTAACTCAATATTGAAAGCTGAAACAAACCTTTCTGCTCAAAACATTTTTCTCACCATATCATTATCAAATAATGCCATATGTGTAAAAATGTTTTTTCTTTGTCATGGTAGGGATATCACCTCTCATCCCACTCGAATCCACCCTAACCCAGTGTTCATATCTGAAACCCACTTTTTCTGCCAAGAGCACTTTTCCAGGCCTGGATATCTCCCAGGTCCTATTCCAACCACCAACTCCAGATATGTTGAAAGTTAAGACCCATTTTTCTACTGAAAACAGTTTTATCACCATATCGTGGTCAAATATTCTTAAATGTGAGAAAAATCGTTTTTGTTCTGTCATGACAGGCATATCTCTAACCTCCCATTCCAACCAACCCTAACTCAGTGTTTATATCTGGAACCAGTTTTCCTGTCAAGAACACATTTTTCTTGCCATTTTATTTTCAAAATATGTAAAATGAGTGGATTTTTTTTCCGCATGGTAGTGCCCCCCCAGACATGTTAACCTCCAGAATAATTTTTCAGGGAACCTGAGGGTGATTTTCAGGGAAATGGGATGGATTTCAGGGAAAAGTTCGCGCGGGGGCAAAATCAAAGAAAAAACTTGTGAATTTTCAGCTCACGGACCACTATTAACACCAGGTTATATCCAGAACTAGTTGTCAACTATGCTGATGCATTTATGCTATGTTAACAAATCATAAAATAACTGTTGATTTGACCCCCCCCCCCGGGATCCTCTTCTTCATGAGCCCCCCCCCCCCCCCCCCCCATCCCCACCACCACCCACCCACACTGTCCCACAGAGCACATCCACCTGTGGTTTGCTGTTATCAAAGTCTACTTAGCTAATAATTTCCCAAGTCTGGAAATGTTAACAGGAAAAGATGTCCTGATGTTCAGTTACTCCGAGGTGCCAAATAAGAGTGTCGACATGCTTATTAATTTTGCTGAAAAATTCCTTGCCATCACTGTTATTTGGTATTGAGACAGAGAGCAAAAATGCCATCTCTGTTATTATTTTCAGACCAAAATCTAAGCCATCACTGTTATTTGGCCATCACTGTTATTTGGCACCTCAGAGTACTTCAAGAACATTAGTACTCAGAAAGTATCTTGATCAAACTTCATGCATGTGGGACGCTTGTGCCCTACACAAAACTTTTCTTTTCATCATTGAAGCATTTTTGTTTAATTCCATTCGAAATTTTCTGGTTACAGATGGCCAACAGTTAACAGTTCTGTAGTCAGCACAACAGAATAAATGTTGTGTTAGAAAAAAAGTCCATTGTGTTTAAATATGCTGTCATAATTTGTTGGCATCCTAAGCAACTTTAACCTACTTTTAGGGGGCGCGGTGGCTCAGTTGGTAGAGGTGCAGGCTGCAAGCCGAGGGGTCCTCGGTTCGAATCCCACCTGCGGCAACCGCGTTGTGTCCTTGGGCAAGACACTTCACCCCGATTGCCTACATGGGGGCACGATGACGCTGTGTACTGAGGTGTACTGCACGTCGATGGTGCGCATGTCTTCAACAATCTAACCCTGCCTGTGCTGCGGTACAGAGTTCAGAGTTACGATGTTGGAGAGCTGACAGCTGCTCGTCGTTGCTCGGTGGTTCTCTCCGGGTACTCCGGCTTCCTCCACCCGTAAAACTGTCACGGTCACGATTAGCCATTGTGCATAAGTATGTGACCTTAAACACCAATAAATATAAATAACCTACTTTTAAGCTGTGCTAAAAAGTTGTTGTTTACGTTTGTCTATGATTTTGGAAAAGGGATTAGAATTAAAGCTATTCTATGAAGGAATAAATAAATATATATTATTTAATTCCTTTTCATATATTTTAATTTCCAAAAACTGCATTTAAATGAAGGTGGAGTTTTCAATTTTTTGAAAGTAAGTCACCTATTTTCACTTCGACACTCTCACATTTTATCACGAATCTCCGAAGAAAAACCCCAGAAATAAACATGAACACAGTTGAAATATATATCATAAAATAGCCTTTTCTTAAATAAATTTAACTTAAATCCATATTTTACTACTTTGTGAGTTTTTACCAGAGTTTGAAATGCATGTGATTTGACTCCAGACGTTTTTCATAAGTAACAATGGGAACGAAATATTTGACTGTTGTTTTCCGGAATTTTTTATCCAAAACTGACTCCCGTCCGGGAGGCCGGGAACTACACTGAAATTCCGGGATTTTCCCGGGCATTCCGGGAGAGTTAACATGTCTGGTGCCCCCGCAGTAAGTAAGTTCTGTTTCACTGGTAAAATAGGACCCAGTCACCAATGCTTGGGGTGGAAGTCCTCTAAAATGTGCAGCATGGGTATAAACGATTGAATAAACTTGACTTTATCTCCATGCTGTGGTGATGATTAGCCATTTGGCATAAATATGTGGCCCTAAACACCAATAAATAAATAAATTCGTGGTAGTGGAAGGATGGGTGTTATCAAGGCCTGGATTTCTCCACCTGCACCCCCTCCCCATTCAACCAACCATAACTAAGTGTTCATATTCGGAAAGTCTTTTGGTGCAAAACATTTTCCTCGCCATTTCATTATCAAATACTGTCAAATGTGGGACATTTTTTTTGTCATGTGAGGTGGGGGAGAGGGGAGGATATCCAGACTCCCACCCCCACCCCAAAGACCACACATTCCAACCAACACAAACTCATTTATATCTCCAGTGGCGTAGATATCTTTTCACTGGCGGAGGGGCAAGCCCAAAATTTTCCGACAGACAGAAAATTTTCCGACAGTGTAACAACAACAACAAAAACCCAAACAAACAGAAAGAATCTGTTGTTTACTGCAAATGTACTGAAAATTGGTCTTTTTTACCCAAATTTTACCCAAAATGGCATGTTTTTATCCCCAGAGCCAGCATTTTAATGTTATTAGGCATAAATTCGCCTAAAAATGGTCCCAAAAAATCTCAGACAAAATTTCCGGGGGGGGGGGGGGGGGGGCGGGGGGGGGGGGGGGGGGGGGTTACACTGTCTCTGCCCCCCCCCCCCCTTTATCTACGCCACTGTATATCTCAAACCAATTTACCTGCCCAAAATATTCAAATCAGTAAAAAAAAAAGGTGGGGGGTGGGGTGGGAGGGAAGCTGATCTTGGCCCATCACAAACCACAATCGAGAATAACTAAGATAGTTCTGTCTTCAGCAGCTCCCACTCGACAGGTTCGAACAGAAAAATTCACAGGTTGGTTAGCCATGATTAAATAATTTATTGCTACCCCCCCCCCCCCCCCCCCCCCTCCTCAGCAAAACAAATGTTCATACCACTTTGTACACCACTATCACAAGATGTGGTTTTGAGGCAAATCTGTTATAAAAAAAATTGATTGGAGGATAACCACTTATGACCTAAACCTTGGCGTCATTTCTTGGAAAGTTCACCCAAACAGCTTGACAAGAACTGATCTTATGGGTTAGAACCACCACCAAAAGAAATGTAGCATAAATTGTCTTGTGGAATTTATTCTATCGCACATTCCATCACGTATTGTATGAAAGAATGGAAGCTGTTTTGTTACAATGTATCCCTCCGAATATGACATCAGTAATGTGAGAGATTCAAATTGTTAACAATGTAGGCCCACACTAGAACAACAATGTGTTAATGTCTTGTTGAAAGGCTCACTGATGTTTTGCTTTTTAAAAGCTATTTCAATCTTTCCTGTACAATAAAACAGTTGTTAATAATTTAATAACTTTTCTGACCATCAATTTTACATTTTGCATTGTGGAACTGACAATGGTGGTGTGTAAGTTTTTTCTGTTGTATCGAGAAATTCCGAAGGGTCAACAGGTGCGCCTTTCAGTAGTAACTGTTGCCAGCGGTGGACCGCTTTTACGGGCCTGCTGACCAAGTTACTGTTGCAAGAGACATTGATGTTTGAAGTTGAAAGATTCACATTTTCACCGAGGCTCATCACCTTGGAAGTTGGAGTTTGTGTTGTGTGCAGTTTTGTTTATTGTTACACCAATTGCAATTGTCTTCTGTGATGAGATTCTGTGGTAAACATTCATGTAACTGCTGACTTTGTGACCAGGCAGCCACGCATTGCCATTAGTGTTGGATAATAAACGTTATTTCTTGCTAGAATTGTAATGCCACTGCCAGTGGTACGCAGAGTGGTTAGTGACACCTACACTAGTCTTTAGCGACAGTGAAGGCTACTAAACTTAGCTCACAAGACTTGCCGAGTCTGCTCATGAAATTAAAAGTACCTAACTCGTCTAACCCGACCTACTTTTTTGTGTACTACGACTAATCAACTTTGAAAGAATAGATGGGACGCTGCAGAAGCTGAACTTTTTTCATTCTGAGGATTCAATTTGGAGAGATATTTCTCAAAATTTCAAATGACAGGACAGGACAAAGGTGAGTTCAACTTCAACACTTGTCTTGAGCAATGAGCAGGTCGGGGAAATATTCCAGTCGAGCTATTTCAGCTCGTTCCGGGTGGGTTACTTTAAGTTTAACTCGATCGAGCTGTACCTCAAAATAAGGGGAACTCAGGAAAAGTGTTTTTATCGTACAACACTTTGGCCCATCACAAACCACCATTGAGAATAAAGGCCAAAACGTTATTATTACCAATAATAATAATAACTATTAAGATATTATTTCTTGTCTGCAGCAACTCCCACTCGACAGGTTCGAACAGAAAATTCGCAGGTTGATTTGCCATGAATAATTAATGTCATATTGGCTGATTATTAACTTGTTTAGAGTTGTGCAATTAATGCCATGGTATAACATGTTTCATTTCATTCAACTCTCATTTAACCCTTTACCTAACATGAAAAGCAGACGACACTGGCAAAAAGAATTCTTGAATGACTATTTTTTTTCATTTTTTGTCTCAAAAACATAGGTCATAACCTATGTTTTTGAGACAAAAAATGAAAAAAATAAGGAAAATTAATTGGCGATTTTCGTGAATAGCGCTGGCCGGTTTTGGCCGTTACGTTGGGTAAAGGGTTAAATTAACATTCAAGTTGTAACTCTCGATGGTGGTTTGTGGTGGCCTGTAGGCCGAAGTCCCGCTCGACAAAAACTATTATTTCGCCTTATTTTTTACAGCTCGATTGAGCAAAATTAACTCGATCGAGCTAAAATAGCTCGATTGGAAATATTCGTAGACCTGTTGAGCTGTGAAACCACCCACGAACGATTATAAAATGTCAGGGTCCACCATAGCATTACAAATACTATTAATAAAGTATTATAATAATAGTATTACTATTAGTAACTATACTTTAGATACGCAACGCAAATTGATTTCCATGTTCAACCTAGTAAATACCGAGCTGAAGTTTTCGACTGGCACGTTATACTCTAATGTTTATAAATCATCCAATTTTACCCCAACTTGCCCCAAATTGATATTTTACATTTAAATAACCTCCATATACCATAGTATGCCCTTTATTTTGCCCAATATGCCTTATTTTTCTACTGCTCGGTTCTGCTCATTATATCCCTGTATTTAGTATGACCCATTTTTGGGGCCAACTTCGGCATTCTCGCCAATCTCGGGGCCCATTTTTATTAAACAGAATGGTAAAATGCCATTTTGTCAAGTTCTTCTGACAGGCTCCGAAAAATAAAGAAAACAATTGGGCTGTTTGCGGGTTTTGTGAATCATGGTGACAATCGGCCAAAGGCCGAACCCCGTCAAAGTCAAACGCAAATACGCCAATTCAACTCATTGCCATTGGGACTAAATCCTATTTAGTTGTCAAGAAATATTTTCCTCCAATCCCAATAAACATTTCAAAGGTTATACTCTTCAAGTAGGTACACACTCCTTGTAATAATTAATGTTAATAATATGTCGTGGCAACTGACATGACCAAGGAGAAAAAAATCGTTGTACGCGTTTTTATTTACAAACAAAATCGAAAGTGGAAGAAATCCCACCACAAACATGGCCGCCAAATTACATGATTTGATTGGAGTAGACCTTCCCGTTATTTATAGATTCCCTGTCCATGGTTACTGTCAATGGGCGGTCGAGTGTTGATTGATGATTCCGCTGTGCCTGTGTGGGTCACAGTGTGTGTAGCTCTGGGGTGTGTGTCTACTTTTGTTGGGGCTCGCAACAGCGGCGCACTGAAAGTGAAAGACTTCTGTTGCCAGTTGTTATAACAGTATCCGCTCGAGGATTTTTTTCAGTAAATGAGAATTGAGATGACGGAGATTACGAATTTTTTACTTTGTAAACGGGGATGTCCCCAGTTTCGCAATGTTCGCTGTTGATGGGTGTGTATTAGTGTGCAGGTTCGCTATTACGAATGGCGGTAAAATACAAGAATAGGGGACTCTGTAATTTGTATAAATAGTACCTGGTCTGCTCAATTTTTGTGTGTGTGTTTTATTCTGTCATGTTTCGAAGAACAACCGTTTCAGCACCAAAATGTCATATTTATTAGTTATTTTAACCCATTTACATCATGTAAGCAAAAGAACAGTCAGAAACTTGAACTCCATCTTGAAACAGACTAAAAAGAAGACACCTGAAATGGTTTAGGGTCAGTACAGTTAGGGTAAGGGTTTTCAGTGGCTTACTAACCCTTCCCCCTTGCTGAACTGGCCCTAATGATTTCTCCCAAGTTTGTACTTTTTTTCTTGCAACAGTTGGCGCTTTATAAATTATATTGCACGTAGAACACAAACAAGAGAAAAGTGTGTAACACCATTCCACCTCACCCCCAAAACAGGCATAAAATTGTGTCACAAAAGGGTTAAATCCAATTTTTTTGGATAAATTTATTAAAAACATGATGGAAAGAAGAAATAAATGAAAATAAGTAGAGGGCACAAGGTATTTTTTATATAAATTACAGAGTCCTCTATTCTTGTATTTTACCCCAATGGCCGTGAGAGCACGTGTGTATTATACATGTGTAGCATTTTTGCTAATCCACACCTCATCTATCTCCAATTGACAGGTACTATAACTTGGACCTCGGTTGGAGCGTTTGCGACAAATCCGCTTACTAGGGATTTCACATCATGTAGGCCTCCAATTTAAAATTTTAAGTGGCAAATTGTAGAATAAAGCTTAAGAAGCACACACACACGCAGACACATAAAATGCAAAATTGTCTGATCGTCACGAAATTTCATATGCAGGTTTGGGGTCATGTCTAGATGAGAACGCTCCCTTTTGGTCACGATCGGGCAACCGGTATGGCTGCCCGTGCCCAAAACCCGAAAACCATTAGCACAGTCTACAGATCGTATTTGTGAAGGGATTTCATTGTAACTTGGTAGGATGCCTCTGTATAATGCCTATATGAGAACGTCCCCTTTTGGGCATGATCTATCAACCGTGACGGCTGTCCAAGCCCGAAACCCAAAAACTTTTAGCACAGTCTGCAGGTCATGTTTAATGTGGAGGGATAAATCTCATTGTAACTTGGTAGGATGACTCCTTATGATGTCTAGATGAGAATTTCCACATTTGTGCATGATCTGCCAACCGTGACGACTGCCCGAGCCCAAAACCCGAAAACCTCTAGCACAGTCTACAGGTCATATTTATTGAGGAATTTCATTGTAACTTGGTGGGTTGACTTCATACAATATCTAGATGAGAAAGTCCCCTTTTGGACGTGATTGGGCAACTGTGATAGCTATAGGGGCCCGAAGCTCGAAAACCTTTAGCACAGTCTAGAGGTCATATTTCTGAAGGGATTTCATTGTAACTTGGTAGGATGACTCCAAATAATGTCTAGATGAGAACGTCCCATTTTGATCGCGATCATGCAGCTTTGATGGGTGCCCGAGCCCAAAAGCCTTTAACATAGGCAAAAGGTCATATTTATGGAAGGATTTCATTGTAACCTGTTAGGTTGACTCCATATAATGCCTAGATGATGACATCCCCTTTTGGTCGTGATTGGTCAGTTGTGATGGCTACAAGTGCCCGAAGCCCGAAAACCTTGAGCACAGTCTGCAGGTCATATTTATGAAGGGATTTCATTGTAACTTCTTAGGATCACTCCAGATGATGCCCAGATGAGATTGTCCCCTATGGTTGCGATCATTCAGCCATGATGACTGCCCGAGCTGAAGCCCGAAAACCTTTAGCACAGTCTACAGGTCATATTTATGAAGAGATTTCATTGTAACTTTGTAGGTTAACTTCATATAATGTCTAGATGAGAACGTCCTCTTTTGGACATGATTGGGCAACTGTGATGGCTAAAGGTGCCCGAAGCCCAAAAACCTTTAGCACAGTCTACAGGTCATATTTATGAGGGGATTTCATTGTAACTTGGCAGGATGACTCCAAATAATGTCTAGATGAGAACGTCCCATTTTGATCGCGATCATTCAGCCTTGATGGGTGCCCGAGCCCAAAAACCTTTAGCATTGGTAGAAGGTCATATTTATGGAAGGATTTCATCGTAACCTATTAGGTTGACTCCGTATGCCTAGATGATGACATCCTCTTTTTGTCGTGATTGGTCAGCTATGATGGCTACAAGTGCCCGAAACCCGAAAACCTTGAGCACAGTCTACAGGTCATATTTATGGAGGGATTTCATTGTAACTTCGTAGGATCACTCCAGATGATGCCCAGATAAGATTGTCCCCTTTGGTTGTGATCATTCAACCATGATGGCTGCCCGAGCCCGAAGCCCGAAAACCTTTAGCACAGTCTACAGGTCATATTTATGAAGGAATTTCATTGTAACTTGGTAGGATGACTCCAAATAATGTCTAGATGAGAACATCCCATTTTGGTCATGATCATTCAGCCTTGATGGGTGCCCGAGTCCAAAAACCTTTAGCATAGGCAAAAGGTTATATTTATAGAAGGATGTCATTGTAACCTGTTAGGTTGACTCCATATAATGCCTAGATGATGATATCCCCTTTTGGTCGTGATTGGTCAAATGTGATGGCTACAGGTGCCCGAAGCCCGAAAACCTTGAGCACAGTCTACAGGTCATATTTATGAAGGGATTTCATTGTAACTTCTTAGGATCACTCCAGATGATGCCCAGATGAGATAGTCCCCTATGGTTGCGATCATTCAGCCATGATGGCTGCCCGAGCCCGAAGCCTGAAAACCTTTAGCATAGTCTACAGGTCATATTTATGAAGGGATTTCATTGTAACTTGGTAGGTTAACTTCATATAATGTCTAGATGAGAACATCCCCTTTTGGACATGATTGGGCAACTGTGATGGCTAAAGGTGCCCGAAGCCCGAAAACCTTTAGCACAGTCTACAGGTCATATTTATGAGGGGATTTCATTGTAACTTGGTAGGATGACTCCAAATAATGTCTAGATGAGAACGTCCCATTTTGATCGTTATCATTCAGCCTTGATGGCTGCCCGAGCCCGAAGCCCAAAAACCTTTAGCACAGTCTACAGGTCATATTTATGAAGGGATTTCATTGTAACTGGGTAGGTTGACTTCATATAATGTCTAGATGAGAACGTCCCCTTTTGGACACGATTGGGCAACGGTGACGGCTTCAGGGGCCCAAAGCCCGAAAACCTTTAGCACAGTCTACAGGTCATATTTATAAAGGGATTTCATTGTAACTTGGTAGGATGACTCCAAATAATGTCTAGATGAGAACGTCCCATTTTGGTCATGATCATTCAGCCTTGGTGGGTGCCCGAGCCCAAAAACCTTTAGCATAGGCAAAAGGTTATATTTATAGAAGGATTTCATTGTAACCTGTTAGGTTGACTCCATATAATGCCTAGATGATGACATCCCCTTTTGGTCGTGATTGGTCAACTGTGATGGCTACAAGTGCCCAAAGCCCGAGAACCTTGAGCACACTCTACTGGTCACATTTATGAAGGGATTTCATTGTAACTTGGTAGGTTAACTTCATATAATGTCTAGATGAGAACGTCCCCTTTTGGACATGATTGGGCAACTGTGATGGCTAAAGGTGCCCAAAGCCCGAAAACCTTTAGCACAGTTTACAGGTTATATTTATGAGGGGATTTCATTGTAACTTGGTAGGATGACTCCAAATAATGTCTAGATGGGAACGTCATTTTGATTGCGATCATTCAGCCTTGATGGGTGCCCGAGCCCAAAAACCTTTAGCATTGGTAAAAGGTCATATTTATGGAAGGATTTCATTGTAACCTATTAGGTTGACTCCATATAATGCCTAGATGATGACATCCCCTTTTTGTCGTGATTGGTCAGCTGTGATGGCTACAAGTGCCCGAAGCCCGAAAACCTTGAGCACAGTCTACTGGTCATATTTATGAAGGGATTTCATTGTAACTTCATAGGATCACTCCAGATGATGCCCAGATGAGACTGTGTCCTTTGGTTGTGATCATTCAACCATGATGGCTGCCCGAGCCCGAAGCCCGAAAACCTTAAGCACAGTCTACAGGTCATATTTATGAAGGGATTTCATTGTAACTTGGTAGGTTGACTTCATAATAATGTCTAGATGAGAACGTCCCCTGTTGGACATGATTGGGCAGCTTTGACGGCTAAAGGTGCCCGAAGCCCGAAAACCTTTAGCACAGTCTACAGGTCATATTTATGAAGGAATTTCATTGTAACTTGGTAGGATGACTCCAAATAATGTCTAGATGAGAACGTCCCATTTTGGTCATGATCATTCAGCCTTGGTGGGTGCCCGAGCCCAAAAACCTTTAGCACAGTCTACAGGTCATATTTATGAAGGGATTTCATTGTAACTTGGTAGGTTGACTTCATATGATGTCTAGATGAGAACGTACCCTTTTGGACACGATTGGGCAACTGTGACGGCTTCAGCCCGAAGCCCGAAAACCTTTAGCACAGTCTACAGGTCATATTTATGAAGGGATTTCATTGTAACTTGGTAGGATGACTCCAAATAATGTCTAGATGAGAACATCCCATTTTGGTCATGATCATTCAGCTTTGATGGGTGCCCGAGCCCAAAAACCTTTAGCATGTCTGTAGGTCGTATTTATGGAAGGATTTCACTGTAACTTGTTAGGTTGACTCCATATAATGCCTAGATGATGACATCCCCTTTTGGTCGTGGTTGGTCAACTGTGATGGCTACAGGTGCCTGAAGCCCGAAAATCTTGAGCACAGTCTACAGGTCATATTTATGAAGGGATTTCATTGTAACTTCATAGGATCACTCCAGATGATGTCCAGATGAGAAGGTCCCCTTTTGGTTGCGATCATTCAGCCATGATGGCTGCCCAAGCCTAAAGCCCGAAAACCTTTAGCACAGTCTTCAGATCATATTTATGAAGGGATTTCATTGTAACTTTGTAGGATCACTCCAGATGATGCCCAGATGAGAATGTCCCCTTTTGGTTGCGATCATTCAACCATGATGGCTGCCAGAGCCCAAAGCCCAAAAACCTTTAGCACAGTCTGCAGGTCATATTTATTAAGGGATTTCATTGTAACTTGGTAGGTTGACTTCATATAATGTCTAGATGAGAACGTCCCCTTTGGACGCAATTGGGAAACTGGTGGCTACAGGGGCCCGAAGCCCGAAAACCTTTAGCACAGTCTACAGGCCATTTTTATGAAAGGATTTTAATGTAACTTGATAGGATGACTCGGTTTGGAATAATTTCACTGTAACTTGGTAACTTTTGTTGATATACGTTAACTGTGAGGGCCACATACATTAACTGTGAGGTCATATTAACCCACCCCTCAGCTCTTTAGTACAGTGTACACCTCATGTTATTTTTATCATAAACATAGCATACAGGGAACAGAAATGAACATATTCCCAATTATCACAATTCTTGTCTTATTTCATAATCCTTTCATAAACATTGAACATTATCCTTTTCATCAAACACAACACACAAGTTAAGCTACAGTGTCACTGACACTTTCATTAAATCAATTTCCGCGCAAAGTGGCAAAAATAGTCAAAAAATAACACCAGTAGGGTAGGACAGATATCGAATTATATTATTCTGGATGTTACAAGTTTTAAAAAAATATATTTACTGATGAAAAAATTTATTAAAGTTTTCAAAAAATCGAAAAAGTGTGTTTTACTTGGTTTAGAAAAATGTAACATCTATCGTTTTGTAGGGCGAAGACTGTAGATTTCAATGGTGAAGAGTTTCCTGCCGCACGTGCTGTCATCTCGTGCGGAAATTCGCTTTTGTCAAGGACACCAAAACAGCAGACTGAAAAATTTGGGCACATTTCGCCATTTTCTCATTCAACGTCAGGTGATGATTTCTCTGAAACTACTGCACTGTTGCTTATAATATTTGTCAGTGTTGTTAAACGATGTTTTCTTAATGTAATCGCACAAGTAAGGCCGATACTTTCATTTCCATTTTTCTTTAATCATGCTTTGAATTCAAAACAACAAACATTTTTCACTGTGTCAACAGAAAAAGTCACGTGACTGAAATCCCTACTATGACTAGCCCTCGAAATTTGCTATGGCAATTGGCAATGCCATAGTAAAATGCCATAGTAAATTGAATTTACAATGGCAAATTGCCATAGTAAATGCCCTCTGTCAAACTGCACGAATAGTGTTCTCACCAGAAATGAAATTCCATAGTCATTGCCATAGTAAAATGCTGTGGCAATAGTGCCATAGCAGAAAGTTCCAAATTTCAAGGACTGTACTATGAAGTGAGATAGGTGCAACAGCTCCATAAAAAGATACATCTAAATTCGAGGTTCTTCCTGGGAAAATGCCAGTTTAATAAAAAGAATTAAGGTAGGGCTGGGAAGAACCCATACCCGATTCATAGGACAGGGTGGAAAGGTTCAACTTCTAGAAAACACTCAAAATAATGAACTATTTACCTATTAATGCCTTCCGTTGAGGGCACTATGCTCTCATAGTGTTGCAGAGGGATGCATTTTTGGTTCCCGAAGCAACACTATGAGAGCATAGTGCCTGACTCGGAAGGCATTAATGGGTTTAGTACATCACACCTATTCAGATTAAATATGAAAGAACACTTTTCACTCACAAATTTTCTTATGTGTGTCAGAATGACTTGTAGATTTTTGAAATAAACAAAACTCGTTAATTTCATGTAATTGACAAGACTGTATTTACAAGGGAACAAATAATTACAACACCACCTTTTGTGTCTGAACAGAATTGATTGAGAATATTTACAGCATATGTAGTTAAATTAACCCTTTACCCAATGCTGACAAAATTAAAAGTTATTATTTTAATTTAAGTTTTTCAAAATTTTCCAAAAAAATGTCAAGAAAACCACATCATGTGACACCTCATTGGAACGGGATCGACGAGCCCATTCCAATGAGGGGATCACATGATGTGGTTTTGTTGACATTTTTTGGAACATTTTGAATTTTTCAACAGCTTAATTTGTGAATTACGCGGGCGGATGTGGCCGATTCGTTAGGTAAGGGGTTAACAGTCTTTCGGCTTGAGTGTTCTAAAATAATGAACATTCCGTCTTAGAATCTCGAAACGCTCATTTTGTTTCTATTCGTCTCTGCCATTTTGTCGCCTGCTCGGAAGTAAAGGGAAATCCCCTCGGGAATGTTTGCAATGCGCGCGCACTGTTGCATGACTCCGGGCACTATGTTTGACTCTGGGCACTATGCTTTCATAGTCCCTATCAATACAGCCAATGAGAATACAGTACACGTGATGTACTAATTGCCTATTAATGCCTTCCGTTGAGGACACTATGCTCTCATAGTGTTGCTGAGGGATGCCTGGGATGGCATCATGCAATAGTGCCCAAGTGATAGCGAGGGCACTATTTGGTTCCTGAAGCAACACTGTGAGTGCATAGTGCCCGAAACAGAAGGCATTAATGGGTTTAGTACATCACACCTATTTGGATTAACCCTTTACCTAATGTGGTCAATGTTAAAAAATTATTATTTTAATTTAAACAATTCAAAATGTTCCAAAAAATGTCAACAAAACCACATCATGTGACCACCTCATTGGAACGGGCTCAACGAGCCCGTTCCAATGAGGGGATCACATGATGTGGTTTTGTTGACATTTTTTTAGAAAATTTGGAAGTTTTCATCAGCTTAATTTGTGAACTACGGGGGCGGCTGTTGCCGATTTGTTAGGTAAAGGGTTAAATATGAAAGAACACCTTTCACTCACATTTTTTCCTACGTGTGTCAGATAATGTCTTGTCGATTTGAGTAATAAACAACACTCGTTGATTTCATGTAATTGACAAGACTGCATTAACATGGAAACAAATATTTACAACATGGCCCTTTCTGTCTGAATAGAATTGATTAAATTGATATTTAATTAAATTAACAGTCTTTCAGCTCTGGTGTTGTTCTAAAAATAGTGAACATTCCCATCTGAGAATCCCGAAACGCTCATTTTGTTTATATTCGTCTCCGCCATTTTGTCGCCTGCTCGGCAGGCAATTAAGGGGAATCCCCTAGGAATGTTTGCAATGTGCGCACACTATTGCATGACTCCAGGCACTATGCTTGACTCCGGGCACTATGCCTCCATAGTCCCTACCAATACAGCCAATGAGAATACGGAGATTTGTCACGTGATGTACTAATTACATTTAATGTTGCTACAGTCTGTGCCAAGTGTATCCTGTCTCAAACACCTGCCCCGGTGGCGAGTGAAAAACGTAAATTTCAGCAGGTGGCACACAGTGGCTAATTTTCGAACATTGTGGTTAATCGGATAAAGGATTAAAAAGATTACCCCCTTTCCACTAAAAGCCAGCGTTTGATGTTTTTTGGTAGCGATAATGACTAATTAATGTCTATTGTTCCGCCACAGTGTTCAACGGTGTTTTATTTAGAAGCACTCAAATGTTTCCATGATCAATTACGCGCATCTGTACAACGCCAACAAATAATTAAACCCTAAATGTGTACGTACATGTAGAAACAGAAAAAAAAATAAATAAAAAAACTGACCAACGTGGCGATGTGTTTGGGTTTTTTCCGTCGTGAAACGCAGCATGTAAATGAAAAAACTTTGGTGTGTGCATGTGACAATGACGTGCATCGAAACAAATAATCCAACTTCATTTTTCAACCGTCCCAATTTTTCACTGTCTTTTATATTTCGTCTGTGTATAAAAGTTTAAAACAGACTTTTTGTGCTGCAATTGTAGGCATTATTCACATTTAGTAGAGACAGTGACGCCGCTTGCTTTTCGCTAGCGGGAGGTGCGGGTGGGGGGGGGGGGGGGTAAGGGGGGGGGTGGCAAATTCCTACTTTTCCGACAGCTCTTCTTCAGACAGTTCAACTTGCTACAAAAAAAAAAAAAAAGAAAACCTTGGGTTCTTGTAATCCCATTGTCCATGCGTCCAATGCTCCCGATCCCAAAAACTACACCCCGCAGGTCGCCTATACATTTATAGTACCTCATCCACTTACCACAATGCCTACCCCTTCCTAATCCTTCCTGTACCTCCCCATCGAATTCTCCAAACATTTTTCCCAATCCAATCCATATTGGCCAACTAGTATACTAGTTTCGAATTGTGTGTCCATCTGGCCATAAGACATGCAGGTTATCAATTAGCTGAGAAGCCAGTCCAAACTTTGGCCCAGAGTCCATAAAGTAATTTTTTGGTGTGCTACTTCTCGTGGAATTTCCCACACCCCCAAATTTTATTTCAGATTTTGGTGCGACTGGGGCTCCTGTAACGTTACGATCATCAGTTTTCCAGGCAAATTAAGAGGGATAATGTCTAAAGCGCGTTAATTTTGTGACAAAATACCTGTAGAATATATTGTGTCACATGCAGCTCGCTCATGAGGAAGATGGCTGGTATAAAATGGATTGAAGTAAAAAAAATACCATGGGGCAGGAGGGGGTGTTAAAGGCACACTTTTGCAAATTATTCTTGCACAGGGCTTGCCTTGAGTCGGGGCTGATCAGCCCAGGCCCCGAGGAGCACTTGCTGGGGGCTTTTTTTTCAAGCCCCGACATTTTCCACAAAAAAGCACTAACAATAATGGACAAAATGGAAAATCAGCCCCTAAAAGGCCCCGACCTGACGACCTCAATATGTGGGGCACTTTTTTTTGGCCCCGACCATTTTACTCAAGGCGAGCCCTGCTTGCACATGTACGTTGTCAACCGCCCCCCGCCCCCCAACACCATACAATTTGCACATCGCAGTTTTAAAGTTATAAGTAGGCCTATAGGCCTACGGGGTGAAAACATGGGACAGGCAGAATCTTCTTTCAAATTATATTTCCAACGCTTTCGGACCCTCTCAGCAATACCAAACGAGTTGCCCGTCGTTGTTTTTGTTTTATATACCGTATTCAATTATTAAACTATTTCTTCCAATCTTCAGTTGAGAGGCGAGTAAAAAATAATCCAGTAACTATCACAAACCCCCTCCCCGCCCCCCCCCCCCCCCCAAATAAATTTCCTGTCGGAGTTTTAAAGTTAATACAACGATAGGGGGGTTGGGCAATTTATTATTATTATTCTTAAATTAGGCCTATATGCCTACATGTTGCCAACCCCTTCCCATCACTACACTGGCCAACAAGTTGCTCATCGGGGTTGGTGTTTGATATTTAATTAGTAGGCTATTTCTTCCAAACTTTCCTTTGAGGCATGTAAAAACTGCGAGCCAACAGAAATATTTTGCGGACATTGTTTAGTTTCTTTTTGTCTTGAGTAGCCCCCCCCCCCCCCCCCCCCCCCCCCCCTCCCAGCTAAAAAAACAACAATTAGGCCAAGGACTCAAGCAGTGTGGTGCCATGCCAAACTCCGACATTCCCAGAGTTATGATAAAAAGTCATGATTTTTTTAAGACAATGGTCCGAATCACTTTTCGAAAGCGAACTGAATTGATAAATCGTGTACTTGGTAACGATCAAATCGAAAATAATCAGTTTCGCACTCATTGTTCACCTTTCCAGTGTCCATGCTCGGTTATTTGGGTGAATTGATATGATTTTGTTTCTAGCATTTATTGGGTTAAAGCGACAAATGAAAGCTATACAAAACGCTAAAACAATGGAAAGTGTGTTTCAAGTATTTATTAATAAAAAAAACATTTCAAAGAAAGCATCTGACAAGTTGGTTTTCTGTAGAAAACGAATGTTTTTTCACAATTTTCCCCACAGTCAAACACACATGGCATGGGGAATCAGAGTCAATTCAACACCCAGGCAGTTTCGTTCCGTGCACTTCCGACTCATCACTTTGGCGTATTAAACATTCTCTCACACTGTGGTGACAGTGATTTTAAAATGGCGGGTGTTTTCAAACCTCACTAAAATGCATCTTCGGTACGTTGAGAATGCTTGGGTACCGAAACGCCATCAGAGTGGAATTTCCACACAGGCACTAATGATGTCGAATTCGAATTAGGTGAAAGAAACATTTTCCACTGGGGGGTCCGGAAGGAAATGAAAGGTCCATTCGCCAAAAATGTTGTGTTCCTTGCGGGTTTCCTCTCCAGCAGAGAGCATATATGAGTGGAATCCCACTCCTCATGTGTATTAGTAAAGATCTCTTAGATTATGATTAGAGCATGTTTGGAATTTCTTTTTTCTTTCCCTGGATGTGATAGGTGCAAGTGTACTTTCCATAAACTGGTAATTACAAGGCTTCAGGCAGATATCTCTAATGTCGGATGGACAGGTGAAGGTTGGTGGGGGCTCAAATTTCCTGATGGACACAGGCCAACAGGTCTCGGTCATGTTCTCATCTCGAATGCATCTGCATGAAGTGGAGGACTGGTGTAGCCATTTCATAATGTTGACAATCAACTTATGTGCATTAGTAAACAGAAGTACATGTATTCATTACAGGTGTGAATAATATCACTGAAAATATACACCCAGCTCCTGTTTTATGGTCTTGTGAAAAAATTGGTGTTTCTTCATAACAAAGAGACACAATTAGGAGGTGTGAAATTAGAGTTTTCACAGACGTGATGTTCTTTGCCGTCAGGGAAGGATAAAAAATATTTCTGTCTTTTTTCCCCAAAATGCTAATGGATTGGCATATGACAACATACACAATTAAGACTGTGCAAAAGTTGAAAAGCGAATCAACACAAGAAATTACTAAAATCACGTTGCGGCAACAAAATTTATTCACACAAGTTAATAAGCCAACTTCTACCGACAGATCACATTCATGAAAATATGTGAACAGAGTGGTGCTCTGTCTCTCTCTCATTCTCTCTCGCTCTGTAATGCGCAATGGAAAATACACTTCCAGTAACGATAGTCTGGCAAATATTTATTTTATATATAATTTTTTTTAGCTCACCTGAGCAAAGCTCAGGATGAGCTTTACTGATCACTTTCCGTCCATCGTCGTCATCCGTCGTCGTTGGGCGTCAACAATCATCTCCTCCCAAACCACTAGGCCAATTTTAATAAAATTTTGTGGGATTGATCATTGGGTGGAACACTCGAAGAATTGTGTTCGAAATCTCCGTCGCCCATCTAATATGGCTGCCTTGGCTGCTGATTGGCAAAAACACATTAAAATCTTCTTCTTCAGAACCGCTGGATCAATTTGAATAAAATTTGCTGGGGATAACCAGTGGGTGGTCCTCTCTCAGAATTGTGTTCGGTTTGTCCGCCCGCCATCCAACATGGCTGCCACAGCTTCTGATTGGCTGACGCTCCACCCCTAAATTTCTATTTTTTGAATCAAGAGATCGATTTGAACCAAATTTTTTTTTGAGGACTTATTGGGTCATAAGTATCTAATTTATGCTGAAAAAATTTTTCCCATATCCCCGTGGGAACCTCAGGAGCTAAAAATAGAAAAAATTAAAATCGCTCATATCTCCAAAACTGCACGGCTCAGAAACTTTTTATTTACTGTGCAGCTTGCTTATGACCAAAGGAAAGGAATGGTAGAAAAAAATCGCTAACGGTCTTTTTCTAAGGTACTTTTTCGGGACTCTGAAAAAGTGCTGACTCGACACTTTTTAACACTGAAGGTAATGCAAAAACATTAAAAACTCTTATTCTCACGTCAACAATCATCTCCTTCAAAACCAATGGGCCAATTTCAATAAAATTTTGTGGGCTTGATCATTGGGTGGAACACTCGAAGAATTGTGTTCGAAATCTCTGTCGCCCATCTAATATGGCTGCCTTGGCTGCTGATTGGCAAAACACATTCAAATCTTCTTCTTCAGAACCGCTGCATAAATTTGAATAAAATTTGCTGGAGATAACCAGTGGGTGGTCCTCTTTCAGAATTATGTTCGGTTTGTCCGTCCGCCATCCAACATGGCTGCCACAGCTTCTGATTGGCTGACGCTCCACCCCTAAATTTCTATTTTTTGAATCAAGAGATCGATTTGAACCAAATTTATTTTGAGGACTTATTGGGTCATAAGTATCTAATTTATGCCGAAGAAAATGTTCCCGTGGGAACCCCAGGAGCTAAAAATAGAAAAAATTAAAATCGATCATATCTCCAAAACTGCACGGCTCAGAAACTTTTTATTTGCTGTGCAGCTTGCTTATGACCAATGGAAAGGAATGGTAGAAAAAAATCGCTAACGGTTTTTTTCTAAGGTACTTTTTCGGGACTCTGAAAAAGTGCTGACTCGGCACTTTTTAACACTGAAGGTAATGGAAAAACATTAAAAAATCTTTTTCTCGCGTCAACAATCATCTCCTCCCAAACCACTGGGCCACATAAAATTTTCTGCGATTGATCATTAGGTGGAACACTCAAAGAATTGTGTTTGAAATCTCTGTCGCCCATCTAACATGGCTGCCATGGCTAGTGATTAGGAAAACACATTAAAATCTTCTTCAGAACTGCTGGATCAATTTGAATAAAATTTGCTGAGGTTAACCAGTGGGTGGTCCTCTTTCAGAATTGTGTTCGGTATGTCCGCCCACCATCCAACATGGCTGCCACAGCTTCTGATTAGCTAACGGCCCACCCCTAAATTGCTATTTTTAGCTCACTGAAGGGAGCTCAACTTTATTTGTACACAACTTCTATACGGCTCAGGCTAGAGGCCGTATTTATGAACCGATCTTTACGAAACTTCTTGGGTACCTTTGTTATCACCGTGGAATGAGAACGAGTGTTTTGGGGCGTGGTCCGAAATTCAAGATGGCCACCAGCAGCCATTTTGTACCAAAATTAGTGCAATCAGTCTTTTGTACAGAACTTCTGTATGAAAGTTCTGATTTGAATAAATTTTTGTATGAATGTTTAGTAACATGGAATACATCACATATAGTACGGTTTTTTTTCTCGTGCAGAAATTATGCAAATTAGATGAACTTTGATTTATTCAGTGCTACTTATACACTGTAAGTGCACATGTCAATACGGTTGGGCTAGAGGCTGTATTTATGGACCGATCTTCACAAAACTTCTTGGGTACCTTTGTTATCACCTTGGAACGAGAACGAGTGTTTCTGGGTGCGGTCCAAAATTCAAGATGGCTGCCAATGGCCATTTTGTACTGAAATTAGGTCAAATCAGTTTTTTTGTCACAACTTCTATACAGCTCATATTTGTGAACTGATCTTCACGAAACTTCTTGGGTACCTTTGTTTTCACCTTGGGACAGGAATGAGTGTGTTTTGGGGTGCCTTTGTTATCACTGTGCTATGAGAACAAATATTTTGGGGTTCAGTCAGACCCACTCTGGGACTCAAAGATTTTTTTCTAATTTAGCATCTGTCCGTCACCCACCTTTACAATACTTTACCTATACATTTGTTACAGGCAACGGTCAGTATTTATGTACAGACCGTTACAATACTTTATATGTACCTTTGTTATCAGTTCATTACCTAGATGTTTGTCATTGCTGTGTCACATACTATACATGTACATGTCTTTGTCTTGACAAGTTGAGCTACAGTGTCATTGACACTTTCATTTTGGAAACTCTTCAATGGAATTCATGCTGATCACATCTTGGTTATAACATTTGTATAATTATTAATGCTCATTAGTCCGGTAAGGGACATTGTATTGCTTCAGCGATATGTCCACTCTTGTTATCTCTATGCAGCATGTGGGGACCTCCAATGGTTGATCTATTTGCCACGAGTAGGCACAACTTGAGATGATCGTTTCTATGTGCTGGGATCCATTAACATTTGCAGTGGATGCCCTGTCCATGTCTTGGAACAGAATAATCGACTATGCCTCTGCTCCGACTCCCATTAATTCAACGGGTGCTACTGCAGGATCATTCTGGCGGCCCCTCCGTCTCCTCGGATAACATGAGTCAGTTTCCTCAGGCCTCTTCTCACAGACACTTAATGGCGTCTTCTGAATAACACATATGGTTAATTCGGGAAAGGGCAACACAGAAGTGATGTGCTATATCATCAGTTGTTGGATTGTTTGTAATTTCATTTCACAGTTGACAGCCTGACAAGGTTTTTAGCTCAACTTGACAAAGTCAAGCTGAGCTATTGCCATCACTTCTCGTCCGTCTATGTGCATAAGTGCGTACGTACGTACGTACGTACGTACGTCCGGGCATACATACGTCCACAGTTTCCTTTGGCACACCTCACAGGTCGCATTTATGATCAGATTGCTTTGAAACTTGGTATGCTTGTTTGGGATGACCTCTAGATGGGATCTATCGATTTTCTCCAATTTCCGTAAAAAAAAGTTGCCTCTGGCAATGTTCTTAGAACTTAGTTTAGTCAGACCTCAGTATTTCCCTTTGGTACACCATACAGGGCACATTTATGATCAGATTGCTTTGAAACCTGGCATGCTTGTTTGGGATGACCTCTAGATGGGAGCTATTGATTTTCTTCCATTTCTGTAAAAAAATGTTGCCGCTGGCAGCATTCTTAGAGCTTAGTTTAGTCAGACCTCAATATCTCCCTTTGGCACCCCTACAGGGCACATTTATGATCGGATTGATTTGAAATCAGGCATGCTTGTTTGGAGTGACCTCTAGATGGGAGCTTTTGATTTTCTTCCATTTCCATAAAAAAAAGTTGCCGCTGGCAACAACCTTTGAACTTAGTTTAGTCAATATATTCCTTTGGCATGCCCTACAGGGCACATTTATGATCAGATCAGTTTGAAACTTTGTATGCTTGTTTGGTGTTACCTCTAGATGAGAGCTATTGATTTTCTTCAACTTCCGTCTAAAAATGTTACCGCTGGCAACGACCTTCGATGAACTTCGTGCAGTTATGCATCACTATTTCCCTTTGGCCCAACCTGTAGTTCACAATTTTGACCAGATCACTTTGAAACTTGGTATGCTTGTTTAGGGTGAGCTCTAGATGGGAGCTATCAATTTTCTTCCATTCCCATCAAAAAATGTTGTCGCTGGCAATGTTCTTAGAACTCAGTTAAGTCAGACCTCAATATTTCACTTTCACACACCCTACAGGGCACATTTATGATCGAATTGTTTTGAAACCTGGCATACTTGTTTGGGGTGCCCTCTAGATGGGAGCTATCGATTTTCTTCCATTTCCATCAAAAAATGTTGCTGCTGGCAACGACCTTTGAACTTAGTTTAGTCAGGCATCAATATATTTCTTTGGCACGCCCCACAGGGCACATTTATGATCAGAATGGTTTGAAACTTGGTAAGTTTGTTTGGGGTTACCTCTAGATGGGAGCTATCGATTTTCTTCCATTTCTGTCAAAAAATGTTGCTGCTGGCAACAACCTTTGAACTTAGTTTATTCAGACTTCCATATTTCCCTTTGGCACACCCTTCAGGGCACATTTATGGTCAGATTACTTTGAAACTTGGTATGTGTGTTCGGGGTGACCTCTAGATGTGAGCTATTGATTTTTTTTCATTTCCATAAAAAATTATTGTTGTTATCACCAGCCTTTGAACTTACTGCATTTGTGCAGCAACTTAGCCTTTTTGCACTCTCTGTAGGGTATATTTATGAATTACCATAAAAAAGAGAGAAAAAAACATTGCCACAAGCACTGACCTTCAAACTTAGTGCATTGGTGCATTAACATCTTCCTTTGGCATGCCTCAGAGGGCGCATTCATTATCAGGTTGTTTTGAAACTTTGTATGCTTATTAAGGGTGACAAAGATAGCTATCGATTTTCTTTTCATTTCCATCCATGTTAGCAACAATCTTTGAATTTATTGCATTTGTGCATCAACATTCTTCTTTGACATGGTCTTCAGGCAACATTTATCAGGGGATTGTTTTTGAACTTGGTGTGCTCATTAGGCGAGACCTTTAGATAAGAGCTGTTGATTAGCATTCATTTCTGTGAAAAAAGTTGTCATTTACAATAACCTCTGAGCTTACTGCATTTGTGTTTCAGTATTCTTCCTTTTAGCCAGTCTTACAGTGTACATTTAAAAATGCATGGATTACTCTAACGTTGTGCACACACATGCTGTTATGTTGAAATTTCACCAAATAACATTGGTACCAATGATCTTCAATTTTGCCATTTCCCTTATAACTTACCAAGTTCAAGTTTGTCAAGTTGAGCTACAGTGTCATTGAGGCTTTCATTTGTAAAGTGGTCTTGTTTCAAGGCAAAAACTACCATCTCCATGGCAAAACTGTGGGTTCTCAACCTTCACACCTTTCCATTGTCTGGTCCTTCCTCAGATGCAAACATTTTTTCAGAAAAGCAACAGACTGCATTTCTGCTCAAAGGAAGACCTCCTCTTCACTAAACTGTGCAGCGAAGTGGAGAGTCTTCTATTCCTGGTATCAAGATAATTCACTTGGTTACATGCATCCTTCTATCTCCAATATTGTAGATTTTCTGGTGTTTCTTTTTGATGTCAAAAAGCTTCAACCAGTTACTCTCAAGGGATACCATTCTATGTTGTCTGATACCTATTCTGATTGAGGCTGTATCAATATTGGCTCAGATCAATCATTGTCAAAACTGTTAACACATTTTTCTGTTTTCTATCAATAAACCCAGCTCCTTACAGCTTATTCCAAAATTAAACCTTGCCTGGGTTCTGTTAAAGCTTCAAGAAGCTCCGTTTGAACCTTTGTATTGAGTGGAACTTATGAATGCAAGTATGTCTTAAACCCACATCCTTGTCCACATGATTACTTGAATCCAAATCTTCCTGTCTTGCTAATTTTCAAATACTGATAGACATTCACTTGTTCTTGGCCATGTATATTTTTCAGGTTCTTGGGGCATTTGGTGTGTCCCTAGGAGCATTTTGGAAGTCATATCTCAAGCATGGTATGACCTATGGACCTGGGATCAACACCATATGAGTCGAAACTAATGGAAATTCAAAATATGAGTCAAGGTCACTGAGGTCACCAAGGGGTCAATGAGTGCATTTTAAAGCTGGAAATCACATTTTATGCTCTTCCTTCCCACCGCCTCCCAATGCATTTCCAATGTTCATACATTTATTTTCACATTCAAAAAAATGTGGTGGGGCCAAACATTTTGAAAGTGGGTCAGGTTCATATCTTGAGCTTGGTTTGACCTATAGACCTGGCACTAACACCAAGAGTCAAAATGCGATGGGGGTTCAGAATATGGGTCAAAATCACTGAGAATCATCCAGCTACATGGAGTGCATTTTTACGAATGACTGGAAGTCTCTTTTTTATGACTCTTTAATTCATTCCCAAAATTCATACATGCATTTCTGCACAAAAAAAGTGGGTGAAATCTATAATTTTGAAAGTGGGTCACATTCATATCTCAAGCATGGTATGACCTGTGGGCCTGTTGACCAATACCAAATGAGGCGAAGTGTGCAGGAGGTTCAAAATGTGGGTCAAGTGGTCACTAAGTGTATTTTTCATAATTGCTGGAAATGGCATTCTTAACCTCCAAATGCATTCCTGAAGTTCATACATTTCACTACTCAGAAAAGTGGGCGGGGCCAACTTTTTTTTAAAGTTACTGACTTTTCAAAATTTTCCCCCTGTCCCCTTTTTAGAGCATGGTATAATCTAAGGCTAAAAAAATAGATGGAGCCATAAATTTTGCAAGTTGGTCATGCTGATATCTCAAGTATTGTATGACATTATCAACTTGAAACCTTTGAAAATCAAGTCGAAACTCATTGGAGGTTCGAAATATGCTTCAAGGTCTTTCTCATTATTTTGGGGTTATTGTTTGCATATTGCTTATTAGTAATCACAGTTTAGAGCCTTTTTAAGTCTTTTCTTTGTGACAGATAACAAAACGTCAATAATTATACCACAATGCAACATTAGTGAGATAATTATGACATCAATCCCATAAAGGCAATATACAGTCAGTGTAAGCTACAGTGTCATTGACACTTTATTTTTACTATGCACTTATTATGCCCCCGACTTGTTCGGAGGGGGTATCTAGTGGAGAGCTTCGTACGTTCGTGCATAACGCAAATGTGTCCGTCCAACATATTTGCTGCTCTAGCACGGTCATTTTTTGTCGGATTCAAATAATTTTTGCCATGCTTGTCCATCAACATGGGGGAACGGATCCTACAGCAGAATTAACATCTTCACATAAACATTTACAGAGTTATTTTCCCTTGTTTAACTTAGGGGATTATTATTGAAAAATGATTGAAAAATGTGTCCGTCCAACATATTTGCTGCTCTAGCTCTGTCATCATACGTTGGATTGAAATAATTTTTGCCATGCTTGTTTATATTAGTACAGATTGCTGCAGGCACATGTCATGCTTTTGATGGCATAATGCTATCCATGGTATTGCAGGAGGGGGCATATGCCACGCTTCGCGTTGCTCTTGTTTCTGAAGTTTCCACCATTTTTTTTTCCAAATTAATTAGAAGACTTATGTAACCTTTCGGTCAAGAATCTTTTTCAAATTGTCTTCACAATACATTTTCATTTCATCATTTGCATGTTTACATACTTTTTGATATATTTTGTGATTACTCATATTTTAGAGCAAAATTCGCAAAACATTACAGGTTACAATAATGGCGGAGTGTGTCATTATATATGGTTGTCAAAATTTATTCATCCGCATCGGTTATACCACAGTTGATCAGAGATGTCCAACATCCAGTAGACCCTTTCTAATAAATTGTAATTAACAAATCTATATTTTAAAACCATATTAAGTGACCCCCATATTGGAATGAGTTCTACGAGCTCATTCCAATGTCGTCACATGATGATGATGTGGTTTTGTTTGAATGTTTTGAAATTTTTTAATTTTGTTTTTCACCTTATTTTTTTCAGATATTTGCATCATTACTCACTACTGTAATAGCTACTTCTATCGCTGTTATTATAATGTAACTTTTTTCATAAGTTTAAAAACACATATTTTACTTCATAAAATATAATGATTTGTTTTACCCAACATAACTTTTTATCGCCATGATATAGCCTTTGATCTGATGTGGCATTAAGCACCAGTAAATAAATAAAATAACTGCTGAATCTGTAAATTATGCAGGCAGATGCTGATGATTCGTTAGGTAAGGGGTTAAAAATATTTGCTTCCAGCTGAATATGATGCATTTGCTGCGAACATGAAAACGTTATCTTCACATCTTAACTTTTTACCAAAGCCCAGGTATGAACTTCCAGCACTTATGCAGTTGAAAGTAAGTGAAAGAAGTGCTTTTAGAAGTCTCCATCGTCTAATTTGTATTACTCAACAAATTGTTGTTAATCTTATTACACTGCATTTATTCACCTTGAATCTCTCTTCTCATCCACCTTTCTGTTTATTCACATTACTCTATTGCCTGCAAAACAACTTTAATTGTTTCCAAAAAAATAGATGTTAAGATGTTTGTTTTCAGATAGCTACGATGAATAAAAGGTTAACTTATAGAGTTATGGATTAATGTTATAATTTAGAATTATTGCACATGAGTTTGTTGAATTTCTTGGAGTTTCAACAGAAAATTCAGTGGGCAAATCTTGTACTTCACATAATCCTTGCTTGCTCATTACTCAAGGCTGTGCCTTGACATTGACCCAAGTTCATCATTGCTCATCATTAGCTCACCTGAGCGAAGCTCAAGGGGAGCTTTACTAATCACTTTCTGTCCGGCGTCCGTCGTCGTCCGTCCGGCGTTAACTTTACATTATCGACTTCTCCTCCTAAACCACTAGCCCAATTTTATTCAAATGTTGGCTAAATGTTTATTACCTAATGCCAATTCAGATTTGTTCAAATGAAGTTGCCCCTCCTCCTGGGTGGTGCCACGCCCCCAAGGGGCACCAAAATCTTTGTAAATCTTCTTCTCATGAACCAGCAGTAGCAGAGACTTGATATATGGTGTGCAGCTTCCTTTTGAGGTGTAGACTCAGATTTGTTCAAGAGAAGTTTGTGGGGCTATACTTGACGTTGTTATGAGAGGGGCAAAATTTTTTGCCCCGCCCAAAATTTCTATTTTCCAAACCGAGAGGCTGATTTGAACCAAATTTTATGTGAGGGCTTATTGGGTCATGAGTACTTGATTTATACAAAAAAAATTTTCCCGCAGCCCCGTGGGAACCGCAGGAGCTAAAAATAGAAAAAATTTAAAACGCCCATATCTCCAAAACTGCACGGCACTGAGAATTTTTATTTGGTGTGCAGCTTCCTTAGGACCAACAGAAAGATTGGTAAAAAAAAATTGCCATCGGTTTTATCATAGGGTACAGTTTCAGGACTTTGAAAAAGTGCTGAGTCAGCACTTTTTAACACTGTAGGCAATGGGAAAAACATTAAAAAATCTTCTTCTCCAGATCCAGCAGGCAGAATCTTTTGATATTTGGTATGCAACATTGTAGGGTGGATCTGATTCAAGTTTGTTCAAATCGGCCCCCTGGGTTCATATTTGGGCTCAGTATAGGAGCCCGATTTCGAACTTAGTGCATTTCAGGCAAATTTCTTAAAAAATCTTCTTCTCCAGATCCAGCAGGCAGAATCTTTTGATATTTGGTATGCAACATTGTGGGGTGGATCTGATTCAAGTTTGTGCAAATCGGCCCCCTGGGTTTATATTTGGGCTCAGTATAGGAGCCCAAATTTGAACTTACTGCATTTCAGGCAAATTTCTTTGAAAATCTTCTTCTCCAGATCCAGCAGGCAGAATCTTTTGATATTTGGTATGCAACATTGTAGGGTGGATCTGATTCAAGTTTGTTCAAATCGGCTCCCTAGATTCATATTTGGGCTCACTATAGGAGCTCGAATTCGAATTTAGTGCATTTCAGGCAAATTTCTTCAAAAATCTTCTTCTCCAGATCCAGCAGGCAGAATCTTTTGATATTTGGTATGCAATGTTGCGGGGTAGATCTGATTCAAGTTTGTTCAAATCGGCCCCCTGGATACATATTTGGGCTTACTATAGAAGCCCGAATTCGAACTTAGTGCATTTCAGGCAAATTTCTTAAAAAATCTTCTTCTCCAGATCCAGCAGGCAGAATCTTTTCATATTTGGTAAGCAACATTGTGGGGTGGATCTGATTCAAGATTGTTCAAATCGGCCCCCTGGGTTAATATTTGGGCTCAGTATAGGAGCCCAATTTCGAACTTAGTGCATTTCAGGCAAATTTCTTTAAAAATCTTCTTCTCCAGATCCAGCAGGCAGAATCTTTTGATATTTGGTATGCAACATTGTAGGGTGGATCTGATTCAAGTTTGTTCAAATCGGCCCCCTGGGTTCATATTTGGGCTCAGTATAGGAGCCCGATTTCGAACTTAGTGCATTTAGGCAAATTTCTTAAAAAATCTTCTTCTCCAGATCCAGAAGGCAGAATCTTTTGATATTTGGTATGCAACATTGTGGGGTGGATCTGATTCAAGTTTGTTCAAATCGGCTTCCTAGATTCATATTTGGGCTCACTATAGAAGCTCGAATTTGAACTTAGTGCATTTCATGCAAATTTCTTAAAAAATCTTCTTCTCCAGATCCAGCAGGCAGAATCTTTTCATATTTGGTAAGCAACATTGTGGGGCGGATCTGATTCAAGTTTGTTCAAATCGGCCCCCTGGGTTTATATTTGGGCTCAGTATAGGAGCCCAAATTTGAACTTAGTGCATTTCAAGCAAATTTATTAAAAAATCTTCTTCTCCAGATCCAGCAGGCAGAATCTTTTGATATTTGGTATGCAACATTGTGGGGTGGATCTGATTCAAGTTTGTTCAAATCGGCTTCCTAGATTCATATTTGGGCTCACTATAGAGGCTCGAATTCGAACTTAGTGCATTTCAGGCAAATTTCTTAAAAAATCATCTTCTCCAGATCCAGCAGGCAGAATCTTTTCATATTTGGTATGCAACATTGCGGGGTGGATCTGATTCAAGTTTGTTCAAATCGGCCCCCTGGATTCATATTTGGGCTCACTATAGAAGCTCGAATTCAAACTTAGTGCATTTCGGGCAAATTTCTTCAAAAATCTTCTTCTCCAGATCCAGCAGGCAGAATCTTTTGATATTTGGTATGCAACATTGCGGGGTGAATCTGATTCAAGTTTGTTCAAATCGGCCCCCTGGATTCATATTTGGGCTTAATATAGAAGCCCGAATTCGCACTTAGTGCATTTCGGGCAAATTTATTAAAAAATCTTCTTCTCCAGATCCAGCAGGCAGAATCTTTTGATATTTGGTATGCAACATTGTGGGGTGGATCTGATTCAAGTTTGTTCAAATCGGCTTCCTAGTTTCATATTTGGGCTCACTATAGAAGCTCGAATTCGAACTTAGTGCATTTCAGGCAAATTTCTTAAAAAATCTTCTTCTCCAGATCCAGCTTCAGAATCTTTTCATATTTGGTAAGCAACATTGTGGGGTGGATCTGATTCAAGTTTGTTCAAATCGGCTCCCTGGGTTTATATTTGGGCTCCGTATAGGAGCCCAAATTTTAACTTAGTGCGTTTCAGGCATATTTCTTAAAAAATCTTCTTCTCCAGATCCAGCAGGCAGAATCTTTTGATATTTGGTATGCAACATTGTAGGGTGGATCTGATTGTGATTCATGAACGTATTTATTTGTAAAGTTGATAGAATCTTAGACAAAATTTGCAGAAAAGATCTACTATAGAAGGGGTGGTATCCAGGGTGAACCGTTTACCCAAATCTAGCAGTACTAATGCATTATTCACACAAATCTTCGTTCAAATTTTATGACCCCTCATTGGAACACACGCATTCAGCTCATTCCAACAAAGGTCATATGCCATGTTTTCGAGACAAAGGAATAAAAATTTTAGTTATTCATGAAATTTTTAGGCAACTGTTGTCTGTTATTCACATTGCTTCATGAAATTTCAGTACTTTTAGAAGTTACCTCAGTAATCAAGGGTTAATTCCCCTTAATTAAATGTCGCCTCTAAAAAACAACCACTTTGCATATCTTACCTTTTTACCAGCATAACTGCCAAAACTTGTCAGCATTCTTCGCAAAAATCGCTATTCAAATTTTAATTTTTGTCTCTTAAACATACATGTACTTATCGCTTGTAAATACCCCATTGGAATGAGCTTTTTGAGCTCATTCCAATGAGAGGTCGCACACCATGCTTTTTGAGTCAAAAAAGCAATTTTTTTAGTTATTCCAGAATTTCGTACGTAAAACACAGCTTTATGACTTCACATTAAAATGAGCTCTCTAAGCTTGTTCCAATCAACATTCACGCACTATGTCTTTCACACAAAAAATAAAATTTTCCATTTATTCAGGAATTTTGTTTGCAAGAACACTCTTACCCCCCCCCCCCCCCCCCCCACACACACACACACACAAACACACACACACACACACACACACACAAACACAGACACACACCTCTAAAAGTTCGTCAGCAAAAAAACAGTTACTTCAATTTTTAAATGCATTATAGGAACAACTTGCCTAATCAAATTTAAATACTTTTGCATCATTCTGCATCTAGAACAAACCATTTACCATATCTTTACGCAAAATTCTCCAGCATCATTCACAAAAAAACACCATTATTTATATATTCACATTTCTGTCTCAAAAATATACCTGATCTTCCCATACCCCTATTGGAATAAGCTGTTTGAGCTTGTTCCAATGATGATAAAAAAAAATAAAATTTGTGAAAATTTTTGTTTTCTTGCATGCAAATATATACATGTAGCACATGGAAGATATCCACAGTTGGGGAGAGATGTCCAAGGCTATCTCTTCACATTCCTTGTTTGTGCTTCATGCTAAACCAGTTTGTCTGCAGAGATAAATTTGCTTTATTAAAAATCATTGGAGATTGGCCACACACCAATGATTTTAAATAAAACTAATTTTAGGTAACAAATGTTGAACTTCAAACAAAATCTATCACTCAACCAGTTAATGTTGATGAGGCATAACATGGTGAAGGTGACCTAAAATACTTCTTAGAGTCACTTTGTCAGGTGAGCGATTAAGGCCACGTGGGGCCTCTTGTTCTAATTATGTCCAGTCCATAAGAAATGATTCTTTGGACAGATTTTACTTATCCAATGTTTGCTCATAACTCTAGGGTGTGTCATGAGCTTGCCCCAAAAGTTATAATTCCAGTCAAAGTCACAGTTCATGTGTTCTTACTTTGATTGATCCATACAACATGATTCAATGGATAGATCTTGTTCATACTTCACATATTGCTTGCTTATGACTCAAGAGTGTGTCAAGACCTCGATCCAAGGTCATAATAACAGGGTTAACCTTTTGCCCAACGAATCGGCCACATCTCTCCACGAAATATACAGATGAAAAATTTTTATTTTTCAAAAACTTTCAGCCAAACCATATAATGTGACCCCTCTTTGGAATGAGCTCGTCGAGATCGTTCCAATGAGGGGTCACATGATATGGTTTGGTTGAAATTTTTTGAAAAATTTTAAAAAATGCTATTTAAAATAATACTTTTTGATATCGTCTCTTGGGTAAAGGATTAAAGTCACAGGTCATTCATCAGTTCTGACATTGTATGGACCAAACAAAATGATCACACATTGTGCAATACCGATTTAGAACAAGATGAGGAGAACTTTGATGTCTCTAATCTTGATTTAAAAACAAAATGATATATTGCCATATAGGCTGTATATGTCATTGAACTTTCAGCAAGCATTTCTTTTCTCATAAACTCAGTCTTTTTATGGTTGTATTGTCATATAAAGTTGTGGTTTTCACAGCAGCCATATAGGAATCTGCGAATCACACATTTTTTTTTTCGATTAGAATCTCAAATCGAATTGTGCCTCTGATATCCATATCGAATGAAATCTCAAATCGAATCTTATCTGGTAGAGTGCTTGAAGCCCATATTTGGGCTTTATTCTAAAGTGCTGGTACCACAATTTAAAGGCTTCATGTTCTGTGGATGTGCTTCATATTATCTTTGAAGTGATGTTATTAGCTCATCTTGACAAAGTCAAGCTGAGCTAATCTCATCGCTCTCCGTCCGTCGTCCGTCAACACCATGTTTTGGTCCTCTGTCGTCCGTCAACACCATGTTTTGGTCTTCTCCTCCAAAGCCACTGAGCCAATTCAAGTGAAAGTTTGTGTGAGTGATGGTCCCAAAGGGGCATTTCATTTTTGTTCAACTCAGCATGCCCAGCCCCATAGGGAGGGAGTGGGGGAAAATGCTCCAAAATATTTTAAAAATCTTCTTCTCAAGAACCAGTGTGTACAATGACTTGATATTTGCTATGGAGCTTCCATATGAGGTGTAGAATCAAGTTTGTTCAAACGAAGTTCGTGAAGTAATATTTGGCTTTGTAATAGGAGGGGTAAAATTTTTGGCCCAAATTTTTACTTAGTGCAATATGAGGAAATTTCTTTAAAAATCTTCTTCTTCAGATCCACCAGTCGGAATGCTTTTATATTTGGTATGCAACATCTCTAGGGGGGTCAGACTCCAGGTTGTTCAATTCGAGTGCCTAGGTTAATATTTGGGCTCCATATGGGAACATGAAATTTAACTTAGTACAATATGAGGGAATTTCTTCAAAAATCTTCTTCTTCAGATTCACTTGTCAGAATGCTTTCACATTTGGTATACAACATCTCTAGGGGGGTCAGATTCAAGTTGTTCAAATCGGATCCATAGGTTAATATTTGGGCTCGCTATGGCAGCCCAAATTTGAACTTAGTGCAATTCGAAGAAATTTCTTTACAATTTCTCTTCTTCAGATCCAACAGTCGGAATGCTTTCATATTCAGTACACAACATCTCTAGGGAAGTCAGATTTAACTGTGTTCAAATCAAGAGCCTGGGTTAATATTTGGGCTCTCTATGGGAGCCGGAATTGGCCATTTTGCTGAAGAATTAAAAATTTTGTATTCAGTACCCTCTAGAGGTACTAAGATTAATCCACATAGGTTGTATCAAGGGGCTTCATAGGGGAGCTCTACATTTTACTTATGATCAACTGAAGAAAAGGCATGATGCCCAGATTATTTTTGTCACTCCTGAGGGACTCGAGGATTGACAGTGCAGCCTATGGAGATGGCTTGCTTAATGTAGACTCATTCTTGGACTCTGTTTAAATTGTGTTCTGTACAAGATGAGCGCTTCAGGCCCCGTGGGGCCTCTTGTTTTATCTGTTAGGATTTGCCTGGTTACAATTTATGGGAGAGAGCCTACTGGCACTCTCCCATAAAATGTAACAAGGCAGAGATGCACAAAAAAATTGTAAGGACCAAAAATAATTTTGCACTCTACCAGTTAAAAGACAAGTTATTTCAGATTACACCAAACAGAAGTTACGGTAAAATGTGATCACCTTTACAAGACTGACTGACACCATAAACACCAATAAATAAATATTCTCTGCAGCACCTTTGCTGAAACAGCTAGGCCCATTATCCATAGTTTTAGTTTTTGAAGGCTTAACTTGTTACTATTTACGTTCTTAACAACGTGAATAGTAACAAGTTAAGCCTTCAAAATCTAAAACTACGTAAAATGTTCTGGACGAAATTCACTACTTCCCTAACAATTAACCTTTGCCAATTATTCAATTAAATATGAATTGAGCCTACATGAATGAATTGTCTAATGTCAGTTTTATCCAATTTTTGTTGGAAATGTAACAAATTGAAATTTGTACAAGAGATTCGAAAAAAAAAAATCGAATCTTGAGTCTGATTCGGGATCGATCTCGAAGCAGGTATGTGGTATTGATATCGAATTGAATCTCAAATATTCGCAGAACCCTACAGCAATATCTTGATTGTTGTAAACCTTAAGAAAATATTTCAGTTATTAGCTCACCTGACTGAAAGTCAGGGTGAGCTTTTTTTATCACTCTTCGTCCGTCGTCCTGCGTGAAAGTGGTGTTTGAGCCTCTTTCTCCTAAACCACTGGCCACATTTTAATTACATTTCATGTAAGTAGTGGTTATATAGGGGCATTTTGATTTTTATCCAAAATAGCTTTCGGCTCATATTGAGCAGAGGTGTGGGGGAAAAATGTTGAAATGTTTTGAAAATCTTCTTCTAATGAACCACCAGTAGCAGAGACTTGATATGTGGTATACAGAGTCCTTTTGAGGTTTAGAATTAAGTTTGTTCAAGAGAAGTTTGTCGAGCATTATTTGCCTTCGTTATGGGAGGGGCAAAAATTTTGGCCACGCCTAAAATTTCTATTTTCAGAACCGTGAGGTCGATTTGAACCAAATTTGATATGAGATGATAATGGGTCATAAGTAGTTGATTGATGCAAAAAAAAATTTTCTCATTGCCCCGTGGGAACCTCGGGAGCTAAAAATAGGAAAAACCTTAAAACTGCCATATCTCCAAAACTACACGGCACAGAGAATTCTTATTTTGTATAAAGCTTACTTTTATCCAGTAGAATAGAATGGTTAAAAAAAATCGGTTTGATGACAAGGTACTTTTTTCAGGACTTTGAAAAAGTGCTGAGTCAGCACTTTTTAACACTGTAGGCAATGTGAAAAAGATTAAAAAATCTTCTTCTCCAGATCCAGCAGGCAGAATCTTTTGATATTTGGAATGCAACATTGTAGGGTGGATCTGATTCAAGTTTCTTCAAATCGGCCTCCTGGGTTCATATTTGGGCTCAGTATAGGAGCCCGATTTCGAACTTAAAAAATATTCTTCTCCAGATCCAGCAGGTAGAATCTTTTGATATTTGGTATGTAACATTGTGGGGTGGATCTAATGGAAGTTTGTTCAAATCGGCTCCCTGGATTCATATTTGGGCTCACTATAGAAGCCCAAATTCGAACTTAGTGCATTTCAGGCAAATGTCTTAAAAAATATTCTTCTCCAGATCGAGTAGGCAGAATCTTTTGATATTTGGCATGCAACATTGTGGGGTGGATCTGATTCAAGTTTGTTCAAATCGGCCCCCTGGGTTTATATTTGGGCTCAGTATAGAAGCTCGAATTCGAACTTAGTGCATTTAAGGCAAATTTTTTCAAAAATCTTCTTCTCCAGATCCAGCAGGCAGAATCTTTTGATATTTGGTATGCAACATTGTGGGGTGGAGCTGATTCAAGTTTGTTCAAATCGGCCCCCTGGATTCATATTTGGGCTCACTATAGAAGCCTGAATTCGAACTTAGTGCATTTCAGGCAAATTTCTTTAAAAATCTTCTTCTCCAGATCCAGCAGGCAGAATCTTTTGGTATGCAACATTGTGGGGTGGATATGATTCAAGTTTGTTCAAATCGGCCCCCTGGGTTTATATTTAGGCTCAGTATAGAAGCTCGAATTCGAACTTAGTTCATTTCAGGCAAATTTCTTAAAAATCTTCTCCAGATCCAGCAGGCAGAATCTTTTGATATTTGGTATGCAACATCGTGGGGTGGATATGATTCAAGTTTGTTCAAATCGGCCCCCTGGGTTTATACTTGGGCTCAGTATAGAAGCTCGAATTCGAACTTAGTGCATTTCAGTCAAATTTCTTCAAAAATCTTCTTCTCCAGATCCAGCAGGCAGAATCTTTTGATATTTGGTATGCAACATTGTGGGATGGATCTGATTCAAGTTTGTTCAAATTGGCTCACTAGATTCATATTTGGGCTCACTATAGAAGCTTGAATTCGAACTTAGTGCTTTTCAGGCAAATTTCTTTGAAAATCTTCTTCTCAAGATCCAGCAGGCAGAATATTTTGATATTGGGTATGCACCATGCTTGGGGGGGGGGGGGGGGGGGGGGAGATTCAATTTTGTTCAAGCCAAGTCCCTGGGTTCATATTTGGGCTCGCTGTGGAAGCCCGAGTTATAACTTAGTTCAAAATGAGGAATTTTCTTTAAAACTCTTCTTCAGATCCAGCAGTTGGAATGTTTTGATATTTGATATGCAGCATCCTTAGGGGGGTGAGATTCAATATGATATTTGATATGCAGCATCCTTAGTAGGTCCATATTTGGACTCACTGTGGGAGCTTGAATTGTAACTTAGTTCAAAATGAGGAATTTTCTTTAAAAATCTTCTTCTTCTTCAGATCCAGCAGTCGGAATGTTTTGATATTTGGTGTGCAGCATCCTTAGGGGGTGAGATTTAAGTTTGTTAAAAACAAGTCCCTGGGTTCATATATGGGCTCCCTGTGGGAGACCGAATTATAACTTAGTTCAATATGAGAAATATTCTTCAAAAATCTTCTTTTTTTTTTAGATCCACTGGTCAGAATCTTTGGATATTTGGTATAAGCTTTTCTTAGGAGGAGCAGATGCAACTTGTTGAAATCAATTCTCTGGGTTGATATTTAGGCTACCATGTCAGGTGAGTGCCCTCAGGCCCCTTGGGGCCTCTTGTTTTTTTTGGGGGGGAGGGGGTGTGACCGAAGGGTGCCTTCACTCTTAGGACAGGTTTGCCGGATTATATTTACACAGATACAACCGGCTAATTTGTTAGGTTGGGGGGGGGGATGAAGTGTGTGGGGGGGGGGGGGGGGGGAGTGACTCGGCATCATCGATGCGTGTTACGCCGAGACTAGGGTGGAAAAATGCGTCCCCACTCCCTTCCCCACGAATGGTTCTGGTGGGCCTCCCCGGGAAAATAAAAATGGTCTGAGACTGATTCTAGCAGGGTTTTATTAGGGAAGCACCAGGGGCCGAAATGAGGCCCCATTCCCAATCAGAAAAAGGCACATTTTTTCTCAATTTTCAAAAATAAATTCCCAATCGCCGCCAAACAATATTTTTACAAAATGAAACTGAAAATGATTCTAACAAAAGAAACTATCCAAATGAATATCTGCTTCATTTTCATGCCAACAGCCTTTCTTTTATACAATGCCATATTAAAATGACATCACAAGACTGAAGAGGATTAAATGGCCAGGAAAGACACCAAATAAAACTATAAGAGCTAGAGTATGGAAATGTTTGTGTATCTTGAAAATTCCTAATTTGGGTTTTATAACACACTTTTTCCTAATCTGTAGGGACCCCGGCCACATTCCCAAAATAGCTGGATAAAACCCTGTCTAGAGCTCCACCCATCGGCTGCCTTTCCAACATTGCAATTGAGGATGAAATCCGCCTCTTTCTCATTCTGGGTGTACCTAGCTGAATTTGGTTGAAAAGTTTCATGTGGTATAAAAGGTCTAAAGTCAAGATGAGTATTAAATTTCCGGCTAGCTTTGAGTTTCATAATTTTTTCACCCCAGACTTGCCCGAAAAAATGGGTGAGGGGCATGCTCTGTATGTGCACAAATACTAACTTCCAGCCTCCAGGTTTATTTTTGTGCTGCTTAGGCCTACTTAAAAGTAACTTCGTTTCAAGATAAATGCCCCCCCACACACACACACACACAATCACCGGCGCTGAATAGACAACTTCATTTGGAAATGTTGAAAACGGGCGAAACTACATTGTAGACCTATATGCATAGGCCTAAGTCGCAAAGTAAAACATGCATGTATTGAAGCTTGTACACGTGCACTGGGGGTACGCAGGTTGGGGTGGTGGTGGGGGGGGGGGGGATTGGGGAATTGCTGGCAAAACACCGAAATGCCACCGCTGTCCCTCAGCTGCAGGGCCTATATATATAGGCCTATATTCCTTTCATAGGATTAAGATGAACCTGCTTCATATTTTATGTCATTTTTGCATATACTGGTACACTGTACATGCATTATTTTGTCTGAACTAACTTCTCCGGGGCCGGACCTCTCCAATACTATTCGCGCAGAGTTCGGGGGGGGGGGGGGGGGGGGGGGGGGGGCAGGGGGGGGAGGTGGGGCAGAGGTGGGCGCACAATGGGATGAGGTGTTCTTTATTCATTTTACAGTAAAACATTATTTTTAATCGGCACAAATTTAAACTAGAGAATGAAGGAATTATCATCGTTCTTAAAATAGACATTCGATTGAAAAGGAGATTATGCCGTTATTATTAATTATTGCTAAATATTCTTGCATACACTTGTGTGAAAGAAAGTCGGAACGGATTTTAGGTTGAATTTTTAGCTCAACTTGGGACAAAGTCAAGCTGAGCTATTGCCATCACTTCTCGTCCGTTGGTGAACGTACGTACGTTAGTATGTTAGTATGTACGTCCACATTTTCCTTTGGCACACCTCACAGGTCTCATTTATGGTCTGATTGCTTTGAAACTTGGTATGCTTGTTTGGGGTGACCTCTAGATGGGAGCTATCGATTTTCTTCAATTTCTGTCCAAAAATGTTGCCGCGGCCAACGTTCTTAAAACTTAGTTTAGTCAAACCTCAATTAGTGCTGGGCGGTTTCCCGATTAATCGGCAGCAGGGACCAGCCGTGAGGGCGACTAGGGCGATTATGTCGCCCTTCTAAGCCCAAAGTCGCCTAGAAAAATGGTTGGGGCGATTACAAGTCGCCCTCGAAAAATTGGCCAAAATGAGGAAAGGCTGAACTGAGTGATGCGTGGTTTACATGAAAACGATTATTTTCAAAAATCGAATTGTGCTTCGAGTGTGATAAATTGGCATTTTAATTCGACAAATAAACGTCCATTTATTTGAAATCACACGACAATCAATTGTTCATTGTCGCTTTTGGCGGATTTTTTTTATTTCTATTTTGTTGCGTTTCCAAGGAGCTTCAAGTGTCGAAACAAAAATAGGTGACTCACGCGACTCAACAAAATAACCCAGTTTGAAAGTAGGTTACGTCGCTTAGGATGCCGAAAATGTATACACAACGGACATATTTTATAACACAGTATTTTCATTTCGTTTTGCTGACAACTATTAACTGTTGGGCTGTCTATTCCCAGAAAAACACAAATGGAATTGAAACACATGAAAAAAGGCTTTAGTGATGACAAGAAAAGCTTTGTACAGGACACAAGTGTGCATGTGGACGATCTTGAAAAAGGGTCCTCCTAAACACCGGAATGACACGAAATGATGCGGAATGACATTTCTTTTACAAAATTCTCGACCCCAGAATGTATTTTGTTTATTAACTAACAAAGTACCTCCCAAGCAACCTTCTTACATCTGGTCCTGGTCACACTTTCAGACTCAGGAAATTATTAGCTTAGTAGACTTTGGTGAAAGGCAACCACAGGAGGGTGCTGGGGGATTAGCAGGAAGAAGAGGGGAGGGGTCATGAAGGAGAGGGTAGCAGTGAGGGGATTTTTAGTCAATAATTACTTAGTGATTTTTTAACCTGGCACAGATGCATCATAGATAACTGGACCTGGATTATTTGGATGTTAATGGAGGACCACAAATTGAAAATATGAAGGGGGCGGCAGGAGTGGTACATGAATATTCTTAATTTTCCTCACTTGCCTATGAAGTCTCCCTACATGACTGCAGTCTCCCTATTTTTTCTGGAGGGAGACTTGAAGTCTCCCTAAAATTCCCCTCTAGGCTGGTCTCTGATCGGCAGTACCCGGTTAAAAATTCAATATCGTTAGTAATATCGTCTAAAAAAAAAAAATTGTCATATCGTCAGTTATCAGCAGGCGTCAACTTGCCATCAAGTAATCATACTTCACATGTGTGTGTCCGTGTGTGTGAATAAAAGTGATTCTAATTTAACGCAGCTTGAGTTTTCCAAATCTTAAATTAAAGTTAAAATGCCTATGCTATATCTGCGTACGCAATTTAATTTGTAAAACACACAGAGAAAGCGTCCGTATTGGAAGTGAATCTGTTGAATCTGGGCATGTCTGGTGACTTCAGAACCACTTTTCATACAACGTGATTGAGACAGTTAAGACGCAACTAGGTCATGGTTCGTGAATCATGACGTGTAATTGTAGGCTGTAGCAAAATATCAAGCTCAAACGCCAATCTAACTCTGTAACAACATGAGGCAAACATCAAAGCATCCAGTCGCACAGCTTACTGAAGTCTGACTGTCTGAACGTCAAAGGAAACCGCGCAGTTTCTCCTGATAATTGTCTGGGGACTTCGTCCACTTGAATCGTGTTCTATAATATGCCGACTATTGGGATGGGGGGGGGGGGGAGGGGGTGTTGTTGGGTTAAGTTAACACTTAGTCTTCGGAATCGGCTCATTAAACTGGCTGTGAATATTGTTTCACAGGCTTTCGGACACAAAAAAGAAAATGATCAAGTTAACTCCCCTTTGATCACTCTTCTGTGTACATTTATGAAATGTACCAGTTTGTTCTGCGGTTATAGCCCCTGGCCCCTTGCACCACTGCATGTTACGTTGGCGCCAACTTCAAAACAAACATGGCTGCAGATAATTCTAAAACATATGTTGAAAAGAAAAAAATCACTTCGGCAGTTTGGGTCTACTTTGGGTTTCTTGAACAATTAGGAGAAACAAAATCACTGAATTTCGATAAACCATCATGCAAGGTATGTTCAAAGACTATTTGTGCAAAAAGTGGAAACACAACCAATTTGTTCAACCACTTGAAACTGCGCCACCCTGTTGAATATTCAATTGCATCACAATCAACAAAGAGAGCCACCACCAAAAATGTAGTCGGCATCAAAGGTGGTGGAGATACTGAATCGCAGCCCTCAATATCTGATTCATTCAACAAGGGCCAGGGTTATGACAAGAATGGCAAGCGGTGGAAACAATTGACTAATTCTATCACCAACTGTATCGCCAAAGACATGTTGCGCTTATATACAGTTGAGAAAAGTGGCTTTCGAAAAATGTTAGCAGAATTTGATCCGAGATATAAAATTCCCAATAGGAAATACTTTTCGAAAGTTGCCATACCGACACTATACAATCAAACTAGGGACAGTCTGCGGGACTCACTAAAAAACGACATTGTATTTTTCTCAATCACAACCGATTTGTGGACAAGCATATCCAAAGATCCATATATGAGTATAACTACCCATTATATAGACCCGAATTGGCAATTAAAATCTAAATGTCTGGAAACTATATTTACATCCGATGACCACAGTGGCCCAATACTCGGAGATGCAATGAAGGAAATTCTAGCCCAGTGGGAGCTTCCCGAAAACAAACTTGTCGCTGTTACTTCCGATAATGCATCAAATGCCATTGCAGCTGTTGAATATAATAACTGGACTAGAATGTCATGTTTCCGTCACAGGCTGAACTTAGCTGTAAATAAAGGAATTGATCCAAACCCAAGTGACCAACGAATGAGTAGGGCCAATGGGGTTGTTTCTAAAATAGTAACCCATTTCAGCCACAGCTGGAAAAAGAAACGAGACCTCGGGAAAGCACAGTTGGAAATGAATCTTCCTAACCATTCCCTGGTAACAGCGAGTGATACACGTTGGGGCTCTAAACACAAAATGATTACTCGTATACTTGAGCAAGAAAAAGCAATAGTCAAAGTTCTGAGCGCAGATCGCAAAGCCACAGACCTCATTCCAACATGGCAAGACATTGCAGTTCTCGAATCAGTGAATGCCGCCCTCCAACCTTTAGCAGAGTTCACTGACATTTTGTTGGGCGAGGATCACGTGACAATTTCTTACATTTTACCTGTCCTCAGTCTATTCGAGAATGATATTATGTGCTCCAAAGAAGGCGACACAGAACTTACCAGAGATATTAAATCAAGGGCCCTTAATTACATCTCGTCTAAATACGCTGAGGGAGTTGACGGGAAGGTTCATGATGTCATTGAAAGGGCAACCCTCCTAGACCCAAGGTTTAAGACAGAGTTTATACCGATTGACAAGCGAAACAGCTTAACAGATAGCGTGATCATGGAGACCGTCAATATAATCTCTGAACAATGTCACAGTAATGAAACAAAAACAAATGAGAGAGAAACTGAATTTACTGAACCCCCAACAAAAAAAGAAAAAAAACTTTGAGTGATTTCTTCAAATCTACCCCCGTGGGCCAAGCGTCACAGACAAATGAGTTGGACCCAAAACAAGAACTAACTAATACATGTAAGAAGGAAATTGAAAGTTACTTGATGTTTCCTGGGCTGGACAAAGAGGGAGATCCACTAAAATGGTGGAAGAAAAACTGTAGCATGTTCCCAAATATATCATTGATGGCGAAGAAATATTTGTGTATCCAAGCCACCAGCTGTGCTTCTGAACGAATTTTTAGCACTGCTGGGAACATTGTAACAAAAAAACGTTCCTGTTTGAACCCAGATAAAGTCAACATTCTTGTCTTTTAAGCAAAAATCTCCCGAAGTGAAAGTTTTCCCTGCTTGAAAGCGTGGTGTGACTATATTTTCCACTTACACAAGTTAACAGTTTATGTGTTTGCGTTTACTGAAATGAAATTATTGTTTTCAAAATTTTCAATTTGAAAAAAACATATTAAGAGTTTCATTGTGCTTATTGTTGGATGCCGTTATTTCCAATCAACGCTTGGTCGATGCATTAAAAGCAGACAACACGAGTAAAAAATATTTTAAAATAGTTAAATAACTAAAAAAAAACATTTTTTGCTTCCAAACAGCTTATGACCCCTCAATGGAGCGAGCGCAACACGCCTGTTCCAATCAGGGGTTATAAGCTATGTTTTGGAAGCAAAAAATGAATAAACGATGATTTTCATGTATAGTTCAACCGGTTTTACCCATCCATTGTTAAGTGTTTGCTAAAGGGTTAAGCAATTGCATTGTGCGACGAATGACCGAATGTGGTATAGTCCACTTTGGGACACCACAGTCCAGGGTATCTGATTCTGATCATCTCTCGTCCATTGGCGTCTTCATCCACCTTCTCATGATATTACACATTGACAAGAATGCACAAAAGTCTGGTTGACACCAATCAATCAATTTGCAGAGACAAACATCTGTGACTGTATGTTGAATGCCACTCCCCTTCTCTCAACACAGTCCTGTCGATCAAATAAAATGAAGATCCCGCCCACC